>OY720271.1:6250000-7500000 GCA_963082995.1 Noctua comes
TGCAAGCGGTGCTCGAAAACTGTAATTGTCCGCGCGTCACGACGCTGCGTTCCCGCCGAACGCCGTGGGATAAAGTTCAAAGGGCACATTTGCTATCGAGCCTTTGTATCTTAGGATGCGGTTTGAGTTGCAGCCGCAAATAATGTCGGAGGTTACGATATTTTAATAATTCAGCCATAAATGCAAATCGCTGCGATTACTCATCGTAATATTATGCTGCGCTTTGTTGCCAGTAAAGGCCTTCCTCGAGATAATGTCCTTACTTTTTCTTCTGATCGAAAGATACGACAACTTGACTGACAGGTGCACGTACGTCATTTTCTTGCTCAGGAATAGAACAACTATCCGTGGTCTTATCTTACCTATAGCCTACTAATATGTTCTATTGCTGCCACTTGTTTAAAACCATCATATTCGAAGACATGTTTTAAACAAAACCCACTTCTAAGTTCAACTAACGACTAAAGTTGCTGTATTAAGCAATTTGTTGCAATCTATTCGGACTAGAGCATATAATGGCATAGGCTAGCGACAGAGTGACAGGTCATTTAATAGACGACCTATTTCAATCTGCACTATCACCCGGCAAATAAATGAAATATCTACATATAGGTATTATTAAATCGTGTGTGAACTACCCAAAGGGGATTTATGAAATCATCGTTCATTGATGAAATAGGTAGGTAGGTATACAGGGTGTAAACAGACCCTTCACATACCCGTCAACCAAGCATTCTGTACAAAACACTAAGTAACTTTACGCAAAAATTATTGCTGGGAATCGACTTTTTTTTTTGGGTTATAAATCACGTTTTAAGGTAGGACTCGATGGAAAGCACTCAAAGCATTGTGCTGATGGATGGATTGAATAGTACGGGGGTCGTGGAGGTGTGTAAAGTAAAAATCTAACATTAAAAACATGTATTTAAAAAAACTTGTGAAAAAGTTGGAACTTTGACCCCCAATATCTCCGTAACTAGAAGGTTCCCAGGTATGGTCTAGAACAAAAAAATGATCGCAATGACGGGGAGAACAAGTGCCTTTCGGTTATGTTAAGGGTCTATTTACACCCTTTATAATTTGGTACTGACAACAATTGGTGCTAAACCTTAACATTTAAAGGTTGAATTGACATTTGGTCATAGTATTGAGAATAATGTAATCACACATTTTTGTTTGAACATAGTGTTTATGATGGATTGCCGGTTGTTAGCCGATGAAGATGATTGTAATAATCGCTTATTTCGATTGACTCCGAAATACGTGCCTACGTGTTCATTGTGATGCCTTGACTTGGCCAACAATTTTATTTAGAACTAGCTGTTGCCCGCGACTTCGTTCGTGTGGAAATTTTGAGGTGATTTCCGGATAAGTAAGTTTTTTTCAAACTATAGTCCGCAGTTAAATACAAAATAGCCTATGTATATATATATTTAACTATAATCTATCTCTGTGCCAAATTACGACTAAATCCGTTCAGCCGTTCTGGGGTGACTGAGTACCAAACATCCATCCATCCATACAAACTTTAGCATCTATACCTAATAGTAATGAAATAAAATTAGTACATGGATCTTTTGGCGCGTGGCCAAAACCGGAACTAAGTCCGCCACATAACATTTTCTATAAAATTTCACGAAATGTTTACCAACTACATCACCCGGTCAATGTCATTGAAGTGCCTAAAGGACTGTTTATATGGTTAGGTTGAAAGTATAGGCAAGTTAGAGTATAAAACATTTAAAAGTTTTGAGTGAAAACTCTGATCTGCAATATTTCTAGAGAATAATATAAAATGGTAAGTACTACGTCCACTAGAAAGTAAGGTATCGAGTTTTTCTTCTGTTTGCCATGAGCTAATCCGGCCCCAGTATTAAGATCATAGATTATAACTAGGCTGATAAGTTCAGAGAATTATTAAAAACTAGGATGTGTGTGGTGTTACTCTTTACATAACACGTTAAATTACGGCCACTAAATATTTTCAAAATGTCTGATCATTGTAACTTATCAAACATTTCGCGGCGTTTGAACATGTTCTTTATTTCATGAATACATAGCACTTTTAACAATTTGAACTCAATTTTTACAACTTACAGAATCGAGAAGATCTCAATACTGTAACAGTTCAGCAAAGAATCCAATCAAACACCTTCTTTGCTAACAACCTCCTTGTCTGCCACCATGTTTCTACTAACACAACGCTGAAGACCGTTCCCTAGACGAATCCACCATACAATGACCGACCACCATGTGAAAAAAGCCTGTCTGAATTCCAGGCCAAGACCAACCGCGCTCCGCTCACACCTTGTCCCACACTCACAACCGGTGTAACAAAAGAGCGGTTCAACTTCCCCTCAGTCGATACTTTGCAAGTTCTTGATAACCTGCAGACTACTCCGATAATGCTGACTTGCCGACTCACTGCTGGATTTGCTACATAAGCATTATTATGCAGTTCTGCAGTGGAATCGAGTGGAAAATGATATAAATTGGCGATATGGTATGGAAGTTGATTGCTCAATGTAAAGTTACTAAATGTTCCTTGTTAACATTTTTTGAAAGAACCACCTAATGAGAGGAGGGTCGATCTTTAGGTTAAGCCTAGGTTGGTCCGCGGATGGGTGACCATCCATTACATACCGAGTTTCCTATGTTCCTTGGAAAGCACGTTAAGCCGTTGTTCCCGGCTGTTATTTGTAGATCTTTGACAGTCGTTACAGGTGGCCCGAAAGTCTCAACCAGTCTTGCCAAGGGGTAACGTATTACTCAGTACTAACTGGGTTGTGGAGGTCAGATAGGCAGTCGCTCCATGTAAAATACTGGTATTCAGCTGAATCCGGCTAGGCTGGAAACCGACCCCAACATCGTTGGGAAAAGGCTAGGTGACGAAGATAACAAGGAAGCTATGGCCATATAACCGTGATCACTGCGGTTAATAATCGAAAATGTAGAACGTATACAACAAGATAATGCTGCTGAATTCAGAAAGAACGTCTTACAGCAGTCACAACCAACTTAAATCAACATCGCTACGTAATTCGAACACAAAACAAACAAGCCGACTAGCAAATCCAAAAAAAAAATAACAAGCAAATTGAGCAGGCTACAGGAAAAACGACTCACGTAGTAATAAAGTAGGTAATTCATTTCGCTTATCTAAATACGAATCTTCAATCGTGTATTACGTACCATATGGACCAATGTACTTGGGCGTATTTGTCATAATCAATCATTTGCAAGGTCACTTGGTTCAGGTGTATACTGCTCCTAAACTTTATACCCTACTCCGAATGTTTTGTTCAATTTTATTTTTGTGACACATTCTGTTGGAAATAATGAGCATTTCCGTTACGACGGAACAAGTGTTTACTGTGATTGATAACTGCTTATTCTTGGGTAGGTTATAAATATCATTAAATACGTGTTATGTATGTAAACTTTTGTTAACTTTTTATTTTGTTCTACATTTTTTGTGTAGTAAGCAACGACTTATTGTCGGGCCTACGCTGTCCCCCCATACTTAAGTACAGATGCTGTATCCATAATACTGTAACACCAAATGATTTGAAAAGAGTAACCATGGAGTTTCTTGCCGATTCTTCTCCATAGGAAACGACCAACCCGAACCGTGCACCTTTTTGTCGACGTTTTATAAGTGCCCATCGAGGCCTATGTGAAATAAAATATTTTGATTTTGATTTTGATTTTAAAATTCTCATGTTCACTCGTTGGTTTTGTGGTCACAAAAGCTACTGCTGAGCTCATGCCTTTTTTAATTTCGGATGGGAAATCATCAAATGACCCCTCGCGCTCTGGGCGGAGCGGAAGGGAGTATGACCTGTACGGACTAAAACCTATCCATATTCCTTCTTAGCCCTTTATGTTCCAGGGTACCTCTTTCGAATAGTCTCGCAGCCCACTGAGCTCATGCCTTGCATTCGATTCCCAGGTCGGGCAAAGTGCTGTTTACGTAAGCCAAGTCCTGTAAATGGTTTTTAATTGCCGAAGTAGGTATAACATGTACTGGCCAATAAACCTACATTTTAGATTAACGCAACCATGTAATTATAGTAAAATTGCATAACTAGCGGAAAGGATGTCATAGCCCACTGTGGGACCAGCGACGTTAATATCTAATTTCACTTTAATTAGCTTGATCTCACCTCTTTCGGAAATTTGAGCCAAATATGTAAATGTAATTATAGTATACCTAATTAAATGTTACACAGCACCGTGTAATAGGTGCCCCTTAACAATACATATGGCACATACAGCAGCAGACTGTGGACATGGAGCTGTGGGCTATGTTTCACCTCCTATCTTGCCCTCTGAGCCGCAAAACCAAGTAGGCAATGGTGATATTTATGCTGGTACCGACTAAGGCGTGCCAATGGCGAAGATCGCAACGAAAACACATATTATCTTGCCCGTAACACGAAAAAGGCAACATTATGTGGTGAACATAACAGCTAGAAACTATTGTTGTCTCAACAAGATTCTGATGCAGTCAGACAAATAATTCGGAGGTTGTGCGTAGAAAAACCTGTATTATAAGATTTGTAGGGAAGGTACGTCTAGCATCTTGTTTTGGTCCTAAGAAGTAACAAACTACGCAATAGAAGTGACCTAATTTTGCCCACAAAAAGAGGAAGTTTAAACCATTGACATCAAAGAAAATATAGCTACCCAAGCAAGCTTGAGCTGCCATGTACGCATTATGTTAGTCCGGACAATCCTACGATTTGTATCCATTATCTACAGTTTTCCCTGACTCAAGACTAATGCTGAAGCATATGTCGCCATCTATTGTGTTTTGTAAATGAAAAAAAAAACGTAGTCTTTGTTTCCATGCATTACTACAAATCTTTCTAAGGTTTTGCACAATTGTTTTATAAGTATTTGACAAGGTGTACGTTTTTTTATCAATAAGCAGTTATAGTGATTGTCTAACTGTCTATTCATCCTGTACCTCGTAATGACAAATGCTGCAATAAAAAAGTCTCATTGGCAATGGCAGCGAACCTTAAAATGACTAATGTGACCGAACCGAAGGTTCCGTTTCGGCTGAAAATCCAGTTTAGGTCAGACACTACTTATAATGTATACCAGCAAAGTGACATTTATTAAGCAGCACCATGCTGAGATAGGGGTCTTTTTGGCATCCTAGGTTCAGGACCTTACTTTTTTATGCATTTGTTTTTTCTCTTTGGTCGTCATCATCATCTGCCTAGCCTTTTCCCAACTATGTTGGGCTCGGCTTCCAGTCTAACCGGATGCAGCTGAATACCAGCGACTGCCTATCTGACCTCCACAACCCAGTTAGTACTGGGTAATAAGATACCCCTAGGTAAGACTGGTTTTCAGACTTTTTGGGCCACTGACTACCTAACGACTGTCAAAGATCTACAAATGACAGCCGGGACCAACGGCTTAACGTGCTTTCCGAGACACGAAGGAAGCTCGGTATGTAATGGGTGGTCACTCATCCGCAGATCAACCTAGGCAAGTACGGTTTTAGTCAAAGATCGACCCGAGCGGCTGATATTATTTAGCCACGAGCTCCTCAGCTCTTATCTCTTTGGTCGTAAGAGCCAATATTTTTCTTACGTTGCTTTAAAAGACCATCCAATTATTTCAAAACACAATTAAGTACGCGCAAACATAATTTCAGTGCAGTTTAGACTGCTCACGATGAACTTACCTATGCAAATGATATCGAGACTTTAGCAAGATACTGCCAAAGTGCAGTGGATCATGACAAGTTTGAATTTAGTTCACTACTATTGTAAGTTAGTGCATGAGATTGGAAACCTTATAACGTCGTCTGAAATATTGTAAACCTTGTATTTGGTGAAAGAGATATCCTTATTTTAAGCTGTGCTCGCCTAGGTTGGTCTCTGCATGGGTGACCACCCATTATGTACCGAGTTTCCTACGTGCCTCGGAAAGCACGTTAAGCCGTTGGTTGCTGCTTTCATTTGTAGATCTTTAACAGTCGTTACAGGTGGCCCGAAAGTCTGAACCAGTCTTGCCAAGGTAACGTATTACTCAGTACTAACTGGGTTGTGGAGGTCAGATAGGCAGTCGCTCCATATAAAATACTTCAGCTGCATTCGGTTAGACTGGAAGCCGACCCCAACATAGTTGGGAAAACGCTAGGCAGATGATGATGATAGTGAAAGAGATATGAAAATGAGACGTTGAGAGAATTGCCTCTGTTGTGTTTGTTGAATCTTCTATTATTAATTTCAGCCTGTGTCGTTCCATTGTAGGAAATTGTCCTAAAGTGGAACGACAAGAAGAAAAGAGAGAAAAGAAAGAGACGCCATTGGGCGTCCCTTTCTTTTTCCTAATTCTATCTACTGTTATACTTTAGTTTGTATGGCATTTTATAATACTCATATCTCAATTAGGAATTAGGTTAATCCTAACTAATATTATACAAGCGAAAGTAAGTTTGTTTGTATGTTACCTTTTCGCGCCTAAACCACTGAACCGATCATCCTGAAATTTTGCATATATGTGTTGTTAGGTGTACAGAAACGGACATAGGGTACCTTTAATCCCGAAAAAAGTACTGTTCCCGAGGAAAACAACAATAACGTTCTTATGATGCTAGATGGCGCCACGTGTCTTTCGAATCATAGTTGAATTATATTATTATAGAAACTTTAGTACTGTGTCAAGAGTACTTAGGCTTCTTCTTAGGCTTACAAAAGCAAAAGCTAGTAAAATATGAAAATGATCACAGATATATGACTCTTAACAAGTATTTTAAATCCATCAAAAGTGCTACAGTTTTTTACAATAGGTATAACGAAATGTGAAGAATAAATTGAAACATTGAAAACACAACAACATTTTGAGTCTGAGTGAGTAGAAATACTTGTTCGACCAAGGTTCGTCGACCAAACTAAATGACACCAAAACTCTGAAAATCATTTTCCTCTCACAGTCTCCCCAGTTTCAATGCATGCGAGAAAATAAGCTGACATATTCTAGAATTTTTATTTTATTTCCATTTTTCGGTTTCATGCCACCGCATCGTATCGATAGTTTTATTTTCGAATATTTCTTGGAAATTCTATCCCAGGTATCTTCTGTCCACGAAGTTTTAAAACTTTGTATGAATCCTCTAAATATCATAACTAAATAAAGAAAATGCAGGATAAACTTTGGTATTGAAGAAAAGATAAAGCAATTCCACAAACTAAGTGCAAAGAATAAAGATCTTCTAGAAGAATTTAATCGGGTATACGTTTATTTTTATTGCAAACAAAATGTGGGGTTTTTGAAGCTGAAACAGCAGTTGAAGGTGTTCACATACACTTTATATCAAGTGTACCTATTCTGTGGCAAATAACATACATTTTTCAAACTAGCTGATCTTTTCATTGTCAACATTTAAGCCCACACATACCTTGCTACCTCTTTCAAGAACAGAAGGTCAATTTCCGTATATAAAAACGTTCAAATTTATAGTCGGAATCTCATCTCGACGACAATCAATGTCAAAAATCTACTTAGGCAAATTCGAACTAGGTTTTTTTGGACAAAATTGAGACGGTAATTGTAATGTGACTGTTCATAAATACGGGAATTGCCCCTCAAACCTTTAAATATTCAACCCACACACAGGCTTCCCTATTCTCACATATCCCAGCTTGATAAAAGTATGAAGTTCGCAGGTGCAGCCTCAGGAGCTAGATGCGCACATCCCAAACTCAATTTGAGCAGACTTCGGTTTCAATTGTTTCAGAACGCAATCAATTTTAATATGCGCCAGACGTCGCCGGCGAGGTGTACGTCGGACATACGGGGAGGGAGAATGGAGAATATTCTAATGTCATGTGGGTGTTCCGTATACGAATGCAAATAATACTGCAGCATGGTGCTTTTGACGCTTGGATGACATTGACAGGAGGAGGGTGCTGTCAGTGAAAATAGTAAAAAAAAGATGGCGGCATCAGTTCTCATTTTGGCCATGCTTGTGGCGTGGCAATCACGCGTAGGACTGCAAGTCATGAGGCTGCTAAATGAGTAGACTAAGCAGAAATGGGCCATATTGGCTGTAAAACTTATGACCGTTGGTGTAACCGTGTTCTTCAGTCGAGACTGAGGATGGATCTGAGTGGCGTGAAACTGGAGAGGTCTAAGTACAGTTGTAGATTGCTGTAGGCTGATGGTGATGATGATGATGTAGATTATGAGTTTTATTCTCAAAATAAGTTGATTATAATCACTATTTCGATTTTCTATATTTTTATGGGTACAATAGTTGGCTAAAACAAAGCAAGCCGTGTCTCCCGGAGTTACAAATTGCTGATATTGGTCGGTAAGACTAAAGTTTTAATGCGAGGAATGGCCTTACGTAAAGCCGAACATTATTCCGATTGTTATATCCGTTCGGAGCAATGCATACGAATGTTTATGGAGCCAATACTGCCAGAGAATCGTACCGTAAACTAAAATTTACTAGAGCAGGCTTTTCTCTTTTTTATCGGCAGTCCATTTTATGCATGCCCATAAAAAACCAATTTAAACCATCGTTTTCATAGATCTTCGTTAGAATATTTATATTCGTACTTTTTTTTGAAAAGTTTCGACCAACTGTACCTTTACTTTTTTGCTTGGTAACAAGCTTTTAAAGATATATTATTGTCGTTTATTGCACGTCTAGACATTTAAAGATTTTTTATTGCTTCTTACTTAAATACATTCCATAAAAATCTAATAGGTAAAGCAGATTGACGATCTAAAGAGCCTACCTAAAAATAAAGCTTTGACGGAGATTGATTGAACCGTCAGACAGGTTAGATATTTTTGTTTCATGGCAAAAATTAAATATGTAAATACATACATTCACATTTATATTTTTCACGAACGACCCGACTCTTCTTCACACGGTTTTTATATATATGGTATCGTATGGTGGTCGTGTGTACCACCAGTCTATTAAACACACAAAATTGCCGGAATTCTCTAAACGATAGTGAAAATGAAAACTACATCAAAATTCGATTCGAGGTATAGAAAAAAAAAATTGATAAATAAAGTGAACACGAACGGAGACAAGACCTGAGTTCAACAATTCACATAATAATATATAACATAAACTCATGTAATCCCCGAAGGATTAGGCAGAGGTGTACCTAATAGTATACCCACATTTCGCCAGTTATGTTTTATGTCCCATATAATAGGGGGCGTGCCTATTGCCATCAACCGGGCACAAATCCAGACTCTCTGGCTGCTACTGAGAAATTCCTGGTGGCAAACCCAATAACATTTTGCCCGACCCAGGAATCGAACCCAGGACCTCATGCTCAGCAGTCCAGCTTGCGACCACTAGACCAACGAGGCAGCCAATTTCAACGATTCAATATTTTCAATGTTAATGCTTTGTTCTACAACAATTATTACATTGAAATAACAAAGTTAATCAAATATCTTATCACAATACCTTGTTATGATACACTTTACGCTAATTAATTATAGAAATAATTACCTCGATGTTTGTGATTAAAGATAACAAAACACGTTTCGCTGACAATATTGTTTTTCGAGATACACTCTAATTACTAATTTACGCTTATAATGAATACCACTTTAATTTTCCTGTAAGTGCTTTTTGAGGGCATAAAGGATTGTATTGTAAAAGCTCGTGGCTAAATATTAACAGCCGCTCGGGTCGAATCTTTAGGTAAAGTCTGCTTGCCTGGGTTGGTCTGTGGATGGGTGACCACCCATTACATACCGAGTTTCCTCCGTGCCTCGGAAAGCAAGTTAAGCCGTTGGTCCCGGCTGGCATTTGTAGATCTTTGACAGTCGTTACAGGTAGTCAGTGGCCCAAAAAGTCTGACAACCAGTCTTATCACGAGGTATCCTATTACCCGGTATTCCTAACTTTGTTGTGGAGTATTACTAACTTTGTTGTGGAGGTCAGATAGGCAGTCGCTCCACGTAAAATACTGATATTCAGCTGCTTCCGGTTAGATTGGAAGCTGACCCCAACATAGTTGGGAAAAGACTAAGCAGATGATGACCTGGGTCATGAAATCCTACATATTAGCCCAAAATGTCATCTGAACATGATCTTTCAGTGGCATAATCAGCCTATACCTGATGTTCCTACTTCTGGGACACAGGCGGCCTCTCCATGAGAGGGAATGGGCTGTAAATTACCACGCGCGCCCAGTGTGGTGTATGTTACATGCTTTCATATTTCTGACATCACAATGTATTGCACTTAATGTTTAATCTCAACATGAATAATGTAAAAAAATAATGTAAAATGAGTTTCCATGAAGTTTCTTGCCCATTCTTCTCCATAGAGATCTACGCTTTGGAATGGACAACTACAGTACTTTCACAGTTAGTATGCCTTGTGACTGGGACTGCAGCTTCATTTTATTGTTGTCTTAACAACAAAAGTGCCTGTAACTGGCCTACTTGAAAGAAATGCTTTGTGGTTTCATTTTGACACAAAACAACGCGTCAGCTTGAAATCGTACGTCTGGGCCACCAAGCGTCGTTTAAGGTTTAAAAACGAGCTTTGATAACAAGCATAACACATTCCCGGATATTTTTTGCAGTGCCTTTTAGTAAATACTCATAAAATAAACTCTAATCCAAATCCCGAAGCAGGGTTCAAAAGCCAGTGACTAATAAATCGACCAATACTTAACGGCGTCGGTTTACTTAACGGCGACTTAACGTGTTCTTTGAGAAGATTAAGTGCGGCAAGTTCAGTGCAAACATTGTATGCTGCCTCATTTTATGTTCCCTTGTTATCGTGCTAGCAGATGCTATATCACATGTGGCTATTTCCTATGATAATATGAAGGTCATGGTAATTATGTTGTTTGGGAAGGATCAATGACTAAAATGTCGAGTAGTAGACCAAAGAAACGATAGATGGACTGTGTGAAAGATGATAGGATAGAAAGCGGGTGACTCATTAGATAACACAACATCACGCCTGTAATCCCCGAAGGGTTAGGTTGAGGTGTACCTTATAGTATACCCACATTTCGCCAGTTATTTCGAAGTCCAATGTAATAGGGGGCCAACCTATTTCCATCCACAGGGCACAAATCCAGAATCCGTGGCTGCTACTAAAAATCCCGATGGAAAAACCCAAAAACAATTTTTCCGACCCGGGAATCGCACCCAGGGCCTTATTAGATGACGACTATAATTTATAGAGAAGTATAGAAACGGAAGGCGTGCTCCGACCTCAAACGAATAAGAGTAAGGCGGGAGAATTATTTCTATGGAGTTCTGACAACCAGACTTGTCAATCAATACCGTAACACAGTGATGGAGATCTTGCTGGTTTTTAGCTGCATCGGTTTAGACTAGAAGTCTTGGTCTGAAAACCAGTCTTACCAAGGGGTATCGTATTACCTAGTAGTAACTGGGTTTTGGAGGTTAGATAGGCAGTCACTCCATGTAAAATACTGGTATTCAGCTGCATCCGGTTGGACTGGAAGCCGACCCTAACATAGTTGGGAAAAGGCTAGGCAGATGATAGTTTAGACTAGAAGTCGACCCCATTTAGAAATGGTTAGGCGAATGGTGAGGTCAGTCTTACAGTTTTACAGTCTATAACAGTAAACCGGCCAAGTGCGAGTCGGACTCGCGCATGACGGGTTCTGTACCATCGTAGTAGGGAAACCCCTTTAATTTTTAATTTATTTTTTATTACACCGGCAACAGAAATACACATTCTGTGAAAATTTCAACAGTCTACCTATTACGATTCATGAGATACAGCCCTGAGACAGACAGACGGACGCCGGACGGATGGATGGACGGACGGACGGACGGTTAAGTAATACAGGGTCCTTTTGGTATTCCTTCGGGTACGGAACCCTAAAAAGGTTACCTATATTTAAACAAAAAAAAAAAAAATCGCTCATTTGGTAGAGAATGCGTCAAACATTAAACCGACCTTAGTACATTGCAACTCAAGTATATTCAACTAGGGGCTGCGGGACTGTTCGAAAGAGATACCGTGGCCCTGGAACACAAAGGGCAAAAAAGGAACATGGATGGGTTTTAGTCAGTACAAGTCTGACACACCCTTCCGCTCCGCCTAGAGTGGGGGGGGTCTTTTGATAATTTAATACCCGAAAAAAAAAAAAAGTATATTCAACTCAGGTATGTCAATTGACCTGACGTCATATCGTGTGAGTCTCAATATGTTCTAAATAACGGTCACCAATCCACGCACTAACCTCACCAAGTGTAACTAACCTCTAAGGGCCTCTCGTTGCAGTTCAAAGCCAAGGGTCCTTACGCCCCTTGCTGACGAAAGCACGAAACATAAAAGAATACTGTTTGTTTACGTTTTTTGTCAATCTGTAGAAAGAGAAACACTTGACATTTGGATGAATTCACATTCAAATCCAAATGTACCTATATCTCAATTGTTTTGATGGATGGGCGCGCCTGTCAGCTTGAGGCTTGTGACAAAGAAAATTTGGGGTATTCTACAAAGCGCAACTAATTTTAAGCGCAACTAAATTATTCCTCGTAGCGCAATCATTAGTTGCGCTCATAAATTCAAATTAAAAATATTATTATGTTTATTCCTCAAAGCGCAACCGTGATTGAAAAAAAATTAATGAATCCATCATACCCCTGTCTATTTTTCATCATGGTTGCGCTTTGAGGAATAAACATATAATATTTTTAATTTGAATTGTGAGCGCAAATAATTGTTGCGCTTCGAGGAATAATTTAGTTGCGCTTAGTTGGTGGCGCTTAAAAATAGTTGCGCTTTGAGGAATACCCCGAAAATTTTACAATCAGGTAAATACCTAATGTTTTGGGAAAGTCGGTAGGTACGTTAAGCCGCACGACATTGGTATCCAAACCAGCATAAGGTGGCCTCCTATACAACTGAAACGTAGTGCTTGTCACGGCCAGCTCGAAGTCATCATCATCTGCCTAGCCTTTTCGCAACTAAGTCGGGGTTGGCTTTCAGTCTAACCGGATGCAGCTGAATACCAATATTTTACATGGAGCGACTGCCCATCTGACCTCCACAACTCAGTTAGTACTAGGTTATACGATACCCCTTGGTAAGACTGGTTGTCAGACTTTTGGGGCCACTGACTACCCGTATCGAATGTAAAAGATTTACAAATGACAGCCGGGACCAACGGCTTAACGTGCCTTCCGAGGCACGGAGGAAACTCGGTATGTAACGGGTGGTCACCAATCCATGGAACAACCTTGGCAAGCGCGACTTAACCTGAAGATCTGAGCAGTTGTTATTATTTAGCCACGAGCTCATGCTCCGCCAGCTCGAAGTCAAAGTGAAAAAATGACGTGCTTGCCTACTGTACGCAGAGTAATGTAATGTTTTCTTTTCTTTCTCGGAATATGGTCTAATTTAGAGCGGCAACGTTAAAAGCATAAAGCACTCACACAACCATGTTATCAATTTCTTTTTGACAGTTTGACGGAAATCGTTTTCATTGCATTGATCGGGTGGTTTTCAAGGCGGATTCTGTAACTAAAGTAGAATGCACTGAACAATTGAACATTGTTTAACATGTTTCCCTGAAATACAGACCTTAGGTATCAGGTTGGGCATCTGTTTCTCACATTATAATTTAAGGTATTGTGTGCTTCAAATACCATGCTAAATGCACTTTCATTTGTACTGTTCCTGGCTATTTACCAAAATACATGGTTAAATTATCCTTTTCTAGATTTTTTTACAGCTCCGAGGGACCGTAGACCTAAATATTAGTTTGTTATTAATTTCTACTTGATACCACGAAGTGTTCTCGAGAAGACAGGTCTTGACTGATAGACTGACAACGAAGTAAGGGTTCCATTTTCCTTTTAAGGTTCGGAATCCTAAAAATAAATGTTGGAATACCGTATTCCAAACAGTGCGATATCTTACCCCAGTTCAGATATAGCGTCATTATTTCTTTTATTTATTTCTATACAAATTAATTAGATTTTTAAATATTCCTTAGAAGAAATAAATATAAAAAAAAACATTTAAAAATATAAAAAATTGTATCCCACCGGTATCAGGAACAGGGTCCAAGCTACCAGCGGTCAGGTAGCGTCATAATTCAGTCAGTCTAAACCATATGCCTACCTAGTCAGGTACATTCTAATGATATTATCCACAGAAATCTACGATACAGGTACATTGTAATGATATTATCGAGAGAAATCTACGATAGTTTCAAGTACTCCAACTACATATCCCAAAACTTCGTCTACATATCAATACTACAAACTAATAACAAAACCCTAGAAGGTAACAAACAAATTAAATTACTGAATATATCGTCCTATATCCCTATTCCCATCTAACGTGTCCCTTTTGTACAAGAAACTTACCAACACGAATGGCTTCCCAATTAATCTTCAAAGCGTTATTTACCTGTAAAGTTTATTATGTAATAAATCGATATTTCTGTACGTTTCGATGGGTATTTGATTACGATTCGAATTAATTCGGTAATTGAATAAGTTCGATTGTTATTTCAAAGTATTATTTTCTTTGAATTTTAATACAATAACTGTGATTCCAGGATTTTTTATTAGGTTGGAAAAAACTATTAATTTTTTATGTTAATAGTACTTAACGTAACTCGTCTTTGACAGTCGTTACAGGTAGTCAGTGGCCCAAAAAGTCTGACAACCAGTCTTACCAAGGGGTATAGTATTACGTAGTACTAACTGGGTTGTGGAGGTCAGATAGGCAGTCGCTCCATGTAAAATACTGGTACTCAGCTGCATCCGGTTAGACTGGAAGCCGACCCCAATATAGTTGGGAAAAGGCTAGACAGATGATGAGTACTTAACGTAACTTACAATAAAATAACGATCTCCTGCGATTCTTTTCTCCATCAAAGCTCAGAGGTTACTGATAATGTTAGCCTGTGTGTCATCCCACTGCTGGGCAAAGTCTCTCCACATGACTTCCAAATCTTTCGATCAGAGGTGTCATCACAACCCCACATTGTGTGTTGCTCTTTTAAAGTTATACCTGTCTTTAAGGGAGCACTGGACTGCAAAACTCAAAAGCTAAATTACATACTTAAACTGTTGTCTAGCTCAAGTTCGCTCCTCAATATAACTTTCAACTCTGCTCACCTCACAAGACAAAGAGCCTGTTAATACTTACACGAGCCGAGCAAACACCTTAGTCCTTACCATCTTACGCTTCGTAGATGAACTATTTGCATTATTCAACAATTCTCTTCTTATCTTTGCACTCAAAACTTTGAATAAACTACGCAACTTCAGTCGAGAAAATAATATAAGTTCGACAACGTCATGTACAGAATACAGGGTAATGATGGCGTTCCACAGCAACCCATAGCTAAGCTACGTACGTGAACAGTCACGAGCACTAATATATATACACTAAGCAAAATTCAAAAGCGATTTTACCGCGAAATAACGGTTTTTACTTTGAGATAATAGGCTTCTTTTATGTTAGCTCGTTCCATCATCGACCTCATCTCTGTCCTCAGGACTAGATTGAGGTCAAGAGTAGGCCCATTCAATATAAAAAACAAATAAAAAAAAGAAAAGATAAGACCTATCTCGCTACAATATGGCTTCCAAAATACTACGAGTATGTTCGTAAAAAATTAAAACGTTAATCAAAACAATAAGAGAAAATCACTTTTAAAAGTTGCTTCGTATACCTACATATTAATGCTCTAGACTGTACTTCATAGCTTGTGCGAGATCGTCCAATGCCCGCAACCCCCGGTCAGGTTCTCAAATGCATGGCTGAAAAACAAAAGAAGCGTGAATGGAGCTAAAGCGATCTCTCCATGCACATACTACTAACGCCGAACACTGGTCTTTGACAGATAATGTACCGAAGTATCTGTCAAAGTCCATTGTCCTCAGCGAGTCAGTCCGGTCCTGTCGGTTCAAGCGCAATTTTAGCAGTGGATGGTCGCCTTTGTACAGACTACAGAACCACAGGGATTTACCTGTAGTGCGCTTTGGTTTGTACAACATTGTCATGTGACGATATAACTTTGAAATGTATTTATTGTTGAGTAGTTCGTGTCGTGTGTAATATTGCTTCAAGCGAATATATTATGGTTAATGAAGTCCGCAAAACAGGTGTGTATCCTTCCCTCACAATTTATCATTAACGACGACGTTTGACGTTAAAAAACCAACAGTGGGTTCGGTACTTTACTTAAGGGTGAAAGACAACAGTCATCTTCAAGAAACCCTAATTTCAAATACCCAAAAAAAAACATTATGACATCCACCAATAGCTCCGCGTGACGCAAGGAGGTGCCCTACGTCCCTGATTATGCTAAACTCTCTTTAGTTAGTAAATTGGACCCAAAGCCATTCAATGACTAGATTTATAATAATAATTAACAAATATATTTATTTTTCATCACAAACGTTATATTGAACAGGAATTACTTAATCTAATTTACAAGGTAATCATTTGTGAGAGACTGATACCCAAAATAGGCATAAAATACCTGTGTTACAGGTCACCTGCAGGTCTCCCAAAACTTACAGG
This sequence comes from Noctua comes, assembly GCA_963082995.1. Taxonomy (NCBI): domain Eukaryota; kingdom Metazoa; phylum Arthropoda; class Insecta; order Lepidoptera; family Noctuidae; genus Noctua; species Noctua comes. Next base: position 6,266,556 of record OY720271.1, read on the forward strand.
TATACAAAGTAATTTATTTATTTAAACTTCATGTACAAGAGTGGTACATAGGCGGACTTAATGCCAAGGCATTCTCTACCAGTCAACCTTTGGGTCAAATAGGACAGCATAGTGACGGAGTACAAAAAAAAAAAGAGAAATACCTTATTGTTAACATAAATTGATATACATAAATAGGTACATACTAACACACACATATATACAGTAAAATAAAATAAACTAATATATATTATAATACATACAAATAGTGCAAAATACGAGAAACCTTATAATAATTACTATGACTACTAATATCTAGCTTGTGAGCAATTTAGTCTGATCTTCAATAGTACTTCCGAACTATTCTTTTGAAAGCCATTTTGATTTTTTGCTTTGGTAATAACAAGAATATCTGAACATTCAAAAACCCGTAGATAATTCATTCTTTTTATAACTAGCAATGACTTTTCAACCATTCATGGCTGTAAATAAAGTAAAAATCAATTTATCCATCAACATCAATTGCACAATTCATCTTCAGAAATGAATATCCACAAAAGTTACTTCTCATTTACGAAAAATCTTTTCGCCGTGATTTAGTAGCTATTGTATGGATATACACGAATTGTGCATTAGGCGAATGTTCGGCTCTATACACCATCAGTGCTCAGTGCTAACCATTGATTAGCACTTTGATAGTAATACATTTAACTTTACTACTGTAATACGTGGAAGTTCTCGCTTTGATAGTGAAATATTTATTAAACAACTTCAGTTTAACCAAAATTTAAAATGCAGATTCAGATCAGACATCACGCTATACATTTCCAGTATAACATGGCCTCATTTTTTATAGATTTCTAATACAATGAGAGATCCGCATAAACTGGTTTTGTATAGATTTATTGGCCGTCGTGCGTATACTAGAAGTAGTTTGACTGGAATTTTCTCATTTTCAAAAAGAGTTAATTTTCAGCCCTACTTGAACAAATAAGTTCTGATTTTGACATTGACGTAGAACATACTTAGTAATAACTACCTATTATGAATGACATGCTTATTGAATTGAATAGTTGTCAAATTATGTTCGATAATAGTTTTTAACTACTATAATTATCACAACTACAAAATTTCCGATAGTAGATAAGTACTTATTAGATAGCCCATGAAAAATGATAGTTCAATTAAAATACATAGATTTACATACTTCAAAAATAAGCACATACAGGATTAATTATTATTGATGTAATTGACGGTATTAGAGTTCTAATGAGTTCTAATAACACATCATTACAAAAAGCCGACCTTACAAAAGAATGTGAGAATTCTGCAGCTTGAATTTGAAACAAAACAATTAACAACATATCGCAACATAATTACAAGAATCAAACCACTTTCATGCTCTGTAATAAAATTAGCAGCTTGCTCTACAAAAGAAATAACAGACATACACTCCAGCCATGTAATCATACAACAATCCATACATCTATTATCCTCAGCCGAAGGTCTAACTTGACCATAAAGGTTTTATTATAAAGCATTAGCCACTTGATTACGCTTCTTTGTAACATTAAAATCTCTGCGGTCCTTTAAAATGATTTACACCCGTAGTTTAAGTCGTGGATTGAACTTAAGTCGGACTAGACACGCCTACTTTTCACCCCATAAGTCATATTGACAGCTACAGTTTGTTTATAATTTGACATAAACGCCCACTTTTCAAGGGTTTTGTAGTACAAGAATGTTTTGGCGCTCGAATGAAGCTGACAGGGGGGCGCTGTTGGTAAACCTTTTGTTAATTGTTTTGTAAAAAATATTGAGAAAAGAAAGAGATAGCTGCGTTAGTTCCGATGTTTGCCCGCGCCATCAGATCCTTGAAACCTACCTTGTGGGTGACATATGTACCTACTGAAATCCAAGTGAATCGACGTGTGTAAAATTGTTTTCTTGTTATAGCCAAAGCAAGATGAATTTTGAGGAGTATGTCGGTTATGTAGGATACGATATGCCATACAATTATTTATCGCGACCCGATGCCGACAACCCGTTAGAATGTGACATCAATATACAGTTCCAAAGACACTTTCGATTTTAGAAGGAAACCGTACAAAAATTGGAAAGCCATGCGAGAGGTCTTTGCCCAGCAGTAGGACATAGAGGGCTGATATAAAATAAAATAGGGAAGCTACTGTAAAAGAAAACGCGGTTCGTTTTTGGTTCCAACGTTTTCGTTCTGGAAATTTTGACCTACAGCCCGTGGACGGCCCTTGTTGATAAAAACTATTTTCCGTCGCCTTTAATTTCCAAGCCAGCTAGTATGTAGTCGGGATTATTAATCAATGATTATTAATATTGCGAGCACTTGCAAATATCCGTGGTAAATATATATAAAGCACGGTTTCTTTTTCAAATCGGTAGGTATTGGTATCGGTAGGTGTTCATTATCGTGGGATTGTATGAATTAGCAATCAAGATCGCGTTAATAATTATATTAGTGACAAATAGTCGTAATATGGAGTACCGTACACATAAAAGATGAATACAAGCTTAATTCACGTGATATTTCTAAAGCATGAGAAAACTAACGAACCATTTTGAATCTCAGACAAAATGGTGCGAATGGTGCTTATGACTATGTGTGCTTATGAGCGAGCTTGCCCATACTCGTGTTGTTTTGTTTATACCTACGATACCACAAAGTCGCTCTCATCATCTATCTATACTTAAAAACATCATCAAGAGTCAAATAGGCCTTCGAAACTCACGTAGACGGGCCATGGCGCGCAGTTTTACGCAGGGCGTGCAGGGCGCATTTACCTATTAGTAAGTAGGTAGAATATTTCTGAGGTAGTCGTGTCTGTAAATATATGTGAAAACCCGATTTTCGCGTTGGCTCGTGATACAACATCATCATCATCATCATTTCAGCCGAAAGACGTCCACTGCTGGACATAGGTCTCCCCCAACTGTCGCCATATTGACTCGTGATACGCGACACTGATATTAAATATTATAGAAAAGGATTATGTCTATATAGATTCCTAATGAATCATTTGATTGTCGCCACCGGTGTCCAATCTCGAACCAAGTTATCAATATTTCACATAAATGTAATGTAATTGATATGAAAATGAACAAGTTATAAGTAAGTACATGTAAGAAAAACGCGAGTGTGTCTGTATTGCTCAAATAAAATGAAATACTTACACTAACTATTATTTATTACCTATTCAACTTTAAAAGTAAAAGCTTACACATAAATCTTACATAACTATTATAAATGCGAAAGTTTGGATGAATAGATGTTTGTTACTCAATCGCCAGAACGGCTGAACAGATCTGGATGAAACTTGGTACAGAGATATATTATAGTCTGGTATAGCACATAGATCTTTCTACCTGTAGTAATACGGGTAATCCCATTGCCTTTGCGGTACTATCGCAGTAGTATATAGATTGTAAATAGAAGGAGAAAGAAAAAAATACAAATTTGATGCAACCAACTTGGATGTAGCGCTCGTCAGCCGCTGTTGTGGTCAGTTTCTGTTATATTGCAATAATAAAACAATCAAATCGAATTCTTATTCGCCGTTGCGTTTAGTGGTTTAGCCGGCTTATCTTAGGTTTGTTTTCATATGATACGGGAAAGGACAGGTGTAAGCTAAACATGAGTAGCAGGCGGCTTGCTACTGCTAAACGGAGGAAGAGAAGGGCCGATATGAAACCCACCATTATGTTGGGTGACCACAACCATGTCATGCGCACAAACTCATTCTGCAGAGTAATGATGAGAGAATAAGCGATAACGAATCCAAAGAAATTCAAGGCTACTCGGTCCATCGTCCAACTGAATTCTTCCCTCAACTCTGGACGACCGGAACCTTCCAATCTCAGGAATTGCTGGTTCCAATTGAAAAAATCTTTTAGTGTTGGATAACCCTTTTGTTGAGGAATAGGAGCGGAGCATTAAAAAATGTTGCGAAAACGGGTTTTTTTTTAAATATAAAAATCGCGGACGAAGGTCGCGGGCAACAGCTAGTATGTTTATAATTGTGTGATGATCATATTTGTATTTTTGTTCTCTCGTTGGTCAAATAGTCATAAGCGCAATTGCACGGTGTGAGGTTATGGGTTCGATCCCCATGCATGCAGTGTTGTTGGGTTTTACTAACCTAGAGATTGGATCCAGTCTTACGTACGTGAATGAAAATGAAAAATTTCCTTTGTTTTTCTATGTCTATAAATGTGTAATTTAGATATTTTTTATACGTGATGCTACTTTTAAATAAAATAAAAACCAGTTGGCTTGTACAATAATAATTTAATTTATTTTTTCGGCCTCGTCCCTTGTAACATCACTGAATCGAATTAGCTGGGCGGCACTCAAACGTTCGAGTTTTGCCTTTTGGTACGCTTCTTCTGCTGCCTTCACCACCACTTCTGCTTCTCCATTTTCAGCAGATGTTACTCCTCCTCTCGTTCCTCATTCCGTTTTAAATTTTTCGCCCGTACCTCCTTTATTATAACTTGGGCGCGAACATAATATTAGTATTAATTTGCTAACCACAAGCACCTTCAAAAAACACTAATGGGAATATAAAAAATAAAATGCTTCGAATGAATACAAATAGATTGATGTTATTTCAAATTCTGTATTGGTGCCATACACAGATAATTTAACTTTCTGATGTACGGTAACGTGTAGAGATGAACTGAAAATCATTTGATCAACCCTACCAATAAACTGCGAGTTTGCTGACGCCAAGTCAGTCGAGTTATTTTCAGGTGGCCCTTGAGCCACCGGTACCGGTACCTCGTCTACCGGACGAAATTCCAGAACTGAAAAAAGAAAGTAAATATTTTTAATAATCTAATCATATATTCGTTAACACAAAGAATAGAATCAATAAAATTACTAGACTATAGGTGTATCGTCAGCAGGAGTTTCACTTGGCATAGTGTCACAGTCCATTGCGAACCTCAATTTCAAATCGGTGGAGGCCGGCAGCGCATCTTTCACTCCTTCGAGATCTGAGGACGCGGGGCCAGGATAGGGGCCACCCCCAGTCCTCATTCTTTCTTTTTTTTCTAAATTAAGGGTGGCCTTAATATTGGACCAGCACCTGTTTAACTGAGATTCGGTTCTCTATAAAAAGAAAAGATTGCCGTTCATTACGATCATCAAACATAGACCAGGTATTAATTAAACAGCATACATGTTATTTGGTACTTACGCGCGAGTTAAATACTGAGTTATACTCTTGGGTTAGGCGAGCCCACAGCACATTTTGTCGCTCATGAGCTGCCCGGCAACGTCGTATTTTGAAGAAGCTTGTACTTGCAGACAAGTTCCTGTCCTGACTTTTCACCATCCGAAAAGAAAATTCTTGATGCCATTATTTTAAGTGAAAATCTTATAAATGAACCACGAAAAAATAAATATTTATTTTCAAGTAATTCCGTTTAAGTTCTTTGACAAATGATGTCAACCAAGAGCATTCGGTAGAACATCAATTGAAGACATCTCTAGCATTGGGACGTATTTTAATATAACATTTTTAGCATACAAAGCAGCTTGCAACCTTCATGCAACATACTTATTTTGGGTTTGAAATGGACAGCATGTTTTGGAGGTAGATTAAGGTGAGTACTCATCTGAGCAATTAAACGTATTGTAACATTGGTTGATAAATTGAGGAATGATATAATACTGCAAGGTTGCGGTTGAAAAGGAGATGTAGAGACAAAAAATTTAAAGAATATGTTTGGATGATGGTCTTGTTGAGAGGACGAGTAAAAGGCGACTAACAAAACCCGAAAGAGAACACCTTAGAAGGACAAAAATTATTGGTATTGTTCTTAAAAAATGTCAGGTGGCAGTGCTCGCGACCTGCGTGCGTGTATGACCAGATGTATGAACGTGATCGAAGCAAAAGGAGTAAGCCGGTGGGGTTCTTACTGTGTGGCATTTAGGTACTCTTCGTTGATATGTTGGATTTGCAAGTCGCGTGTGCTGCAATTTAATTTAATATTAAAAAAAAAACACTGAGCGAATTAGGAGAAGTAACGACCAGCAAAGTCCACGCACCTCTTTCCATGTTGCACGATTTGCCCGCGCTCGTGTTTTTGCTCGATGAAATGTTACACAAGTTGCTTGTTTCTTAGCAAAATCAAGTTTTAACAAAGTGTCAAGCGGCTCGATGTCTTGTTGCAAATGCAAGCTCTAGCTAGTCTGTCCTCACCTTTTGAACATCATTGAGTGGGTGTTGCTGATACCGTGGTGGGCGTTCCTCACCTGTTTCCATGACAACAAATGTCGACTTAAATTCAAAAATGGACTAAGTCGGCGTTCTGGAATATGGGTGTTATAGTCTCACTTCAAACTAAATTGATACTTTATTTCAAATACTTAATGCCAACAAGGTAAAAACATTGGAATATTGAGATTCTAATTCTATGTTCGGACCGAACACGATGTCTTTAATTGGTTGATTAGAGAAAAAACGGGTGTTTAGTGTCCGATTAAGAGATAAACTCGGTTTATGACTTTGACCGCGCATGTTAGTATGATAATTGCGACGGTAAGATAGCAATTAGTCACCCGTATTGGAGAGACCTTTAAACCGAACATGTTATTAGTGTTGAAGTTTCAAGTCCAAGGTATTTACAATTAAAAGTTATTTTGGTTTCAATTGTATCAATGTGCGTCTCGTAGATGAAATAATATACAGGGGATGTAAACGAACCCTCCACGAAGCCGTCAACTTAGCATTCTGTACATCAGACTAAGTAACTCCACATACAAATAATTATTGCTGGAAAACGACTTTTTGGGAGTTAAAAATCTCGTTTTACGGTAGGACTCAATGTATCGCACTCAAAACATTGTGCTGATGGATGCATTGAACAGTTCGGGGGTCGTGGAGATATTTAAAGTAAAGTTATAACATTAACAATTGCATTTAAAAAAAAACTTGTGATAAAGTCGGAATTTTGACCCGAAATAATAATATGGTATCTCCGTAACTAGAAGGTTATGGTCTAGAACAAAAAAATTATCGCAATGACGGGGAGAACAAGTGCCTTTCGGCTTCGTTCAGGGTATTGTTACACCTTTTATATATCTAGCGAATACTGTTCTATACAAACTAACCCACTAGAATTACACGCGATATTTCTTACACAAGCACGTTGAACAAACATAATTTACATTTTGCAGTTTGTAACCGCCTCATGCACAGGATTTTGCCTCGAGTGACCGCTCCAAGAGTGTGGACAGCGTCCTTCTATCGAACATAACGTCGAACATGAAATTGCCATAATCACCAATTATGTCAAAGTCCCCTTTGATCCCTGGTGTAGCGGTCAATTGGAGCTAGTTTAGTCGATGAATATTTGTCCGAAAATCAAAATATTGGAGAAATTCCATTCAACAGCTCGTAGTGTATATTTATAAAATTGTTTGTCCTTACTGTCTATAAACACCGAGCTCAAACCGCTTGACGGACCGGGCTTCAATTTTGCATAGGTATACATAGATAACTATCATGACGTCGGCATTCGCTAAGAAAGAATTTTGGAAAATTCAGCCTCTAAGCGGGCGAAATATTGGTTGAATGTTTGTATGGACCGGGCAAAGCCAGTACGGGTCGGCTAGTTATGTTATAAGGCAAATTAAAATAATTCTTAGAATAAGATTGTTAGTGGTCTGCTGCTAAGCATGAGACAGTATTATTGAGTTATTGATCAAGGAATTTCTCAGTAGCAGCTAGTCTGGTTTTATTTTTTATTTTTATTATTAATTGTGCCCTAGTCTTTTGTTTCTACCTGATTGTTGGAAATAGGTTCAGAACCTTTGTCCTACAGTCGTGATGTATTGTTATTTTTAGTGTAAATGACAGAAAATAAAAAGGCTACAAAAACAGTCATTATGCCGGGTAAATCCCTTTCATTTCAACTTAAAGGTTTCACTAACAGATAAGAAAACGCTTTGAACGAACACACAATTGCTTGCATGCTCTATTAGTTCTTAAGTGGAGCTGCAAATGCCGAGCAAGGACAGAGATAGAAAGAAAAAAAGAAAGCTTATTTATCTTTCTTTATTTAGAATAGCTCCAAAAAAGCTGAACTGAAATGGACACATTTAACGTTTTTGCTTCGAAGATTAATAGCAGAATACAGTTATTGCATTTGAAACGACTTATTCTGCTCCACCCCATTCGATGGGGCACTTATTTTTTTATTACCTCAATTTACATGTTGCTACAGGGGGATCTGTTAGTATGGCCAAACGCCTGTATGCTTGTTTGAAACGAAATAAACTACTCAGATTGTGAAATTCTAAACTTCTAATTACAAACAGGAAACCTTAATCTCATATCTTATAATTCCATCTAGAATTATTATTGAATTACTTCAATTATTTTAGTTTTCGAAACTAAGGACCAATTTGTGTCCGGACCTGTCAGGGCCTATCTACCAGATTTTTTAGGGCCTAGACAAGTGACATTATATCAGAGACAAAATTGACAGCATGATTGGTGCGGTGGTTAAGCGATTAGCTGCTGCGCTGCGTGTAGCGGGTTAATTTCCCGGACGGAATAAATATTTGTAAGGCCTACTGGTAGTCGTTTCGAGGCTGACTATTTGTTTGTGAGTTTAAATGTTTGAAAATGCACCCAAGATATAGGAGAAATTCTACGAGGCCGGCAACGTTTTAAAAATGCCTGCCTATTACGGTTCAAAACATAGAGCGTAGTGAAACACGCACGGACAGACAGCGGTGCCTTAGTAATAGGGTCCCGTTGGCACTCTTTAGGTACAGAATCCTTAAATGGCACAGAATTTGTACGAGAATATCTAACTGGTCAGTTTACCAGAATACCAAGAAGTGGTGACAAACAAGCTTTAATTTACCCAAGCCAATTCTATATCAAAATCAGAAATACTACTTAAAGTTACGAAATATTAAAACGAAATCGCTTATTCCGGATTATAATTCCGATCAGTATTTCAAAAACCGGTTTATGATAAAGTATTCAATGAAGGTATGGATGCAATTTTAGAATGAATTATTCATTTATATTTGAATGTTATTAATCTAGTATGCAACACCATTGCCGTCAATACTTCAAAGGCATTATAACTTGTTCAATGTTTTGTTTCCGAGACAACAAAAACAATGCGAGAATGTTCCAGTAAATACTTCACACTTACATTGGCTAATTAACGTATGTAAGAATGTATAACATTAATATTATTATGTCACTGTTATGTTATAATTCATAACGGCCGTATTTAATTTATGAACAACAACATAAACAACAAACAACAACAACATAAGAAACGACATTACAATAACAACAACAAACAAACACAACAACATACAACAACAACAACAACATAAGACAACAATGACATAAGTAACGCTAAATCCTGTTTCCGTGTCTTAATTTGAATTTAGAATAAAACAAGGAACTTTCAGGAAATCGGTTCAGTACAGATCTAATCTTAAACCTCATATATAAATCTACCTGAACAATTAATCTTCCAAATCCAACCACCACGAACTACAATTAATTAGTCCAACAAATCCTTCCGTAAGCAGTAATTTAAAACAAATCTGATATAACAAAACTCCAAGTGATAATTAAAACAAATTCATATTCAATCATTAATAAAAAACTATTAATTTATACACTCATATAAAACTCGGTTATGGCATGATATATTTCAACCGGTAATAAATCATTTAACGTCAACTTATACGAGACATTAAAAGCTACATTCGTGTTAAACATTACTGTAAAAGGTAAAACAATGTTCGACAAATGTTTTAGTTGTAAATAAGGGGGCAACAACAACTATTGACGCCATTTTCACCTTTAAGTCGATATCAGACGCTTAACTTTCTGTATATTTTTACCTTTCACTCGAAGTGAAACATCGCAACACAAAATTAATCAAAAGACAAAATGAATGATTAATTAGTGTAGTACGACATCTTTCAGACACTTACCGAATTATCGAAAAAACAAATGAAAAGACCTGACAAACATTCATTCCTCTGTAATTTTGTCGAGATAATGTCACAAATATGAAATGTCATTCGAGTGAACCATTCACTCAAGTAAAGCGTCTCATACCAGCTTAAAATCTGATGCGCTTTAAGGATGAAAATGGCAACTTGATAGTATCCAACTGTTTCGATTATTATCTCACCCTCCGGTATTCAAACTATAAATTACATCGCTTTTTGCATGCCTCGTGCAAAATCGTGCATTGTTAGGTGGGGGTTCAATATTTAGTAGAATAGTTACACAAGTGGACCTCATAAACTTGTTCCTATTAAGCCAGGTAGCGACTACTATTCAATTTAGGCAAGCACCAAAGATAATGCATCTAACAGACGGTATTTTTTGATTAATTGCTCTTATGAAATATGGATGAACTTGGTTTCGTTATAGTACTAAATTAAGATAATGGTTGTAAGTCCTTTTAAATACAGTGGAGTTATTAATGATCTGATTAACATCGTCAAAGCAGTAAAGTATAAATTAAAAAGGTCCTGTCCTTCCATATTTAATGTAATAATTTGAAACTAGCCAAAAAAACGTTTTGTAAAATTAGTAATTCAGGATTTTTCGAAGACGTTTCAGAAGGCAACAGTGCAATTAAATTATTTCTAAGTTCAAATCAACATGACCAAAATCCAACCTTATATTCGTGAAGAAATCGTTTTCTGAGATCTCAAATAAAGAAGAACCCTCAAGTTTTTCAACAATTCAGATAGACGAACCGAAAATTTAATTTAACAAGAAATTACAGACGCTTATCAATTAATTAGAAAACAGACTACGTCTTCACTTCGAGTGCATTGACGATGCCAATTAAAAGTTAAGAACTCTTAAGAGAAACTTCACTGCAGATCAACTGTCTTGTCTAGACATTGTTCTTGAACACTAGATAGAAAATGTACTTTTCACCAAATGCTAAGCTGTATCTAAATGAATGCCGAAATAAAAGAATGCTGATGGATTTGCAGCTCTCAACTCAGTGCTGAAAGTTGAAAATGTAATAATATTTAGGTGTTACTTAGTATTAGCGGGTTACACTATCAAATATTAACGAATCGGTCATGTCGTTAACCGATATCGTGATAATTGACAGCTATATTTTACTGCCGATCTATGGCTTCTGACAAATTCGTACGTAGTCTTGCGAAATTCGGTTTCGACTCGCCAAGGTCTAGATACTAAACATTAATCGTTGTAGGCCGAAGTGAATGTTGCGACATTTTCGAAATAAAGTTATTTGTCATTCTATTGTGGATAACAATGGGACACGTGTTAATCTAAATATTGAAGTTAAGGTCAAAACTTAGGTAGGAAAATATCAAGTATGCCAACTTAAAACCAGTAGCAATAGAGGCAATGTAACACTCCCCTGTCGGTCGCTAAAGAAAACCACAAAAGTCCGCTCACCTTCAACTGCTTTTACACCGTCCGTCTGCCCGGCCATCAAAGAAAACAAGACTATTTTCTTTCACTACAACCAAACGAAAAAGGACATCCAACAATCCAATTCAACATAAACAGCGTAGGCACTAAGAACCACCCTTGAAAATTAAATCTCTGAATAAATAAAAGAATTCAAAGTAAAGGAGACTTTTCCATTCACTATTTTCTCTTGGCGGCGATGAGCAATTTCCTATACTAAAAAAGTAATAAAAGAGGCGGGGAGAATTGCCTCAGAAGTGAATCTCAATAAAGGCTTAACTTAGTTTTAGCGGCCTCGCATATTATGAGGGTAGGACTTTTGAAAGGGGTTAAAGAAATACTGATTTGGTGAAGACAAGGAAAAGGTGGTGCGTGGATAGGAATAAATTGGAATTGGAAATATTCCTTTTGAAATCTCATTGCGATAGTTGCTTAAGAGGATTTTCAAGAATCTTTTTATCTGAATAAAACCGTCTTCTTAGTCGCCAAAAAGTACCTTGGGTTCCGAAGCTTAAGAGCGTTTACGACTTACGGCATTTCATACAAACTTTCAAGTCTGTTTTTAGATTATCCATGGAAACAGAAATTTATTTTCTTTATTTTTTTTTAAAGACATTCCGGTAATGTTCTCTGATAACTTTTTAGACTTATGTATCCTGCTTATGCTTATGAAGTTTCATTAAAATCGGTTGAGTCATTTCGAAAAAAAAAGGACTTTGAAGTTTGTATGAAATGCCGTAAGTTGTGAACGCTCTTTAGGTACATTTTAGCGACTAAAAACGCTTTATTTAATGATGTAAACGAAAACGAAATCTAACCATGCAAACGTTCCCCTACAATTTCGAGTACCTACTGAAACTTTCTCCTAAAATGTTTAACCCCCGTGGAAAGCCTTATGATCCCTCCCAGTTCCCGGTCACGAATTGGTCATTTATAACCGAGAACGAATGAGTTTTAAGAGCCCAAGAAATTCCATCAAGCTCAAATTAAAAGTTTTAATTTATGACGTACTTTTTTATTGTTTTAAGAAGGTAATATTTTAGGATACAAAATGTTGACTATGGAGTTTTTACACACATAAAACATGTCACAAATAGCGCTTATAGTATGTTAACTTTTAAATTTTATTGACAGTATGAACTAAAAGGGGCCATATTTTAAAAACCCTATATCAATTTTATTACACACAGCCGTTTCCCTTTCAATAAAATTCCAGCATTAAAGTTAAGTGTTTTAGGTCTAAAACCTCTTTAGAACCTTTTAAAAGGAGGGTTTAGAAACCAAATCATTGAGACCAAACAAAAAGTACTAAACTTCTAATTTCTTTTTTCTAGAACTCTTAGCGAGAACCAGCCAAAATATTTAGGTATTATATTTCTTTTCAAAACTTTCAATCATAAATTCTTTGGTAAAGCTTTTCAACTGTTTTCTCAGTGCCAATAAACTTCGAAAGATTTGAAATTTAATTAAAAGCACGTCTTAGAATTTTCGGTGCCATTAATGTACCTATTTCAATTTTATTAGACACTCGAAAACGGTACTTGAGTAAAAAACCGGTAATAATTTAAAACATAAGGCATTTTTCTGGAGTCTCCCGTTTTAATTAAGAACGGTTTTTCCTTTCTCCTGAAAGAGTTTCGTTCAGCTTAATTACGGTTAATTCTGGCTCCCCTCTGTCATCTATTTTATCTCAGGGCATAGCAACAGCTCGCTTCTGTAATTAGCCCGCTAATGACGAGTTTCAAGGCATGGAACAATTCTTATCGCCAACGCTGGCACGCGGGTTCTCGCTTCAGCCAAGAACAGGCTTGTTTACCTTGAATGAACATCATTTATTATTCTTCAAACTTATATCCTTCAAAATAAATAAAAATCTGCTGCGAGCAACACTTTAAATCCAACAGAAACTGATATAGGCTTTGTAAGGACTCCAGTGGGACTCCAGTGGTCCTTAAAAGAATTCGTAATGTTTTTGTAAACTGATAAATTTTATACTCGTATATTCCATACCAAGAAACTAGGGTCGTCCTAAAGCTCGTTGGGTCGACGATATCGTCAAAGTCACGGGAAACACCTGGATAAGGGATGCACAGAACTGGGAAGTGTGGCAGAAAAAGGGGAGTCCTATATCTAGCAGTGGATGATTCCGGGCTGATATGATGATGATGATGATATTCCATAAGAACTCGTACTAAATACGAGAAGGGTGTAAATAGAACCTTAACATAACCGAAAGGCACTTGTTCTCCCCGTCTTTGCGATCATTTTTTTGTTCTAGACCATACCTGGGAACCTTATAGTTACGGAGAACATTTTCAATTTTTTTTTTAAATACATGTTTTTAAATGGAAGATGTTTACTTTACACACCTTCACAACACCCGTACTATTCAATCCATCCATCAGCACAATGCTTTGAGTGCTTTCCATCGAGTCCTACCGCAAAACGTTATTTTTTACCCCAAAAAAAAAAGTCGATTCCCAGCAATAATTTTTGCGTAAAGTTACTTAGTTTCATGTACATGTGCTTGGTTGACGGCTATGTGAAGGGTCTGTTTACACCCTGTAAATTCAACAACAAACAGAACCTGACGCTTAATGTTTCACTAACTAACATTTGTGCCTTTAGTAGGAGAGGGAAAGAAATAATGAAGGTGAGTTGAACCCGACGATAGGCGAATATTTCAGGAAGCGCAATTACGAGGGAGTACATTGATCTCACTTAAGACGAGATAGGGTTATCATGGCACAGCAACACAAAGTATAACATAGGGCTGACGGACACGGAGTAGTAAAAAATGGAGTGTTATAGTCGGTTGGAATGTTGCGAGTAGTAGAGCATATTCACGTGATAATTATTGTCATTTCATAGTCAACTAGCTGTGCCCCGCGGTTTCACCCGCCGCTTCTGGCTTGTTTTCTTTTTGCTCGGCTCCTATTGGTCGTAGCGTGATGTTATATAGCCTATAGCCTTCCTCGATAATTGGACTATCCAACACTAAAAGAACTTTTCGTTTCGATTCAGTAGTTCCTGAGATTAGTGCGTTCAACCAACAAACAAACTCTTCAGCTTTATAATATTATATAGTATAGATTAGTAAGTCAAGTAATCTCACAAATACAGTAAGTTCTGATTTCCTCGGAAAAAATATATACACCTAAGACGTTCACAAGAGTCCATATGTGTTTGCACTTTATCCTGCTCTTGGTAATGTGAATAGTAAAATCAACAGAAATATCGGAATCTAGGTTAAAAGGGCTAGATAAAGATGTTGGTAATTAAGCTACTGTGCCAAAAAGGTTGGGTCGTTTTGACCCAATGCCTAAATTACCTCTTACAACACATCGTACAAAGGGAAGGAAGGTGACCTTTTTCAGAGGACTCATAAGCATCCATTTCTCCACTACTCCATGATTACAAATTATCTACAAGTTTAGTGTTCTCTCCAAACATAAAACGAGCAATGCTCAGTTCCATTAGGTAAGTTAATTCAACTAACGTTGGGTTTTACGATGCAGCGGCAACGTTACTTCGTAGTGTAGTGCAATTATCGTATCCTTATTAACTCTAAATTTTAGCTACACTTACGCCATCTTGCGCGAAATTGTAGTCGAGAGTTAGGGGTTCAGAGTTCGTAGTTTTAGAAAATTGGGATTTTCGGAATTAGTTTTTTGTGTGTTTTAAGTTATGCTTCTGAACTGTATTTACTACATTGTGACATTCGAATAAAAAAATACATACTCAAGGTTCCCTTAAATATCACATTTATCGTAAAATTCAAATTCTGAGTAACTCAATTTAGATTGCCATCGATACACTAAGTTGTGTGTGCTACCAAGTGGCCAAATTCTCAGTTTAATTGATTTGTCTCTCTCACCATTACCATCTATCCAGTCAATACGTTTTCATGTTTCAAGCCGTAACAAGACATTCAATGCACACAATTTCAGTTAGTAAAATAAATGGGACTCTGTGAATCTCGTAGAGGAAAACGGCGGTGGCAAATGTTGCAATATATACGTACAGTCAAAAGCTGTAAGCTTTGTATAGAAGATGATGAAAGACACTTGAGCACCTAATTAAATGAGATAGTTAAATTTTGCCTTTGTTGCCCTAGTTACTACCAATCTTACTACCAGTTGTAATACCGTTAATTTTGATTGCCCTACCTACTACTCCAGTATTAGGTTGTAAGAAGGGAAAAAATAAATAGCTCGTGTTACTACCGTTAGTACTTAAACAAAAAAAAATGAAAAATATAATTCTAGGAAAATCGGTAATTTTCGTTTTAATATGTAAAGTAAACATGAAACTTCTTTGGACGACGACAATATCCGACATATTCAGATGCAGAAATCTCAGTAGGCTACTCCCTCGAGAAATTGCGCTGATTTTCCCTTTTTTTATTTTAGAAGTCAATTGTTTTATGTTCGAGTTACTTAATAATTAGAATTATATTTTTTATTTTTTTTTGTGTAAGTACTAACGGTAGTAACACGGGCTATTTATTTTTTCCCTCCTTACAACCTAATACTGGAGTAGTAGGAAGGGCAATCAAAATTAACGGTATTACAACTGGTAGTAAGATTGGTAGTAACTAGGGCAACAAAGGAAATTTTGGACCAAAACAACAGTTAAATTCCTTCAAATAAAACTGAAAAAAAGTTAAAATACCTAAAATTGGGTAATGTGGAGACATTCTGATTACTTCCCCTGTTTATTTTGGGGAACATTCCTTACCACCTGTAGGTATACAAAACAGAAAACTAAAAAAAGGGTTGACAGCGGTTCTTTTTATTACGTCTCCCTGCTTTCGATTTTTAGTTATTCAGTAATTTACATTACGAATCCCACCTTTTTCCTGCTTCAACAATTTACATTTTATTTTGTAAACAGATAAAGTTACCTACGATTTATTCAGCTCCCTCTTAACGAACCACCTAGACAGGTACTCGAGTGCTTCCCAAGGAAAAAGCTATTACGTTTTGACTTCTTAGCAAGCGCCATTTCGTGATGTTTACCTTAATGAGTCCTCTGGAAATTTCCGCGTAAGCTCAAAAGACCCTTTAAAATTTATTAAGAGTGCCAGTTCCAACTTAAAATTTCTATTCAAAACACCGTCTCGAACGGTTATTGTATAAAATAGCGCAGGTTATGCGCGATTATCATAATGAAATTGCTAGCAGTGTTGGGGGGCCATAAGAAAAATGGTAAAATTTGTGGCGTTAAATAATATCGTTAAGAGCCAAGAAAAATGTTCGCCGCCCTGTAGGACGAAGCGGGAGCGGCTCCACTCTGAAATTGCAAGTCGTATATTACACAGGGAATTTTCAATTACGGCAATCCTGCGGTTTTTCATTCGTAATGTGACTTTTAGGCAACGCTTCGGGCTGGTCATTCATAACTGCCACTGCGCGACTAGCGCTACGATAGACTCGATATCTTCGAACATGATTGGCCGAGCCACTTTATTTTTCTCCCGTCTCTGCACATCGTCTTGCAGATTTGCATATTTTATTAATGGTAAAATTTATGGCAGCTCTTTTTCTTTATGGGGTGGCGTTACTGTGAATTTGTCAGAAAATAAATGAAAGAATATTAAACTCGTTGAGATATAATTAATTATTCTCAGCAGCATTTGGCGAACTAACTATTAAGTACTAAATTGCGAGTTTCCAAATGCTTCAGTAAGTAAATTCGGACGGTGTGCCCAGCTTGTCTTTATTGGGCACAGTTCTCAAAACCCAAAGCAAACGTGCTTCCTATCGTCTTTGTGTAAGCCGGCAAGTCACCGCGCAGTAGGGCTTTCATTCATTGTCCCACGTAGCTTTGGTTTTCATTTCACAGAATATTCGTCTAAGAAAGGAAATCCTCACTTCCCTTCCTTTAGACTTTCGAGTTCATTAGTGCCGAGTATGAAGTGGAGGTATGCCTAAAATATTAAAGACTGGAAATAAAATCACAACTAGGATGAGCTTTTGAGAAAAGTCTTGAATTTGAGTTGACAGCGCTTGTTACTTATCTAATTTTTCACTAAATGTCACTGAAAATGTTCGTACAATGCAGTGGTGAAGGTTCCATAGAACTTGATTCCTACCGGCTTCCCTTTGAAAAATGGCACATTATTTGTCTATAGAATACTGGACAGTTTCCCACCTGCCATCTTGCACCGCATGCCCTATCACCTTCGCACTTGATGATCTGCTTACTGCATCAGTGAGTGGGGTTCGCGTGGCTGAGTTTTGGGCTAAACGTAACATTTGAACTTTTTGTCATCGACACGCTAAGAAGAAGATGACAGTATTCTATAGACAAATAATATAAACACATAAAATACACATGTAGTTAATGTGTTTATATTATTTTTCTATAGAATACACATGTATTTAATGTGTTTATATTATTTGTCTATAGAATACTGTCTTCTTCTTCTTAGCGTGTCAAGGGAAGGGTCAATTTTTGTAAGAGGTAAGCCGGCGTACATACGTCAAGCCGCCGATTATTCCATTTCTTCACAGTGTCATGATCAAAATTCAATTTCATGCAAAGCTATTCTATACAAAGCCCACCTTAAGAAATAAAATTTTCTTCACGTACATTTCTCATCTGATAATAAAATCATAACAATAAAACTTACCATTTAGAATGGAGTATAAAAGGTAGAAGACTTATATTCGAACAATAATTCTGTGAGAAATATTAAGCTGTTGAGGATTGCGATCTCCGTGCCCGAAGGCTTTCAATAAAAATTTATTATTATGCAAATTGCATCTCTTTGTGGGAGAGTATGGTACACTTATACTCAATCCTTTCAGTCGTTTTATAGAACTGTCTAGTCTGGCCATTTACTGTGTGCTGAATTTGAATAGAGAAAAATTTAACTACTTTTTTAATTTTTTTTTCTACGCTTATTTGTTAAATAAAAATTAAAAGAGTCACTTTAAAACACGGCACGGCACGGTTGGCGCAGGGGCTGAGCGATTGACTGCTGCGCTGCGTGTCGCGGGTACGATTCCCGCACGGAACAAATATTTGTATGGCCTACAGGTAGTTGTTCCGGATCTGGCTGTTTGTGTATGTGAGTTTAAATGTTTGTAACGCACCCATGATACAGGAGAAATTCCAAGTGGGGGGAAAGGTTTAAAAAAAAAAAAAGTTGTTATCAAAAAACTAAAAAGACACTTAAGTGTTCTTTTTTACAGTATACAACTAGGCTTTAGAAATTGTAAACAATAGCTAAAAGTTAAGAACGTCATACAAAAGCAGTAAGTACCTTTTCCACTAAACCACGACTGAAATGGGTCCATACTTAACTCGGTTTCTTCCGTAACCTAAAATGGAATGTCATTTTCTTACATCATCTGTCTAGCTGGGAGAGGAAATTAAATATCTTATCAGGGAGATAAAGTCAGTCACCTTTTTCACAGCAGCCTCCTTGATAGACTCGAGATGTTATGATATGAAAAATGTAAGGCCACTGTGGCGAGTAACTGACGCGGTTACAGCGTAATGTTGTCGTTGAAATCTCGTCTTTATCCTTTGTTATAAGAAGTTACAGAGCCGCAAACAAAACTTAACTATACATATGTTACTGGAAAAAAGTGTGGAGGCAGCTGTGCCATATCGAATTCTGATTGGCGAATGTAAAATATAACATGGAAGCTTCTTCCATAGTTTTTGCAAGTTACATGCATCTGAGCTTGCGGTCTTAAAAGTATCAATAAGAACTATTGCGCTTTCATATAAGAGTGCATTTGGAAATAAATGCATTACATTTAATAACAATCAGAGTAAGAACGATGACTGTATGATGATATCATTTTAGGTAGTTGATGAAGCTTCGAAAATTAAATTTTTTAACTTCTACTGCATTTTACAGGGCTTTAACAACACATTCTAGTAAATTCTAGCTGTGACATTCTAAGTAGCTTCTAGCAGCTATAACAATGATGGCGGATTTAAAATTGGATTGGATTACCACAAAACTCCTAAATCCAACTTTGAATTACCTAACACCACTTCTGTAATCCCCAAAGGGTTAGGCATAGGTTTACCCAATTTTAGTACACCCACGTTCCGACAGTTATGTTTCAGTTGTAATAGAAGGCGAGCCTGTTGCCATATACCGAGCACAAAGACTCCTTGACTGCTTCTGAGAAAATTCCTGATGGAAAAACCCAATAATTTGTTGGCGCGGTTGGCACATTGGCAGAGTGATTGACTGCTGCGCTGCGTGTCGCGGGTTCGATTCCCGCACGGAACAAATATTTGTATGGCCTACAGATAGTTGTTCCGGATCTGGCTCTTTGTGTATGTGAGTTCAAATGTTTGTAAACGCACCCACGATAAAGGAGAAATTCATAGTACGGGGCAAAGTTTAAAAAATAAAAAATAACACTTTGCCCGACCCGGGAGTCCAACCCAGGACCTCGTGCTCAGCAGACGTGCTTGCGACCACTCGACCAACGAGGCAGTTTCTGAATTACTATGTCATAATCAGACAAAAATAGTGTACATTTATTATCCATGTTGAACCCCTCGGAAAGTTCGAGGTAGGTGCAATAGGAGCCACGATCTCATTATCTATGTTGCATAATTTGCGCCACAGCTCAGTGGATTAATGCGCTGAACGCTCCTAATACCAGCGAATTATTTGGAGGAATAAGCAAGAATACTAGACTGTAATTTACATTTCTCATCGTCTAGCAACACGCTATTTTACTGTTGATGCAAACTTGTGTTGGGAAATTATTTTCTTTTGTATAATTATTAGGTTAGGTTTGAAAATTGATAGAACACAATGATTTTTCCGAAGAAACGATGGATGGATTGTGTGTAAGGTGATATGGCTAGAAAGGAGGTGACTGCTGAGATGACGAGTAATAAAAAAGTATGGAAGAAGAACACATGCTGCGCCGACCCCAAAATAAACTAGGATAAGGGCTGGAGAATGATGATGACAATCATTTACTTTTCCCCAGATTTTTCAGCCCATTTTCAGAGAGTCTAAACAAGTCTCTAAGAAAGCGTTTCGTTTTTTTTTTCAGCAGCTTATGTCAATCCCTTGCTTTTTTGATATTTCCATCATCATTGTCACTAATAAACAACACTTTCTTTCTTTCCTTTCTTTCTTTCCTTCCTTTCTTTCCTTTCTTTCTTTCCTTTCTTTCTTTCCTTCCTTTCTTTCCTTCCTTTCTTTACTTTCTTTCTTTCCTGTCTTTCTTTCCTTTCTTTCTTTCCTTCCTTACTTTCTTTTCTTTCTTTCCTTTCTTTATTTCCTTACTTTCTTTCCTTTCTTTCTTTCCATTCTTTCTTTCCTTTCTTTCTTTCCTTTCTTTCTTTCCTTTCTTTCTTTCCTTTCTTTCTTTAACTTTCTTTTCTTTTTAATTCTCTTTTTTTTCACTACTTTCTTTTTTTTCTTCTTTTCTTTCTTTCTTTGTGCATGTCTTACAACGAAACATTCGAAAAGATGGTGTCATCCACAAACACTGACACTGACGCTCTTACTCTCTTCTAAAACCTTTTACTTCTCTCTTTTAAAAGCTTTGCGATTAAATACCAAAAGAAGGACCTAAATTTATTACGGTTGAATGAAACATGCGTCAAAAGAAGTCAAAGACAATAGAAAATCTTCAGCTAAAACATTCACACACAGAAATATTCCAACTACTTCAGCTCCAGCGGTTAACCAATAGTCTGAATCTAAAATCAGTGACTTTCAAACTAAGTTTAGTTTGGTCCAGACAGGGTCCAAGTCGGATTCGCCTTCGGGTCAGAAGTAACATTGTCTTGTTAAAAGTTCTAGCCAACATGGCCGACTGAGATCTGAAATCGATTGTAACTAATTCTATGATCTGCTACTTTATGACTCTATGGACTAGTTATTTGTAATCGTTAAATATAGCAGAATACTGATTACTGATTACTGTACTGTATTATATAGGGTGACTGGTAATTAGTGATCGATACTTAAACACATGATTGTACTCATGATAACAAACAACTTTCCCAAAGAAACATTTTTTTTATACTCATTCGCTTTTATCACAATAACACAACAGTTGTATGAAAGTCGCGGGCCGCGCACGTACTCTGCCTACCCACTGTTGCTCGGTACTACAGTAATGAGACAGAACGGTGTCACGCGGCTATAACAGCTGATAGGTCACAGGCGCCCGAGCGCGAATTTCACAAGGCTGTTGTGTTATTGTGATTATACTACAACTAGACCTAGAGTAGGTATTTTCAGATTGAATGAAGTACCTTTAGTAAAATTATAGGTACCACTTTTTAAATTCGGAGACAGCACAGAAACAATGTGTTTGAAAAAGTAACCCTAAATCCGTATGTAACAAGGTGTCATTTTAATCGGAGTGACATCTTACACGATCAAGAATTTAGTTTCACCAAAGGAGGTTGTACTACGCCGGTGTCATCTTGTTAGAGCACATCTTTGATGCGTGAGAAGAGTTATTTCTCTAAATGTGTTAATGATGAATAAAAATTAATAATTTATTTTGAATATATTTCATGATAATAATTACATAAATAGATGTAAGTAAATAATTTGCATGCTTGCTTGCAGGCAGAATAGAATGCCTTTTAGGATATAAGATCTTTCCTTGTAATTTGTATGTATTTTCTTGCAAATATTTTTTTTTGATTTGATTTGATAAATTCTAGTCTTCTAACAGAATAAAAAAGAAAATCACTTTAGCTTTTATAAGATTTCCCTCCTAAAACATGATGAATAACTAAACGATGTCTAGTAATCATTAAGGATGTACCAAATCATTAAGGACTTTGATTACGTACGTCTCCGACCCATCGTAGAATTTAAGAAAAGATTTTTTTTCTTTACAAAAGATATACGTACTTTGTTACGGGGGAGCTAATTACGGGAACGGTAAAGAAAAGTGGAAAGAAAAGAAATATTTCAAAGTGGGTACGTAATTATGCTCTGAATTAGGTACTTTTGACCTAAGAGAATAATAACAAGAATGAATGGTTTTATGTTTAAATATTGTGTTCCTTTTGGAAAGGTTAGAACAGGATATTTGAAATTGTTTTTGGTTGGACAAAGACAAACATCAAAAACGGTATTAAAATAAATAAGTATAAGGTGGAAACACAAAGGTGCTTGACAATTTGTTGGCTATTTATTAGGGTTCCGTACTCGAAGGGTAACCAACGGGACCCTATTACTAAGCCTCCACCCAGTGTCCGTCCATCCGTCCGTCTGTCTGTCAGCTGGCTGTATCTCATAATCCGTAATAGGTAGACAGGTGAAATTTTCACAGAACGTGTGTTTCTGTTGCTGCTAAAACAACATAAAGGGTGTAAATAGACCCTTAACATAGACGAAAGGCACATGTTCCCCCCGTCTTTGCGATCATTTTTTTGTTCTAGGCCATTTCTGGGAACCTTCTAGTTACGGAGATATTGGGGGTCAAAGTTCCAACTTTTTCACAAGGTTTTTTTAAATACATATTTTTAATGTAAGATTTTTACTTTACACACCTCCACGACCCCCGTACTATTCAATCCATCCATCAGCACAAAGCTTTGAGTGCTTTCCATCGCGTCTTAGAATTGATCCCATTGTAAAACTATGCACCACCTGACTCATCCCAGAAGTACACCCTAATCTGACCCTTAACTTACATAGTAACATACTATAACAAAATTAATAAATTATGCTCAGTTCTATAAAGTCTAGGTTAGGTACAACAAGTATAAAGACGTTATCCCACTACTGCGTAGCAAATATGCACGAAGTGGTTCTGCTTGGTAACTGCACCCGTGTTTATTTGTTTGAGATCCGAACCACGCATTCGTATGCGCAGCATGGCCGTGGGACGCAGTGGATGATCCTACCTGTATTTTCATACAACGTGAATCTAAGCACACGTGCATAGTAAGGCCGTCAGCAGCAATGTGACTGTACCTTTAGTACCCACAATACTTGCCCCGTGGGAAGTCTTCATAAGGTTTACTATATTTGAATATGTGAAAACATTAATGGGCGTACTCGTTGCGAAGCTGCAAGTTATTGTTGAGGGATCAGAGGTCCTCCACAATGCAGCCATGTTAAGTGCTTAACGTGATTATGTAAACAATTAATGTTCTTTGATGATATTATAAATAAGTTTTGTTACATGCAGCGTATGTAACTGTGTTCCGCTTCGCTAATCTTATTTGTAAAACAAAGATGGCGTACGATTTTGATTATTAGAAAATGAATGAGTTTTTGACCGCCGGACTGCCAAGTAGTGGTGTGGTTTCGAGTTCGAACCGAAGACGTCTGATTTTTCGGATTCATGTGCGTATTGTATAATTATCACTTGCTTCGGTGAAGGAAAACATCGTGGGATAACAACACGCCTGAGAGATGTACATATACCGACGGCATGTAAAGCCAAGTCAGAGGCCCACATGCGGCATAAAAACTCTGACACCAGATTAGGCACTAACCATACGATAAAGAAGAAGATACAATTGATACCCGGCAATTTCTAGAAACAAAAAGTCGAACACCTTTGACATCTTTCTACCCGCACAGGACCCGCGAGGTGCATTAAATAGTCCCTCCTCTCATGGAAAGAAGGCCCGTGTCCCAGCTGTGGGAACATTTTAGGCTGATTATGCTATACCGTCCATTTTTGTTTCTTTCAAAAGATTAGCGATGATGCCAAAACTCATTATGTTTGTGCCTTATTTGATCAAAACACCAAAGTAAGGAAAAGTACTGTAGACAGAATTCTGTGTTCAATTAACCGGTTCCGCGAAAATTTATTTATTCCATCAACAGTTCCAGGAATTCGTAATGCCGGATTCCTGACACAAGATACGCAAGTTTCCGTGTTTACAATATAATTACTTTGCGTTTTCATGAGGTGCTTAGACAATAATTTGATAAAGACAAACCGATAACTCTACTAAAAGGTGACAACAAGGTATCTTTTATATTTAATAACTTGTTATTTTATACTTTTTCCTTTTCCTTTCCTATTTTTTTAAATATAATGTTTAATGTTTAAATTAATCTGATTGTTAGCATGAACAATAAGTTGGCACAGTCCGCAGTTGTACCTATAATCCATATTTTTAAGTAACCTCACAGCAGCAGCTGAACACTGTCTCTTAAGATACAGGTTATCCTAGTTTGAGAGGCAGGGCTCACAATATCTGTATACAGACTTCTGCAGCATAGTTAGCATCTTGTTAATCAGTGTATACTAATGTATGTTTCTTTGTGACAATAAACAATTATTATTATTTACGGAAAGTGTTTTTCTTCTCAGCCTTTAGACTAGATTTTAGCTACATTTACGGGCCGAAGTCAGAGTAAATGTAGCGTGTGGTGTGTATGTTTTGTGATTGTTTATGTGTTGTGATTAGGTCCTATTTCGTTCTCTTCTATCTGCATGAACTTTCTTACAATTCTACACGTATTTAAAATCGCTGCTTTTTGTAGTGTAATGTAGAGGGTTTCTTTAAGGTCTAATAATTTTAAGCTATGTAGGAGATGATTTGGGATTACCCCTGTTGAGGAAAGGACTATTGGGACTACATAAACTTTTTCTTGACGCCAAATTCTAGTAACTTCTTCTTTGAGTTCTGCGTATTTGCTTATTTTTTCAATGATAGTTTTCTGTATGTTGTGCGTGTTGGGGACTGCGATGTCTATCAGGTATGTAACTTTATTTATTTTGTCCTGTAGGATTATATCCGGTCTGTTGTAGTGGACCGTCCTATCAGTGAGAATAGCGCGATCGTAATAGAGCTTATGTGTTGTGTTTTCTAGGGTAGTTTCTGGTTTATAATTGTAGTAAGGAGTGTTGGTGTTTTGAATGAGTGTGTGTTTGAGTGCTAGCTTTTGGTGAATGACATTGGCCACTTGATTGTGCCTGTGAGTGTAGTCGGTTTGCGTGAGGGTTGTGCATGCTCCTGTTATGTGCTGAATGGTTTCTGGTTGGATGTGACATTTGCGACATTTATCATTTGTCATTGTAGGATCTTTGATTATGTATTTTCTGTAGTTTTTTGTGTTAATGATCTGATCTTGAATAGCTATTATAAATCCTTCGGTTTCCGGGAATAAATTGCCTATTTTGAGCCACTTATTTGACGCTAATGTGTTTATGTGGGATTGCTCTAAGTCGTGAGGGTGCCGACCGTGGAGTACTTTCTTCTTCCAGTCTTCCATCTTATTTTGCTGCGGGTCATCAATGCTACTGTTTTGTGCTTCTTTTTGATTGCTTAGATTAAGTGGTGTGTAGTTGTGATCGTTTGTTACTATTGCTTTATGTATGTTGCTTGTTCGAGATTTTGTGTGAAAGAACGTTTTTAAATGATTAACTTGTTTTCGCCATAGGTGCTGGATATCTATTAGGCCTCTCCCTCCATGTTGTCGTTTGATGGTTAGTCTTTCTATGGCAGATTTAGGGTGTAAGTTGTTGTGTTTCGTAAGTGTTGTTCGAGTCGTTCGCTCTAATTGTTCTGTGTCTGTTTTAGTCCATTTTATAACTCCGAATGAGTACGTTAATACAGGGATGGCGAAGGTGTTCAAGGCTTTAATTAGATGTTTACCTGAAAGTTGGGTTTTACAAACGGCGTTAAGTCTTCTTTTGTACTCTGCAATTAATGTATTTTTAATCCTAACATGATCGAGACCTTTTAGCTGCGCATATCCTAAGTATTTATACATGTCGGTCGGATCCATTGCTGTTATAGTGTCCGTTTCATTAACTGCATAGTCACCAGGCCGCACCTTGCCTCTCACAATGTGTAATGTTTTACATTTGTCCAAACCAAATGTCATGTTGATATCGTTACTGAATTCTGCTGTAATATCTACTAAGTTCTTCATATCTTTTTCTGTTTTTGCGTATAATTTGATGTCATCCATATATATAAGATGCGATATTGTTGTTTCATCTGTAGTGTGTTTGAGGGAGTATCCGGCCCCGCAGCGCTGTAGCAAATGCGACAGGGGATTGAGGGCCAGACAAAACCACAGGGGGCTCAGGGAGTCACCTTGGTAGATGCCTTTTTTAATTGATATTTGTCGTGTTATGACATTATTGTGGTTACAATTTATTTGTAGTGTTGTTTTCCATTGTAACATTATATGGCGCATGAAATCAATTATTTTTGGGTTAATTCTATAAATCTCTAATATTTGTATCAACCAAGAATGAGGAACGCTGTCAAAAGCTTTTTTGTAATCTATATAAGTGCAATGAAGATTTCTGTTTTTTGAAGTGGCGTGTTTATGTATAGTAGAATCAATAATCAGCTGTTCTTTGCATCCCATGTGGCCCTTCCTACATCCCTTCTGTTCCTCTGCTATTATGTTATGGTGTTCGATGTGTGAACTAATCTTTTTTGTAATTACAGATGTCAATATTTTGTAAATTGTGGGTAGGCATGTAATTGGTCGGTATTGGCAAGGTTGAGGTGAATTTTTAGTTTTAGGTAGCATGTAAGTAATTCCTGTTGCAATAAATTCAGGTGTATTCTGTTGTCCTAAAATAATATCTGTCAAATTTTTTGCAATAGATTTATGTAAAGAAGTTAACTTTTTGTACCAAAAATTATGTATTTTGTCGATACCAGGTGATTTCCAGTTATGTAATCTGGCTGTTATGTGTGAAATGTCGGTCTCTGCTACCTCTACAAATTCCATTTCGTCAATGGCTCTCCATTTTGCTTCTTCTTCCGCTATCCACGGTGCTTTGTCGTTGTGTTGTACTTGCTCTTCCCAAATGCTAGCCCAATATGTTTCTAGTTGTTCTTTTGTAGGTAGGTTAGGTGTGTTTGTGTTATTTTCATCAATTGTGTCTGTTTGTGGTTTGTGTAGGTTTCTATAAAACAATTTTTCGTTTGTGGCAAATGTGGCGTTATCTTTTTTGCGCTGTTGTGCTTTTTTATATCTTCTGAGTCTATGAACTTTGAGTGCTAGTTTTTGTTTTAAGGTGTCTAAAAATTCTTCAGGTTTTCTGTTGCTTATTTCGTGTCTGGTGTGCGTGCAATTGTTTCTAAATATGACATCAACTCGTTTTACTAGTTTATTAGATCTGCAACCGCTGATATATTGAGTGAGTCTACCGATGTCTGCCCTTAATTTTTCAACGTCTTTTTCTAGTCTCTGTTGCCATGCTGGTGTTATATTCTGTCTTGTTATTGGAGTTCCTGTGTGGTCTGTGATTTTAAAGTTTAGTTCTTCAGATATAACTACGGCTGTGCAGTATATAAGTAGGTGTATGTCTATAAGCTCTATGTTATCAGATATAAATTGTGTGAGTATATTTTCATTAAATAAATTAACTAGACGAAATAGGTTAGGTGTGTATTTAAGTTTAGGTAACCTAGGTCGAGCTGCTGGATCCATCCCAGAGTATTGTGTTATTGTTGTTCTAAATTTGTCATTGATTTCTTGGATATACGTATCTGTTGTTAAGTGTTGATCTGGGACGACTACAGTCTCAATGTCATTTTCTAGCGTTACGGTAATAGATTCGGTTTGTGTGGATGTGTGTGTTATTTGTGTGTAGGCTTGTGATTGGTTGTACGGTTGAGACTGGGTATAAATAAGTTGCGATTGACTAAGCAGTTGTGGTTGTTCTTGATGCCTAATTTCGTTTATGTTTTGTGTAATATTAGTATTATCTGTATAATTTACTGTTTCTTCTTGTAGTAATTGTGTTCGTACTTCTTCTTTTAATTGATCTATAGCTTCTTGAGATATAAGTTTATTCCTAACTATGGTTCTTCTTTGGTCTGAGATTCTTTGTTCAGAAACCGTAATGTCAGGATATTGTCGGGTGAAAAGTGCATGCAATTGTTGTCTATATGTGGTCATGTCGGTCTCTAATTTAGTTATGTGTAGGTAAGTTCGCATGATAAATAGATTGACTTCTTTACTCCATTTCATGCGAACTCTTGCTTTTCCAGCCTTGGTGGACGCGGGCAAAAAGGTAGATACCCCCCGCGCAACATTCAAGGTCGGAGTGGGTGAAATAGTAGCTAAACTAATAATGGGGGGTGATAAAGGTGTAGGTGACGATGGTATGGATGGTGATGATCGCCTAGAAGGTGTGTATGATACTGTGCTTGGGCTATACGGTTCTACAGGGGTGTCTGTCCTGTCCGTCAGTCTGTCACCATCGTCAATGATTTCGGCTGTAGTATCTTTGTCGGTGGGAGCCCGCCTGTTCAACTCCTCACCGCTGACGGTTCGCATGCTGAGACACCCAGCGTCAGCTCCAGGTGCGCCCCGGCGATCGCCCCCGGGCAGCGGTCCTATACGTTTTTTCTTCGAACGAGTCTCCATTTTTGGTGGGTTTCCAGAGCCACGTTAGCCACGCCAGTAATTTCTCATTCGTGTGTCCGCCCCCCACGTGATTAGATGGTCAATCAGGACGTGTGGTTGTTTAGGGGGCTCAGGACGTGTGGTTGTTTAGGGGGCTTATTATTATTTTGGGAAAAATGTTCTGTTTCTTAGCTTTTTGGCTAGTTTAAGCTACGTCAACGGGCCTTAACCAAGTCAACGTAGCGTATGTGTGACGTGTGTGTCATGTGTGTGTGTTGTGTGATATTTCATTTTCGTCAATTTGCATGAACTTTCTTACTATTCTGCAGGTGTTTAAAATCGCGGCTTTTTGAAGTGTAATATAAATTGAGTCTTTGAGGTCTAATAATTTGAGGCTATGGTGGAGGTGGTTGGGTATAACACCCGTGGTGGAGACTACTATGGGTACTACGTACACTTTTTCCTGTCTCCATATTCTGGTCACCTCTTCTTTCAATTCTGCATATTTACTAATTTTATCACCTATTGTTTTTTGTAAATTATGTGTGTTGGGGACTGCTATATCTATGAGGTATGTGACTTTATTTACTTTATCTTGAAGGATTATATCTGGTCTATTGTAGTGAATGGTTCTGTCGGTTAATACGCCGCGATCGTAAAAGAGTTTGTGAGTGGTGTTTTCTACAACTGGTTGTGGTGCATACTTGTAATAAGGAGTGTTTGAGTCTTGAATGAGCTTATGTTTGAGTGCTAATTTTTGATGGATGATATTTGCTACCTGATTGTGCCTATGGGTATAATCTGTTTGTGTGAGTGTTGTGCAAGCTCCTGTGATGTGTTGTATGGTCTCTGGTTGGCTGTGACATTTGCGGCATTTATCGTTAGTCATTGTGGGGTCTTTTATGATAAATTTCCTGTAATTTTTAGTATTTATGATTTGATCTTGTATCGCAATAATAAAGCCCTCGGTTTCCGGAAACAAAGAACCAATTTTAAGCCATTTATTTGATGCTAGTGTGTCTATATGAGGTTGTTCAAGATCATGGGGATGTCGTCCGTGCAGCACTTTTTTCTTCCAATCTTCTAATTTTTGTTTGTGTGGGTCTTCGTTATTGGTGTTTTGTGTATCTGTCTGTTCATTTAGGTTAAGTGGGGTGTAGCTGTTGTCGTTCATTACTATAGCTTTATGTATGTTACTTGTGTGAGATTTACTGTTAAAGAATGTTTTTAACCTAGTAATTTGTTTTTGCCACAGATGATGAATATCGATTAGGCCTCTCCCTCCGTTTTGCCGTTTTATAGTTAGCCTTTCTATTGCAGATTTAGGGTGTAAGTTATTGTGTTTAGTAAGTGTGGTGCGTGTTGTTCTCTCGATTTGCTGGATGTCAGTTTTTGACCATTTGATCACTCCAAACGAGTATGTTAGTATCGGGATCGCGTATGTGTTCAATGCTTTTATTAAATGTTTTCCGGAGAGTTGAGTTTTACATACTGCGACCACTCTTCTCTTGTATTCTGTGTTCAATGTCTGTTTAATTGTTGTGTGATCTAATCCTTTTAGTTGCCTGTATCCTAAATATTTATACAAATCGGTGGGTTCCATAGCTGTAATTGTGTCAGTAGTGTTAATTGCATAGTCGCCAGGTTTAATTTTGCCTCTTATTATATGTACTGTTTTACATTTATCTAGTCCAAACTGCATGTTTATGTCTTTGCTAAATTCTGTTGTGATATCTATTAGTTTTTTCATGTCTTTTTCTGTTTTTGAGTATAATTTAATGTCGTCCATATAAATAAGATGAGAGATAGTGGTTTCTTCTGTTGTATGTTTAAGACAATATCCAGCCTGACAACGCTGTAGTAGGTGAGATAGAGGATTCAGAGCGAGGCAGAACCATAAAGGGCTCAGGGAGTCTCCCTGATAAATACCTTTTTTTATAGCAATCTGGCGAGTTGTGACAGCGTTATCGCGATAATTTAATTGAAGCGTAGTTTTCCAACGGGACATAATATTTCGTAAGAATTCAATGATTTGTGGGTTAATTTTGTATATTTGTAATATTTGGATGAGCCAGGAGTGTGGAATACTATCAAAAGCTTTTTTATAATCTATATAAGTGCAGTGTAAATTTCTATTTTTTGTGGCAGCATGCTTGTGTATGATCGAATCTATGACTAGTTGCTCCTTACATCCCATGTGTCCTCGCCGGCATCCCTTTTGTTCCTCTGCTATTATGTTGTGATGTTCTACGTGTTTATTGATTTTTGTAGTGATTGCTGACGTTAAGATCTTGTATATTGTGGGTAGGCATGTAATTGGTCTGTATTGGGAAGGCTGTGGTGAGTAATGAGTTTTTGGCAACATGTAAGTTATTCCTGTAGCTATAAATTCCGGAATGTTTTGTTTTCCTGAAATGATTTCCGTTAGATTTTTAGCTAAAATTTTGTGTAATGATTCTAATTTTTTATACCAATAATTATGTATTTTATCAATACCAGGGGATTTCCAATTATGTAGTCGCGCTGTAACACTAGTTATGTCAGACTCAGATACCTCGATGAATTCCATTTCTTCAAGTGAGCTCCATTTAGTTTCTTCGTCTTGAATCCATTCAGATGTTTCCTTATGATGTATTTGTTCTTCCCATATGCCAGCCCAAAAGGTTTCTAATTGTTCCGTTGTTGGTAGTTCTATGTTGTTTTCGGTTGTTGGTTTATTGGTTTGCGGTTTTTGTAATTTTCTGTAAAAGTTCTTTTCATTTGTAGCAAACAAAGCGTTATCATTTTTACGTTCTTGTGCTTTCTTATATCTTCTCAACCTGTGGACTTTTAGGGCTAATTTCTGTTTTAATGTATCTAAAAATTCTTCCGGCCTTCTATTGTGATTCTCGTGCCTAGTATGAACAGCCATGTTTTTGAAAATTACTTCTACTCTTTTGACTACTTTGTTTGATCTATTGTTGTTTATATATTGGGTTAGTCTACCACAGTCTGCTCTGAGTTTTTCTATATCTTTTTCAAGCCTCTGCTGCCATGCAGGCTTGTTAACATTTGATTGTCTAGCATTGCCTGTGTATTCTGTGATTTTAAAATTGAGTTCTTCGGAAATAACTAACGCTGTGCAATATATTAAAGTATGTACGTCTGTAAGTTGAGTATCTTCGCTAATATACTGAGTGAGAATATTTTGATTAAATACATGAACGAGCTGAGCAAGTTTTGGTGTGTACCTGAGTTTTGGTAGTTTTGGTCGAGCTGCCGGGTCCATTCCGGAGTATTGAGTGAGAGCTGTTTTAAATTTATCGTGTATTTCTCGAATACGCGTATCTGTGGGCGGGTTTTGATTTATATTTGCTAGAACCTCAATGTCATTTTCTAACATTATGGTTACATTTTCGGTTCGTGTGGATGTATGCGTGATTTGTGAATATGCCTGTGATGATAGATGATAGTATGGTTGAGATTGTGTGTGAGGTTCTGATTGATCGTATGACTGTGGTTGTTCTTGTTGAATGTTTTCGATCGTGTTTTGTGTTACTGCGATATTGTTAGTGTCTTCATCATTTATTGATTCTAGGTGTAATTGTGTACGTACTTCTACTTTTAACCTATCTATTTCTTCTAGTGACAATAGTTTATTCCTAACGATAGTTCTTCTTTGATCTGAAATCCTTTGTTCAGAAACGGTAATGTCTGGATATCGACGTGTAAAAATTTCATGCAGTTGTTGTCTGTAGGTGGTCATATCGGTCTCTAATTTAGTGATGTATAGGTAAGTTCGCATGATAAATGTGTTTACTTCTTTGCTCCATTTCATGCGAACTCTTGCTTTTCCAGCCTTGGTGGACGCGGGCAAAAAGGTAGATACCCCCCGCGCAGCAATCAAGGTCGGAGTGGGTGAAACAGTATTTAAACTTATAATGGGGGGTGATGAAAGTGTAGGTGACGATGGTATGGATGGTGATGATCGCCTAGAAGGTGTGTATGAAACTGTGCTTGGACTGTACGGTTCAACAGGGGTGTCTGTCCTGTCCGTCGGTCTGTCACCATCGTCAATGATTTCGGCTGTAGTATCTTTGTCGGTGGGAGCCCGCCTGTTCAACTCCTCACCGCTGACGGTTCGCATGCTGAGACACCCAGCGTCAGCTCCAGGTGCGCCCCGGCGATCGCCCCCGGGCAGCGGTCCTATACGTTTTCTCTTTGAACGAGTCTCCATTTTTATGTGGGTTTCCAGGGCCACGTTAGCCACGCCAGTAATTTCTCATTCGTGTGTCCGCCCCCCACGTGATTAGATGGTCAATCAGGACGTGTGGTTGTTTAGGGGGCTTATTATTATTATTATTATTATTATTATTATACATTTTTGTATCACTCCAGTATGTTCTTTATTACAGAAATATATTTCAAAGCTATTCACATAAAAATCTTACTAGGTATGAGGTGTTTAAGTAGCTTTGAAAAAAAAGCAAAAAGATGCATAGAACTAATGATAGCGTTGATACCACACAGATGCATGCAATTGGTGTAGATCTATAAGTATCTGTGGTTGATACCCATTGGGGCCTTAAAAAAATCTGCATCTCAATAGGAGAAATGTACAAAAGGTTTGGCAGAGGTTGTATTACCACGTTGAATGGCAATGCAATCTCTTACCTAAAAAAATAGGCCTGCCCTCTGATCCCGTAAAGGCCGGTCTCCTTCATCTTGTGTGAGACCTCTTATTATAAAGTATACGATATACGTCAAAATCGTACTTGACTTTTTTTTTATATGATAAATCGGCTTACTCTTGTCCTCTAGTCCCGAGGACAGAGATGAGGTCGACGATGGAACGAGCTAACCCAAAAGAAGCCTGTTAACTCGCGACTTAAATAGATTGGGGTCATATGAACACATTACTCGTAAAACTGAAACACAAATGACACATCTCAATAAATAACTCATGCAATTTGTTCAATCCGAAGCTGAACCTATTAAACAATTTATGTGTTAGTGCACACTCGGAAATGAACAAGATTGGATGCAGCATCATTATTTATACGGTGTCTCGCATGATGAATGACAGATTAAGCAACTTATGAATATTGTATTGTATTGTATGGAGGGCAAAGGCCTGCCACGACTGGCGTAATGCTGTGTCAACTGACGTTTAGGAGAATGTAGGTATCGTCTTTGACAGTCACTTAGGTAGTGACGAATAAACCACTCCACCGGATCGTCCTCATCTCGCATTATGGCCACTAGCTGATCCCGATTCAAGATGATGCTTGTAGATGTGCGCTTAGTCTCAAAGAAAAATGTCAATCCAACTTTCCTCTCGCAGGTCTGCTGGAAGAAATACCTTATGAAATAAGCAGTACCTTTGTGCTCTTCTATCTTGCTGTAATGTCCTGTTAAGTATTTTGTGTGTCTTTAATTAAATAAAAAATGGCAAACGGCTCCAGTTGAGGTCATGCTGTCCAGTACTTATACATATGCTCTGAGCTTTAATCGGCATCACCAAAATTGGCAGCGATTGTTTCTGAGGGAAAAATCGGAAGGATCAGAAGGTAATTATAAAATTACTAGTTTTTAGTTAATTTAAATTTGACAACCTAGCGGTGTGAAATACACTTTACGACCTATTCTCATACCTACCAAATATACATAAAAAAATTCAATCGGTCGAGCCGTTTCGGAGGAGTGCGACCACAAACACCGTGACACGAGATTTTTATATATAAGAAGATTTAATTTGTTGTTCTAATCTAGATTTATCTTTCAACTTACCAAACCGTATCACCAAGAGAATACTGAATGGTTGATCCTAAAAATAGAATCCAAATCTAATCCTAAAAACAGAAACAAATCAATTCCGGTACAACCCGCAATCTAATCACTTCGTCTACATTTTCGTCCAATACGTCTCGGTAAAAATACTACGTAACACGGTAATGGAAATGCGAAAAGGTAAACTGTAAATAAAAAAGGCTTCGGGTTGACTGCGGCGGCATTTATTTTCCCCGGTAACTCTCGGGTTTCTAGTAACACAGTAATTTTGTTTTACAATTAAATCCCACCTTTTTCTTGTTTCGCTCGGATTACTTTCGACCCGCAAATAAGTGAGGCAACACGATATCTTTTTTAAACAGATAATCGGATTGAGGGACTACTACTAAGGAAAGCCGCCCCCATGCAATATGGGAAAAGATGATCAACTGATTAAGAAACTCAGTTTAATATTTGCAAATATTTTTTAATTTGTTTAAACACCGTGTCTTTTTAGTCGTCTTACAACGGCAGCCCACTTCATGTATCCAATGACTACTAAACATTCATTAAAAAAAATGGTGTTTGTGAGATTTTAATAATTTAAAAATAAAAATATTATTCAGTATTATGACGCATGACGTAGATAAAACACCCTGTTGTGAGCGATGATATACTGGAGTCGAGCGCTGGGTAGGTATGTTCTCCCGTTTGACACGTAAACATCATTAACAGGAAGTTTCATAATTTTATTCTAATGTATTATTTATTTTTCTTTGTACCTATTGTGGTAGGTTAAAAAAAAAAACGCTCCTAGAGCTATTTTATGTCGGGTACATTGAGTAGACCACTTTTGTAAGACGACTAAAAAATCACGGTGTATGCAATTAATATCAATTGAAACTATACTACTAACTAGGTTATACTTATTTTGGCCTTGCGCATTACGCTAGATCCAAGGTCAGAATAAATATTACCACTGACTTAATTAGTAGTCATCATCATTTCATCAGCCTACAGCAGTTCATTGGTGGACAATGGCCTTTTCAGTCGCACGCCACTCTACTCGATTCTCGGCAACTCTCATCCAGTTACTACCAACCACCCTGGGAAGATCGTCGCTCAACCGAGCCTGAGGGCGTCCCACCTAACGGTTGCAAATTCGCGGTCTCCACTCAAGAACACGTCTACCCCAACGGGTATCGGTATTAGTAGTATTGACTTTCAATAGAAAAAGAGTACTCCCGGTTTATTTAACGTTGACATGTGACTTACCATACAGTATCTAACACGAACAGAATCGCTACAGGAATTAACAGATAAAAGTATTAAATAAAAATTCAACGCATAAAATCTCCAACAAGTAGTCCCACGCTGCATCAGACGCGGTATAAATTAAAAAATAAAAATACAGAACAAACAAATAACAAGATTACTCTGAGAGAGAAATAAATAATGCAGCCGAAGTTAAAGAACTTTTTAACGCTCTCCTAAAACTTTTCCTTGTGCTTAATTACATTTTCATTTATCTTTCGACTCGTCCAGTTTGGAACAGAGGCGACTAAACAGGGCCTACTGTAGACTGTTCAAGCTTTTCTGTTTAATAATACATTATGAACTCTCTAGAACAAAGAGTGACGTTAAACAAAAGTGTTTAAAAACTTTGCTATAATGCTTATTACAAGTGTCCAGCAGAATTAACTCCTGCTCTATTCATGTGAGTATGAAGTCGTATTTGTGTATGGCTTTTGTTCAATTTTATTTTGTGTTAATCATTCATAATTAGTTCCAATTTCAATTTTCCTATTTGTCTTGTCACACTGTGTCTATATTTCTAATCCTACTTTCGTTTCGCAGGTCTGCTGAAAGAGATTTCTCATGAAATAAGCAGTACCTTTGTGCTCTTCTGTCTAATGTAATGTCTTGTTAAGTATTTTGTGTGTACATAAAATAAATAAATAATAACTAAAATCATTTTTCGGAAACTCGACCATCT
The DNA here is from genome assembly GCA_963082995.1 of Noctua comes. Classification (NCBI taxonomy): domain Eukaryota; kingdom Metazoa; phylum Arthropoda; class Insecta; order Lepidoptera; family Noctuidae; genus Noctua; species Noctua comes. Next base: position 6,303,094 of record OY720271.1, read on the forward strand.
CTATTCCACAGCATTGAGTCACTAAGGTAGGAATGGAAATTAAGACAACTAAACTGCTGGCACTATTATCTAAGTTAGTTATTCAAACTTACACTCTGAGTGTCATTTATAAAACACAACTCCATCTGCCTTCAAACATATAAAGTGAAGAACATCCATCTTTTAAACTTTTTAATATTCTTTAACTTTACACTTTTTTTTTTCTGTATAAAATCAAAAACTCACCGGACCAGATATAATCACAATTAAAAACGAAATCTCAATTAAAAGGCAACGATTGTTCGCGAAGTGCCTTACCTTATCACGAGAATCCAGCGACGTGAGGGGGGCAGGGCCTGTCTGTCGAATTGAAACTGACGTGAGCAGGCTGGCCACCTGGCTCCTTTCGACGAAATTAAAAAAGTTTCAGAAACACGGGAACTCAGTAGGTCTCGTTCATTTAAATGCTAAGGGATTCCGTGTTAGTATTCATTGCGAGTTTTGTCATTCAGAGAAAAGTTTTGCTTTTTACCAGTTTCACTTCGCGCTGGTCGGAATTTGCATTTTTTTTGTCGTGATTGGTGTAATAGTAGCTGGCAGCCTAGCAACTTTTCGTCTATTGTTATCTTTGGAAAATGTCGTATTACGCAACCCTCTATTTCCTACTCAAATGAACCTAGGAAAATTCTAAAATTACGACTCAATCCACATTACAGTTACATCTATCGCTGGCTTCGTCATACTGACAAATAGAGTTAAAATAACTAAATTGTAGGATTAAAATAAAAATTATTTGATTTTCAAAGGATTGATTCGTTCATGAGCTATCAAAAAAGTATCAGTTTCACATCCTGAACAGCGTAGATTTCTCATAATCAGCAGTTTATGGACGAGAGGTGGTTTTTTTTTTAAACTTTAAAAGTTAAATTTCTCAAAAACAGCCCAGTTTGGACCCCAAGTTATCGGATCAAAATTGTTGCAAATAAGGTATAGTATCACCCATTTCAAGGTATGCACCCAATTGCCAATCACCATCACCTGTATTATAACCATATGATACATTATATACAAATTTTAAGTAAACACTCAGCCCTGTCTTTAATTGGCACCTTCGATCACGATCCCAAGAACACAGTGAAGCTACCTTTAATTGCAGCTTTCATTAACAGTTTCATAAGTATGACGAGGTATTATGATCGATACCATTCCACTAATAACGTTCGATGAAACTCGCTAATTACAAATTGATCAATGCTTTAGTATTTATGGATTCTGACTATCGTCATTATTTGAGGCTCGCTGCTAAGTAATAACAGCCGCACTGATTGATTGAATGTTTGAAATTGAATTAAGTAGCTCTACGCAAAAAATAATTCTGAGAAACGACTTTCTTTCTGCGGTGAAATATCACGGTTTACGGTAGAACTCAGCGTAACACACTCAAAACATTATGATGATGCAAGCATTGAATAGTACAGGGGTCTTAGCGGTATTTAAAGTTATAAAACTAAAATTTTGACTTAAAAAAAGAAAATTGAAAATGTTGGCACTCTGAACCCCATATCTCCGTAACTTCAAGGATCCCAAGTATAGTCCAGAAAAAAAGGAAGTAATGAGAACAAGAGCCTTTCGGCTTCGTTAAGAGTATTTTATACCCATTAGGTGAACCATGAATTTCTAACATGTCATGTAAACGATCCATCCCATGTGCAGCTGTTCTAACTAAAATTCGATAAGGTCCCCAGGTACGGCCCAGATCAAAAAAATGATCACAATGATGGGGCGATGTGGTCGCTAAGCGACAACGCCCTTTAATCAATTTTAAAAAATCACCTACAGTTTAATAGTTGGAACCAGAAAATCTTTCAACCAGTCCTACCAAGAGGCATCGCATTGACCAGTAGGTTGTGGAGGTAAGACAGGCAGGCGCTCGCTCTGAATATTAGTATTCAGCTAGGTATTCGGTTAGACTGAAAGACAACCCCAACATAGTTGGGCTAGGCAGATGATGATGAATAATTTAGGGTCCTGCCTGTTTAGGGTTCTGCCTGGGTACTGCCTCGTTGGTCCAGTGGTCGCAAGCGCGACTGCTGAACATGAGACCTGGGTTCGATTCCCGGGTCGGGCAAATTGTTATTGGGTTTTTCGGGAGCCTGGATTTGTGCCCCGTTCATGGCACTATAGGCTCGCCCACTATCACATGGGACTTAAAAAACATAACTGGCGAAATGCGGGTATGCTATTAGGTACACCTGTGCCTACCCTTCGGGGATTACAGGCGTGATGTTATGATGTTAGAAAATCTGCATATCCTTAAAACGAAGAATAAAGGTGAATATCACTCTAGGCCTCCCTTCTTCTCACGGGAGCCAGGTGGCGTATGTGGAAGGGTTTTAGGGGCAAAAAAAATCAAATGAAGTAAACAGTGCCTTTATTATAACTTTAAAAACAATATAATAACAAAACAATACGTAAATTCCTTTAACTAAAATTAAGATTACGATTAAAAACTATTCCTTTATCCATTTTATAAAAATATTCAAGCTAAATCAATTTATATAATCAGCCACTGCCTAGTACTTAAGTATCAGTTTTAACAAATATGTAAATAAGCAAAATTAGGTATTTCAACATAATTTCAAAAATGAAATAAATAGCAACAATTTCAACAAAAAGTAAGTAACTACAACCAAAGAACATTAAAAATTTAATTATTAAAATAAAAACATGGAATTAACCTTAAACACCAGTCATCAGTCTTAAGAACGACCGGACGGTAGGGTTTCCAACGCGGCAGTAGACCCCAGGTGAATTAGGCCGTGCGCAGCCAAAACCGTAGGACACAGTACCGACTTGAATTCCATTAACCACCGCAGGACCACCAGAATCTCCCTATAAAATAACACCACAATGTGAATTAATAGATAAAAACCCGGATAAGAGCAGCCCTCTGTCCATTTTTTTGATTATTTTATCGGTCGTGATGGCCGCTGATGGATTATTCCCGAGATTGTGGGTTCAAATCCGGGCGAGTACCAATGTGACTTTTTCAATTCATATGTAATTTCTAAGTTGGACATCACTGACGTCTTTGCAGGAAAAAGTTTTGAGGAAACCTAGACTTTTAATTCATATTAGTCTGAAATCACCAACCCCTCTTGAGCAAGCGTGGTGATCAATGCTCGTTCCTTCTCTGTACGAGAAGAGGCCTTTGCCCAGCAGTGGGACATTAATAGGCTGGTATTATTTATTTTACCCGCACCGATCCGATCCAAACAATAGCCAAACTTAAGTGGCAGTGGGCAGGGCACATTGCTCGCAGAACGGATGGCCGATGGGGCCGAAAAGTTCTGGTGTGGCGACCGCGAACCGGAAGACGTTGCGTTGGAAGGCCTCCCACTAGGTGGACCGATGACCTGGTTAAGGTTGCAGGGATCCGCTGGATGCGAGACGCACGGGACCGGTCAATGTGGCGACACTTGGGGGAGGCCTATGTCCAGCAGTGGACGTCTTTCGGCTGAAATGATGATGATGATGATGTTGATCCGATCCAACTAGGGGCAGTACCTAGCCTATAAGTAGGTAATTTACTCTGAAAGTATTTACCTGACAGCTGTCCTTGCCACCTTCAGGGAGGCCGGCGCAGAACATTCTAGTGGTGACACCACCTCCAAGCTGTTCATTGCACGCTGTTCTATTCACAGCTGGTACCGTTACAACATTCAATGTTCGGGTTGTAGGTCCACCTTCCTGCAAGAAAAGGTTACTGCATCACTTTAAATGCCAGCATTGCACAACAAAAACTTTTGTAAGAAAGTTTAATTGTTATAAAATTAAACTTTACTAGCTACTTGAGGAAGACCAAAGAAACGATGGATGGATTGTGTAAAGGATGAAATGGGAAGAAAGGAGGTGTCCGATGAGATGACGAGATAGAGAAGTATGGAAGAAGAAGACATGCTGCGCCGACCCCAAATAAATTGGTTTAAGGGCAAGAGAATGTTTATGATGATGACTAGCTAGTATGAATAGTCTAGAAATAGTTCAATTAAAAGAATGGAAACTGCAATATCTTAAGCCTAGCCTTTTCCCAACTACGTTGGGGTCGGCTTCCAATCTATCTGGATGGAGCTGAATACCAGTATTTTACACGGAGCGGCTGCCTGTCTGATTTCCCCAACCCAGTTAGTACTGCGTTGGGGATACCCCTTGCTGAGACTGCTTATTATACTTTCGGGCCACTGGCTATCCGTAACGTCGCTATCTCAAATAGAAGTAACATGAACTTACGCTAGTAGCTCCCCATCCGGTTAGTGTAACTATTTGGCCATCATTAACGTCAGTTCCCGACCTGGCCAACCTTATTGTGCTGGCATTAATACCGTCTAAAGTCATGCCCTGAAGAACTGCAATGATCCCGATGTCGTAGTCACTGGTACGCTCATCATACAAGGGATGAGACGTGAAATAAGATGCATTGTACTCCAAGCCCCCACTGAAAGCGTCGGTACTGGCGATTCGGATGCGAATTGTTTGTATTCTGAAATGTGTTATTACATTATCAGTATTGATGTAGAATTTTTGGTGACCGTGAATCGGCAAACTTCAGGTCGGATGACGAATGGCTATGTAGCGACGATGTTCGCAGGGTGGCTACACGAGTTGCTACGAGAATCGATTTGAATGGTGTTCGATTGGAGAAGCCTATATCCAGCACTGGACTGCTGTAGGCTGATGATGATGGACAATTTTTTAAAGGGATGCATCTTTTAATTACACGTGAGATCTTTTTATTTTTCTGAAAATCCAATGGCTTAATTGGTTTGGTAAATACTAAATACCAAGTATTTTGTTTAGTTTACATTACTTAAGCCAGCAAACTGGCTGACTAGATAATACAAGAGCGCTTTCTAAAGATATATCTGGTGAACTGATTCAAAAACTATGTCACACTTACTCTGTAAGACAATGGGCAGCAGTAACGATGTAATAAGGACTGACAATGGAACCACCACATTGGAAGTCAACTGTGCCATTATTCAGTAACAGGTATACTTGATAAGGGTAGTCTTGTATAGTAGTTTCAGTGCCTCCTACAATCTTACCCCCGTCTTCTTTTTTGTGACTGCGTCTTTTACATAAGACATCTGGAAAATAATAATAGTTAAAAGTGAGGTCGAATATTATTTTTAAATGATTCTGATTGATTCGGAGAGGTTTTGGTATAAGTCGTGTAGTTATTAAAAGGGACAATACTGATGAACAAAATATAGGCAGTTTATAGTTTACCATTTTTGAAAAAGACAATAAAAACAATTAAATAAAGAGTAAACTTGTCCATTTCTTTTCAGTGACTGAAAATGTAATGTGAAGTTCTTTCGCGGGAATATGTTTAAATACTTTTCTGAACCATCGTCGACATATAATAGGGATTTAATTATGTCTATAATTGTAAGACTTCACGATAATGCCCCTATTGGCCATGCATTTTTTTATGATTTCGCTGCTTACTTCCCGACGCAGTATATTTTAATAGCTCCTATTACTAGTTATGTATTATCAGTCTAAACTAAGGTAATTAGCCAATTATTTCTGTCCTCATACAAGGACTATTATGGACTAAAATTGGATTTTTATCTAGGAATCCAATTATTTGCATGTCTATTATCACTACATAGTATAAAACAAAGTTGCTTCTCGCTGTCTGTCCCTATGTATGCTTAGATCTTTAAAACTACGCAACGGATTTTGATGCGGTTTTTTGTAATAGATAGAGTGATTCAAGAGGAAGGTTTATATGTATATATTGCACCCGAGCGAAGCCGGGGCGGGTCGCTAGTTGGAGATATTTGAAAATAGGCTTTATACATTTCAATTAATTGCCGTCTTCATTATTGTTTGTTTTTCAGTTCCAGGCTTGCTTTCAGTGTGATCAGTCATGTCTGTTGCTAAGTTATTTTGTATCAGGTGTTTTGTGATGAAGAAGTGTCATCAATGACCAGGTCATCCTGGCAAGTATCTTCCAAAAGGGATGTTCTTTGCGAGATAATCTGTGATGAGTAACACTGCAGACCCACCGTACCCCTGGCCGTACCCCTGGTGGTACGGTGGGTTTTTTAAAGTTAAACGATACCACGGTATGAAGTGAACGTAGTGCTGTGCTGATGAAGATACTAGACCCACGGTTCCTAACCTGGGGGTAATTACCCCTGCGGGGGTAAAACTGGTATTCTGCGGGGGTAATAAGCTGGTAATTTATAAAAATAAATAAATAATGGTAATGTATAAACAGAGTTTATAAACTTTGTGAAGAATTAGGATTGTTTTTGGAAAACCAGAGAACACAAAAAGTATCAGAGTTTTACTCAAAAGTCAAAGACAAAACATTTATTCAGATTCTATACGTTGACAGTCAATTTCTATTTATGTGTGTTGTTTTGTTTTGTGTTCATTGATAATATGCGGGAGAGCGGGAGGGGTAAATCAGATTCTCTAGCTAAGTCTTGGGGTGACAAGATCGAAAAGGTTAGCAACCACTGTACTAGACGGACAGAAAATGATAAACAGTTATCTCACACATATTAATGAGTCATTCATTAGTTAGGTAGGTACACAATTGATGCATTCTTTAGTTCAACATACAGCATGACGCATCATTGCCACTGGCCGCTTTTTTTTGAGAGGGTGTAGTCAGTGCGGGTTGATGGATGGTTACATGTTATAATTATCTCTTATTTTTTGATTTTAGGACATTTTTCCTTACGATTATTTTTGTCGCCGTTTTGAGAGCAGTGGTACCAAAATAAATTACACAATGTAAAGTGCTTACCCGAGTAACCGTCGAAATCTTTACAAGTAGGTTATTATTAAACACTAGCTTAGAGCTGCGGCTTTCTCCGTGTGGAGATTGGTGATTCTCCCAAGGGATGGGATCGTTCTATATGGATAAAAAGTATCCTATGTGTTAATCGAGGTTATAACTATCTTTTGAGCAAGAAACATTCAAATATACTCATAACATATCCAACATAACATAAAGCCTGTAATCCCCGAAGGGTTAGGCAGAGGTGTAAGTAATAGTACACCCACATTTCGCCAGTTATGTTTTAGTCCCATGTTATAGGGAGTGAGCCTATTGCCATCAACCGGACACAAATCCAGACTCCGCGGCTGCTACAGAGAAATTCCTGATGGAAAAATCCAATAACACTTTGCCCGACCCGGGAATCGAACCCAGGACCTCACGTTCAGCATTCGCGCTCACGATCACTATACCAACGAAGCAGTTCAAACACACACACTTTCACATTAATACATATTAGTAGGTAGATAACATAAACATAAGACATGTAAACATATAAATAAAATAAATATGGCGGACGTATTGCTGACGTATGCAGGAAAAAAACGGTTAGAAATCATTTATTTTTAAATGAAGCTATCGGGAATAACGGGCGGATAACATTCAATTATTATTTAAATATTATCCCAATGACATCTAGCTAAATACCCATGCTAAATACCTATGATTATATTTAGTATCACCAATAATTCTTTTGATTCATACCTATTATATTGTAGATCCTACTAAATATTATAAATGCGAAAGTTTATGAGAATGGATGAATGATGGATGTTTGTTACCCTTTCACGCAAAAATTACTGAACAGATTTGTATGAAATTTTGCACACTGATATTTTATAAACTGGATTAAGGTGATATATTGAAAAAAATGTGGTTTTTCTATTTCGTATAACTTGTTAAGTATGTGGAATAGGGATTCAACATTTTGGTATATGTTTTTTGACTCTTTGGTCTAGTATACTTAAATAAGGAATACACGATTCAATGAACTTTTCTCGATACAAAAAAAATGCAAAGTTATATCTATTTTTTTACTTTTTTCGACATCACGGCGTAACGCTTAAGAATTATTCAATGGGATTTACTTTAAAACATAGAGAATTATTATATCAAAGTTTACTCATTGTAGTTTTAAATTTAATTCATTTTTTATGTTAAAAAAGGAGTAAATTCGTTTTGGCACGTACGTCGTTTTATTCCGAGCGCACGCACAATATAGCCATCTCTTTTTTTGCGTTTCAAAAGTAATTGCATCACTTTCGCTCGCTTACAAGATCAGTCGCCCGGTGGGCTTCATTGACGTCAAACCTATGACATTTTTTTGCAGATCGGTGCTATCGAATTTTCGTGATTTTAATAATTGTTTATACATTAAAAGTTAGTAGATTGTGTTAATTAGTGTTAAATAGGTATATAAAGACTATTCTTGTGATTGAACAGTACCTATAACGTATCGTTTTTCTATTTGTGACTAGTTTTTAATGGGAAAAAATATGAAACCAAAACTAAATAAAGTACAACGTTTAGAGCACAGAGCGACTGAGGGTGAGGGCTCAGAAAATGAGAAAGATTAAAAAGTAAGTATATAGTTATGTACAATAATTATTAGTTTCTATTTATATAATTGTTTATATTATGAAAAAGGCTAAAATGTACTTATATTTCATTTTAGGTTAGAAATATGTCAACAATACATTGATGTATATAATACGTCAAGATTACAGCGTGTGACAGACAATGATCACAAAAGGAATGGAGTCGCATTTGAATTGCGAAAAGAGGTGAGTTTTTAATCGATTTTTTTTTTGATCTTTATTGAGGTAAACTTGAAGGAAATGTGAGTCCTCTTATTTTATTTACTATGTACTATGAACTTTCCAGTATAGAGCTAGGCATAAATAGCATTTTTCCAAGTTGACTTATACTTTTTGTTTCAGGAGTCCAAAACTGCCGACATTAGTGGCCACAGAGTTGTTGATGTAAATTACTTTTTTACTGAATTGCTTAAATTATCGAGTCACCAATCACTGTTTCAATACGGCCTTACAACCATTAAATTAGAATCAGAAAAAGTTTCTGGCCTTTTTTTTTTTTTTTAACTTGGTAATGTCATCAAATGAGTCCTCCCACTCAGGGCAGAGCGGGAGGGACTGTCAGACTTGTACTGACTAAAATCCACGGTGTCCTTCAGTAGCCCTTTATGTTCCAGGGTCACGGTAATTCTATGAGTCCCGCGACCTCGGCAGGCTTTGGCCCTCTAGAGGGTCCCCGTCATTATGCTGACACTCTTTGAGGCGCGCGTGGAACACAACGCGCCGTCGACCCGGGCATGGTCCATGGTCGGACAGCGAGTCGCCCATTACTCGCCGCCCGCATGCCCGCGCCTACGGTGGCCGGAGATCGTCTGCCAACGTCCGGCGCCGTGGGCGTCTACCACTGCGGCTGGTGTGGAGGGAGGACGCTGTCCTCTCCCTCACGCGGCCCGCCTCCTCCTTCGCGAGCATGACTGCTTCGCAGAAGGAGGCGACCGCTTCCCACTCCGTCTCGCCCCGCAGCATGGCCTCGACCAATGCCGGGCGCGAGAGGGCTCCGCCTATCGCCGCCGTGAGGACACGGCGGTGCTCTGCCCAAGCGGAGCAGTCCTGCACCGTATGCTCCACCGTGTCCTCCGGGCGGTCCTCGCAGTGGTGACACCCAGGCGTTTCCTCCTTCCCCATATGACACAGGTACCTCCCGAAACTTCCGTGTCCGGTGAGGACCTGCGTCACGCGGTAGGTCAGGACGCCGTGACGCCTATCCAGCCACTCCTCAAAGAGGGGTCTTACCGCCGCGATTGCGGCGTGCCCGGTCTACATATACTTCAGTTAAAATGATGAGATATGTGTATCACAGTTTTTCCAAAATCATCCCCCAATTTAAAATTCAATGTCCTGACTGGCTGACTGATACATCAACGCACAGCCCAAACCACTGGTCCTAGAGACATGAAATTTGGACAGTGTACTCTTTGTGAAGAGTAGGTATATACTAAGAAAGGGTTTTTCTAAATTCCTATCCCTTAGAGGGTAAAATGGGGTGTTGAATTATCTGTGAAACTTTTTACTCTCGGGGTCAATTGACTTGAAAATTTGTGTACATACTCTTTAGATAAAATCCAGTAAATCCGATGTCCAATCTCGAACCAAGGTATCAATATTTCACGTATCTAATTTAATTGATATAACTTTAAACAAATATTTGCAAGTTATAAGCAAGTACATGTAAATATATGTATGTACTATACATACATAGATTACTTATTATCCCAGAAGTAAGATTCCGTGACCAATTCCCGAACTCCACGCGTTCGAAGCTGCGGGCAGAAGCTAGTAATACATATAAATAGACGAGTTTTTTAAAGTAGGTTAAATATAGAAAAATTGAAACAATATATTTATTATTTAATAAAAAATATTCATAGTAAATAAATATTTGTTATATGCCTTCATTACCTAATGAATTTTTATTACATGGTGTACTTAATAAAAAAAAATGTTGAAAATTAAATATTTGTATTATTTTTCTACTCCATCCCTCCTATGTGCTAATATTTCAAATAATCCAAGAAGTGCGTACTCTGTTTTCCCGAATGCCACCGCGTACACTGCATTCGCCGCTCCCCTCGCGGGGGGCTAAGCCACGCCCATCGAGCTACGATTTATTTTCGAGGTAGCGCCTTAACACATAGAATCCTTTTAATCCCGGAAGTATGACCCTGTGGGACAATTATCTAACTCCACGCGGGGGAAGCCGCGGGAATAAGATTATATAATACATTAATCTTCATGTATAAATAATATTATCCCCATCATCATCATCATCATCATCATTTCAGCCAAAAGACGTCCACTGCTGGACATAGGCCTCCCCCAAGTGTCGACACATTGGCCGGCCCCGTGCGACTCGCATCCAGCTGATCCCTGCAACCTTCACCAGGTCATCGGTCCACCAAGTGGGAGGCCTTCCAACGCAACGTCTTCCGGTTCGCGGTCGCCCCTCCAGAACTTTTCGGCCCCATCGGCCATCCGTTCGGCGAGCAATGTGCCCTGTCCACTGCTACTTAAGTTTGGCTATTCTTCGAGCTACATCAGTAACCTTGGTTCTCTTGCGGATTCCCATATTATAATATTATTCATTGCCCCACCGCACGCAAAATACGCGCTTTGGACGTGGAGTTGCGAACACCAGCCCGTTATACAAAACAATATTATCCTCAACTGGAAGCCTATTTATAACTGAAAATGTTACATAAAATCCCATACCGACGAGAGCTACTCGGAAGCAATTGTCCTTGTTGTGTGATTTTCGAAAAATAATACAAACGTGCGAGTCTTGTGACATTTCCATTACTGATAATGATTGCACGGTAGATCATTATATTGTTCGTCTCTTAATATTCTAATTGGCGTTCCTGAGGATTTGTGCTTATCCTGTCAAGGTCAGTCTAGATTGGTTGTTTTTCAAATAGATATAAAATCAAATCCGACCTTCTCATTTTTTATTCGACATTAAACTATGGAAGTGTGAGTGAATTCATTTCTTCTAGGCGAGCGTGATCCCCCCTAGGTCGGATCATCGCTTCACAAAGGCGTGTTGCGGCCAAGCGCACGCCTAATCAGTGTTAAAAAAAGACAATTTAATTAATGGGGTACAGAACGTGCATTTTTAATCTAAACCCACCTTTACATGTGTTATGTTACGTTTATTCCAAGAAAACAATTGTATTTTAGTTCTACATGCTGTGTCTACAGATTTGCCATCACTAGTTCTACCTGAAACTTGTAGAAAACGTTTCAGAAATTTCAAAACGTGAACAAAATAGTGTATGAAAGTTTTTTTTTTTCGACATGGCATCTCGCAGGTCAACCTGTGAGGTTGGCTTCTGCGTAGCCGGACTATCGTGTATATAAACTACTAATTATTATCAAAACCACGACTTGTATAATTGTACCTATAGGTGCAAATGCGGTTACAGGTAGCAGATTATTAATTAAATTTATAATTCGATTGACTACCTCGTTGGTCTAGTGGTCGCAACCGCGACTGCTGGACTTGAGATCCTGGGTTCAATTCCCAGATCAGGCAAAGTGTTATTGAGTTTTTTAATCAGAAATTTCTCATTAGCAGCAATGGAGTCTGTATGTGCGCCCGGTTGATGGCAATAGGCTGGCCCCTTATTACATGGGACTTAAACATAACTGGCGAAATGTAGATGTACTATTAGGTACCCCTCTGCCTAACCCTTTGGGGATTAAATACGTCGATTTTTTATCGAAAAAACAATCGACCTATAGCATTTTAGTTAAATTATTTGCAACAAGCACAATCAGTATCATCCAAACATATGAATTATCATCATCATTTCAGCCAAAAGACGTCCACTGCTGGACATAGGCCTCCCCCAAGGGTCGCCACATTGACCGGTCCCGGGCGACTCGCATCCAGCGGATCCCTGCAACCTTCACCAAAATAAATAATAATAATATAATTTAATTTGATTCAGAAAGCGGTACTTCTGGACACGGCTCGTATTGTTAGGAGGTTTCACTCTCTGGAGCCCTGACCGCCGGGTAGCTTGGACCTTGTTCCCGATACCTGTGGGCTACAATTTTTATATTTTAAAATGTGTTTTATATTGTTTTTTCTAAGGAATATTTAAAAATGTAATTAATTTGTATAGAAATAAATAAAGGAAATATAATTTCTTACATATGAATAAATTCTTAAAATTATGAAAATGTTATGTGGGAACGAGTATTTTTAATTTTAATATCGACGTATGTGCGACGAGCGCTCGTGCTAGCCTCAGATTAATAAGCAACAAAAATGAAAAAATATGCAACATAAAATTTAAATAAGTACTACAAAATATGTTTTGTCGAACAATGTCTAATGAGTATCAGAATAAAAATCAAATTATTTTATTTACAGTACCGCTGCCGCACTGCACAGTGTCGTGAGGATGAGAGCTGTAATCTTTCTGATCATGATCGCCACCGCCGTCGCTGATTGGCCGTCATTCAGTCAGAATGCTCCCTCAGCGCTGAAGGATGATGCTCCCACAGATGTGTTGCTGTATCTCTATGACGTAGTGCTCTCATCATACATGTCTCTTGAGCAAAACGACAAAGGGTCGTCGCTGTTCCCTAATTTTAACTGTCCTGGTGGTATGGATAAGTTAAAATCTGGAGCTTGTACACCTAAAACAGATGAAGATGTGGATTACGCATTGTTTGAATGATGATGAGATGTTTAATTATATGCTATTGGAGTTAGACTAGTTATTTGAGTTAAATACTAATGTATTACATTCTCATAGACCTTCCTAAGTAAATTATCTAACAACAGCAAAATTAAAAATAAAAAAGTCATTTAATCAAGTTAGGGTGATAATCAGCACTTTTTGAACGTCAGCGCCTCCGCTTCGCCACTTTCTAGTGTTTCAGTTGGGAAAAAGAAGTGGCGGAACAAACTCCACAGCAACACAATTGTCTGTAACTAAATTTTAAACAAGCCGCACTGGGCCTCTGACTTGGCTTTACATGCCGTCGAGAAATATTTCTGAGGCATGCTGGTTTCCTCTCGGTGTTTTAATTCACCGAAGCAAGTGATAATTATACAATACCCACATGAATCCGACAAATCAGAGGTGCGTGTCTTGGGTTCGAAGTTGAGACCTATGACTTGGCAGTCCGACGGTCATTAGGCTATCACTGCTATAAATGAAAAATAACAGTCTTGAAATACAATAATTATATTTGTTTCTCATTATTATATTATTAGGTGGACTAGGTTTGGTTCTCCCACTAGGTGGACCGATGACCTGGTAAAGGTTGCAGGGATCCGCTGGATGCGAGACGCACGGGACCGATCAATGTGGCGACACTTGGGGGAGGACTGTGTCCAGCAGTGGATGTCTTTCGGCTGAAATGATGATGATGATGATGATGACTATTTTATTATCTTGTACATAAAAACGGGCTAGATCATACGTTTAACGGTTAAATAAAATACTACTAACACATCACTTCGTTTCATTTTGACATTTTTAACCAAAGGGCTTTAACAAGACCGCATCACCTTCACAGCGATTCTTATTTCCCATTCAACAGAAATTTTAAAGCCTTTTGGTTTAGTTCAGTGTGAGGCAACGTACTAAAAAAAAAAGAAAAAAAAAACCAATTGTAGGTCTCGGCTCAGTCTAAAGAAACACGTATATAACGAGATGTAAACAAACCCTTTATTTTCATAAAGGGTTAACATTAAAGTTAAGACGTATATTAACGTTAACCTATAATTTAAACTAGCAAATTTCTGCTGTTTCAGATAGTTAAATTATATTGTTATTTTCCTTCTACGCATCTGCGTCATTAACAATTTAGATAACTTTATTTTTAGTTCTTAGTGAGCAGTCTGGTTTCAACGTTTGCCAATATAACAGCATCATTTGTCAAGTGTGTGGTATTCATAGTTTTAAACCAGGGTTTTGTTTGTGATCAGAAGGATATATTTCCACGTAATATTTTGCTTCTTCTTGACTTTCTTTCTGAGCGATATTTTTTTTGAAGTTATCCAGTTACTGTGTTTGTCAAACCGGAATCACTAAAGCTGCAGAGCTGGTCCACCTCGCAAAAGACAAAGAGAAATATTCGGAGTTGACGGCCAACCTTCAGCAATAGAAGACGTACCAGTCACTGGGTCGTCTTAAGGGCGAATTTGTGGGAGTTGGAATATACGCTTAGGGGCACTATGATCGAACAAAAAAAAATTTCATTGAAAAAAAAATTTCGAACCTAATTTTTTTTAGTTTTTTTCGGTTTTTTTGTTTGTTGTTCTAGACATAATCTCATACCTGGGAACCTTATAGTTACGGAGATATTGGGGGTCAAAGTTCCAACTTTTTCACAAGTTTTTTTTAAAATACGTTTTTAATGTAAGATTTTTACTTTACACACCTCCACGACCCCCGTACTATTCAATCCATCCATCAGCACAATGCTTTGAGTGCTTTCCTTCGAGTCCTACCGTAAAACGTGATTTTTCACCCCAAAAAAAAAGTCGATTCCCAGCAATAATTTTTTCGTAAAGTTACTTAGTTTGATGTTGTCATGTCAGAATGCTTGGTTGACGGCTATGTGAAGTGTCTGTTTACACCCTGTATAGGCGTTATATTGCGCTTTCTTATTTTTCAGGATGCTCAAGATGAGTGCTGTTATCTTCCTAATGGCAATCACCTCCGCCGTCGCCAAATCGCCTGTCCCCGAACTGCCTCCCTCCCCCTCAGTCCCCAGAATACTGGAGAGAGCTACTCCTGCGCAAGTGTTGCTGTACCTGTATGACGTAGCGCTTATGCCATACATGTCTCTTGAACTAAACGACGAAGGAAATTTTTTGAATGGGCAGTCATGCCCTGGTGACCAGTCTAAATCATCGTCTGGGAATTGTGTACCCGTAACAGAAATTACTAAGGAAGTAGAGGATTATTTCAACTATTCATAAGATAGAGATGTAAGAGAGAAAAAACCTTTGTTGCCCTAGTTACTACCAATCTTTCTACCAGTTGTAATACCGTTAATTTTGATTACCCTTCCTACTACTCCAGTATTAGGTTGTTAGATGGGAAAAAATAAATAGCCCGTGTTACTACCGTCAGTACTTAAACAAAAAAAATAATAATAATAGAATTCTAGGAAAATCGGTAATTTTCGTTTTAATATGTAAAGTAAACATGAAACTTCTTTGGACGACGACAATATCCGACATATTCAGATGCAGTTTTTAAATGAAGAAATCTCAGTAGGCTACGCCCTCGCGAAATTGCGCTGATTTTCCTTTTTTTATTTTAGAAGTCAATTGTTTTATGTTCGAGTTATATTACAAGGAAAAAAAATTTGTTAAGAAATTTTTATTTTTTATTTTTTTGTAATTACGTTACACGGGCTATTTATTTTTTCCCTTCTTACAACCTAATACTGGAGTAGTAGGAAGGGTAATCAAAATTAACGGTATTACAACTGGTAGTAAGATTGGTAGTAACCAGGGCAACAAAGGCAAAAAAAGTAGTTGAAAAAACTAAAAAAACCCGACATAACTGAAACAAGCACATTGGAAGCAGGCGGGGCCCATTTGAATATAAAATTATGAAAATGGAATAGGCCCCGCCTGCTTCCAACATTTATTCAATTTAAAATGTACTTGTTTTATGCTTTTCAGTATTTTCAGTCGAGTTTTTTAGTTTTTTCACCTACTTTTTTATTTCCAGCTTTTTCGTTTAGTAACGTGAAAGAATTCGCAGACGATTTAACTTTTTTTATTATACGATTTGTCGCACCCTAAATCCGCCATTTTTCTTTGTTTTTCATTTCAATGTAACCAGTGACACTCGCGCCACCAAGACGAATCTAACTACGAATCTATTTATTTATCCAAATCTGTTCATCCGTTTAGGAGTTACGAGGGAACATAGATACGTACATACATACAGGTCAAACAAATAACCCTCCTTTTAGGCTTTGCCGACTAGGCCGACTCCCGTCGGGTAATAAAATATATTTTTGATGGTTTCACCAGTTTTTGCATTATTAACTAATGTTCTATGAGCACTGGACGTCCATTGTAACGATTTGATATTGACAGCGCTTTATGACGAAACAGTAAAAGCGCTTTTTAACCCACTTCCAAAAGGAGGAGGCTATGGTCAGGTGTGTATGTTCAGCGATAACATGGCAAATTGTGGACAGATTTGGATGATTCTTTTTTGTTTGGAAAAATATTATTTCGCGGTGGTTCCGTTTAAATTTGGTGAAGATCTGATGATGATTTTCGGAGATATACAATGGAACTCTTCAATAATAAACAGCAGGTATGTCGTAATCGCTGTAGTCGCTTGGATATGTACGAGTATTGTTAACACAATTCCATAACATGACATTACGCCTAATACCCTCAAACGCCAGTTATACTTAAGTTTCATTTTATTGGGGATAAGCTTATTAGTATGACATGTATTTTTTTAAATGTAAAATTAATGCATAGGAAAATTTTGTATACGATATTACAACTAAAAATTGAAAAATAAATAACTATTTTTGCAAAAAAAAACACCAAAAAGTGAAAAATAACTGTAGCTTCAGAAGTCGGTGGCAAAAAGTCTGTTTTATTTCTTGCAATTTTTTTTCTTTGTGTCGACCGCACGCCACAATCACATGGCGTGCGATTGATTGAAGAACCATATTATTTTAGAAGAAATTATTTCAGGAATGTCATGGGAATCCAATAAATTTGATTTGTTTTATTTTCTCATACGCAATGTATCGTTACCGTGGCAAAACGTAGCGAACGGCAAGCGCGACGACTAGTTCGATGAACTCTGTAGCTAGGCTCCTGCCTAGCTACAGAGTTCGTGAGTTTAGTGAACAGCTGATTACACGCGTCGTTCGTTAGATTATTTCAACATTCATTGTTGGATTTTTATTGTAGCCGTATTATTTACATAAATGGAGTGCTGCGTACAGGGAATGTAATTTAACATTGAAATAAAGAAAAAGTAACTGAAAAATAAATCCGGAGAAAAATTCCGGTGAAATAAGATTCATAATAGGAGCTGAATGCACCCTGTCAGTTTGTGGAGGGCTGTCCCTTACACCCTGTACATATTATGTTCATATGCATTCAATAAAAAAGTTGTTAGTATAATATAACAAATAGACACTTTAATTTTATTTATTTGTATAGAGTAAAGATGTATATAGATGATATTACCAAACTAGACTTTTGTGAAATTAAATATCTAAACGTAGCATTTTTTTAAAATTAAAAACAAAATTCTCGGCATATTTTTTAAAATAAGCTAGATGGAGTCGACATTTCTCATCTGATTACTCCTGAGAAGAAATGATAAATCAAAAGGCAGGTTCTGTTTTAAAGACTTTTCAGACAGTTCGAGTAAACCTGTTCCAGCAGAAGGATCTTCGGCAGCTCAGTGAACTCATACACAGCATTACCACCAATGGGAGCATAAAAGTTCCCGAAACTGAATAGATGTAAACAAAACGTCTAAAATCTGCCTGATGTTTACATTATCAAAACAGGATGGTAGGTGCATCAGCAAGTATAATAGTATAACTTTAAAATTGATTCCGAAATCCTATTTACAGAATAAATAATTTCAGTCAATATTAGTATTTATTTGTGATGTTATGAAGTTTTGTGGATAACTGATGAGTTGGAAACGGGAATTAATGTGTACCTATTCCTTATTATGATGAAATTCATACCGCACCAATAGCTGGCACGTAACTATTGTATGACTATGACATTTTTATCATTTTCCTTCTGCGACTTCAGGACCTGGTAATAACTATTTCATATTCCAATACTACCATTGCACGTAGTTAAGTGACAACGTATACCAACATCATTAGTGCTAAGTATTCGAAAAAACAAATCTGTAGTGAGTTTTTAATACTTAATGTGTTTGTGGACAAAATATCTACAGTAAGAGGTAATGTTTTATTTCATTGTTTCTCATTAAATTATTTTATTAAATTTTCTCAGTTCTCGGGTTTGTCCAGTTGGCAATTTTTCCCCGTTTTAAAATACTTTGTTAAAGCTAGGAATTAATTATTTCTATGTACAACAATGGACTTGATTATAATTATAAAATTTAATCATAGGCATATTGTTTTTGTCTTGTATTTAAACAGGGTTAAGCGTAATCGACCAAAAATAGAAATGCTTAAATTTTTATGAAAAACTTGAGGTTGAACAGCAGCTGACATACTCGTAGTTCTTGTACAATTTTCACTGATGTAAGCCGAGAAATCAAAAATCTCATTTAATTTAGTCATCATTACATAATTCATGTGATCTGTGAATATAAACTGTGCGCTTGCATTGGCAGACTTTAGCTCACTTTTTGTTTGTAAAATGAAAATCTAACACCACAAGGCTACGCTGAAAGCTCAGGTTCGAAGACAGTTCTAATGACTTACGTAGAGACAGTGACAAACAATTAAATATGAAGTTTTCCATTAGTAATTTCCCAGATTTATGGAATTACCCAAACTCTGGATTTGTTCTTGTCCAATTGATGACATGTATGCGGATAGACTGACTCCTATTACAGGAGAATTAAACATAACTGATGAAATTTTGGTCAGCTGCACCTCTGCAATCCCAATCCTTCTGGAAATATAGGCTTAATGGCTGAGTAATCTCTATCCTCAGGACTAGATTGAGGTCAAGAGTAAGCCCATTTAGTATAAAAAAAAGAACCAAGACGAATACTAACCGAGCAAGCAGATGTGTTGCTGGGAAGTTTGCTCCACCGCGCCAGATACTCATCCCAGCTAAAACACTGG
The DNA here is from genome assembly GCA_963082995.1 of Noctua comes. NCBI lineage: Eukaryota > Metazoa > Arthropoda > Insecta > Lepidoptera > Noctuidae > Noctua > Noctua comes. Next base: position 6,322,339 of record OY720271.1, read on the forward strand.
AAAGTTGGGTAGTAAATAGTAAGGAGCGTTTTGGGGGACTGTTTCTTGTAAAATTTTGACGTTCACAAGAGCTGATTCAGTCTAACGGTGCTCCCTCACCGGGAGCATTCGCCTGTAATGTAACAGTTCAGATTCACTTGTTTCCGTACAAAATCGAATCTTGGACTGTTACATTACAGGCGAATGCTCGCGGTGAGTGAGCACCATAATTTGAACAAATTACTTTTGATTTTGTTTTTTTTTTCAATGGTGTTTTATTGTTCTCTAGGATTTACAAGATGAGGGCTGTCATCTTTTTATTTGCAATCGCCACCGCTGCCGCCGAGTTGTCTTCCATATCGATTACCCCAGTTCCTAAACTACTGGAGGGAGCTACACCCGTGGACGTATTGCTGTATCTCTATGACGTGGTGCTTACGTCACACATGTCTTCAGATTTCAACGGGCAAGGGAGCGTTTATCCTGAAACCAATTGTCCTGGTGGTATGCCTAAATTAGCAAGTACTGGGAATTGTGCCCCGGTAACAGATGCACCGGATCTATCATTGTATGATGATATTTTTAACTCATCATAAGTTGTCTAATTAAATTGGTAGCAATATCCGAATATTGTTTAATTTATATATCTTACTTATGTATATACAATGTAGGTACCTATTATAGAAGTTTCTACGTATTTTTTTTTGCATTAAATGATATAAACAAAGCGCCTTTTTTCATTTCGTTATAAGGGGTGCTACACACCTATTCTGCTGAGCATATTCGATCCGACAGTATTTGTGGAACAACAAAGCCGATCCAAAGCAATTCTCTATACAACATGGAAGGGACATCCACACACAAACGGTATATCATCAGTACATTATTCTGATACATTTTGACCGTGTAGATATTGCACTTTTGTAGGAAACAGTTTTTTTTTTTTTTTCATTTACCAATGAAGAATTTCTACGTGGGTTTCGGAATGATGTACTGAACACATGGTAACCGTTTGTACGTCGATGTCCCTTGCACCCTGTATAGTTTCATTCTGCTCGTGGCAGTCAGCGTGTTCCGCCATCACTCAATCACGATCGGGTCGGCACAGCACAATTCGACCTAAGCCGACCGGAATGTGCCGAATCCTACTGACCCGAATATTTGAATAGCACCCCTTTTTTTTGTTTTTTCGGATGGAAATCATCAAATGACCCCTCCCGCTCAGTGCGAAGTGGAAGGGAGTAGTCTTATTGAAGTACCCATGTAGCTACCAAACACCATATACATTTTAGGGTTCTGTACCAATATGGTAAAAAGGAACCCTTACGGCGCAAGTGCTCGTGGGCAAATGATAACAGCCGCACGGGCTGATCTTCGAGATTACCTACGCCGCGCGCCGTGCTTGCCAAGGTACCTGAAGGGTTAGGGAGAGGCGTACCTAATATAATACACCCACATTTTACCAGTTATGTTTAAGTCCCAAGTAATAGCGAGCTCGCCTATTAGAAATATCAGGGTTTTAATCATTTCTCCAAAACTGTACCTACTAATAATAAACAATCTAGATTATTGTCTTAAAAACATAAAGTTTGACTCTAAAAAAATTTGTTTCGCTTCCATGGTGCGAGACCCGGTATTTTCTGAAATGGTTCACACCGTACTTATCCATAAGGCAACGGTCCCACCGACGACGATTAGCGATGAGCGAGTAGAGCTAGCAACTACAAACGAGTTGGCTAATAACGAGCAGCGAGTTTGTAGTTCGGATTGTTTTGTCGAGCGAGTGTGCTATGGCGGTTACTCGCTGGTATGCGTGTGTAAGCGCGAGTCCATTAGCGAGTGTTCCACCCGCCAAAGGAGCATCACTCAGCAAGAATTCTGTTAAACAGCTCTTTTTGCTGCGATAAATGAAAGTACACGTCGGCCTTTCAAGCAGTCACGAAGCAAAAGCCTTTTTTTATCGCTTAAGAAGCGTACAACATATTGTTGCAGGTAAAAGAGATACATAATGTTAATAGTTAAACGCTGACTGTTCACTCCCGAAGAAATGAATTCGATGTATAAGTGAGACTTGCGCTGACTGCATTAAATATATTTATCTTCACATGGTAATTTTTTTTTCACCAGACACACAAATCGTTTTTAGTAGCTAGCTCTACGAAATCGCTCGTCGCGCGCGGTAGGACCTACAAAAACTTCACCATTGAGTCACAAACGACGTCAACCGAATACATTTTCCTGCTATGAACCTTTCTAAGTCATTATTTATTACTAACAGTTTCAAATGAGTAGGTATACCGTGCGACTTCCAGAGACAACGTCAACCTAACCGTAATACTAAAAATATTATTGTCATTCATTTAATAAATAGACAATAATCAGTGCAGCTAATTAGTTTTTCTTCAGGATTCAGCCGTGATCACGAAGGATATACTAGGTAACGTATTACTTTATACTCTACTAGCTTTTGCCCGCGGCTTCGCTTGCGTTTATTTAGAAATTGACAATCCTTTCTGGTTCACAATCTTAACTTAAATAACATAATTCAGTCATGATTCGAAAGACACGCCATCTATTATCGTAATAACGTTATTGTAGTTTTTTTCGGAAACAGTACTTTTTATCGGTACCATATGTCCGTTTCTGTACACCTGGCAACCTACTATGCAAAATTTCAGGATGATCGGTTCAGTGGTTTAGGCGTGAAAGTGTAACGAACAAACTTACATTCGCATTAATAATATTAGTTAGGATACTTTTTTGTTCTATTAAATATTTTATACCTTCTGCGGGTTTATCCAGCTAACAATATAATTTTCCCCATAGTCAAGTAGTTAATCATGCTAATAATGCTACTTGCTACATATTTATGACAAGTACAAAATTATGTAAGTAATGTCGCCGATTTCTTTGCGAGTTATTATCTTTAAGACGGCCAAACATAAATAAGTAAACATTTTTGAAATCGAAAAGAAGCTCTTAAAAATTGTACGTAACACCAACCATTTTTTTTGTGATTACAATTATGTACACCATATTTTCGTTTTTTATCTAAGACCTACACGAGTATTATCGCAAAATCTAAATAACTAAAGTTTAAATGAATGAAATATGAACAACTCAGACCGCAGAACGAAACTTCTTCTTCGACATATTATTTACAACACTAACGTTAATAAAATAGTTTTCAGGATGTACAAGATGAGAGCAGTGATCTTCCTAATCGCGATCGCCACTACTGTCGCCAAATTAACTGACTCGCCCGCAGTCCCGGCGATACTGGAGGGAGCTACGCCTGCGGATGTGTTGCTGTACCTCTATGACGTAGCGCTTACGTCACACATGTCTAAAGAAATAAATAACTCTGGGGGAGGAACATTTGAAACCCTGATCTGTAGCGGCGGTGGGACTAAAACAAAATCTGGAGAATGTTTGTATCCCGAAATACCAATATCACCTGAGGATTACAACGATCTTTTCCAGTAATTGATGAATAAAATTAGTTTTTATGCAACAGACAATACGCTTAGAAGTTGCAGTTGCTGAAATATATTGATAACCTTTTTTTTTTTTTTTTATCGTGTTAAAATCATCAAATGAGTCCTCCCACCCAGGGCAGAGTGGGAGGGACTGTCAGACTTGTACTGACTAAAATCCACGGTGTCCTTCAATAGCCCTTTATGATCCAGGGTCACGGTAATTCTATAAGTCCCGCGACCATATATTGATAACCTTATAAAATTTTAAACTATCATGGTCACTAACATTATTATCCTTTATTTATATTTTTGCAAATTATTTACATTTTTAAATATTCCTTAGAAAAAACAATATAAAAAACATTTAAAAATATAAAAAATTGTAGCCCACCGGTATCGGGAACAGGTTCCAAGCTACCGACGGTCATGGCTCCAGAGAGAGGAACCTCCTAACACCGTAGTGTTAGGAGGTTTCCGTTTCGCCGTGTCCAGAAGTACCATTAATTAATGAATTAATTAATTCACTAACATTATCATTACAACTAGAAACGGGATATTTACCTTTTTTTTTTTTTCTTTTAGTTTTCGAACATGGTAAATATCCCGTTTACAGTGTTAATGATATTGATAATTTTGTAAGTTAAATGACAAGCGAGTTAACTATATGAAATAAATAATTATAAGCAATCAATGAGTTTTATTTTAACACAAGACCTACAATTTAACACGAATTATGTTACCAGACATTGTATTTGTGTCACATTTTAATCCTAATTAAAGAGTATCCATGGAACTTTCGTGGTCTCCACTCAACAACGGTCATCGGTTCTGCGATATGGCCGGCTCGGCAATCGTAAGGTGGGACGCCTTTAGGCTCGGTGGAGCGACGATTTTCGCAGGGTGGCTGGTTGCTACTGGATGTGAGTTGCCGAGAATCGAGTCGAGTGTCGTTTGCTGCAATTAATTTTTATAATCAGATGTTAACATACATCTCCGCTCTGTTTTAAACTTTTTCGAGTCTAATTTCGAAAGTTAGTGTTTATCTCATTTTATTTATAATGTGCAAGAAGTACTTCTTAAAATCACCACAAAGGTCTCTACAATCAGGGCCAAAGCCTGCCGGGGTCGCGGGACTCATAGAATTACCGTGACCCTTGAACATAAAGGGCTATTGAAAAACACCGTGGATTTTAGTCAGTACAAGTCTGACAGTCCCTCCCGCTCTGCCCTGGGTGGGAGGACTCATTTGATGATTTTACCACGTTAAAAAAAAAAAGGTCTCTACAATACCTACCCATTGAGATTGACTGCATTTACTGAAATCCGAACAAAAATGTTACCACTACTGAACCCATGTCTAATCTACACTATCTATACTAATAATATTATAAAGAGGTTGTAAGTTTGTATGTAGAGGGTAATCTCCGAAACTAATGATCCAATTCTAAAAGCTTTTTTCACTGGTAGAAAGCTACATTTTTCGTGGGTGCCTTAAGCTATAAATTATATTTATATCATGCATATTAGCCGAGCTATCACAATTTTTGAGAACAAAGCCGCGAGCGAAGTCTAGTCATTCAATAAGTACGTAATTAATGAGTATTTACGAACAAAAATAGCAGGTTTTCTTCAATTAATGATGACTAGCACTGAGGCAATTTACCCTGTGCTATAAAAGCCCAGATTAGTCTACTTCGCACCGTGTAGTGACAAAGACAATACCTATAAACTAATAAATTGGTAAATCCGATTTTCAGGAGCAAATAACACTGGTATTAATTACTTCAGGATACAAGCATTTTTGTTCGTGATCAAAGGATTTACAAGGTACTGTTTTACTTTTTTTTGCACTTATGGCTTTGGTATTATTCGAGTTCGTGGATATGTGAAACATATTTTTATCCTTAATTCGATTTATGAGTGGAACTTGGGTTTTATGATTTTTTTTTTTGTTACGAAATGGGCCTGCTCTTGACCTCGATCACGCCTGATGGAAAGCGATAGTCTATGGTCTATGATGGGACGAGCGTGCCCAGAAGACGCCTGTATTTAATATCTTGCACGCTTAGTTTCCGAAACAACCAGTACTCAAAGGTTGTATAGTGTTACCCAGTAATTGTGGTCAGATAGGCAGGCAATTCATGTAAATTGTTGGTATTTAGCTGCATCCCAAAATACCAAAACGGGATACCGGCAGATGACTTTATCGTAATAACATAATACCACGTCTGTAATCCCCGAGGGAAGGCAGAGGTGTGCCTTAGTAGCTCACCCAAATTTCGCCATTTATTTTAAATTCTCATCGAATAGGGGGCCAGCGTGTTCCCTTCAACCGGTCAGAAATCCAAGCTCCGGGATGCTTCTGAGAAATTTCTGGTGGAAAACTCAAAAACACTTTGCCCGACCCCACTAAACCAATTTTTGTTTTTTACTAATCCTCTAATGTCCCATTCCTGGCCAAAGACCTCCCTCATAGCTATAGTTCCTCCACAGCTCATAGTTCTGCCTAAAGCGCCAAGGACTTTTCTATATAAAAAGGACTCTTTTAATATGTGTGGACTAATCTTTACATAGTACAAAACAAAGTCGCTCCCGCTGTCTGTACGCTTAGATCTTCTAAACTACGCAACGGATTTTAATGCAGTTCTCAGCAATAGATAGAATGATTCAAGAGGAAGGTTTATTTGTATATTCGGCGGGTCGCTAGTCTATCATAAAATACCCAAGGAGTTTAAAGAGCGAACTAATAATTTATTTTTATAAAGATAAAATGATGGCTGCTGGAAAAACGATTTTATTCCATTATTGAATTTATAAAAAATATTGATGATTAATATTTTATTTTAAATTAAATCTATAATTAATGTTGAATGTTTTGTAATAGTAATGAGTGATAGAAACCGTCATTTAAAGACGCTATGTATTGCATATTCTAAAATTATCATTTTTTTTTTCTACTTACTAAAACCCATCCATGTTCCTTCTTAGTCCTTTGTGTTCCAGGGCTGCGGTGTCTCTTTCGAACAGTTCCGCAACCCCGGCAATATATTAGGAACCTCAACTGACTTTAAGACCAAAATGGATGTTATAGATTATGATTTATTTTGTAGACAATTACAAAAAAAAAAAAAAAAATTGAATGAATACCAAAATTGAAAAATTAAATTCAAGTTTGTTTGTGTTTGTTTTTTTTCAAGTTGATATAGAATGTGATTGATTGATTGATTGCTTGATGCCTATGGCATTAAATCCGCCTCTGTACTTTGTGTACACACTTCAAGTGTAAAATAAATAAATAGATTATTATTAAAATAACTTTTAATATAATATTTTCCAGGACGCACAAGATGAGAGCGATAATCTTCGCAATCGCAGTCACCACCGCCGTCGGCACTGCTGTCGATGACTTGTCTCTCTTGGGATTCCCAGGACCAGCTCCCACTATACTGGAGGAAGCTACTCCTGCGGAAGTGATGCTGTACCTTTATGACGTAGTGCTGACTTCACACATGATAGATCTTGAAACCAACAGCGGAGAACGACGAGTGTATTGTTTTCCCATATTGGAATCTGGTAAATACCCAGATGTACCAAAACCGGCACAAGATTACTCTCAGCTGTTTCCCGATCGGTAAGCTTAGTAACGAAAGACTATGAAGATTTGAAATGTGTCGATGTGAACCCTTTTTAAAAGATAATTATAATACTGACCCCATTATGAAATACAAGTAGCTAAGTACTTTCGTGTGGTGTCTTTAATTTTTTTTTGCGCGTTTTTGTTAAAATTTTTTGTTTATAAATCATGTCATCATCTTCAATAAAACTCAATTATATGGGACAGGAAAATTACAAAATAAAGTAACTTATGTTTAATTGTGTAAATGTAAAACTGGTATTATATTTATCGTATAGGTATCCATGATTCGTTATTATTTATATATAATTTGCGTACCTATCTATATTTCTGATCATAAACATCCTACAAACCAGCATCGGCTTAAGCAGGGATATATGGAAACTCACAAAATACGAAAAGGCTATCAAATTAAAACTCATAAAATCTTTAATTTCAAGGTGTTTTCTTGATTAGATTTTTAGGGGCCGTCTCCACGAGCGAGAGAATCGCGGCGATATTATCGTCGTGCCACGTATTTCTATGCATTTACACAATTACCGAACTCCACGCGATCAAGCTAGCAATATATGACAACCCGGCTGAAGCAACCGTTAGATATACTGGTATCGTAGGTGTAACATTGAATAAGGAACGCGTGACTGTTGCACCGAATTGTTTTAATTGGCGCCAAGGGGATATCGTCTAACATCGTCTTCCTCAAATGAGACACACAGTCACACTGTACCGATAATAGTTTTGTACAGAAATATCAGCTAACAAAGCGAGTTGAAATGTTAAGGTGAGTATAGACTAGAGCATTTTCTCGAGCATTTCTGTGTAATGTAACGTTCTTACGAATGGTACAATACAGGTAAAAGCTCAGTTTCCAAAGCGTGAAGGGAAAGGTGAAGGGTGATACACAAGAACATATCATAGAACGGTTCGTTGTTCTGTTACAAGTAAATGCTCTAGTCTATACTCACCTTTAGAGCTGTGGTGGCCACGACTGCGATTTACGAATAAGTAGACTCTCAAAAACAAAATCCGAAAAAAAATGAGACAGGGCAAAGCCAGTTAGTGACTGTTATTCTCTCTGTCTAATATACGGTATAAAGAATAGTAAAAGGATCCTGTCCTACAGGATGTCCTAGTTCAGGCGTCGAGACCACATTGATGTAATGTTTATTGATCAATAAAATTGTTATTATATATAAAGGCACGTTGATCAAACATGGAAGCTGTGTGTAACGCGACTTTTCTCAATATGAGTTAATTAGACTCTCACAAACTTTGCCTTATACTGTTTCCGGTCGCTAAATATAGTCTCATCCGCTAATAATGATTTATTTACAGATACATTTTCTACATGTTATGATCTTCCATAAATATTGTAGGTTGTAGCTGCTTTATCCCTCGACAAAATATTTACGTAAGGCGCTATTTATACAGAAACGGCCTAAGGTGAAGGCGCGGCGCAGGCATCTTGCCGCTTCAAAACGTTTTCATACAAAATGTACGTAGGTGATGTGTCGTGAATTACGTAGGTAGCGCCGTGACTGCGCCGCGCCTTCACCTTACGCAGTTTCTGTATAAATCGTTCCTTATGCCTTTTCTGTATAATTCGCGCCATAGGCGAATATATGGTTAGCTGGTATGAAGAGAATACAGCTCAACATGAAGTCTAAAATTCTACAGAAACTGATAAAAACTAGCTTACTATAAAACAGTTTTATCAAGCCAAGTAATTTGAAAGTACCTAATAAGTATGTCGGTTTGATGAAGAGGGAACTCCCACTGAACTGAATCCAACTGAAGGTAAAATTCACTCGGTTTCTGATATCCTGAAAACCTGTCAATTCTAATTTAGCATTACGCAGGGTGATTTCTCAGAATTTTTTTAAATGTGTTACGCACAAAACCCAGGCTACAGTATATTTTAAACATTGGTCGCTTTTCAAAATGCCTATATTGTAGCTATTAAATTCTGACCTTATAAGGCAAAACTAACCATTTACCACAACACATATCACTAATGGTTAATAGCAATGTTGGTGAATATTATGTTAATAATGACTAAAGCAATAACAATGATGACCTATTAGTTTAAATTATCCTTTTTCCCAGTTTCTGTTTGGTCAATCATTGTGGATGTGAATAACGTCACCCGACGAGGTTAAGACGTCATATTGTATAGGAATTATCCGATTGGTCAACAGTAATGTACTCTCCGATGACACAACATCACACCTGTAATTCCCCAGGGTCGGACAGAGGTGTTTTGATCAATTTCTTTCATCAGCTTCCTAGCCTTTTTCCAACTATGTTGGGGTTGGCTTCCAGTCTAACCGAATGCCGCTAAATATCAGTATTTTACATGGAGCGACTGTCTATGTGACCTCCACAACCCAGTTAGTACTGGGTAATACGATACCCCTTGGTAAGACTGGTTGTCGGACTTTTGGGCTACTACCTGTAACGACTGTCAAAGATCTAAAAATGAATGCCGGGGCCAACGGCTTAACGTGCTCTCCGAGGCCCTGAGGACTAAGTAATAGGTGGTCACCCATCCACAATCAACCTAGGAAAGCGCGGCTTAACCTAAACCCGGACCCGGACCTCGGATTAACCCGAGCGGCTGTTATTATTTAGCAACGAGCTCCTCCACGATGAAACATCGGTCTGTGTTGCACTAAAATATTGATAATAGTGGGCCGAAAGTCTGACAAGTCGTCACAACGTCTTCCCAAGGAGTATCGTATTACCTAGTACTAACTGGGCAGTGGAGGTCAGATAGGCTGTCGCTCCATGTAAAATACTGGCATTCAGCTGCATCCGGTTAGACTGGAAGCCGACCCTAACATAGTTGGGAGAAAGCTAGGCTGATGATTATTACAGAGCAATATTCCAAATTAACTTTAAGTATCATTGATTACATAATCAAAACCGCTAAATATTTGACAGGTATTGACACAGTCTTAATTATTGCTACCTAAGCCCTTAAACACGTACCACGAAAACACGAAACTAGTACATACATAAGTTCGCAAGCATCAGGAACGCCACTGATACATTCACCAATCAGAAGTTGTTATGGATCAATGGCATTTTTTTTTTTTCGGATGAGAAATCATCAAATGACCCCCCCTCCCACTCTGGGTGGAGCGGAAGGGAGTGTCAGACTTGTACTGACTAAAACCCATCCATGTTCCTTCTTTGCCCTTTGTGTTCCAGGGCCACGGTATCTCTTTCGAACAGTCCCGCAGCCCTGGGATAACAGTCCTGCATGCAAGTAACTTGCATACTTGCTTTACTGTTAACAACGAAATTTAATTGACACTTCAGAACAAAATAACCAATTCTGTTTAACTTAGTCATTGTATAATGTATAAAATAATTTTAGATTATATTATGCTGGTTCTGGATTCAATGTGATAATTGGAAGTTAATTAAATGGTTTTAGTATTCAGGTATCCTTGTAACCAATTGTTGGTATATCCACTGAAACGAATATCAACTTTAGTGAAGTGTAATTTAAGTTCAGAATGCCCTGTACTATAATATTGTATAGCCATAAAAATATTTGAAATTGTAGTGCAAACTGAGCTTTGTGATTGGATTTTACAGATTTTTTTCTAAAACCACACACATTTGCTTAGTTATTGAATATCTAAGTAAATGTATGCGTTTAATGTTATTAATGCATGTATTTTCCTTATTAGTGTCGATTAGGGAAAGATTAATAAGTGAAACAAGGCAGAAACAAGTAACGCCATCTATCGCGATCAACATAATTTACTTTCTATCTCTGTCTCGTCTTTGTGTATCATCTCTTTCTGGCTCATAATAGCATAAACAGTAATAAACAATGTTCAGAAATTAAAAAGTAGTTGGAAAAAGATGATGAATTCTGATCCATACTTCCTTTTATTTAGCAGAGATTTTAAACGTTCCCGTGTTTATTTTTTTATTAAAAGTAAAGGGATATCCTTTGCTTTTAATAAAAATATTGTTTTAGAGACTTGAATTAAACTTACTTAAATATGCCAAGGTCTGACTTAAGCTATGAGGGATATTGCCAAGAGCAAGAACCTAGGTATTTATTCTTCTTTGAGTTGCTCCCCAAATTTTCGCTTTTCTTATCAGTATTCCAATGCGACGAAAACTTAGTTTCACAATATCAGTGGTATCAAAATCGGTGCCTCTTACACCGATAACATCAACTTCATTTACAATATTAATGCCACTCGCCGCTAATTGCTTTGTTCGGGCCGTCGGCGTAGCAGGAGTCGTTGACAGCACGCACAAACGGTCACGATTCCATCCCAACTGTCATAACTTGCTTCATTTATTATCGGTAAGGTAAAAGTTTCGAAACTCCGGTTGAGAGACTGTTGGTGCCACCGCCTTGTCGTCTGTTAGTCATTAAATCAATTTAGAATGATAAATCATGGCTAACTTCCAGATCTTTTGATAAAGTTTTCGGCCATGAAAATGTTCTGTGTATTTTTGTTTAAAATTTTTGAAGGACAATTCCTGATAAAAACTTCCTAAGTTTTCTGGTTATCGTATCGTTTTAAGATGGCTCTAGGCGGAGTTTTGTGATTTTTAATGATTAAACGTTTAAAAATAAAGCAGATCACTGTTTAAAAGCCTTGTCTTGACTTAGTTAAGGACACCATCATAACAGCACACCTGTAATTCCCGAAGAGTTAGGTAGTGGGTATTGCCATCAACTGGACACAAATCCATGACTACTACTGAGAAATTCCTGATAGATGAACCCAATACACACTTTGCCCGACTCGGGAATCGAACCCTGGACCTCATGCTCAGCAGTCGCGCCTGCGACCACTCGACTGATCGACTCGACTCGACTTTTTTTTAATAGATCATGATTTCTATGTACTTCGAACAGCTCTATTGATTTGAATCCCCTCCTAACACGAAAAAAAATAATTGGCCTTACATAAATCTATACTGAGACAAGAATTGTGAGAGTAGTAAGACCAGTAGAAGCATCAACACAAAACTGACATTCGAGGCAGGTCATAATGATAGATTAAATACACAGATATCTATTCGTAAGTGATTTGTAAACCGCTTGCCATAATAATAATTGTTGTTTGAGAAGTTGTTCCTGTTTGTCATCGTTGGCCGTACAGGCTTTCTTTTTTAATAGTAAGTACAGATAAGGTTTGTTCATACTGGCGTTTTTTGTCAACCAAAGAGAACCGTTGGGCTATGGTACAATAACATTAGCTAAACAAGATGTTTTGTAGGTATTTTTTGCACCCACATGTCGAGTTTATATAAAGGCCATTACCTACTAGGTACCCCAACCAAACCTAAACTTCAATTTGCCTCCATAAATGTATTAAACTAAAATACTTACCAGCAACTAAAATTTTAGCCCAGCTAAACTCACGGGCAGCGCTCGTGGTACTATTTTCCGGGTCAAACTAGTTAAATTAGCATTACGAACTATGGAAAGTTGAGTTTTGGTCCATAGGTGTTTCTTGCTACCTAAATGCTTTTTAACAAACATAAATAAAATTATTATAATTTTAACATTGTTCATAATTTTTCAGGAGAGCATCAATGACGGTGCTCAGCTGTCTTATTATTGCATACAACTTTTACTAAACTACTTTTACCTTCTGTACCTCATATACGCACAATAAATGAATTTGAATTTGAATTTAAATATGTCAAAATCACGTCGTGTCACTATGTTCGAGCACCCCAATCTCCGAAACCACCCAACCAATTTCAATAAAATTTTGGGAGCCCGGAAAATAGGGACGTTTTGGACCAAATAGGTGGCACCGTGAGAAGCAGTGGCAAGCTAGTTAATATATTAACCATAAGTTATTTTATGCTATGCCGAGTGTGTTCGTTTTTAAGATGCACTGAAGTTTATCAACAGTATTGCATCGAAATCTATTGAAACTGTGCTATCAATTTTAAATCGATTAAGCATAGTGCTTCTACAGATTATTAGGAATACATTTTTCTCACATTTTAATAAAAAGTTAACTTAAGAAGAATAAAAACAGCCGGTTTCTGTCAGACAATCAACTGTGACCGCTGTTTAGTAACGCTCTTTATTCAACCATTTCTTAAATGTTGTAGGCAAATTTAACTTAAACCGTAAAAAAAATAAGAAGAGAGAACTAAGCAATGTTGACAGATCTTGGAACCAAGTTTGACAAATGAAATAAGTACCAAAATTGATGGTTGTGCTGGTGAATGACATAACTTGCCTTGGGAGATTGTAATCCACCATAGCAAATTAATAACATCACGCCTGTAATCCCCGAAGGGTTAGGCAGTACTGTACCTAATTGTACACCTACATTTCGCGAGTTTTGTTCTTAGTCTCATGTAATAGAGGGCGAGGCTATTGCCATCAACCGGGCACTGTGACTGTAGCTTCGCTTTTTTTTTTTTGACATTCAAAAGTGGCTGTGATGGTCTAATTGAAATAAATGCTTTGAGTTTGAGTTTGATTTGCACAACTCAAAACTCCGTGGCTGCTACTGAGAAATTTCTGATGGAAAAAACACAAACATTTTTAGCAAATTAATAATCCATTTTAAAGCACGATGGGATTTAAGATACCATGCCTCATATTAAAAAAAAAAACAAATTAAATGCCTACTTGAGTGAAAGTTTGCTACTCTGTCATGCAATTACTTAATTATTTTTAATTCTTGTTAACGCAAATCGAAAAGAAATTAGATAATTGTGATTAGGAAATTAGTTATTGGTGGTATTAGTGTGATTATTGTTTCTTGGAATTCACATAACAACACAACATAACGCCTGTTATCCCCGAAGGTTTGGGCAGACTTGTCAGACGTTACTAGTCATTGAATTAAGTAAGTTTAATAATAGTAGGAAATTTAAATTACTTAAATGCGAGTTTATTTATGAAAAAACGGTAGTTTATTCTAACTCGTAATGCCTAACATCATCGTTTCATTCGATAAAAAGTCTGGCAGAATGATGTTTCCAAACGATTGTAATCAATTCTAGACGGTTGCTATCATTACTCTCAATCTAGGTAGGTAAGTACACCAATTACAACTGAACGTGGTTCAGCTGATGCCAACACACCTTATAAAATTACAGTATTTACTGTAGACTACACTGAACTGTGCTATGTCGAAAACAATTGAACTTGGAAATATTCAAGACCTCTTTTTAAGAAAAAAAAGATGAATAAGGACTTTGTTTAACTTACTGCTAAAAAAAATCGTTTAAAAATCTATCTACTAGAAAAAAAAGGTTAGAAGAAAATGAACATGAGAAAAACTCAGGCATAGATAGATTTTACTTTTTTTTTTCTGGGTCCCGATTCTTCCTCTCCGCGACCATATTTGATACCAAAAGAATAAAACGAGGTTAACCTATCTGGTTTGTTTTTGTAATACGGTTAAATGTAGGATTATCTTTTCACCAACATTATTTTCGTTTTCTATTAAAATTCCCTGGTGAAAGTTAATAAAAAAAACTTTACGTTCCAGGGTTTTCACGAGTTGTCAGATAAAAATATGCAAATGAATATTTGGGTACAAAATGGGTGCTGTGTTTTTTTATTCCGAAGCAATTCAGACCTTCTACATAATGTGTGGCCGAATTTTAAATGGACTGGTAAAATAGTAGAAACCCATGCAAATATTTCGAAAGAATTATTACCGTATTGAAATACTGTTTGTAAGTAGTATAAAACTTTCATTAGATCAACAATGATCTTAAATAACCAATCAAAAACATATTTTCTACGCACCGTTTTCGCAATTCATCGATTACGTTCAGAAATATATTCACGTACAGTTTAAACCAACCAAAATTGTTCGAGTAATCGATATTAAACGTACTAGTTTAAATTTCCTCACACACGAGTCAAAATCGGTTTGGTGTCGTAAGATGGCCGTTACCACAGCATAGGCACTCTGATGTGGTGACAATATTGTCCTGGTATACGTAATTTTCATTACGCTACACTTGTTATATGTGTTACACATCTTGCAAATGGGATAAGTGTCCATTATTTATTGATTGCTTCTATTTTATTTTGAGTTTAGTAACACTGGCAAATGCAGGACATATTTTAAAAAATCGTGAAAGCTTGGTGTATCTCAGTTAGGTCACTAGTAAAATAAATTGAAATCTGGTGTTAATTTTTGGAAAAACGAAGTACACTCTCACATATAAGAATAATCTTAGTGAATTCGCTACCAATTGCCATGAAAGACTTGTTTATATATCCAAGAAACACTGCAATTTCAACCTTATTAATATCACTCTTAGATGAATCATATGATAATCTTAGATCTGTTATAGAAAATGCATGAGCAATGCTTACAAATGCATACATATTACAGTTCTTTGTTAGGATTTCCTTACTTAGGCGCACGATTGCAAGCAAACGCCTCTGCATCATGGTCTAATGTTTACCCCAGTCGCACAGTACTTTAGCTGAGCGCTTTGACAGTGCACGTATCCTCGCGAACCGTCACGACCTACATCTAATAGGATTTGATTGTCATTTTCCACATCACCTTCTGAAGAGTACGACGGCAAGATAATGTTTTCTCCCGGGAAAGGAATCAGTCTTCTGCTACTTCTCACAGGTCCTTCAACTTATTTTGGACGTTTAAGAAGTCTTCAGTTCACTTAACTTTTATAATACAGCCATAATATTATCACACAAATGTTTTTGAACAGTAATTTTAACATACAATGCATCTTTCACAAGCACACGTAAGCACTCATCTTCAAACATCCACTTACTAATTAAGACCTCTAACTATCGAGATACTCTCACGCTCCAATTGTATCTTACTGAAACTCAATTAGCATTAAAATCGAGTCACGCTATTTAGGCACGCTATATCGAATCGATTTACGTAAAAATTATACCCATAACACTGTTGTTAATGGTAGTTTTCTATCCTTAACCTTAATAAATCGGCCGTTCATACAAGACATTGTGTAGGGTGTTAGATCGGCAGTGATATCTTACCGATTTACTTGGTGCGGCGTACGCGCGCGTATTTAGTTTTACTTTTAGGTGAGCGTGCGCGGGCGCTACCACGCACTGCTCTTCCGTTAAGAACGCTCAGTGCAACTACGACACTGGCCGAGAACGAACTTAGAACCTCGAATCGTAGAACGCGTCAAGATCGCGCGCCGCTACACCTGTGAACTGTGAACTTGCGGACTTTCTTGTGCCAATTATATTGTGATTGTGTTTTGTTTGGCATTTATACGGTAAGTCGAATTTTTTAATGACTGCTTCGTAAATGTAGAGAGGAATAAACTTTCTTTAAAATAAAATAGCTGCGCTCTCTCCGGCGACAGTTGAAGAAAGCTGTGATTAGGCGAGCCGGTACCGGCTGACAAATTATTATAATGTTAGGATGAGTGCTGTCGCGAAAAATATTCATTTATTAGTATCTTTGTATTAATGAGTGTCTAATAGGCAATACGTTCAAAAACAATGGGTTGTTGGGCAGTTAATAACAGATAGATAAGTGATTCGTGATGATAAAATGTGAAATAAATTAACTAAAGCTGCGATAAAATTATTGATTGATTGAGCATTGTGAACATGACGAAAATATTTTTTTAATGTGCTACACAAAAAGTTTAAATCTCATGAATCCCTTCGCGTTGTATCATCTCATAAATACTAGAAATGTGAATTCCGTTTTTTTAACAAATCGATAGAATTTTAATGGCCAAACAAAGGCAATTATAATGAACCACTTAATTATAATGAACGCAATTAATCATCATTAGAAAAAATTGCAAAACAGATTTTTCGATGAAGTTAGAAAACGAAATTTCATTTAGTCGAAAACAAATCACGAAATAAAATTCGGGAAAAATGTTAAACTGTTAGCAAATGTCGAAACGGTTGCAATATTTCGTTCGAATTAGCATGCCTGTAACAATCGGTAGTCAATGAATTTTTTCGCTCATTTCATAACTGCGAAACTTCGATACGGTTCGAACTAAATGTGTAACATCGTTGAGCCATAACCGTTGAGACCTATTAGCGAGTTTTACTAGTTTTGGTGAAAATTACGACCTTCGTTCTGGCTTAACCCTTTTGTTTCAGTAAAATTTCAGTTGTAATACCTCTATAATTAACATAATACCTACTGTAAATACCTGGGTAGTTAGGTGTTTTGAACATGATTGGTAGCATCTTAATCATTTAGATTTTTATTGATTGCTTTGAATATAATGAGATCCAGGATTTTTTTTTTGAAAAATATTAAATTCAAAAATTATTCAAAGGAGTCAATTATTTTTTTAAACTTTTCATTTGATTAATTCCTAACTGTCAAACGGAAAAAAAACCTAAAAAAATGCTTTTAAAATTACTTGATAAATTACAATGAAAACGATTTCAAGACAAATGAACTTCTACGAGTAATTAAACAAATAACACGAACAAAGTGTGTCTAGTTTTCACTTGTTCTAAATATCCCACGCTCGGTGTTCGATGTGCCACTCAATACAATGATCGCGACCTACAAAACGTAGTAAAGAAATACTCTCACTGTCACGAAGAGCGGAGAATCGCCTTATGCAATGTAACCAATGACACTAATGTTCAAAATTTTAGCTGTTAGGCTCGTTTGCTTGGCAACGGACATTGATTAATTAAGTGATTGCATACGTAAAACCTATCAAAAGGATTATTTAGTGTCTTAAAAAAATATATAAAAAGTATTTCTTGAAAAAAATCATTCTGATTGACTTAAAATAATTAGTGCTGGCTTTCGTTTTTTTATTACTAACGATCAATAAACTGACTTGTAAGTTTAAAAAAAAGTAATAAAATAATTTATTATTACCGAAATGAAATAATT
The DNA here is from genome assembly GCA_963082995.1 of Noctua comes. NCBI lineage: Eukaryota > Metazoa > Arthropoda > Insecta > Lepidoptera > Noctuidae > Noctua > Noctua comes. Next base: position 6,340,305 of record OY720271.1, read on the forward strand.
AGAGCAAATTAAATACAACAGCTTTATTACATTTTTGTTTTATGTGTGCTTGATTTATTTACCAATTAAAATAATCATGTAACATGAATATTGAAAAAAAAACGATGACTCAACTAAAAAGAAAACAGACAACAAGATAAAAACTTCATCACATCTCAATTACAGGCTCTTTACAAAGATTGACCGCGCGCTCTCATCTAACAATCTCACACATAATTTATGCCTGTTTATTTAGTCGTTCATTTTATGCTCGCTTGCATCTCGCATAAATCATCCAAGTAATATGGTGCACGTCCAAATAATAGACAAAGTGCATTACATGCCTATTACTTGAAAAAAAATAAGTTAAAAACTAGTATTTTTATAACCAGAATGGCATTGCAAATTGTTTAATTACAACTTTATGAATATTTCATACACGAGTTAGTACAAAGGCCAGTGACGAAGGTAAAACGCGTTGAAGTAACTTCAATAGTTAAACCGAGATTTCTAAACTGCACTTGTAGTGTTTTGCAACGATGACACAATTTTAGCATTAATTATTTAATCAGTGAACTAATTGTAGTATTGAGACCTTGCTTGTTTGTGCTCGAGTGCGTGTTTAAAGGAGGGTGACCATTTTTCACAACGCCTTAAATGTGTACTTTGAATTTTTTGAGTTTTTAGCAACTTGTTGTTACCCTGTTACCGTTTTGTGTTGCGAGTGTGATATATGAGAAGTTACGTCGAAATTGGACGGGTTTTCTATTTTACTGTGTAAGTAGGTAGGTAGACGTAATTGTGTAAGAACGAAGTTGTCGGGTAAGCGAAGAAACTGAGGAAAATGAGGCAAACGGAAGAGTTAATTACGAAGGGTGCTCCGACGGCTACTTACTGGCCGTTTTATCTTTTTTTCCAACAATTTTTTCTGCAATTATTATACAAGCAATGTCTTGATTCAGGCTGAACTGAACACTGGCTGGCTGGCTGGCTGGCTGGCTGTTCTGCTTCTGGCTGGCTTGGATATAATATAGTATATTTGCCTAAACTTCAAGTCAAGTTCATAATGTCCCGTTAGTTCCATAACAAAACTTTTAAATTAGTGGCATCCACAGATGAGCTCGTGGCCAAATTTTAACAGCCTAGCCTGGTCCGTGGATGGGTGACGCATTAGCACGTTAAGCCGTTAGTCCCGGCTGTCATTTGTAGATCTTTGACAGCCATTACAAGTAGTCACTGGCCCGCAAATCTGACGACCAGACTTACCAAGGGGTAGCGTGTTACCTGGGTTGTGGAGGTCAGATACGCAGTCGCTAAATGTAAAATACTGGTATTCCGCTGCATCTGGTTAGCCTGGAAGTCGACCCCAACATAGTTGGGAAAAGGCTAAGCAGATGATGATGATAAATTATCCACATCATACTAACTTCCTTGAAGTAAATGTACTATACATATTCTGATCTTTAATAAATAATATCTGACCGAAAAAATAGATCCTAGTCTCTTAATAATAAATAGAAGTCTGCCTTTCGATGATCGATAGTGCTGACGTTATATTTTTTATAGGATCAAAAAATCTTAAAAAAAAGTTACCTACTTGATCATAATTGACGGTTATGATCAATGATTTATTTGAACGTCAACATGTTAGTGTTGAATAAATATACCTGATGTTCATGTGTTTGAGAATTTGTTATAACTTCTGGCAATTGCTACCGTCATGTTTATTTATTTACATGAGATACTTAGCCAATACTTTGTATTTTATTGTGAATCTAATAAATTATTTGCATTTAAAAATATTTCAGTATCTTTTTGTTTATTTATATTGCGAAAAGAGCTTATGTTTATGGCAATAGGCTCGACCCTATATATTTGTTACATGGGTCTTAAACGTAACTGGCGAAATACACCGTGTTCCGGACGATATACATAAACTTCCACCAGATGTTCAGACCACGGAAATAAGCATTTTTCATTATGGACACATTAAACGGCAACATAGGCCAAATTAAGACCCCTTTCTTACTGCATAGCGATTCCAATAATTTTTAAACCATTTTATATTTTGTCCCAAAAATATTTAAAAAAGGCTACAAGTTGGACAGCGAGCACCTATCGCAATCATTTAGGTACCTACTGCCAAATTTTCATTATCAATGAGGTCAAGACGACGCTGGAAGAGCACGCGCGGGCGCACCGTGATGTGACCACGTTTTTGTGCTGACAACCAACAACTTTGTGATTTTTAATGATACAGTTTTGAAATTTTTTACATAGATTCTTTACATAAAAATACTAGACACGTGTTTCAGGTTTCTTATATACTAAAACTAATGTTGTGTAAGGTGCACCTGGCAAACCTCTAGAGAAAACAGGCGTGAAATTAGATATTATTTTGCTTCCCAAAGTACTTTGAATATTTTTTATAACAGTGTTCAAAAAATGTTTATATATCTACATAATAACATTGACCTTCTATTGGAAACAAATAAATGATCGCAATAATGAGCTGTCGAAGTAAAGAATTATTTATAACCACAATATTTAAAACAAAGTCCCGCTTTGAACTGCCTCCTTGATTTGCCTAATCCTGACAACCAACAAATTAGATACTTAGGTACCTACAATATTTTTTCACGAACAGCTTCATCCGAAACTACATCGGTCCATGTGTAACACTAATTATTTAAAAATTCTGCCTCGTTGGTTTAATGGTTGCAATCACTACTGCTGAGCATAAGGTCTTGGAATCGATTCTCAGGTCGGGCAAAGTATTATTGGGTTTTTCCACCATAACACACAGACATGACGGGCGAAAAGTACATAATAAATGAACACTTCCGCCGAACCCTGCAGGAATTACAAGCGTGATGTTATGTAGCAATTTTTCCTCTCAATGAAACAAAAATAAAATTCCCAAATTGCAGGAACATTTAGTATCATCGGCAAACAAAAGCCGATTGAATCCGTTGCGACAGTTAAATCGGATGAAACCGTAGTTAAGCGTTTCAACAGCACAAATCGATGATGTTCTGTGTCCAAACTGATCACTCAGATTACGTTGGTCGTTGTCACTAGGAAATGTTTTAAGAATCATTGACAGTTTGACATGTTGCTCTACATTTTAATGAGATTAAAAGAAACTGAACATAATTGTGTTAATAAAATTAGGTCACAACTTTAAATTATATTACACCATTCTAAAAGATTTCCTCTTTTTTTGTCATCGAAATACTGAGGAATTGGAAAACTTATTTGAAATGTCTAGTTGAATTATTTGAACCTGTGAATGTTGTAGTAGCAGAATCCATGAGTGGTGACCATGGATAGCCCAGATGGGTAACGGAAAGGGTTAGGCACACATGTACATAATAGTAACTCCAATATTTCGCCAGTAATGTAATAAATATAAGGACAAAAGGATTCTGGAGAGATTAAGAGCGGAGTTGATAGATTTTTTTTTTTTGTTAGTCTCTTCTGTCCCACTGCTGAGCAAAAGCCTCCCCCATTCCTTTCTAACTCTCCCAGTGTTTTACCTTCTCTAGCCAATCAGTCAGGAACGAGTCCAAATCGTCACGCCAGCGTTTCTTGAGCCTGCCTCGGTGACGACGACCGTTTCTTGGCACCCACTGTGTGACGATTCCGGCCCATCCTGAAAATGTGACCGGCCCAGTCCCATTTTAACCTCGCAGACTTATCGCTAACATCGAATTAATTTTTTAATCAGATTAAAAGAATATCACTGCATAAAACCAGTAGGCGAAGCTCAAAGTACCGTTAAGTATGTGTCAAGTTCAAAGATCAAACTTTTTGACATCAACAATGACACAGTCTTCGATTTAAAAATATAAGATTGACCCAATGCCCCGTTTTACTCAAAAAACTTGTTCAGCTAAATAAACACTGTTTATCCAGTAAGCATTAACCACAAAAACATCAAAACAATTATAGGAAATCTGTAAAAATATAAGCAGTTACATCGCTGATACTGTTATGTTAGTGGAGCCTGTTAACGTCGTTACATATGTAGCTACGTGTGTTATTTATTAACCTTTTGAACGCCAGAGCATAAACGCAAGCGCGTGCCCTCCACGCCAATCCAAAATTTCACCTACCATTTCGTCACATATTTGTGTCGTTTGGCGCACAATGCACGCGATTGCTTGTCACGTATAAGTGACATTGGCGTTCAAAACGTTACGGCACTTTTATTCTTTAACTTTCTGAATGAATGACTCGTAACGAGAATCTCTGTAACATGACATAATAATATGTTAAAACAAAGCCATCTAGAATTTACGCAAATAGCTCCTACCATAACTTCATAATGTAGAAACCTATTCGAAGTTGAAATAAACCTGAAGATATCATGTAAGGAGTCTGTGAACTAAAATAGTCCCCGTTCTACCGAGGTTGTAATAATTCCATTTGTCGCACAACCACTGCCAACTTTCCTTCATTTGTCACCCCAGAGCTAAACTCTTTGATAAGGTTTCAAATACTGGTCCCGCAATTACAGAAAACGAGTTATTAACGTTACTGAAGTGGTATTAATAATTTTACTGTTAATTTAAATGTGGTCCGGATAATAACATAACATAACATTACGCCTGAAATCCTCGAAGCGTTAAACAGAGGTGTACCTAATAGTACACCCACATTTCGCCAGTTATGTTTGAGTTTTTTGTAATAGGGGGCGAGCCTATTGCCATCAACCAGGCAAATCCAGACTCCGTGGCTGCTACTGAGAAATTCCTGATGGAAAAACCCAATAACGCTTTACCCGATCCGAGCATCGAACCGAGGACTTCATCCTCAGCAGTCGCGCTTGTGATCAATAGACTAATGAAGCAGTAGTTTCGCTCCGTGTAAATTACTGGTATTCAGCCGCATCCGGTTATACTAGAAGCCGACCCCGACATTGTTGGGAAAAGACTAGACGTCTGATGATGATATAGAAAACATCATCATCATCATTTCAGCCGAAAGACGTCCACTGCTGGACCTAGGCCTCCCCCAAGAAAAAAAAAACATGTATTCATCCAATGTTTTTATTTACCACATGACTTGACGATAAATATCAGGCCCAAAGGTTGTCAAATCATATTGTACCTACTGCCTAAAGATCACTCATAAATAATCCTGACATAACAATGATTAACTTTCGGTCATTGACATCGTCAAGTGTGCGGGTAAGACGTGCTTAAGGTAAGGATGTGTACAATAAATGAAGACGCGAAGGTTATTATACAATTCTCAGAAATCGTCTGCTAAACATGAACCCCGCCCACGAAGTTCGCTACCCCTGGCAGGTGAACCTCTGCGTAGGAGTAAAGATCTCAAAGCGATAGTGCTATCTCACATTATCTTTTGACAGAGCCTGCCAATTAACTACACCATAAACGCAAAAAGCATTCAATCTTGGAAGATGGCATTGTCTTTGCCTGTAACACCCACTACTATAAAGTCTAGCAAGGATATTATCTATCCACATAATTTTAAATTCGCAGCAATATTAAAATAAACAAACAAATACAGCAAACACCAAAAGAATCATAGATAATTATGATGACTCTGACCATCACAATAGTCCTACGATGACCCATCTCATCTACCACACAGACAAAAACAGAGGTGTTACACACACATATGGAAACCAATAAACCCCATTATATCGTGCCCTTGAATCACACTTACACAATAGTTCTTAAATTCACTAAGCAATAAAACACAACTACACACGTCGAAGCTATCAACACATGTCAGCAACAATTATAGCAGTTATAACGGTTATTATAACTATTACGTTACGTTACTCTTCGTTACGTTACTCTTCGTTACGTTACTCTTCGTTACGTTACATAACCTAAATAAATATGTGTGTCAGTGACAAACGTTGTACCTTGAGCTCATCGTTCGTTCTAATTCGGTTGACATACGAAAGTAAGTGTTGCAGTCAACTGAGCGTGACTGAAAATATTCAGTTCAGTGTTTGAAATAATTGTTAAGTTATATTGGGCGAAGAAATGATTTAATTTGAAATAGAGTAGCGTATCTATTGTATTCTTTACGATGATTACGGTGTTGATGTTTCGCGATGAACATTTGCTGAATAATTTTCATAAAATGTATGTGTGTGTGTCTGAGTGTGTTGATGAGAGCTACTGCTCCACAAAACCAACTGATGATGACTCTACCAAAAACCTATAATTTACTTTTAATTATACTCACCGTGTGAAACATTTATTGTACCGATCCCAACTAACAAAAACCGTAACAAAAACCGTCTACACACGCCAGACTAGTGACGTAACCGTAACAAACAAAAACCGCAACATCATATAAACCGTAAACACCGCAGAAAACCGTACATCACTACACAAGACGTCGGAAACTATCCGTTTACAAGTCCGAAGATTCGTACCGGTATGTGAAAGTAGCAATCATAACATATTCACGGCACGCGAGAATATGGGACCGGTAGATCACGTAGCGGGACTGACGCAACTAATTATACATAACGCCTCAATAGACGAATCGACCTGGCGATCGACAAAGCGGAGCGAAAGTCCGACGTAATACTTAACGCACGCGATTCTTTCGCGACGTCTTCAACTGGGCATTTTGTGTAGGTCTAGGAGAAATTTATGGAAGACAATGGTCAGTTTCATGTTAGTGAGGAGCGGAAAAGAAAGAATTTATAACCTTATTGTTTAAAAAAGAAAAAGTCTGAATATCTACCTTATCGTCGACATCATAAAGTCTCAATTACAGTCGCAGTTCAGTAAGTGACAAATTAACATATTCTTATATCCCATTTCGAGTATTAATAATAAAGTTAGTGACCATGATAGTTTAAAATCTTATAACACATTCTTGGTTAAGATACGACACTTCAACTGAAACAACATACAGGGTATTTGGGTAAACGTGGGCAATACTTTAAGGGAGTGAAGTACTCATAAATATGAACAACTCTTACTATGGGGCTAACTATGAAATATGATTTAAAAAATCTGCTGTTTCCTACATTTTTTCGAGTTACGCGCCCAATAATGTGTGGAGCAGCTGATATTTTTTTCGCGATTTCATGGTTGGTCCCATAGTAAAAGTTGCTTATTGTCATAAGTACTACACGCCCCTAAACTATTGCCCACGTTTAAAAAAACACCCAGTATATTTGTTGTCTTGTAAAATAATTTCCATTTAATTATTATTCAAGATAAATAAATAAAAGAAATGTCAGCCAGAGCGCAGCTCTGTACCGTATTTATTTACCAAACAAATTAATATTCAGGCAAGCTTTGCAAATCGAACTTCCATTTTAATATACAAGTTCTTGGTTCAGTTTCGAATGAACATTTCTTGTTATGTAAATACGCGAAACAAGACCTTAAAGGAAAACAAATTACTTTGAGTAGTTAAAGATGACTTTTACAACACTTTTGTCCAATTATGTAGTTTGTTTATAGAGTAATTATTTTAATTTTGTTTGTACTCAGTTGCACAAAAGGGGTACAAAAAGTGTGGAAGGCACTCCTTGCTTTTAGCGTTGACATAAATTGTATAATGTCCTCGAGGACACGGTACTCGGTAGGTACGGGTTGCGCGAGGGGAGTCAATGCACCCACAACTAAGTTCAGTGCTCCTCCCGAGATATTCTAGCCACGTGCTGAATGTTAAAACTCATATATCGCGTAAATGTATGTGACAGTTGAGGTTTTACTGAACAACTTTTTGAATTCACTCCAGAAATATATTTGGAAAATTGAAGTTCTAAAGACGAATCGGGCCAAGCACTCTAGATATATATTTTCCCCATATTCAACTCGTTGAAAATGTTCGATTCGAAAATATTTGTCATAAATGTTTGTCACTTAAGTTTGTGTGACTGGTTATTATTATCAACTAGCGTGCGTTAAAAGCGTGTTCGGAAATCGAAAACGTGGAAAAATAGTTTTGATTTATTTCTTCGCGATGTGCGCGAGAAAAATAACAGAAAAGAAGCGTTGCATTTCTTGCGCAGTCTTAGGGACCCCAGTTAATTTATTTGCTCTGAGACTTTTTATGAGCCCGAAGCCCGAATGACGTAACCAGTGAACTCATCGGGAAACAAAAAAGCTTTTAGGAACACTACCTACCTATAATTTGCATCACATAATCCCTTTCAAGTTTAGAAGTCTAATGGACCCTTACAAGGAATATATGCTCTCAGGCGATCAACCAAACCCTTTCTAAGTTTCTTAGGACTATTTAGCCTCAAGCGGTGTCCGTACACACCTCGTGTTTTAATATTACTTTGCGAACCCCTTTAGGCCTAAATGTTTAGTTAGACAGCACATATACATAAACATACAGTTAAAACATTATAAACACGTGTTTTACCATACATAAACAGTAAAAACAGTATTTAAAAACAAGGACAGCGAAGGTCCTAAGCGTTAACTTGTAGCAAACAGGTAATAAATGAAGAGATAATCTGTACTTCTCGCCATAAACTGGCAATATTATAAGCCGTAAGTCACTTAAAAGGCGCAAGGTTATTCTATACTTAACTAAAGAAGAAACTAGGTCCAAAGTCGGTCAAGTCGACGGATGCATTCCTGCGTTGCTCTTGACATTCCACCTTGGTTAAATAGCTACATAATACTGCAGACAAAAAAGGAATATAGTACCGTAGGTCAAAGGGATTAGTGTACAGTCAGGCTAACTCGCATTTTGTGTCAATGGGCTGGCCATATTACTCGTAGGACTGATGACGGTTGGGGTAGACATGTCCTTGAGTGGAGACTGCGAATCGGTAGATGTAACGATGGATGCCCTCAAGCTAGGTAGAACGTCGATCTTCTCAATTTGGCTGGCTGGCTAGAAGAGAGTTGCTGGGAATCGAGTTGAATAGCGTGCAATTGGAGAGTATATTTCCAGCCGTGGACTGCAGTAGAGGCTGTGCGTGCGCCGAGCGACCGAATGCTAATCCTGAATGTATCTTGTGCATAAAAGTTACCCCGAATGTGTTCCATCTTTACCTGCATACTTAATTTATTTGCCGTGTGTACTTTTATCCCTTTAATTTAGGTAAATTCTGAGAAAATACCAAGTTTGTCTTGTAAAACAAGAGCTTGCACATAAAAGTTTATTATAATGTTTGCAATGTAAGGTAAATGTCAGATGATCTGCGGGGATCAAAAGTTAACAAAGTCGTTTTAAGTTACAAATTATATTTACGCTAACCATAACGAGACGTTACAAATTAATTTAAATAACACTAAAATAAAATCGCTATTTTCTTTGAGAGTACTGATTTCAGTCGCTGAAAAAGTACTAACGTACCGACCTTTTATAGTATTTCATTGTCTCGCCAGGCACCTATGATCTTTCTTTAATAAATCTATCGACCAAAGAAAAAAATACAAGCAATATCGCAAGATTTTTTAATAAGGACTAGCCTGAGTCAAACACAGAAAGGATTACACAGGATTATTGACATAACTAGATATTTATGACTGTTGTTACTACGATTACATCATGAATCGCAATAGATTTGTTGGTAATTTGTTGAACATCCCACTCTTAAACAGCTATTTAATTATCTACCTATTGTTTTTTGTTAGTGAGCAATGAACATCGCTAAATATTTCCATGAGTTTTGTTATGTCATCGTTTTTAAATATTGATATAGTCGGATCCTTAAAGGAACTGGTTTAACATAGCCTTAATCAACAATTCATCATTCTTCAGACTATCTTCTTCTATCGTGTTAATTAGCAATGGAGTTGAATGCAGCGGATACATAAAACTCTCCGTATGAAAGAGTCCACTAAAGCATCTCAACGAATGTGACTAATTGCGCAATTAAGTCTATATGAGTCTTTTGTTGAATACGAGCATTTGCTCTTGTAATGGTCAGAAATTATCCCAACGGAATGTTTTTAAATATGCCTTATAACACTCAAGGATAATGTAGCTTCCCATTAGTGTAAGAATTTTCAGAATTAGATCAATAGTTCCGAAGATTACTCCTACATCCGAACTTACAAACTTTACTTCTTCTTATCAGTATAATTATTTGAATGGATAGATAACCTAAGCATCGTCACGCCATCATCATCTGCCTTTTCCCAACTATGCTAGGGTCGGCTTCCAGTCTAACCGGATGCAGCTGAAGTATCGTCATGTAGGATACCCAAAACGGGCCATGAAACTGCAAAGCACAATCCTCTTCGCATTTAAGAAACAAAAGTCCCCTACATTGCTATTGACTTGAGAATGTTGACATAAAATGACTGATTTATTAAATGTAGAAAATATCCAAATCCATTATCTTGCCTTATATACAAGTTAAGCTTACAAAGCAAACGTCTATGGTATAACAAGATGCAGTGATCTTGCATATTCAAGATTGCCTTCATAAGTCATGTGAGGGGCACTCCAGAGAAATCTAGACCGAGTTCGTGTGACTGGGGAACGATTGCGCAAAAGACGTAAGCCCATAGGTCGTAAGTTTGGAAAGATGGACTATTTTGCAGCTTTACAGTTTTGCATTTAAATTTCTTTACACGACTTTAGCAGAGCAGGTCTAGCGAAATACTTATTTTTTATTAACTCACTTTGGCGCTACTAAAAAAAAATACAATCGTTATAGCTCAGTTTAGCTAACTGTTCGTTATAAATTTACAGCTAAAGCTGATCGTAGAGGCGAAAGGTCATCTACTTTGGTACCCAAAAAGGAGTAAAGTATGTAACCAAAACTGACCAGCAATTATTCAGAGAAATTTTAGTTATTGTTAGTAAGAAGTCAAGCATAAATAAGGCTTTGCAACTATTATTTAGTGCTAACGATCGTTATTTGTTTATTCGTAAATATAATAATTTGCGTCCGTATCGAAAATGTTAATATTTGCCCGGAGTAAAATACAAGATCTATTCTAAAGTAAATTTAACCAACCTATAAAGTTGTCCTAATTTAGGACAAATATTTTGATACCAAAAGCGGCAAACCGCTAGCCTTACAAAATATAAGATACGAAAATTATGAACATTTTCATTCATATTTCCAGTAAGAATACTTACTAAAACAAACGAATTAGATGAAATTGGCCTGGATGAAATTAGGACTGGGTAACCCGGCTTAACCTAACGAACCCCTAGGTCGTCTAGGAGTCAAACGTTTGCCTTCACGATTTATAGGGGTTAAAGTTAGAATCACTTTCTCAAAAGATTTATTCAGTTTCGATGTCCATAGAATTCTCTATTACACTTTATTAGAAAGTTTCGTTCTTTCGTTAACTTCTATTATTTTGTAAAGTACGTCTTACGAAGTTCGCAGTGAGAGTAAAGTCGGTGTTCGCGTTCGTTGACACTTTAGATTAACTAACACAATATCTACTTTCCACAGATGTTTTAGAATTTAATAACAGCGGCGATACTTAATCAGAAAGTATAAAAAGCGATAACTTTTTATACAAGCCACGGTATTGAAGTAGGTTTGAATAAGAAAAAAATGTTCACGTGTTTGTGTTCACGAATTTTCCCGAAAATTGGCGAGCATCGACGACATGACCCGAGCTACCTGCTTTGCATATCCAAAGGACTATGTTTATGCTGAGCATAAAAGCAAGCGCTGTAATTATTCGCCGAAACCGTAGTTTATTTGTAAACTGCTATTAGTAAGGAATTTGGAGCAAAGTACTTTGCCGTTTAGGTCACTATTTCATCAACGATTATTCCGATATACCTAATCGGACTTTAGTAATTACTGGCCTAACACTTTTTATATCAAGCGTGTTATTATGTGTTCATTTTAGGCGAATATTTTTGGCCAAAAGCCTTCATCGATTCCGCCAATGACGTAAGCCGAAGGGAATCTTTGGTAAAACCAGTTTCGAAGAAGAGAGGTGAGCTCAAACGTGGCTTAGGTACTAAATAAAACAGCGGGAGGAAAGTGCATTCACACCAAAGTGAGATGCCATATGAACATCGCGACTGGGTTTTTACCTTTGATTTGTTTAAGAGCTCACATTTTAAGAGGTTTCGATTACGAGTATGAAGGTTTGAAAAAGTAAGTAACTTATGTTGGGATATGTAATACATCATATTGTATCTAATCTTTCTTTAGTCCCTGACTTGGTGTCAAAGATTTTATGCCGCCTTTGGGCCTCTGACTTGGTTTTACTATTGTCAAGAAATATCTCGCAGGCGTGCTGGTTTCCTCGCGATATTTTCCTTCACCGAAGCAAGTGATGATTACATAATACGCACATGAATCCGAAAAATAAGAAGTACGTGCCTTGGGTTCGAACTCGAGACATATGACTTGGTAGTCCGACGGTCACACCACTAAGCTATCACTGCTGTTACTATTGTATCTTATCAGACCTTTTAATAAACAAAGTATCTTCATCACATGTTACATTATCAACATTGCCAATCCATGCTAGTATCGTGTTTACGTTTAAACAAGCTTATAAATGTGATGTCATTACCACAGATTAAAAAAAAATTAGGAGCTTGAGTTTTGTATCAAACTATTTAAAAAATTACATTGCAGTTACATCGCGTAACAAAATTATTATAAACTAGGTCATCTAATAGGCAGTTACTGTATAACCACCTATTTGCAACAAAGTTTTCCAACTACGTCTATCTAAATTCAGGCAGATTTAGGCATTAAATCAATAATTTAAACCAGTTTCTAGTCCAAAAGCGACAGACCCAGATTATTGTTAACAATTGGCAACAGTAACGAATCGATTTAAATTGTGCAAATCCATCCATCATGTCGGTTGTAATCAATTACTTTAATGCAATTAAAATATTAATTCAATTAATTATTAATTGGACTTAATGTAGTTTTCATGCTGTGATTCAGGATCAGCATGTGAAAATTTGTTTTTCGTTCATTAACTATGGATCGATCAGTGTTTCGTTATAATTGACTGACTGAAAAGATCAACCCCCCATAACGAATTAATATTGATCATTGTTTATATCCGTCTAGTGTTAAATATATAGGCTCATATATATACTGCTACCTTAAACTACATTAATATAGTCTGAATACGTAACCAATCGGACTTAGGGTCCATATTCCGTTGTCAGTTATACAAAAATGAAAAAAAAAAATACCTTCATGTTCAAAGTTCGGAGCATAGGCAGCAAGACAACATGATACCTATTCATCGGTAGCATGATATTATCAGACTATCTGTATATAATTTGTTCAGACAGCTAATCTTACATGCCCGTCTTAAGATGCCATAATTATCTAATCAAAGATATGCTAATTAATGGGTCGAACAAAAATCAATTAAGAGAATCAGGTTATTGTTTGTTATGCTTTCGGGCGATGAGTTAACAATCTTGTATTATTACGATGTTAGTAACACCGTGCGTAACTTTTAAGTCTTATCATGCAATCGTAATCTTCGAATATTTTTCATTTAATCGATCTTGAATTCTCATGTTGTTTCAAACTGATTTGATTGATTTGACGGCACGGTTGGCGCAGTGGCTGAGCAATTGACTGCTGCGCTTCGTGTCGCGGGTTCGGAACAAATATATGTATGGCCTACAGGTAGTTGTTCCGGGTCTGGCTGTTTATGTATGTGAATTTAAATATTTGTAAACACACCCTCTATACAGGAGAAATTCCTAGTGTGGGGCGACATTTTTTTTAAAAAAAAAAGGAAGATTATTTTTTTATGTTATTTGGTGGCAATTATGCAGGTGGTCGTCATGCTCAGCCCGACCTCACCCACTGTTCAGCCTCTCTTTGCTTTCGCCTAACTCCACGTTCCTGAACCAGTCTCATCCATCCAGGATACACCCGCGATGGTCAACTTGATGATAAAATCACTACAATTCTAGAAAAAAAACCATTTCAAGCCTTGACTTAATAAAAAGAAAGCCTTAATACAAAGTTACAAAACGAAGAACACAAACTTAATCACCCTATAATTGAACGAAAAGTAACTGCAGATAAAATGCAATGCAAAATACATTGTAAGAGAGATCGCGTGCACCCAGAACCTTACATTCCCATTCTTTACGCGGTACATTAACATAAATAAACATTTATAACTAGCGAGCCAGCAAAGCGGCGCTCACATTAACGCTGGGTGCATTCAATGAACGCGTTGTTCCCACACGATTTGTGCTCGGGAACCTCTCTGATGTTCATGTGCGCCTGGTACGTATTTTATTTTGTCACATTATGACTATGATGATTTTTTATAGTGGCCAGTTCACGTAGTATTGCAAAAAGGGGCCATAAGGTGCGAAGTTCTTTTTCTTTTTTTTTTTCAAATGACCCCCCCCCCCCCCCCCCTCTGGGCGGAGCGGAAGGAACCATTATTTTAGTTCGTGTTCTTAGTAGTTTATTACTGTGAGCTTTCTTCTCAGACCCATCATTACTGGTCGTAGCCTCAGGGCCTCTATGATTAACACTAGAAATTCTTGTTGCACAGAGAAAAGCCTGCCCCGTACTTTTAACACTTCAAATACATCCCTACCTACTCCGCTGAAGGCAAACGTATTTGAAAACGCGTTGACAGACACCGCAAGATCTAGAAGCAAGATATTTTGCGTATAAAGTCAGTGAGCGCTAAAAATTAAAATTTACCCCCTTTTTTTTAGGATGGGAAGTCATCAAATGACCCCTCCTGCTCCGGGCGGAGCGGAAGGGAGTGTCAGACATGTACTGACTAAAACCCATCCATGTTCCTTCTTTGCCCTTTGTGTCCAGAGCCGCGGTATTTCTTTCGAACAGTCCCGCAGCCCCGGCAGGAAAATTGACCGCCTAAAAGGGTTACATAGGGTTTGGAAGTTTGTACGGAAGATATTCTTTATTACAATTTAAAAATCACATCGACAGTACGGCTTGTCACAAAGAAAATAATATAAAGAGGTATGTTCAAGTCCGAAAAAAAAACAAAACACAATCATGTAACTGTATTCAATAGTCGATCGAGCACCGCTAACTCGTTCAATGCACTTCATGCCCATTTAACGCAAATATGTTTGTGGGCTCAGTTATCTTGCAACATTGTGTAAGAATAGTACACTTGTACCATTTTTACGTGAACATTGCATGAACGTAAAAATTATGCAAAAGTAGTTTTAAGTTAGTCTCGCCCGAATGACGATTAAGATGCTAATAAAGATTATGTGCCTAGACCCTAACTAGTGTCTAGTGTTAACTGGTTTTGGAGCTAAAAATACGCAATAAAGAAATAAAAAGACGAATTGTACAAGTGTCATTTACACGCTTATTTGGGTAGCGAACTATTTTTGCACAATTAACGAAGTAACCGCATTTCTCAGAGAATCTAGTTCAGCTTTATTTTATTATTCTGAGCTCTTCCACTGGAGACCGCTTCAACATCAGCTTGAACCGTCTCAAAATTATAATTTAAATTAAAAACTGACAAACTAATTTAGGTAAATTGAGTGGCGTCGGAGCCATCTTGATATCCTAGTAACGAAGCGACTAATTGGAAATTTACATGGAGCCAACAGTTTGGGAAAATGCTCAAACTCCCCTTGCATTTTGTGAAATTTTCATCACTGTACCTGCATATATCGTTATACATTAAAATTACAGATAATTAGCAGGCAACTAATAACTTATTTACAGTTCAAAATAGAAAACATATTCAGTTGTTTCTGGTGATGAAAAATGAAAATAAAAGTTTACAAGCCACTGCTGACGACCAATGAAGAAATGGCGATAAAAAATTATGACTTTATATAAAAAAAAACTTATTAAACCTACATACCTAAAACGCAATATTAACATCAATCAATAATTTCATTTTATTTTATTACTATAATTAAAACTTATTTACACAACAGGCCGCGTTAATTGACCCTCGTCATATTCGGTCATTAAATTACCTCAGCCCATACGTTTGTCTATGACGTGTTATCTAATAACAAATCGTAACTCCATCTATAAATATACATCTTCACGAATAACGTGACCATAAATATCGTTTAGCGTCGATTTTGTATTTTAAATGAACATAAGCTTGTAATCATATTAGGCATAAATAAGTTTTAATGAAATTATGTATGCATATTTGATTTTAAGAGTTCGTTCAATGGGCGATATTTGATAAACTGCACTTTAGATATTCCTTAAGCCCTCAATAATTTTATACCGTCATTTTTATAAAGAACAATGGCATGATGACGTCGACAGATATTAAATGAACCCAGTAAAATTATTATCGTCACACCAAAACCTTAACCCCTAAAGAACAAAAATCTAACAACAACTCAGATAAGACAAGTCATTTCTTATACATCAGGTCTGAAGGAATTCATCGTGCGCCTACTTTTCTCAACCAACAAAAAACCTAAGAGTAAGCCTTCAATAGCTCTTCCCCGCGACATCGTCCGCCCGCATTTCTTTTATTTTTGAAGTTCCTCATTAAAAGGCTGTACTTTTTAGTCTGGACACAGCCAGTGAAAGTTCCTCATCTCTCGACGTCGGAAAAAATATACAAAAATAGTAAAAAGTCTTGATTGCGATTCCGCAATTAATCCACTGGCAGAAAATTGGCTACGTTTTTCCATTGAGTACCTACTCTAGTTGTTCAAACAGTATTTTATGTATAGAAAGACATTTCAATGTTTTACTAGCAAATACAAATTTGAACTACTTACATTTCAATCGGCTTTTTCTCTTTTATTATAACTTTTTTAAATGTATTTATATCCTTCTCAATATATTATTTTTATGGCAAATAAAGCTTAAGCAAAAAAGAGCACTCAATCGTAATACAAATTAGGCTTTTTCATTTGCATTATGGAAAACAAAAATTGACATCGTTGACATTTTAAAACTCAATTATTTACTCCAGTAATTTGTCTTGACTTGCATTGTTACATAATTCGATCAAATATTTGTAAACATCAAATGTTTGAATATTAAATTAATCTCACAATACCGATATTCAAATCATGTAAACGATAAATCAAACAATTTATAATCTATTCATGCAAATAATATAGCTGGAGGTCTTTGACCGAGCTTGGACATTAAAATTAAATATATTAAAAGGTACTAACAGCATAATAGGAGGAAAATCGACGTGTTAAATAAGCAGAGCCTTGAAGGCTGAAGCCATAACTTGACTCCCTTCAATTAATATGATCCAAGTCACGTTTTTCCATAAAAGAAACATTGTTCAATCTAACGTGGCAGTTACAAGATTTCGCATATTTTGTTGGTAATTAACAAGTTTTTTTGTTATTGTTCAACAATACCTTAATTAATCAAATCAAGATTTGATGGAAAATGATGTTACATAACATCACGCTTGTAATTTCCGAGGGGTTAGGCAGAGGTGTAAATAATAGTACACTCACATTTCACCAGTTATGTTTAAGTCCCATGTAATAAGGGGTGAGCCTATTGCCATCAACTGAACACAAATCCAATCTCCATGGCTGCTACGGATAAATTCCTGACGGGAAAACAAAAAAACATTTTGCCCGACCCGGGAATCGAACCCAGGCCTTCATGCTCAGCAGTCGCGCTTGCGACCACTAGCCCAACGAGGCTGTCAGTCAGGCATGATGTTACATGTATATTAACATAGATGCTGGTAAATCTACAACGTTTTCAGGACAACAAACCATCAATCGCGATTTAAACCAACTTTTTACGTGACAAAAACTCAAACATACAAAACAAGGATTGTTTTGTATGTTTGAGTTTTTGTCCTCTACCACACTTCTAACAAGGCGTTCGCACCATTTATTGGTCTATTACATAACGACAGGATACGATAAAGAATTCAAGCAGCACATTTATCCTCTAACACATGCATGAACTAACAAGTCCCTCAACAGTCACCAACTATATCAATAGGCATTTGCAAATACGCGCGAATGAACAGGTTTCGCGCAGAAGGATTTATTCTATACTGAATCTGTGTCAAGATCAAGGAGTAAATACTCGTTTGTTAGTCATCGTACTATGTTTACTTACAGACGTCAGTGACCCACAAAAATGTATGAGACGAGAGATGATTGATAAAAAGCTATTAACGTTTGTTTGTGTTGCTTTCGAAACTACTGATATTCATTTGCAATCATAGAATGAAATGTACGCAGTGTTTTTCATTTATTGACGTAGTTACAAACATACATTTTTATAGTTATTTATTCAATGAAATTCAACTACACGTTTTCAGTCTATACAAATGAATAAAATTAAAGTGTCTGTTTGTAATATCAAAATAACAGCTTTTTACTGAATGCATATGGAAATTTATACAGAACCTATATCAAAAACACACAGTATTTTATTTTTGTCTGTCTGTTTGTTCCGGCTTAACTCCGAAACGGCTGGACCTATTTTGACGGGAACGTAACGGAAAAGTAACTTTGGCTTCTTTTATTTTAGAATAAGACTTAGGATAAAAAAAGGAAGTAACATTTTTTAACAATAATTTCATGCGAACGAAGGTCGCGGGCACCAGCTAGTACTATGCACAAAAACGTTACCCAATACTTTGGTCAAGTACTTGATTATTGCTTTACGTAATGCATCTACATTTCTGTAAAGAAGATATTTACAAAGAAAACAACAAGAATAAAATCATTCTTAAACAAAAAACGAAGCTTCATCTAAAATACAAAAGGCATATTCCAGAACCGAGTATTGGAATAACTTACAAATTGCGTCCAATTTGTACAACGGATAACACAAAATAATGGCGAGGCGATAGTCGATACCTAGTAAAGTTCGAGACTTAATCTCGAGTCGAGATTACTGGGAGCCAGCGGGCTATCTGGTACACACGGTGAAATAGACAAGCATGCAGGAAACTTCATGTATTTTAGCAGAGATGCGAACTTACTCAGAACATCTTAGGTAAGTCCTGTCTGCTCCTACCTAGCGTGTTACGCATGCTATATCAATGACAGTTGCTAAATAGTGCATACATAATTATATACTACCGTTACAGAACAAAAAACATGAAATTATTCTTTGATTATGCTTCATACATGAAATATAATTTAAAAAAATGCTTTATGCTTCATGGACAGAGTGTTGTAGCGCGACTTGTTAGACCTGTGTTCAGTTGTGGACTGCGATTAGCTACTAAACTCATTGATATGCTTCATGCGTGAAATTTATCTTGAGGTTAATTAAATAGTGGTGGCAGTAAAAAAAATGCCTAAGACGTTTGTTTCCTAACAAAGTTAGGTTTTTGCGTCCAAACAACGTTAGCCATAGATAAAACACAAAAATATAAAACATCATCACGCCTATAATCCCCGAAGGGTTAGGCCGAGGTGTACTTAATACTACACCCGCATTGCGCCAGTTATGTGTAAGTCCCATTTAAAAGGGGGCAAGCCTATTGCCATCAAAGGGGCACAAATCAGACTCCATGGCTGCTACTGAGAAATTCCTGATGGAAAAACCCAATAACACTTTGCCCGACCTGGGAATCATGGTTAACCTGCCAACTAAACTCTTTCGCCGTGTGTACCCGGACTACATAGTCTGCCCATTCCGTTACTTAACAAGTTCGACGGTTCGACCTGAACCATGCACTCTTATACAGCCAGAACAAAATGAGCCAGAAGCACCTCCGCTATAACTTTTAAATTTGATGAACAGCTACTTTAATACTTTGATATTGTGAGAATATTTTTCACTCGTTGCACTTTCCTCTGTTGTGGAAGTTTACGAGATCGCGTGCTTCGTGAAGATATATTTTGGTACGTTTAAAGCGAATTAGGTTTAATTGAATGGCCACTGCACCATAGTTTTCTTACAATGTAAGCGTAGCGTCGAATGTTTTTGATCATGTCGGATATTTTGGACTTTATAAAAATATCTACTATTAAATAAACATAACATCAAAACATCACGCCTATAATCCCCGAAGGGTAAGCAGAGGTGTACCCAATAGTACAAACACATTTCGCCAGTTATGTTTAAGACCCATGTCATAGGAGGCGAGCCTATTGCCATCAACCGGGCACAAATCCACACTCCGTGGCTGCTACTGAGAAATTCCTAACGGGAAAACCCAATAAGACTGCCCGACCCGGGAATCGAACCTAGGAACTAATGCTCAGTAGTCGCGCTTGCGACCACTCGACCAGCGAGGCAGTCATCTCAATATTTGTTGGCAATAAATCTATGTATAAAGGGTGTAAATAGACCCTTAACATAACCGAAAGGCACTTGTTCTCCCCGTCTTTGCGATATTTGTTTTGTTCTAGACTATACCTGGGAACCTTCTAGTTACGGAGATACTGGGGGTCAAAGTTCCAACTTTTTCACAAGTTTTTGTTTAAATACATGTTTTCAATGTAAGATTTTCACTTTACACACCTCCGACCCCCGTACTATTCAATCCATCCATCAGCACAATGCTTTGAGTGCTTTCCATCAAGTCGTACCTTAAAACGTGATTTTTCACCCCAAAAAAAAAGTCGATTCCCAGCAATAATTGTTGCGTCAAGTTACTTAGATTGATGTACAGAATGCTTGGTTGACGGCTTCGTGAAGGTTCTGTTTACACCCTGTATAGATAGCAGTGGCGAAGGTTCCACACAACTCGATTCCTACCGGATTACCTTTGAAAAATGTCATAGTCAGTATTCTTTAGACAAATAAAATAATCAGATTAAAGATATGTACTCCGGCTTACCTATTACAAAAATTGACCCGTCGCTACTGATAGATAGATATATAAACATGTGTAAGGACGAAGCAATATCAAACTTCGTTCCAACTTTGAAGTAATAACTGCAAGGATTGTAACATACGATTTCTTATGAATACAAATAGAGTAATTCATACTCATCCCTAGTGCACCGCTGTATTTCTGAGTGTAATACATAATATTTTCTACATTCCATATTACCTACATGATATCCAGATCTTCAACTATCATGGTCACTAACATTATCGTTAACACTAGAAACGGGATATTTACCCCCTCCCCCCCACCCGCCAACTTTTTATTTTTTTTTGTTTTACAGCGGCCGAAATATTGGGAATCAATCAGTAAAAGTAGTAAACATCCCGTTTCTGATAATGATATCCAGAGTTTTGATTGTTTATAAAGAAAGCCATTCAGCAAAATAACATGTGATAAAGGTTATTTTAAATCGAGAACTAAGACGAATTTGTGATTATTTCGGTTTAATTCATTAAAATAGTCATTCAATTGGAAAGCAAGTATTAACTGCTCTCTATTAACAATGTTCATGTAGTACTAGGAAGCTCGACTCAATTCATTTAAAAATTTACTTGCCTTATAAAACGGGCACTATTTATTTTGAGGCCTGTAAAACGAACACCATGTTTTTACCAGAATACCAATATACCAAAATACCAATTGTTTCATTTAATTTATGTTCTTCTTCTTAGCGCGTCGATGGCAAATTTTCATTAAATTAATTGGCCCAAAAGTCAGCTTATTATTATTGTTCGTCAATTTTTTACATTTACTTTTTTTCTTTTATGTCTATCATTATACAATTACATTCAATAATGAGATTTCAACTAAAGAACCACATTTATAATCACAATGCTCTCAAGATGATTATGAATGCGGTGAGTTACGATCATGCGCTGGCGCACGCGACTCGTCCAGTTCCGGACTGTGCGACTTTCCAGTGAAAGCGACAAACGCTTCACGGAACGCGCCTTTAGGGAATTTATCCAATGCTCATCTGTATTGATGGTTATTTTAATAAACACAATATAACCAAGGGGTACGGTATTATCCAGCTCTTACTGGGTTGTGGAGGTCAGATACGCAGTCGCTCCATGTAAAATACTGGGACTCAGCTGCATCCGGTAAGACTGGAAGCCGACCCCAATAAATTTTGGAAAAGGCTAGGCAGATGACGATGATTTTCAGCTTAATTTTGTCGGTTTATCAGTTTTGAATGCACTTGTTGCTGCAATTTTTTTATAAACAAGGCAAAAAATCTGTCATTAGGTGTTCCAATATTTTTACCATACGAATAAAGTTTATGCAGTCAGTTAGAATAAGCAAATGTAGTTGATTTGTCGCAGTCTGATTGGCTTTGACGATAAACGATACCAACGTCTGTCCAATCCAATAAATTATCGAACCTGCTCCCAGAAGGAAACCAGCAAAGTACAGTCGCCAGCGCATCAAATTACTATAAACTACCAAATTTTCTCATTCGATTTTGAACTTAACCTACAACAATTTATGGTTTAAAATCAATTGGAGAAATTTGACAGTTTGTGGTAATTTGATGTGCTGGCGACTATACACTTGCAGCCTTTTAGAATAAGACACCTGACCCACCTTTAAGATACCCACTGAATATAAGAAAAGCATATTCTACGCTACATACAATATGAGCGGATATTGAATATCAATCAAATTGTTTGGAAACATATTCGATACAATCAAGAGCCCGGGGGAGACGGCGACTCTCACTGAATCGATATTCGATGCAAGTATCATGTTGTATAACAGTGCAACTCGGCCACATGTGGTTACTTTATATAAGGAAAATGATGCAGTTTTTTTATACGTCCACTGTGAGACCTATAAAAATACATAAAACTTCGTTTTTTTGCCAGTACCTACGAATTGAATATCATGTATAGATTATGCTTTGGTGACGAGGTTAGGCCAAAGAAACTAGGGCCGACCAAAGGGTTTACGATATCGTCAAAGTCGCAGGAAACATCTAGAGGAGGGACGCATGGAACTATGAAGTGTTGCAGAAGTAGGATGAGACCTATATAGTGGATGAATCCGGGTAAAAAATGAGGTTATCTAGGCTTTACAATGGGCAGCTACAGTCTTTCCACAGTCATTATGCCTGTACCCACACCTTCTTACACATAACATAACATCCCTCTCGAATCCCCAAAGGGTTAGGCAGAGGTGTACCCATTAGTACACCCAAATTTACACCCCACCACCACCACTACAGCTTCTGGTTTTTGACTATTCAAGAGTGCCTGAACTGGTCTATTTGAAATAAATGCTTTGAGTTTGAAATATATTATTAATGAACCGGAACCACTTTATGGCTCGTTAATCTTGTGATTAGCTGGTGTTTCTATGAGGTCTGGGGGCTGAATAGCCAGCCTCTCTCTCTGTGGGGGTATTCTTCTATTTTAGACAGTATTCTCTCTAACACTGTTTTAAGCTTTCACGGTTTACAACTAAACTTATACTGTCACTTACGGGATATCTTCCGTGATTGTTCATTATTTTGAGTTTTATTTTTTACCCGCGTTCATGGCGCTTGCAACAGCGTCGAAATATAGGGAGCTCAAAATAATGTATAAGTTTAGTATTCTCTCATCAAGCGATGCCTGAAAGGGTTTCTTCAGTGCTTCTATACAGAAAATAGAGTCTTAGTAATATACTAGCTGTTGCCCGCGACTTCGTTTGCGTGGAAATTTTGGTGTGCATGTGTGAGACTGCCACGTTGGTCTAGTGGTCGCAAGCGCGACTACTATGCGTGGGGACCGATTCCCGGGTCGGGCAGTGTTAAAAAAAAATGTTTATTTCAATTACATAAAGTTATCACACACATGATTTGGAAGATCACCTTTTAAGCAAGGAGATCCTTGTTTTAGGGGGCATCCATTAATTACGTGAGGCGATTTTTCGAGCCCCCCCTCCCCTGGTGGGATGTCGTGAGATTTGGCTTGACCCCCTCATCTCCCTCCTAATCTCACGTGAGATTTATCAACATGAGATTAGGTGATATTTGGCGCGAATCTGGATTTGTGCCCGGTTGATGGCAATAGGCTCACCCCCTACTACATGGGACTTCAATATAACTGGCGAAATGTGTGTGTACGATTAGGTACACGTCTGCCAAAACCTTCGGGGCTTTAAGGCGTGACGTTTTGTTATGTGTGAGAACTGACTGCGAGATCAAAAGGTGATAATGTACTGATGACTACAAAAGACGTCCTTTTGGGTTCTGTAATTCTGGGCGGCAGAGGTCCGAAACAAAATTAAATGGCGTTGAGGCGACGATATGGCTTCAAAAATCGGTGTATTTTGGCACTATACAACTTTTTTTCAAAGTGAACCTTGTTTAGCGCTTTTTATTCCAATACCGTTCTGTATACAACATTAAATGACTTTTTGCGAGAGCCCGCGACAGGGCCGAATTAAAGAGGTCTACTCTTTAATTCGGCCCTGTCGCAAAATCCGTTCTTAGCGAACGTCTACTAACTATAAACTACCTCGCTGCCAAATGATATCAAGTTTGGAGCACAAAAAGTTAAGGACTTTCATCCAAACTTGCGAGAGCCCTTAGTCCTCCTTAACCCGGCGCTGTCGCAAAATCCGTTCTAAGCGAACGTCTACTAACTATAAAGTACTTCCCTGCCAAATTTCAAGTTTGTAGCACAAAAAATGACGGACTTTCATACAAACTTGCGAGAGCCCTTAGACCTCCTTAATCCGGCCCTGTCGTAAAATGCATTCTTAGCAGACGTCTACTAACTATAAACTACCTGCCTGCCAAATTTCATCTTTATACGTCAAGCGGTTTTCGACCTTTGGCTTTCATAATATTTAGATAGATTTCTCATAATTAAACCTCTCTTTCAGTACCAAATTTTTAGTGCAAAGAGTAAAGACAAAAGGAAACAAAAACTGAATCAAACAAACAAAATCACCGACTTCTGAAGCTAAAGTTATTTTTCACTTTTTTGTGTTTTTGAAGGCGGTTTTATTTTTTACAAAAAAGTTTTTTTATTTTTCCATTTTTAGTTGTAATATCCTGTACAATTAATATTTGCTATGCATTTATTTTATATTGTCAACAAAAATAAACAAATCTGGTTATACTGCACACATCTGTGTACATCCTCGGAGCATACAGGCGTTATCATAGGATATTGTGTAAACAATAAACATCTAAGCGATTGCAGCAATCACGGCAGATTTGCTGCCTAATTTTGTTGAGTTCCATTGTACCTATATCTCCGAAGATCAGCATCAGATCTTCACCAAATTTAAACGGGGCCAGCGCCGCCGAATAATATTCTTCCAAATAAAAAAGAAATCATTGAAATAGGTTCTCTATTGGCAAAGGTATCGCTGAACTTACACACAATGATGATTACCAGGCATAATGCCTGCGAGTATGTGTGCCTATACAATTTAGAAAATTCCCTTGATTTCTCCAGGATCCCAACATCAGATCCTGACCTGATGACCATGGGACCACATGGGAAGTATACTGTATCAATCAATGCCCATAAAATTTGAGGGTTGCCCTTAATTTTCCTGGGACCCCATCATCAGATTCTGACTTGATGACAATGGGACCACCTCAGGAGTATAGACTTTCAAATAAAAAAAGAATTTTCAAAATCGGTCGACGATTGGCGGAGAAATCGGTGTACATTAAAAATACATACAGTCGAACGTAGAACCTCCTCCTTTTTTGAAGTCGGTTAAAAATTATCAAAGGAGTTTTGGTGAAACATTAGATAACCGTTAACAATACATGTCATGGTAATAGGCTTATCCCCAACAAACTGGAACTGGGCATACCTAATTATTAAAATGTGGGTGCACTGTACACATCTGCGTAGCCCCTCAGAGCATACAGGCGTGATATTATGTTATGGTGTTGTGTAAACAATAAACATCCAAGCGATTGCAGCAATCACGACCGATTTGCTGTCTATTATTGAAGAGTTCCATTGATATCTCCGAAGATCACCATCAGATCGTCACCAAATAAAAAATGGGATCATCGCGGAATAATATTCTTCCAAACAAAAAAAGAATCATCAATATCGGTTCACAATTGGCGAAACTAAAACGTACGTTACGTAAATTATTTTTATCATAGAAATCGCGCATGAGTTTACCAACTAAATTTTAAATATTAATATCTTTTGCGTCTGTTGGTCGAATTTGATGAAATAAACGCTAAATAATACCCAGAACAATGCTTCTTATTTTGTAGTATTTAGATTTTGAATACAATGAGGGGGTTTTACGTGATGCGCGCACAAACGAACAGACAAACCGACAAACCGACAAACCGACAAACCGACAAACAGACAAAAATTTAAAAAAATGTTTTTTTACTTTCTACTACTTATTTCTAGCACCTTCCAGTGATTTTTTTGTAAAAATATGTAATGTACAGACACGGAAAGTCTACGATTTTATTATATGTATAGATAAAACGGTGACCAGTTCAAGGAAGTGGTAACACCAACACTGCATCAATACCTAGATCTGAGAGCAAATACCATAACGTTGTTCAATACGCAACCGTATTACATGTGATGTGCAACTTGCACACACCCGTACAAATTAACTGACAGATTTATTTTGTTCGATAAAACTAGTTACAACAGTTTACACTTGTTTACACAACAACAGTTTGTTTACAATTTAAGTAGGAAGCTAAGTATTGTAAGTTTAGTGTAAACAGACTTGTTTTTGAAGCTAGACAGTGTAGTTTAGTAGCTGTGTTATAAAGCTGCACTTTAAAGTAATAAATATAAAGATGGCGTTCAGAGTACTAATTTAGTCTAGGCGAAGAGTCGTGATTTCCAGCATTAGTATGTGAACAGCTCTCTCCTATAATTCAAACATTATTTCATTCGAACTAAGAATTAGTATAGATCAATTATAAAATTGATAGTCTTGTAGTCTAAAATAAATAATCACACGAACGTCGAACGCTCAGAGGATTTTGTCTTTGACGCTCAAAAACAACTCATGTATTGACCAGTAAATAAATAACATGGAAGTTCAATTAAATTATCTTCAACACAACTCACACCTCCATTCTTAAAGCCAAAAAACCATGAAAATACACCACAATATTCTCCAATCTCGACCGGTCACTATTCCATCTAATATTCTATTCTATTTCACCCGAACTAGAAGTGATTATCTCGAATGGTTGCACTGTAAGGAGTCTCGAGTCTCGAATGCTACGCCGCCGATGTCCGGGCACACCCGAAGTAAGGTAATTATAGACCAGCTGGTTGGCACGTCACGTCTTGCTTATAGTACTGGTGAACTAGTTAATACTTAGGAGTTAAAGCTGTGTTGTTTTTGGCAAGATTTCCTTGTTATAAAAGGCTGTCGTTTTTGATATTGTGCAGTTTTGATGAACAGGGAACTGTGTGTGTTATGATGCGGGTTAAGTGCAGTCATGAAACTTTAACTACGAATAGCGGACGTGGTTCCAGACGCCAGATTTTAGAGATGTACTAAAGTATCAGATCTTTTAGTGTCCAGTGTGCGAAGCTGGTCTCCAATTAATCCGTACCAGTTTGACTGATACTTTACTACTTCGAAAACAAAAGCCATGCCAATGTCAATTTATTCCCATAAAGGTGCAGTAGCCTGTGCAGTGGAAGAATTTTAATAAAATAACATTCTCATAGTTGTTTTTCCTTTACATCGCAATTATACATGTAAAATGTATTAAACGTAATACGAGCCACACCATACCTGCCTATCTTCATTACATCTCCCATTAACAGGGCAAACAAAGGACAATCGTTGTAAATCGTCGCGCGCAGAAAACTTATTTAAGTCCCCGTATCTTAAGTCCCGATCGAAACAAAATGCAAGTTTGGAACGTCGCGAGACTCCCAGTGCGTCGTGAGACTTAATCAGCCGCTTTCAAAGTGCACTCGACGTCCGTGCGAGCTCTTAGCTGGATGTTTCTGCCTCGTAACCAACTTGATTAAAACTGGCAGCCGGGACGAAGCAAACTGGCCACTTATTTCAACAAACCACCCCTTTTAGCAGCTGCAACACGTCTATTAAGTTTCGTTTTCGTATTAGCCATGTTTGGGGCGTTTCGTTTTTTTTCTTTTCAGCCAGTGTTTACACTGAGAGTCCACAGAGTAAATTACCTGGTCGACTCATGGTAGTATCTGCAAATGCCAGAGACAAGTGAGTTCTAAGTGGTGACATTTGAATGGGAAAACGGTTTAAATAATAGTGCTACTTTCAATTGATTTTAACGCAATGCAGCATTAAAGTGGGCAATTTTCTCGCCCACTACGTACTCCGTTAAAATATCCCACTAGCAAATAATTTTTCATTGCCTATTATTGTAAATTATTATTCTACTTGAAAATATCACATACTTAACTATTAACATACTTTACCAGCACCGCTCCCTCATAAAATATAGTTGAAAATAAAATAAAATTGTTAATACTCATTGCGTAAGTAAAGCTTTTTAATATTCATTGAAACATTATTTCCAATCAAGAAGTCTAGGAGTCCACTTGCAATTTTTCATGTTATTTAATCACATTGCAATATGAAAGATGAAAGTTTAAAAATGACCGATTAAATATTATTTTTGTAAATCTTAATAATTTATTTGGACAGGATATCATTACCAGTTAAGAAGTGCAGGAGCCGCTTTTTTTTTTGTCGTGTAATTTTATATTAATATGTAAAATCATAATCGATATTTTGTTTATGAAAGCCGAAGTAATGGTTTTAAGATCATACATTAAGACGGCTATAATTTATCAATCTTAATACAACAGATTGACGGTGTTATGACTGCTATAAATACGGTATAAATAACCAATCAATCATTGCTACTAGGCTACTTCATACTCTCTCTTTTTAATGTTAACTGAATACTATAAATTAATGGGCACTTGTCGTTTAGTATTATAAAAATAAATATTATTTGACTGTTATTTTCAATGTGTACCAAATTGAACACTTTATTTTTCGATTAATAATTTACGTAATAAATATGAAAAGATACTCGTGTTATTTAATTGAGTTAAGAAATAATTGTATTTTAATACCTTTATTTATTATGATAACGTAAATTAATGATTTAAAACTTGTATTTTTAACTTTTATAGTTTTCATTTACAATAAAGTACCCTGCTGCTATTAAACAGTCTTCATGATTGTTCGTGATTGTGATAATCATGAATTTACAATCAAGAAAATGAAACCTAATTAACTCAATTCTTGTCTACTCTTAGTTTTTTAAATAACTATTGCTAGACCACCGTGACTAATCCGAATTATAAACTATTGCCAACTTAACTGTAATCACATAAAAACAAATAATAAGTATACCTATTTACTTTATTGCCACATTAAGATTTTCCTCTACAAAAACATATCTCAGATTATCCTTTGTCATTCCTTGACCTAAATGTTTAATATAAAGTCCTTTGTATAGGTAATGTGAGTAGCGTTTACGAACACCATACTTATTGTTTTTTATGTTGATTGAGGTACATTATGGACGACAATAATATACCTATTTACGTTTTAAGTGCAGCAATTGTGAAGTCATTGGAGGCAATAGTATCTAATAAAGGGCAGGATTCATTAGAATAGGTTGTTGCAGTTATAAAATTATGGGTACTTATTGAAATCGGGAAGTGTTCTATCTTCGTGACGTCATTCACATTTAATAACATTAGCCACAGACAATGGCCCATCTTCCATCTTGCGGTGCATGCCCTAACACCCGCGCACTTGATGATCTTATGACTGCATCAGCGAGTGGAGTCCTCATAGCTGAATTTTGAGCCAAACATATTTAATCAAAATTTGCCATCGACACGCTAAGAAGAATAACATTTCAAAGAACTACTATAACGGAGCTTATAAGAATTTAGATTTTACCAACAGGGTGTTTTTTTTTTTAAATGAGGTTTTAGGAAAATTATTTTTTTCGCTTAGCAACAAACAGCTAGCTCCTGAACTACAAAACAGTCGTCACATCCTGTGAACAAGTAAACCCGTTAACATTTCTAAGTCAACTGTCAAGGAATTTTCCAAAGTTGTTATGCAATAATTGCGATGGTGATTATTAACTCGGTACTGATGCAAATCACGGCAATGACACTTGCGTAACTTTGTACTCTTAGTTGGCAAGTACAGCGAATCGATCTAGATCGCTCGCTCTAGTGGAAAAGAGTTCAACGCACGCGCCTACACCTCTGCGTCGCACGCGTCGTGATTCTCAATTAGCTTTCGTATTAAACATTCCTTGTGATTTGGTGTGATATTATTTAATATTTTTTTAGGTGATATCATTTTAGTTGACATTGTTTAAAAATAATATTTTAAAAGTATTAGAAGTATTTGAGTTTTTTTGTAAGTATTTGAGTATTAGTATTATTGATCATAAATTTAATCAATAATGATTTTAAAACATAAATCGGCCATTAAGAAAATCTATTTCTTAGTATTTTATTAGGTAGGTACTTAAACGGAATAGCTACTATTGGTAGGTTAATCCAATGCGATTTAATGCTAAATGAATATTATTTACGTACAAATTGCTCATCAATGACACTAGTAATATTCTTCAAACAAATACCTACTTACAGAGAACATTGTGGATAAATGACTGAACAAAGAAACGAAAAAACAAAGAAAATCACACATCTTTAGTCATCAAACAGTTTATATTTCTAGGTTTATTCTAGAAATACAAGTTGTGGTTATAGGTATAAAAAATACCTGACTCTGAATTTAACCAACATTTTATTTGACTCACGTACCTACATAGATGTAATGTATACGCACATTACAGTTTAACAAAAACTTAAGACCAGACCACATATGACGTAACCGGAACTAAATGATCTCGTAATACGAGCGATCGGGTTGGATAAAGTTGGCATTAGATAAATAGTGTCACTTGTAGCTCTCACCGATTAGTGGACGCTGCGCGATTGCAGCTAGTCCACTTTCTTCCGTGCATCGGACTATTGGAATATATCGAAGATATAAATATAGTCCTCCTTACCGATTTCGGTAACGGCGACCCTTTAATGCTATTTCCTTGCGTGTGACATATGACTGGCTTCCTTATATTATGACTGGCCAGACCGAATTTGCTCTTAAATACCCGATCACAACTAAAGCAGTAGAGCAGCTAAAAAAGAGAGACCTAAGCCCTCCTGCACCTATAAAGGTGCAGAAGGGATTAGGTCTCTCTTTTTTCTAGATAGGAACATACTCGAGCAACTGGTAATACAAGGTGGAGACAACAATACGACAATTTTGGCCAAGGTTTTTGAAGTAGCGAGTTGGCAACATGTGTTTAACGTTTATACCGATGCGGGATTCGTTAACCTGTTGGTGGTAGCCTATTATCTACACTATGTAGAAAATGCTGAAAATGAAAAATAACGTCCTGTGAATAAACTGCATACAAAAATTCAATCGAAAATATCCAGTAATTTTCGATTGAATTTTTGTATGCAGACTGGGAACGTCATGAGTTACATACAGTTTAATTTATTGTCGCATTGTCGTCTCCACCCTGTATATCGGACAACTATTGGAATATTTTAGTCGCAATTTCGCGTGGACTGAGATTAGATTGTGAATATCCTTTAAAATACTGGATATGGAGATAGAATTAGAACGTGATATATCAATTTTTATTCACAGCGAAATTAGGCTACCGGGAGTCATACAAGAATCCTAACTAATATCCTAATCCTAATTAATATTATAAATGCGAAAGAAAGTTTGTTTGTTACCTTTTCACGCTTAAGCCACTGAACCGATCATCCTGAAATTTTGCAAATACGTTGTCAGGTGTACAGAAACGGGCCGGTACCTTTCATCCCGAAATCAAGTACTGTTCCCGAGGAAAACAAAAATAACGTTCTTATGATAATAGATAGCGCCACGTGTCTATCGAATCATGATTGAATTATATTATTATTCATTATATTTTTATTAAGTTGTGCGAATTGATTGTCAAATTCCAAATTAATGCGAGCGAAGCCACAGGCAAAAGCTAGTGAATTATAAAGCGGTTTATCTAAGTTTTACCCTCCAATTTGAGATTTCCGACTAAATTACTAAGAAGCTTTGGTTCATAGCTCGGTTCAAAGGATACCATCACCAGTTCTCGGTAACCTTCTGAAGCTTGAGCTCGACACTATTTATAAGGAAACGTACACATTCAATGAGGTAATCCTCTCATATAACACTGATGGTTGTCGGTTATCAATTCCTGTAACTTTCATAAGAGGTGAGCAAGAAATTATCAGTGCCATGGGAATTACCTTTATAATACATATAGAAGCTACATTATCTCCGAGTGTCATAGGCTATATTAAAAGTAACTTAAAACATACCCGTGGGGTACGGTTAAGCAGTAAACAATCCTCTAGCGTTGAACTGCAAGTGACCCTATCTAAAAAAAAAAAAGAAACAATCCCGCGGGCAAAACCTAGTTCTTTATAAAGCAATTAGTATTCTACCGCATTTAAAAAAGTCGTCATTCATTTCCCCGGTATCCCAAGAACGCTTAATTCTTGCAGTACTGCCAACATTCCAAATGACAATTCTAAAAGACTCAGACCAACAAAAAAAGGAAGACGGCGCGCCACGAACATCAAAATTGAAGCCACAAAAACCGTGCTCCTGCAAGTAAATATACACGCTCACGCACACACCTACACTAAAACCATGCTCATCGCTCCTACATACTATGTACGTAGCGATGAGCGTACTACGTATGTAGCGATGAGCATGGTTTTCCATTTTTTGTTGCTCTATGACAGGAATGTATTTAGAAACTATTTAACCTTTTCGTACCTCGAGTGTCCGTGTTGTAAGTGGCTAAGTAATTGTATCAGGAAGAGCAATTGTGTACGAAATAATAGGAGGTATTGTGGGCATTTATTAGCTTGTCAGACGTAACGATTATGGTTGGTCACACGCAATGAACTCTTGAATTCCGAGAGACGATAATATATGTATTCTAATTAGTCGGTGATGATTTGGTTTAACATGTTTTAAGTGTCGGTTAAGCCATTGAACGTGGAATATAGATAGGTATACAGTGAGAGCTTTACGTTACCCGACCCCTCTTCCTCTCTTTTTCATTGTTAGAAGAGTTAGTTAATGCACTGAATGTCTATTTTTCTTGAATTCTTATTTTATTTTTATTTTTATTTAAAAAAAAAACGTTGCCCTACACTAAGAACTTCTCCTGTATCGTGGGTGCGTTTACAAACATTTAAAATCACATACACAAACAGCCAGACCCGGAACAACTACCTGTAGGCCATACAAATATTTGTTCCGTGCGAGAATCGAACCCGCGACACGAAGTACAGCAGTCAATTGCTCAGCCACTGCGCCAACCGTGCCGTCTTCTTTGGACCTTACTTACAAAAACCGACATCTTCGATTCAAAAAGAACTTATTAGTGCGATATCAAATCAACGTCACAACGACTTGTCATCCATAAATTAAATCTAATAAAGCAGGAACTGAACGAGATCTAGATCCTCATATTCACAACAAGGTCAACCGACCTCTGAAAGTACTTAAAACACTATTTTCTAGTTTACCTACTTTTAAGGAACACAATAGTACTTACCTTGAAAATACAGTCCAGTTTCCGTAACTTTAATCTGTAATTATATAATAATCACGAATTTAATCGTGTCTAAGCTAAGGCTAAACTAAAGGCTAAAATTAGCTCAGCCATCATTTGTGAAGGCATTTATTTATAACTTAAACTGATTCATTTTATAATTATAAAGACATATCGAAACCTTGAGTCACGGATAGTGTTGTTAAGTGGCGCGGTGTGTCCGGTGTTTATATAATTATTATCTAGAGCATACGTTGGTATTCTACATACAATTCTATTGCATGGAAATTGCCTATAGCTAGCAAAATGCACATAACATCTACTGTAATCCCGAAAGGTTAGATCTCTCTCACATTTCGTCAGCTAAGTTAATGTCCCATGAATAGGGGCGAGCCTATTGCCATCAACCGGGCACAGATCCTGACTCCATGGCTGCTGCATGGAAAAACCCAATAACACATTACCCGACCCGGGAATCGAACCCAGGACCTTTTGCTCAGCGGACGTGCTTGCGATCACTAGACCAAGGAGGCAGAGAATGTAGATACCTTTGTCTAATTCTTCTAAGAATACAGACGAGATGTTACGTTTTATAATTTTATATTTTTACATCTATAGCAGTAAAGTTTTATGCGAAAATCCAAAAATAAAATATTCTAATTGTAGACAATCCTCGCGTTGTCATAACAGCAAAGGCGTGAGATATTAGTGATCCTTGACAACTAACTTGAAGCATCAAACAATAAGCGAGTGTGTGTTGTGTTAAACACCAGTCGTATGTTCATGATCCTTAAAACCAGCGATGACGAACACAGACACTAAAAACTTTTGTATTGACCTGTCACTTCGCCCACAATACCTCACAGACATCCTTCACCCGACTAACAGCATTTTATAATTATTTTCGTATTTTTCCGCAACACATGTTTGCACGCAGAATCTTAATCATTACATTTACATTACAAATTCGTTACTATGCGTCAGATTACGGATCTAGTACGAACTACGAATGTAGAAAATATAATAATAAGATAAAACTTGAAGGTAATTAATTACTTTATCTCGTATGGGAAGGTAAGGTGTAGAAAGTAGATCTCTTTACTTTCCGTGTTTATTTATAGAAAGAAAGAAGTGGTTTTAGTACTGCCACAATGAGAACGTTAGTCGAATGGGTTACCGCACTGTTTAGTGGTAAGAAAATATACCGCATTCTTGTAAAATGGGAACACCTAGAAGCGCCTGCATAGGTAAGGTTGTGTTTAAACACGAAATGAGCTAAAAGACACCTTGACACACCACAAATCACCAAACAAACCAAAAA
Source organism: Noctua comes (assembly GCA_963082995.1). Classification (NCBI taxonomy): domain Eukaryota; kingdom Metazoa; phylum Arthropoda; class Insecta; order Lepidoptera; family Noctuidae; genus Noctua; species Noctua comes. The sequence continues at coordinate 6,375,007 of OY720271.1, forward strand.
ACGTTGAGCATTTATAAATGAAGACAAACTAAAATCATTTTCTGCCTAGCTTTTTTACAATTATCTAGGGGTCGGCTTCCAGTCTAACCGGATGCAGCTGAATACCAGTATTTTATATGAAGTGACAGCTATCTGACCTCCACAACCCAGTTAGTACGGGTAATAGGATACTCCTTGGTAAAACTGGTTGTGAGACTTTCGGGCCACTAACTGCCTATAACGACTGTCAAAGATCTACAAAAGCTAAAATAAAGGCTGAAAAATATAACACAGTCGTTCATAAATAAATCATGTATGGTATACAAACAATAAAAATGATAACGCTAAAAGGTTACTTAGTTGAGACTATTATTAAGTAGCACCATGAACAGCTTTAATAATAGATAAGCCGCTTTAGGCTCAAGACACTTAAACACTTTAATTATTATTAATAATAGGAGCAACAAAATGCTTTAACGCTCTATCTATCTATACATATAAAATTCAAAGTCCTGACTGACTGACTGACTGACTGACTGACTGACTGACTGACTGACTTATATATCAACGCACAGCCCAAACCACTGGTCCTAGAGACATGAAATTTGGACAGTGTACTCTTTGTAAAGAGTAAGTATCCACTAAGAAAGGGTTTTTCGAAATTCCACCCCTAAGAGGGTGAAATGGGGTGTTGAATTTTCTATGAAACTTTTTATTCTCTGAGTCGATTGACTTGAAAATGTGTCTTCATATACTTCAGTTGAAATGATGAGATACGTGTATCACAGTTTTTCCAAAATCATCCCCCAATTTAAAATTCAATGTCCTGACTGGCTGACTGATACATCAACGCACAGTCCAAACCGCTGGTCCTAGAGACATGAAATTTGGACAGTGTACTCTTTGTGAAGAGTAGGTATCCACTAAGAAAGGGTTTTTCGAAATTCCACCCCAAGAGGGTGACATGGGGTGTTGAATTTTCTATGAAACTTTTTATTCTCTGAGTCGATTGACTTGAAAATGTGTTTTCATATACTTCAGTTGAAATGATGAGATACGTGTATCACAGTTTTTCCAAAAACATCCCCCAATTTAAATTTCAATGTCCTGACTGGCTGACTGATATACCAACGCACAGTCCAAACCGCTGGTCCTAGAGACATGAAATTTGGAGAATGTACTCTTTGTAGAGAGTAGGTATCCACTAAGAAAGGGTTTTTTGAAATTCCACCCCTAATAGAGTGAAATAGGGTTTTTAATTTTATGTGAAACTTTTTATTCTCTGAGTCGATTGACTTGAAAATGTGTCTACGTATACTTCAGTTAAAATGATGAGATACGTGTATCACAGTTTTTCCAAAATCATCCCTCAATTTAAAATTCCATGTCCTGACTGGCTGACTGATATACCAACGCACAGCCCAAACCGCGGGTCCCAGAGACATGAAAATTGGAGGGTGTATTCTTTGTGAAGAGTAAGTATCAGTTTTTCTAAATTCCTACCCCTTAGAGGGTGAAATGGGGTGTTGAATTTTCTGTGAAACTTTTTATTCTCAGGGTCGATTGACTTGAAAATTTGTGTACATACTCTTCAGATAAAATCCAGTAAATCCGGTGTCCAATCTCAAACCAAGGTATCAATATTTCACGTATCTAATTTAATTTATATAACTTTAAAAAATAAAATAAAAAAAACTATGAATGTATTATAGATAGATACATAGATTACTTATTATCCCAGAAGTAAGATCCTGTGGGCAATTCCCTAACTCCACGCGGGCGAAGCCGCGGGCATAAGCTAGTTATAATTATAATAATACAAGACACGCACTTCATTAGCGTGTCAAAGGTACTAATTAAAAATACGGAAGACACGCGGAGCCGACACACGAACTACATTAGATAGACATATGGTTCCTTGAGTTAGCTTTTTATCAATTATTATACAGAGTGTTTGGTAGAAATGGTTTGATCGGGGCTGCTATTTGCTACCATGAGATTTTTATTTATATATTTCAAATTGAAATTGTTCGTGTAATAAAAACATGAAAGCATTTAGGTCATTGTCTAGAACCAACGAAAGTCACATTTTAAAGAACTAAAACATCGTGACACATAAGACATATACAAGTTCTATGAGTGAAAACTACTCGTAGGATATGAGTGCCTATTATAGGTGTGGTAAATTGTATCGGTATTTCTACCAAACACTCTGTATATTAAATATCTTTAACAAAAACTGAGGTGCAAACGTGAGGTCATGTCACGAGTAAGAAAACATTACCCAACGATCTTATTTGACTTGACACCGCTTCCTTGTCTTAACAATTAATTTAATTTATTATTCACCCGTGACTTAATAGAGATATTAACCCCTTGTGGTTTAAGAATGATCGTGGTAGAATATGAATTATTGTTGCCTGTCAAAATTAATGTTGTCTAGTGCATTTGTTTGGTGCAGTATGCAGCTTCCGTGTGTATTTTTTTTTGTAATTTTGTATTCAGGGTTGATGATTGATGATGTGCTTAAGGAGTTATGATATAATCGTGTGACTTGCCCAAATTTCAATAAGAAATATAAATCGATATTTTTAAGTCAGCAGATGTCAACTACAATCTGATATCATTTCTCATTCTTAAGACTTTCCGAGTCCCTTCAATTTCTTGTAAGATCGTCAATTCGATAGCGAACATTATTATAAACGAAATAAATTACTTCATATTTTATCAAAAGAGAATCGCAAAAGGAATATTCTGAAGCAAAAATATCAGACCGTTTTAATTACGCAACTCGCAAAAAAATATCCTTGTAGCTGAATTAGAGACGAAAACTTTCGGCCATTTGTTTACAAATGAACATTAAAACAAACTTTTTCTAAGGAAGTGGTTGCAAAAATTTTAAGTCACGCACAAAAACAATTTATCATAGTGATTGTTGTCGGCATCTGGGCGCAGAAATAAATCGCGGAGTTTTAACATTAAGTGGCGGCCCTCGCCGACCGGCCCTAACGGCCAGGTAATAATTCCAATCTGCACCATCCGCACAACTTCAGAACGGCCAAACTTCAACACATTATCTTTTAATTTGGACCCCGACAGACAAATAAGATGTTGCCGAAAGGAATTTCATTGAAACAGTTGAAACTTCGGTCGAGACAGAATAATTGACGCGAGAGATTGCCGCCCTCCATAGCTGTTTCTAAAGCAATGAGATACGAATTTCTCATTAAAATTTTCAGACTGGAAGTCGGATTCCCGGTGCTCCATTCAATTCCGCCTTTTGAAACTAAATCACAAGTTTTAACGAATTACTTGGACAGTAAAGAGTGTTATATAACATTGGGATCAAATAATTAAAAAGGGTTCGATTGGTCGCGGATCTATCGACATACGTTATGGAAGTGACATAAAAGGGCGGAAGGGACCGCGCCAAGCTATAATAGTATTCCGACATGTGTCCCTCGACCACGCACGTTTGACGTCATACCGTAGCCTCAATAGATTTAATTGCACGCACGATAAAATGAGTGATTTCAACACCGGAATATGAACACTGTTTCAAGCTTTCACGGTTTACAACTAAACTTATACTGTCACTTACGGGATATCTTCCGTGATTGTTCATTATTTTGAGCTCCCGATATCAAAATAATGAATAATCACGGAAGATATCCCGTAAGTGACAGTATAAGTTCACCGGAATATGGTTTAAAGTTACGAGTAACAGGTGCAGTGTTTTCTGGAAATATCATTTCCAGTTTTATTTTTTATTGTCAGCTGAAGCAATGTTCTTTGGAAGTTTAACAAAGCAGCCGCCTGTCTTGTAATGTCGGCGTCCAAATGTTCCCACAGTCTGCCTCTCTTAGGAAAATCTATAAAATTTTATCTTTCTCTTGTTGCTGATTACATTTCTTTGTGTTTTTTGTGCAGACAGACCACTAAACACATTTGATTGATATTTCGAATTTTATTATTCATTGATTGCAGAGTTTATTGATATAGGCATTCAAATTGGCGCCAAGTCAGTTAAAATAAATTATGAAATACCTTTTCAATTTCCGGGTCTTCACATATTGTTTACTTAAATTGTAGTTTAATCTTTTTCCAAGACGTAAAGTATAAACAGCATGTACTTGCTATTTCCACTAGAGGCTCACTTCTTCCATATTTACGTATGCATCGTGCAGTCTAACATTGAGAAAGAAAAAGAACCTTATCGGCACAAAGGTAACTCCTATTATTCACATTCATACGATTGCCTCCTATAGAGGTGCAAATCGTCGCCGTCGCGTCGTCACTCCATCGCCGTCGTCTTCGTCGATTTGTTCTCCGAGCGTCAGGTGAATCTTTCGTTTTCATCTCGCCTTGTATTATGCTAATCAGCCTCACTTTACGAATAGAATGAAATTTAATTTCTCCGCAAAGTCCGCCCGTTTAGAAGTTTCTTTTTCTCCGACTTATTCAAATAGGCTCTCGGTGATTAATTTTTGGAACTCATTCTCAGTTTCATTGAATGAAACAAGTTTAATTAACAAGTTCACTGTCGGGGCTTCGCATAAGTATTATAACTGTTGAGTTCAGCCATGTTCCAAGTAACTGAGAAGTCTTCGCTTACAAATATTTGATATAGAAAGACTAAAGTTTGCTATTAAGTAACTCGATAGGGATGTAATTATATTTCCGGAATAGTACTTAGACGCTTTTAATGTTGTGAAGAAAACTAAAATTAATGTTTCGTAATATCCGGGAAGCTGTAAAGTTCCTTGAAAGCAAAGTTCAGAAAGTAAAATATTAAGACATTTAAGATGAGCCGCCATCATTAATTTCTTTGGAAGCCTTTATAATTCTTGAGGCTGGATAAACAATTCACTTCAAAGAGATAGTTCCACAGATTGGAACCCGCGACCTCTCTGTCGCATTCTACATAACAGTTATTAGGCCATTGTCGCATTTTAATTAACAGTTAATAACTAAGTTACAATTAGGTCAAGCAATATGTACTTACTGACAAATTGTTAGCAAAAAACTTTTAAGTAATTTTAAGTTATTAGCAAGTTGTCGCATGCTATTTTTTTTTTTTATTTCATTAGTATCGTTTGTCAAGGATTTGTTCTTATTATGCCTCACATTAGTACCGTAGTAATTGAATTCTATTATGTGATATATCCTATTGAAGTAATTATGCTTTTATAAAGTGTGGTAATTTAATTTAACTTGACGGAACTGGAGCAGTCTGTGTGGCTATGGCAGTAATTGGTATCCTTTAGCGTCTCAATGCAGACGGATCTAATTGAACAATAATTCGCAACAATGCCTTCCTGTTTACTTAAACACATTTGATCGCCAGTCACTGTCATGAAGTGTGCTAGATGGACACTTCATGACAGTGGATGGACCAATGACCATAATAGATGGACAGGGTATTGCAGCACGCCCTATATAGCCCAGTACTGAACTGCGACTGCCCAATCTACTTTTGTGTTGAATTGACAATTCATCCTGAGGATCGTTCATTGGTAGACTGGAAGAACATAAATTGTTTTTTTTTATTAAATATAGCTGTTACCCGCGACTTCGTTCGCGTGTAAATTTGTATGTGTACCTAAGTGTGAGAAAAATAGATAGCCTATGTCCTTCCCCAGGATATAATCTATATTCTTGCAAAATTTCATTACGATTCGATCAGTCGTTTAGTCGTGAAAAGGTTACAAACAAACAGAGTTACCTTCGAATTTATAATATTTAGTAGGGATGGGGTGGTGTCCGCACTCCACATCCAAACGTGTATTATACGTACGAATCCATATGATACTTATGCACGTATCATCAAGTTCTACTTCAGACCGGAATCCAATAATCCAAGGCAAAATGTCACACAATAAATAAACATCTGTAACTTTCTACGACCTAAGTGGTAAACCTATATAGTATCACCGGTACGACGGGTTTATGGTGACGTCATCAAGCGACAGGGTCAATCACCACTCTCTCCGCGACCTCTGACTGTAGCATAACTCCTGCGCATCATTTACGTAACTATTACGTATCGATGCATAACGAAGATAACGCGGAAACTTATCATTTTGTGTTTGTTTAGAAAAATTACAACGGAGTCAACAGATCAGATATGGAAAAAACCAGCCAAGTAGCTATCGGATTCGCATACAAAGGGTTCTGTACTTCTTTCTTTATCGTGTGGTTAGTGCCTAACCCGGCGAGAGTTTTTATGCCGCCCATGGGCCTCTGACTTGGATTTACATGCCGTCGAGATTTATCTCTCAAGCATGCTGGTTTCCTCACGATGTTATTCTTCCTCGAAGCAAGTGATAATTATGCAATACGCACATGAATCTGTAAAATCAGAGGTGCGTGTCTTGGGTTCGAACTTGAGACCTGTGACTTGGCAGTCCGACGATCTCACCACTAGGCTATCACTGCTTCATACTACCGTTCATACAATATTTATATAACAGGTTTCTTTTATGGGGATCCCCTTTACTTTATTTTTATTATTTCCTGTTATAGCGACTATAGTAATGAACTGTCTACCACCGGCACCGGCACCGCTGTCTGTCTGTCTGTCCCATTACAGTTCAAAAGATACAACCATGTGACAGACGAACAGACAGCGGTGCCTTGGTAATAGGGTCTCGTTGGCAACCTTTGGGTACGGAACCCTAAAAACAACAACAAATCGGATATGATCCGTTGAGGAAGAAAAGTCAGTATTATTTAATCCCCGGTTAAAGAGAAAGCTATGTCTAATTGAGGCTATCTCATGGGCTACTGCGCTGATTAGACTGTCGCCAATGGTTCGTGGAAATGTTTTTATAAGTTTTAATTTCGGAGTTGTGCGTGTCTTTACGTTAAATATCTAGTGAACTTTAAATGACAGAAGACACTAATTCAAAATGCATTCATGTGCCATTTTTATTTTCAACTAGCACTTCGCCCGTGACTTCGTCCGCAAAAGTTGTGATAGCTCGGCTAATTTGCATAATATAAATATAATTTATAACCTATGTTACTTCTTTATAGTTTAGCTTTCTGTTGGTGAAAAATGGTTAAAATCGGTCCAGTAGTTTCGGAGCTTATTCGGTACAAACAAACAAACAAAAAAATCTTTCCTTTTTATAATATTATTAGTACATTAGTATAGATTAGTACAGAAGTATATATAATAACCTAAGCAGTGGTTCTAGAAACAAAACCATATAAGTACATAATTGTAATATGTTTGCTGCTCACAGAAATACGTACAAGTTTACTTTTCCAGCTACACTTTTTATGATTACAGTGAAAATCGTCAGTTTATCTAACTTCCCCAGAAAAAGGGTTATGTTTTTTATTTGAAGAACGAAAATTACCTTTATTTACACATTATAAACACATCAACAGTGCCATTGTTTTTCGATGACATAACGTCTTATGCTAAAGTCACACTCATGTGAATTGATGTTAAACCGACACGCTATTTTTCGATTTTACACTAAAACTGTGTCACGAACCTTTGCTGGATCACGATCAATAAATCACCGGCCTAAATGACAGTTATTTCACAATAGCAAGAGGGACAATAGGTTTTTTTTACTTTCCTCTTTGGCAACTGAACCGACTATTCTGCCAACGTCCGGTTGATCCACCTGACTCTATAATTGATACGGGGTAAGGCCTGTATCTATTTAGGCCTCAATCTCACGAAGCTTTTATCATCGGCAATTGGCGCTTTGATCGGTTTTCGGAGGCTCAATGCTTCGATCAAGTTCCTAACTCCACACATCAGCACCATTTGATTGCGAGCGCGATCAAACGCAGTTGCGATGTAGCATTGATGCAACCGCAAAATAACTGATCCGGTTTTGAATTATCATGGGTGTTTTGACCCTTTACCTACGATACTTAACATAACGTAACATCGCGCCTGTAATCGCTGAAGGGTTAGGCAGAGGTGTACCTATTAGTGCACCCACAATTGGCCATACGATACTTAAATGATCCTAAAAAGCTATAATTTGTTCGCATACATATGCAATGGTGATACAAAATTACAAATACGCCATATCGTTGCAATCGAGCCCATTCCATGACTACTTAAGTTTCATTAGAATGTCTCCATTACCCGATATTTGTGAATTATTTCCCTTCTGACGCAGTAATTGAGTGTTGGACGTTTTATTGAAATACTAGAAAATTATAGTCGCAGCAAATTATAGGTAATCAAGCATGTTAACGATTTCAATACCATGTCCCTATATGGTATTGCAATCGTTAAGTTTTCCAATGAATTATTGGTTTTTTCATTATATTTTTGGGTTAGAATTATTCCATTGATGTTTTCAATGAAATTGCTGAAAAAAACCTACGTCTTATGTATTTAGGAATTTGCAATTCCTTTTGACGAAATGAAACATACATATTTGTACTAGAAATACTAAGTTATTTATCAGTAAGAGTTTTCTTCAAAGGATATTTTCGTAGCAGTTTAGCAAGAAAACTCATTGAGGTATAAAGAAACAATATTTTATTTATGGCACTAAGCGAACGTTAACCTTTCTATCCCTAAGGGGTTACGGGTGCGACACCTTTCTTGTGCGAAACTCACTTTAAAATGCACCCTCCTAACTCATCGTACAACCCCAGTTTCTTATTAACGCGATTAATATTTCAAAATATAGACAAGCATTACTTCATTATTTCTGTTTTCTACATGACAAAGGGATGGTTAGTTACATTGGCCGTTTATCGATAGGTGGGTAAGTGTTTTACAACTCGAGATTTAAAATGTAAGCCTACATTTTGATCATTGTCATTTGTTGTATCATAAGGTATCCACGGTACTTATTGCGTGTAAATATCGAACTATGAAAAAATAATCACCCTAAATATTTCTTAAAACCCTAAGTGCGAAGTTCAGTGATATTATTGCCATAGAAAATTCGCAAAGACCGCTCTTGGATGCGTTCATTCACATTGATGAAGTTCGCAATAATGAGATTTTTTTACTAAAAATTTAAATGTTACACAACTATGTACGAGTATTGATTGAACTCAAGACCATGCAATATACATACCGACCATGTTCTGACAAATAAATAATGATTTGATTTGATTGACATAAAAGTCTGAGCCTTTTCTAAAAAAAAATTCGATACAGTACAACTCAATAAGACTGAAATATCAAAGGGTTCTTTAACAATGTCTGTTAAAATTTATACGTAATCGGTTTAGGGTGATTAATGAATAAACCTATAAAGAAACAGATTTATCTATCCACCCTCAAAGGGATTTAAGGGTTTCTTTCAACTGTCGAAATGAATTTTTAAGCCTTGATAAAAAAGGGCTGTTGAAGGCATTAGAAATAAGATTAGGATTTTCAAATAGAATACTAGTTTTTGAAATAAAGTTATAAAATATTTAAAGCAGCGTAAATTCAATTGCAGATTTATTCAGATGCAGCTGAATTAAATATTTCACAAAGCGATTGTTATTATCGCATCATCCAAGCAAAAAAACGAAAATAAAAGTATCATCAACTCATCATTTAAGTAGGGCAACCTACGCAACCAAATGACGGTAATCCCAAACCTTCTTGACAAACTATCTGACAGTCACTTTCAACTCAATTTTATTGAGCAAATATTATCGTTTACCTTTCCCTTGATTACACAATAGTTGAGCATAATATCACCGGAGGTATCTTCATAGTTAATCGCTAAAGTCACAACCGCCCTGAGGCGCTGTCAGTTTATACAGAATATTAACTTTTCCGTGAAGCGTGATATACTGCGACATGCAAAGATAATTTCGGTAAAGTGACAAAGTTAATTATCAGTGTTTATGTGGAGCGAAAATGTTTTGTGGCAACGCCCAATTTTGCGGGAGATTCTGCAGTGTTTTGTTTAGATGTTGAGTTATTAAGGTCGATTTTGGCATCGATTTTTTCTTTTTACAGTTGTAATAGAAAATAGCAATAAATAACTATTTATGCTAAATGATTATTTATAATTTCTATTCATTATCATCTGCCTAGCCTTTTCCCAATTATGTTGGGGTCGGCTTCCAGTCGAACCGGATGCAGCTGAATAAAAGAAAACATAATAAATTTAATTAAATAATAATAATATATTATTTATACCTAATTTCTATTGATCTGTTACAATAATTAAATAGCCACTATAAATACGTAGGTGGGCGTCATTACTTATCATAAACTTGCTTATAAATCATATACAATTAATTAATAAGATATGACTAATTTGATTCAGCACTAAATGCTTTATGTAACGTTTCTAATTACTTTATTATTTATTGCAGATAAACTGAAGTGCCATTCACGGTGTATTTTTGGTAAGTACCGAAGTCACAATTTATCGAGACGCTATAACTATAATATGTATTTAAAGATACCGAGGTAGGTATCAAAGGGCAATGGAGAGGGCTATGCTCGGAGTTTCCTTGCGTGATCAAATCAGAAATGTGGACATCTGCAAGAGAACCAAGGTTACCGACGTAGCCCGAAGAATAGCCAAACTTAAGTGGCAGTGGGCAGGGCACATTGCTCGCAGAACGGATGGCCGATGGGGCCGAAAAGTTCTGGAGTGGCGACCGCGAACCGGAAGACGTTGCGTTGGAAGGCCTCCCACTAGGTGGACCTGGATGACCTGGTGAAGGTTGCAGGGATCCGCTGGATGCGAGTCGAACGGGACCGGTCAATGTGGCGACACTTGGGGGAGGCCTATGTCCAGCAGTGGACGTCTTTTGGGTGAAATGATGAGGTAGGTATCTTATTACAGCAACCGAAGTCTACAAAACGATTTTTTATTACCTTTAAACAGCAGAACTTTTAAAACTGAAGACTCAAAGAAAATATAACATTATGCCGGTGATCCTTGAAAGCTTACACAGAGGTGTACCTAGAACCTATGCTCATCATATACGGGTGGAAGAGACACCGACGCGAAAACGGTTCCCACGTACTCAGTACATAATTCTACACCCCCCCACCCCACCTCAAAATTTTTCATCTGGGATTTTAAAAAAACAGCGCTTCCATACAATTTGACCGTATAGTCGTGTACCTAGGTATGTATTGCACTTTTGTAGGAAACAGCTGTTTTTTTTTTCTAATGGTTCAGTACACGTACTCAGTACATCATTTCAGTGATCGTTTTCGCGTCGGTGTCCCTACCACCCTGTATTTATACACTACACCATTTCAAAAAGAAAACATTAAACAAAATCAGACAAGACACTGAAGAAAAACACTGTCCATTTTAAACCCCGCGCCCTCGCGCACACCAATCTAAAAGCCACCAAATGAAACGTTCGAGATACAAAACCAACATTGAGTCCACATAATTAATGGCAGCAAGGTAGGTGTCCCAGTTAGTAGTAGCGTGTCTTATTTAATTTGGCACGGGCTACATCGGAAACTATCGACCCTCCGGCGCCGGCGGCCAGCGGAAATCAAACTAATCGATTTTCATTTCGCCGACAGGAAATTAAATCCTTTGAGAGTCGTTCTCGATAACGGATTTCAGCTAAGCACGACACGTGTTCGGCTATTTGGACGGATAACGGGGTCTTTTTTAATATTAACCCCGTCTCAACGACTTCATTATTACACGGCACTCGTTTCAGCTTTCCGTAGAATTGGATTTCGTAAATTATTTCGTTAATTCGAACGGTAACGACTGCAGAGAACTACTCTTTACGTTTTATAAAAGCAATTATAATAAATATTTATTTTGCGAAGGTGAATTCGTTTGCGTTTTCATACATTATTTAGTTATTGATGATTTCATAAAGCAATATCTCAAACCAGCATGTTTAAATTTGGAAACACTTTAAAAGGAACTACCAATCATATCGATAGGCCGCATTTTTTTATTTCACCTCAATTTAAATTGATTCCGTGGCTTAGAAACGGATTTGAATTGAAATCGAATTCGGATCGGTTAATTCCGAGAAACTGTGTGATCTTTGACCCGACACGTAACTATCAGACGTGGCTTTGAGTGTCGCCTTACATTACTTTGTTTGGCTTCGATTTGGCTAGAAAAAAAATTACATCACACCTGTAGTCCCCGAAGGGTTAGGCAGAGGTTACACCCACATTTCACACGTTATGTTAAAGTCCTTTGTAATAGGAGCAACCCCAATGCCATCAACAATGCAGAAATCCGAACTCTGTGGTTATTTCTGAGGAATACCGGCTGAAATCAACACAACACAACACTTTGCCCGACCAGGGAATCGAACCCAAGACCTCATGCACAGCAGTCGCGCTTGCGACCACTACACCAATAAGGCATAAATAGTAAACAAAATATAAGAAATATTTTACGAAGCTATGCAAAAGGTGTTTCATATACTTAAAGTAAATAGTGCGTGAATCAATTTGACTGATCGTTTCACAAAAACAGTTCGTTACTTGCAGTAAAAACTTAATAGGCCGTTATTACACAGAATAAAGTACCAAGTTGAGAGGCTAACTACACATTGACAGGCTGAATTGCGTGTCTAGACGAATCGTGGTTTTTAACTGTCTATTGGTACTATTTTTTGCCGATAAATCAATCTGCAATTTCAATGGATGAATACCAGATAAGTTAAAAGTTCCCGAAATACTAAATCTAATAACAACATGACCTAGATTTTGGCTGTCAATTTTTTGTAATTCTGTAAAAAACCTATTGAAAATGTTTATTAAATTTATATTTTCTGGTCTCTTTACATAATATTTTCATCAAGGTTCAATTCCGCCTAGGTTTTTGCGTAGTAAAATATAATATTGCGTTCATAAGCTAAGATCCCTTTTCATGTTCAAAGAATGTCGTCGCAGGCAAAAAAATATCTCATCAAGCAAAATTGCAATTTTTCTTTTACGGCGAAACTATACCTCGTGCGTAAAAAACTGAGATCAAAGCGTAAAAGGTACTTCAAGCAAGGACGGAGTAAAGCACAGGAGAACTATATAACATTTTTCATTAAAGCAAACGTAGAATATTATTTGTAAAGTCCTTTTCATAAATTTTTCTTTGTAGGTTTTCTTCTCGTAATCATTACTACGAAACTTAGGTATGCACGGCGACCAATCAAGCTATACTAACAATTTTATAAGGATCTCCCATTGTACGGGAAATCTACACAAAACGAGGCCATGTTATACTGGAAATGTATTGGTTAATGTGTCGCCGTGTGTACAGTCAGTGTATTATTTGATCCATCTCAACCTCTCTTTTGTTTTGTAAGAAGTGTCAGGTATTACAGAGCGTTGACTGTGCGCCACTGCCACACCCTAAATGTCAAGAATTCCAGGTTAATTAAGATAAAAACAAGAAATGTATATTATGCACGGATCAATGAGTGAGTGCTCAATACAAGCCGTCAGCACGTTATCCGTAATTGTGCTACAAACAAAAAAAAATGTGTAATACACTTCTGACAGTGAATAGACAACAACTAAAAACAGCGAAATAATTGAAAAAAAAAATCGGGTGACTATGCTTTTGTGTGTAAGTATGAAATAAAATATTTATAGTAGTATTATATTTGACTCTGGACTGTTTGAACAGAACCACAAATACAGACTAAAGTCTAGACCACGAATTCATACAATATTTTTATTCCCAATTAAAATGACATCACTTTATTTCAAAACATAATATTATATACTAGCTTCTGCCAGCGGCTTCGCCCGCGTGGATGTCAAAAAATATCCCACCCGAACAAACATAGTTACTTACCTTCATCCGCTGAGACACGTATAAATTAATTTTTAATTGTCAGCCTAAACACAAAATTTGAATATCCTAACTTCAAAACTGACGGACTTTCATATAAACTTCCATCCCCTATTTTACCCCTAGACAAATATAATCAGAAAGCTTCGAACTGCTAAGCTATCGGGAGTTACACGTGATATTGTGAGTCAACCATAAAAGATAGACATATGCTGTCGTGGGATATTTTTTATATAATTTTAAGGAGAACATTTCCGTTATACATGATTTCTGTGTAGCTTTAACCATTAAGGTTGCACACGCGACGGAAGCTTAAAAAATGGAGTAACTTCTCCCGTTTTCCCAACATTTCCCTTCACTGCTCTGCTCCTATTGATTGTAGCGTGATGAAAAGTATACCATAACCAACTCAGGAGTATGAAAAATAATTGTACCAAGTTTCGTTAAAATCCGTCGAGTATTTTTTGTTTCTATAACGGTTATACAGACAGACAGACAGACAGACAGACAGACAGACAGACAAAAATTTTACTGATTGCATTTTTGGCATCAGTATCGATCCCTAATCACCCCCTGATAGTTATTTTGGAAATATATTTCATGTACAGAATTGACCTCTCTACAGATTTATTATAAGTATAGATGTGAAGATCCACTAGTAGCAAATTTTCAACTGCCAATGGGCATTCATTTTTAAAGAATAAGTGACATGTCACACGTATCTGTCACATAAAACACACTACTGTGACAAGAAGACACATGTCATCTCGCGCACGTCAAACACCTGCAATGCTCATTCACCTCGGCCCTCAAATCATCATTGTTTACAAAGATAATTCGATAAGAAGTCGCACTATGACATGTACCAACGTAAGAACACTTCGATTTGTTGAGAAAGCAAGACAGCTTCCCAAGGGAAATTAGGAAACGAGATATTGGCGCTGACCACATCTCGACATTGAGTCCGCCGTACCTTGCGACTGTTCACGTTTATTTTCAATTATTGGACAGAATTATTTGTCATGGGATCTTGAATGTTTTTTTTTTGTTGTTTTTTTTTGTCTTGTTTACGGTTAAAGGGTACAGAGTAAAAATATCTATGATTACGTAAACGTTTTTCTTTTTTCAGTGATATTGATCTAATTTTACATTTGATGATCGTATGCGTATTAGATTTTTCTCTACATCGATAAGTTTTATTAATTAAATACTTACTCATAAAGTAAATGTAATGTAAACTTACGCAATATTTTCCGGAGCATTAAATACCAATTTTGTACGCAGATGTTCATTGAATATTTCTGACATTAATGCGAACATAAAGTCCCAAAATGAAACCACTTTTCTACATTATTTTCATACTATTTTATTTTAATCCTACATTTTGGCAGTGTCGTTAATAGAAAAAAGAGAAAACTGTATCATGGAGAATACTTAGGTTACTTACTCCAAAACAAAAAAAAAACTCATTTATATAAAAAGCCAATGTTATTATCAAAAGGCTTCCAAATATTCCATTTCGGCTTGTTCTGTTAATCTTTTGAAAGCCGACGCACGTTAGCCACAAGCCGAGTTACTTGAGGCGAAACAGTTAATGATTATCCACAAAAATGTTTACATTACCACTGAATTAATGTCTGTGCAGAATCTTAGCAATGCCGTAATATAGTGGATTTTTAGTATAATCACTGACCGTGATAATGGCCCTGATTCTGTTACGCGCCAAATATGTATATGAAAGATAATTATTTCTTCAAATTATCGTACACCTTGTGAGAATAAAACAAAGGAGATACGAAAAAGAACATCCAAATGCGATTGGCAATTGTTTAAAACCGCATTCGAATACGAATCTGAAAACTTTCTTCATTCGATTCAACGTTCTTTCAAATCGAATTCAATTCGAATATATAAAATATTGGCAATCAGTTTGTCGTTTAGAGTTAAACAAGCCTTCGTCGGAGATCAGTGCCTGCACGAAACCTCATTTTTAGGGTTCCGTACCCGAAGGGTAACCAATGGGACCCTATTACTAAGCCTCCGCTGTCAGTCAGTCCGTCCTTCCGTCTGTCTATAAGCGGGCTGTATCTCATGATCCGCAATAGGTAGACAGTTGAAATTTTCACAGAATGTGTATTTGTGGCCGCTAATAAAATCAAATTAGAAATTAAAGGGGACTCTCCTACTACGATGGTACGGAGCTCCTCATGCGCGCGTCGAACTCGCACTTGGCCGGTTCTTTCAGTCGCAACATTTTAAACATTTTATAAAGCTACGCTCCAAATTACCCAAAGGCCTTATCAATATTAATGTCTAAAAAGTAGCTAAATATCTATTAAACATTTTTATTACCACGTACACAGCCAACTGAAAGCACCACATTCTAAGGAACGTCGCATTCACTTATCAATTTTATCTGTCAGTGTATATTTCATATAGTATGCGCATAATGCGTTGCATATCATTTATAATGTTGTGTTATCGCCTTTACTGCTGGTATACATCACCAAGTGAAATGTGACGTTGTGGTCCAACTTTAGTTGTTTATCATTTTTATAGCACCCAACAACACCGCATGGAAAACTACACGGCTGACTAAAAAGTTTTTAGTGGTTGCATTTATTTTTGAAATTCTACAATATTATAGCACTATTCCGATAATAATTTGCATTTGTTAAGGCTTCTGGGTTTCATTTATCTACAGATATCTACGTCAGCCCAAAGATTAACTAGTAAAAGGGACACGTCTATTCGTAAAGGGAATCCCAAATAGATTGATGGATTAAACTAAATAATGAAGGGGTGAACCCTGTCAATGGTCAACGTCCATCGGCAACCAGAAGACTTAACCGAACCATCTGTTAATTCTCCGTACAAATGGGGGAAGATAACGGTATTAACTACTCCTACAATTTACTGCGCTCCTAGTACCCCTGGTACTGGTAATACAATTTCAAACACGTTTTATTTTATTATCAGTCACTTGACATAAATATCTATTGTGTCGCCGGCAAGCATATCGCGTAAAACTTATACAGAAAACATAGCTACAAAATATCTAGTTTAAATATTTATTTAAACTAGATTTGTAGTACTTAGGAACAATTTATGTGAGTTGAGAAAGTTTGTAAAATAGATGCGGCTAGTCTGTAACGTAGTTTTTAAAAGCATCAAGGTAAAAATAACCTCAACCAATTTGAAATGAAGTGTGCAATTCGAGAATTATGAAAAGTATTGTGTGCTTCAAGAGAAATTCATGGATGTTTTTTTTTTTTTAAAGAAAGTGTCTTTCCAGTAAAACACATTCGTGATATAGCTAACATGATACACCTCCCAATTAAATATAACTATTTCAGACATTTTTGCCAAACTGTTAATCACTCACATGAGACTTATACTGTCACTTACGGGATATCTTCCGTGATTGTTCATTATTTTGAGCTCCCGATATTTCGACGCTGTTGCAAGCGCCATGATCCCGTAAGTGACAGTATAAGTTTAGTTGTAAACCATGAAATGAGTTCCAATTCTACCTTTAGTTAATACAAAAACAAATTATGTAGGCTCACGTGAACTGAGTTATTCTAGTAATAGCCAAAGGTACCATTTCGCATCAAATGAGTTATCAAGAAAACGCAAGAAAAAAATACTGGCGACGAAGAAACGGCGGGAATACATTAACCACCTGTTGGTATCCCAGTAGAATAAAACTCGGCGAAGTCTTATTTCATTAAAACATCTTTCTTTTTAATTTATTAAGCGATGGTCTTATCTGCCTTTGCTATATTAAGGCGAAACATGAATGACCTACAATTATTTTATTCTTCAGGCCTTCAAGGTTCAGTAAAAATAATAAACGATTTTTCATTCATACAAAATTAATGGTTATGTAAATAAACGCAACGATAAGTACTTGCAAGTGTCAGAATGCAATATGTAAATTGAAATTTAATTTGCAGAAGCTTGATATCAGTTTTAATATACACATAAATTCGCGTCTTTTTCTCGTGTATGGAAGTATGCAGAATCAACAGAACCAAAAATAAAAACAAATTTAACACACTAAAACATTATTTACAGATAAAAGCCTATTTTTTCTAAATAAAGCCGACTTCAAAAACACAAAAAGTGAAAAATAACTTTAGCTTCAGAAGTCGGTGACTTTTGTTTGTTTGATTCGGTTTTTTTTGCCATCGACTTCTGAAGCTAAAGTAATTCTTCACTTTTTTGTCTTTTTGAAGTCGGTTTTTTTTTCTATTTTTAATTGTAATATCCTATACAAATATTTGCGCACTGCTATAATTAGACAGCGCGGTTTCGGAGTAAACGAAAATATCATCAATGTACACAATTTTTAAATTTTTGTTGATTTTTCAAAAACCGTTCGGCCGATTTCGATAAAATTTAATAGGGACCTCCTGGGAAGTATATATACCCTTTGAAACAAAAAGAATTTTCCAAATCGGTTCAGGCGTCTTCGAATAATCGGTGAACATTCATTAATAAAAAGATTCCGACGAATTGAGAACCTCCTCCTTTTTTGAAGTCGGTTGATAACAATTAATCGACAAGGAAAATACGCACAAATCGATTCCAAATTAGAATTTCAAAAGAATCGAAACATTGTGAGCTAGAAAATATTGCGTAATCATCACATATTTTATGCTCGATTCATAAATTAATGCTGTTCCCCCAAATCCCAGGCAGTGGCTTTCACATCACGCGCAAGTCAACAAGGGTTGAAAGGAGGAAAATGTATTTTTTTTTCATCGTGTAGGTACGGGCTCAGAACAAAAATGATTTATTATGTTTGAACATCCGTGTAAACGTACTTAATATTGCATTAGCGCTAAGTTGACAACGTTTTAAATGTTCTCGTCGCTCTTAAGTACATTACAATTGTATTTTTTTGTGCTTTTCAACCTTAAAGGTAAGAAGATTAAAAAGCCGTGTTATAAATTATTTACGTTGTTTTTTTTCTCTGAAAATAAACATGAGAACATGGTTGTTAATAAATCGTGTTATTTTAGGCAGTATGAAAATACAAACAGGATTTACTACGACCATATTTTCAGTTCAAAATAAATTTTATTATACGCCATATGGCTTCAAATATAATACTGTGGACACGAATGTGTCCATTTAAAATTTGAGCGCTTAAGGCGAGGTCACACAAAACGGTTCTAGAAGCAGACGGGTCGAGGGTTCCGTCTCAATACCATACACGGAAATTGCAAGTGACAATCCGAATATGGACGACGCATTTTCGAGTCCATTCGGCTTTCATAAATCTTGATAACAACTATTGAAGAGTTTGCGATCGAAATATCGTTCAGAAAATATTATGTGCTGCATATTTTGTAGTTCACTGAAAAATACTGAAGTAAATCATTGCTTACTCTTTTTTCAAGTTGCATGTTGGCTAAGCGTTAAAAATAATGAGTACCTTCAGGATTGTGCGTCCTCAAAGAAAGTTGCGAAACGTATATTTCATTAAAACAGAACCCCGAACACCAACCAGACGGCACTAACACTAAATTCTAATACAGTTCTAAACGACTATGTATATTGTTGCATAGAAGCCGAACATTAACTAAATATACCGTCATTTCCATGGCTTAAAGGCCTCTTTGCGTCACATCATTATAATAGTTGGGCTTTTACGGTCCTCGGTCCACGGTCCTTGTGGAACTTTTTCGACGCTACGAAGTTGGCACCGACAGATGCCTTTGTTAGCTTTTGTATCACTAGCGAAACGCTTTTGAGGGAACGAGGTGCTAACACTGTTTTGTTTTTAATAAAGGTACCTGTACATAACTAAGTTTGAATTTGTATGCTTGTAGTCTCAGTACTTATTAAGTTCAGTAAGATGCGGAGGGAAAAACTTACATTGTTAATGATCATCATCATCTGCCTAGCCTTTTCCCAACTATATTGGGGTCGGCTTCCAGTCTAACCGGATGCACCTGAATACCAGTATTTTACATGGAGCGACTGCCTATCTGACCTCCACAACCCAGTGAGTACTAGGTAATACGATACCCCTTGGTAAGACTGGCATTGTTAATGATATTGAAGAATAATAACAGCGTAAGTTCAATGCTTCTCAATGCTTTCTAGCGAAAACTATTCATAACGCAACAACTACACCTTTTCTCTCCAGTTGCCATCACATGTATTACCTAACAATTAACCATCTCACTAATTGATAAAACAATATTGATAATTGGCTAACAGCACACAGTTTCAAACACAGGAAACAAAACATTACATAAAGAGGTAAAGTGACGAAAATCCTCCAATTATTCGTGTAACGTGCAATACACCGGCAAAAATGTAGTTTTACCCGCAAGTGGAGTGTAACGAAGTGAGGAACGCCTTGAAATTCCACTAATTAATACGGTGTAGAATGCTGAGAACTGAATTAATTGAAGTTTTTTTTTGTCTGAATATGGTGCTGCGACGGCCACACACGTTGAGTGGAAATAGAGTAGTTATCACCTTCCATTAGTCCTTACGTTTTGACCCTAGGCTTTAAGTTATGATGAAAGTTGTATCAACAATATCTAGATGTCAACATTTGTAACATAAGAAAAAGAAAGATGAAAGTTTCGTAACAACATCGCGCTGACATCGTAATTTAATGTCATGACAGCCAGTTTGTCACCTACAAATCAGCTGTTTTCTGACTGCCGACTGAGTTACATTATATAACTCCGTACATTTTCCATACTGTACAAAACCGTTACAACTAACTTTTCACACAAAACGCATAAATGTTTGGTCATTGAAGTCACGCGTTGTTACCTTGCATAATAGCAACTTTAAACATTTTTCACATAGCACATAGTTTTAGCTAAACAAAAAGTTATTTGCATAAATATAATACTAGCGTTAGTTACAACGAATAAAGAACAAATACATAGTTAGCAACGTTTTCATTTAGGAGAAAGTGAACTGTTCATTAGACGTAATCGTGGATGTGACAAACTAGTACGCAAATGTCATTATGTTCTTCTTTAGCGGAATGACGAGACATAAGTGAACGCTTTCACCCATAGACGTTGACATTTAAAGAAAACAAACTTAGCTTACGTCGCGAGACCATAATTTAAAGCGGCAGCTTTTATAAGATCCTTTTTGGCTACCAAACTGTCTGATTTATTGCATTTATTTATTGTACTTCTCGTTTAAGCTGGCGATGAAATACTGCAAAATATAGAAAGGCTATAGAGCTCGGTATATTATTAACTGTTAACCTTAGGAACAAAGGGATTTGACCTAAGAGTTTGAACTTTAATATAAACTTAAAGCGTGAAGACACACCCAACTAATTGTGAAACAAGACCATAGATTCATTCAAGATGCAACGTGTACTGAATATACCTACTATGCTCACAAACATTGGAAGTTTAAAAAGTAAAAGTGTCACTTACGAAACTAGCTCTATTCGAAGAATGAGAACAATTTATGTATTACACAAATCAGTGTAGGTAATATAATAAAACATAATGTGTAAGACCGTTGTGAATGTTCACATAAAAAAAAATTGTTAAGAAACTTTGTAAAACAGTCAAGTATAATGCTTGGTAGAAAAAGAATAGAAATCATTTCAAAACTGACTGCCTCGTTGGTCTAGTGGTCAAGCGCAACTGCTGAGGATGAGGTCCTGAGTTCGATTCCCAGGTCGGGCAAAGTGTTATTAGCTTTTTCCATTCCGATTTTCTCAAAAACTAAACTTAACATTTATCTAGTGAAATGTGGGTGTAATATTAAGTACTCCCTCTTCTTCCTCTCTTCGGGGATTACAGGCGTGATGTTATATTATCATTTCGAAACATAGTTGCCGTGGCGTAAAAGACAAAATAAATTCTGATTTTCAATACTTGGCTATTAAATCAATTGCATAAAACTGAAGAAGTAAAGGAAAAATAAATCACTCCGTTGATAGCGAATCGAATGGATTTCTTGACTTCAGATAACAAAGAAGCATCACTAGTTTACATATTTAAATTATTATGTAAAGAACCAGAGCGATAAAGTATGTTTTATTTATGAATTCGCGAAATTTTCGAAACTTGTGCGTGCATTGTTTTATGTAATGCATAGGTATCATACAAAAAGGTAAATTCTAACTAAACATAGCTCTAATTTCACAACTGAAACTTGCCTAACAAGACTCAGAGGTAAAAATGCCCAAAAGTAAATTATTTCTGCAATTTTTTGTACGGTATCCGTAAAAAGATCCTCAAAATCGTGTAATTAATATTCAGAGGACATAGTGGGTCAATGTCTAAGAGACATGGGTGACGAATCACCAAGCTGACCTCTTTTATCTTGCGTACAGTGTAGTGATCATGTACCCATTTACGCACGACCACAGACTGAGTCCTTGTTCAAATATGATGGACCTTACTAATGTTGAATTGAGGTCTGCTCACGTAGATGCATCGTCTAAATAACGAGGCGCATTTTTATCCATGTATTTTTTTATTATTGACAGCATTATCGTAGACAACTGATAGACTGAGCTAGACAAATGGAAAAGGATAAGATAAAGATGCATTTAAAGGCAATATATAATGTGGATACCTTAGCTTTTTAGACCAATCTTATTTATTTCAGATCTCATAATGTACTTAAAAATTGTTGTTAGAGTTTGCAAGAAAAAAACTACAATAATATGCAAAATGGTTTTCAAGGCCGTTATCAGTATCACATATCAACCTTTTACGCCCGTTCTGTTGACCATATTATCATACTGATTATGCATTATAAAATATTGATCGAATGCAAACATTTGACAATCAACATTTGAAAGTTCTTAATTGACAGACTTTGACAACGTGTCTATTTTTTTTATCATATCAGACATTTAGTGAAATCGTTATCGTTGCGGTTTTTTGTAACATATTACATGTTGCGGTTGACAACTTGCACGCACATTGTGGGAATAGATTAGCTGATAAGAATGACTCATTCTTATGTGTAGCAATTTACAATTTAAGAATAACTTAAGTGTCGTCAGCACAACGTAGAATGAGGTCTCCGTAGACAGTCACTACGGTGACTACTTTGACTACAACAGAAAATACTCAAAATTACTTGTGCATAAGTCAATTCGTGACCGAAATTGTTCAATGATGTATCAACACACACGTGATCAAACAATTCAAAAAATTAAATGAGTCTGTGCAAAAACAAGACTTAGGACATACACTGAATGTAAATAATATCCTTCTAAAAATACTCTTAAGCTCATACCAAAGAGGGAACTTCCAAGAATTTCTAATTCTCCGTACCTATCAACATTTTCAAAACTGGTATTTCAAAAAACAATATGATAAACCACTGTCCATTACGTTAATATGCGGACCACGTACCTTTGGCACGAATGGTATATGTTGGGTACGAATCGCGTGAAACCGCTGTTTCGACATGTTTGACTCATTTATTTTACACTTTGATGGTTATAAATTGGATATTAAAAAGGCTGGTATCAATATTTGGTGATAATGGGCCATTTCTCTTTTGTTAAAGAAAGTGTGAGTAAGTTGGCTTGAAACTAGGCTTGACATAATCGTTACATACGAGTAAGTAGGTTGTAAGTTAATGATGTTGGTGTGGTCAGTTTCTCTTGTTTATCCATCAAATTACTGTTAATTCGGTGCTACTTTTTATTGTCAGACGGTATTTTTTTGTAATTGGATTGTCAAGGTAGCGGTAGTCTTTATTTTACTAATGGATTCAAGATCTTTCTTGTCTAATCTTTCTCAAAGATGAAATGAGACATGAAGGTCTCAGGGTATCTTGTCAGACCTAATAAAAAGAAATAACTAAGGACCTAGTACCTCAACTTCAGCAAAAATATTGTAAACAGGTCAAGCAACACCATAGCTACACTTTTCACGCTACACCAGCTAAACAGTTCATAAAACACTGAAACAGTGTTGCCACAGCGGATAATTGCATTCCAAATTGCGTTTTTATGTTCCAACTAAATATTCTGGAACAAAAAATGGAAAAGTCAACCTTCACGGCGTATTATAATGGCCGATAGTCTGATTACACTCTTTAGTCTATGATTACAGGCTACAACGCAGGAAAGGGAAGTGACGGATGCTAGTAGGTAATTCTTTTCAAGGTGTCGGATTATAAATACAAATATTTTAGTGAAAAGGCTTGCTTTTGTGTTCTTGTGGTATACTAGTGACCCGCCCCGGCTTTGCATGGCTGCAATATATACATACAGGGTGTAAACAGACCCTTCACATATCCGTCAACCAAGCATTCTGTACATCACACTAAGTAACTTTACGCAAAAATTATTGCTGGGAATCGACTTTTTTTTTGGGGTTATAAATCACGTTTTAAGGTAGGACTCGATGGAAAGTATTGTGCTGTATAGTACGGGGGTCGTGGAGGTGTGTAAAGTAAAAATGTTACATTACATTAAAAAAAACTTATGAAAAAGTTGGAACTTTGACCCCCAATATCTCCGTAACTAGAAGGTTCCCAGATATGGTTTAGAACAAAAAAAAATGATCGCAAAGACGGGTGACGGGACAAGTGCCTTTCATTTGTGTCAAGGGTCTATTTACACCGTTTATAAACCTGCCTCTTGAATCACTTTATCTACTCTACGCAATCGGCGTCAGAGTATTGGAAAAAAATCACTAAAATCCATTGCGTAGTTTTAAAGATCTAAGCATACTTATAATAGGAACAGACAGCGGGAAGCGACTTTGTTTTATACTATGTAGTGATTCATTATTTTTGTCCTTCGGCAGTTTCGGATTTGTGATGTTCGGGTATTTTAATTTATATAAAATCGAGGCACTTAATACGGTCTGAGCCGATTATGAGGCAACGGTGCCTAAAGGATTAAGGTTTTATGCGAGAATGAACAATCGTAATTCAATTTTTTGTTGTAAAAATATACGGTAGGTATTTAGTTCACAAAGCCTGTCAATAGCAAGTCAAGCACAACTCATTTTAAAGTTTCTAATTTATGAGTACCACTTACTTCAGAATGCTAAATGCCTACCTTTAGAATTAATTATCCAATTGTATGAAGTATCCCAGAGAAAACTGTTATACCTTCATACAATTAAATAAACATTGTGTCACCCTATGTGAAATGTTTTCTTTTATGTAAATTGAAATGTGTATGGTGTTCATAATAAAGAATATTTGTTTCCTCCGTGCCTCGGAAAGCTCGATAAGCCGTGGGTCCCGGCTATCATTTGTATCTTTGACAGTCGTTACAGGTAGTCAGTGGCCCAGAAAGTCTGACAACCAGTCTTACCAAGGGATATCGTATTACCTAGTACTATCTGGGTTGGGGCGGTCAGATAGGCAGTCGCTCCATGTAAAATACAATAAAATAAAATAAAATTAGTTAGTTATTATTTTATTTTATTAGTATTTTGTGTATACATAAATAAATAAAATACTGGCATTCCGCTGCATCCGGTTAGACTGGAAGCAGACCCTAACATAGTTGGGAAAAGGCGGGCAGATGATGATGATCTTCTACTTTTTTCCTTCTTCGTTCTTTCATAGAGCACATCATAGTTTACGCACTGAGCACTCCAACCCCGCCCACCTCTTGTTATCGTATCGTTCAATTAGAACGTTTCGTCAACGGTTTCCCAAGGCGCACGCGCCACACGTATCAATTCACGCTTACGTGACTACCCTCAATTACCTCTAAAAGTTAATCGTTGCAAAAGAAAAAAAAACACTCGAAAGTCAATGCCAAGATAGAAATTTGGAACTACACTCTAGTAATTCCAGACAATCAATATTTCGCAAATAATTCAAAGTACTAGTAATTTGTATCGTTAAAACGTAACGGCTGGTTATCACGTGCGAGTGATTGACACCTACATGAGACAATTATGATGGAAAATAAGGTTAATGGTGGCCGACCCTAAGCCTTTCGAAAAACCAGTCGTGTTGTAATTATTAAGAGACCATTCATTCTAAAGATTTAAAATTATTTTCCTGGAAAATAATAATAATTATTATAATTTTTTAAATAATAATTTATATTTATGTTCTTTCTTATTTTTTTTTTTTTTGTAATAATAAATTTTACTTATTGGGCTACAATTTTTTATATTTTTAAATGTTTTTTATATTGTTTTTTCTAAGGAATATTTAAAAATGTAAATAATTTGTAAAAATATAAATAAAGGAAATAATAATTTTATTTGATATTTTTTTTTAATATTTAATTTTATTTAATAGTTTAATTTTTCCAAGAATGAAATAACAAAAGCTGTACAGCTTGCTAAGACACAACACAATGGAAAGACTCTACCAAAACGGGCCAACATTCTATAAATACGTACTAATCACCTATCAATTGGCGAATTTATGAAGGCTTCGTAGTCGTTCATAACGACCATTCAATTTCCTTTTCAGCTTGAATGTACTCGGGAAACTGGAGCATTTCCCCTCGCCACGGGCTCCCAATCAAGCATTGAATATATACGTGGGTATATGTAATCACAATTGACGTGAATATTAAGAGGACCTCATTGTTAATCGGACTTCCGATTTCTTTATGAGTGATTTCATCCGTGGAGGTATAATGACGTACGGGATTATTATTTTATTGAAAGGAATGCGGAGTGAGATTGATTGGTCTGGTATTGCGATGGAATTGATGTAATGGGTTATTGATCGTGATTGTTGCGACGGATGTATTTTGGAGGTATCTGATCTGATGATGGTAGTGCTACATTGCTGCAAATTGATGACTTGTCAAACATAATTAACTAAAAACTCTATTAAAATCGACTGCGTCGTTGTTCAAGTGGTCGCAAGCGCGACTGGTGAGCATGAGGTTGTGGGTTCGATTCCCGGGTCGGGCAAAGTTTTATTGGGTTTTTTCCATCAGGAATTTCTCAGTAGCAGCCACGGATTCTAGATTTATGCCCGGTTGATGGCAATGGTCTGATCCCTATTACACATGGGACTTAAAGCGTAACTGGCGAAATGTAGGTGAAAATTAGGGAATTAGGTACACCTCTGCCTAACCCTTCGGGGATTACAGGCGTGATGTTATGTTTATTAAAAACCCGTGAACTACCAACTACATTCAACTTCAATTCTTTCACAAAGAGCGACGATAATTACTCGAAATGTCTCCTAAAGGTAAAAAGGGAATACGGGGTTTCCTGCGCAATCTATTTGTCTAACTTTGTAAGGGGTGAGTGGAGTTTAGAGGCTGCTTACCGGAACACAGCTCGTTAAGACCCGGTTTACTACAGGCGCGTTCACATTGGTCTAGGAAAACGATGAAGAACATACAAGGTATAAAAACAGATCCTTCACGAAGCCAAGCATTTTGTTCATCAAACTAAATAACTCCACGCAAAAATTGTTGCTGGGAAACGACTTTTTTTGAGGTGAGAAATCACGTTTTATGGTAGAATTCGATGTAAAGCAATCAAAACATTGAGCGGATGGATGGATTGAATAGAATGGGGGTCGTGGAGGTATTTAAAGTAAAGTAATAACAATAAAAACTTCAACGTTGTGAAAACGGTGGAACTTTGATCCCCAATATCTCCGTAACTAGAAGGTTCCCAGATATGGTCTAGAACAAAAAAAAATAACCCAATGACGGGGAGAACAACTGCCTTCCAGCTTCGTTAAGAGTATTTTTACACCCATTAGATCTTCGAGTACGGAATGGTTTTGAGTGTTCAACAGCTGGTGATCGTAATTCGGGACAACCAAACACTATTTTGTAATAGCTTCTACGTATCTCCAAGTCGGAAGAACAAAGAAAGTCATGAAGTCGAAAATATATCCGCCGATAGTCATCTGTTTATTTGCATTGCACTTTTAGGTACTCGCTTCGTGTAAAATGCAGGTTTTCAAATGAATCTGATTAGTTGGAAGCCAACCGCAAAATTGATGGGTCAGGGCTAGAGGATGATTTAGATACACCGATGATGAGCTCGTGGCTAAATAATAACAGCCGCTCGGGTAGATCTTCAGGTTAAGCCGCGCTTGCCTAGGTTGGTTCGTGAATGGGTACTATGGAACCCATTACATACTGAGTTTCCTTCGTGCCTCGGAAAGCACGTTAAGCCGTTGTCCCCGGCTGTCATTTGTAGATCTTTGACAGTCGTTACAGGTAGTCAGTGGCCCAAAATACTGACAACCAGTCCCAAGGGATATCGTATCACCCAGTACTAACTGGGCTGTGGAGGTCAGATAGGCAGTCGCTTCACGTTAAATACTGGTATTCAGCTGCGTCCGATTGGTCTGGAAGGCGACCCTAAGGTAGTTAGGAAAAGACTAGGCAGATGATGATGATGATTTAGATACACCAAACTTTTCACTCCATCTTCGTCATATAGCAGATAAATCACCGTGTCGAACAGAGAAAAGATTTTATAAACAAGCATTAAGCATCGCTGTCACTCGATTATTATCTTTAAGTGAAGTTATTCGGTACGGAATTATAGTGAGCTTGACTTTAAATCGTACCACACCCGATTAATTCTCATAATCGGATAATCGTTTATATACAAACATGTGGAACCACTTTCACTTTGAATGTTCTTTTTGATGACTTTTATATTTAAATGATGTACAGAGACATGCATGATCAATCAATCAAAGGCGACGTAGAGTACAAAATTGAGACATAAATGATAGATGGGATGATTGGAAATTCTTTGACCAGTGTGCATGTAGCTTGCGAAACATGCAAGTATCCTTAGGTCGGCGCGAGATGGCGCTGAAAGCGGATCCCGAGATTGCCTGCCCGGAGGTGAAGATCTCTTTATTAATGCACCGACGCTGACGCTGGCGACCTAACCAACTTTAAGAAAACCATCTCCAGTCTTTAGACGCGTCTCGCATCCTCTCATTTCATCCACTTTAAACAAGTAATAGTTTATTGCCAGACGAGAAACTCTCAACGAGAAATACCTTTTTCAACTAAACTAGACAATTTACAAGTTGTCCGCTCGAAGAAAATGACGGTGCGCGTCGAAAGCGTCCGTCCGGCAATGTTAACTCAAATACTGTCATTAGCGAAATACAGTTTCCTTTATGAATACATTAGTAGAGCTTTCGTGCATTGTACACTGGACTTGAGCGTTTGCGATAACGTGAATTTGAATAACAAACATGTTATGTTCATCGTTAGCTAAAATTGTGCAGGTATGTAAATGCGAGGTGTTATGTGTACGCGTTGAGTGATGTGCTATGATAAATCCGGTGCGGACGCCTCCGGGCGGAGAACAATGGCTTCCTTCCCTGTGTGGCGAGAAAGTGAGGCGTTGTGTTCCCCTCTTTAGATAAATAACATAATCTCCTCATACCATCGCTACTTTACATGCGCAAACGCTACTAGCGTCACATTACTGCGAGACTTACTTTATCACCGCAACAACACTTATTGATGTTCTTTTTGTGTGATAATGAGGAAGATCAAATTGTATAAAAATACAACAGTAATAAAGAATCCTACAAATTGGACCGATATCATCTCTGATGTGCGATAATACTGTTCAGGAAAAAGTAAACAGTTTTAACAAAGAAAGAAAATGCAAACTGAACCAGTTTTGAGACAAAATGAATTCCTAGAATAATGTAATCTAAACAAAACCAATTATTGTTTACTTCTCTATTCAGTTTTCACTGTTATAATTACACAAACGCAATTCTAAGTGTTAATTGCATTGCTTAGAGAAAATAAACATTTAATAAGCAGAGACAACTCATTTAGACGCGGTTGTTACTGGGGCAGCGCCGTGAGCGAAAATTAGTACTAACTACTGGCCGTAGAATACAGCATGGTCTGAGCTTCATGGTCCTTTCGCTACTTGCCTAATCAAGTACTTATCGCAATCATAACCAAACCAAATTCGGACGTGACCTGTTGCGTATATTATGGAAAAAGGAAAATATAAAAAGCGACAAAAACGTTTCAAACATCTTGCTCAACAAATCTGCGTTGTCAAAGACAAGCGAAGACTTTACGAAACTTGTCGTGATCGCTTTACCACAAGTTTCTGCGTCGAGTAATTTTATTATTTATACGCGCCCACTTTAAGGCTGATATTTCAAATGCTTATTACATGCTGGGTTAGTGCATACGTGACGATGTTAAGCCCGATATGGCACCGCCATTTTCTAGCCGTTTACGTCACAACCATAACTTAGAAAGCTTCTACTTCTAGAGTCTTAATCTAGCTTTGCGGTGTCAAAAAAATAAATCAACCTGAAACAGACCACGGGCTTTTAATAAATGTTTACAAAAGCAATAATGAAAAGCTCAATATAGAATGGCAAGAAATAAAACCACCAAGATAGTAACCTATTTAAGGTAACGAGGTCATAAAATTTAACTGTTATAGTTAATTCCTGACCATAAAATTCCTGGGCGGTTTATCAAGTAAAATTGACTTTATAATTTTCCCTATTATCAGTTTTTACTTCCACAAAGAGGTTACGGCAGAATTCTGCCGGCAAACTTGAGACCTGTCGCTTAGTATAAACTTGCCTTTTACCAAAGTCGAGGTGAGTTTGGATTACAAGTTGGTTGTATGGAAAGAGCGCTTTACACTTCGCGTCCGTAAGGCGGTGGTCGCGAGTTGGCTTTAAGAAAAATGTTAATGTATGCTGCATCAGGGATTTTTTTGGGTATAGGGACAGCTTCGTTGTATCTCCATCTGGTATTGAACGAGGCCGCGGGCTCTCGGTCAGCTCGCCGCAAACTGGTTTCGTTCATTATCAAAAGTCAATAACTTTCCGATGCATTCCGAGTCATGGCCAAGTGTCCGTTCGATAACGTAATAAGTAAATGCGGTGTTATCAACCTTTGTCGAGTGCAGAAAGCGCGGTGTTGTCAAATCTGTAGATGACGGCGATATCTTTGTAAGGTCTTACTTTCTTTCGAGAAACTTTCGCCAAAAGCATTTATGTTGATCCTTGACACAATAACACGAAATTTCTCTTCAATTTCTTAAAGGGTTACATTATTTTTGTGTTCCGTAGCTAAATTGGACATATTTTAATATCAGGGACGACCTAATCCCTAAGTTAACTGCTCGACTAATTAGTAAAATACGTTCCCGTTTATTTTAGACTATAACTCATTTGTGCAATTAGCAAGATAAAAGCCATTCTGAGAGCTTACCGCACACGTAAATCCAAGTATCCGAGTGCAATAATTTCTAACAAAACGTACATACGGGTCCGGCCGGAATGTTTTACATTATAAAACCCAAACTAAACCGAATAGTTTAACTTTCATTTCCAGAAATAACGTGGTCGAGTTTAAAGTACTGTGGAATAGAATTCATAATGAAGTAAATTATGGTAGATTATCATTTAGAATTAGAGCATATAAAGTCCATACAAAGAGCGTAATTAAGTTTTCCATATGTCGCAATGGTAATTAACGATTGTTTTATTTCATTTTACGACCGTTTAGAACTATCTCTATAATCCAAGGTTTTCTAGTGTAACTGCACCTAAGTACGTAGGTAATTTAAGTAATAAAGTTTTCACAACAAATGATTTATTTGACACGTTTATGGAGTGTAAAGGTATTAAAACTACTGTTATCGCATATTTAATTACAGTTGCTAAAGGTGTCGACCTCTTGATTACACTTATATGTATGTAGGTAATGGTG
The DNA here is from genome assembly GCA_963082995.1 of Noctua comes. Taxonomy (NCBI): domain Eukaryota; kingdom Metazoa; phylum Arthropoda; class Insecta; order Lepidoptera; family Noctuidae; genus Noctua; species Noctua comes. The sequence continues at coordinate 6,406,408 of OY720271.1, forward strand.
TTTTATGGATCAACTTTTGTTGGTATTGCTAATAGCCCTAAGCAATTACATGCATGCTCTATGCTTAAGTAAAATTTATGACATCACGCCCGTAATCACCTAAGGGTTAGACAGAGGTGTGAACTGCACCCACATTTCGCCAGTTATTTTAATCCCATTTTGTCGAGGACAATGGGACTTTACAATGTATTATGGAATATAAGATTTTAAACTATCAATGTTAGTGACATTATCATTAACACTAGAAACGGGATATTTACCATGTTTACTGATTTCTTTGTGTTCCCGATATTTGGGCGCTGTCGCAAGCACCATGATCACGGATAAACTGAAGTTATTGCGGGTGGGTGTTTATGAGCAGACAAATCGGTCTACCCTCTTTCTTGTTCGTTAATATCGGGAACTCAAAAAATCAATAAACATGGCTAATATCCCGTTTCTAGTATTAATGATAATATTATGGAATACTTAATTTATAGTATTAGAAACTAAAAAATAACCTACTTCACCAAGAAGTTGTTTCATTTAGATTCTTAACATAACATCACGCCTGTTATCCCCGAAGGGTTAGGCAGAGTTGTAGCTAATTAAATAGTACACAAATATTTTGCCAGTTATCTTTAAGTCCCATGTAATAGTGGGCGAGCCTATTGCCAACTTAATCATATTAAACAGCCAATTGAAAAACAGTTTTCTTTCAACTCATGCGCACTGCGATAAATTATTTAAATTACCATTGAAGGCAGGGAAAAGTGTGTACAGTGATTTGTAATAAACATAATTACAATTTTATTGCCGAAAGTGGCCCACAGAAGATATTGATTTTACATAGTAATGCGATGCTACTTACCTACGGGCTACTGCAACTTTCTCTCAAGAGGAAGTATACACTGTTATTATCGGAAGCAAAATTATTTACTAGAAAATTATATGGTGTACACGTTTACTGTGATTTTATTGTTGAAAATGTTATTTGAGGATTAGTCAAGGTGATTTCGCCTCCTTCTGCGAAGCAGTCATGCTCGCGAAGGAGGAGGCGGGCCGCGTGAGGGAGAGGACAGCGTCCTCCCTCCACCCCAGCCGCAGTGGTAGACGCCCACGGCGCCGGACGTCGGCAGACGATCTCCGGCCACCGTAGGCGCGGGCATGCGGGCGGCGAGTAATGGGCGACTCGCTGTCCGACCATGGACCATGCCCGGGTCGACGGCGCGTTGTGTTCCACGCGCGCCTCAAAGAGTGTCAGTATAATGACGGGGCCCCCCTCTAGAGGGCCAAAGCCTGCCGGGGTCGCGGGACTCATAGAATTACCGTGACCCTGGAACATAAAGGGCTATTGAAGGACACCGTGGATTTTAGTCAGTACAAGTCTGACAGTCCCTCCCGCTCTGCCCTGGGTGGGAGGACTCATTTGATGATATTACAACGATAAAAAAAAAAGAAAAAAAAAAGGTGATTAATGTGATAACTGCTCATAATAAGAGAGACACGACTTACATCGGATGTCATCACTGAAATCGAACCTCATCAGCACATCTAGGTGTTCAAGAGCTGTCAGTGGCGCTAGCAAAGCTGGTTCCAAGCATCGTCATTCGTCATTTTAAATTTCAAAATACCTTGACCTCATTGGTCAAATTGAGACCTAGCTATGGTTGCGCTGTCTACAATTACCTTTTAACGGTGTTCCCCATTGCTAAAGAATATTGATAGTGACAGTTCTGCGCCCCTATGGTTTGCTGATCGCGTTTAGTTTCTTTGATGTAATACTTTTGTACGTTGGTTATTTTTCCGCATTCGGTGTACCTATATTTACCCAAATACAGGGTGTAAACAGACCCTTCACATAGCCGTCAACCAAGCATTCTGTACATCAAACTAAGTAACTTTACGCAAAATTATTGGTGGGAAACGACTTTTTTTTTGGGGTCAAAAATCACGTTTTACGGTAGGACTCGATGGAAAGCACTCAAAACGTTGTGCTGATGGATGGATTGAATAGTACGCGGGTCGTGGAGGTGTGAAAAGTAAAAATCTTACATTAAAAACATGTATTTAAAAAAAAACTTGTGAAAATTTGGAACTTTGACCCCCAATGTCTCCGTAACTATAAGGTTCCCAGGTATGGTCTAGAACAAAGAAATGATCGCAAAGATGGGGAGAACAAGTGTCTTTCAGTTATGTTAAGGGTCTATTTACTCACTTTTTTTTTTTTTTTTTAACATGGTAATATCTTCAAATGAGTCCTCCCACCCAGGGCAGAGCGGGAGGGACTGTCAGACTTGTACTGACTAAAATCCACGGTGTCTTTCAGTAGCCCTTTATGTTCCAGGGTCACGGTAATTCTATGAGTCCCGCGACCCCGGCAGGCTTTGGCCCTCTAGAGGGGGGCCCCGTCATTATGCTGACACTCTTTGAGGCGCGCGTGGAACACAACGCGCCGTCGACCCGGGCATGGTCCATGGTCGGACAGCGAGTCGCCCATTACTCGCCGCCCGCATGCCCGCGCCTACGGTGGCCGGAGATCGTCTGCCGACGTCCGGCGCCGTGAGCGTCTACCACTGCGGCTGGTGTGGAGGGAGGACGCTGTCCTCTCCCTCACGCGGCCCGCCTCCTCCTTCGCGAGCATGACTGCTTCGCAGAAGGAGGCGACTGCTTCCCACTCCGTCTCGCCCCGCAGCATGGCCTCGACCAATGCCGGGCGCGAGAGGTCTCCGCCTATCGCCGCCGTGAGGACACGGCGGTGCTCTGCCCAAGCGGGGCAGTCCTGCACCGTATGCTCCACCGTGTCCTCCGGGCGGTTATTTACTCCCTTTATATAAATTTCAACCGAAACATAACATAATAAATGTAAGTTTACGTAAGTTAAGTTGCTTTCCTGGCTTTACAGATATCTGTTATTAAATTATACAAAAACATCAACTTTCTATACAATACAAAACCTAAAACCACCTTCCAATTCGAAACCACACGATCAAATCAGCATAAATCCTTGTTTACGGCACATACGGAACCCGACGCAGTAATCTGATGCAATCAAAGTTTACAAAGTCGAATTGTAAAGTAACACCCGACTTAGAGACAAAACAGTTTCCTGATTAATCCCGTAAACAAACGTATTTACACGCGGTGCACACGGAAAACCGGATTGGTAAAGGTTTTTGCACAGTGAGTGCATTCGTGGATATATTGTTTCGGGTTTATAAATAAAAGCTTTCATAGCAGTCGAACCGGAAAAGTGCATCTGCTATGAAAGTAACGGATTTTAAAAAGTTTTTCTGTAAATCAATGATGCTATTAAAATTAATGATTTCGTGGAAAACGTAAGGCAATATACTTTTTTATGATAAGCCAGGCTCGTATTAGACTAAAAGACTCTAGTGAAAAATAAAAGTTTTTAGCAATTCGAAAATGTTATTCTTCGATAAAATTATTATTTTCTGAGAATTGTTGATTAATCTACTTTTTACCGAATAAAGCAATAAAAGAAAGAGAATAGAGCTTAACTATAATTTTTCAATGTTTTACAAAATAGAAAATGCGATTTCAATTAAATTACGTAGACGTCTTTCTATCAAGCTTACAATGAAATACAAATGCAGTGAAATACTTAAAACCGATCAAGTCAGGCACCCATCATATCATACTAAATAATATTGTAAAAGTTTGTGAGTATGTATGGATGTCTGGATGTTTGTTACTCTTTCACGCAAAAACTACTAAACGGATTTGGATGAAATTTAGCACACAGATAGTTTATAACCTGGATTAACACATAGGACTTTTTATCTCAGCAGTATGATACCATGGGGAAATTATCGAATACCGCGCGGGCGAAGCCGTGACAATAAACTAGTTTAACAATAAAAATCCCAATATACCTAGCTATTATTTCGTGTATTTTCCGTTCCCCTTTCACAGCTATTCTTACGAAGCTTGCTTACTGGCGCGAGCCTAATTGCAGCTAATCACACGAACAAAAATAGCAGCTTAGTACTAAAAGCCAGACAGGATCGATATCTTTATAATTGCTGCGGCTTTGGCTGTAATGTGGCTTGGAAATTAGCCAATGGTTAGTATTGTTCGGGGAGTGCCTTAAATAATGCAGGTAATGCAGTTTAAACTAAATAATAATATTTCTTATTATTCAGTGGAGCAATTGATCGAGTATAACGCTCACTACCACGCGCGTAGCGTTATGCGTGTATGATTACTACACGCGTAGCGCTACCTGGAGCATCACGGCGTAGAACTTCGTAAAACGAACTAAGCGCGTAGCATCACCGCGTAGTGCTACGCGCTTAGCATTACCTTGTAGCGTTGTATTGATTGATGTCACGTGAGAAGTCATGCTACTTGCTACTCTTTCTTGCGTCTTCTGCTACAAGCTGTATCTCTCAGCATGTAGTGTTCTTTATGCTGTACCCGTCCAGGATTTTCGACAATTCGATTCCTATTTTCAGTTCTCAGTAATCCTCTCATTGTAGCCTCGCCTTTACTCCGATGAGTTTGAGCGCCGTGAGATGCGTTGTGCTTGCAGTCAGAGCTAGGTATCACCGCGCTGGGTACACATAGCGAGAGCGCACTACAAATTCTTTAATTCGCTCGCCTGGATTCGAGCAGCCATTGGTTTTACTGGATGTGGTAAAAGTCGCAGTAAAATGTACGGAGACTGTTTTTTGTGGATTAAACTAGCTACTCTGGATTATAGGGTTGATACGGCATTGAAACTTAATCAAGTACTCGTGCCAGCTGCTTTTTGCTTTTTCTTAGGTGGCTTCAGGCTTTGCCTCATTCGAAAAGGCACTCATAGACTGGTTGAATTAAAGCGTATTTAACTTAACTTTGAAAGTGCAAAGCAGCGTGTTTAGATACGTCTCTATCATAATACCATTTTGTGAAAGTTTATACTTTACTGAGATTAAACAAGAAAGTTCAACCTTCAGTTTAACCGCTTTCAACTCGTGTTTAAACAATAAAACAACAATTACAACGAAGATATAACATAAACATTTTCTTGGTTATTTTATTATTTAACTAGCTTCTGCCAGCGGCTTCGCCCGCGTGGATGTCGAAAAATATCCCACCCGAACAAACATAGTTACTTACCTTTATCCGCTGAGACACGTATAAATTAATTTTTAATTGTCAGCCTAAACACAAAATTTGAATATCCTAACTTCAAAACTGACGGACTTTCATATAAACTTCCATCCCCTATTTTACCCCTAGACAAATATAATCAGAAAGCTTCGAACTGCTAAGCTATCGGGAGTTACACGTGATATTGTGAGTCAACCATAAAAGATAGACATATGCTGTCGTGGGATATTGTTGATATAATTTTAAGGAGAACATTTCCGTTATACATGATTTCTGTGTAGCTTTAACCATTAAGGTTGCACACGCGACGGAAGGTTAAAAAATGGAGTAACTTCTCCCGTTTTCCCAACATTTCCCTTCACTGCTCTGCTCCTATTGATTGTAGCGTGATGAAAAGTATACTATAACCAACTCAGGAGTATGAAAAATAATTGTACCAAGTTTCGTTAAAATCCGTCGAGTAGTTTTTGTTTCTATAACGGTTATACAGACAGACAGACAGACAGACAGACAGACAGACAGACAAAAATTTTACTGATTGCATTTTTGGCATCAGTATCGATCCCTAATCACCCCCTGATAGTTATTTTGGAAATATATTTCATGTACAGAATTGACCTCTCTACAGATTTATTATAAGTATAGATAGTACAAAACGTGCAGAGAGTTCTGTTAGTCATTTTGCAGCGTCCGCCATAGTTTCGTCTTTGAATTTTTGCCATTCTAAACAATAAATGAGTAAAGAGTAGGTACATCTATCTTTTTATTCTGTAAATGTGTAAAACAAGAACGGAAACGCATAAAATAGAAAGTATATTGCTTTTAGAATTCACAACTAGTTACGGAAACGATTTACTTGAGTGAAGTAGATAATAATAATATTTATTTATGAAGATGTTTCTCGTAACTATACGAGTAACATAACGTAACTCACATAAATACATAAGACTATAATTAAATCGCTTATTGACTTTCTAGGAAATGGTTAAAACTGATTAACTTAAAGCTATACATTATTTCAATAGGTAAGTATATAATTGTAACATCATCATAATTCTCGTTTCCTATAACTTAGAAACCAGTTTCATAAAGTATTATGTTTCAGAAGATACTTGTGGTTATGATTGGAAGAACAAAAATAACATTTAAAACAATTGTCGTAAGGTTTAATTACAGATGTAGTCGAATAGGTTTTCTGAAACCCTAGGCAATCTGTTTTATTATTATTAACCTGAGGGCCTCAACAAATCAAGGAGATGTCAGCAAATCGGATGGGGCCTGCAAGGGCCGGTGCCTGCCGGGGCTCCGTGACTGTTCGAAAGAGATACCGCGGCCCTGGAACACAAAGAGCTAAGAAGGAACATGGATGGGTTTTAGTCAGTACAAGTCTGACACTCCGGGGTCATTTGATGATATCCCAACAGAATAAAAAGAGAAAAAGGTCCTCAACAAAGCGAACAATACTGTATTATGCTTGCAAAAACGAACAGGTATGGTGTCAGTAAAAGTCAAGTGGTGTCGGTGTCACTAATGTGGCACAGTAGCGTACAAAAATGTACTATAGCGCCATCTAAAACACAAATGAAGAACAGACATTTTATTTGTATGGGGAATGAAGAACTTTACACCCTGTTCTTTATAACCTTATAGTAATTATTTTTCATTTTGCTAAAAGACCTCACTGAGACATGGGATAGCAGCTTTTCTATGTAATTTTTTCTGATAGGTTATCCATCTTACTTCTTACTACTATTGTAAATGCGAAAGTTTGGATGGATGGATGTTTGTTACTCAATCACGCCAAAACTAATGAACGGATTTGGATGAAATTTGGAACACAAATAGGTTGTAACCTGGATTAACACATAGAATACTTTTTATCCCGGTAGTGTGATCCCGTGGGACAATTATCGAACATCACGCGGGCGACGCCGCGCGCATATGTTAGTTGTATCCTAAATCTCATTGGTAGAACAAGAAAAGTCTTACTAAGAACCTTCCTACATTTAAGCACTTCCATATTCTCTAGGCCGTTGTTCGGAACGTTAGCAAAGCGAAGACTAAATCGTGTAATGCGTTTGTTAAACAAAGCTTCACGTTAGTTGCAGTGTTAATTAATGTCTCCGTCTCGGTGCAAGAACCCTAATAATTATCATGTAATGTGGTGGTGGTGGTATTATAATTGTTGTTTATCATAAACGTTTACCTGGAGCTTAAATATCATCACGCCTTGTAATCCCTGAAGGGTAAGACAGAGGTGTTATTAATTGTACACCCACATTTCATTAATTCATCATTCATTTCATTATTTTTTCGCTATAATATGTTTTTGAACCGCCCGCGTAAATAGTTCTTTTTGCTTTTATAATATTAGTATGGACACATAGTCAAAAACATTCGTGATTATATACTTACACGCCACAAATCTCAGAAATACCTACATGTCGAATCCGATCTTTAGTATGGACATGTAATGAATCGCAAGGGTGGTGGCATCACGCGACCTACTTACAAGTCTACCCACACCACAGCGTGCTTCTACAGAGCCCTGATGTTCAGCTCGAGGTGAGGGCGATAATCAATGTCTGATCGCGGCGGAGTTGAGATGTCTTGGAACTGTATCCGAATCATTGGGCCCCGTGTTATTGTGTTAAGTTGTAATCTCAAGTCATTCGTTAGCTTTGCTAGAAACAGTGTACCGCACCCAGTGTGTTTCCATAGCACGAAACCCATCGTCTGCCCACATGATTTACGAGCCTAATGGAATAAATCTTGACGTATCCGACATATATATATTCAAAAACATTTTCAAAAATGTAAAATCTACAAAACCAGTAGAGCATTCAGCGTATACTAACATTCAAATAATAGTAGCGCTGTAGGCAGATAGTCCATGTTTCCCCAAATAAAGTAGAGACGAATAGAGATGTTAAAGGTGATTAAACCCTAAAGTTTCGTTCAGAAACTACGGTCAGGATCATGTTACTTTATAATTGGTAGGTATCATGATTTCTCTCTGTATTTTATCAGGAATAATTACTAGTAGGTAAATGTTAGCATTTTGTAAATTGAAATTAATTAGTGCGTGAAAAATTGTTCCCGAGGGCAATTTGAGAAATAACGACCAAGTTTGACAAAAGTATTAAAAGGAGTATTTTTCCTAACCAAATTGATAAATAAATAATTACTTACATATTTGACGAAATACAACAACACAATTGGTGAAACATGCCACTCTGTCTATATGTTCGAAAATTACTAGCGTGATGATATTGTGTTTTATTTGGATGGCACACTCTGAAAACCACATAACATCACGCCTGTAATCGCCGAAGGGTTAGGCAGAGGTATTCCTAATAGTATGTACTTACGCACTTTTCGCCAGTTATGTTTTTAGTCCCATGTAATACGGGGCGAGCCTTTTGAGATCAACCGAGCAAAAATCCGGACTGCGTGGCTGCTACTGAGAATTTTTTATAGAATATCATAATAACACTTTGTCCGACCTGGGAATCGAACCCAGGACCTCTTCTGCGGCGCGCTTGCGACCACTCGACCAACTAGGCAGTCACTCTGAAAATGCAACTAATTTTCTTTGAGTCTTCAATTAGTTGGTGCACACTGCACGTCCGTCTACTCCTTCTCAGAATAAAGACGTGCATACTAAAAAAAAAATCGGTTGTCTGTAAAGTCGGTTTACTGACGATAGTTGAACGTAACAACGCCATAAGAAAATACTAATGGAATGGTTGCATTTTTCAAAAAATTAATGTGCGTTGAGCAATTGTTTTATGGAACGCCTCATACGTCATGTTTTTTCGTGGGTGCAGCCGGCTCCATCGAATTATAAGACGTTGTCACGTCAAAACTTACTCACATTTGAGGTGTGAATTGCCTGGTAAGATTAATGTTACAAGCCACACTGATAACCTATGAGCCTTCGACCTTTTAGACACGTCTGTGTCATCTCGTGTCAGAATTGTGAGATAAACGACTCATGAAACGCCGAAACCTTTACGTTCATGCATGCATATTAATTTCTTAGATACTTTGGTTAATTAATTAATGCTGTTAAGTCGATATTCGTCCGGATATAACACTTTGAAGAAGCAATACAGACCCTAGACAAAAAAAAATATATTGACAGACTGTTTCATTTTTCACACTATCTTTTCAGCTACTAACGGTCCGAGTAATTGGAAAGTAAATCGATAATGTCAGACAACATTCATTTCTAGACAAGAAAAATATAAAAAATAACGGTAAATTGGTACTTTCATTGTTTTATTCGAGTTTTTCAAAGGAGGCAACATAAGATACCAGACAAAGTTTTTTTTACAATGGTAAATTGTGAAAAAAACTTTGTCTATACTAAAATAACTCTCAATACCTGTCAAGGAAATACAAATACCTAATTGAATTAATACAAAATTTCGGAAACAGTAAAAAATACAGCAAATCACTGAATTTTTTGTTGTTAACAGTTTTTCTGTTTCTTTTTGTTCACCATCTTCGTGAGAAAATGCTGTGACTGTGCATGACTGTACTGTAACTACGTGCAGTACTGGTTTCACTATCTATAGAACCTTCTGGAATGCATTGTGAACTTTAAAGTGTTTCGAACTAAGTTCAATGTTGTACAAGATTTATGTGGAGCCAGAAGTTGTGGATGACTTGACTTTATGGGTTTACAATAGGTACCTAGTTGAGCACAAATGTTTTTCAAACAAATACTTAAGGTACTAGTAGGTATAGTTCTATAAATGTCGGAATTCCCCTTGGAATGCTGGTATATTCATGGATGGTTGGTTATGCTTGCCATCAAAGGAACGGCAACCTCGTCTGCCTACTACGCTTAAAAATAATAAAATAATCACCCGAGTGTCTCCTTTTGTGTAAATTTGTAAAGAAAATCTTCAAAATTGTGTCCTTAGAAGCCTTATATTCATTAAGGCAATTCTATTTATTTAGTCATTAAAAAATAAACGTTGTTGAAATAATCTTTTTAGGAGATAAAAATATTCTTCGTAGAGACATGATGAATAGCTAAAAAGTAAATATCAGTCCCACTTTCAAACACAAGGTCACAAGACATGTTAATGAATCATTAAACATTGACATTGCCAAAACATCATTAGGTGTACCTACCTGACTTTCGTAGAAACCGATGACGTCAACTAAAAAATTAGTTGCGGATACTTACAATTACAAACGATCATTAATCTTTTATAATAAGCATATTAGTTCGACCAGACCTAATTATTAACCTTCCTGGGAACACAAACAGTAATTAATATCCAAGCCAAATAATTATCTGTAAACCAACACTAAGGAAACGTACACACTTTGAAGCACAATTTATAAATGTCAAAACTCACAAAAGGCCTGTCAAATTGTTGTAACTTTCAATTAGGTATGCACAAGGCATGTGTGTTTTAGACAAAATAGTCCATTTGTCTATGTAACTTAGACAAAAGTTCAAGGTGACTTTATTTCCGTAACATACGACAATTTATTATGTCATGCTGTGCCTTTTACTGGGGTGTGCCCTTCGTAACACTTTCAGTTGTCTGTCACGGCACTCTTGGCTTTGAACTGGACGTAAACATGGACGTAAGATATGACTCGAAATGCATGCGATCACGACTACTCCTAGTCATTGCTTTTTGTGGTGCAAGATATAAAAAATAGACAACAATTATTGTTATTTTAAAGTTTCCTGTTCGAATAACTGTATATTTCCCTAAAATTCGTAAAAAGATGTGCCTTCAACTTTATGTTTTGTTTAAAAATATCCAACTATATAAAGTGCATAGTCGTAACTGCGTTGTATCCGACTTCCCTCAACATAGCATTTCACAAAATAAATCAACCATATCTTACGAAAACCAAAATTCGTGCGCAGTACAGAATATTTTAGTTGCGGTTTCTTGCTAAAACAATCATCAAGGCCATAAGGAAAAATAAAGTATAATAGGAGCTACAATCGCTGCCTCTCACACTTGGACCACGCGCGGTCACCGCCGCGGATCACGATTAGGGTCAAGCTTCAAGGTCTATCGTTACATAATTCTTCAAACATTTCGTTCTAGTATCGATACTATATCGATACTTGATACCTACTTGACTACATTGTTTGCCGACACTTTTTGATCGATTGATCGACGCTACAATAGAGAATCGAAAAAATAAACAACTCGTTTTCGTTCAACCAGCGAATCGAATAAGTCATTCAACTTTTTACGTTCATAACTTTGCGTAGTTTTGGCAATAGGAAATCGATTGCGTATTTGACTGACATTTTTCAATATAAATATGATTTGGATTTTTTAATAAAACTGGCGTTTCAGTGTCAGACAATTACCCGTTACAAGCAAAAGACTAGGCAAAGTAAACCATAACCCATATCTATGTGTTGTTACACCGAAATGAGAATTTCAAACAGAATAATTTTCTATTTTACTTGACTTGCTGTATGTGAATTAAGGGAAACCAAATTCTAAAGGACACAATATCGTTTCTACTCAAGTGACTAGATCTGATCTGTGAGGATTTTATGCCATAAAAGCTGCAAATCCATGTAAATAAAACAGCATTTAAAACTCAGTAATAAATTCATATTTGCGCACTTCACAATCACGACTACAAAGCACTATTTGCACACAAATATTTGGAAATATCATTTCAGAATGAAAGAATATTTAACAAATCCGTTTTGACAATGAAAAACCATTCACTGTTCTGTTCATACCTTTTAAGTGACAACCTTCAAATGCTTATTCAATTCCATAAATAGTTTGAAAACTGTTAAAGCGGTAACTTGCATAAATTTTTCACAATAAGGTCGTGACAAGGCACTCTACTAACTTCCAAAAATATCAGTTGCAATGTCTAAAACGTTGACTTTCGGGGATATAACGAAACAAACCCATAGGACCGTAACATAGATTCTATTTAAATCTATGTCTTTGAAACAGGACCTGAAATATCACTACATGCAAGTATAATTTTTAAGCTATCAGTCGATCGCATTACTTGAAACGTCTATGAAAATGTTTGCATTTGGTATATGTACCTCTTATCAGATATGGTTCCTTGTTGGTCAAGTGGTCGCAAGCACGACTGCTGAGCATGAGGTCGTGAGTTCGATTCCCGGGTCAGAAACAATGTTATTGGGTTTTTCAATCAGCATTCTTTCAGTAGCAGCCCCAGAGTCTGGATTTGGGCCTGGTTGATAACAATAGGCTCGCCTCTTATTACACGGGACTTAAAACATAACTGGCAAAATGTGGGTGTACTATTAGGCACACGTCTGCCTTCTCGGATTACAGGCGTGATGTTATGTTATGTAAAACATTTAATTTCTTCATAAGTTTACGTAGATAAGCTCTACTGACTCTAAAGAGTGTCCATGAAGTTGCTTACCCGTTCTTCTCCTTAGTAATTTTCTACAATTTGTTACAGGCTTCATTTTTCTGACTGACCGACTTTTTGACAATTCAACGGTGCCTAAGATTGTTTTCATGAAATAAATGCTTTAAGTTCGATTGTCAGTTCAAAAATCAGCTCAGTAGTTTAGGCGCTACGATGAAATATGAAAACGTTCCATATATACATAGACCTCTAAAATCATAAATCTTCCTTTTAGCTTTACTATAGTCGGGTAAAAACTACAAATGGTTTAAAAAAAACTATAAATAGGTATTTGGGGAGTTAAAGTTTCTACACAAACATTATGAATATTAAAACAAAACAACTAATTAGTTAAGAGCACAGATTAAATCCCATAAATTAACGTTAAGTCGTGTCTCGTACGTTATTTCGTAAAACACACGATACCGTGACAGTTTCGACCTATTCGTGTAATCAATTAGAAAATTTATTCAGTAATTAAACATGAGCCATCCGTATTTGTCCTTAATTAAAGTACCTGCGAAACTTTTAATTGTTATCCTATCGTACAAAAGAAACTTTGATTTAGAGCGTTCGAAAGAGATACCGTGGCCCTGGAACACAAAGGGCAAAGAAGGAACATGGATGGGTTTTAGTCAGTACGAGTCTGACACTCCCTTCCGCTCCGCCCAGAGTGGGGGGGTCATTTGATGATTTCCGATCCGATAAAAAAAAAGAAAAAAAGGTCGTAATACAAGGAAAATTGGGAGAGGAAATCTAGTTGGAAAAAATCCGGGAATCTACGACAATTTTTTCACACAATACCTAGGTTTTTCACAAAACAAAAATCAACTAACATCAATACTAAATCAACTACGCGCCAATAGATCTCTATAGCCCAATCTACATTTGGTATATCTGAAGCGCTGATACATTCCAGTATCCAATTGATTTATATTGTTCGATAACAATCGCAAATTTACACTGCGTGTTTATCAAAATAACTATCTATGGGAGGCGGCACAATCAAACATACCCTCCGTAAATATCACAATATATCACCTTGATATTTTGCCTGCTTTGTATTCCTCTTCTATAACCTTTTAGAACGTTATAACGAACAAAAGAATATCGAGTACGAATTTCAAAACAATAAGGACGAGTTCGATGGCACAGTTAGCATTGAAATATTAGGCGTATACGCGTAAAGAATTGCTTAATTTTAATGAAACCTCGCCTTAATTTAATTTAACGATAATTTCGTTATACATTTATTGCACAGCTACCGATTTCTAATTGCAAAATATTCAGATATTAGAAGCTTTTAATTGGCATTGCGTACTTTTACAATCAAGTCATTCTCTCGTTACAAAACATTGAAATAATACATCCAGCTCGAAATCAATTATAAATAATGACTAGTAGCTTTCATTAAACAATCCTCAACACCATTAACACTATTATTAAACTAGTGGTATAAACAAACCATTATAATAACAGTACCATTCAAATGACAAGCACGCCGATCAATTAAGTATTATTAGACAGTTTGAGTTCATTGTCAACGAATGACCCTCTGTACTTAGTGCCACCAAAGTATTCAGGCCAGTTATTAAACATGATCACGATAACAGCTGATAGCCCACAAACGCAAGTACATTTACCAAATGACCTGTCACAGGGACAATTGATTCATGAATTTAATTTAGATACGAGAGTACTGGCCAGTAGGCCCAGTAGCCAGTTGTTGTCATTAATTTCGATACTCGTTTGATTAATACCGCTTTGTTTGAACTTGTGTTGTAAAACAAAGGGCACACGAGCATTTTATCATGGAATTCAGATCTGATATGAAAAATCAAAGGCTTTGAAATGCAATTATATTTTATGGGTGGCTGTAAAATTGTAAATAGAGGGCTTTAATTTGATGGCGGGTATTGCTCATTCACGATTTTTGCTTTGACCCTAGACCTTTAAGGTTGGATTTGAAATGGTCCTCATACCAGCAGCATTTCATTTTTATGCAAGATGCGTTGGCATTACAAACAGGTGGCTTGAAGGTGAGGTTCTTTAATATAATGTCCCAATGCTGGACAAAGACCTCCTCTAATTCCTTGTATAAGCTCTCAAAGAAGATTAACCGAAGTAAAAAAATATTAACTGGTCTGCAAAGAAGCAACTAGGCTGGCATTCCAGAGTGCACAAGACGTATCTTTATTTAAGTAGGTATCTGTCGTTCTCTGTCCTATGAACCGTTCTATGTTGTAATCCGGCAACAAAAAAGAAACCCAAACCTTTTCGCAATTACCACTATCATGCAATGCTTATATTGTCACAGCTAGAACAATAGTACATCTACCCACACCACTTGCCACACTGTACACGAATGGGGCGTACCTGCATATTCTGCATTCGTTCTACACCTGGCCTACGCCTCTAGGGTCAATGTTAAACAATTAAATAATAAACGTACATCGTAATTGATGTAACGTATTGCATAATAATAATAAAATTCATTGTTTACTCTCAGACATTTATTTTACTTGAAGGTATTCAAGGCAGACGTGAGTAAAGCCTATAAAATAATATTTTGTAAAGGTCGTTCATCACAATCGTGCGTACTGACTTTTAAAAATAAAACGTTACTGTAATGCATCCTGCCATTCACATAACAACTCTTCCGACAACCTGAAAGAGTCAGACACGGGTCAAATCCAGCTCCAAGGGAACTATTTGACTTTGACAAGTTTTTTTTCGCACCATGGGCAGTTAGATGGTTAGATGGACCCACAATTTAGAAAAGGTGGCTGGTTCAGACTGGACCCAGAAGACAGGGTGTTGTGTAGCTGGGGAGAGGCCTATGCCAAGCAGTAGATTGCAATAGGCTAAATTGATTATAGGGCGGTTGTCATAGTTCAGGATTTACTGTATACCAAATAAACCACCAGCCAGAAAGCTAATTGCTAGCTGTTGTCAATACAAGACTCTTCTTTAGTCACTAACCATACTCAAGACAATACAATAGTCGCCTTGAACACACTACCAATACCTACCTAGTGTCAGGTACTAATTTTGTATACTGTCGCTTATGTTAATTGTCGGTTATTAGTAATCTCTCAATACGTAGAAGCGTGCTCAATATCGCCTATTGTCTTAAACAGCTGTAACACTAATTTAGCTCTCCAAAGATTACATAACTTGATGTCTTTGATTAAGTCTTCTGCAAGCTGAAGTTGTTTCAAAAGCTTTCAATAATCGTCACATTTGACGGCTTTCTATTTTCCCGGAAACCTTTCAACTATTGTTTTTTCTGTAAGTTGACCGAAAACCCATTTTTAACCGACTTCCAAAAAGAGGAGGTTGTCAATTCGTCTGATATAATATTTTTTTTAATCTTAGTTTTTGTTTACTAGGACTCTGAAGGAGCCATGACTTACTACTCATTATGAATAACTTTTAATACGGGACGAATCCGAATCGCAATAAAAATGAGTTGCTCCCTACATATTCACAATTCATGTGAACACAATTGTGCATGTTTATGCCAACAATTTTTTTTTTTCTTATTATCTTCCATTACAAAATAAGCAATAACCTTTCAAGTCAAAACAATATGCCTCTGTTAAAACTAGACCGTGATTAAAAATTAGCGCCTACCACGATTGTATCAAACATTTGTATTGAATCGTGTTATTACTTGTCTCGGCGTCGACTATCGGCGGCGAAATCTCAGCCGTATATTAATCTGTTATCTTAATGACTTACTGTACAACAATTAGATACTTCAACAATACGATAAAGTAGCTAGGTTATTGCTTTGTTTGGTTCATTAAACTTTTGGCGCCAATTCAGCTTACTATTTGTAGGTAGGTAGTTGAACGTGGTCGAAACGACTAAAGAAAAAAAAGCAGGCAACAATATGACCATGATTTTGAAATATATTACCATCGTGGTTGCAAAAATACAGGCATTTGTAGTAATCTCCGCTCAATCCACAACCACCAATCATCACCAGTTCACCACTGCTCTCAAAACAGTGAACAACGTG
Source organism: Noctua comes (assembly GCA_963082995.1). Lineage (NCBI taxonomy): Eukaryota > Metazoa > Arthropoda > Insecta > Lepidoptera > Noctuidae > Noctua > Noctua comes. Next base: position 6,422,945 of record OY720271.1, read on the forward strand.
TGAAAACCGGCATATCCCAAAAATAAAAGAAAATCGAAGGCATCTGACGTCTACCAGCTTATATTGAGCCTTCTTAATGGCTAACAGCTTACTCATAGAGAGGAGCCTTTTGTCCCAGCAGCGAGAACAACAACAGCTTTGGATAACTAAAGAACTAAAATGAGTAACTAGCTCAGTCCTACTCAAACAAACAGTAAATCTATCAGTCACCAGTTACATAATAAAGGTCAGGGGCTGACAATCCAAAGCAATGAGCAAATAAGTATGACTAAAAATATCCTTACGGACTTCTAATACGATCTATTTAAATTTATTCGCGACTGTACCTGTTGATCCGGCATTCCAGTCATGACATTTGACATGAACCTTGAAACGCAGTACCATGAAGGTTTGTGCATCTGTCGTGACCCGACATTGTCTTAGAGCTTGACACTGGCCGCTATTGTTAAGCACGACATTAATTTATTATAAAATCCATACTTAATCCATAAATGCGAAAGTGAGTCTGTATGTCTGTTACCAGTTCACTTATTAACGGCTCAACCCATCGCAATAAAATTTGCACAGGTAGACCATGACCTGGATTAGGACATAGGATACTTTTTATCCAAGTAGTATATTCCCGTGGGATAATTTTCGACATCAACGTGAACGAAGCCGCAGACAAAAGATTAGTTAATTATCTATATCTATCTTCTATCTTCTTCTTCTATCTATACTTATAATAAATCTGTAGAGAGGTCAATTCTGTACATGAAATATATTTCCAAAATAACTATCAGGGGGTGATTAGGGATCGATACTGATGCCAAAAATGCACAATCAGTAAAATTTTTGTCTGTCTGTCTGTCTGTCGGTCTGTCTGTATAACCGTTATAGAAACAAAAACTACTCGACGGATTTTAACGAAACTTGGTACAATTATTTTTCATACTCCTGAGTTGGTTATAGTATACTTTTCATCACGCTACAGTCAATAGGAGCAGAGCAGTGAAGGGAAATGTTGGGAAAACGGGAGAAGTTACTCCATTTTTTAAGCTTCCGTCGCGTGTGCAACCTTAATGCTTAAAGCTACACAGAAATCATGTATGACGGAAATGTTCTCCTTAAAATTATATAAAAAATATCCCACGACAGCATATGTCTATCTTTTATGGTTGACTCACAATATCACGTGTAACTCCCGATAGCTTAGCAGTTCGAAGCTTTCTGATTATATTTGTCTACTCTTACGTTTATAACACTCTCAGTCATCCCTAATTAAAAAAGTTAACATTATTAACTATTCCATAAAAAAGAATAATAGAAATCGGTATAGAAACACCAAAGTTATACATGAAATACGCTAATAATAAGCCATCGCGCGTGAATACTGAATCATGCTATAAGGATTATTTTTGTATAAGGTCCGAGAATCGGTCGCCGCGCTCGACGCGTCTCGCGGCCGAAGTCATAAAAAGGCGAGGCGTCCGAGCGCGAGCTTCGTGCCCTGGCTGTAGGCCTTAATTTCAAGGCATCCACAGGATTTGTCCGGTTAAGCAGAAGCCAGCCTCAGAGGCTGAACTGCGAGACGCCAATACCAAAAAAAAAAAAAAAAAGCGCGAGCTTCATACAATTTCTGCCTGTTGATGCGAATAGACGTTCAGAGCTTCGACCTTATTGACAGACAATACTTAATTGATATTAACAAACCGTGCTTATCAGCGCGACTTTTAGTCTTTGATAATTTATTTTTAGATTCCTTATATTCAAATTTTGTGTTTAGGCTGACAATTGAAAATTAATTTATACGTGTCTCAGCGGATGAAGGTAAGTAACTATGTTTGTTCGGGTGGGATATTTTTCGACATCCACGCGGGCGAAGCCGCTGGCAGAAGCTAGTAATTCATAATAATCTTAATGAAGTTACAAAATAAGACCGCAGTAATCGAAACTGGGTTGTGGGACTGTAAATGAAACATATTACAAAGCTTTTGATTAAAACCTCCAAGGGTATTCTATTAGACTACGAATGAACAATCGAATTCAATTTCGAGTAAGTCACTTTCCAACGAATCGATTTCCTACGGAGTAATGCTAGTTTCGAATAAAGACGTTGAGAAATCTGAATAGTACTGAATAGCTAATATATTACAAAAATAGTGTAGGTAAGTACTACTTAATTTTATTTGCATTTAATATAAAATAACATCACACTTGTATTCCCCGAAGGGTATGGCTGAGTTGTACCCATAGTACACCCAGATTTCGCCAGTAACGTTAACTCCCACGTCATAGGAGGTAAGCCTATTGTCTGCAACTGGGCACAAATAAAGACTACGGGCTGCGTCATTTTCTATGTATTTAATAACGAAATATTTCCTGCCAGTAAATAAGAAATAAAGTGTGTCCCAGTGATGTCTCATTTTACTTGAAAAATTATTCGTCAAAGCATTTTTACTTTGAAAGTTTTCCCAGTCTCTTTTAGCTTTGTCTTTGGTAAAGGAAGTCTGTTCCAGTCGTTTTCAAACAGTTCTTATATTACCAATTCAGGTCCACGACTTAGCGTAGGCGTTATATACGGGAACTAATAAGGTCTGGACGGGAATTCTTAATTATTGTTAGTATTAATATACAGGGTTTCATTTATAGGGAAGGAACGAAAAGGTAAAAGAAAACGTAAATGTCGGGCTCTGGTCGTGAAAAGAAAAATGTATTTCGCCTTGTTCCAACGACGTATTAAGATATTTAATTAAACCTGCTTGCTGAACTTCCCCTTTGTATTTCGTAAATTAATAAAAAAATCGAGGTACCGATAAATAAAAATAACTAAACTTATACTGTCACTTACGGGATATATTCCGTGAATATCGGGAGCTCAAAATAATGAACAATCACGGAAGATATGCCGTAAGTGACAGTATAAATTTAGTTGTAAATCGTGAGAGTTTAAAACAGTGTCTAAAAATAACTTACCTTTTTTGACGTGACAACGTCTTATAATTCGATGGAGCCGGCTGCACGCACGAAAAAGTGAGGCGTTACTTCGCTCTGAGGCGTTCCATAAAACAATTGCTCAACGCACATTCATTTTTTGAAAAATGCAACCATTCCATCAGTATTTTCTTATGACGTTGTCACGTTCAACTATCGTCAGTAAACCGACTTTACAGACAATCGATTTTTCTGAATGCAATTTTATTTAAATCCTAAGTGACGGTTAATTTTAATGCAAATTCTCAGAAACATGAGATAACATCGCATGGTTATATCATTCTTACGTAACCTTTGTTTACAAATACGATTACCTTTTAATAAAAATAGAATCTGAACAAAAAATCCTGTTCAATTTTTTACAGCTAATGATTAATAACAGTTAGATTTAAAAAGATTACGTAATAAGGATAATAATCTTTGAAGAGGCGATGCAAATCGTGCAACTTTTTGCTTAAGCAAAAAGCAACCAAACCTACATACTTTGATGTAAACCTCTATTTTAGCCCCCGCCTTTAATGCTTTCCGCTTTAAAGTATTTGACTACTTAGCTACTTAATAAAGACACGTGGAAGATAAAGTCAAGTACAAAACAAACAGGAAATAATTTAATTATCCTTCTTTTTTTGCGATATTCTACATCGCAAAAATTCAAAAGCCATAATTACGGAGTTGGTTGGACCGTTGGAGAAGCTTCCTTTTCAACAGAGGAACTTCAAACATCGTTCTTTACCTCCAAAAATCCATTGCGAAAAAGTCGTCTTCTTCTTAGGATGCCATTTTTTTTTGTTCTAATTCTTTTTTGGTTCGCCCATACTTGGAACGATCTAAAGCCAATTCGCTGAGGCAAATATTAGCTCCTCGTGTGAAGTTCTCTTTTGAACTGAATGTAACTGACAAAACATTCTTTTTACAAACAAACCAGTTCGCAAAATCAGTTCACAATAAAGTCCTAAACAAAACATTTGCATCCGTAGTCCTTTGATCCGCTAACCAGCGCCGCCGAACCGTTTCAATCCGAATTCGTCCAATAAATGCGTAGTCATGGTTAATGCATGTCCCGTTATTTTCGGCGGGACGGGCGGGACATCAATCTGTATCAGTTTGTTTGATTGGCACGCCTGATCCCGCGCCTCCCTGGGCATTTAGTCCCGCCGGCACGCTTAACTCATGGCTACTGATTTAATTATCTGTACCTACCAATTCATTTTTCAAGCTTCAGTTGAGGCCGTGATGTACGAGGGTTAATTGTGGTTTGTTCGGATTTCAAACTGAAACCTCGAACAAAAATAAAATGAAAGAATAAAAACATGAGAGATTTTTTCCTTGATTGTACCTAATAGAATATGATAAGCACTTAACGTCTAACAAAAGATTACGCTATAAAAATTAAAGAAAGAAAATATCCTAACATTTTCTTGATTAATCCGTTGCTCAAATATTTTCGTCTACGAAACCTTAAGCCAATCGGAGAAACGTATCGCAAATTCGCAATTAGCATCAACCCAAAACATAGACGGAGACATTTTCCCTTCAAACGTCACAACATCTAATTTATTCAAAGTTCATTAGTAAAATTAACGCACACGTAACACAGACAAACTTATGAGATATTAACATGTGTTACTAGGATTATAAATTAACAATACAATTACAATTTACACTGTAATTTAGCTACTGAAACTAACGTACCGCGTTCTAACTGTGTTATTCATAAGCTTGGTGACGTAATCAATCTCGTGGCTGGTTCCCATCGAATATAAACATTGTTTGGAAACGATGCCTCAATGACAATGTAATTTACAATGTCGAGTAATTAGGTGCTTGTATTGTTCTTTATTTGGACTTAAAACTTAGTTATTGTGGTTATTTCTGTGATGAAAGATTAAGTTGTAAGTTTGTTGTTCGTCATACTTACAGGTGTTGCAAAAATTGATGTTAATAAAATGATTTCTTGACATTGATGTAGATTTTTTATGAACACCAGCTTATTTCAGTTTTTGATTTTATAGACAAGCTCCGAAACTTACAGTACTGGAACCTCTTCACCAAAACGGAACTCTTCTTATTCAGTTTTAGATCTTTGCATAAGTGGTTGGCATCGAAATTGTCTGCCAATAGGAACAAAAACTTTTGTTGATATAATAGGGTGTGAAAGACAGGAACAAATAAGAATTATGAAAGCTTTCTAAACAAATAAAACTAGGTGTTGTACACAACTTTTAACAGTGCATAACTCAGACATTTAAAAAAAAAATTGATTAAGAAGCACAATACAATACAATATTAATAATTCAATTTTGTCAAACTTTTTTCACTTATGAAACTAATGCATTTTTTAATGGGAGAGTGCAAGTTGCAACTATGACAAAACCGCAAATTAGGAACAGTACCTACCTACTACTTATTTACCAATCAAATCTTATTGCTTAGCCGTAATAAGGCACTATTTGTCTTGAATAAAATAATTGAAATTCGTGCTACTAATGTCAGTGGCTTGAATACCTAATTACGTGTCAAAATAAAAATGAACTCTCAAAAATCGATTTAGAAGTCGACGCTGAACCAATTTCTTGAAAGACTTGCTTCACATAGTCTGCTGTTAAACGTCTTACCCATATTATGTACAAATCGCTGCAACACAGTATCCTTTGACCCACTGACCACAAAGAATGCAGTAAACGCCATTTACATTAACATAACTACCATGAAGGTTTCCATAGCTACCATAGAGCAGCCAACTGCCACTCTTATGCCCTTCTCGATATAACAATCTCTGACATTAGGTGTTGTTACTACCTACAACACTATACTAGTCACGAAGTCTCGGAAGGTACGCCTAGAAGGCAATCAGATAGAACTTTACCCTATAGTCCTCTACGAAGGGGCTCCGAATTCAAATTTCAAGTTACTATTACAAATAATTGATATAACAAAGCTTGATCCAATACTCGATGTATTGAAGTACCTTTTCGTATCCAATATCTAGTTGAAGTTTTGAAGACCAAAGTATGTCGTATTAGTTTCAGCCACAGATACCTTTATCAAGGGACTTATTGAACTAAGGTTGTCCTTTTAATATAATGAGTGACATTCAATCTATTGGCTAAATAATTAAACTTCGAACAGATTCGTTTTCAATTTATCGATTCCTTAGAAATGACGAATGAAAGGAATGATCGATTGAAAGATTAATGTTATTCATTGCGTTCTTATTCATTAGGAGGTCCTCATCGTCTGCGAAGTTTATATAATAATAGGGTAAAAATAAATTAATGTCGGGTTTACAGCACATTTTACAAATTACTACGTTGATTTGTATTACTTTAAGTTGGAGTGAATCGGTTTTTTCTAGGCAAGCGTGTTCCACCCTAGGCCGCATCATCGCTTGACATTAGCCGAGATGCGACCAAACGCAAGCCTATTTAGGATAAAACTTAATTTGCCTATAATTTTACGTTTAGTCCACTCTCGGCCCCTCGACCCCCAAAAAATAATGTGTCCACTCGGCCCCTAACTATAGTTTCTTCTGGACCCCTAGGGGTCAAGAGTGGATTTTATTTTCCAGCCAAGTTTTAGTTTCCTCTCGACCCCCGAAGTACAGTTACCTACGATGATAAATCATCAGTCTGCCATATAGGTAGTTGAATACTTTTTAACTAAAATACCCTCAATATATTTTTTATAATACTTACTTATAGTCGAGTGCAATTAGCCAATAAGGTGGAACGAAGTATATAGTGCTCGGATTTTCATGGGACTTTTTTTATTGAGTTTCTAGAGAACTGGGGAAAAAAGTAAAAAAAAAAAATTCTTCGCCGCTCGCGATTTTTTTTTATATCCTTTGGTATAGTTTTTATTTCGTAAATGAAAAACTTCAAATTCGACGAATTCAAATTGTGGCATAAAAGTGTGACTTGCGTGCATCCATTAATATTTTAAATAAAGGTTACTAAACATGGAAAATACGCAAGCGGTCTCCAGGACCGACGTTAGTTGGTAGTGTAACTGAAAAACACGTCAGGTGGTTGAGGGTTAATTAAAATAAATCTGTCTTTTCAAAAGTAATCCTCGATAGTTGAATTATTTCTGAACCTGTATTATAGTAGTTATCAAGTGATTTATACAAGTTCTGTAGTAGTTCTGTTCTGTTATCGGCCATATTGTTTGTTTATATGAGTGTCATCTATGTTGCCATTCAGAAATAACTTAATTTAAATTAAGCCCACTTTATTTCGCAAGAAATTATTATTTTAATATATAGTATTGGAATATTAAATTAATCCCGTTACGATTTACGTGCTAGTTTAGCTATAAACGTGATTTCCGATTACTATATTAAAAAACAAAAAAAAAAATTGTTTACTGGCAATTGTTAGACAAGGACACAATCCACTCTGGTCGCTTTCACGCTCTGAAGTTTTCTTCCCCCTTTGAATTAATTAAATTAATATGAACTCTATGTGTTTGACATAAAGGTCATTTTCAAACGGTTTTTTGATATCAAAATTTTGTTCGTACTCATTCCAGTTAGTATATAAGTTCCTTGGTTTCGCCAGATTGAAGAAGAAGCAAAGGTATGACAAAGATATGTTAACAGCTTAATATGAAAAATAGAAAATTCAGATATCTTTGAATTAAGAACACAAATAAATGGTGATTTGTTCATAAAAGTAAATCTTTGTTTCAAATAATCATGTTTATTCCCGCGGCTTCGCCCGCGTGGAGTTTGGGATTTGCCCACTGGATCCTACTTTATCTTATTTTGCCTTTAGTCTGTACCTTACTGTACCTAAATATTAATTTTAGGTACTTACAAACTAGGGGTCGAAAGTGGACGAGGTATGCCTGTCTTTTGTATGAAAATTCAAACTCACCCCCTGGGGGTCGAGTGTGAACTATGTTTAGGGGTTGAGAGGATACAAATAAACAAATCTTTTTTTAGGGGTCGAGGGGTCGAGAGTGGACTAAACGTAATTTCGTTAGACCCTTCGCGCACTAGCGATTTTAAGTTGGCCGATAGTTTGATCGGTCAGAGGATCAGTATAGAGTTATATGGCAGTGTGCGCACTTGAAGAATCGCAGTTGTACGACCGAACTCTCGAACCTCTGACCGATCAAACTATCGGCCAACTTAAAATTGTTAGTGCGCGCAGGCTCTTAAGGTTACTGAATTTTTTTTTTAAAGAACGCTGTTTGTGTTTTTTTTTTTGTTTGTCCTGAGTGAATCTAATAAATGCTTTTTATTTCTTTCTGTCGCTTGATATCTTAGCTTTAAACGAAAAAGGAGATATTTGAAAATATAACAAATCTAGTCTTGTATCATTTGCACAATTCCATTTTCATGTGCATCCTGAAACATAGCACATCTGCTTGCTCACATGCACGCATTTTGCACTTGTTCGCAGAAAGAAATGGGGCGACATTCTTAGGCAATGTGCCAGAATCCGCTCGCCATTTATAATTTTACACGATATTTCATTGCTTTTCAAAACATTTTAAGGCTCTTCGAGCTATATTGTCTTCTGTATGAATCAGAGGGCTTAAATAAAGTAACATTATATAATGTCCCATTAAAACAGATGGACAAATTTTAACACAGCGCTCAGTACGTCGAACCAAAGATATCCAAGCAAAAAAACACTGATTTAAGTGATTTTATTTTGACCTAAAATCATTGGGTTACCAACATTTTTTGTGTATTATCGTTAGCTGATTTTTTTTCTTGTAAGTATCTAATGCGTTTTTCTTGTTTTTTTTTTACCATTGTTCTGAATGATTTCTAAAAGTTTGTCCATCTATTTTAATGGGACTTTACCGATGATCCCGTTAAAAGTCATTACAATTATGTAGAAATACGTAACGCTTTGAAAGCAGTTGCCCATTGTCGCGGCAGAATGGGAATCTCATAATCATCTGTCTAGGCTTTTACCAACTTACCTACTGCTTTTTTGGTTATTAAAACAAAAATACTTTGACGTGGATATTTTAAATCCCCCATTGTTGATTTTTGGTCGACATAAGCTTACTGGTTGTGAAGTTAAAAAAAAATGCCCTAAAAATAAACCAAAAGAAACCACGACCATTTTGTCGTGTTCACGTTTCTAACTGAAACCCAAACGTCGTCCTATTTTAGACTCTGTGTGGCGCAACGACACTCTGACGTCTTTTGTAACACGCCATCAACACGCCTGGCAACGTCTGCACCCCTATACGAGCTTTGTTTCAACCTAGGTTATCAAATCATTTATTTCGAATCAAATAAAATTAGAAACACTTGCTTAGTAATATTGTCAAAGAAAACAGTACAAACCAATCCAGTTAGAAAACTAGCAACCACGGAAACACAGAACTTTTTCAAAATTGGAACACATTGGTAAAACAAATTACAACACGTACATATTAAAAAAAACAAAATGGCGGAATCACTACCATTTTGTTTTGTTCAATACGAAACAATTTTACAAATGTTCGCCAACAACGCCCCCTGCCGATGTAGTTTATGTAATTCAATCGCCGAAATATCCTTGTACCACTGTAACAACCACCTGCGTTACTTAAAACAGTTAAGTATAATCAATTTTCAAAACAACAAAGCAACCTTGAAAATGTTTACATCGAGACCTACATTCTAATAACCTTTTAACACAAAGAAATGTAGTTCAGTGTTCGCTAGAAACATTTGTTGCGATCGGCAGTCGTCACAGTTTTGCATAATAATAGCACAATGGTTTGAGTGGTACGAAACGGTGTTACAAAACGTAAAAGAAACACCTCCTTGGTAGCGCCGCCCTGACGCCGCCGCGGCACTAGTGATGTCTCGAAAATTTAGGAAATAGAACTCGATTGAAGTGATACAAGGATATTTTGGCGCTTGAATGCCATTGACAGGGAGGATATCAGTCTCTGAAAAAACAAGATGGCGGTGTTCGTTCTGATTTTGGATACATCTCAAAAGATTCCTGTACAGCGATACCTATTCCTCTTTTAAACAAATTCTATGTCGCCTGTCCAGTTATGCGGTAACAGCCAGTTCGAACTTTCAATAGCAAACAGGTATCGGAACTGTAGTTCTAGGCTAGGCTTCTAGTTTTCGATAACCTGTCGCAAAATCCAGTATTCAAGTGTCATTTATTGGGTTTCCTACAACGCGGCACGTAGGTAGTCTAGAGATATCTTAATTACTTTACGAAAACGAATTGTCTACCTCTACAAATCCATACGGAATTTGTGTCTAATTAGGAACGGGAAATCACATGTAATTTTCATTCAAATGCAGGTCTAAATCAAATCGCCTAAAAACCGGGACGTCCCGCGTTCCGTGCACATCACTAGCTGTTCATGAATTATTCGATGTTGTGACACTGGGACGCCCGCCCCTAGCCTATCGACACAATGATCTGATACAGCTGATTGAATAATCGAATGAATCAAAGTATTTAATTCTTTTAAAGTTTAGATTCCATCTGATTCTAGAGACGCCCTTCAAATATTGAAATAGCATTTATTTTCTAAGCTAACTGAGAAAAGGGATTTAAGTTCATAGTCAAAAAAAGAATGAGGATTATCCAATATCTATATTGTGGTTTCAGAACGCTAATCTTATAAAAAGTAGGTTCTTGATTGTCTTAAACCTCTTTTATGTGCTTTTGCTATTTCACATGGAAAATAAAATTAATGAAATCATCACGCATAATAAAAATTAAAACAGGCCACCAGCTCTAGTCAATCAATATTCATGCAAAAATTACAATTACAAATAAAAAATATCCGGTTCAGCTGAAAATAAAAATTCAATTTAAGTAGGAAGAAATAACATCCGTCTTTAAAATCCAATCTGGCCAAACCACGGATATGAAAATTAATTTCCGTGCCTTCAAAAAATAAGTATCTGAGGCGGCTCTGAGCATGCCCCAAAGCTGTGCCCAGAATCAGAATCTTAATTGAGCCAAAAAATCCCCCTTGATCCACGGCAACCTGACAAATAAATATTGTTGTATATTTTACTGAAAGATTAACATAATGTTTATTTTATTTTTTTCAGTTTCCACGAGGAGGTGCCTTATTGAAGTATACTTCATAAAGGTAAGCGTTTGAATTAATTTCCGAGGCAATTGCTATAAAATATGATATTATGATTAATAAGTCAAGTTTGTGACTTTGTATATAAGTAGGTAAGTATTCTAGGTATTCTAGGTTCAATATTTTGGGAGATCTTATTTCAATTTAGTTAAGCTTTGCGGTGGGATTAAAATATAAGTTTGGTCAAAAAAATAATGATCAAAGTTCTAGATTAATTTCATTTCGTTTTAGTTCTTTACATTACACAATATTTGAAAAGTATAAACAAAGGAATCTCTCTTCATAGTTACCTTAGTTGTAATTCTACATTAAAAATATCAAAATATTTCATGTCTTATATTTTTTAAACTTGTAACAAAATTCTTAACAACATCACACAATGCAAGAATGATTCTATGATTTCTATGATTCTATCCTGCAGAACAATAGCCAATTTTACCAAGAAATGTAACAAAAAGCAGTGCTGAAATGTCGTAACTTAAATGAACTTTAAGTGAAGCTATTATTGCCAGCTAAGGCGTAGGTTACGCTCTTAAACTAAAGGTTAAAACAGAACGCTATGAGAATTCTCTAAATTATAACGTTTTGTAAGCCGACGCCCAAGTCAAGATACTGATATTTATGTGTTCAGTTTTTACTTGTATCAAGTAACTAGAAATATAAAATCCAAAGCGTGCTAGATTGTATCAATTTTTCACCAGTTGCACGAAATAAAAACAAAAATTGCATGCTCAAATTAATCGTGAAAAATAAGCTACATCGATAGCAATCACTTGTCAAGCGGATTATTTTCAGCTTTCCCAATGTTAACTTACTTTTAGTTAAAATAAAACAAAAATGAAATCATTATATCAGTCTGACAAACCAGTCTTTCCAAGGGGTATCGTTTACCCAGTTCTAACTGGGTTGTGGAGGTCAGGTATGCAGTCCCTCCACGTAAAGTACTGGTATTCAGCTGCTCCCGGTTAGACTGAAAGCCGATCTCAACATGGTTGGGAAAAGGCTAGGCCGATGATGATGATGATTATGTAATCATTATATAAGTTTAGCCATAAAGCAGCACTAATTCAAATCAGCAACGCTTTTGATCTCAGTAATTAATTTTAATCATGTAACATTCAATCTATGGCATAAATTCTATAAGGGAATCCCACTGAGTCGTGCCAATTAATAATTAACAATACTCTTATTTAATTCTGGAATTTAATTACAGTTATAATTACAGCATTTCAATTTGGAACAGGTTAGTTTAGAATATTAACTAAATCCTTTAATTAGGGATCTGTTCCAGCTGAAAATAAATCTACCTAAGTTTAAACACATTGATTAATCACCACTAATCTATGTTTAGATATACCGAAATGCAGTTTTGGTGTAACAAAAATATTTCTGAGCTATTTAAAGTAGTACTTTTATGATGATAAAACCTTTCATAGTAGGTACATAATATAATACTAAACTACGTATAGGTGCATAGCTTCAAGGATAGCCCTTCTCCATACTATTTGAAATTCCGAGCACAAAAAGGGCGTAACACATTAACATAAACATAAGGATGTCCCCTCCATTAAAAACCTTAACCCGAAAACGAAACCGACAAACTAATAACCGAACATATCGATACTCAATACCGATACCAATAAGGTCCCGATGATAATCCCGTCAATGTAATTAAGCGGGAGGAGTTAAAAGGTTGGCTGTCAATATAGGGGCGAAGGGGGCTAAACGGATTAGGGTAAACAGTATAAAGAGCCTTTTGTATCCGAAATTAAATGTCACCCGATGTCATTATTCAGCTTCTGGTTGACACGCATACGATCGCTGCCGTCTGCCACCGCTCGATGCTGGAGATCCGAGGCTTTTATGGTACACGACTATTATTGTCATTTTTGCATCACGACACGAGAATTTGAGAAGAAAAGGATGCAAGAATCTGACAGGAGTCAGATTCTGTTGCCGGCAGTTTAAAAATATAATTATCTACACATAGACAGCCAGTGCCCAGTGTCCTTTATTGAGCCTAAACAAAACAAAATGCTGTGTCATAATAACAATAAATAATACGAGGTCATTGTCAATCATAAGTGTGCTCATTCACGACGCAATAAATATAACTCATTACTATTTGTGATTGATATAGTGCAGTTTTGACACATTGTCAGTTCATCGACATGAAGCACCATTACCAGTGGCATTGGCACTCTGCCGAAATTCCTTCACTAATCTCTAACAATTACATAAGATCGTGAAGCCGTCGTCCCTTCTAAAAGCCGTTATTAGCTAACCCATTAATTATACTCGCAACGGCTGTCGAAGATGCCGCCAAACCAAACTTTGCGTTGCGGAAGTATTAAAATATTACCAAGACTTTAATCCAATTTCCACAAACAATAACACCGTGTTCCATTATGGCGCAGTCGCCTCTACGAATTATGAACCACATTTATATGTAATACGACAGATAATTCACGTATGCGGCAATAATATTGCAAATTATTGGATAACGTGACATAAAATTATACGGTCGCATCACGGGTCCAATTTTCGTAACGAGTGAAATAACGGGAGAGCGCACGAGAGCACGAGTACCTGCGATTCCATTCGTTTATACTTACATATCCCAATCACCTGCGCTCTTGATGATTTATTTACTGCATCAGTGAGCGGGGTACACGTGGCTGAGTTTTGGGCTAAGCATATTTAAACTTTTTGCCATCGAAACGCTAAGGAGAAGAAGCATTAAATAGTATGTTGGAGCTGCTGAAGATTGTACAACTATCTTTGCTTTGTATAAATTCAATCTCTTTAGTATTATATAGCCGCATAGCCCATATTGTGTGAGTACTATGTAATAGAAAGCTGTCATTCGCGGGAAACCTACGTCTTTTCTTGACTTGAATGTGCCCTGGCGGTTAGGAGTGTGTCATGCTCACTCAAATGTCTCGCTGATGGTGGCGCGTGTGTCGGATCATTTGGTTCCCTTCAAAATGGTTGAGTTGAACGGTGCTGATACATGCGTCATGTTCGTGAACGGGCGCTGTCAGTTGTGACTGGTCATCTCTTGGTTGCCACGGCTTATTTGAATTGATTATTTTTATTTAATTTTTTTTGAATTGTTTACTATGGACACTTTTAACGTACACATCTTGCTACATCGTTCTCACATAATGTACCATCTCAACATGAATAATGTAACCAAGAGTTTGTAAAAGTATACTGATTTAAAAGAGTGTCCATGGAGTTTCTTGCCCGTTCTTCTCCATAGAGATCTACGTTAGGGAATGGGCAACTACAGTACTTTCACAGTTTTTATGCCTTGTGACTGGGACTGTAGCTATTGTTGTCTTTGTTTCGACAATTCAAAAGTGCCTGTAACTGGCCTATTTGAAATAAATGCTTTGATTTTGATTTTGATTTTGATTTTGATTATAACGTTAAACGCGATTTTCAGTACTATCCTTTAATGCGTATTGTTATTGGACACGATAAAATTAACGGTCCAATGCGTATTTGGAGTAAATGTATTTTAAACTAGTACCGTACCTAAAACATACGTTATTCGTAATTGAGATGAAGACAGCTTAATAAATGTTTTTTTCTAAATCAAGTAAATCATTCTGTCAGTCTCACGTAATAGAATGCAAATGGGATTTTTCGTCAAGATACAGACGCTTGATAAATTAAAGTTTAATTTACGTGCTTTTATCTACGTACCGAGTTTTGCCCGCGGCCTCACCTTGAAGGAAAGTTGTCGAAAAAACGTTGCTGCTATCACGATAAACAAAAAAAGCCGAATTGTTTACTTAAGACAGGGACTAAAGTAGGCAGCTATCTTGGTTTGATGCTAACTTAACTTGAATTTACAATTGAAATAACAAGATTCCATAACTTCAATTTATCGTGAAACCTTCAAACGTGTGACATCAAACAAAGTGATTCCCAGCTCCACTCACGCACACAAAATTGATTTATTAACAGCTTTAAACGATAATAGCAAATATTGTAAGCAAACCCATAAATTAGGAAAGAGACCTAGACGTAGGAATATTAAGACCGCATTTAGTTGAGCTCCTCGACGCACATTCAGGCCATTAGACACTTGAATGCTTGCTGATCCTGAAAGGGATACAAACGTATATCGTGATAATACGGAGTAAATAGTCGTGTCTACTTGTGTTTTCAATGAGAAGGATCATAGATTAATATCGTTATGTAACGTATTGAATGATCAGAATAATTTAGTACTGTATGTGCCGCTCGTAAGGATAGCAGCCACCATCTGCACACTATGATTACCTGGTAGCCTGGTACATTTATTTTATTTCTGTGTTTTTCCGCCAGCACAAAATAGAATTATACAATTCAACCAATGTACCTGTGCTAACACATCATCATCATCGTTATTAAAGCCGAAAGACGTCCACTGCTGAACTTAGGCCTCCCTTGATGGGAGGTCTATGTGGTAGGTGCCGCCACATTGACTGGTCAACGTCTTCCGGTTCGCGGTCGCCACTCCAGAACTTTTCGGCCCATCGGCCATCCGTTCTGCGAGAATGTGCCCTGCGCACTGCCACTTAACTTCGCAATTCTTCGGGCTACATCGGTAACCTTGGTTCTATTGCGGATGTTTGATCACGCAAGGAAACTCCGAGCTTTTTAAAAGGGATAGCCCTCTCCATTGCCCTTAAAAACAAATGAAAACACAGAACTAAAATAAATGTACCAAGTTTGACATGTCGATGCAAATTTTTTTGACAAGCAACGCCACCTTGAATTGCACACTTAAAGTGGTCATATTATAACTTGTACAAGTTATAATATGACTACTTTAAGTGTGCAGTAGTAGTAGTAACGAACGATCTATGGACCTTTAAGGGGGCGCGCGCGAAACTTTTTTTTTTTTTTTAAAGCACGGAGAGTTAGTTTAGTAACCCGTAATTATCCTTTCACACTGATTTTATGTGCTATACCATTCTAAAGTACAAAAGAAAGATTTTGTCCAAATAGGATATATTTTGTGAGTTTAGTACATGTTTTATAGACACTATATTTGTTAAAGCCAAACAATAATGACCGCAGGCAAAGCATTACGTAATTCAAAGCAAATATTATCTCATCTTCACGCTAAGTTTAATCTGTTTATTACCTAAATGTTAGTTCTAAGATATAAACAGTATTGTAGATAGATAATATATAGATTCTGTTGGTTGCAGTAAATGTCACGTAAGTCTTTTACGATTAAATCGATGGAGTCGCGGATAGCCCTTGTATTCATAGATAATTATCTATATTGTTCCTTAACATCTGTTGTGTAGACTTTAATTTTGCGTCACAGCGTTCCAATTTTCTTATCTATATCGGAAGCTTGTTAATACAAAGTTGTGCGATTACGCAATCCGGAACAACATTACACAATACTTGATAACTTTCCGCTGCATTGACAGCACCAAATTCTCATCTCTTATCTAGATGTGGATTGAGATCATCTTGAAGTTTAAGACCGTTTATTTTTGCTAAAAACTTCCTCTATTAAGCAGAGCTACTTTCATATTAGGAAGTTCCTAATCTCCCATTCTACCTTAGGGCTCAAACACATAAACACGTTACGACGACGCAACGTGCCCCCGCACGGCAACGTGACGTGGCACGTTGCGTCACTGTGCCGTGACGTGGAAATCGACGTCGAGCAACGTAAATAATCACGTTACGACAACGCAATGTGCCACGTTGCACGGCACGTCGTGGTGACGTAAAACATGGCTGAAATATATGGATGGATCCAGTATTTTCTTTGTATCTGTTTCTTCTTTATCCGTCTTCTTAATATTAGCAGGAGGAGAACACGTCTAGTGTGGTCCATTTCTCGAAATTATAACTGCGGCAATTCTCAAATGCGCCACCGTCAATACGACGTCGTTCAACGTGGCACGTTGCGTTGTCGTGACGTGATTATTTACGTTGCTCGACGTGGAAGTACACGTCACGGTGCCGTGACGCAACGTGCCACGTCACGTTGCCGTGCGGTGGCACGTTGCGTCGTCGTAACGTGTTTAAGTGTTTGAGCCCTTAATGTTGTGATCGACTCTATTAGACGTTATTAGATACTCATAATGCAATATTTACGTTAGAATATTTACTTTCTTTAAGGTAACTTGCCGCGTCCCTAACACCTTCCGTTGAACCATAGCCTGTAACTGTGTGTACATCGTGCAATTAACAAAAATACAGTCAAAGCTCGCCTCAATAATTAAGAACATCATATATTTAAATATTTGTAATGCTAACCAGTCTATCTTCAAGAGAAATCAGCTACCATAGTTACACCATTAACAGTGTGTAATCCATTCATAATATAATAACGTAACGAGCAAGAAGTCAGGTCACATCGTAATAATCTGACCCGACTTCTGATCCGATCCAAATGCTTCGAACAAATTATTGAAGCATTGTTAGCTCAATGGACAATACAATACATGACTGATAGATGCTATGATACTTTAGTATGCTGTCAGAAATCAGACAATAACCACTTACCCTATTTGTAGTTATGCCGAAAGTATTATAATCAGCTAGGCAATCGCTCCAAAATACTGGTATTCAGCTGCATTCGTAGTTCAGGTTGTAAGGGACAGTCCTCCACAAACTGACAGGGCGCATTCCGCTCCTTATTTTGAATCATTTTCTTTTTTTTTTCAGTTCCTATTCCTAAAATTCCATTCTCTGTACGCAGCACTCCATTTATGTAATTAATACGGCTAAAATAAAAAATCCAACAATGTATGTTGAAATAATCTAACGAACGACGCGTGAAATCAGCTGTTCACTTCCTGCCTAGCTACAGAGTTCATCGAACTTATCTTCGCGCTTGCCGTTCGCTACGTGCGTTTTGCCACGGGAACGATACATTGCGTATGAGGAAATAAAACAAATCAAATTTATTGGATTCCCCTAACATTCCTGAAATAATTTCTTGTACCGTTCATCTTAGTATACTACGACACTGAATTCACCCCATCAGTTTGTGGAGGGCTGTCCCTTATACCCTGTATATAAATAAAACCCAGTGGAACATCTCAAACACGCAGAATCCCATAAACAAATAGATACAAACATCCTGTGGCTGCTTACAAACATTAAGGAGACAAACGTCGCGTCTATTTAATAAGTAAACAAACTAAGTAGACGTTCACCTAGGCTCAAAGCCGAGTAATGCTCCTACACGACACAACGTGTAAATAAGTCAACCGAGCGTGTAGCCGACAATAGTTGCCTCTGAATCCATTGTGTACTCTTCTTCAAAAACAGATGTCGCTTGGAATAATAGATGTAACTCCTTTGCCGTTTGCAGTCCTGTTTTGTCCCGACTTTGCGTCCGATGCGGGCCCGACCCCTGGCCCCTGATTAGACGACTCTGCCGCCAGAACTGTCCACAACATTTCAAGGCTTTATTGAAGTTACAGACTTGACATGCTAGTTGGACATTCAGGTCTGCATAACTTTAATCTTTGTCTAGTTTGCCACGATACCTGTGGCATTTGGCATCACGAGGGTTAGATCATCTGTTTGTTTACAGTAGTGTACAAGTAGTATTTCAAAGTTCTAAGTTTAACACAAGATACATTCTTGTTAGAGCAATTCCGAAAGCATTGGACTGTGATGTAAGTTACATTAGATTAACAGATAATTACAGCTAATTATAACTAACCTCCACGCGACTAACACATAAATGCAAATTAATTAAATTTTAACCTTGTACAACGCATCTAATCCGATGTGCTTGCACAACAATTGAGAATTTGCCACTAGAGCACGTCTTTTGTTTGATGTAACAAACGACGGCGTATAAGGAACCCAGCGGTGCATTGTGTAATTAATTAATTACGGAGACGACAAGCGATTAGTTCACAGGATTCGTGAGTCCTTGGTCCCTTCGGACATAAATAAGCTGATCGTGCATGCGAAGTAAACAAATGATGTTTAGCAATAGTTCCATTGTTTATTGTGCATAGCGATGCATACCGAACGTTCGGCATTTGTCGAGACACTGCCGAGTGCCGAGGACGACGGTTGTGAAAATAGGCAACTTGTCAACAGTGATTTATGTTCGGCGCACGGCACCGCATCCTTGGCTCAAAAACTTGGTAAACAAATACACGATGTAACAAAAGGATTGTAGAGTTGCGCCGCTATTTGTTCGGCTTGTTCGTAAGTCTAAACATTTGTTGAAATACGAATCTCTTCCTGCGTCGTTTCAGGGTTAGTTTGCTTGATCAAACTTGGAGAACTTAGGTACGAAGATACATGTTCTTGAGAAGGCTTTTAGGCACTGTTATCTTTAATGGGAAGATCTCTATTGTCATGAAAGCTAGACTCTGCAACATTAACATTTTAGAGATACATAAAGCTCAGAACAAAATCGTGACATAAAAATAATCACCTCATAAAAGATAATAAAACCACCAATAAGACAGAGTGACAACAAAAGCTATACAAATAATAAAATAGAAAAATATCAGACATTTTATTCTTGTTCATGAAAAACATGCCTTTCAGACTTCGTAAAATACTGCCACGCTGTCGGCGACGCGTAAACGAATCATGATAACATTGCTTTTAGGCAAAATGTCAACTAAATACGAGAATATTTTTTGTCAGTGAATATTGAAACGGAAATCGGCAAAATATCTATCTCATCATTAGTCTAATTGCCATAAAATGACTGCTTAGCGTGTGATTCTTGAATCGTTTTCTGGGTCGGGCGAAGAAAGAATTTTTCATAGAAAGACCCGGAAATATTCAGATTCTGTTCCGCTTTTTATTCGTATAGGTGGCGATTAGTGTTTTTTAAAGTTAAAAGGAGTGAGAAAAATTTTGAGTATGAATGTAGATAGCTTTAAGAGAAAGACCAAAGAAAAGATGGATGGACTGTATGAAGGATGATATGGATGATTGGGATAAAGGCAGAAGAATGATGAAGAGTTATGACTCTAATTAGATAGGTCCTATAGGGAAAATCATATCATCATTACCGAACCGAACCGAAATTTAAGCGAACTTGGCTGTGTACTACAAAAATCTACGACATATAAAGGGTGTAAAAAGACCCTTAACACAAACGAAAGGCACTTGTTCTCCCCGTCTTTGCGATCATTTTTTTGTTCTAGACCATACCTGGGAACCTTCTAGTTACGGAGATATTGGGGGTCAAAGTTCCAACTTTTTCATAAGTTGTTTTTAAATACATGTTTTTAATGTAAGATTTTTA
Organism: Noctua comes; assembly: GCA_963082995.1. Taxonomy (NCBI): domain Eukaryota; kingdom Metazoa; phylum Arthropoda; class Insecta; order Lepidoptera; family Noctuidae; genus Noctua; species Noctua comes. Next base: position 6,443,265 of record OY720271.1, read on the forward strand.
CTTAACACACCTCCACGACCCCCGTACTATTCAATCCAACCAACAGCACAATGCATTGAGTGCTTTCCATCGAGTCCGGTAGGACTCGATGAAAATCACGCTTTACGGTAGTAAAGCGTGATTTTTCACCCCAAAAAAAAAGTCAATTCCCAGCAATAATTTTTACGTAAAGTTACTTAGTTTGATGTACAGAATGCTTGGTTGACGGCTATGTGAAGGGTCTGTTTACACCCTGTAGATTGGATGTCTCGATTTCATCGATTAGCGTGTTCGTAACAATTTATCAGAAAATTGTCTCGACTGCAGTGCTTGTTAAGATTGTCCACATACCTGATAATGTATCGTGAATAGAAAATCCCGAAAAACCAAATTCAGTTTCACATCGTGACAATTAAACCGTCAATGCCAAAGCTCGGCTCGATATCGCAATTACGTGACTCGTTAAACATTATTAATTGTTTACTAACTGCTTGTAATAACCTGTTGCCAAATATATACGATATCCGAACATAACTGTGTCTGCATTTAATGCGTTATTGTATGCTAAATATTGTTAATCGTAAGTGGGATATATCAATAAATTGTTGCAGCAATGCATTCCGAAATTACGAGAGCGCGTACGCTGAACGCAATTGCGTGGTTTCGAAGAAACTGTAGATTGATCTTAGAGCATCTACGCCACGCTCTAACAAACTTCAAGTACAATCAACAAAGTACTCTCATTCTATGAAGCAACACAAACATCTTACACCAATTAAACCAATAAAGCTCAAATTGTCGAACAAACTGCACTTCTAAAGATTCTTGCTCGTAATCATGACGAACATATCCTTTACAGAGTAACAGGAAATTAGCTAGATAATCGGTATAATTGTAACACCAATCTAAACATTAATCTGTGCTCACAGAGGTGTAACGAAAAGGCTAATTCTCCTTGAGAACACTGATTTCCATTTTTTCACAGTACAGGGCGTTTGCTTAACTAATGTAGCAATAGTATTTAGAAACTAAGTTACGGACCCTTCTGCAACTTTAAAGTACATTGCACCTTACGAAGCCATTAATCAAAAACAAGTTCGAATAGATACGTCAAAGTAAGTGAAACAATACGAGCAGGCATTGTGTCTGCCCAGTGAATGCGTGAGCTGAGTAACTTATCGCTAAAAAGTAAACTCGATCAAAGCCAGCTATGTGAGTCGTGGGATCTTCCCACGTGCTGTGAGAGGCTAATAATTAGTTGTTAGCCAACAATTTGCACCTTGCTTGACTTAGAAAAGAACACAAATCGCTTTATTTTACCTGAAAAACTGTAAATCATTGTTTAAGTAGAAGATAATTTCGATTGCTCTATTACAAGTTTCATAATTTGACCATAATTTGTCAGCTACTATTCCTGTCCTCAGGAGACTGATCGACTTGTTATACTTACGACAGTTGTTTAATGACTCAATTTGTTATGGTAATCTGTACAATATCAGTGACTGATGTATGCACAGGATCATAACTCATTGTTCTTGCTTGTGCGCTAATCTTATTCAGGCCCGAAGGTGTCATGCATTTAGGACGACTTAAAGTCTATAAATATGTATGTGTATTTAATACTTGTAAGCCTATAGTATAAATTAAAATCTCATTAACCTGACACTATTGAATAATTCAAGCGTAATAAATTCGAATAAGTACTTTCGACAATACTCAAATCTAATCTATAAGCACGTAATATATATATTTGGCACGCACCTAATCATACGACATACTCATACGTGTGATATTGGCGAAATGCATTTACCCATTAGTCGCCGTGATTGCAAATATACCTGTCACGACCATCATCATCGAAAATCACGATCGAATTATTGGATAGTGTGCAATCCAATTTCATGTCGGCGCCTGCGTCGCGGCACAATGCAATTTACCAGTTGACGTTTCAACACGCGCCCCGTATTTCTACAACACACCCCATTTTCATCTTCGCGGAACGACACAAAGATGACGCCATTCCTCATGTGAATGAGACTATTGACAACCGTATTGATGCGTTCGTCTCGAAAAGCTGACATGTTCGTACGGCACCGTCTTTACGAAATATGTTCGACAACCCTCCCGCCGCGAGCCGTCCGCCGCCCATTGCATATTCCTCACGGTCCACGGTTCGGAACTATCAAATTTATTTTTATACATATTTTTATTGTTTGCGGTGAGGATTGTCGCCTCCTTAGGGGCTGTTTGTATGCGGACTGAGAAGAATTACGTGTGCGACGGAGCGGATCCACTTAAGAAGTGGAGATAAAACAATTTGTTTAGAAAATGTGCTGTATAATGTGGCTGCATATGATAATGTATGGAAGGAATCTGTAAACTAACGTAGCTTTAGTGTTTATTTTATCGGCGAACGTGTCCACCGGGTGCAGTAGAGGTTCGCTAGAGGGGGATAAAGCTGCATTTTCTCATATGAAATATATAAGTCGAGAAGGATGGTCCTGTGCTTATTTGAATTGTGTGGGAGACTCGGGGCGATATTTTTTGCGGCGCGGCGGCGCTCGCCTCCGGAGTGAATGCGCACTTGATTGTATAATTTAGTTAAGTTAATCTCACTACGAATTGCGCGAAGCTCGCCAGTTTTCAATTTCACATTTGAATGCTATGAACGTTGTTTTCGCGTAAATTGTGTTAATTCCCCCCTCGCGCGCCGGCCGCGCCGCTTGCGGTAACAATGTAGACACCACTACAATGTGTGCGATTACTCAATAAATATTCCGTAAACCGAAAATAATTAACGCGAAAATGAGTTTCATTGATTATTATGTTGTTTTTAAAAATCACTGCAGTATCGGTGCAATCAACAACAAGGTGAGTTGAATTTCGAGCGAATTCAGTTCACATTGTTATTAACTTCCAGCCCAATTTCGGGTTTAAATTACTTTCTGTGTTGTTAATTGAACAACGATTCCGGTGTCCCTTAAACTGATTAAACACTTCGGTATTTAATTATTGCGTCTCAATTTCCTTTTCACAAAGTTTGAAGCGGTATCATTATACTTAAAATTCTGGGTCACTCGCGATTCTGCCCGAGCGGCTCAGTGAAACAGCAACTTTTTGTACAAATTCTATAAGCAACAGTAAATAGCTAAAATAAGACGGATAACTAGTGAGCTGAGCCACTGCTCGCAATTCACTAGAAGGAATCTGAATAATTTAGTGGGTGTACGTAGTCACGTTTAGTCGCCTGCATCGGGCGAAATGTTTTCAAGCGGCAACACTGCGTCCTTTTGAAGGGAATCCCGGAAACTGCGCTTTGAAAGCAATCAAGTCGGTGTTAACGCTCAAAGTAATTTCTTTGGCTTCGTCGGTTCTGATAGACGCCCCTATTACCTATTGCGTTGCCGATGTAGTTGCTATTTCGTATTGCCAGCTCGTTAAGACGCCTTCGGAAACAATGGCGAAATAATGAGTCGGGACGTGACTTGCCTTAAATTAAGTATTAAAATACGTAGTTAAAATAGTGAATAGGAGTTTCTCTTTCAAAATAAATCAACATATTTATGAAGTTTGCAATGAATTTGTCACGTAACATTTTGAACTAGAACCATTAAGTACCTACAACTTACAAGATTAAAGATTATTAATATTCCAAGGCATTCCAAAGAAATTGCAAACTTGTTAACTTCACTTCATAAACACAAATGTTTAAAAGCATCTCAAAAACCGCATAATACGGAATAAAAGCCGGCCTTTCTACCTGCTGATTCGACACTAATTACTACTTTTGGTTTACAGTCGATTATTGACGGTTAAACCGGGGATCACGATCGGTTCCCGTGAAAGAATTCCGTAATCCGATTAAACCCGGGTTTAACCGGGTAACGTCAAAAGCGCACGTGAACCGGGCGTTCTTTTTTAAACCGACCACTAGCACCGATTAGGGTTGAAAATCGAAATGTCCAAAAATGGCGCGGAATTTTGTTCGGTCATGATAAATTATCTTAGTTTCCGGAGAATAAAGAACCTTATTCTCTATTTTCTTCCCTCTTTTCGTTGTGTGATCACTAGGAAAACAGGGGTGGGGAAGTTATCTGATACTGTCAAAGATTATACTGTCCTTTTTCACAGGGAGTAAAGGAATCATGTGGTCTACCATGACGTCTAAAAGCAGGGGTAATAGGGATGTTTCCTGAAAAAATCTAATTAGTCCGTGAGATAGATTTCCCAAAAATATTGGACATGTGTTTTTTCTTTTTTCACGAAAACTAAAAATGAAGACAGTGCGTCGAAAATTCGTGTGACGTCATACTTGTAAGTAAAGTGTACTGACTTTTTACTGAAAAGTGACGTCACAGGCGGCACTGATCTTTGATGCGTTTCATCTTCGTCAATCAAAATTTTATTGATTTGATAAAAAAAAACCTTTCCAATATTTTTCGATAATCTAACTGACGGACTAAATAGAATCATATTTTTTTACAGGAAACATCCCTATTCCAGTGTGGGAAAGAGATGGCGCTAGACAACCTGTATAGCTGTGTCTCTTTCCCACGCTGGAATTACTCCTGCTTTAACACGTCATAGTAACCCCTCTGGTGGCCTACTATGACGTCTTAAAGCAGAAGTAATTCCAGTGCGGGAAAGAGATGGCTCTAGACGACCTGTATAGCTCTGTCTCTTTCCCACACTGGAATTACTCATTTAAGCTTAAGACGTGATAGTAACCCCCCTGGTCATTATTATTACATTATTGAACTTATTATACGACAGCGGGAGCGCAACGTTAATTGTACAATGCAATTTTCATTTGCGGTCACACTGGAATATTTTTACTGGATGTGATTATTTTTATCGGATTTATGCATACAAATTAAATCGTAAATTAGGCTGAACACAATTTGTAACATTCCAGATTTGTAGGGAAATTGAATTACTTTGTGTTAAAACAAAGCTCATAAACAAAACTGCATCAGCAGACAAACTAAAAACAGAGCAGAATTATGGTTGGGGACCACGAATCGTAACTCTGTTAATAGTCGAAGAGTTAATCATTTAAGCAAACAGGGTACATAGCTTTAACGACTCAACAAAGACCAATCTATTATCATCACAATCGTTAACACAATTTGTTTCCTCTGCATTATCACTGCGGTCCATAATCCAGCTTCCATTTGGAGCACATTCACCAGCTTATTGAGCAGAATTTAACGGTGTCATAGTATTAACACTAACGGCCATACTAACAATAATGCGCTAAGTTTTAAGAGCCCAAATATACATGGAAAACGAGCGAGCACATAACATAACATAAATAACTTTTTACTGATCCATTTCTCTATGGACGAGAAAAATAAGCGGGAAATACGGGAACGAAATGAGTATTTTAAACTGACGAATTAAACTTTAATTTTTATTATACAGGGTGGAAGGGCACGATAACGGTTAACACGTATTCAGTACATCATTCTGAGCCCGCTACATAGAACTTTATCACCGGTAATTTTTTTTTTTAAATCAGCTGATCCATACATTTTGACCATGTAGATCTTGCACTTTTGTAGGAAACAGCTGATTTTTTAAAAATAACCGTTGAAAAATTTCTATGTAGGGGCTCAGAATGATGTACTGAATACGTGGTAACCATTTTCGCGTCGGTGTTCATACGTATGGAATAGATGTCATCAAAATTAAGGGCGAGCATAGTAACCACTGAGATACTACATGATAGTATAAGGTAGAATGATACAAAGATCTTTTGGCGCTCGGATGACTGACGAGCGCTGTTGGTGAACATTTGTAAAATTGTTTGTGAAAAGTATTGATAGCGCAAGATAGGTTAGGTTTGCCGATTCTCCCTTCCACCTCGTATGTATAAAGAGAATAAATAAGTCTTCAAAATCCATATACATACTTTCTTTCTAGCTTAATTATATTTCATACATACCTACTTCCAGAAATAAGGCATGAACTCAAACTCAAAGCATTTATTTCAATTAGACCATCACAGGCACTTTTGAATGTCAAAAATACAAAAAAAAAGCGAAGCTACAGTCGCAGTCACAAGGCATAATAACTTGAGAAAGTACTGTAGTTGCTCATTCCAAAGCGTAGATCTCTATGGAGACGAATGGGCAAGAAACTCCATGGACACTCTTTTAAATCAAAATATTGTTACAAAAAACATAAGTTTGTTCGCTGAAAATATTACAAACTACTGAAAAGCACATCCCAGAATTGCTTTTCCAATTCAATGTAATTATCGTTTTAAACCACCTCGGTCCTACACAATGAAACAATAATTGTAACAACAAAACCCACAACAATGCAATAAAGTCAATAAAACAAACCAAACCTGTTTTAAAACATTTGAATTCGTATATTTTTGTAACAGGATTCACGAACAAAAACACTGGAGTGCATTAAAATGGGGTAAAACTGTGAAACGCTATAATCTCTAATTGAGTTTTATTCCCAGTGTTGTCTGTGTGTGGCCGCCACTGCAATTTATTTATTGTTGTTTTAACTTACTTACGTAAAATTTGTTTTATTGCACTCAGGCATAACTTTATTATGAATCTCGAATGGAATGGGGTTTCGTTTAACTGGTCTTGTATTTTCTTTAATGCATCGGTTTTAATGAAGTTTTTCTTTTTTGTTTCAGGTACGGTTCCCGTTTCCGTTATAAATGTATCGGCTTTGTGTAATTAAGGCTGTAGAACTAACGGTACATATGCGCCAGCTTGATTTATTTTAAGGTGATAAAAGATTTTTTTGTTAATTTTTTTTGTTTTTCCTCCTGTAGGAAGGGGCGAATTTATGCGTTAACTTGCCAACATACACGAAAAGTAAAAAAAAAATAAAAAAACAAAAACATAAATATAAAACAAAACAAAAAAAAACAAAAACACAAACAAAGCCTTCTAAAACCAGTATTATTATTTGATAAAAACCTACAACAAAAACGAATGAAGGTACAGAAATGTATCGACACTTCGACAGCTACATTGTGCCCTTTTAAAATGTTAAAATTGTGACAGCCCCTCTGCCCTTTGCATCCAATTACGAAAGGTTGTAATGAAATTAATTAGGAAACTTTACCTGACACTCGGTGGGCGTAATGACGCTACTAGGCTTCCGAGCCCGATCTATTAACTCGCCTATTGGCTTTCGAGGAAACATTTTAAACTTATTTACTTGAAGCTATACATATATACTTTTAAGACTAGCGCTATTTCTGTAACATCTTTTAGTAAAATTACCATTTAAATTAATGTAAATTCTGTCCTGAACAATTTACATAGGTACCTAGTACTATCTTCACAATACTATGTATTTCCAATTACATGAAGCGCCATTCTACTGAAGCTGAAAACAGACACGTTACGCTACGCTGCGCTAGGCGAGCGACACATACCTAGAAATCAGTTAGATTCAAATGCTTGTAGTCACTTCACATGGGGCTGTCATTCATTGGGCCAATTTCATTATACACACACATAACAAATATTTATTAAGTTACGTAAACTAACTATACAACATTAGTTTTAGTGTATGCGAAACCTGAAACACGTGTCTAGTATTTCAATGTAAATAATCTATACACACAATGTCAAAACTGTATCATGAAAAATACAAAGTTATAAGCTAATTATTACCTGGTTGTCCGCTCAAAAACGTGGTCACCACGCAGAGCGCCCGCGCACGCGCCTGCAGCGTCGTCTTGAGCTCATTGATATTAATAATTTGGCAGTAGGTCCCTAAATTATTGAGATAGGTACTTAATGTCGCTCGGTATCCAACTTGTAACTTTTTTTAAACACTTTTATGACAATTTATAACATGGGTTAAAAATTATTGGAATCGATTCAGTTACTTATTCTGAACAAACTATATTCAGGTTTCGCATATACTAAAAATAATGTTGTATACATTATTAATTAAAAACTATTAAAAAACCTTAAATAAATAAACTAACAACAAACTATAAAAGGGCATCAAAAAGCTCCTCAACGCTGTCAGCTGGTAATGTACTCAAGAGAATATAGTACGTATAAAAATGACTTGACCGAAAAAATTCAATCATCATCATCATCTGCCTAGCCTTTTCCCAACTATATTGGGGTCGGCTTCCAGTCTAACCGGATGCAGCTGAATACCGAAAAAATTCAATCATCATCAGATATTTTAAAAAATCCGACCCTCTCAGGCGAAAATCACTAATTACATTAAACAAATAGAGCATCCGACTGAAAAACGGTAATCCAAACGACCAATTTCATTTCTCATTAGTAAGTCTTCCGACCTCGTGCAGCGAATCCTACGGAAACAATTTAATTACTGAAGATTAAAATGTAAGATAAAACGCTTTTCAATTAAACGAACATCGAAAAGTACCTAAACAATAATGAATAATATAATTTTAAACCGTAAATTGCGACACGAACACAAAATTCAGACGCTTAATATTTCAGTGAAATTATTATTGTAGTGTAATTGTCACAATAAAATGTAATGTAATAATGTAACAGGTTGAATGTACAGTCGGGGTGAGAAGGTTAAGCACTTGAAGGTCAATTATTTATGAATGAAATTTGTTTTTTTTTTCTGACTATGATAACAAATGACAGTTTGAAATGTTGCGAGAAAAGAATGTAAAAGAAAAATGTTTAATCTTTTCTTTCTACGAATGTACGGTACTAATGTCACACAAGAATATGCTAGGTTATTAAAGCAGTATATTACAAGGTTCTACAATGATATCATCATCAATGTAATAATGGAACAGGTTGAATGTACAGTCGGGGTGAAAAGGTTAAACACTTGAAGATATTATATTTGTATGAAACTTGTTTTTTTTTTTACTATGATAACAAATGACAGTTTGAAATGTTGCGAGAAAAGAAAGCAAAAAAAATGTTTAATCGTTTCGTTCTACGAATGTACGGTACTAATGTCACACAAGAATATGCTAGGTTATTAAAGCAGTATATTGCAAGGTTCTACAATGATATCATCTGTAGCAACTTTTTACCGTTGCGCGGTTAGATTTACGGCGCACTAAAGCCGAGTAGTTTATTATAAGGCAAGCTTAAGCCTTTTTCGTTGAAAGTTTATGCGGTTATAAATTCGGCCACGCCTCGATTTGAGGCCGATAATTGTGGAAAACTTCCATAGATTAGGTCTAAATACCCGCTTAGCGTAGTTGCTTAGATTTTGTATTCGATTAATACGAGGATGGGCGCGCTTCGAATTTCTGAAATCTTAATTAGTCGACTGCCTCATTGGTCTAGTGGTCGCAAGTGCGACTGCTGAGCGTGAGGTCCTGGGTTCGATTCCCAGGTCGGGCAAAGGAAACCATCAGGAATTTCTCAGTAGCAGCCACGAGTCTCGATTTGTATCCGATTCATGGCAATAGGCCCGCCCCCCATTACATGGGACTTAAACATTGGCGAAATGTGGGTGTACTAATATGTACACCTCAGCCTAACCCTTCGGGGATTACAGGCGTGACGTTATGTTAATGTTATGTAATTAGTCGATGCAGCTTTTTGAATTAGATTTCTGTTCACATCACTCAGGCAACATATTACAGTATGTCCTCATAGAAGTATAATTGACGGCACGGTTGGCGCGGTGGCTGAGCGATTGCCTGCTGCGCCTTGTGTCGCGGGTTCGATTCCTGCACGGAACAAATTTTTGTATGGCCTACAGGTAGTTGTTCTGGGTCTGGCTGTTTGTGTATGTGAATTTAAATGTTTGTTAACGCACCCACGATACAGGAGAAATTCCCAGAGGGGAAATGTATTAAAAAAAAAAAAAAAAATGTAACTATTCTTTTTGAGTAAAAAAAAGTATCTTAAACCGTAAGGTACCAAAGGATGTGCAAGGTTCCTTGCTCGATCAAAGTAAATTAGTAGGTACAGAGTCATAAAAACAGAATTTATAGTTAGTGGCATGTATATAACAGAAACCTAACCATTCACTATTTAATAACATAAATGGAGTCCATACTTTAACAATAAAACATTAATTACGACATTAATCACCTATCAATCAAATACCAAAAGTCTTTGACAATTTATAAATAGCTTCTGTTATTAAAACCCCGGTCTACTGAAATTGACTGGTAGTCGAATTATTTGCGTATGTTCGCAACGGTTTTTTTTAAATATGGTTTTTTTTTTATACTAAATGGGCTTACTCTTGACCTCAATCTAGTCCTGGGAACAGAGATGAGGTCGACGATGGAACGAGCTAACCCAATAGAAGCCTATTAACTCGCGACTTAAATAGATTGGGGTCATATGACTTAATAATAAATATTAACTATCATCTGAGGAGGCTCTCGCTTGGCAGCTGGATCAAGGACTTGAAAGCAGTAAAGCACACGGCGCGTATTTTTAGGAAGTTTCTCTCTCAAGAGCCCTGACCACCGGTAGCTCGGACCCTGTTCCCAATGCTGCTGGGCTACATTTTTATATTGTTCAATGTTTTTTTATATTCATTAATATAAGAATATTTAAAAAATATTCAATGTGTTTAAGAATAAATAAATGAAAAAAAACTATCTTTAATTCAAATTTTAGTATTTTTTAAAAACATGTAACTCGCTTATGTTGTGTAAATCAGGTGTACAAAAGAGGTCTCCTGTGCCTAATACAAATCTGAGTTCTGTTCCAATTTCTGTAATCCACGCAGCTACAGCGGCATGATACAGCAACAAGGAATATTTCATACAATTATACGGAGCTTTGCAACACCGTAACGAACATTACTAATGTGTTTCAGGATTTATGTACTAACAACTAGTGGATATCAAAATTCATTTACAAACAGGATAGAACATAGTGCTTCGCTAATATAAACAGTAATTTGTGGACATTCAGCGTGCAACACATTGTTACAAGCTAGGAAACAAGGATAATAATGTTCCTTGTTTATTTTGTGGCCGTTGGTCAAATAATGAGCACAACTTTGACAATATTAGCAGGGAATCAAGCAATATGGACATTGAAAACGATTGTAAGAATTTACGTTCCTATGTAAGCCATAGATAAGAACATTTCAACACGAAAAGCTGACAAAAAGAAACAAAATAAAACACTATCCCAAATAACATCCAGCCTTCATGTACCACCAAAAAAAGACGAGGAAAACATACGAAAATCTGGTATTGATTTGAGTGGTAGCGAACGAATGACATCGAAATTCCACCCAGATGGTAGACGAGGGACGGTTCAATCATCGCGACCCATATACAAAATTGAAAGCAAATCATAGCACGTTTGCATTCAGTTTATAAGCTCATTTCCATAAGTGTACTGCCTATCACAGTGGCAGGTGCAAATTATCTCCAGTGTATGCAATCAGACGCGTAGTAATCACCGGGATTATTATTGAAGGATTGCTTTAGCATTTGGGATGTTGTCATATTAAGTCGGAGTGAAGATGACCGTGTGTTTGATAATGGTCTGAAACTAACGTTTTAAAATCAAATTAGGTATTAAGCTAAACCGACTTTTTAATTAATTAGGAAAACTTTAAACCGACTTCGAAGCCAGGTGGGCCGCTGCAGGTACAACTTGGTCCGGTAAGGGAATTCCGATAAAACTTAGTGCGACTGTGGACTCTCATCCCAAACCATGGCCCACCTCCTGATCTGCTCTTTGTGCAACTCCACCTGCACTTTAAGGAACCTGTCCGAAACCACTTCTAACACCGTCGATGTGGCTGAGTTCTGGTCGAAACAAATTTAATTTAATAACTACGGTATCGACACGAAGAAGAAGGTGGCAAATTAGGTGGATTGTGGAATGATTTTAGAAACAAATTGGAAATAAACTAACATACCTATGTATACCTAAAATTACTCTTCTTGAAGTCAATTGATTAGTCTCAAACATACCTTATTTATAGCTCTTTTGAATTGCTGATTGCAAACACAAGTCGAAGCGGAGAAAATTCAATCTCGTACACAAGCAATCCAAATAGAAATCCGATGAATTACTCCAGACGTCACAATAATCCATATTTCACATTTGATTGGGTGCGAAGAACGCATATATTTTGAAATACGACTATCGGAATAAACATATTTATATTCCTTTCATAATAAACGAGGTATATTATCCACGCCGAATTCTAATCCGTACAAAGGGTAAGTGGATGATTTCTGACGTGCGGACGAGTGTAAAGGGCCGTGAGTGGCGTGTGTCGAATGTGTAACCACGACCTACATTTCGATACGGCTGCTACGGAAACACAATCAAAACTCAATTTGATAACACTTCCAATTTATAGTTGTATCACGCAATGGCTGGCGCACATCACATAAATGGGAATAAGGGATGTAGCGCATTCAACATCCTGATTTCCTGAATTATTTGATTTGCATCACCGCCTATACAAATGTGGTGACTGGTTTGTCCAACAAATACACTGAAACATTGTTGAAGTATTAAACATACAATCTAAACTCACAATAACAACGAATAAATCGGACGTTACGACTAGTTCAGCTATAAATCTAAATCAGTCGGAGAAAAACGAGAATGTTTCAACAAATTGTTATCGTACGCAATAACAGCATCTTATTGTGTCTCCGCTAGATCAGGATTGAGCCATAATATTGCTTCTTGAATCCACCATCTTTCGATATTTCATTCATCGTTTAACTCTATTCAAGGTATGACCAAATTCAAAATTGAAATTCTAACACAAAATTATGAGTGCATCTACATTGCGAATACGTATTCGTGAATAGACTACTGATTAATTATGAGCTCGAAGTATGCGCACGTGATATGTCAAATGTTTCATCAGTTTCAACTAGTGAAGGCTCCACAATAGATTTTCCAATAAGCTTCGTATTGTGAATAGTAATTTAATTTAATCTTCGCATAATTATTTTTGGGTTAATTAATATGCTTGTTCTGACATTCGCGATCCGATTAACAAGACATCCACGGTTCCTTTGTATTCGAGAACATTTGCTTACCATAAAATACAAGTATCTAAATATGTATATTTAGTTACTCAGTAATTGGTATTCAAGTCAAATAACTTTTGTATTTAGACGACACGTGTAGAGAAAGAGGCTGAGATCTAAATATAGGCTGACGTAAATTAAAACAAAGATGAAAAGAAAATTGTACCCACGCATATAACGTTACACATTTAAGCATACCACATAACAAATAAGGGTTTATTCTGAAACACTACCTCCATAGTGCAATTAATTCAGAATTAAACTTCTATTCGAAATTCAAATTGTAATAATTGCGCTCCACATGCGTAATTAACGAGACTGCTTTACAAATGGCGGTGAACAACTGAGCAATGAGTGACATGGGTGTCGACGGACGTGACGACGAGACGTGCCCCAGAATAATGACCGCCAAATGAACCGGGGACTGATGCGAATCCCAACACTATGATGCGATTGCACCGCGTTGCCCCGCTGTGAATTATTGGATTGATTGCGCCGTCTTGTTTCATCTGCATGCCGTATTGTCTGAATCAAACATTATGCTCCCGATGTTACCGAATTCACGATCTGTTTGGATGCACAATCTGGGTATGTATTTACTTTGCCGTTGATAAATGTATGAAACAAGAAATTAAACAAATTAAACAGGATTATGTTCCAAATTGAGTAGGTAAAATATGGAAAAATATGCATCGGAGTTGCGAAAATTGCAAGTTTATAATGAAGCTATGTAGGCCTACCCATAATCACTTAAATTGGTACTTAAACCAAAATAACCGGCCCCTCATAACAAATTTTATCGTTCAAAATCTCCAATCTCTCAACCTTGTTATGTCAAGACATATCACAACACCTAATCTGCGATCAAACGAGTTGACGATCGCAGCTCGATTGTTACCCGAACAAAGCGAACGCAGTCTGCATGCTCCAATATACCGTGATTCCAGTACAAGTCGAGAGTGTCTCTTATACGACCGCATGGCTTCACAGACCAACAATGGAATGCAACAAAGGCCAGTCGGGCTAGAATAGCTCGCCGGTATTGAACCTGGATAATCGATTCGGATCAAGTATGAACGACAGGCCGTTACCACCGACCGGCGACCTGACATTACTCTGTCAGCTATCAACTGTAGTGTTGGACAAAAAGTTCGGCTTAAAAGCGCTTGTTACATTTTGAACGACGACCCTCGTGTATCACAAAAGCGACGCTTGATTTGGAGTGCCACATGTCATGTTTCGCAATCATTGGACGAGTAGTCACGTCTTGTTAACATGACATAGTCATATCTGAAGAATTCAGTCGTTTAACATAATTACATAATAATACTCATTCAATAATATTCAGTGCATATGAAGGCACACTTGACTGCATTGCATGTGCATTAACATACGTCAACACTGCACATGCTATGTGTAATTTTAAGTATGTCAGAAAATATGCAGAGTGCACTTAATAAAAGCATCGCAAATCTTGCATATGCGTTTCGCGAACGTAAATTGCGAGCCTTAAGGGCCCTTAGCGCAGCCGACAGCTCTGTACTATGCAGCATGTTGTAAAGCATGGACTCGTGAAACATGCATGTCTACGAATAATGATGCGACCGCGGTGTCACGCGTGACGATGAATAAACGCCTAGATTACCGCCCGCTCCATAACCCCGTTCTAACATTATCTTTTAATGCCCGGTTTCTGAATCCCGAAAACGAATCTTTGTGTTTGCCGATAGTAATTGAGGGGAAGATTGTTTTCTTTTGTAAAGTGGGTATCATTTTTAACTATTGACATTTATTTTAGGTGACACTGGCCAGAAGATAAAACACCTAAACCCAAACATTTAAGGCGCGTACCCACCGCGGCGCACTGATAGAGGCCACGCTCGTGCGTTAAGCTTCGCTTTGCAAGAAAATGTATGTGATTGTGTCCACTGCAAACCACGGACACGCACATGCACGCTGTGCATCAATTGACGTCATTAGTACATGCGTTGCTAGCTCGAATAAGGCGCTCCCATAGCTCAACGCTGTCAACGCCATGCACGCTGTTTATGCGGTACACACTATACACGAATATTAACCCACGACTATACCGCGGTGGGCCACGCACGCTACCGTTGTACAAAGTTGGATGTGTAGTATGTACTGCAGTGGAAACGAAGACCCACGGTGTCAAACAAATGAATCCACGCAGCTAAAATACGCCGTCTGCCCGTGCACAGTATACGCCGCGGTGGGTTTGCGCCTTTATGGTAAAAAATCTACACTACACGAAGCCAGAAAAAAGAACTCTACACCATTTAACACTATTCTGTTTTCAAATTGAGTCATGAAGCGTTCATTATAATCTTCGATGACAGACTCATTAGTTTAGATTTAGAACATAACCGTATTGACTGCGAAATAATATAATAGTATTTCATAATTCTCGAGTATTAAACGCACCGCTTGAACGATGCTTAAGTGCTTGCATTGAAAGCATTCTATTACCTAACGTGTATGCACGCTTGAATGGGGAGAGCTTAAAATAATGATTTATTCTAGCGCTATAGTGTGATGCCCCAGGGCTGTGTGCAGTAAACTGGGAGTCCTTTCATTTGCATGTTTTCCTCACTGCATCAAATATCGACGCTGCTCGCTGCCCGCTTCTAGCCGCGTTGCATTGAAACTTTTGTAATTACATAGTATACTTCTCATTTGATTAAAATACTGGTACCTAAACAGAAACTATAAATAAAGGCAATTTTATTGAAATTGAACGCGATCTTAAGTGCGTTTAGACGCATTTATGTACGCGTTCACTGACAATAATCTATCTATACATATAAAATTCAAAGTCCTGACTGACTGACTGACTGACTGACTGACTGACTGACTGATTGACTTATATATCAACGCACAGCCCAAACCACTGGTCCTAGAGACATGAAATTTGGACAGTGTACTCTTTGTAAAGAGTAGGTATCCACTAAGAAAGGGTTTTTCGAAATTCCACCCCTAAGAGGGTGAAATGGGGTGTTGAATTTTCTATGAAACTCTCTCGGGATCGATTGACTTGAAAATGTGTCTACATATACTTCAGTTAAAATGATGATATACGTGTATCACAGTTTTTCCAAAATCATCCCCTAATTTAAAATTCAATGTCCTGACTGGCTGACTGATACATCGACGCACAGCTCAAACCGCTGGTTCTAGACACATGAAATTTAGAGAATGTACTCTTTGTGGAGAATAGGTATCCATTAAGAAAGGGTTTTTTGAAATTTCACCCCTAATAGGGTGAAATGGGGTTTTGAAATTTATGTGAAATTTTTTATTCTCGGAGTCGATTGACTTGAAAATATGTCTACATGTACTTCAGTTAAAATGATGAGATACGTTTATCACAGTTTTTCCAAAATCATCCCCCAATTTAAAATTCCATGTCCTGACTGGCTGACTGATATACCAACGCACAGCCCAAACCGCGCGGGTCCCAGAGATATGAAAATTGGAGGGTGTATTATTTGTCATGAGTAAGTATCAGTATTTTGAAATTCCTACCCCTTAGAGGGTGAAATGGGGTGTTGAATTTTCTGTGAAACTTTTTATTCTCGGGGTAGATTGACTTGAAAATTTGTGTACATACTCTTCAGATAAAATCCAGTAAATCCGATGTCCAATCTCAAACCAAGGTATCAATATTTCACGTATCTAATTTAATTGATATAACTTTAAACTAATAATTGCAAGTTATAAGCAAGTACATGTAAATCAATGTATGTATTATAGATAGATACATAGATTACTTATTATCCCAGAAGTAAGATCCCGTGGGCAATTCCCTAACTCCACGCGAGCGAAGCCGCGGGCATAAGCTAGTCCATTATAAAGATGACTTTGACAGCTCTTAAACGTGCTTTAAATCTGCTGATCGCGTTCAGTTTCTCAGTGGAATTCATCCATAGTCGTCTAGCAAGTAAAAGGATCAAGCATTCTAAACCCATCTTTGCTTCAATAACCCACCCTCAACATAAGCTTAGACTGCTTAACGGTACTTTAGTAATAAGGATACCACATTTGCTCTAATTATTCTTGCTATAAAAATGCAACGTCATTTTATGAGATAAATTAACTCATGGTTCGGAAAATCGCGATTAAAAATAAATAATACGAAGGCTCATTATCCTTAAGAGGGTTACAGAGGGGTGCATCGGTTAACCAATGCAAAAACTAGACTGAAGTAGAAGATCTAGACAGTAATGAAAGGAAAAACAAAATAGAAAACTTAACCAAACAAAACTTGCGGGTATTTCGTATTTCTTCGTTTTTAGGGCTGGCTTTTCCCCCTCTCTCTCTCTCTCTAAGTAGCATACCAGTCTGGATTTGAACCCAATTGACATCAATGGCTCGCCACCTATTAAGTACATGGAACTAAAATATAACTGACGAAATGTGGATATGTACTATACTAATGCCACCTCTGCCCAGCTCCTCAGAGAAAAATATGCATGATGTTATGTTAAAATACAAACGAAAAATTTTTTTGAATTGAAAACCGTGTTTATATGTATAAACTAAGTGTACACCATCCCTTGTCGGAACCCAAGTGTACATGTGTGTCGGGTAATAGACCGCAGCGCGGTAGTTCTTCCTAGTTCTCATGTAATGCGCCTCTATTACGTACAGCTAATTAATAGAGCTCAAGTAGTATTTACTTTCGACCTTAAGTGGCTGCTGACCATACATATTGTAAGTACGAAGTATCATTCTCTGGTCGTCCTGATACAAGAAAAGACTGTGATCAGAAACGTCGACGATACTATTCGTGCGCACCCTTTGTGTGTAGTATGCCGTACATAACCATTACTCTAAAAATGGCACGAGCTTTTCCCATTTTTAGGGTTCCGCACCTCAGTCGGCAAAAACGGAACCCATATAGGATCACTTTGTTGTCTTGTTTGTCTGTCCGTCTGTCTAGAACCTTTTCCTCACGAACGCGTGGAGGTATCAAGCTGATATCAAATACTCAGGTCTGCTACCCCTTACCCCTAAAAATCAAACTTTTCAACGCGATCAAAAGATATGACCGTTAATGTCGCATATTTTGCGATTTCACAAGGGAATCAAAACCTATAGAATACTTCGCGTAAATCACGAAATTTAAATTTGGCAAGAAAAAAAACTGAAAACCGTAAATAATTATGTAGTTTAATATCAAAATACCTATAAGTTCATACGGAACTCGGTGCGCTAGTCTAACTCGAACTTGGCCGGTTTTTTTTTTATAGTGACTGATATTAGAAAAAAAATATAATTTCTCTTTAAAAGTGAAACCAGAACCACACTACGCTTCACCAAGTGTACACCATCTCTTGTCGGAACACACGTGTCCATAGGGTGTCGGGTAATAGCCCGCAGCGCGGTAATTCTTCCTAGTTCTCATGTAACGCGCTCGTTCGTGTAACGATGCGCCTCTATTACTGCCACTAACTAATAGTGCTCTAGTAGTCTTTACTTTCCACCGTAAGTGGCTGCGTAATAATTTACTCAGCTGGACCAAGCATTCTTTGCGAAGTGTGTAGTTTCTTGAAGAACGTAATTGTAGTGTTTATATGACATTATGGGCGTTTACGGGTAATCATTTCGGACGCACGATGCGTTCAGTATTTTCCCTAACCTATGGAGGTAAAAAATGAGGCTGGTAGAAAAGTAAGTGGCTTTTATTGAGATTAAGTAACACACCAAGGGTTAACAGAGTGCAAAATAGCCCCTTTCCTGCACTAGTAGAAGCAATTTAATCACCAGTTTGTAACGGGAAAAACTGTTTATTAATCTAATTTAATGTGAAAGCATAATATAAGTTTTTAAACTATCATGGTCACTAACATTACTATTAATACTAATAACGGGATATTTACCATGTTTACTGTTTTCTATGAGTTTCCGATATTTCGGCGCTATTGCAAGCACCACGATCACGGATAAACAGTAAACATGGTAAATATCCCGTTATTAGTATTAATAGTAGTGAAAGCACAAGTTCTTTACTTGAAGAAAACTCGATATCCTAAAAATATACTTCGTCCACAAACTAGCCAAATGATAGCTCCAGTCCAATGTCCATTATTTACATTTTCCAGTGGCTTTTCTTTCTGTAAAACCTGTAATATGCCGTTTTACGTTCCGGGGCACTGCGTATGCAAATACAGTGAAGTCGATAGCCAACGTCCTCGTTAGTGCCCTCTCAAAGGCAAATATACGTACGTATATACCTTTATATGTTCTATACATGGGCTAGAGGACTACCGAATAGCTTTTCTGCAATAGGATTAACTTACAGATACAAAGATGGCGGAAAAACGGCTTTGCGGAAGACCTTTGTACAGGAAATATAATTATGTAAAAGGAAATGTAAATAATATGTGTTTACGTAAGTAGCTGGTTTTATGCATGTGAGTATGTTTTTGTATGCTTTCTTCTACATGTCGTTCTACAAGTAGTATAATTTCATTTTCATATATTTTTTTATCTCGCTTTCTCTCTGCTCAGAGCAAAATTAAGCAGCTGGAGTAAACTGTTCTACTCTTAATCCTACATCAACATGAAAAATTACCAGATTAAATTAATATTATAACATTCATAAAGCTCTTGGAGTTATAACGTCAGAGGTTTATTAAGAAATCTCGGGTCAAAACCCAGTAAATCACTTCGGTGAAACTGTTGACTTTTTGTACTACCGTTTAATGCTTACTTACACACTTACTTTATTCAAAGTGTATTCAAGAACGAACCAGCAACATGTGCTGTTAATGGCTGAATATAAAATTCATTAACTCGCGTTTAATAACGCACAGTTATACATGAATGCAGTTAAGCTAAATACTAATTCCCCGGAGCCAGTTTCCAGTTAACCCTCGTCTTAATAGAAAATTTCTTTATGTAAATTTAAATTCAAAAAAATCCCCCATTTATTCTCAGTGGCGTAAGTTGGATGAAAAAATCTATTAGCCAAGAAAGATGAAAAATACAGTCCGGCTTTTCCTCCGTGCTTATTTCACGAAGTATGCAAAGTAGCGCCAAAGCGACCCCTTTTATAGTCACACTGAATTGAGCAATTAAAAGTCTAATAATAGTTTCTTTATGTACTTTTAATTTAGTCTGTAGGACAAGGGAAGTAAGAAACACCGTGTTAATGAGGGTAGATGGCGCTACGGATATTGAAAAAGTGATTAGATTTTTGAGGACAATGTTGCAGTTTTAACGTCGACGTTGGCGGCAAGAGGTTATGAAGCCGGGTTTTTCATTAGCTTGTTGCTCTGTACTTTAGCTAAGATTGTTCCCGGAAAAGCTTTCAGTTTTAATGTCAAGGAAAGAGGAAATTTTAAATTTGAAAACTTCGCTTGTCATGGACGCTTGTTCGCTTTTTCCAGCGAACCTTTAAAATATGCTTCCATGATTCTCGTTATTCAATATTCAATTTTAGTAATAAACGCATGCCTCGTTTCGTCTAGGCGACTTTTACCATATTAAATTGATCAATCAAGACTGACACAAACACCGTGCATTTTTATTGCAACATTAACATCAAGGAAATTGTGATGTTCAAAGCGTGTGTCTATTAAAACGATTGCCAGTAATGACGCTGATAATAGTTTGGTGTTGTCCTCAACAAATGGATTTAACTGAACATAATTGCATTTAACATTCAAATGATCGAATCGCATCAATAATAATATTTGATTGGCTGAGATTCGTGAATGGTATTACGTGTCATATGTTAGGAGCAAGGCTATACACGACTCATGGTGAACGACGGAACTAAAGCCCTATATGCACATTCATATGTTAGTCACGAAATAAAAATAAAACTAGTTTTAACCTCGAAGAGATAATAGATTACTGTTATTTGGATAAGGTTTTTCGATATGTAATAAAAAGCGCTATCTCGGTGATCAAATAATCGAATTCGTGTTTATGGTAAAGTTCAATCTATAAAATTAATTAATTCTAATCAAATAACACGTACAGTCATCTAACTTTAGTGCGTTATGGTTCCTTTCGCGTAAGATTGACATTTTCAGGGATCCTCCTGAAAATGCGCCTTTGCTGCATTTTGTGAAATTGTCCGTGCAATCATCATCTGCCTTGCCTTTTTTTTTTTTTTTCGAATGGGAAATCATCAAATGACCCCCCCCCCCACTCTGGGCGGAGCGGAAGGGAGTGTCAGACTTGTACTGACTAAAACCCATCCATGTTCCTTCTTTGCCCTTTGTGTTCCAGGGCCACGGTATCTCTTTCGAACAGTCCCGCAGCCCTGGCAGGCATCGGCCCTTGCAGGCCCCTACATCATTGCTGACATCTCTTTGATCTGCCTTGCCTTTACCCAACCTTATTGGGGTCGCCTTTCAGTCTAACCGGATGCAGCTGAATACCAGTATTTTACAAGGAGCGACTGCCTATCAGACCTCCACAACCCAGTTAGTACTAGGTAATACGATACCCTTGGTAAGACTGGTTGTCGGAATTTTGGGCCACTGACTAATTGTAACAACTGTCAAAGATCTACAAATTACAGCCGGGATCAACGGCTTAACGTGCTTTCCGAGGCACGGAGGAAACCCATCCACAGACCAACCTAGGCAAGCGCGGCTTAACCTGAAGATTGATCCGAGCGGCAATTATTATTTAGCCATGAGCTCATCAAATTCCCCGTGGAAATTGGATTGAAAACACAAGATTAGTTCCGACTATGGCTTCGCGCCACAAGAACCATGACGGACTCGTCTAACAATTAACTAGAACATTCTATAAACAAAAAAAAAATAACTCCGTTTTCTCGAAGGCAATAAACAATTTTCCATTTTTAAATTCTGACAGCTCTGTTATTACCAACCTTACAAACATAATATTGACTATTCAGCTGTAATAATAACACGGAGCATCCAATTATTGACACTTAAATGATTGATTGCTCTGCAATTGAAATAACGTTCGAACACAAATGACGAGCACCATTTAGTAAACAATAAAATGTACTATCGCCCTTGACTTTTGAGCACTAAAGCCGAGGTTAGGTCATAATGGCTGTATTATACAATACTTTTGAAAGGAATTTAAGGAAGAGATTAGCTGATGTAATGAAGATTTTATTGATAAAGTCGTCGGCTGCAAAGAATTTCGGCGAAGGTTGAGTTATATTCTTTATTATTTACTAAAAACGTGCAATCACGTCAATAGGTAATTAAATTTAGAAACACTAATTAAACAAAAACTATCGAATGATCATAAAAGCACCATCTTTAAAATCAACTAATTAAACTCGTGTTAATGGTAAAAAAAAAGCTTAAAAATAGAATTGCAAAAAAGCTCGTTGATTTATTAAAAACAATCCACATACCGACATCATGTAAGACATACGTCAAAACAAATACCATTAAGTAACTCATTCATGCACATCATTCATTTAAAAAAATAAATCAAAGTACTTTTACAAGTCGCGTCCTTCTCAGTTAATTTGAACATGGCTGAAGACGACATGGAAATAAAAGGTCATTCCGAGGCGTTAACTGATGCACACGATAACACGACGTGACACGACAGATTGCCAGCAATTATTAAACGCTACAATTGACTGTCTAATTCTTGACCTTTGCCTATTCGAATATTTATCAAAGTTGTCACTTACTCCGTTACACCACTGACACTGGGTCATTTTTTAATGCAATTAGTTTTTCAACAAAACGTGACGTTCATTCATAATTTAATAAACCGTTATCAATGTTGTTATAATCAAGACTTAGGTCAAAGCTTTGCCATTAATCAATGTCATCAGTTTTTTATACAATTACTGATTTATTTTATACACATTTTTGAACAGATACCTCACACGGTGAATCAATAAGTCAATCTTGAAAGATTGTCTTGATTGAATCATCGTGTGCGGTACTTAGCTACGGCAACGAAGCTTGATACACTTTTATCTAATATAGTTCACTTAACCTTAAATGTAACTTATAATAAAGCGTTTCATAAATAATGTATTTTTGTTTCCATGACATCGTAAATCGAGCTGCGATAAGTGTTCCGTCGCGAGCACCAAGCCCCAACTTGTATTCAATTTGACGAAAGAAACATTCCCTATCAGAACTAACTCGTTTGTATAATGTAGAAATTAAGGACTTTAATTTTCTGTGACCTACACAGAAGGTTTTCATATTGTTCGATATTGAATTAGGGCGTTCTATTTCCACGTGCGCAGTCTATTGTAATACATCGAGTTGAAATTGATTTCTCAATGGGGACCCTTTGTTTACTACTATTTATTATATTGGAATGATGGATTGGTTTCAAAATGGTCCGGTCTGTATAATTGGTTGTTCTGAATAGGATCGTCGAGTGAGCCTGCACACAATAGAGGTACAATGATGTTGGCCTTGGAGTATTACATCGGTTCAATCAAAATATTGGGGCAGAGGTTATCTGCGAAGTTCCCTGGGTCGGTAGAGATCCCCTGCCATTGTGCGGGTACTACTTGCCGTCGTGAAAAGTACTCGATCCACTTATCGTTGCTTCGAATACCATTGGAGTCACGGTCGATTGAACATTGAATAAGGATCCAGATGTTGAACGCTTGTTTATATCTCGCCAATACGATTCGATTTAGAGGTACATTTACTTTAAGTTTTGCACTTGTATTTATCATTTTTACAGAGCTGTTTTGGGTTAAGTAATTTAAGATTCAGATTTGGTTATCCTTGATTGGATCAATCTCATTATATACGGCGGTTAATATTAACATAAGTCAATATTCAAAATTTAATATTCGATAAATTGAACTTTTGTGTGTATTTCGAACTAGCCTCAGCTCAACACACACTAGACCGCAACATGTTTGTCCGCGTAGGCTTTATTGGGTGGAACAATTCATCAAAAATCTAATTAAGTCGGTGGGCGCGGGGCTTCAGCCCGTGAAACGGTGACAGGAGATTAAGTTCAGCTTTAATTACGCCGCCAGCACTATTCCAGTCAACTTGCTATTTTACTGGCGCGGCAGCTCGCAAGCGAGTGCTCTGTCTACCGGCGCGCCCAGCACGAACTAAACGTCACCTTATTTCCGCACTTACACTGGATTTATAGCCGAATGCATTATCTGTGTCTAATATATGCAAACTACTTTTTGATTCATCGAACCGAGCTGTATCTGGGAACGTTTTTTAGATATGCAGATATTTCATATTTCACCGTATACTTAATTAATTCATAAATTTATTAAAATACTTAAACACAAATAAATATCTAAACAGCAAAAGACTCATAGGCACCTAAACAAACAAACCATATTGAATATTGTAGTACAGCTAACATAAATACACTGTAATTAACGCAAAGCTTTATATTATGCTTTGCTGAAGTTAAAGCGAGCAAAGTCATAATCATAATAACTTGGTAAGGAAGCTAATAAATGGATGCAGCGACAGAATATCTATACGTGTTACTGTGAAGGCAAGTGACATCGCCCGTAATAACCTCCATGTTAATTAAAACGCTTGTCGATGGATAAACTATTATATCGATACCCGGTGTTTACGTCATGTTGATACCCGAGTAATGAAGTGGTTTCTCATCCATCTTTAGATTATCGAAGTTAGATGGAATTAGGCGTATTGACGTTTGAGTTCTTTGTTACAGGGCTGTATGATGCTTTTAGCGCGGTCATAGTCGGAACTAATTCCTCTGTCTTGATTTTTTTAAAACAATTTCCATAGACAGTTTTACAACTTTTTTCCAATTCCTGACAAATTACATTTGCAATCGCCAAAAGAACCACACTACACTATAACCTAATTAAAAATAAAAATAAATAAATAAATAAAAACAGACAAACTAAAAAAGTGACACATGATAAACCAAACGAAAAAGTGTAAGAAAAAGAAACAGTTTCCCAAGAACAAAGGAAAATCGTAACAATCAACAACAAACAACAAATGTTGCACCGTTTAGAATAGATGCGAACCCCGGCTCGGCCACGACATCTCGGATAAGCAAAGGAGATGTCACGTGAATGTTAATTCTTTAGCGATTAGTATTCAAGGCGAAACAACAACTAATAAAAAGGAGCCACCGTCGGGAAAATTGAAAATATCCGCAACCGTCAGGAAAATGAGGAGACCTCTTCGTCACGCCGTGAAATTAGAATCGTCCCGAGCAGTTCCGATGCTTGTCACGTGGCACGAAAAGTTTGTTTACGTTGCCATTTGATTATAATCTAAACGAAATTTCCTTAACGGGCGGCCATAGCTTTTGTTATTAATGCCAGAGGTGCTGTTACTCTCCTCACAAATAAGAATAAAACATCATTTTGTTTGGGGAAGCGTGATTATTATACAAATTAGATACGTTTCGTTATGCTCACATAAACAAAAAGAATTTCCTTACTGCCACGTTTTTCAATTACGACTAAGTAGCCACAGATAAGGGAGTAAAATGGAGTCAGATTTGAAATTCCATTTGTATGAATGTGAAAGTTCTGTTTTATAGCTTTGAGTTAAACAAACATGCGCTGAGCCCCACAAAAGCAAGTTAATTAACTTACTCCATTCCTAATATTGATTTTCGCTCTATGAAGCGGAAGCAAATAACTACAGGTAGATAAAGTAAGTAGGGTAACCATATCAAAGGTCTCGGATCGAGGACTTACACAAAAACGGGAAAGTACGCGGTAGGGGCGTCGTTATCAGTAGCTATCCATCTGCTGTGATCTGAGACCGGTATTGACGAAAAGCCCAAGATCCGAACTGCTCCCGAATACTTTAAGCCCTGTTAGTAATGGACAGATGTAATAAAAGATTGGACCTTCTCAAACTTTTTACCGAGATTATTGACAGAAAAGCGTTTAAACAGACTTTGAGTACGTTTTCTCATTGTTCATTTATAAAACGGTCAAACGAATCGTCCCAAAGTGTGGTAGCTCTAATAGTATCGATCTCTAAGCCACTCGTACCATTCCGGTCACTGGCAATGGCTATGTCACTATCGAATGTAGTCCATCCAAACTTAATCACCCTGTATACATTTATAGTCAATTAAATTACAGTATTGAAATGAGCACGAACTACTGTTCGAAATTGGATGAGCTAATGTATCTTGGTTAACTTTAAAGTATCATTATCATAATTCACAAGTTTAAACATTAGTCCCATTCCTAATTGCGAGTAGATAACCCTAACTTATTCAAAATTGGTCACACTCAATACTGAACTACGCCTTTGAAACTCAATCGACGGAGTGAATACAGGGCTAACGATCACGTAACTATTGGGTATCATTACTTTAAGCATACGTCCCGCAGACGTACGGTCACCCTCAATGCAGATAAGCCAGCTTATTTGAATGAGTGGTGTTCGGACCGCAAAACTGAGCGAGTAACGAGAATGTCTGGCCTCCCAACGAAGCCAATAGGCCAATACGTGGTCACCGCTTATGAAAGGGAGACGTGACTAGTACTGTTTGAATGCATTCCCATACCTGTGGGTTTGTGGTCGAATTATTCGAAAAGATTTGTTAGGCGAATGGAAGAAATGAAGTGATTTGAGAATCGAACAGCGGTGAAAACGTTGAAGTACAAAAATGAAAATTAAAAAATGCGTTTTTGGATAAATGTCTTTATCGACCAGGTGTAACTTCGAGCTGCAAGCAATCTGGCACAAATTGCACTTTTTTTAGTTTTCTCCGAGCGTGACACATAACCTCCTTTTTTATGAAAAGTTAAATTCAAAATCAGTCAAGAGATGTAAATGGTTATGATCGGTCACGTTTTAAATCAAATGAATTAAAAAAGCATATTGCTATCAAATTCTGCCATCAGATCGAACTTTGTCAAACCGACAACCATTCGTTAGGACTGCACGAGTATTACTGGCTTCGTAACTAGAAACACAGTAACTTCAATATAGTCTAGACTAATGTTAGTTTCTGTGTTTTCACTTACGAGGGCACTATAGGTAAACTACATCGAAACAATCCCATCAACCTATCCAATATAATCATATCACGCAACTCATCAAATTCAGTTATCATTATACGATTGTATTCACAATTTACAGCTGAAAGCGTATGTTACAGGCGTCTGCAGCTAATGTGTATTAGCATGTTCAATTGTAATCTCGGACGGTTAATGTTGGACAAATGCGCGCATGCATTATACATTCGAATGTGAGACACGGATTTGTGATTTGTGTATTGTCGCATAATTGTGTACTTAGTAGTTTTCGGACATACCTATTGGTTCAAATTAAAAAGAAATTAATAATAGTGAACCTAATGTTCATTTTTGTTAATGCTACCTAGCAGTGGCGAAGGGTGAAAATTGAGTCAGGGGAAGCCGAAGAAATACAATGAGAATTTTTTTTTTTTTAATTTTTTTTTCTATGTTTATTTTGATCTTATTTTCGTTACCAGTGACCCCGAAAACCATGAAAATGATGAAAAAACAAAAAAAATCGTATGATTGATTATATTATTTGTCTATAGTACTGACTGCAATTTTTCAAAGGGAAGCCGGTAGGAATTGAGTTCTATGGAACCTTCGCCACTGCTACCTAGTATAACACCTATATGAATAGTGAATACATACCTAAATAAAGCGCTGTTAGATTGTATGTAATCCAACAGTGCCAAAACTGACAGTGGTTAGGATTCTTGTTTATTTTCAACTTTTATACTATTGGGAAAAGATGTCGCCAAAAAACGATATGTTTTACCTTACCGCACGCACTAATGTAGTAAAAACATGATCCATAGCGTTTCTCAAGTAAAAGGTAAAATTCACCGTATCAGGGAAGCAATCTATATTAACCACAGAATGACCCTCTGATGCCCTATTGACAATAGATGCAACTCGATTCGATACGTAGGCAGTATTAAATATTGGCAATCAAAGACCATTACCATATAAAAGACAATCAACAAAAAGTCTAGAGTGATGGGACCTCGAAGGATTCATCAATGAAGGTTGAAATGCTTTTAAAGTCTGGTCTTGATTGACAATATATTTCTTAATTAATCAGCTAAACTAATTATACCCATCACAATTAAAGTAAATGTCATAGAAACGTTTATCTCGTCATTGTCATATATTAAAAGCAAGGTTAGGCTCATCACACGTAATTATTGTTTCGTGTATTGTATGTTAGTTAGTTGTTGAATGAGAAATAAGAAGATGATTTATTAATTACACTGATTTATTTGACAAAACAAAACCTTTTTGGAAAATATAACACGATCTTATTTATATTTATACATTTATTTGTCCGATGGAGTCAGGCAGAAATCACAGAACGCCTTTGGATCCTTATATACTTAACATGAAGTATACATATCTTCTGCCAGGGCTGCGGGACTGTTCGAAAGAGATACCGTGGCCCTGGAACACAAAGGGCAAAGAAGGAACATGGATGGGTTTTAGTCAGTAGAAGTCTGACACTTCCTTCCGCTCCGCCCAGAGTGGGTGGTCATTTGATGATTTCCCATCCGAAAAAAATCTATCACAGCCATTATTAATTATACCGTCAAAATTTTAAGCGATCGCAGCTGAGAAATATTTCGTAGAAATAATCACCATGCTTGACAAGCACAAATAGATTCCTACACAAGTTACTAAAATAACAAATTACAATTTACCATCGAATGTGGGAAGATGTACTTCAAAGGTCGTCGAAATGTTCATCGGAACAAGGGATGAAAAAATAACAAAAAATATTTTTCTTCCATTGAGTTAGCAATCTTCCCACGAATAAATGGAAACATCTGAGGTACAGATTAAGATGCTCATCATGAAAGGTAATACTTATGCATTGGTGCAATCTTTGACCCCAATTCGTTTGATATCAAAGTGTTGCAAATTATCTCAGAAATGAAGCGAGGATTGCTACCGTTCCCACATATTTTAAATGAGAGAACTTAATCGTAATCTTACAAATGTCGTTAGCATGTAAATGCATTCAGTAATACGTTGCATGGATGAATACTTAGGATATCACAATCTCTCGTAACGTCAGGAATATAGGGTAACGAATAGGGAAGGGGGGACGAATAGGGGTGTAGGGAATATAGGGGGGTCGAAAATATGAAATCATGAATGGATAAAACTTTGATTTAAAACCGTATTAAAGACTTATTATATCCATAGTCAAACTTATGGTTGACATGTAGGTATTTTGCTATTCAACTACATATTTACAGTTTTCAGATTTTTTCCTATACATATTTCATGATTCTAGGTCAACGGAAAGTACCCTATGGTTTTGATTCCCTTGTGGAATCGCAAAATATGCGACATAGACAGTCATATCTTTTGATCGCGTTGACTTACAAGTTTGATTTTATCACTGCTGTAAGAGGTAGAAGACCTAAGTATTGGCTATTAATTTTATCCTTTACGCATTCCTGAGAAAAAGGGTCTTGACAGACGGACAGGCGGACAACAGAGTGATCCTATAAGGGTTCCATTTTTGCCGACTGAGGTACGGAACCTTAAAAAAGCACAAAAAGATGACGCTGCTATACATCAATGCATAAACATAAACTACTGATTAAGGCCCGGCGCCCATTGGCGGCACGGCAAGGTAAGGTATTTTTAGGCGACGAATAAAAATATAACTTAAAACTATGGTGATAAAGTTGAAATTTCAATGTTAAGTACATACCACGGTATAGTTTTTGCGGTATAGTTTTTGTTCTTACGACTGTTAACATTTATTCGTCGCAAAAAAATACCTTGCCATGCCGTGCCGCCAATGGGCGCCGGGCCTAAATAGCTCCTGTAACTTTTTCATCTTGCATACAAAACATCAAAATAAATAGAAAATTCTGCTACAAATCGAACGTCACCCATGATTTAACACAATCTAAATCTAGATGTAATAGTTAGAAGATATACTCGAACAATGGATCAAATCAAATACACAAGTCACACAAGCAAAGAGATTTATCACGATTTTAACATTAAACATTTTCTTATCTATTTTTCGGTAAAGACTGTTTCCGTAGCCTGACGAGGGGTCAAGGACGAAGTGTAACCTCTTTAATTTTATTACACTAAAAGGTCAAGTTCTCATTACCTGCCTGCCATCTACTCATAAATTTATCAAATGGCTCAGGTTTAATGGAGGAGCCCAACTCTATTACTATAGGGAATAAACTAATGTGATTAGAGGACTTTTCTGGAAAATTGTGGAACCCTGGAAGTCTAGCAAAGGTTTAAAGTGGGTGATAGACGTGCGAGTAAGTACGCGGACTTGTGGCTCGACGACCTTTTTCGCCTGTGTGTCACCTTAAAAACGCGTACTTTAAAATTGCCGCGCAAGTTCGCCGGCGATCCAACCTGTTTGAAATCTTACTCGTAGCTCCTCTCGGCTCGTACGTGTGGCAGCGCTGCGAGCCGGGAATCGATAAATAAAAAAATAAAATAAAAAAATCTTCCTTCTCTTCACGTAACTCTCTTACTAAATTCACATGCGATAAACGCTCTCTTTTCGTAATCCAGTGCTTTACCCACACTTGTCGATTTCGTCTTTTTTTTATTAGTTTTTAAAATGTTGTATGATATAATTCCCAAATAACACAAAGCTTCTTCTCTCGACGACATCGCGATATAGTATGAGCAAGCTTCACGTGACTCACCGACGTCGAGCCGAGTAAGTTCACGATCTTAAAAACCGCGTACTTTAAGTTCGTACGTCTATCACCCACTTTACAATCCCTCATCTTATAGGAAAAGAGATGGTGCAACAGTTCATACGTCTTTTAGGTCTGTTTTAGTACTATGTCTTAAGATACACGTTTCCTAGTTTAAGAGACAGGGTTCATTATTTTTATGTGCATATATTTTTTGTGGACCTAAATCTTCTGTGCATAAAAAGCTATATTATAATGCTTATGTATTTCTGCCAGTTTGTTTCGAACCGTGTCTGTGTGTATTACTTGGATAAATAAACAATTTTATTATTATTATTTTATGACAAAAAATTCTGCAAAAAATCGATTCATCCTCATCTTAGCATCCAAAAAACGTCCATTGCTGAAGTTATACCACCCCGAGCGACGCCACGTCGACGAGTCCTGTACTTCTCTTCATCATTCAAATGGATAAAGTAAATTAGCCAAACAATATTGATAAAACTTCCCATAAAAGTACCTACATTCTCACTTATAAAATGATACAAAACAAAGTGAAGGTTCTATAAGCAATAATAGCTATTCATAGAAAAGAAGAATATGGAAACTTGTTTACCTCGCAAAGGAAATAGTAACAGCAAATCAGAATAATATATCTAGACAACCATTTACTGCCACTTACAGCTTATGTTCCAGTTTTCATTTCAATAAACAAAACTGTAACAGGAATTCCGGGAAAGCAAAACAGTTTATCTCATATAGAGATCAAACAACTTGTAATAGATACTACGGAAAAATAAAAGGGTCACATTTTGAATAAACAAGTATCATATTTGTATTTGGGTAGTAGTTTGTAATGTATTATGAGAAATATTTTGTTTAGGTTATTTTTGTCCGTTTTATGCTGTTTGTATTTTAATTATCTGCTCTGTTCTCTGTCTCTTCTTCAAGCCGTATCTACCTAATACTGTGTGTATTGCACACCACTTTGGTTACGGGTCTCCCGCCTCCAACTCTTTCCGGATACTCTGACTAGGTCGTTGATCCACCTGGCTCGTCATTTTTAACACTAATATTCCTTTTATTTCTGAAAATACCTATATTTAGCAAAATTATATTTACGATTAAAAGGATAAGTAACAAATCTTTTTCATATAACACAACTCCCAAATCTACTGACAAAGCGATATTAAAACAAATAACTAACTATTTTGATAACCTCGCCATTCTAGAAGATCAATAGAGTTGTTACATCTGTTCACAGTTCGCCAACAACTTTCGTTTGTAAGTTACAAACTTGCGATGATGGGCGATGTAACTTGGATGTTTTCCTACCTACCCTCGCTATTATTCATCTCAAAGTTTATTACTTTAGCCAGTATTTACCCACAGGTAACTTCAATTATTGTTTTAGCCTCATTGAAAACTAAATTACAAGTTGTCTTGAAGCGCTGTCGCGAAGCACTCAGGATGTCAGAATAATGTGAATGCAGAAGTATATTCGAGATTCCATTACTGGATACCGCTGAGAGAATCGTATTATTCATCCATTAAAAGCTGCGACGTGCCACTCGCTGATCTAAAATTCAAAATTTTTGTTGAAACAGATAAATGGAAGGAATATCCTCGTTAAAAGCTGACAGCAAACACTCGTCATGTTTATTTGAAATGATAAAATGTTGTTATAACCATCGTACCTACGTTTAACTATGCTGGTGTTCGAAAATGCAGGTGTTCTACCAGTAAAGTGACATCATAAGTGCTCTGCCCCGACATTTATTAGGATATCGCGGTATTAAGAGTCATATTTACGACTAGCGCCATCTAGTTGGGCACGTGGGCAGTTTCAGCGGCGAAGGAAAGACTTATCCCATGTTTATGATGAGGAGACGATACCTTGAGGTTTTATAGCCGTAACTTAACAGTTCTAGTAAATCCTGTAGAAACTGAATTATGGGTGCTTAAAGTCATCTTTGAATAACGTGAGTGAGGCACCAATTTTAAATAGTTGATAGTTACATTCAAAACGTTACTATGTACTCGCTCACAAACAAAATAAAAAAAATTATACTAGCTGCTGCCCCGACTTCATTCCCGTGAATATTTTGATGGGTATTTATGGGAAAAAAAAGATAGCCTATGTCCTTTCTCAGGATATAATCTATCTCCTCGCCTATTTCATTACGATCCGATCAACCGTTTCGTTCTGAAAAGGTAACAGACAAACAAACAGATTTACTTTCGCATTTGTAATATTAGTTTAGATAACATTTTATTTAAAAAACGAAGGTTCGAATAATCTTTCAAATTAAAACAGTACACACCTCCTTTCATGAAAAATGAGCACCCAAAATGATAATGGCAAAATTCTCCTTAGATAAGAGTGGAGCAAGACTAATGAATTTAAATGCTATTCAATTAAATGCACATGAATAATTCACTAAAAGAATGTTAATGCGGAAAAGAATGCCAGCCTTCCTCGTAGTCGAGATTTGGGGACGGTTAATTAATTATTTTTTACGACAATTCATCCCTTCCTCTCGCTGTCTTAATGGTGGTTCTCACCAATTGTGAAACAAAGTTCAACGCGTGCGATTTTTAAGCATTTTTGGGGTTTTAAAACGAATGTTTTATTTACTTGAGGTTATTGCTGGTGCTGAAACTTACATTTTGGGTGATAGGCTACGGATATGTCCTTGCAAAAGGATATTCTAAAATTCATCTCAATTTTCTGCGTGCCACATCCTTTAAATTCAGGGTTCGAAGCGATAATTCTAATGATAATTATCTTGATAATTATACCTAGTTAATTATCTTGATAACAACAAAAATCATTGTCAATGTCACTTCACGTGTATCCAAACGCGTTCTAAGTAGACTTAAATATAATAATCCAGTTTCTAATACTAATCTACACATTTAATGAAAAACGTAATAACATCATAATTTAATTAAGCTCCATGTGCGTCCTCTAAGTGACAATCTTAGATGAAATTGTTAAGAGCCCTCTACTTTTAATTATTTCTAACCCGCTTGAAGAATAATATTAACCAATTAGTATATGTTTTGGCATAGACAACTTTTAATAGCAAATATTCAACTACAACGTGTAACATAATAAACGCAAGACCTCTCGTGTGGTGTCTCAGACCATGAAACTGAACAACTTTTGTTCTATGACTTTTGGAAATTCATAACTTTTTTTTTAGTTTTACTATACATGTGGATCAGCTGATTGCGTCCGTTCCTATAGAAAGTAATTTTTTTTTGCGAATTTCAAGAACTCGTAGAACAAAAGATGTTTAGTTTCATGGTGCGAGAGACCACACGGGAGATCTTTGCGTTTATTATGTTACACCTTGTATACGAAATATAGGAGGAATGCTTATTCTTATTCTCAGTCAGTCATAACTCTACAGTAAAAAAAGGTTGAAAGAAACTAATAAAATAAGGTTCTATTTTTAGTGTCGATGCAGCTGTTATTGTCTGTTTTGGTGCTCAGCTGCATCAATTTACTAAAAACACAGAGTGACAACAAAACACACCAGAGACAAAGCAGTGCTTATGCCAATCGAAAATAGCAAAGAAACATAAAACCATGGTGTAAACACGTCGCGTAGTCGCCATTCGCTCGGAATTGACTTATAAAGGGAAGCAGTAAACGAAGCGAAGACCCCGTGTTTGTCCGGGGGGTGAACGCTCCTTTTACACGCATTCATTCAAACCAACTAAATTGCTTGTATGTATGTAACTATTGTGGAAGAACTAAAATTGATGGGAAAGTCGACATTACTTTCTTTTAAATTGACATGGCGAGTTTTTTGCATGTTTTTTTTTAATATCTCACAATTTAAACTTCCTTGACCGCCTCGTTAGTCTAATGGTCGCAAGCGCAACTGCTGAGCATGAGGTCCTGGGTTCGATTCCCGGGTCGGGCAACGTGTTTATGGGATTTCCATCAGGAATTTGTCAGTAACAACCACGGAGTCTCGATTTGTGCCAATTGATATTACATAGGACTTAAAAAACATAACTGTACATGTGTGTAAAATGAGTGTACTATTAGGTACACCTCTGTCTAACCCCTCAGGGATTACAGGCGTGATGTTATGTTACTTTTAAACTAACGCAGCTTTTTGCGTGACTTTTTTTTATATCTCACATTTTGGATTTTTTTTTCAATTCATTCATAACTATTTGCGTGCATGAAACCATTTCTAAAGGGTTTTTACCATCTGCCTGAAAATATTCTTCACGTCTGAAACGTTCGTTTTCAATCATACACAATTAACAGATCTTTGTTGTACACACTGTGAAACTACACAAATTCAACTAACACTTACGGGATATCTTCCGTGATTTCCCGTAAGTGACAGTATAAGTTTAGTTATAAACCGTGAAAGCTTAAAACAGTGTTTACACAAATTCAGATAATTATGCTCTTTTCTATTACAAAGTTCGTTACAACATTCTTAAATGAGCAGTAAATTGCAAATATCAAACATTGTGCGGAAAATAAGAGTTTCTACTCATATACATCCTGTTTTTAATAACCTTACTCGTGACTTAACGCCAATAAATATCGTTTAGCGTATTATTATCGGTTAATACTTTAGTATTATTTAACACCTAAGCTTGCTCATTATCGCCATGTCTTGCGAAGGTGTGAAAGGAATGTGGCGGCCGTCGCCGTCTGGTCTGGTCCTTACCGTCTCCGTACATAATTCATACGTTGTGTTCACGGTCTTACTTCATTATTGGCAAAGTAACAAGACAATGTGTTTTATAATGATTGCACGTAGGTAAGCTTTGGGAGGTGTCTATAATAACTCGTGGTAACCACACAATGTTACCATGGTTTAGTGTTGGTGTAAGACAATGTAGCCATGATTTCCCAGTCATTGCCAACAGAATCATAGCTAGTATTTGGGTAGCACAAACACATACTACAGTTCGCAGCACAGCACGTTATGTTTGCGTTCGGCCGCGTTACTGTTGCCGCTGATATATTGGATATGTAGCTCGCTCCGCGCGTCCCACTCTGTCTGCCGCTATAATAAATTTTGTGACAAACAATATTCCCCTGTCCTTTGTCTGGTGGCGATGTGGCCGCGGACGGCATCGATCGCATTGTTAGAAGGCACAATACCTCCCAGACCTCGCTCTAGGTGCTTCTGTTTTCTAACTTACAATAGGTACATAAACAAGGAGGTCGTATTCAACCGCTTTTATTAGGAAACCTGTAAACAGCCCTACAATTGTTCGGGAGCTACCTATTTGTCCTAATAAGCTGACGCCTGTAAACAACTACTGAATTAATTTTAGCTAAAATATTTGTTTGGTTTGTGTTGTTTGTTTCTTGATCCAGTGCGGAAATATAAAAGCTGTTACTGCAAATTATATTGTGTGTCTATAAATACATGTATAGCCTCTATACTTTGGATTCAAACAATGATATAAAAATAATAAGCTTTAAAATAGCTATTGCATATATTTCACGGTCTAATCCGAAAAAGCATGTATTTATATTGGCTAAGCCATATAATTGGCTGCTACCAAGACGTGTAAGTACCACTCCCGCCCAGCTTATTATCTGTTGTGACTAATGTGACCTTAGGCAAGGTCATGTCGATCAAGTGTATTTTTGTGAATAATGTGGGGTTTTATCGTAGGCGGGTGTTACACCGTAAGCAGCGATAGTAGTTAGTATCCATTGTTCTTTATCTCGGTTGTAAACGGTGTCGGCGCGCCTTCGTGCCTTGTGCCTCGAGCTCATGACTCACTGCGATGCTGATCAGAATGCCTCGTGGGCTCGACTTACGAAATTTCCAAGGAGCACCATTTTAACTTGCGCTCATTGAGGAAGTTACTAACGGCTCTATTTTGCAATCTCACATGCATGTTTAGCATTTGAACTATTGTACTTGCGCTTGCAAGGTTCCCAGGAATCGAAGCGGATCTGTTGCTTACATTTTAGTCCGTGTAATATAGGATACGCCATCAACATAGTTACGTCTCATTAGTGCAACAATGCCTCACTGACTGCTTGCTGTTAATACGGTATTAGTGGCAAACTGGCGGGAAGTGAATTTTAGGGCCCGTAAAGTTAAATTTATTGCTAAACTCATGGTTTGTGCTGTTAGTTTATAGTGTCGGTATGAACTTATATATTAATGTTGCACATCGATAGTACCTACAGGTAGGTAATGTAAGTTTACGAATCTTCACCACCAATCTGTCATTAATATTTATGGCTGTGTATTATAAATATCATAACCCTCCTTTTTGCTTCGCCGTGGACGGGTAATTAATGACTCCCAATAAGAAACTGATCAAACATTATGACACATTTCGTAGTAGCCCTACTGGTCAGCGTCTCGTAGCAACGCGTAGCGGACTCGTAGCGCGTAACCTTAATCGGCGTAGCATTCAATAATAGTCATATTGATTCTTGTCATTTCTTGTAGACATATTTCTTGGAAACCGTTATGTTAATTTTGGTTTGAGCTTTTTGTTCGTAACTCTAACAATAAGTGCCAAACAGGGGTATGGTTTTATCCAGTAACTGGGTTACAGTGGCGAAGGTTCCATACAACCCGATTCCTACCGGCTTCCCTTTAAAAAATGGCACAGTCAGTGTTCTGTAGCCAATAATGTTCTATACAGTAAAGATATGTACTCCGGCTTACCTCTTACAAAAACTGACCCTTCGCCACTGCTGGGTTATAAATATCAGATAGACAATCGGTCTATGTAAAATGCTGGTGTCCAGCTGCACCCGGTTAGATTGAAGGCCAACACTAACATAGTTGTGAAAAGGCTAGGCAGATATTGATG
Source organism: Noctua comes (assembly GCA_963082995.1). Lineage (NCBI taxonomy): Eukaryota > Metazoa > Arthropoda > Insecta > Lepidoptera > Noctuidae > Noctua > Noctua comes. The sequence continues at coordinate 6,480,727 of OY720271.1, forward strand.
ACTGCATGCCGACAGTAATAATTCAGCGAAATAATGAATCACAATCTTTAAAAAATGACGCAATGACAGCCCACAAGCAAAGTGATGGTAACTATGCTTAATATTTACTATAAAGTGTTAAAGTTATATCATATCCACACAAAAAATATTGAATGACAAGAACTAATCTAACGGCCAAGGCGAAGGGAACTCAAAGGTCAGGTATCTAACGTCCATAATGATCAAATTTATCTATTAACTATGAACACATTGGCATTCGAACACGACTGATTAGTCATTAAGTATGTTCGGCATGTTCACGCATTGGACCTTTCGTCCTCGTATGTTCTCAATTTGCATTCAATGTAAACGAGACAATGAGATAATTATTATTTAAGTTTCATTTTGTCTGAGATAAGTCATGTATGTGGTGGTTATGTAGGTTGATCGATTAATTAGTGTTTTTGACCTAACAACGTCTTATAATTCGATGGAGCCGGCTGCACGCACGAAAAAAACATGCGTTACCTCGCTCTGAGGCGTTCCATAAAACAATTGCTCAACACACATTAATTTTTTGAAAAATGCAACCATTCCATCAGTATTTTCTTATGACGTTGTCACGTGCAACTATCGTCAGTAAACCGACTTTACAGACAACCGATTTTTTATTTGCAGTGCCTACCAAACTGTTTATGTTTTCTTTTTAGTAATTAAGGAGGATCGCTAGTTACCAACCTGTTTAGTAATATACATACATAGCATCACGCCTGTACGCAGAGGTGTACCCAATAGTACACCCACATTTTGCCAGTTAAGTTTTAACTCCCATGTAATAGGGCCTATTGCCATCAACCGGGCACAAATCCAAACTCAGTGTCTGCTACTGAGAAATATCTAAGGGAAAAACCTCATAAGAATTTGCCCGAGCCGGGAATCGAACCCAGGACCTCATGCTCAGCAGTCGCGATTGCGACCACTGGACCAACGAGACAGTTTAGCCATATATGTACGCGTAGTCTAATTTCACGGACACAGAGATCGTTGAAAGCCCCTTGCTAACTTGGACTTTAAAAACCTAGTGAAATCTTTCTTACCACCTGCCCCCGTAGCATGACCATCGTAGACAAGGATTTCTTTGACGGAAGAGTCGACAAAATGACAGATAGTGCAAAGAAAACTGTCATTGTTTCGACACAATCTGTCATTTTGACGATTCTTCTGTCAAAGAAATCCTTGTCTACAGTGGTCATGCTACGAGGGGTCACTTGTCAATACTTCTATTCGCCCATCGAATAGCCACGAATATTAAATTCCAATTTTACCACAAAGTGAAAGAACTGCAAGGAATTCGAAAAATGTTCACAGCTTTCCGATTTGAATATGATCACATCAGCAGGTACGCCATCACTCAGGTACAGTCAGATCACGTCAAAGTAGTAAAATAATAAAACTTTATCCTCCACGTCAACGTTTTGAATAAAATGCAAAACGTGTCTGGGATGCAGCCAAAACGGCACGGCGCGCCCCGCGCCCGGTCCCTTCTCATCTGGAAAATTGTGCTTTCCCAACTAAATCGTTATTTACTACCTACTAGTTGCCATACTCGCATGCAGTGCAGATTATTACACAGAAATCAACTTAACTGCTGATTTAGAATGAACGAGTATCTGATGTATGCGCTTGCAGCTCGTTCTGTATTGCAAGTTGTATCGTTAAATTGCATTAGTAGAAGATTGGATTTAAACCCATGACTGTAGTTTTAAATGTCATTGTTAGAAGGAATATAAATGAATTCTTATTGTTTTGCTAGTAATGTACCTATGCTAATTTATTATGAGACCCAACTGTTAATCTAATAGTTAAGATTCTGCGCACCTGTTGCCAATTTACGTGTAATGTTTCCAAGTCTACTACATGAGGTGTTAACAAATTACATATTGAGGAAAACAGGAATTTGTCAGAAAAACATTGCTAAAGAAAGATGACATACTATTTAATTGCACTTCTATGTAATATTCGAAAGTTTAAAAAAAATCCCCAATGGCGTAGTATCGAACTGGAAGCAGGGTACGTCAGTGCCCGTCCTCGAGAGCTTGTTTACTTAACATAATATTCTGCGCGGACTACGAATTCACTCGTATCCTCGCGTTTTATTGAATCAAAAACCTTCGCTACAAATGCATCTAATTCAGACTCTCCATCCAGTACATTGCGAACTTTCTCCACCTCTGTACACAAACTTATCCAAACAAAGAACAAACATTGAGCTTTTGTATTATTTACGGTCATTTGTATCAGTTTTGCTTAGTAAGTTCTTTATCGGTTTCAGCCGGGCGGGCATTTCTGTGGGCAGCCCTTGTTCAACCAAACTTGGAATATAAATTTGGCCACGAGCCTGCGCGTTGTTTGTCCGACAATAGGCAGGGTTGCCAACATAAATTATCGGACAACATTCGTCTCTAGTTTACCGACAACGATCGCCAAATATTTACATACCTTCCTAGGTACAATCTACTGTGAGTTTTGTAACGAAATATTCTTTCTCCGTTGAGTTATTTCAGCAATAATAATATTATATGCTTTTAGGGAAAGCCATTTATCTATCTATCAGTAAGAAAACTTTATCGGAGGGTAAGAAATAGGATTGAAGACATTTTTGCTCATAGGCAATGTGAAGAAATGATGCATTGTCGCGCATTCGTAGATTTCCAAGGCGAGGATTAAAGCCTTTATAAGACGTCTGGGAATCTGAAAAGAGGCTTACGCTTTCGGTACTGAATAGAAACTCGTAAAACATTCTGGAAAATCCCGATTTACGTCCCCATAATACGTACACCTGAGTAAAATACTTGACTACTTTACTAGTTTGTAGAGCATATTCTGTAATAGAGCGAGAAACTCACCTCTTATTATATCTGGATGCTTGCGAGACTGATGCGGTCATTAGTCTTTCAGGATCGTTATATAAGTACAAAGGTAATACACTGATACTTCATATGAGTCTGAAAATTATTGATTACACATCTAATTTTAACCTTTAGAACTAAAACTTTTAAACACTACTTTTGGGAGGGAAAGCATTACTATGTTTAGTGCGAGGCCGAACAGAGTCAATAGTATGAAACGAAATCCAAAGTCATACAATAGATACCCTCGTCCTAATACCTCGTGAATGAGAATAGGAAATGATGATGACTATTCTTAATGATTTCTTCACTATCGAACTGGCGGAGATGACTTGCAACGGAGATACATAACGTACCATAACAGCGATATATTTCTAACAATCATATTTTACAACAATCATATTTGTCTTGTTATTTTTCTTCAATGTTTTTTTAAATGTTAAATGCAACCTTGCCGTGGTAATTACAGCTTGAACTCGCACGTCCAGTAATTCAATTAAACCTCATTAGCGATCGCTTGTTAGGTAAACTTTTGTGAGAAAGTCTGAACAAAAATATTCGTACTCGTTACCTTCCGCTCATTCCATTACCTTCCGCTCTTTTGTGCAATTTTAAGGTTGCCTCGCATAATGGAACTCGCATAAATAATTGTGCAATTTAATCAACATCTTTAATAAAAATGCAACGGACGCGATCGGCATTCTGAAACAAAAATATTTCTCTTCTCTTGCTCAGTCTGTGAGCAACGATTGTTATAATTTCATTTCCTTTTACTGTCGCAACAAACGCGAGATAATAAACTTCGAACATTCGTTCATGAATGTTGCCTGATGAAAAATTAAATCGGCGCTTTTAACGTTTTATTTATGCTGGTAATAATTACCGATTTGGTTTGCTGCGTATAATTATCGTGGTACGTGCGGGGGTCGTGTGAGAGGGCGCACACTCCTGTATGGGCTACGCCTCATTAAATTTTGTTTGAATAGAGGGATGAACCGACCGGCTGCCTACTTGGTCAGATACTGGCTGTACCGTCAACAAAAATGATGTTTTAATAATAACGTGCCTAAATCTATATTCGTCAGAAAATCTATAGATAGTCCTCTAGCTTTCCTTCAAATATCTACCCATATCAATTCAACCACTAAGGGACCTTTCACAATAGATAGACGTTACTATTTTTCCGAAGGAATCGAATGGCTTATGTAATTGAACTATTTCAATAACCGCCCACTTTTTTGTCACGTTTTCTCAGCCTCGTGACTTGGGGAGCACGTTGTTCTACCAAGTGACGGGCCGTGTCGTCGGATCTGACCCTCCGACTATGAGATGGAAATAAGGAAAAAGTTTTTGAAATGATTTGTGGACAAACAAATGCAACGTGATGTTTTATTTTTCTTCCTGTTTTAATGGCTTTTCGAGTGTACGGGTAGCCCAAAGTATTTCATAAGAGTAGTCAAGAACGTTCGCAATCAAAAATTGTACATCGTTTACAGAGCTACAAGGATCTTTTGGCGTATGAATGACTTTGAGACAGTGCTGTGCGACAAGATTGATTAAAAATATTGACAAAGCAAGATGACGATGTTGGTTGCGATTTTAGCCATTTTGACATGACATTGATAAAGATTAGAATCTTTTTTAATTAGGAGAATATTGTGAGGAAGCTTTTGAGTATGAATGGCTATAAGAGTAGAGGAAGACGAAAGAAACGATGGACGGACTGTGTGAAGAATGATATGGCAAGAAAGGAGGTGACTACTGGGGTGACGAGTAGGTAATGCGCCAATGCTAAATAAATTGGGATAAGGGCAGGAGAATTCCTCTTCTTCTTTATCGTGTTTTTACGCCGCCCATGGGCCTCTGAATTAGCTTTAGCGAGAAATATCTCTCAGGCATGCTGGTTTCCCTCACCGAAGCAAGTGATAATTAAACAATACGCACATGAATTCCAAAAATCAGAAGTGCATGTCTTGGGTTCGACATTCGAGGAAAATGCTGATGATGGTAGATTGCCCAATTTCCATCATACTATAAATCATTCAAACAAAAAGGCACAGGATAAACTCTAAAACAAAATCATCTAATACAGCACGGCCTTCAACAGCACCTGACCAACAATTCCGGAAAGCGCGGTTACACCTATTACGTTGTGACAAAACACAATGGAAATAAACGTTCACAAGTTACACCGGTTTTCGTACATGCCGTTTTCAAGTACAATGTACATGTTGCACTTTACTTAGACAAGACTTCTTGTTCCGTCTTGTCTTGAGTCAATATACCTAAGTACATAAAACTAAATTACGTCAACTTTATATTTCTGTGAAGTTTTTGGCTTTAGGTATAGGTACTGTTTGCTGGTTTTTACCACAAATTAAATTGTAATTTTCCTTTTCCATCTAAATTCTACTAACAAATTTCTAAGAATTAGGTAACTCAAGTTTAAATATTTCGACTGATTTCTAAATCAAACATTTGCACTTTGAATTTTAGGAATCATTTGATCTGTTAATTTGGCATGGCATAACCAGATAGCACGGTGTCTATTAAATTTTTTTTTTACCTAAAACTTTTTGGTCGACCCTACCCAGTATAGGAGCATCGGCTGAATAGTTCCAGACGGGAGGGAGCCACAAACATCACTGCTCCATCACCGCGCCATCTCGCGAGCAAACACTCGCATACCTCCCGTCGGCCATTCACGCACGCACACACACTCACACGGGTATAGTGAGGCTATAGTAAACCCTCAACGCGGTCACAAAGGGAGCAGGCTCTTTCACGATGTGAGTCCTGTCTTATGATCGAGCACGTAATAGATGCTTATTCGGAGGATAGAGGTTCTGAAAGTTTGATATTAAGGAATAGTTTAGATGTTTTTCAATTTCCAGGATTCCCAGAGACAATTTGTCGTATGCAAACTGACTTTTAATATTTACTATCACTACATAGTACAAAACAAAGTCGCTTCCCGCTGTCTGTCTGTCCCTATGTATGCTTATATCTTTAAAACTCCGCAACGGATTTAAATGCAGTTTTCAGCAATAGAGTGATTCAAGAGGAAGGTTTATATGTATATATTGCACCCGAGCAAAGCCGGGGCGGGTCGCTAGTTATACGATAACACTATGATTTTGAAATACACGCTGAAACAATCAAAACAAATAGACGTCTTTTAATATATTAAATAAGCAGCCTCAAAGGAGTTGGGAAAATCTCATTAGCGTCACAAACGAAATAGTTCAACTAAGTAACATATGAACGAAGAACGTCTGACTGAGCGCAGTCCGCTCTGTAAAGGCGTTCTGAGCCAGTCGCTAGTCGGTACATAGTAATACTCTATAAATTCTCTTACCCATTGCAATGCACTCGGTGCCAACAATCGGAACTCACTAAGCATTCAAATGGTTTCAATACGTTCCGCTATGCAGCCCTGTCTGAGCTCGTGGTAGGCACAATGGATGCCAATCTACCCGGGAATTTGGCTTGGACGCATCCACCTATATGTACGTAGCGCTCAGCCCCCTGAGATGTCACGTTGAGAGGTGTGGTATGCACTTAATTACATGTACAGCCTCCCTAGTCCTCACAAGGACTTCGTACCGGATGCATTTTGAATTAAAATCTGCACGATTCAAATTATTCAAACAATTACCCAAAAGTTCAATCTATAGACGCCCATATTTCTCAGAATTCTCTGTAATGTTAGCGGCCTTAAGATTAGTCCCTCGAACGGCGCCTTCAAATGCCAAAACCCCACAAAGGATGCCAATCGTGAATTGCCAGCCGCAATCATTGGGAACATCGTAAATTATACAGCTTTATAAACAGGCGAGACTGGAATACTACAACGTTTTATGACTGTAAAGGAGTTAAAAGCTTAATAAAGATATGAAATAATCTTTCAACGACTCAGAATCCGCACGAATGATTATAATAATGCAAACCGCTATAATGATCAACGAAGAGCAAAAACTAGATAGGTACGTGAACCCAACTCGTCACACAAATCACAATTGAAATCAATGTAAAATTGTCACCCGCGTAAATGAATGCCGATAAAATATATCCGAATTGAATTAAAATAACAACGTTTTAATGTGTTGGGGATGCCATAATAATTACGAAGGCAATGAGCAATCGGCCAAACATGTTTATATTAAAATTTGTATTGGTTTTGTGCAATGAAATCGGTCGGCCGCCGAAATGAGACGGGTGACCGCGGCCGACGTTTTGCATATCGACTGATTATTTTGTCCGTCGGTGCGTTGCGGTTCACAGGATGATTTCGTATTCATTCATATGTACATTAACATAATAAATATGTAGCTATATACCCACTTCTACACATATAGTTTAGTTATACACCTGTTTCTCCTTGTTATTGTTAGTGAGGTTAACGTTTTTTAAATTGCGAGACCCTAAAACAATTTTATTAGTACCACGATGACAAAACGTTTTTACAACATGATATTTTGCTCGATACAGGTAGAGCGATTAGATCTACCTTTTTTCCTCCTAGCTGAATGAACAGAGCAATGAAGCGCAGTTAATCTACTAAAAGCCATTTATCGGTGTAAGGTCCCGTATACACATACACAGTAACAGAATCTTTTCTGTAAAACTGAATTGTCCATGCAATCATCAGAAAGCGGTAAATCCATAAATGCTAATTAATTGTTTCCAATTGTTTCAGGTTTCAACACAGAATGAGGTTGTCCTACGGAACGAGAGTGCGACCAAACCGGGCTTCCATCTAATTTACGGATAGTATAGAAAATCAAACACCATGGATCGAAGACTAATTGCTTTTTTGGCGGTCACCGCCCATTTATGTGAGTATGGCTTTTGTTCTAGGACTTTGTTTTTAATTACTTTAACATAAAGATTCTAAATCTTTCTGAACACGTAGTAGTTATGAAACATATTGAAAATTTTATTCAACTACGTATTAATTATTCACTATGGCCAGAGTTCTCTTTAGTTAGAGACTTCGAGAGATATGTATGAAGCTCTGTAGTAATAAAAGGGAAACTATAGGTAAAACTACTCCAATATCCAAACTAATATCATGAATTCCTTTGGCGGGGTACCATAGGAGTGTATTCTGCAGAATTTGTTTAGAAAATATTTCCCACAAATATTTTCGATGACGAAAATATTCCAATAAATTCATATTACTCTTGTAAATACATTTGAAAAAGTTTGAATAGAACTTACAGAATGCGTAAATAGGGTAAACATGTCAATACGAGAACTCATGAATAAGGATTACTGACTAAAAGCGCGCGAGAATGTGTGTGAACGTGTATTTGAAGTACAAAAAAAAACACAGAAAGGTTTTGGGTAAAGTAATTGAAAGTACATAGATTGGAATAGTGGAGGGCGAGTGAAGGCCTCGGTCCGTATCTAAGGTGGACTATCTCAGCCCACTTGCTAGCAAATGGCGCGGAAGTAACAAGGATATAGCGACACGGTCCTGGAATTTGTTACTCACTTTCCAATGCCGGAGGCACAATTGAAATTTTATATTGTTACGCGCACTCGAATATAGGAGTCAGTTTAGTACGTTCCGTTGAAATACGTAGGGTGCCAACTTTTATACAGAATGATATTTCAGAGATACGTTTATATTATATGCCTTTATATGTTGAAACGACATAAAAGGATGGGAGTCTGCATTTGAAAACGCTTTGGATACACGGTCCCGCTCTTTTCACTAAATGTTAACCTGGCCTAGACAAATGGGTTCGCGGAACTCATTTAATTATTTGTGGCAGATTGGGGTTCGAAACATAGTTTGCGGAACCCTTTTTGTAGCGCTTGAATCTATGTTACGTAAAGCAACCTTGTTTTCAATGGTCTTTGTTTTAGGAGAACATAAGCCAACTTTTCTTTTGTTACTTAGGTACCAATCACCTCGAAATGTTCGCTTTCTAGTTTCTATGTCGAACATATTTTCGTATATATACCAGTGACTGGAATAATGTATTCTACGATTCACAGATAAACAACAACGTAAATATACCGAGTTGCTGCCTACCCAAAAACACTCATGTCGTTAGTCAACGCCCCCATCCAAGGCTCAACATTCGTTTTGATATCAACAACTTTTTCTTAACGTTCACACAACATTAGCTTAACTATGCTCGTATCTTGCCAATGACTTTGTTTGTAAACACCCCCTCTTTTTTAAGCCATATGAAGGTACTATCACAGATCATTTGCCAGCCAATGGCACCGAAGTAACGCCTGACTTTTCGCCTTTATCGATACATTCTGCTCTGAGTTTTCAACATAAAAACTCTCGTATGTGAGCTTGACGTACTAGAGAATAGAAAGATAGGTTGATTTATTTTCAGATAAATGTTCAGGGATAAGAAAAGTACAGAAAATGAGAGACGGGTCATGTTACCCTTTTGTCAGTATAACATCTAGTACACTGCATTCACGATTTGTTTCCAAACATGTAAACAAATATGTATTTTTGGATAAAAACATTTCAATTCTCATACCTAAGGTTCAGTTTGCGCTCCAACCGCAAAACTTTCTTTCAATAATACGAGTCGTTCTGAAAGCAAAGTAATTTACACATTACAGTGGACAATTTGTGAGAAATGGATGGTCCATTTGTAAACAAGGATTTGAATATGCAACCAGTTTTCGGTCATTAAAAACTATCTATTTACAAAGTACTATTTATCTGACTTACAGGTAGTGTAGTACTAGCTGACGGACCAGTCTACGATGGACAAGGAAAGCCAATCAACCCCGCGCCAGCCGACAACTTCCTCACGCAGACAGTCTACGGATTCCTGGACTTCACGACTACAATAGGCAACACAGTCATGGTCTTTTCACCTCAGTCGGCACCGCCACCAGGTCGCTTCTTAATTATTTTTACTTAATTGATAATTTTACTGAAATAATTCATATTTATGTTTATAATTTACTTCATAAATTAAAAAGAAACCATCTAGAAAAGCCAACTCACAAATGTTCTCGTATAATTTCAGAACAACCGAAAACCGAAAAGTCTGTGCAAGAAAACATAATCGAAACAAAACCACCTCCGCCATCAGTAACAAGCATCAAGCCTGAAGCCATCAAACCAAGCAAAATATCTGATAAAGATAAAACTAATAAGCCCGCCGCCCCAGCAGTCTTATCCAGCGCTGTATCAGTAGTATCTTCCCCACCGAAAAAAGAAAACAAACCGAATGTACCTAAATCAGCTGCGAACGTTCCCAAATCTGCTGCAAAAGAACAAAAACAAATAATTACAAAAGTAGAAGTGGTCACCGGGCCCTCAAAAATCGTTGAAAGCAGCTCACCCAAACAATCAACCCCAAAAGCAAACAAACAATCAAACAATCCCAAAAACAAGAAAAACGATGGTGTGAAATCTGTCACGAACGTTGTAAGTAGTAAAGTCGAAGTTAAACAAGGTCCTGCACCATCCATAATTAGTTCCAAAGTCAGTAGCATTGTTGCAGTAAAGTCTAGCCAAGCTGAAGAGGAACCTGCAATTTTGATTACTAACAATAACATCGGTGAGCCCGAGTATGACTTCCTTTCACGTCAACCTTCTGAATTTGTTGAAGAAACTTACAAGGTTATTAACATCCGCCCGTCAAAGGTACCCGGTCAAAAACCGAAACACGGTCATAAAAACAGGCACCATCCCACTCCGCCCCCAGGGGAAGACGATGATCATCCTCTCGGCTTAGTAACAACTCTTGGAGGCACTATCGTCAAAGACGGACTAATAACGGTGCATGAAACTAGCGTGATTGGTACTTTTATATCTGGCAAATATGCTCAAGTGCTTAACAGTAACTCGAAAGTACTTCCTCAAGCTGGACATAGGGGGAAGATATCTCCGAGTCCTACACATAGAATATTGAAGACCGTAGGACCATCCATATCGAAGAATCACAGACAACAACACTTGGAGCCAACGCCGTCAATCAGTGATGATGACACAAACTTCGGGAAAACGACGCGTCGACAGAATAACGGTGGCGGCTCGTTCAAAAATCGTCACAGAGTCCAAAACAATGCAGAAAGTGAAGTCCACAGCCCTCCACCTCCACCGCCAGCCCAGGGCAAAAAGTTCAAAAATAGAAACAATTCGCAACGGACGCAAAGGTAACACACAACACTTTATTAAGAGTACGTTATTGGTCATGTACGTAATGGCTTGGCCCATATAAAGCGTACATTAATGCTTGACTTAAATAAGGCATTATTACTGGAGCCGTAACATTTAAAGCATGAATTAATTCTGTAGATGATAACATAATATCTACGCATCACATACAAACGTCGTACTATTGCCGACTATCCCATCTAAATTGATTATTCCATTTGCACGATGCTAAAGCTTGCTGCTATCATTTTACTTTAAAAATCATTTCGAGCTTCATCTTTGTAAGTTATAATATGATTGAGATCATCGGCAATTGTAAATATTTTATTTTCAGTACACGGTTTGGTCGACCAGTGAATACGCCTCAACTGGCAACCGTCTCTGTTTTCAGTGAAACAGCGACCTCATCCTTTACCAACAGAAGAAAGAGCAACCGTAACTCTGGACACAAGACGACTGTGACGCCCCAGAGCAACAACGACAACCAGTCCAAACGTGGATTTAAACCTCGGGTTCAACCCACACCTGTTGAGCAAGTGACACCAGCTGCTTCTACCAGTGTGTATAAATTTAAGTTGAACCGGGCCCCGGGATCCGGCCGCTGGCAATACAAAACAAGCCCAAAGCCTAAAGTGACTATTCGCAAACAAAATACTGATGACGAACAACAGACAACGCCTAATTCAAATCCGCTTCTTGATGATACGCAAATCAATGATATATCTCCACAAGCAAGGTCTGATAATGATTTAGAATTATCAGGTTCGCAGAGCGGTCCTGGTACTCTCCTTGAAAATGACACCGAGGACAACTCCATTGAGAAACCCCCGCCAGTGGAAACTTTGAAAGTTGAAATTTCTACCCCCGCTGATTTCCATGATGTTTACTATGAAATTGCTACTATCAGGTCTCCTTACACCTTCCAGGTAATCATTGTTCAGATTTACATTTATTTTCATTGCAATGAAACGTGTTTAACACCCATATCTAAGTTATTATATTATTAAAATAAATCTTTATTATTATAACTTTATCTTTATTTACAGGTTGGACGTGTCAAAAACACTCGTATAATTACAGTAACTTCAACAATTGAAAAGCGTATAGAACCCACGTTAGTGGTCAACTCGCAAAGTTCTCTCAACGAACCGTTGACAGAAAACATATTAGCGACAGCATCTCCTTATGAAAAGGACCACAATCTCTTAGACTCAAGCATAGCTACCCTACCAGCGATAACATTAGCTTCAGATATGGAAACGCCGCCGCTAGAAACCATTACTGAAACATTCAGCACAACTCAGCACATGTTGAAAACACATATTCTGCCCGTAGTGAGAGACGTGAACATGACTAGTAGCTTAACTTTCATCCAAACTTACGAAGTCACTAGATTTGTAACAGCAACTAAAACGTTGCCTCCTATGGACTTCTTCCAATTCATCCCTAGCAAAACATTGAAAGAATTTAATAGCCGTTTGGATGAGGCTGGTTCCGAGTTGCATCTAGAGCTGGACTTTGGAGACAGTAATGAAGATGAAGATGGTGTTCCGAGACGCGTATTCCCACCAGATCTTGACCTCGCTAACATCGGATCAGACTTTGATCTTACTGAAGTAGATAAATACAGAATACATGAAAATCACTTAAGACTAAAGAAAGCTCACGGTCAAAACAAAGGCAACCATGTTACTGAGTCTCCCAACCCTCCTACTCCAGCTTTGACTCCAGAACAGGCACAGCAATTGGCTCTCTTAAGACTTTTAAATCCAGCGGCTGCAGCTCAAATCCCTGATGTAGTGACCACATCCAAACCTGTTCTCAAATACGAGACAATATATGAGTCCCATGTAATCCCGGTCTTTGATGGAAAGAACACAATTCAAAGTACTATCTCAAGGCCGGTAGCGACCATTACCAAAACAGAATACGAAATTGGAACCAGCACTCTCCCTCCGCTATCCTTACAGACGATCAACCCGCTGTTCCCGCAGCAATTCTCCCTTGTATCGACACCAGTCGTTGTGAACACGGAAGTTACAGCTACTAATAGTCAAGTTTTGAAATTAACCTTCGGTGCGAAGACAGTGTACACGACACTTTTCTCCACTCAAGTTGTGCCAACGGTGCTGACATCCTACGTGACGTCATCAATCGCAGTGCAGGCGACTGCCCCACCGCCCGGGTACCCTGGATACTACCAGCCGCCATTCGCACCCTACCCATACGTAGGATAAGTAGACCAGTAAATATTGCATGTAAAATCAATAAGTGCGGACAATAAGTTAAAAATTGTGTTCACTAGTGTATGTGATGATATCACGTTACTTGCGCGAGAAACGAAACTTTAAACTGTGAATGCGTTGTTGTAGTGCACGTGATAAACTGTATTGCGAGTAGGTGAACAGTAAACAGTGCAAAAGCAGCAGAACGGTGGGATTTATAGCCTTTGTGGAAACATGAAAACTCTGAAGTTGTATTTCTTATAAAGTTTTGTGAGCTCGACGCTATGCGATCGCTTGTAAACCCTACGTGGAGGTAATGTTTACCGACGTGTAATAGAGATAATATGTAACGCAATTTACTTTGTATTCAGTAATTGCTATGTAAATAATTATTATTTATGATTAGTACTCCTGTACATAACTGTAAACCTACCTATAGCTATAGTTGTAGATAGCTTCCAAGAATGTATTTTATACTTTTGTACATGTATTGCTTAGAGTAAGTGGGTTCTATACTATTAAACAAATAAATAACAAAATTATTTGCCGACTACCTTATTTCCCTATCATTAACGACAGCGAGCAACCAAGAGTCATTGCCGACAACTTACGTATTCAAAGCTTGTCCATGACTTATTGATGCAGCATGTAATCTAATGCTGCATAATATGAATTCTGAAATGACCGTACAGCGCTCGGCAAATTGCCGTAGGAACCTAATTATTGCCTAAATTGCTGTGCTTAGCAGACACGCAAAGATTAGTTGGCGTTGTGATTAAGCTCTCCTATTGTGCCTATTTGACATGCTCCCTGAATATGATTCGCACAGAGATACAAGTACAGTGTAGGTACACTAGTAGGTGCTTCTTTAAAAGCATACTAAAAGATGGTAAAAACAAAGAATGTATTAAGATGAGCTATTTATTTGATGAAACAGACCGGGTTACCTACTAATTTTAACTACAGCAAGACACGTGAAATACAACATCAACATTATTTCTTCAAATGAAAAAAATCCAATTTATTTGAGATCCTTAGACTAATATTTCACAGAGCTGAAAGGTTTATTTCCCATGATATCTTAATTAAAGTCATTTCATACTAAGCAGGGCGCCGAAAGAAACAAAGTTAAGTTATGAAACTGAGATTAATGGAAGCTGTTTTGTAAACTTAATAAATTTTCTAATCTAGAATTTGAGATTGTACTTTTTCATCATCATTGGATACTCGTATATTTAATATCTTTAAAGGACTAGGGGGTAGAAATACTTAACTCAATTCTATCTTGAGATCGAGACTTAAATGTACATAGGCAGATTCCAGCATGATGATTCAACCTACGTGATGTAAAATAAGTAAGTAAAGAAACATAAAAAGAACCGAAAGAAACAACTACTGCATAGGTAGATAATAAACGTTTAGCGAATAGTAAGCTCGGTCATATGAGATGAAACCTTTTCATAATCACGGATTGAATGAACGCAGATCTTGTTATTACTACAAAAGAAAAAAATAGAAAATAGCTGCCAACCCTTCATACATGAGGTTAATATGTAACCTAGGTTACAATTAGACAAGACAAGTGACGACAACAAGACAAGATACACACACAAGACAAGACAAGTAGACAAGTGTTACAATTTACTTCTACTACAATGCAGGAAGGAGGTTATGCATAGACATGACTTCATCATACAAGTAAATTGTAATAAAGCAAATACGAAAACATAAACTCCGCCTGAATATGTAGAGCACGCTGTTAAAAATCTCGCTCACGAAGCATCCTCAAATAGCAACAATAAATTCCGCGAGACTGATAGTTATGCAAGTCGTAACAAAAGCGTTTAATCAATTTTATTATACATGGAAAAGATTCCATGCGAGCTACGAAAACACTCTGAACAACTAGGTTATCAAAAATGGAGTTGTAAGTTGCGATTCTTGCTCGCTAAAATACATTTCAAATTCAATGATAAATATTTGTGCTCGAATATTTGATAGCCATTATAGACAAACATGTCAGACCTCTATTCATAATATTCTATTCTACAATTCGAGCTATACTTAGCTAGGGAGTGATGGAGGGTCTGCCGTTGAAGGCTTATTGTGTGCTTGTCATGTTATCAGGTTTCGAATACTCGTACCTTTGTCAGTAATCTGTCTATACCTTTCATGTGGGTCTGTATCTGTTTATATTGTTTTTGTATTTAGAACAGAGGGCTCGTTATATTGAAAATTTAGCAGACGCTAAGCCTAATTGTTGTGGTATTGAAAGTTCAATAAGCTTAGGTACTATAAAAGCTGCTTTTAACTATCTTATCCTACTAATATTATAAATGCGAAAGTTTGTTACACTTTCACACAAAAACTATTGACCGAATTTGGATGAAATTTGGCACACAGATAGTTTATACCCTGGATTAACACATAGCATACTTTTTATGCTGGTAGTACGATCCCGTGAGACATAACCGAACTCCACGCGGGCGAAGCCGCGGGCATAAGCTAGTACTAAACCATACCTATATTATAATGAGGTTAGGTTTGTTAGATTGGATGTGGAAAATTCTTTGAAGGTAGCTTACTAATTACTTTATCATTTATCCGCGAGTGTCATAACTCATAAGCTATATTTATAACATTCTAGTGGGATAATTTGCGACCATAACGCGAACGAAGCCGTGAGCAAAAGCTACTACCTAATATTTTAAAACAAATATGACTACGTAAAAAATATTACAGCCTTTCAAAATTAACTCTTACAAAAACGTCAGCCACAAACAATTGCGTTGAAGCAACTTCAATGAAAATATTGTCTTTTAGACGCTGGTGACCATGTGTGCCTTGCTGTTGGCGGGAAATATAAAGCTTGCACCTCTCGCCCAGTGTCAGACAAACACGAAGAGCCTTCACAATACGAAGTACAAATATACGCTGTATATTTTGATGCTAGGAGTATTATTTTAAAACTAAAACTGTAGCAAAATACTTCTTGTAAACTGAAAAAAAACTACTACTATCAAACAATTTTGAAAAGAGTAACCATGGAGTTTCTTGCCGGTTCTTCTCCATAGGAAACGACCAACCCGAACCGTGCACCTTTTTGTCGACGTTTTATAAGTGCCCATCAGGCCTATGTGAAATAAAATATTTTGATTTTAAAAAGACAGCCTGTATTAAGGTAATAGGCACAAAATCAATCAGTTATAAAGAGTGGCCAACATAAAAGCCACCATAGCTACATGAAATTAGAAGGTACCGTGTATTAAATAGGTATTCTATCTGTAGCAGACGCAAGCATTTAAAAAAATGGATAGGGTATGGAACGATGTATAGGTACATCGTTCCATACCCTATCCATTCTCGTGAAAATCTGTGCGAGTGTGTTCGGTTTCAGTGCTCGCTGATTGAACGAGGTTAGATGAAATCGGCTTATCGTTCGCCGATTGCGGGCAGGAGGGACTGGAGAATAATTTCATTTTGGCATGCACCGGCCACGCTGCGGGTCCCGCACTAGCTTGGCGTACTGTCATGCAAATTGACAATGTGCCTTTATGTGAAGTCTTCTTTCCCGCATAATGCCAGCGAATATGCTATATACAAGTTAGGTGATAGGTATGTAATAGCAAAATGTTTCTAGAGCCACTATATCCTGAAAATATCCACTGGG
The DNA here is from genome assembly GCA_963082995.1 of Noctua comes. NCBI lineage: Eukaryota > Metazoa > Arthropoda > Insecta > Lepidoptera > Noctuidae > Noctua > Noctua comes. The sequence goes on from OY720271.1 coordinate 6,497,665, forward strand.
AACATTGAAAATATCAATACGTACACTGCCTTGTAATCAGACTTGGTTATGTCCTTTTACATAAATATACACTTTTAGAACACTGTACCTCTGTGGTTGAACTTTTCTGTGCTTTGATTAATATGGACCATGGTGGCATTAATTATGATGAAGTAAATATAGCTGAACTGAGGACATAACTACAGAATAACGATATTGTGCACAAAAAATAATTTCAGTTAGAAAAAATTATGTAAGACAAAACTCTGTGATTAATAAATGCGCCCCCATCATAATGATAGAAACTTCTCTACCCCACTCCACGTTTACGACACATCGACCAAAACATTGCCTCGCAAAAAGCTGATACGATGTCGTAAAAGTTCATTCAGTAGTGAATATGGGCTTTCCAATAACTTACTAGGTTACTACCAACTTGGATGAACAGTTGGCTAATTCCGGATCACTGAGACGCTACTTATGCCCTTTCTCGGTAACACTCACCTAAATTAATTCCTAAATATTTATGCGCTGTAGGAATTTCAAATTTCTTACTCTAACATAATGCTTTTCATTTAGGTGCCGCTAGTCATGGTGAAAACAGTAATTTGACTTTTAAGACGGGCGTAGTCGCCTGCTTTGTAGTTGCCGCCCTAGCGATTGCATGCTATGGAACTATCGTGGTACTCAATGAAGATAATATTATATCTCAAGTGTTCAAAGCACTAAGCGCTTACGTAGGTCTTCATAACAATGTATGTCTGGACGGGGAATTTCTATTAAAACCTATTGCTGTTATCAAGTTATGTGGCTTAAAATATCACGATATTATTATCTTATCTGACAAAATCAATCCCATTTTACCGGTAATGAATAACGATGATAATATTAACAAAGATTAAATTATTGTGTGATAAGGAATCATTCTACGTAAAGCGATCCTCCACGATAAACAATAACAGCAGCGCAGTGAGAACAATAAAGTTCTGTTTATTTTATTTTGCAATGATTTCGACATAAAGTGTTTTGTGTGCTCAAAAGAATCAATCAACTCGTCAATAGCTGGACAAAGGACACGAAAAATGTCTCAAAATCATTTTATAATTTCGATTGGCATCATTGTGTCATGTGAGTTTCCTTAATTTATTGATTGTATCGAGATCTCTACTGTAGAATATGAATATATGGATATTTGCATCTGTGTTCCCTCCCACATTTAACCCTCGTCCCATCATAGACCTCATCTATCGCTTTCCATCAGGCGTGATCGAGGTCAAGAGTAGGCCCATTTCGTAATAAAAAAATTATAAATCAGAAATCAGGCGCATACTAGGTCCGGTTTGCAGTGATTAACTTATTGACAAGAAAAATCGACGTTTATCTACGTTGCCCCCCACTTTTGTTTTCTACATTAACAACAAAGAAATGGCGACCCTAGAACATTTCACGATCCAACACATGCTTCTGTACAACTTCAGGCGCAGTATTTATAGCGGCAACCACGGGAAACGCGGAAACCACAGAAACGAGTGCAACCACCCTTGTGTCCCGATGCTTCCAATTCACTTGGTTGGGTCCCAGATGGAATAACGACAGTATATTCCTCAACGCTACATGCCAGGATGCGACGCGCCTCTCTAGTGGGGTGCCCTGTGTCGAACCACTCGTCGTCTCTTGTAAGTTATGTTCATGAAATATTGCTCGAATTAATACGCCTTACTTTTATGCTGATAATGCATTTTTATATTTATTTATGGAGAGGGGAAGTCTGCTTATTCTGTTGTTGAGTTTAGTGAAATCATAAGACTGAAGAAATCAATCTGAGTAGGTATCTACTATGTTGGTTCAATCCGATAGATTTATGTACCAGTCTTTCTAGTCGCGTATTTACCGACTATCATTATAGGTACTTGCTTATTTATAACTTCATCACTATACAAGACTTTGTGACTATGTTAGTAAAAGAATGCGGGGCGGGCTAATTAGGTCGTGAGATTGTTGTAAAATATATTTTTTTCTGATCCCATTATTGTTCTTCTGCAATTTCTCAAATTATTTGGGGTCGTCGCTGCATGCGCCAAGATTTACAGTTCAACTTAATTTTGCCATTTCAGATGATGGGACATGGCCGGACGTAGATTACATTTGGAGGAACCACTTGGGAAATGCTTCATGCTTACTAGCTAACAATGACGTATGTGCGCAGTACACGTATTATTTCGATGGACAAGGTGAGAATAAATAATAAATCTAGTTACTAAGTATTCTAGCCTAGATACTAATAGCTAATATAGACAGAATCATAAGGCCTGGCGAGGCGGAAAAGCCACGATGTGCATATCACCAAGTTTTGTTTAATGACCAAGGCACAAAATCTATATCATGTGTACCTAATACAAACTAAGTCCATAAGCCGAGCAGACATTACACTAGCTAGCATCACAATGTTACATAGCTACCCGTGTAAAGCTGACTTTCTACTTGAGTAAATCCTTTTCTTCTTAATTTCGAATCGATGATGGTGCATTTTAGATAAGTTGAGCCCATTATGTGGCCACGTTAATAACAGCCCCAGTGGCTATGGTGGAGTAGGTGATAAAACTTGATGAGTTTAATGACCATAAAAAACAATAACTCAATTACTTAAATAAAATCTTTGTGGAGTACCCCAATAACATTGTTCGACCTCGGAATCGAAACCAGGACCTCATGCTCAGCAGTATCACTTGTAGCCACTGGACCAAGAAACCGGTGCAGTAACAGTTATGTTTTCACAGTAAATGCGTATGGGAATTAAACTAAAATGTGTTTCTTTTCATTTCAGTTGACAATTCGACATACATGTGCACAAGAGCAGTCGACATCAATGGAGATGCGATAACAAGCGGTTGTTACGAACAAAGAAATGGCAGTTTTGTCACCAGAGCCTGTTTTTGTCGCTCAGTGCCTGGAGGGATGCCCTGCAACAATGCTTTCATGTCAAATATAAACATTATATTTTTCATTCTTGTTGCTATTGTCATGCTATTTAATTCAGATTTTGGTAAAATAAACTTATAAATACGTTGAATCTACTTGCAAACTTTATGTTGTCAAAAGTTTATCATTTCATGTCACGACATTGCTTCTGACAAAGTACGCATACGCATGATGGACATAGTGCAATCCGAAATCAGAAAAATCGCTTCTATATTCACACTTTTATCATAATAAAATTGAAAACGGGCAAGGTGATGAGAAATAAACTACAACCACGCACCTAACCTCTGAAATGTGTAAAAAAAATTGAAGTGCCTCAAGGAAGCATCCTATGGCCCTGTTTTTTTCTGTTCTGTGCTATGGCCTATACTTTACCTACACGATAAACCCAGCAATCGAGATGCGCTGTGCATAGCTCTTTCATAAGTTTTTCTGTACCTGACCACCACACCTGACACCGACTTGCAGAACCTACTTACAAACCCACTATCAGAAATAAGTCAGGACAAAGCGTAACCTTTACTTTTAGAAGAAAGACGTAAGATGAAATATATATTTTATAGTGGGAAAATTCGACATAGACCATAGAGTAGGTATTATGAGTTATGAGTTATATTATTATTCATAAAATACATAGTTCGGTATATTCGGTAGTGAAATTGTAAAAAATTAAGTTATTAATTTAAATTGTAAGTGTAAAAATGTATCAAAATGAATAAACTATTCTTAAATAATATAAAATAATCACAAATATTTTTTTTTTCATCCGACTGACTAACAAAAACTTAATATTGCCATGGCAAGCAGATATCGAATGAAAATGAACGAGTCCCACTATCTGACAAGTTTTGTGACGTGTCCGATCTGTCATCAGTCAGCAACGTCAAACAATATTTTAAAAACGCCTACCACTGCAGTGGTTTTCTATGCCACCGCTGCATTTATTTTAAGTTAAAAGTTAATAAAAACACAAAGTTAAAATGTACTCCGTGTTGACGAGAGGGAATGCGATACTGACGTACACACTGAGCGTACTAGCATGTCTAACCTTTTTATGTTTTTTGTCCACATTGACAGTGGATTACAGGACTGCTGCTCAAATGAACACAGTAAAAGTAGTCGTGTGAGTATTCAAAAGCTATTTCTTGTTAATATTTACATGTGTTGATACTAACCAACAATGTTGTTTACAGTAAAAACGTACCAGATTATGGAGCATCAAGGGAAAGAAATGATCTTGGATTCCTAACTTTCGATCTCAAGACTGATCTCTCTCATCTGTTCAACTGGAACGTGAAGCAATTATTCCTCTACCTCACTGCCGAGTACATCACACCCAATAATGAACTAAATCAGGTTGTGTTGTGGGACAAAATCATCCTCAGAGGTGAAAATGCTATTCTGGACTTCAAGAACATGAACACAAAGTACTATTTCTGGGATGATGGCAATGGTTTGAAGTAAGTTCTAATTGACAATATTATCTCACTTCCTTACTTAACAGCAAAAATGCATGAAACATCAATACAGCATAATATCTTGTCTAAAAATTTAATTATCCATTCTTTCAATGAACAAGCTACTTTTCATTGTTCACAAAATGCTGTCCCACGTGTATGAACTAGTCTAATGAATCTTTTTATTTTATATCAGCCAATGGTGTCTCACTGAGGGTCAAAGGACAGCATAGGACAAATATTAGTTAGCTTAAAAAGCTTCTTGATACTTTACAAACATTGTATCATTATTTATAATAGATGATATAAAGGACCATCAAAACAATAGTGTTTCTCTCGGGGGAAAAAGACTAATACATCTACTTCCAGACTTCTCTTTGGTTTGCAATATTACATGTGGCTTAAAAACCTTATGTTGGAAACCTTTGGCACGGTACCCCTTAAATGCTATTTTGTCTTTTAGGTATCTAGTGATTGACAATCTCTGCCCTTCTGTCAGGTGCAACATGACCAGCAATTAGTAAAAAAAAATCAATTGTGAATGAAGTTTCAGTGAAAATAGGTCTTAATCTCATATTTTTAATTTCCAGGGGCCACAGCAACGTTACCCTAACTCTGTCATGGAACATCATCCCAAATGCAGGCTTGCTGCCAAACATCCAGGCTATCGGCCAACACTCCTTCAAGTTCCCCACAGACTACACCCAAACAAGGGTATGATCCATAGTGCATTTTGCATAGCTGGAGTTTGGATAGAGGTGTTTTATATTAAGATGTGAAAATATACTGCTTTGTCACATTTGTGGGTTTTATTTATTACTTCCTGTTTAAATTGTACATACTATGTATCTAGTAAGCTACTTGTAGAAAGTCTATATTATTTACTGATGTATTCCTGTGACCTAATTTTTGTCTACTTAAAATCAAAGGTATGGACTCAAGTGAACTGCCAGGATTGAACATTTACTTAAAATATAATTATAAACAATAATTCTGAAATATGTATTAGCTGTTAATGAGTATAATATATCCCAAATACATTGTTACATAGCTGCATAGGCACATTTAATCATGATGTGTCGATAATCTCAATTTTGTTGTGACATTGCATGGTTTTTATATTAAAATTGAGAAACTGTTAGATAATAAAACTGATGATGATATTTGCGTCTTTTATTCAGAATCCACAAAACCTGTACAAAAGGAAGGGGGAACATGATAGGACACTAAAACTATATTACAATTAAAAGAAAACCGTAGATTTTACATCATATAATTATCAATTACATTTTAATTAAACATACATTAATCATTTTTGCTCTACAGTGTTGTTCTACAGCAGAAAAAACTAGTGACCTCTACCATTGTTTGTAATAGAGGTATCTATGTCTTCAAAACATTTCGCCAATTTAATCGGCATTACCAGATATGAAACAATTACGTCTCAAGTGGACTGGATTATCACTTAGAATTTTTCATAATAAGAATTGTTTCTAACTAAACATTTTAGCACATTAAAGGTTCGATATGAAACCGTCTAGTTTTAACAAAATACTCAGGAGGTATAATAATTCCCAATATTGAGGTATAATATAAATGCATATAACTAAGCAGAAACATTACTCTAAACTTTTATTTTTCAACTACATGTGTTTTTACTTTTAAACCTCATACAAGCGTGTACATTTAAGAAACATACAATAATATATATTTATATGAATTATTATATTTTCTATATTTTGGAGCCATATTATGAGGGTCCTTAAAATATAATTTAACATCTAATTAACTGTAAAAATAGTTCTCCAACAAAGATCTCTTATTTCCTTTCAAATTGTTTTACCGTTAATTTTAATAGGGATTTATTATTGATTTTAATAAGGATCATCCACAACTGGATAATCCACAAATGAAAGCAATTAAAAAAAAGATTTTCATGAATATTTTGCTATTTGTGCAAGTGTATGTGTGTCGGCCATCCATGACCATAAAACACAGTTTACCAACACAAGTAAGCACTCTTAAATTTATCTTAACAAGGTTACTTATTTACTACATAAAGAAAATAAGAACTTAATATAATATTCTCATTTAAAAATTTCATTGGTGATTGGTTAAATTGTTCTACTAACGAAGTAAACCACACTACCAAGTAAAGGGAAAATCAAGGCAAAGATTATTGATAACAATTAAATTTCACTACTAACTGAGATTTTAAATCTCTTAAATCCTTGCCATACTTCAAATTTTTGTATCGAAATTACTTTTCTCTGTGTAACGATAAATATCATTTCATTTAATTTTTAATGAAATACAAGACAAGCACAGCTACCCTATTGTACACTAAAATAATGAGCATGAAGTGAATCGCGTCAACAAATATTACTTACATGTAACAGTTCATAGTGTATTGCTTGCGTTTGCCTCTGGCAGTATTAAGAATTTACGAATTTCCCTACAAAGACTCTCCTACAACTTCTACTACCATTATGCTAACATTCAAAGCGGATCCCGCCTAATTACATGAAAATATATTGCATGTTCAAGTATACTGTATAGTTGCAGTCAATCTGCATGCACAACAATCATAACAGATGACACGTTAAATGTATTTTTCTATTTTAACTACAATTCAACAACATGAAATAAAATATAATATCTTATGAAGTGTAAATACCGTACTTGACCTGCTCGTATGAATTGACTAGTAAACATGTGGTTAGGTAATGATAATACTCGCTACAACCATTTCCCATTACATCCTACTACAGGAATCAGGGAGGTCATGAAAGTACTGCAATGACAAATTAAAGTTACAATTTCTTTAATTCTAAATGTAATTCGAGAAGACTAATATCATGCTAAACAAAGTACATTTACTAGAATTTAAAACATAATATTATTGGTAGGTACACATCGAGTATTACAATTAAATCATAGATTATGAATTGAGATAAATATAAAGGTAGCTTTAAATTGTAATAAAATAGAACGGAAGTCTAACCACACATGCCATGTGTTACAAGAATTTATTATAGGCAAAGGAGATAATAATTAATTTTCTAATTTATATGAATCAAAGACAAATGAAGACATGTTTGATTATTATCATCAAATATTCTAACAAGTGGTTGAGTCTTTAGACATTAAGCACAATGAATGAAACAATCTACAACTTAACAGCGCAATACTAAAGATCACAGTTTCTGCCATAAAGTGATTTGGTTTCACAAACATGGCATTATTACTAGAGACGTTGTGTGAACACGATACATTTCATCATTATATAGATATAACATGAGCTCTAACTGGAAACGCCATTTAAATATACTCCTATTTATAATATTTAACATCAAATACAACCAAGGGAGAAACCAAAATGTTTAATAGCTACATTGTAGTTTTTCGCTGTATTTAATTTGTAACACTCACATTCTTTAAATAAATGTGAATCTGAAAGGTACGTAATGTCAAAAGACCTAAGATCCAAAACCTGTGAGTAACAATAAAATACAAGTTGTATACTGGAACGGTGACTGTTGTTAGCAAATCATACAACCCTGCCTGCACATCTGACATAGTTTTATCCAACATCACATTTGCAACCATAGATGCACCACAAAACATGGACAGTAAGTACTAGTCGTAAGTGGATGATATCCTGCTAGACTTATCACAGCAAGTGCGTCACAGTCGTATATACAACTGTATTACAGTCAGCCAACCAACGTACAATACGTTTAAAGATTACTGTAATGAAGGGCGAGAAGCCCGATAGTTACGTAGGATACCATCAATGACGATCATTTTCACTGAATCCGAATGCATGCTGCCAGCGTAAGGTAGGTAGCAGATGCAAACTTACATTTGGACAGTATAATATTAAAGTCAACATCTACACGTAATATCCATTGGTACTGCATCTAAACTTTTGAAGGATTTGGACACATGAGTTACGTAGTTACTTAATTAAGTATGTACACACTATCGAGTACAAGAGTCCGTGCTGTAAGGTTTCAAATGTGCGGACAGGAGGTGTGTTGTCTACCTATGAGAGTGTCGCAGCGAGGCAGCGTCTCTGGAGCTGCCGGCGCCGGTTCACAGGCGGCAGTGATCGGGCCGTCACGCTCCGCTCAGCGGCGGCCCGTCCGTCTGCACGTCTTTGTCCTCTGTCAGCGGCACGCACGGACGATCCGACCCGTATCTCCTTGACAGATCTAGCATCTCTCTCAGCCCCTGGAATTTTATGGCAGATAAATCATTAACAAGAACTTAATATCTGCTTTGAACAGATCAAATATGAAAATTAATAAACAGTTCCATTGGAAATAAAGTAATACCTTATTTTCTGTAATGAGCCTTTGGTAAACTTCCTCTTCTTTCCTTGCATCGCCATTCTCATCCAAAGTGACAGCTTTGTACATGACGCTAGTCATCTCATTAATCCTCTCTGCTTGTTGCCTGATCAACTGTAATGAAAAGCCGATTGATTGTGCACATGGTTTCTTGAACTGAATTAGCAGGTATTTTTTTGGCACAATAACTAAGGCCAGAAAAGCATGGCAAGGCAGTAAAGTGAAAGTGTATAACATGATACTTGCAGGTACACATCAGCATAGATTTTTGAACCATTTGTCAATATTCGATAAGGTCTAAGATTGATGAACTTCTGCATACCTCTTGTTGTTTTTCATTGATAGCATTTGTGAAGTCTATCCTGGACTCCCATATTCTCTTCTCAGTGTGCTGTCGGTACTTGGACATAATGAGTTCCAATGCTCGTCTGTGGTCCTCCAAGGCGGCCCTGAGCTCACCGTTCTCGCGCTGTACGTCTCTCATCAGACGAGACTCTCGCTCGATACTTGCGATGAGTGCCCCTCGCGGACGTTCGCGCGATGCCTCGTTCAGAGTGTCGACTTCCTCTTTATACTGAAATAGTGTATGACTGCAGTTTAATAATTTGTTTACTATAAATTAAAACTGAACAGCCGCTGCTGCGCTCCGTGTCGCGGGTTCGATCCCAGAGATATTCCTAGTGGTGTAAAAAAAGCCACATTTAAAAAAAGATTTCAAAAGTTTTGAAGGAAGTAGAAGTCATTTTTCGAACTTCACATTTGATAAGCCTGATGGTGATAGCAAACCAATATCAGAACTTTAATGAATCTTATTACTATTTATGTCAAACCAGTAAGGGTGGTTATCACTTTCATAGTGCAAGCTAACCACCAGTTGACAGTTTTAAAGTTCAGTTGTTACAAGTAGAATTAACTTCTTTTATAAGTTTTTAAACTGTCATGGTCACTAACATTATGATAAACACTAGAAACGGGATATTTACCATGTTTACTGTTTGTTTTGAGTACCCGTTATTTCAGCGCTGTTGCAAGCACCATGATCACGGATAAACTACAAGCGGGAACTCAAACATAGTAAATATCCCGATTCTAGTGTTAATGGTAAACACTGTTTCAAGCTTTCACGGTTTACACATATACTGTCAAAATAATGAACAATCACGGAAGATATCCCGTAAGTGACAGTATATGGTAATTTTTTTCTTTTTTTTTAATAAATGTAATAATTTACTAAAGAAAACTATCATGAAAGTTGTTGCCACCATGACATCACTTCAAGATGAAAGGAAAGCATTGAAAAGTTCTTATCAATGACCAAATTATTGTAATACTGTTGAGCATATTTATATAAATATATAAATATGCTCAACAGTAGTAATGTAGAATGAAGAAATAGTAATTTCTAATTATAGAATGGAAATATTGATTTTTCCTTCCTCAATAATTTTGTGCTATAATTGAATTGTCTTACCCCACAATGATACATACTTAACGATACAAGGTGATTCCAAACTTTGTATTGAAAAGATTTTTAATTTAAAAATATTTAGATAACTCCAGTATGCTTCTTAATTTTATTTATATAAGTTAAATAGGCCCTGCTAGCTGAAATATCACATAATTTTCTGATACTTGGGTAGGTTGACTCCACCTGATGATGTCCTATTTGCAGAACAAATAATTTCATTTCATATGTATAACTGGGTGCATACCAGGTTATACATATGAAATATATACTTGGTCCTTTTAATGCTTTTGTAGAACCGAGATCACTGCCTTAGTGGGCTTGGTGGGTTGGTTGAGTGTAGTTAAACTAGTTCAGGGTGTTTGTTTGCATTCATACATCCCATTAGTCTGAGAGCGGCCCCCAAGATAGTTGGGAAAAGACTAGGAGCGTGTTTAGTTTATTCATCAGAAAAAGAGGTCATGCATGTGTAACTCAAGTTCTGTTTAAGCGAAAGAAATGAATGCATAATTACAACAAAATTCTACTCTGATATCCTAATGGTCTTGGCAACTATTGTCACCGTTTCAGTTCTATGTAGTAGTGAGCCAAAGATACTTGAAAGTTAATAAAAACAGAAACTAAGCATACCTACCAATTTAAAACCAACATGTTGCCAGCTCATCTTTTTTTATAGCAGTACTATGGACTCCTTTCACTAAAGGCAACACAAGTGATTTGCATGAGATGTTTTCATGATAGGCAGGTGTTTAGTTATTTTTGTTGATCAACATGAAAAACATTAAACTAGTTTGTGCATATTTGTTTATTTTAGTATCATTGATTACTATTTTTTATTTATGGATTTTTATTATTTATATTGCTTTTCCCATTCACAGTTAGTAAATTCACGAAGTGGAAACTTATCGATATTAAAAATAGGAAATTATAGATAGACTTCTGTATAGCAAGGTAAGAAGCTGGCTAATAATATTATGTGAAAGCCAACTGTTTACACAACACGAGCGAAACAAACTACAAGGTCAGGGAACTATACCTAATAATACGCATAGATCTCATTAGAGACATGGTTTATTTAGTTTGCTAGACATTCGCGGTAGGATCTCGGCCTAATGAATTTGGTATTCAAACAATAGACAAGAACGAGCGTCACAGTTATGTACTCGTATCACATTGCAACAACCTACCTGTTTCATCGTATGTATTTGTCTGTATGCGGTCTGAGTCTCGGTCAGCAAAGCATCAGCTTCTGTCTCGCGCTCTTTGAGACGTCCCGCAAGTCGTTTAGCATCCAAAATTATCTGCTGTATGGTCAGTGACATCTGAAAAAGCCAGCAATGTAGAAAACTCACAACAGAACACTTCAAAAATCGATTTTAAAACAGAACTACACCAACCCTGATATCCACACAAAGTTGTCACACGAATAACGTTTCATCTAAACAATTTAAAACGATAAATTTACGCAAAACATCAATTTTTAGGTAAAACTAAAAGACGCATATCAGCTGTTTCGTGATTAGAGTACAGCAGCCATTAGCTTTCATTTCATTTGAAGCGAAGTATTAACTTTCCAAATAGAAAGATACAGGAAAGAAGAAGACAACACTATGTATTTGAGGTTGTTGTACAACTTTGTTGTGTTACAGAAAAGAGACAGAACACATTCACAATAGTTCACAAAATAGGACGACTATATTGTGACATGACCTTGATCACAGAGAATCGAAGAAGGTTCAGTGTTGCCACGTATTGCACAGTAAAAAAATATTTTCTTTTTAGCAAAAATAGTTTAAAATTTTAGCAATCTGTATTGGAGTTGTTTTTTATTACAAATAAAAAGTAAAAATATGGTACTTTACGTGGGTGTGCTAAAAATGCTAATAAAATTAATAGTCAAATATCTAAAATGCCCACAATGCAACGCTGCATTGTATCCGCCAGCAGAGTCACCACTAACTAATTTTCCGTTTAAAAAGATAGCTCCAATCCAAATCCAACCTTACCTAAATAAACGTGCATTGCATTTAAATTACAGCATTAGTTCAAAGAATGGCCGTTAAACCCACACTACAAGCGATTTTGCTGCTCTTAGCTGTACTGTCGTCAATATTTTTTTCAACATTTTTATTCATCCTGCTTTCTACTCTACTTATTGTATGGTTGGATGTTAGTTTTCACGCTTGGGTTCATACTGCTGCTATGCAATCTCAACAGTGCTTACGTAGGGCCTACGCTGATACTGAAAAGGGTCTTTGCCTACTACGATGCTGCAACGCCGTTGTACAGCCTAATCTAGATTCCGCGTAAAAGGCAAGTTATGCGCGTCACACATCAATGCATTTGCACTGATGTAAGTCAATGCTCGTATTAATCTCTTCAATGTCCACTGGCGTGATTACGCTAGCAATTTATAGAATTCATTTATTATCTTAAATCTATAAAATTTGATTTTAACGGCAATGCGGACTACCTACATAATTCTGCCAAATTGTGTGGAAAATCATTCATTAACTTGAGGTTATAAAAAAGATGCGATAGTATTCAAGTGCTAGGTAAAATTGTAAAAATCGTCCATTTTATAAAGAGCTCAACTTACTACGCTACTGCAACATGGTTCAACACCTCTGCTACGCACGGCCTGAGCTGCTGCTATGCTGCGCTACGTCGTTGCTACGCCGTACTACGCGCCTGCGACGAATGGCTTCCCCTGCTACTACGCTGTGCTACGTCGTTGCTACGCCGTCTTAGCTGCTGCTACGGCGTTGCTACGCCGTACTACGCGCCTGCTACGAATGGACTCCCCTGCAATTACGCTGTGCTAAGTCGTTGCTACGCCGTTCTACGATGCTGCTACTTTGTTGCTACGTCGTACTACGCGCCTGCTCCGAATGCCGCTGCCGCTACCGCCGTTACCGTTGCGGTACGGCTCCATCGGAGACCTACGGCGACGTGCCTATTGTGCCGCGAAGCCGAACACTCCGGTGTACCTACATCTCCCGCCTACACTTCACCACTACGGCGGAAGACATCATGGAGTACGTGCGTCGAAAGACCAAGTACGTGGCGAGAGTGCAGCTGCTCGAGTCACACCGCAACGTCAACTTTAAGACGTTCGTGGTACGAATACCAACGTGTTATCGGCTCCTCGTCTTGGAGGAGGACTTTTGGCCGCAGGGAGTGGTGTTCCGTCGCTTCAACGGACAAGTGCCACATGGAAGCACAGTGACATAGTACACAAGAAAAGTGTTACTAACATAGTTTTATGGTTATATTTACTAACACAAATTGTATTTTTTCATATTATGTATGTTAGTCTGTAAGGTCTATGGGCCAAAGTAGCCTGAAATTCAATGGATGTTGTTGTTGTTCTTGTTGAATGGCCTCCCCTGCTACTATTACGCTGTGCTACATCGTTGTTACGCCGTACTACGCCCCTGCTACGAATGGCATCCTCTACTACTACGCCACAGCTACGCTCGGCCCACGGGGCCTATAGGGAATGCAATCTCGGTATACCGAAATCGCGTAATACGGAGATCTTACCCAAAATCACGCGGGATCTCGCAAGATTGCAAAGGGACCCATCTTATGATTTTCTAGGCGTGTAGAAGCTATCGAGCTAATTATTAGAATGTTTGTACTAAGGAAATAGTTGGTAGTGGACAAAAAATAGCGATTAGGAGTGTCAGCCTAGTACGCTTCCTCGTGGGAATCCATTTGTGACATTTATTTTAAAAGAAAAGTGCGTAACCACTATTTAAGTCAAAATAAATAGCTCTCTCTCTCTATTAGAAGTCGAGTCATGGTAATTACTATTAGGTTTCTCGTTTTTAATTTTGGTATTTTGTTAAAATATGTATTTTGTTTATTCTATTTGTATATATGTATTAGTATACAAATAAGTGCCTATATAAGTTTTCGAAAGCAAGAAGTTTTTATGTATTTATTTTGTACCCTATCACAATGTTTTCTTATTTAACCCAAAGGTTGACTGGTAGAGAATGCCTTGTGGCATTAAGTCCGCCTATGTACCACTATTATACATGAAGTTTAAATAAATAAATAAATAAATAATTTTGCATGCCCTACTGCTTTGTCTTATTTACTACCGTAAAGCTAACTCGTTTTGCTGGACTATCCACCCCAGTTTATATTATCAGTTGTGTTGTGTCCTAAATCCGAAGAGCTAATGTCGTTAAAAGAGGCATCCTCTTGGCTCTTACCCTCGGATGCATCCCGTCCATCCCAGGCAATGTACTTTAGGTGTTACTTACTTCTGTTATTGTGTCCACGTAGTTTCAACGGTCCAGGAAATACCAATAGGGACATAAAAGGTGAGGGGAGGGGTGGGGTCAATTCCTCGTCGTTTTATTTTTATCGTCAACATCACGCGTGATGAATTTGATGCGAAGTGAATTATTATGGCATAGGCTTAGCGACGGCGACGGAAGTTTCTACAATAGATTATGGTAATCTTTTTTTGGAGACTCGTTGAACGGCCATCCAATATGTAGATGAAAAGGTTGATATACCTACCTGCCGACACGATAATCCTTTTTGTTTATGCCTTGACGATTGCGCTAACTTCAGTCTGTCTTCTTGTCGTGCATTATAATAGGACAGTAATTTTATAGTCAATTTACAATAGACGCGATCAATTACCAATTCAATACGCAACAGTTACCTATCTATCTATATTAGAGCCCGAGGGTTAAGTAAACAACTCAAACAAATGTGTAATTAAAATAATAAGTATCGTATATCTTAAACATAATTATTGGAATATAATATAAATAATAGGTACATAAAGCGACAATCGCATTACAATATTAAAACACTGACTACGAAGGCACACATTAGAACTCTAATACATTTTATAATACGAACATAAATAAGCAGATAGAAAATGACAATAAATCTTTAACACACAAACTTCACAAGTTAATTTTAACTTGTAAAGTTTCAGTCAAATCGGTAGTGCGAAATCGATTGTGCACCGCACAAACACCGGACCATACCGATTTGACCAAATTAGCCACTGCAAAACGGTGACCAAGCAGCGAAACATAATTATTATGAGAAACATTGAAAAAAAAACTATATCAAATTCGAAATTCAAATATTATTCCTAGCGAGAAAATCTCTGATCAGTTTGTTCACTTTCTCGGGCTCTTCTTGTTGGAGGAAATGACTGCAACCATCGACAATAGTGGTCTCTATGACGGAGTACTCTTTCTTCATGGTATCTAGGAGGTTGTGGCTTAAGTAGGGGTCGTTGGCTGCATGGGCCACTAGCATGGGCACGTTTTCTTTGTACTCCACGAGCTCTGGTAGGTCGAATCTGAAGTTAGCCCGGTAGTAGTTTATTGGAGGTGTAAGGGCAACTGTAAAAGAAAATTGTGTTTAATGTTTTCGTCAGCATGACGGAGTAATTACCTAAATATATATATATCGTAGATGTAGGATAGTACGTGTTCTTATACTATGGCACGTCCGAGTTACCTACCTACATTCGTGTCACTACACGATAAAAAGAAAATGAGGAAATATTTTAATAGTTGAATAGAGTAAAAACTAGAATCCTAGTCAGCTAAAACCAAATTTTAAGTGCTCCAAAATTTATAAAAATAATTATTTGCAGTGGGATATACAAAGCTATTTAAAGGTATTCACAATAGTTAAGTACATTTTAGAAGAGGTAGATTTTTTGTAGATCAAATAATATTACGTTTTTTGATCTTCAAAAAATCACGGTCAACTGCACAGCCACCAGAAAAACTGTAATAATTGGTAAAAACCAAGAGCAGAACATAAAACAAGATTTCAAATTGTAAGTTTTGTTCGTCCATTCGCAAGACGTTATCCATCGGAAATTCATAAAAACTATCATAATTTTATATCCTACTAGCTCATGCCTGTGGCTTCGCCCGCGTAATGTTCCCACGGGATTATACTCCGAGACAAAATCATCTCCATGTTTCACCACCCAGAAACACCCACGTTGTCACCCTATGAGTCGAATTTTCTCAAAATGTTCAGCAATATTGACGTTTGTTATTTAGAAAAGGAACTCTCAAACGCTCAATGCAAAACATGCTTCGGGCTCAGCGGTCTAGGCCCCAAGGGCGGATCCAGAGGGGGATCATGGGGGTCATGACCCCCCCTGGACTGGGAAAAATTATAATTTTAAAACGTTTTGGGAGAAGACATAAGAGAAAAGTTGATTTTGTTATTTAATTAAGTAAAAAATATAGGTATTTTGACATATAGCAATAAAACACTTTCTTCTTAATTAAATTATTATTGTAATCGAATTCGAGCTTGTCTTGACTAGATCACAACTATGTGACCCCCCCTTGACATGATAGCTGGATCCGCCCTTGTTAGGCTCAAGGTTAAGATATATTTTTTTAATCATTTTTGCCCAAATAATTTTAAATAGCCTCTACATACTCTAATTAGTTTTCTGCTTCGCCTGACAGAGCTGCAGAGGTACCTAATTAGCCAAACGAAGCGCAAGATCATATGGTTTTTAGACATGTACATCCACTCAGCGGAAGTAGGTACATTATAGAAACGCATAGATGGATTAGATGGGTTATAGGTATGTATATAGATAGGTTATAGGTATATATATTATAGGTTATAGGTACCTACCTTTGGGTATCTAAAACCTGTAATTACTTACAGTAAAAAGTCTCAAAGTTACAATGTCAGTCATGGGCGTACCCAGCATTTTTAAGGGGTCGGGCAGAAGTAAATAAACTAAGTAGACTGACACGTTTTATTGACTGCACTACATCTTATTTCAATAATAACCTGCGAGGGTTCTGGATAAATCTAGCTAAAATTTCGTTTTCAAATGTAGTTGTGCTTCCAGAACCCTCTTTCTATGCACACTCAACATACAGAGGCCGACAAGACGGTTTTCTGTCATTGTTGACATTAACCAAGTTTTTATGTTAATGTGAAAAATGTTAAAGTACCCAACGAAAATTTAATTTTGTCATTATATTAATTTTACCTAAAAATTCTTAGCCGAAGGTAGGGTGGGACAACCCTGCTCCACCGTGGGTACGCCCATGATGTCAGTTGATAACTTTGTATTATGTTAAGACACGTGAGACTGAACAACAAAAAAATGGGATGTTACGTCATTAAATTAATAGCCCAACAACGACATTGGTGCTTTATTGTAAGTATGTCATTATTGTCACTCACAACGTCCATTATTTTATTACATGGTCAGTTACCCATACAACCACAAATTATTTTAAAGTGGCGGCCAATTTACTGTCAGATTGCGGATCGGTGTTCGGCCACTGGACTTGGACATACTACGTACTGAAATATTTGTGAAAGTCCGGTCAGCAGCCTGTCCGGATTCTGTCCGCACCGATTTGTTTGAAACCTTAAAATGATATTCGTGCGTTCCTATTTCATATTCAATAAGATGAAAGAGTCCTATTTTATTTATGTTACGGCCTGAGGACTGTTATTTATCATCATGATTTTTAACTCTTAAGGTTGGTTATTGTAAAGCAGCGTTTTGAATTTAGATACTTACAAGGCTTACGAAACCAGTATTTGTAGCACTCAATATCCTCTTTATCCGTGGAGGTCTTGCCAGGGAACAGCATGGCTTTCTCGTACACGGCCAGGTCATTCAAGAAGAGTGCTTTCTCCGGTATGATGGGTGCGCGATACATGAACACGTACCTGGAAAAAAGGAAAGGAACGAATTTGTTTTTCGTGAGCAGTTTTGTAATACAAATGTTTGATCGTAGAGACATGGCGTTGAATAAAATAAATAAATAAAATAAAATAGTTTATTTGCACCTTCAACTAAAAAATATGGTTTACAATGAATAAATGGTTGCCGGCATAGTCTTTCCAATCAGATGAGTCAGACCACTTGCTGGAGTGTCCCTATACCTGCACTTTGGCGGACATAAAAACAACCAACCAGTAATAACTGGGCTAAAGTAAGTCGAAAGAAGTAGAAAAAGAGATATATTATATATTTTATCTTCAATTAAATTTAAATTTTATCGTCTATACCTACATCTATCAAAATAACAGTTTGTCAAACACTGTTTTAAGCTTTCATGGTATACAACTAAAGTTATACTGTCACTTGCGGGATATCTTCCGTGATTGACAGCGCCGAAATATCGGGAGCTCAAAATAATGAACAATCACGGATGATATCCCGTAAGTGACAGTATAAGTTTATAACGGTTTTTTACTGAACATAAAATTTAAAAAAAAAACTTTTTTTTTTTCTGTCTCTCGCTCTGCCTGCCTGTCTGTTTATTCCGGCTAATCTCCGAAACGGATGGACCGATTTTGACGTAACTTTTACTGGCAGATAGCTGATATTAAAAGGATTAACTTAAGCTACTTTTATTGTAGAAAAAGGATTAGGGTCCGTCCAAAAAAAATAAAAACCTTGAAATTATTAACAAAAACCAATTTAAATCGAGAAGTAATATTTTAATAATAATTTCGACGGTACAGCTAGTTGAAGATAAATAATTTAAAATGTTGTGTATGAATAATTTTAATTGATTAACATATTTTATTGTTTACTTATAACCACTAATTATACCATTCTATGAGAAACAATACAATAGTATTGTGCCGAAATGTACGCTTTTTCTAATCCTTTTTTAAAATATTTTGAGAACTGAACGATCTATTATTTCTGAGATAAACCCTACCTACTGCAAATGGATCGGTTCTGAGAACTGTAGGATACTTATTTAACTCGGAAATTCCATAATTTTTTGCACAATTAAGTATCTATGACGATATCTAATGTGGTATACAAAACAAAACTATTCTCAAGGATGCTTAAAAACCGCAAAGTTCGTAAAAGTACATACGTCATACGACGTACCATGGTACCTTCTTATGTACCGAATGATATAACATAACGTGCGCGTGCGTACATAGACGCGCGTGCGCGTGAGTGGTATGCTGGAAGTCTGGAAGAGATTTCTTTAGGAATAAGCATCACCTTTGTACTATTTTCTGTTCCTTTCTTCTTATCTGTATTTTAGTGTGTACATAAATTGTTAAATAAATAAATAGACACACTGGCGAAAATGCTAACAAAACGCCGGAATGTTATGTCACACAAAACATTCCACGTGTCATGATTTCTCTTTTGATCTCTGTACCAAATGCTACGTATATACGTGTTACCAACACAACATCAGTTTCTTAATACCCACTTGATCTTAACTGGACTCTTATGTATAGATTTATGAACCACAATTATTGAAATTGATTTGATAGACCAGGCGGCCATGAGCGCCAGACAACATTTAAACAATAAAACACTTGAGATAACATTTGGAACGAAATCACGATCAAGGCTACGAGATTCAGAAGCGTCTGCATCTGCAAAGAATTGGTAATTGGTAGCGTGGCATAATATAAAGTGCTACGTCTTTATGTCTGTGCGTTAGTGACAAGTGTGGATAATAATGGCAGAAAATCAGGGTTATTTATGGCAATTTAGATGCATGAGGCACAGGGTGCAAGTTCCTTATAAGGGAGCCTCAGACCAGACGGCCTGGTGGGGGGACTAGTGCCTACTACCTGGGGTATACCCCTGGACAGTATATTATAGGCCTCCCACAACAACTGGTCCGGTTCCATGTTTTCCGCATCAAGCATTACAGGACATTAACGAGATTGGCGGTTCATCCTGTGGGGGTATACTCAACCTTCCACAATCCACTTGACATTTAAGATAGTATAAATTCTTACCACGAATGCTTTCGCTGTTCAGGGTTGCTCCAAATTTCGCGCACCCAAGCTGTGCTGGAGGTACTAGCGAGCATGACTAGGCCAATCAACATCTCAGGGTATTTGTTGCGGAACTCACTTGCGACCAGGCCACCCCAGTCGTGTGAGATTAGGATGCATTTTTCGCGACCTACAAAAATTTGGGTAACATTAGCATGAATTCAAAATTCTATTGGACGTAAATAAAAACAAAACGGCCAAAACGGCCAGTCTTCGCCGCTTCCCACTAGTACTCTAGTTTTATAGCTGGCAACAAGAAATGGCAGAAGAAACTCCCCAGTAACAACACAGAGAGAAGAACACACACTTCCTTATCAAATAACCGAGTCGAAAATAGCAGTTCTAAAGATTTGTAATATTTGTAATGTTCGTTGCATCTGAACCACCTTATTTGTTTCCAGATGACTCACGTGTAACTCAATTAAATTAAACCCACACATGATGGTTATAAAGTATCATTTGCATGACAACTAAGTACTCATACCTACGTATTATTACGCAACTGGCAACATATTTGTCCGATAATAATCGTTGTTTGCAAACGTGGATCTCGTATGCCCTCTGCATTTCAATGCTCAAAGTGATATCATTATTCAACAACTGCCCCATTCGTCCTTCTGACCCTTGATATTTGCTCAGACTGCATTAGCATTTTGAAGTTTGTGCAGCATTTTATACACAGACCTACGGCCTACTTAACGAATGTCGATTATTTATATCTTTTGTGTAATTGTTTCTCTATGATAATATCTATTCTTATCTACCTACGATAATCTTACCGGTACCAAATGACCAAAGGCGGACCATACGACCATTTCATGTATTGTATAACTATTAGATATAAGTAATCAGGCTACGACCCACGAGGTTTATTACACTTAATTATTCTTACATTGAGGCAAAGGCACGCATTTCTCTCAAAGATTGCGATTTCGTCGCAAAGCATGAAATTCCCAATAAAATAAATTGCTTGGAACTTTACCCAATTGTTTAATAAGATCCCTAACATCTTCGAGGAGAAATTCTATCTTGTACGAAGCAACGCCTTCAGGTCTTTCTGAATCACCGTAGCCTCTCATGTCAACGGCTATGCACCTGAAGAAAAAAAAACAATTCATAGATCACTACCTTTTCAGGATAAAATAAAGAAGAAAAATGAAAATGTTTTATTTCTTAATCCTGGGTGATCGATCTGCTAAATTTAATTTAAAACCAATCAGGCATTAAGGCTTGACCCAGATAACAGAAAGAATTACTTTCGCATTTAAAATATTAGATTACTTGTTCCCCTACTACTTAATACCTGTTATAGAAATTATTGTAACAGGCTTTGGTCTCTTATGGATGCCGTAAAAGATGAGTATGAACATCCGTCTTATTTCATTATATTAATCACCCAGCAATACCTATTAATGGCCTTATTGCCATAAAAGCGAAAGCAAACGTTTATGCGGCGAATGTTATAATATAATCCTCCACCACTTTTCATTTCATTTCTATTTTCATCGTGTACCTAAGCTTTATTTTCATCTCGCTCGGAAAGAGATATTTAAAACTGACGAAAGTGTTAAAGTAAACAAAAACAGCCAGAGTTAACTATGTACGTAGATATTAAGCGTAATGCGCACTACTTCTGAGCCATCTGTGCTCACAAAAACTTGTTACTAGCCATCTTTGGCACTAGTATAGATGGATTTCTTCTTTATAGCAAAACTCAATATTTCTTTGTGCCAGTATTCTTTTCGCTTTAATAATAGTTACCAATAATCCTTTTGGAATTCAACAAGCTGATGTCTCCACGAGTACCAGAACTCAGGGAATCCATGAAGAAACAGCATCAGAGGCTTGGAAGAGTCACCACTCTCCACATAGTGTAATACAGTGCCCTGTGAACAAAACAAAAAAGTTATAATAATGAGATATAGTCCAGTAACCTTGTCGCCTGAAAGTACGGGGTACTTTCGGCGGGGTTATAATCGCCAAAATCTGAAAAAAGTCCGAAATTTTCGCGGTTTTTTAGATTTTTGGCAAAGTTGCGTTCGGCGCTCGAGGTCACAAACCTGGATTATTCATTGGGCCAACATCATAAACAAGTCTGTAAAAAATCAGAACTACCGGATTTGACGCAAGTTCTGATGTACTCGTATAAAGTTACTGGACTAATAAAGTTTGTATGTAGGGTGCGGGGTAATCTTCGAAACCAAATCTTTCACTAATGAGAAGCAACATTATCCCCGAGTCACGAGTGTCATCTTACTAATATTATAAATACGAAAGTTTGTGAGAATGGATGTTTGTTACTCTTTCACGCGAAAACTACTGAACAGATTTGGATGAAATTTGGCACATAGATCTATAACCTGGATTAATATATAGGATACTTTATGATCCCGTGGGACAGTCACCGACCTTCACTCGGGCGAAGCCGCGGGCATAAGCTAGTAGGCTATATTTACGACGTTCCCGTGTCCGACCATAAGGCGAGCGAAGCCTTGAGCAAAAGATACATGTCTGTTTCTCCCTTAGCACGTAGACTTAGAAAGTACGTACCTAATCTAAACGGTATCCTATCCACGCACGGTTATATTTTATCAAGCAGATTATACGCCAAGTCTGTTACCATTTGTAATGCTTCAATTCAAGCAAAGTAGACATAAAACCTGTCAGTTTTTCATCTTTTTGGAACCAAAACTGAGTCAATTTTGGCACCCGCATTCTCGACCTCTTAGACCATGACGAGGCGAATCTGAATCGCAAAATCAAGTTTATTATACCAAATGTTGCTTTCGAAAAATGTTGTACCGTTGCCGCGTTGCGTAACGGCACGGCTGATGTAGGTACACTACGCATGCCATTCAGCCATTGCTAATAATTTTTCGACGATTCGTGGCTTGTGATTTTTTTATTATAATTAGCAACTTACTCAAGTACTAAATATAAGGTCAATGATCTCTTCATGAAGGGCCAAAGACCAATTTGCGTAGTCTAGTTAATATTATGTAAAAAAAAATCTATTGACACCGGTTAAATGAATATTACATGTATAGGTAGTAGGTAGGTATATTGGATGACCTAATATATTTTGGGACTAAGTGACAATTTAGATACCTAGCTAGGTACCTAGTTATGTTGCCAACAAGTTAAATTACAATTTATTTTCTACAATTAAAACTATTACAGAATACAAATTATCCCGTTACGCACACACTTTTACACATTCTGAATAGGAATACATAATTTAATAAAATATACAATCATTCGAATTTCGAATATTAATGATGGAAAGGCACGATGTCAGTAAAAAAAAAACAATTTCAATAATAATAATTCAGAATGAATGTTCCTTGTTGGAAATGAAAATATTTGGTAAGATTCAAATTGAAATATACATAGGTGAATTAAATTAAAAATAAGGATGGTATATTATTTTATTAAATAATTATTGGAATGTTAATTCAAATGTCCTCTTACAGAAAGTGCTTACATAATTTCCTTTCAAATAGACACATACACACACACATAATATTATTGACATCAATTTCAGCTTTGCCTAATAGTCAATGATATGCAATTTACTAGAATATCATTGCTAATAGTCATAATAATATAGCTTTGATTTAGTTGCTGCAATTAGAGTTGTCGCTATAGTTAAGCCTTTTTTAGATAAATCAAGCTTGTGTTCGGCTTGGAAATAAGTAAGTCCGCATTGTGAATTTGAATTTGAAATTTTGGTGAACCGAAACACCATGGCAAGAATTTTTCAAGGTTTTTCTATGTGTATAACACGCAATTACTTAGTGCTAATTTTTTTATCCCTACTGTTGTTGGGCAACTATATTAGGTATCTACAATCAGGGATGTTGCAGATATTCGCATCCGCATCCGCAAATGCGGAGACTGCACGTCGGTTTGGACAAATCATCGATGCGGATGTACATGCGGGTGCAGATGAAGCGCAGCAAGTAGCAGTCGCAACAAGAAAAAAATGGGTGGGGCTTGAGAGTAGTGCGTGCCATGCGAAGATTTCGGTGACAAGATCCGTCGCGTTTGTTATTGTTTATCATTTGTAAATTCTAAATCGATCATAATGTGTTTACTTGCGCTTATATCGTATGAACATTGCAGTTTTTGAGTGATATTGTGAGCAAGAGTTTTCTGCAGTTAATAGGATATTGGACAAGTGAATTCACAATGTCAACTCCGACACAAAGTGGACTTATTTTAAACAAGATGAACAAGACCAGAATAAGGCTCATCGTAAAATATAATAACTGCACCAAAACGATCATTCTTTAAAAAAAAATTAGATCAGCATTCGCATCCGCGGATGTAAGCCTACAAAAATCCGCATCCGCGGATGTCAAAAAATCTGTATCCGCAAAATCCCTGCTCCAAAGTTATATTGCTATTCGGAAACATGAGCATTGCAATCAACAAACATAACTTTTTATTTACGAAAATTTCATCCAAAACTCATTGAACTGAAGGTATTTCTGGAAGAATTTATAAAATATGAGTTTAACGTTCATCCCACTCCCACGACACAATCAATATTCCGCAAGATCGTTATCGTTACGTCATATGATTGCCATCTCTCAACACTCTCATTACCCGTTCCACCATTACGGTAATTCATTGTCGGCATTGTTCGCGTGATACAAATTTATCTGATTACAGTATTTTGACCCACGATAACGCGTCTCATAGCGGCTGGTCGGGAGGCATGCGAAAACAGGTTGGTTGGGTTTATACAACTCGCCGGAAGATAGCAAACTCAGAAAGCGGAACGGCTTTCGTGTATTCTCTTTTACTAGAACATTATTGCATAGATACACGATTGAATCCAATTGTTGTTGTTATTACGTTATGCATTCGCACGCGGCCGACATACGCTAGTGCATGAAGTGCATCTCTTGTTACTTTTTTTTTTCTTTGGCATCTGAATGTCGACCATTCTGCCAGCGTCATGTGGTGCATGATATTGAAGGGCGTCGCCAGCTTTTGGATAAGGGGGGGGCGCATGGATAAATAGGTCTTTATTTACCCTGCGTAAGACAAATAAACGTTAATACCATTATTTGTTCTATTCGTTAATGACTGAAAAACGGAAGGAAGGTACAACTAACCGCACTTCGATGGTGAGACAGAGTTTTAAAGTATGTAGTAGGTACATAGTAGGTTAGATTTCCCCCCTGACTTCGCATCTGTGATTTATAATAATAAATCGTTTATTTCAGGTATCAACCCATAATTATAACTAATTACATAAAATACATTAAAATAATATCACATTGCAATACATTTTTAAAATCAAAATTAAAATATTAAAATTATATTATATTATATTTATCCTACAGAAACTGCATTTTCCGGAATTCAATGTCACTGTCAGGCTAAGAAACTAATCTGGGGCTGCGAGACTGTTCGAAAGAGAAACCGCGGCCCTGGAACACAAAAGGCAAAGAAGGAACATGGATGGGTTTTAGTCAGTACAAGTCTGACACTCCCTTCCGCTCCGCCCAGAGCGGGGAGGATCCGAAAAAAACAAAGGCTAATAAACTAATCCTATGTGAAAGATTAAGGATCAATTGCTCCACATTTATCTTATGCTAATATTTGTCAACGACGATTAACTTAAAAAGAGCTTTGAAGTTTGCAATAACTGGGTCAGTAACGAGCCCTAGACACGGTAATCATACATCAGTAAGGTGATTTACTTTAGAGACGCATTGTAATATTTGATCTTTGGCCTGGTGATAATTAATGCTTTTGTTATCACATAATATGACATCAATAAGGGGTATCGTATTACCTAGTACTAACTGGGTCAGATAGGCAGTTGCTCCATGTAAAATACTGGTATTCAGCTGCATCCGGTTAGACTGGAAGCCGACCCTAACATAGTTGCGAAAAGGCTAGGCAGATTATGATAATATGACATCATAACGACCGCTGGGGAAAGGTTTCAACAAGATGGATGCCTGAGGATGGACAGCGCCGCCGAGGCAGTTCTAGAAAGAGGTGGCGAGATGATCTAGACGCGCATCACGAAGGCTGGTTCGAGGTGGCGCAAGTGAACAGTACCTGGAAGTATATGGGGGAGGCCTTTGCCCAGCAGTGGGACATTCAAGGCTATTAAAAAAATGTATAACATCACGCCTGTAATCCCCGAAGGGTTAGGCAGAGGTGTACCTAATACTACACCCACATTTCGCCAGTTATGTTTAAATCCCATGTAATAAGGGGCGAGCGTATTGCCATCAACCGGACACTAGACTCCCTGGCTGCTACCGAGAAATTCCTGATAGAAAAACCCAACAACACTGCTCGACCCGGGAATCGAACCCAGGACCTCATGCTCAGCCACTCGACCAACGAGGTAGGAACGAGGTTTTTATTATCACGAAATACCTACCTAATAACAATTTCTCCTAATCAACATAGGCAGGCTTGTTGCACTCACTGCTGAGTGTAAGCCTCGCTTTTGTGCCATCCGTCCCT
Source organism: Noctua comes (assembly GCA_963082995.1). Taxonomy (NCBI): domain Eukaryota; kingdom Metazoa; phylum Arthropoda; class Insecta; order Lepidoptera; family Noctuidae; genus Noctua; species Noctua comes. Next base: position 6,524,223 of record OY720271.1, read on the forward strand.
GATCTGCGCGGGTCTCAACCAAGTCTTACCCGCGATCTTAGGAATGACAGCCAACAAATCTGGCCATTGGTCAACCAACACTTCTTTAACCGTTTCTCGGCAGTGAGTGCTCTACTCCACTCGCCATCATCACGTCATGCCAAGTGTTCTGCCGATCGCCACTTCAGAGCCGCCACCGTACGTATCTTTATATATACCTCCTAAGACTTTATATGGTCCACCTGACAGTCAGTGCGGCCAATCTCTGCGGAGACTTTATAACAGGAAATATTATAGTGCGCAATCGCAGGTGCACTCTTTTTCTCCTCGCTATTAAAGTTCGACAGGACAGCATTCGATACGCCCGGAGTAGGTACTTTCAGGCGCAGTAGGTTCAACTATATAACGTGCTTCCCGAGGCATAGGGTATCATTCCATTCTTACTTACTTCTCTCAGGGCACTGACAAATCTCTAATTAGATATCCGCAAAGTGTCTGCAATGACATGGTACTTTTCTGGTATCTTTATAATAGACAGATAATGAGAAAACTACAGTTTTATCTTTTTACGAGATACGTGGCGTCACAAGTTGCGTCATAATTAATAGATCTATCTTTATCTATCGATCAGGTCTATGTCTGTCTCACTGCGTGACCGACTGAAAAGCCTAAGCCACTAAACCAATCCGGCTGAAATCACGTCATCATCGCTTCTATATTTCTTACTATAGGCGCCGTACGACTGATACGATTTCTCATCGACAAAAATGACTTGCCATACCAAATTTCATCCCCTAAATAACCCCTTTATGGGAAATTTTTTCAAAAACCCTTCCTTAGTACTTAGTCATCTCATTGTCAAAATAACTCTTGTGCATAGACGGAGACCCAAAGGTGTTGGGAGGTATTCTGTGGGTTGTCTGCCAGCGAATGAATTTAAGATTTCGCAAATCGCAGGGTATGCGCATAACCAGACACAATGAAACTTTGGGTCAGTGAGTCATGTTAGGGGCGGACTTTGAAAGCCCAGGGCTTAACCACATGCTTAACATTCATTTAAATTCTGCAGGGTAATCAAGTATAGAGGGTGTCTAACAGTGCGTTGTTAAGATTTGAAAAGTAACTTCGACAATGTATATTTATTCATTCAAAACCAAAATAACCTAACTAAGTCTGCCTATCGGGAGTATTTCAAAATTTCACAGTAATTATTAGTTGTTTTATGGTTTTGCATGGCAGATATAAACTATAAAACTGATTTAACATTGTTACGCAATTATGCATTAATATTCAAGTACCATCAGAATTATGGTATCGAAGCCGCCGCGGGAAAACTGCAGCCGCTGTCCGGCATAACCTTAAATGATATAGAAACGTTCCATAAAATACCGCATCGGCATTTAAGTGAGCTTGTTGAGTTTATCATCTCCAACAAAAATATAAATACCTACTTACATTAACTTTGATGTATTTATGCACTCCATACTTAGGATCTGTAAGTCTTGCCGGTGGTTCCAATTTCAATTTCTGAGGCCAGGGACTAGAGAACGGATTTTTCAAATAAACTAAAGCAAACGCGAAGAGCATCTGAATGCTATAGTACAAAGTTAATAGGTTTGACACCACAACACGATACAGGCACTGACTAACACACATTTTGAACGATGTCTCTGACGACAGAGCGAATGCGTGTGTTTCGGCCGCCTCCTCGCAGATGACTGGCTGAGCGACTTGAACGCTACTAAACTAAACTCATCAGTTTATCCGGAAAGACGTAAAGACTCGTTCACAGTTAGCAGCAGCTGTGTACCTATCCACAATAATTGCACTGTTGGTTAATTATATGTGCTAACGTTGATCGATGACCATTCATCTGTATCGCAGACACTAACAATGTCAGATACTTGGTACAAACAAATTCAAACATTTAATTTCTCAAACAATTAAACTTATACTGTCACTTACGGGATCTCTTCCGTGATTGTTCATTATTTTGAGCTCCCGATATTCACGAAAGATATCCCGTAAGTGACAGTATAAGTTTAGTTGTAAACCGTGAAAGCTTAAAACAGTGTCTCAAACAATTACTTTGAATAAGTACCTATTTGTGTTTTCAGTTTAAAATTTTCCAAAAAAAACATTTTCTAACAGAAATATAACCTAAAATTGACTGTCACTCAGTCATTGTAAAGTCAACACATAGCCAGGAATAGCGGAAGTTGTCATACGACAAATTCGCCAGAACTGTTCTTAATCTTGAAATTCTTGACCTCCATCTGACCGCAGGAGCTAGACACCCGTATAGTGGTCTTCTAAATTGAATATCGAGCAAACCTGTTTATATGCTCTTCAACTAATCGAAAAATATAATACCAACATGCTGACTCTGTTCAGTAAAAAGTCCACTTTACGTGTTATAAATATCGCACATCTGCAATGTTTCGTGATTTGTTTTGCAGTTCAATCGAATATTCTCTGAGTTATAGAATAGCATAGAATAGTACATTTTTATTTCAGACCGGAGTCCATAGGGTTAGTAACAATTTTACTTAACTTCTAGTGTTAGTAGGTTACAGACACATACAATTATAATTCAGCGTGGGGTTGCATCCACCTCCGCAGCATCGGGGAATCCCATCGATCAGCAAATACACTGAGAATACTGTTGGTGCCGCCGCGAACACGAGTCATCAGGGATGCACATCTATTTTTAATAATGGCGACAAAACCATCAATATTATTATCTGCAAACATCCCCGACGCACTACAACGCCACGGCAGCCGTAGCAGTACTCTCAGTGCATTATTATATTGAACGCGTAGATCGCTGTATGACCGCTGAGTGAAGCTGACCCACAGGCTGCACGTGTAGAAGGACTGACAGTAAGCTTTGAAAAGCGTTACTTTAACTGGCCTTGTACAACTTTACGTTATTTTTAAATGTTGAAAATAAAAGTTAGGTAGAAAAGTGTTAAGCAAGCCCGATGGAGATGAAAGATATTATCAGATAGGTAATACAAATTAAAAAAAAAACTGCACAGGTGGGGATGTGAAAAGAAAGAGCTTTTTTTTTTCTTTTGTTTTTTTTTTTTATTTGATTTCTGGTTGCCAGAAAATGTTGCAGTAACGTTAACGTACGTATGTAGTGTAAGTATGATGTGTATTATAATGCCATTTTCCGACTAACGCGTTTAAACTCGTGACGAATACGGTCTTTGGCTCACCAAGAAGAAGAAAAAAGTAAGAAATTAACAATGAATAAACTTTATTTAAACTTTGTAATATAATTATGAACAAACACAACAAACACTTAAATACGATTAAATAATTTCATAATATTTCGTTCCAGCGAATAACCGCAAAAACCATGATTAATGCAATGAAAAATACCTATCAGAAATCAGATTTTCGTTGGTGGTGAACTGCTGATAGAGATAATATAAAGATTAAGCTAACAAAAATCGTGAAAGCTAACTGAAAAATTAAAGAAGATATATAAGGGATAAATTAAAAGTCGGAATTCTACAAATCAATCACATCAATAGCATTTTTAATAGAAATGATAAATCCTTGATCTATTTGATTATGCTTCCAAATATAAAACCACAGTTCGTTACGTTGTTGATACAACAGCTTTTTTTAAACTGATGGATTGACAACAATGACGAAGTCGACATCACAAAAACAATACGATAAATTGTACTACCCAAAACTACCACAATGCTAAACATAAATCTCAAGACCTCTCACTACGACTACATAACAAAACATGTGCTTATTCCACAATTAAACGAAATATAATATAATAAGGGTGCGATCAAATTGAGAGATAATTGTTCAAGAAGAACTAAACTGCAATTTGATTTGTTTTACGAGGTTTGTTAGTAAAAATGACAATAATATAATATATAATAGCTGGATATAGCTCTTAATTTGACGGCGCCCACCACGGTACATATTTTTTAAGATTTCATATAATAAGAAGTAATATATAAAAATAAGAAGTGTGAAAGAACGTTGTAGTTTCAGTAAGAAAGCCGCTTTATCGAAAAAGATTCAGCTATCGTTCCAAATATTATTTAGACTCAAATACAGTTTGGGCTATTTTAAAATAGTATAGTTTCTCTCGAATACTAAAGTGATTCCTATACTGAAAGTTGTTATATTTGCAACTTTCTTTCACACTTGTCGCGGCTTGTCGTGATTTCGTGACAAATATTGTAATAAGTCACGACATTAATATCAAGGTAATGTCTGCAAAATGATCTACCAACCAAGACTTACAACTAAACGTTGAATGATGGTGGTTTATAGTTATGAATTCTTGCAAAACACAAAATACACAAAGAAAAAGATCTATGCCAGAACTTTTCTTCTTATCTGGCTTCAATCTAATTAGTTTGGCAGATATCTTTTTGAATCTACAAACCTACAACCGCACCCCTACCGCAGTCCTATAAACTGTACCTACCACATTTATTTATGTGATGAAATGAAACATACTTACACCCATTTCAAATGAAATCGTACCTATGCAGTGCAGGTAACCGATCCCAGAACTGATTTTCTAGGTAAAGTAATATCTTGACGCGTTAGTGAAAGTTTATCTTACTCAGATGGTGCGTCATTGTGTCTGGCAGACCCAAGAAATTCACTGCTCGCAGAGTGTAAATCAGTAATATCTTCTAAAAAGTCAATGTTACTAGTTGCAAACAATTCCATATCTGCCCTAAACGATTCAAACTCATTCATAGTTGACATTGTATTGAATGCAATTTTTGGCAAATACGATGAGCTGCTAGCTCCTGTATCCATGCCGTTAGATTTTCCTTTTTTCTCTTCTTTAAACCTGTCTTGAGTTTCTTTCTCTATTTGCTCAAGGCGTTCTAGAATCTTTGATGGGTCAGGAGCTTTCGGTCTGTCATTCAAATCTATGTTGATGTCAATCCTGTTGAAGAAATAAACATAATAGGTTTAATTATTATTTAACGTTTTTTTAATATAACGCCAGACTCCACGGACCTATTTCCGAAGGCCTCCTTTGAAGAGTGGTTGCGCAGGAAGATGGAGCATTGAATAAGTAAAAAATCTATCATATTTATTTACCCAGTTTCTTCTTTAAACTTGACCCAGTCTTCAAGTTTCGGGGCGCGTGGTATTTCAGCCGCTATCGCTCTGGAGGCATCTGCCATGGCCTGTGCCACCGAGTCTCTTTCAGAACCTGCTGCAAATATAACATGTATAAAAGATGGTCGAAGTTTCAGTTTTATTACATCTCATTTTAAAAGAAAAAAATCTAACAAATGGGTAAACCTTTCACTGTACAAATATTTAGGTCAGCTAATTAAGCAACTCGTTACAAGTTACGTAAGTAAAAGTTTTTTTGAAAATGTTCTGTGACTAATTACATTTGTTAACATCAGACGGAGAATTGTTAAAAGAACTTTGCATTACTACCTAATTGTCTTACAATTTTGTTAACATCAAAACAAAAAAAACTCGAAACCACGCTCTAATAAGTAGGATAAGTAGGAGCTGGCTTTCTAAATATTAGCAGAGTTATTTTCAAATACAAGAGTAAACATGCATGGGACAAGGTCTTGTTGGTTATCTCATGCGCCAAGCCTGCTGTGTTAGCAGAATTAACAAAGAGCACGCACAATTTCACAGATTTCTCTCAATGGCCTTTAAGAGGTACCTTAGGTCGAGGTCATAGCGTTTGGGTAATCAATAGTTAGTTACCTACGTCACTGGGTAAGTGGCTATAGTTCTAGCTCGATGAAAATTGTGATAAAATATTTAGATTTAAAGAAAGAAAAAATATTTATTTGTCGCAGGGACATGACGTGCATCATACAAAATTACAAAAAAAAAATAAACAATAAACTATAAATTCAACAGGACGGAACAAAAAAAAGAAAAAAGCATCAAAAGCAAAAAAAAAAGCAAAAGCAAAAAAAAACAGCAACTACGGGTGACGGTAGACAAGGGAGACTGAAAAACGCGACGACCCCAAGCTCCAAGTAACACAACACTGTTTTTTTTTATGAATTTTAAAGAATTCTTGGTTAAAAAGTAAAACGCTGTGTACTTGTATAGTGTGAAAGTGCGATTTTCAAAAAAAAAAGTGCGTTTAATTGAAGGCACAGACCACTGCTGCAACATTCATCTCAATCAGAAGTTTACTATTAGACGTCTAGACGAATAACTATTTTGACTTCCACAAACATTTTAGGATAAGGTTTGTTAGACCCAGAACTTTTTACAAATAGGAAGATCCGCTACGCTAATATAATTGACATTGTTTACAAGGGTGCTATTTGCTGTCACAGAGTCTATTTATCCGCGTGCGTTAACAAACATTTTGAGAGAGTTCCCATGACCAACACATCATCTGTGGCAAGATGTCAGAACTCAGACAACGTGTGCCGTCAATTTTAGGGAATCAATTTTTAGCCTGTGCCTTTTTTGTCAATAAAATGAACTTAAGATTTTAATTAAGCAGATTTTGGGCAAATAGGTACGTGATTTAAGCTAGAATGTATTAAATAAAAATGCGTTTTAAAATCAAAGAAGTACCTTCGGAGCGACGATTAAATGTTCTTGTAGTGCGACGCAGACCTCTCGCTATATTTCCACAGACTGGCTCCATTGACGTCAATTTACTTCCACTGCCCAGCCAGTCGTCATCTTTTGAGAAAAAATAAATCTTTTAACTTAATAATGGCCTACAACAATATCCTACTTGATAGTTAGTTGATACCAATACCAAAAGTATCGCAGACGTTTTGCAATCACAGCGACAAAGCTATGTAGGTATACCAGCATCAAGACTTTAATGACACCCTTACCTTTCAAACCGCAATACAGCAACCTTTCTAGGTGGAAATACGAGGGAGTGATCACACTTAGCGACGCAGATCAGCTGGAGCCGATCACGTATCCACATTTGTATTATTTATTTATTTATTTAACACTTCATGTACATAAGTATAAGTACACATGCGGACTTAATGCCATAGGCATTTTCTACCAGTCAACCTTTTTTTTTTTAACGTGGTAATATCATCAAATGAGTCCTCCCACCCAGGGCAGAGCGGGAGGGGCTGTCAGACTTGTACTGACTAAAATCCACGGTGTCCTTCAATAGCCCTTTATGTTCCAGGGTCACGGTAATTCTATGAGTCCCGCGACCACCAGTCAACCTTTGGGTGATGCAGAGACAAACAACATCGACATTCGATTATTTCTTTTTTTTTTTTTCATTTGTCGCTTTTGGTTCGGCGGAGTATCAAGTCACATCATCCGATCCGAAAAGAAGCGAATGACATGCGAATGTCTTTTATGCTTTTATTGCATGGGCATAATATAGCTCTTTCTGACCGACGTAACTCGATTTCGTGTGTTCATCGGATTTGATCACTCCCTAAACTTCAAATAGACCAGTCTATTACTAGTATTACTACCCAATACTTACCCAAAAGCGTATGAAGTATCTCTAGTCTAGTTCGTTGGTCATCATGGTCTCGGCGTGTGTCATGAGCAGTTTTCGGCCTCATTTGAAGATTTGGGCGCGTTGGTCGAACTCCAGCATTCTCCGTTGTCGCTGGACGACGCAGAATTTTTAAACGTGATGGACGGCTTTCGAAGTTTATATTGTCGCCTTCTGGAAAATCTGTGCAATCTGGACCTTGTGGACCCTCTGGACCTGGTATACCCTGCAATAAAATACGTAGGATTAAGAAACTGACTAATATTTCCTAAAGCAAATGTACTAAATGCCAGTTTTGCCTTCTCAACAGTGTGTAGGTAGTAGGTACCACCCCTTCATACTACCAGTGGTCCATTTATCGGTTGTCGAAAATTTCTCTGATTTATGTAAAACGATCGCACATAGGTACTATAGCTGATCAGTTGAATTGGTAAAGAATGGTTAATGGCACAAACTGTTGATTTTAATTCCGGAGAAGAGCAAATTAAAAATAAAATAAAGGTAATTAGTTTTATTTTTATGACCAGCTAATTAGATGACTAATTTAATGTCCGTTCGTTTAAATGTTTAAATTAGTTCCTTCATAATTATTGATAAGTTAATTACAAAGACGCAGGCTCACCTAGTAAACACTCTGATCGTATTCAAAATCATGAGTACCTATGGCTATGAATGAGTCTGAGATTGGTCACTGATTTCATATTAAGGCATAATTAACTATATTCTCATTATTTTGCTTAAACTTTTCTTTTTTCTTTTTTGACTTTGAGTCTTAATACAGAAGTTCCTTTTCAGTTTTTCTTCTTACGTTCTTCCACGGGGTCGCTTGTAGTCCACCAACATTGCGCACTTTATATCATCAAATAAATAAAACGTGCGAACGTTTCATTCCTTATAAGTTTTTAAACTATCTTGGTCACTAACATTATTATTAACACTAGAAACGGGATATTCACCCACCCGCAATAACCAGTTTATCCGTGATCATGGTGCTTGCAACAGCGCCGAAATATCGGGAACTCAAAACAATCAGTAAACATCTTAAATATATCCCGTTTCTAGTGTTGATAATGTTTCATTCCTTAACAAAAACTTTTCTTGTTGAACTAGGTTTCCTGAACTCGTGATACTTGGCACGTAGCTGCAAGTAGGTACTATAGAGCTGGACTATAAGGCTAAACCCATCACAGACGTAGCTATAATGAATCATAGCCGCACACGCAGCTATAATACATATTATAGCTGCGTGTGCGATCACTCGAAAATTTATATAGAAAATATATCGTAATATGCCTTGCTATGATTCTATAGGGCAGCCACGTCTGTGACGGGCTTTCGTCCGACTCGATTTAGCGTACAAATAAAAGGTAGGTAGGTACGTTCTAGTTATTTTATAATATGTATGTATAACTGAAATACAATAAAAAAACGCATAGGTATTTATTGTTTGATTATTGGGAAAGCTTGAAGAGCTTGTGGCTGAATAATAACAGCCGCTCGGGTCGATCTTAAGGTTAAGCCGTGCTTGCCTAAGTTGGTCCGTGGATGGGAGGACCACCCATTACATACCGAGTTTCCTCCGTGCCTCTGAAAGCACGTTAATCCGTTGGTCCCGGCTGTCATTTGTAGATCTTTGACAGTCGTTATATGTAGGTAGTCAGTGGCCCGAAAATCTGACAACCAGTAGTCTTACCAAGGGGTATCGTATTATCCAAGACTAACTGCATTGTGTTTGTGGAGGTCATAGGCAGTCTTTTCATGTAAAATACTGGTATTCAGCTGCATCTGATTAGACTGGAAACCGACCCTAACATTGTTGGGAAAAGGCTAGGCAGATGATGACTATTGGAAAAACTTCTAAAAGTGTCTAATATAGGTACTCGTACCTACCTATATCTCTTAATAATTCCTACCGTAAACACTTAGGTAGGTAGGTACCTTTTGCATTAACCAGCTCCTACAAATAATAGACTAGAATCGGTAGCTTTGTTACACGACATGTAAACGTACATACCTACCCAATATTATAAGATTTTAAACTATCATGGTCATTAACATTACTATTAATACTAACAGGATATTTACCATGTTTACTGTTTGTTATGAGTTCCCGATATTTCGGCGCTGTTGCAAGCACGTTTATCCGTGATCATGGTGCTTGCAACAGCGCCGAAATATCGGGAACTCATAACAAACAGTAAACATGGTACCTAAATATCCCGTTAGTATTAATAGTAATAAAGTACCCAATATTTTTTTTAAACCAACCTCATTAAGTAGTATTCCAAACTGCTGACGTAGAGGTACCTACTTTGTATAAGAAAAGATGTTGTTGAACCATAACATAACACTTCAAGAGAATCTCTAGTTACCAGGTTACTTACGTAACACATCTAGGTACGTTGTACATCTTCGGCGGTCGATGACCTCATGTGGTTAAACGTGACGGGAATTAATGTTATTGTGATCTTTGAACCATAAGTCTTTATTTAATGTCCCATGCGTGATGCGTGTTTATCTTACTTTCACAAAATAATCATCTGTTTGGCGAAATCATGTGCTTGTAATTTTATGGCTAAGGTAGGTACCTACCTACCTACCTACTACAAAAGAGAGATTATGTGATGGGAAAAGGCATCGTCGCTTTTTTGCCGATCCGATAGCTAATTAGCCACAACACGGGCTTTCGTAACCATAACTATCTAAGTAAGAATGATTTTAAAGTATGAAAATTGCTTCTGACTTCTACGTACCTACCTAGTATATTTTATGTTTCATCATAATTATTCTAATACAGCTTTGTCCTTCTTCAGGACCCACTGTTTCGATCGTTATAAAAGACAGATATTATACCTATCTGTCTTTTATAACGATCGAAACAGTGGTTCAGGTATAAAAAGGTGGCTAACCTAACAGACAGACTGACAGAAAATAAAAGTTAGGTAGGTAGGTACTTTTGCATTTATAAATTCGTATAGAAGTAGGGATGTTCGTGACAGCAAAGTTGGTTTTCTAAGTACATGCCTATTCAATCATACTTAATACATAGACGTTTTTTTAGTCCAAGGTATCTATTCGTAGTAGGCTCATATCTTTTCATTATTAGATCAAAGAAAACAGATAGCAACAATTGATATCTATTCCAGACATACACAATATTTGATACGTTTGATGACGTTCATGTTTCTTGCATAGCATCGTCACGTTGACAATGAAACTTGAGGATCAAAGGTTTCATTGATATCTTATTCCACTCTGCACCTAAGATAGCTTAAAAGTAGATTATGCACCAAGGGGATAAAGCAGTGTCTTACGTCACGGGTGCTATTTTGAATTCCGAACATAGCGAGGGATTCTAGGGTTCCCGAGTGAAGCGAGGGAGCTTTAAGTTTACGCTGTTGCAAGCGCCATGATCGCGGTATGGCCATGATCGCGGGATGGCTCATCCCGCAATCATGGCACTTTCAACAGCGTCGAAATGTCGAGAGCTCAGAATAATTGATAATCACGGAAGATATCCCTTAAGTGACAGTATAAGTATAATTTAAACCGTGAAAGCTTAAAGCAGTGTTTGTAATTATTGTGTTGAAAATTACTAGCTTTGCTAGGTTAGTAGACAACAACTAAAAGGTAACCATCTATTCGCCACAGGAGATAGTTGTGCCCTACATTGAATTGTATCGTAGGCCGAGAGCCTCAATCTATCAATTACATAGCAGTCCACTAGTGGGCCAAATGGGCACTGCCTATGTTTGCCGGAAAGTTTTTATCAAACTCGGACATGACGGTTTCCTCACTATGTTTTTCTTCACCGTTTTGAGAGCAGTGGTGATGAAATAAATTACACATAGTAATGAACCAGCTTGGGTTCGAACTCACGACCCGCAACTCGTAAATAAGGAAGCCCTATTATGCTCCCTTTATCAAATTACTTGAATTTGAAATCATAGACAATTCGAGTCACAGCTTTACCTTTGCCGCTAAAGGACTTGAGCTAAATCGTGATGGAGCTAAATGACCTCTCCTTTCACCGCCTTCCAGATTCATATCGATGCTCCACATTTGAGGTTTCGATACTTGTGCTCGAGCAACGCAATGATGCCGAATCTAATTATAGTCTTTGTTTATCAGTATTCATTATAATCAGCCTTGCAAATACCTTACACACATTTCGGTTTTCAGGCTCGGATGCAGATGAATATGTACCAGTACTTTCCATGGCCTCAGAGTGACCGTATATCTGATCGCCATAACCCAGTCACTGAGTAACACGATACGCCATGGTAAGACCGGTTGCCAAGCTTCTGTAATTACTGTCAAATATCTACAAATGATAGCGACAACCAACGGCATAAGGTGCTTTCTGGGGCACTGAAGGGTCTCGATATGAAATGGACGGTCACGCAAGAACGGGCCGACCTCGACAAGCGACACTTATCTATAAATATCGAACCGTACGCAAGGGCGGATCCAGGGGGGGGTTCATGGGGGTCATGACCCCCCCTGGACTGGGAAAAATTATAATTTTAAAACGTTTTGGGAGAAGACATAAGAGAAAAGTTGATTTTGTTATTTAAATTAAGTAAATATATTTTGACATATACCTAGCAATAAAACACTTTCTTCTTAATGTGAATTATTATTGTAATCGAATTCGAGCTTGTCATGACCAGATCTCAACTATGTGACCCCCCTTGACATGATAGCTGGATCCGCCCTTGACCGTACGTCGGTTATTATTTAGCCACAAGCTTCTCCCGTACCTATTATTATTTCTATTTTAATAATAGACACTTGGTTAAATTAATCTGTAGCGATAAGATGTGCTTCCCGTTATCCCAACTAAGGAAACAAACATAAAACTTACTTCTTGTGATGTGGAAGGTTCAGGCTCCACGGGTGCAGTTTCGGTAACCTTCGGCCTTTGGTGTGGCTCGGCTTCAGGCTCGCTGTCCGAAGACGATCCTCCATCGAGTATTCCATCATAATCGTCTGGCAAAATGTTTGCTATTTTATTTACATTTAAACCAGTATTTCTCTATATCATTGTAAAAGAGATAATACTTAAAAGGTCAGAAGAAGCAAATTAAGATTAATAAAAGTAATCAAACAAAAGTTTTTTGGTACTGCTGCCGACAGAAATGATGTCGATAAAACATTAATACACAAATTTTCTTAGCTGTACGAAGTTAGTCAGTGTAAGTTACCTATTATGTGTTACCAATTGGTACCCGATCTTGTGATAACAGTCTACCCGTCTGCTTCTATGTCCGGCAATTAAACCCAAGCTATTAATTTTTTACTCTTCTCAACACTAAACCATTCTTAAAAATGTAATCACTTACTAACACGCAACACAAAACTTCGTGCCGCTGCAATTTTAAAATTGATTTTTGTTTCTGTTACCATGCAATTTTTTGCCTGTCTCGAAAATGAAATCATCACACACTCGGTACAGATACAGACCTTACTAGTGCAAAAACTATTGTTTTTCAGGACATCAAAATCATTTGTGAATGCGTTAGGTGAATACATACATTCAATGTCGGTATGCAAAGGTCTTTCATCCAGATAGACGAGCATGGGCAGTGCAGCGGCAACTCGAGTACGGTAGTCGAAGTCATCAGCTGCTGGAGTCCCGGTTAGAGTGAGCCTTTGGAGACCAGTGCATACTCCCAGCATCCACAGACGACCCGAGTCCGATATAGGATTGCTACGAGGTGAAAATTATGAAGATCATGTATCCAGAAAAGTTCGAGCTTTACCAAAAAAAAAGTAGGAATTCGACTTCTCTTCTGGTGATAAATTTCCTCAAAATTCAGTTTTTCCTGCCATCAACCACATCAACACGCGGTCTCCCTTGCTGTTGCCAATCATTGGCTAATGAGTTCTTGCCAATCTTAAATTCTCTGAAGACGAAATCGTTACTGGGTAACCTGATTTCTAACTACGTGACACCTGGTTCTACTGTCAACATCAATTCATTTGAGCTGTGTGATAAGTGTGATGACACCTACGGAGAATGTGTGGTAAGTTGGTGACCACCTGCTTGGAAGAGCCCTATGTTCAGCACAAAATTGAATTCGCCATTCGGTGAATTATGGTAAACAACCCAATATTTTTTCGTGATCATAAAAAGATATAACGTACTCAGCCAAGTTAAGTGTGTGCAATTTCTGCAATGCGGCTAAGGGCTGCAAGTCCTGGATGCGGTTCCCAGCGGCATACAGCTCTCTCAAGGCTCCTAGCCCCCAGACGCCGTCCAAGGTCGATAAGCCGCATCGACCGATGCTCAATATCTGTTTAACGATATAAAAGTGTTAAAGTAGTAGGAAACAGACCACACATAAGATACGCTTGGCGCGTTCTAGGTAGGTCGTTACCCTCGGCATCAAAGTAATCCACTTGACTTTTTACCCAAGCAGTAATTTCGTAAAGCAAACTAACGCGTAATGCTCAATACCACTAAAGACTAGAGCTGGATGAAACAAAATCGAGATAAAAATAAAACTATGAGCAATGCTTACATGCAAGCTTTCAATTAATTAAAATGAGTAGGCACTCTAGATATTATGAAGAGTGGACGAAACGTAAATAAAACTTACTTTGAGATGAACTAAACCAATTCCAAGATCCCGCAAAGATGAAAGTGCGCTGCCATCTAGTGTCAGTGTGTGAAGTCTTGGAGACAGAACATGCAGTCTTCTCAAACCAACTCGATCTGCCACAACGCGAAGCTTAGCTTCCCGAATACGCAAGACCTCATCATCTGTTGTTACACCGCTGCTTTGTTTCTGAATAAAAAACGTACTCATAATATACTGTTTTACTGTTTTACTGCTACCGGGTCTATTCATTAAGGAAAAGAGGATGCCAAAGCTCACAGGTCAGCCAAGCCTGTTTGGAGTGGACTGAGGACGTGAGCATCTTCGATCAATCAAAGTATTAAAATTCTTGGTTTCGGACTTATCCTCTTTTAGCCATTGCTTTCGATCATGCAGGTCAGAAATGACAACTCTTTTGAAGCAAAGACCTAGGGACAGACAACTTATTACCATTACGGCTAAGCCGATCAGTAAGAGCTATAATGTCGATGCAATAAAAGCGAAAAAGACACGTCATTCGCTTCGTTTCGGTTAAGAAGACGCGACTCGATACGAAATAAATACGACAAATCTGGTGATATGTGATCAGCTTGAGCCACGTCGATAAGTGTAACCTCTCTCTAACTAAGACTAAGAATATATGTGTTTCGAAAACTCACCAAAAGCTCAATAAGAGTTAATTCTCGGGGTATGACAATGCGTCGGTAGCCAGGCAGACGTCGCTCCAGCTCTTCTTGCCCCGCTGGTTGTTCCGGTTCGGGTGGACGTATAGCCAGAGCTCTGAATATAACCAGTAGGTACATTGCATCGTAGAGTACTTGATTATCTCAAGTTTCAGTAACTTCACGAGTCTATCAATACGCTTTATCTTGGAGAATTCTTAAAACGGTTTCATTGGTGTAGTGGTCACAAGTGGGACTGCTGGGCGCGGAGCAGGCGTCGTCGGGCATTGTTGTTACTATTGTATTTTTCAAAAGTAAGAATAATGTCTGTGTAACAGCCCAGAGTTTGAATTTGTCCAGTAACTGGCAGTAGGTTCGCCCTAACTAGCGAAATAATAATATTATGTTAAAGGCTCAAGCAATATAGGAGGAAAGTTTAAGAATGTATTTACCTAAATAATGGCGTTGCTCGTATGTGTGGAGGTTCAGGAGAGCTGGCACTAGATATTTCCGAAGGTGATGGTGACGGCTCATCTATAGTCGTTGCTCGGGGCGCACTGCCCAGCTCCACACTTGGTGCTTCGAATGCTGGCATCGTTTAAATATAACTTGCTAATAAAATGAAGTAAGGTACGTAGGTATTGGGTACCAACAATGTAAACAAATAAATATGAAGATAAACAAACAAATTGGTGAATTCAATTTATATTTTAGAGCTGCGAGTAACAAACTCTGGCTTTACTATAACATAACTTTACATTCTAAGTATTGAATTTTGTAGGATTATAACCACGGGAAAACCCAAAAATCGTCGTAAACGTAACTAAAATAATAAATGTGTTTATTTTAAATATATTTTTGTACTTTGTTCACAAGTTCACTTTATTTGTCGGTTGTTAATGGCAACAGTCAACGCCGAAGGTGTGTATGAACAGAGTTTCTCAAAGATTTACTGCTGATCTATGCCCTCGATTTTTGCCTTCAGTCACAAGGTGTGAGAAGGTTGGGTGGAACAGGGCGACTATCAAGCAAAGGCTTTCTCCAATGCGAAATTACAAATCCGGCTGTTTGTTACTGAGATTAGCGCGTTCAAACAAACAAACTTTTCAGCTTTATTATATTAGTATAGATATCTACGGGTCTGAGGTCCTTAGAAACTCATTATCTCACTAAGTAACTACCTTAACATAATCGCACTTATGGAATGAACTTGTACCTTCACATCCGCATCCATCTCTCTTCTTAACGGAGTTGTATCGGAGATATACAGGGCTACATGGTCCTTTTGGTGTGTGGCCATAGTCGGAACTAACGCCGCCATTTTTCTTGTTTATCAACGGCGTCAACAGCGCCCTCCTGTCAATGTCATCCAAGTGCCAAAAGAACCATGCAGCTCTTCATAAGTCGAAGTCTCAAGTTTTTGCTCGTGTATATTGTGTAGTTGGAAGTAGATAACTTTACTGGAGATATACTTTGCCCTGATAACCAATACGTCGATATTCTTTTCTCTATATTCTCTTATTTGTATTTTCTTCCACCTCTGCCTCCGCCACCGGTAAAATACGCTGCATCAAGCAGATATAAAGCTCTGCACCTATGCCCCCAGTGCCTCCACCTCTACTGTGATGGCCTCCGTAACATCCCTATTTTTAGTAACATTCGACGCGCGATGTGGCCTTGCCATCATAGTAATTTATAGTAATCTGTGATAATAGTCCTACTGCCCGTGCCGTGCAATAGCGATCACATCCGCAATAGTTAATGATTAGACCATCTAGATTAGACTATGATTCAACAAATTTTCGGATATAGATCGGCAATTCTTGCCATACGAAAAAGTATCAATTTTGACAACCGACATGGGATTGAACCCGATCTCGTGTCATTCTTATGTCAGTTTTCGCGCCTTTTTGACCAATTCGGTACGCTCCGAAGCAAGAAACAATAGAATTAGAAACTAAGAAATATTTGAAGCCTAGACCAACCGATTAAACATGGGAATCGCGAAAGAAGTTGATTTCAGTCATGATGAGTTCCAGTACCTGAAGCTCGTTCAACAAATCATTGATACAGGTGACAAGAGAGTCGACAGGACTGGCGTTGGAACTTTGTCTATATTTGGTGCAATGCAAAGGTATTCCCTAAAGAATAATACTCTACCTTTACTTACTACAAAGCGAGTATTTACCCGTGGAGTTATTGAAGAGTTACTCTGGATGATATCTGGCTCCACTGATTCTAAAGTACTTGCTTCCAAAGGAGTACACATTTGGGATGCTAATGGATCTCGCCAGTTTTTGGACAACTTGGGATTTACACACAGATCAGAAGGTATGCATTGTTGTAGTAATTTATCCATACAAACACTATATTGAGTACCACCAAAATATTAAGTTTACTTGATTAAAAAAATATATTTTCTTTCGCAGGGGACCTTGGACCAGTCTATGGGTTTCAGTGGAGACACAGTGGAGCTGAATATGTTGATGCTAAGACAGACTATACCGGAAAGGGAATTGATCAATTAAAAAACGTTATTGACACAATCAAGTAAGTTTCAAGGCAGACTAGTCTTATACAAAAATTTGTTTATGTTTATATTTAGTGTTATTAATTTGCTATCTCAACTTATTTCAGAAACCGTCCAGCAGATAGAAGAATGTTAATGTGCGCATGGAACCCATCAGATCTGAGTAAAATGGCATTACCACCGTGCCACTGTCTTGCCCAATTTCATGTATCAAGCGGTAAACTTTCCTGCCTTCTCTACCAAAGGAGTGCAGATATGGGCTTGGGAGTTCCATTCAATATTGCCAGCTACTCTTTCCTTACACACATGATTGCACACATCACAGGATTAGAGGTAAGAATGATTCAGTTCCTGAAATTATGTAAAAGTAAAAGATTATAAAACAAAAATGCCTTTATTTTGAATTTGCCACATGAATATTTTTTAATAATTATTTTTTTTTTACCAGGCTGGAGAGTTTGTTCACACAACAGGAGATACTCATGTGTACCTAAACCACATAGAACCATTAAAAGTCCAGCTGCAAAGAGTTCCTACTCCATTTCCCACATTGGAGTTTGCCCGTAATATTGATTCCATTGATGATTTCAAGTATGAAGACTTCATTATCAAAGATTACAAACCTCAACCTAAAATCGATATGGAAATGGCTGTTTAGTAGCACTTAGAAAGTAAATATTTCACTTCATCCTAATTTAGCTTTAGATAGCACTAGTCTTAAGATAAGTATTATAGTTTAATGTTCTGCCAAACCATGTGGATTCTAGTTGTAAGAATATATTTTAAGTTAGATAATGTAAGACACTAAAAGTAAGCACAAGGAAAATGGAAAGTAGCTCTAGATACAAACTATACTATGTAATCATAGCAGTAACTCCATTTTATTTCATTATTGTCACCAGGCACCACAAGATAATAGATAAACTTGGGCACTGGCAGATTATAACTGGGGGTGGCTGCAAAAATTGGAAAATGTCTACATCCTGCCTCAGATATGTTAGATTTCTGTTTGAGTGCGGCTAGCCTAGAAGTTTTTTGGAAACTGCCTTGAATAGGATCAATATTCCTTGTCAAATAATGCAGACAAGCATAAGAAACAAGAGATTGATGTTTTCTTTGTCTACATAACATCACACCTGTAATCCCTGAAGTGTTAGGCCCTCAAGAGCCAAGCGGTGGGTGAAACCGCAGGGTACAGCTAATTGTATTCATAATTTGGAATGTTTTAGAATACTTAAATACCTCATATCCACTGTTGGAGATGTCTTACCTTCAGCTTAAATAATCAAAAAGCTATTATTATTTAGCTTGATTGACACATGGTGTAGTTTAGAGTTATATACTATTTCAATGATTTTATTTTATAGATAAAACTTAATCATTTTCTTCACCCATACCATATCCTGAGGGAATTTCGAAAAATCCTTATCCTACCTTTACATCATAAAAAGAACCTCTGTGCATAATGTCAGCTTTCGGTTTGGTTTGGGCAATGATTAGTAAGTCAGTGAGTTTTTTTCTTTATTGTTTATTGAATTTATATGTTACTTTTAAAAAAAAATACTTTTTTATGTTAAGGAAATGTAAGTTTCAATGATGCTGGCTCTAGAATGTAGAAGGTCCTGGGGAGTGAAACTGTACGAGTAAGAAAATAAATAAATTCAGCAATATTATTTAATTGTTATAAGTTTGCTAATTAATACTATAAAATTAATCCCCCATAGTTATTACATTCATGGCAATGCAATCTAAAAATAATTAATTCTAATAAAATCATTATTACATTTTGTAAAATTCAACAATATCTAACAAATTCTTAATTTGTTGTCTTACAGCTAATCAACATTTATTGTATAATGTATTTTTTGTACATTATTTTCCTTTCATTATGAGTCTTTTCGATTTTGTATAGCAAAATTGATGAATTAACTTGCAAAAACAATTCATAAAGGTTCCTTACCAAAGCTGTAGACAGAAACATTCAAAGGGGTGTCAATAAACATTCGAAATTGGCTGCAAGAAAACATTTAATATTGTTATAGTGTAACAAATGTCCAATGTTTAAAAACTATATAAGAAAAAAACTGTACAAGAAAAAAACCGAATGTCTCTAGCTATGGCTTTGATTAGATTTCATTAATTTCAACAGCCATGTTAAAAAGATGGATAAATAAGTTGAAAAACTAAATTACAATAGTTATAACAAAATATAAAAAAGAAGAATAAGGACGTGATAATAATGTGTCTTTGGCTATTTCACAAGAAGGACATAATGGCCTAAATAAATATAGTAGGAAATAACATAATCAAAGTTAGATAAATGAAAATTTTACAAAATATGTTGTGATTGCCATTCATCAACACATCTGGTCATCTTGAGGTGGCATCTGAAAGAAATAAATAAAAAAAAACGTAAGTACCCGCATTTATATAACTACTATCTTACTACTATTATAAATAGCTTGGATGGATGGATGGATGTTTGTTACTCAATCACGCCAAAACTAATGAACGGATTTGGATGAGGAACACAAACAGGTTGTAACCTGGATTAACACATAGGATACTTTTTATCCCGGTAGTGTGATCCCGTGGGACAATTATCGAACTTCACGCGGGCGACGCTGGGCGCATAATCTAGTAATATATATCAATGTTCCTACTATAGTCATCACCTTCATTCAGTTATGAACCAATATTAAAAGTCTTTATAACTTGTGTAAAATTGATTAAATTATCTAAGCAAATGAAAAATGGAATTTGTGTCCTGTTTCCTCTGTCCAAACAACACTTTACTACTAATATAATATTTTCTTTTTTCAAGTTTAGGAGTAGGATAAATACTGCATAAAAAAAAAATGACCATCATCAGTGCAGTGCACTACAGAATATAAGAAGCCCCTATTTGTCTTAATAGCTTGTAATGCATGTCACTTAGAAAATGCAATGGACAATCATGCTTAATAAAATTCACTATGAGATTCATAATTTGTCAAATTGAAGAAAAGGAATTTTTTTTTGGAGTTGTTCGTGGGTAGAATGGATTAGTTGATGTTGATTGATAGTGACTTTCTTTCGGCTAATCCATTCTACTATCGATTGATGCACCCTAATGGTCTTTGTTTGGCATGTCCTTCAAGAAGGTCATATGTTGGGACAATCATAAAATCCTAGATGCATTGGTGAAAAAGGGAGTTTTATCATCCTCCTGGTTCATAAATAAATTAGTCAAGGTAGTCATAAAAATATCATCTTTCAACACATTCCATCCATTGACCCATTAACATTATGATAACATGAATTGTAAAGAACCTATCACATGTCTATGGGACTGAGGCCCATATTTCAGAATGTCACAAAAGACTCGAGCATTACTTACAAAGTAGTTTCAACCAATCAAATGGCTATAAGTTTTAAGAAATACTCGAGTCTTGAGTGAAGTTCTGTAACATATCTATTAGGAATCACATCCTACGAGTCCAGCTTATGCATGAAATAAATAGTAAATAGTATTTTAACAAACATACCTGACCATTACTACTTGGGACGGGTAAGGCAGCAAGTTGTTCAACAAGGGCCATGGTCATCTCTGACTCCACAGTAACTTCCACCCATAATGTATCTAAAATAAAAATACATACAATAAGTAATTACATCTTGGTAAAGAATCACTGCAAAAATAGGTGGATGTTGCAGCTTTAAAGATTTAAAAAGCAATATTTATATACAGAACTAGTAAACAGTAAATCTAAAATATTGGTTCTGGTTTGATCTACTTTCAAAAAGTGAAAACTCACTTTACTCAATAAGTCACTTTTTTTCTTAAAAGAATGGCTTTGACAATGGTAATGCCTTGGTAAAAAGAATATTAGGGAAGTAATCAACTTCTTTAATAATTTGCACTAAATTAATTTAATTGGTTACCCAATAACTGCAGATACTCACCCCCTATTTGGTCACCTTTTTCCGTCACCAAATGAAAATACCCTCTGTGAGTGCCTGGTGTAGTGGGAGCTACTAATTTTAATGTAACTGTAGTGGAATGTCCTGCAGGTAATGGTGGAACAAAGACTGGGGTGGCACCAAGTGGTTCACCCCCTGCTTGTATCAATCTACAGCTGCCGGGCCACCCTTCTGCACCGGTATTAGCAATATTCCAACTTTGTTCAAAACTAAAATGTAATAAATTTTTATTGTAACAAGTTACCAACAACTGTCTTAATTAGTTTATCTACTTTCATAATAAGTTTGAATATTAAATAATAGTAGGTACTAGTAAGATTGGCTCAATGCACAAGTGAGTCATTCACAATAATTCCTTGAATTACTAATATGAATATCAAGAAAAGCACATCTTCACGAGATTGACCTCATTAAATAATAGTATCCTTACCAAGCACCAGGCCCCACTGCAGCCTCTTGGTTTTGGGCAGCTTTTAGAGACATAGATGGAAGCTTTGGTGGCAAAGTATAGTCTAAATAACAACATATTGCTGTTTGTAAATTCCTGAAAGAATAAAGAACTGATTAATGGTCAAATCGTTTTGTTGGTTATAAAATAAGGCTGGCTCATCCTAAAATATAATTACCAGTTGCTCATATCCAAGAAGAAGCTGGCAGTATTATAATTCACACTAGGGCCCAAGAGTCTCTGCATTTGATTAACAAGTTCATCTCTGTCTGTTGTGTTCATACAACTAAATTGTAACAGTAAATTTTGGTCAATCTCCCCAGTTACTGAAGAACCGTCTATATCCATTTTATTAGAACAAAATATTCAGCCTATATCACAAATCACTTTGAAGATGTTTCACCACTGCACAAAATATTGACATGCCCTTTGTTTACGTACGTCAGCTGACTTGACTGATGCACTGTAAAACGATGGAATTTCTATTAATCCACAATAAAATACTCTACAACCACATGAAATTTTAAGAATTCACGAAATATTCAAAGTTATTGTTTTATTTTAACGAGGATTACGTCGCATTATTTGTCGAATACGGGACAAAATAGAATGATTTAGAGCTGCACCAAGTGCAACGATGGAAATCGATATAACGATAGAGATGGGAAAATTTTATTAACTAAAATATCAAGTCAACTTGTTACGATTATTTCCTTCAACCAAGAAAAACCTTCATGCGAGCAAAATGAAAATAACGTTTATATATCCAGTGAATGAGAACCGCATTAAGTACTGAAATAACATGTAATATCCAGCAAAAATAATTTAAAGACCAGTTGGGCGTAATTATCCGCAATGCCTGTTTCAATAGAGCAAGGCGCGTTAGTGAATAAAGAATTTCGGAACCACTTTGGTTTCTCCAACCCATCACTCCCGGCAATCGCCAGTGATCGAGTCACATCACACTAATATTAGAAAGGCGAAAGTTTGTATGTGCGTATTTATGTAAGTGTGTATGTTTGTTACTCCTTCACGCACGCTCAAACGGCTTAACGGAATCGGATGAAATTTGGTACCAAGATGGCTTATTTTCTGGATTAATCAAATAACTCAAATAAGGTTTTCCCGAATTTTGACTAAAATAGGCTAGCATAAATTCAAGGTGTTGTTTATTCAAACGAGGTAGGTAGGTAGATAGTTTGCTGGGTAGGTAGGGTAGGCAGAAAAATGGGTAGGTTGTGTAGAGTAGTAAAAAGTATAAGGAGGTGGAGGTAGCATGGCTTACTTTTACCAGCTTTTAGCATCATATTATCAAGAATATGAAAAAAATGTTCTTAAAAATTTGATGTTATTCATTTATCCAAGTTTCAGTTCGTGTGCAAACTTTTTCACCTCGGGTAACACTGCGGGCGCAGCTGGTTAATTATAATCATTCAATACCAGAAAAACTGCAGGGTGTGTAGGGAATTTTACGCAATATTCATTTTAGCTCTTACGGATATTTATCCGGTCAAAAACACGTAGTGCCGTAATAATAATAGTATGGAGGGATAAAGGTCCAAGCTCAAAAACTATTCTAAGTCACTCAAATCAATACAAAATAATATAATATAATATTCAAAGCATTTTTTTTAGTCGATGTTTCAGTTCACTTGTGTGTGCTATTTAAAAAAAAGTCAAATGACATTGACAGAATAGACTCGCGCTCCATTCATTCATTTTCAAGGATTTAAAAAGTGGAGGATTAATAATATTCATTATGTATTTATTGGTGGAAATAAGAAAAGAAGATCGTTATGGTTCTGATTATTATTGAAATAACACTCATTTATAAGTTATCAATCTATTGACTTTGCACATAATCTATTAAAAACACGCACTCTCCACAAAATTTAGGCAGCATGGAGGAACAGCAACAGAAAAAATTGTATTATTGTTCGTATGAAGGTTGTGCGTCGTATTTTGATAGACCGTACAGACTAGCACAACATTTTCTAGCTCACAATAACATTGTAAGTTTCGTACCATGTCGTTACTCTAAGATAATTATTATAGTAAATTAGTAATTAATCTAAATATACATGTATAATATATTTCCAGAGACCCTTCCCTTGCAATGAGCCAAATTGCAGCAAAGCATACACAAGCAAAAGTCATTTGGATCGACACATAACTTCAGTGCATATGCCCCATGAAAATGATGTTGTATACAGGTAAAACCTAAAAGAACTATACCATTTTTTTTTTATCGCAATATTACAGTAAGTTCTAAAATAAATAAATAAATGATGTTTCAGTTGTCCACAATGCTTAAAAGTATTTGCAAATCGTCAGAATCTCAAGAGGCATCTAAACACAGTACATGTTCAGGTCCTATTTACCTGTGATGTTTGTCATATACAGTTCAGAAAGAAGAATCAACTGAGTGCCCACATGTATCAACATACAGGATTAAAAGCATTCAAGTATGTATTAAAAATGTTTAAGTCTAAAATGTGATGGCACGGTTGGCGCAGTGGCTGAGCTTGATTGACTGCTGCGCTACGTGTTGCGGGTTCAATCCCCGCACGGAACAAATATTTGTATGATCTACAGGTAGTTGTTCCGGGTCGGGCTGTTTGTGTATGTGAGTTTAAATGTTTGTAAACGCACACATGATACAGGAGAAATTCCTAGTGTGGAGCAGTGTTTAAAAAATATATATATGTAGATCATTGCAAAAGCTTCTGCTGAACACGAGGTTAGTAGTCAGACATGGTCCACGGTTAGTGATAGCCTACTCCCTGTCACAGTAGTAGTAATTTAAATACTACTCATAATTTTTTAAACTTTATCTTATTTTTATTCCTTCATATATTACTCTAGTGTTCTAGGAACTCAAATAACTTATAGAAATATTTCAGATGTGATTTATGTACAGAAACATTTATAAGTCTTTACCAGAGGAAAAGACACATGAGATATCATAAAACATACACATGTGAGGATTGTACTTTAGTTTTCAATCATTGGTCCAAATATCAGAAACATAAAAAAACTGATCATACAAAGAAACGTAAGTATTTAATCATTCTTGTACAATAAAACTTGACACTTTTTGAGGATTAAGTAAATAGTATTTTTTTTATCCATAATATTGTAGAACAATACAACCTCATTCTGGTTTTTTTTGTTTTAGACTCGTCCACTCCTCAACGTCTAAAATCATTAAAATCGTTAGTTGAAAGCAATGTCACTGTTATCCAACCGAAGTTTACATTAAGGGCCCCAGGCGGGGCCGAGCTTCGGTGGATGCAGTCACCTTCGGCTGAAGACGACGCCGAAGGTGAACATAATACTGTTTTACCTTAGATTTAAAAAGATCTTTTTAAAATATGATGGAGTCCTTTACCTATTACTGGCACAAAGCCGATTTGGAACTAACCCTATTGCAATGTTTGAATAATAATTATTGCAGCAACTAAAAAAAGTCCTAACTGAGCCATTACAGCAGTTGCCTACATCTGAGGTCAGGCATTAATCTTAAAAATGTTCAATATCTTCAATTATAAATTTCTCTTCATTTCAGTGTTTATTTGTAATGAATGCAAAAGATCATTCAAGGAAAGAAACCACATGGTGAAGCACCTCAGAACACACGGACAAAGAATAATTACCAAAACATTCCCATGCCCTTATGAAGAATGTCCCAGGTATTCATTTAATAATTTATCCAGTGTTTTTCATGTATTTTAAAGCAAGTTTCACTAACGCTCTTTTGTTTCTTTACAGATTTTATTCTAGAAAAAGCAATTTAAAGCAGCATATTTTAGTAAAACATTTGAAGATGTTCCATGAATGCATGCTCTGCCATGCAAAACTATCAACAAAGGTAATTTTTTTCAAACCAGTTGTTTTAATTCTCAGGTTGAGATCTGTTTTTGAAAAAAGACAACTACTATGCTGTATCTTTACTAATATTATAAAGTGGTAAAATTTGTTTGTATGTAGGGGGTAATCTCCGGAAGTAATTAACCAATTTTAAAAATTGTTTTACTGGTAGAAAGCTACATTATTCGTGAGTGCTATAGGCTATAAATTATAAAGATATCACGCAAATTAGCCGAGCTATCAAAATTTTCGCGGACGAAGTCGCGGGCGAAGTGCTAGTTGTAAATAAAATCGTTAGCATAATATAAAAAAAAAATATTATATATTTTTCAGGCTAAATTAAATTATCATATCCAATTACACTACAAGGAGGGAGGAATGGAGCCACAAGTTGATATTGCTGATGTTGCTAACGATAAAGAAAGAAAACCAAGAAAAGATGAGGGTACTTTTAAGTTTTCTACTGCACTAAGGTTAGCTGGATTATCTGAAGTGCCTGAAGAAACTGAGTCTAATTCAAATTCGCCTATTAATTTGTCAGTAAAATCGGAGCATATTGAAGTCGAAGTTGATGTTCATATTTGAATTTAAAATACAACTATGTAAATTATAGGAAGTTCAGTAGAAGACATACATAGAATATTAAGGTTGTATATGGATACGATATTCGGCAGAGGTCATTCCCTAAAATATCCACAACATCTTTTGTGACTCTTCTTCAGATCCCACCTTACGATTGCTCTTATAAGTAATTACAATTTTGACTTCATTTAACTGCTTTAGAGAATTCTGCAACTACCGTACTTTTTCGTAGGCCGGTGAAGCTTGGGAACGTTTTAGATTTCAAACATGTCGGTCCAAGATGGTTTGGTTTCTGTGTCAAAGAACCTACTGCGGGTGACGACTCATTTGTCTATGAAATTGACCCCCTTATAGCCCGCATTTTCCCACAGCACCTTCACCTTTGCGAATATGGCTATGTCAAGGTTCAACGGTTTCCTATCCTAACTGGACCTTACATCAGGTCTCGACTGAATCACTTTTTGAAACCCTACGGTGCGTGTTGATCCATGCTCAATATATCTGTCACATTCAAACCAGACTACAGAGTGAACAGCGTTCACCGCGGTGGGTTTGCGCCTTTATGCGAAAATATTATCATAGTGTGGTTATAAAGCTTGGTACCTACAAGCTAAATAATTCCGTGGGGTGTACTCTGGTTTTTGTTAAAACATTTAGATGTAGGTACAAATCAATTACTTTTTAATTTTTATTATTGTTTAGTAGGTAGCAGAAGTGATGTGAATAGTATTAGCATAGTAATAATTTAGTACCTAAGTGATACCTACAATTTCCTATTAATATAAGTACAATATCTCAGATCTGGTACATTAAGTACGTTTTTATTGAATTGTGAAATTTTGAGAATACAAGCAGCTTAATATTGGATTTTAATAAGCTACGATTTTATGTTAGTATTGTTCATTTGCAGTTATTTTTTAGATACATAAGATGTAACTCAAAATAGCTAAATAACAACTGATTACACCTCAAAATGTTTTTTTTTTATAAATAAATAACCAAACAATACATTTTCTTCACATTTTGAAGGCTTTTACATGGCATTTTACGTTTGGCTCCCAAACTGAAACGGGCCGGGGCTGCCTTCAAGCGGCTCTTGCCCAACCTGAGGAGTCCAAACGCCTCCAGCCGGAGGCTCTACGCGGGGGTCGTGCGGTCCATGGCCCTTTACGGGGCCCCGGTGTGGGCGCATTGTTTGAGGCGGCGAGCCGCCCACTACCTGAACGCGCCCCAAAAAATGGTAGCCTTAAGGCTAGTCCGGGGGTACCGCACGATCTCCGCCGCGGCGGTGAGCATCCTTGCCGGATTTCCGCCATGGGATCTGGAGGCGATAGTCCTCGCGCGCCTGCATCAATGGCGCGCGGAGGCACTATGTCGGGGGGAAACTCCGCTGTCGCGGCAATCGCCGCTCAGCGGACAGACCTCAGGCGCGATCTCATGGCGACATGGGGAGAGCGACTGTCGCAACCCCGTGCAGGGCACGTCACTGTAGTAGCGATAAGTCTCCTCTTTGAGAAGTGGCTGGCTAGAGTGGCTAGAGAGGCGCCACGGCGCCCCCACCTTCCGCCGTAGTTTAACAGTTGGTTGGTTGGTGTAGTGTTGTGTATCAACCGAGTTTTGTCCGGTAAAGTGTTATATGATGGGAATGAAAAACAAGTGTATTTTAATAAACTTAAACAACAAGACAGAAATATATGACAGTTTACTTATTAAAAATTTTATTTAGTGTCTCGAGTAACCGAGTCTAATCGAAATCATATAGCTACATTACAAGGAAATTATATACTAACTGGAATGAGTACGAACAAGATTTTGATATCAAAAAACCGTTTGAAAATGAACTTTATGTGAAACTCTTAGAGTTGATATAACTTTAATTCATTCAAAGGGGGGCGAAAACTTCAGAGCGAGAAAGATACCTAGAGTGGATTGTGTCCTTGTCTAACAATTGCCAGTACACAAAAAAATAAAAAATTATTAAAAATATTTTTTTATATGGTTATCGGAAATCACGTTTATAGC
Source organism: Noctua comes (assembly GCA_963082995.1). Lineage (NCBI taxonomy): Eukaryota > Metazoa > Arthropoda > Insecta > Lepidoptera > Noctuidae > Noctua > Noctua comes. The sequence goes on from OY720271.1 coordinate 6,552,376, forward strand.
TAAACTAGCACATAAATCGTAACGGGATTAATTTAATATATAAATAATAAATATTAAAATAATAATATCTTGCGAAATAAAGTAAGCTTAATATAAATTAAATTATTTATGAATTAAGTTATTTCTGAATGGCAACATTTGACACTCATATAAACAAACAATATGGCCGATACAATTTCGCGCTGAAGTCATATTTTTGCATTATCAAGTTCTTTTTACATTACTTAAGTGAAATTTTCCTCTTTAAATATCGTGAAATCGAGTTGTGTGAAGGGGTGTAATAATGACGGGTTTCCTGGATGAAATTTACTTTTTCAGGTTAGTTCTTTCAACTTTGTTTACAAATTACGACTAGGGTGACAATGGTCTAGATATGTAAACGAGGATCATGAAAATATTGTAAAGAATACGCCTATTCTATTATCCATATCGGTATTTATAATCTTGTGCAAATGCGTACAAAATTCAAAACTTCGTTATTTATAATGCAGTATCAAAACTTAATCAATTACTCAATTTTATATTAACAAAATAACTTCTTGAAAATAAACATTTTAATTCTATCTTTACTTTTTATTACTTTTTTATATTGCCTAGTTTGCAACCGTCTTCCATCATCAGCATCTTGGCACTTAAATTTAAGATTACTGACATATACTAAAAACCAACAGTTACATAAAACCATACATTTAATTATGTATAGTATGATTAATAAATTTATCAAATACTACGTGTTCAGTTGTTTTAATATGCCAGATACTCAGGCTTCATCTATGTAAATATTGCAGCCCTGTACGCTTTAAAATCTCTTTACAAATGAAGGATGTAACCTAACATGTAGACCACCGTTAAAGAAAATTAGTGTTACGTATTCTTTACTTTATAGACCTATCCCATTACATAGTTCTACAGTAGGCGTAGGTTTCGGCTTCGCCCTATCTTTTTATACCCCGTAATTTTGAATAATCTGCTACCCATGCAAAACGGGGAGCCGAGCAGAGGGCTAGTAAGTTATAAAAAAAAAAACTGTCCCAAATATAAGTAAAATTTTGGACACCCTATTAGAAAGAGATGCCATCCACTCTAGGTATTTTTCTCGCTCGGAACGGCTTTCCGTTGCACGTCCTCATTCCAGATATATAAGTTCCTTGAGTATAACTGGCAACCAGTGCTGCCAATAAAAAATTCTCGATTCCCCGCGTCAGTGTTGTCAATTCCCTGAAATTCCCCGCTTCTTTTTTTTTCATTCCCCACAAAGTCCCCAAAATGATATTTTTAGAATAAAAACGCTGTTTTATACAAAATTTGTTTAATCTTATTTCTGGCGGAACAAGGGCAGCTCTTAAGAAAACCGTATTGCACACCTCGAACACGAAGCGGAGAGGTAGTGCTTTACAGTCGACCAACTCAAATTCTGGGTTCCGGTTAACTTATGCTGAACATGCAACTTACCTGTTTTTTAACAGTAGCTGCACTTTTTAACCACTTTTCCATAATTTTATTGAAAATTTCAACCGTTCGCACCAATTAAAAAAAACGACAACCATGAACAATTAGTTAATAATGTAGAAATGGATGCGTTCAGAAATACAAAATCGTGTTCAAATGACAGTTGAGCAGGCATTTGAATGGTGTTGCCATTTAAACATATGTTAGTAATGTCAAGCTGTTTCTGCCAAGTCCAAACGTGATTTTTCAGGTGGAAGTAATACGCGACATAAAACAGTTTTAGCCTACCGAAAAATTAGCCTAGATTCCCCGAAATTCCTCGTTTTTTGCAATTCCCCGCGCTCTCCCCGCTCCAACCCTCAATTCCCCGCAAATCGGGGATTTTCCCCGCGATTGGCAGCACTACTGGCAACTCTTTGATTTCAATTAGCACAAAGAGTAGTATACTTTTACCAAACGGAAAAGAGGGCCAACTCGCCAAATAATTTCATTGCTAATATTGAAGGGTGATGACATCTATTATTCTGTACCAACAACACCACGTACTACTGAGGTCCTCAAACTACCGTATTTAAATGGATGGAATGTATTATAATGTAGCAAGGAACTTATATATCTGGAATGAGGACGTGCAACGGAAAGCCGTTCCGAGCGAGAAAAATACCTAGAGTGGATGGCATCTCTTTCTAATAGGGTGTCCAAAATTTTACTTATATTTACAGTTTTTTTTTTTATAACTTACTAGCCCTCTGCTCGGCTCCCCGTTTTGCATGGGTAGCAGATTATTCAAAATTACGGGGTATAAAAAGATAGGGCGAAGCCGAAACCTACGCCTACTGTAGAACTATGTAATGGGATAGGTCTATAAAGTAAAGAATACGTAACACTAATTTTCTTTAACGGTGGTCTACATGTTAGGTTACATCCTTCATTTGTAAAGAGATTTTAAAGCGTACAGGGCTGCAATATTTACATAGATGAAGCCTGAGTATCTGGCATATTAAAACAACTGAACACGTAGTATTTGATAAATTTATTAATCATACTATACATAATTAAATGTATGGTTTTATGTAACTGTTGGTTTTTAGTATATGTCAGTAATCTTAAATTTAAGTGCCAAGATGCTGATGATGGAAGACGGTTGCAAACTAGGCAATATAAAAAAGTAATAAAAAGTAAAGATAGAATTAAAATGTTTATTTTCAAGAAGTTATTTTGTTAATATAAAATTGAGTAATTGATTAAGTTTTGATACTGCATTATAAATAACGAAGTTTTGAATTTTGTACGCATTTGCACAAGATTATAAATACCGATATGGATAATAGAATAGGCGTATTCTTTACAATATTTTCATGATCCTCGTTTACATATCTAGACCATTGTCACCCTAGTCGTAATTTGTAAACAAAGTTGAAAGAACTAACCTGAAAAAGTAAATTTCATCCAGGAAACCCGTCATTATTACACCCCTTCACACAACTCGATTTCACGATATTTAAAGAGGAAAATTTCACTTAAGTAATGTAAAAAGAACTTGATAATGCAAAAATATGACTTCAGCGCGAAATTGTATCGGCCATATTGTTTGTTTATATGAGTGTCAAATGTTGCCATTCAGAAATAACTTAATTCATAAATAATTTAATTTATATTAAGCTTACTTTATTTCGCAAGATATTATTATTTTAATATTTATTATTTATATATTAAATTAATCCCGTTACGATTTATGTGCTAGTTTAGCTATAAACGTGATTTCCGATAACCATATAAAAAAATATTTTTAATAATTTTTTATTTTTTTGTGTACTGGCAATTGTTAGACAAGGACACAATCCACTCTAGGTATCTTTCTCGCTCTGAAGTTTTCGCCCCCCTTTGAATGAATTAAAGTTATATCAACTCTAAGAGTTTCACATAAAGTTCATTTTCAAACGGTTTTTTGATATCAAAATCTTGTTCGTACTCATTCCAGTTAGTATATAATTTCCTTGGTTATACTAGAGTAGTCGTTGTCAAAGACAAAGAGAAAGAGTTGAATATATAAACCAATCGGAAATTTTGCATTGCAAACAGCAAACTCAGTCTGTGGAAACCAATTAACCAAGTATATATGTTCCTTGGTGGAAACAGTGAGAGTGTTTAGTTAACATGGAATTCACGTTGAATGTCTTTACTCTCAACTGTTGGTAAGTTTGCTATTACTTTAATCATTTTACTTTATCAAATGGTCATGGTACTGCATACATAGTAAGGTTCCTATGGTCACTTGTCTGTAGGTAGACACTATCTTAGATACAAATTCAAAACAAGTGGACTTCAATATGGACCTCGTATGTAAAACAAAAAAAAACAGTTATAGACCGATCGCTATAATGAGTCCTTGCGAAGGTATCCATTTAATATAGTTCTCATACAATCAATCCAATTAATCTTATCACAGTCCAGGTTGTTAATTAATCTGTTTAACAACTGTCTCATTTAGTAATTAAAACCACATTTACAGGGGTATACCAGGAGTGTCGAAAAACCGGAAGGAGCGTTTTGAAGCAATAGCTAAATATTTACAAGAGAGTGCACATAGTATAGTGTGTTTGCAAGAAGTATGGAGTGAATATGATTATTTGTATTTGAAGAATAGCTTGAAAAGCAATCTGCCATATTCACACTACTTTTTCAGGTAAGAACCATTTTACTATTTTGTCAAGAGGCAATAATTACCTTTACAGTAAATGTATTTGTATAGTTTTGTTACAAATGACCTATTCTAAATGTTTATGTGAAATAAATTTAAACAAAAGTAAGATACCATTTTACTTAGAATGTAACTACAATAAGCAAAATGTAATAGATAAAATACTAAAATTATTTTAATATAATTTATGTTTCAGTGGAGTACTTGGCTCAGGCCTATGCATATTCTCAAAATGGTTAATACAAGATATCTTCTTTCACCAGTGGCCCTTAAATGGCTATATTCACAAAATTCATCATGGAGACTGGTTTGGAGGCAAAGGGATCGGTCTTTGCCGTATTCAGTATGGTAATAGACTAATTAATGTATATTGCACACATGTAAGTAGTAAGTCAATATTTCATAGCATTCAAATTATTTCTAATCCTGGAAGCTATAAAGGTAAAGGTGCTATGGTTTGTATGATAATATTTTAGCAGGAGACACTGCTTCCACTTTTTCTGAATGTGTTTATATTATGTCTTCTCATATTCTCATGAAACTACATATATCTAAATTGAGTATCATAAATGTTTATCTGAGAAGTTAATAAACATGACTTAATACTTTATCTGTGATCAGTCATTGTAAAATTACCTTATTTATCATGTTTATAGTCTTGTGGCAATAAAACAAACAGTTATTGCAGAAAATAAAATCGAGAGTAAAAATATGTTACAGCTATTGAAAACCTGATAATACAGCATAAGTAACGCATAGGTCTTCAATGCACTTTTCCTATTTCAGCTCCATGCAGAATACCATGTGGATGATATCTATTTAGCACACAGAGTGCTGCAAGCATACTCAACAGCACAATTCGTTAATTTGACTACTGCTCCTGCTGACATATCCATATTGGCAGGGGATCTAAATACTGCACCTGGAGATTTATCATTCAGGTAAGGTTTATTTTGTTATTGTTTTGCTCTGCATGTGTTTTAGAGTAAATGACTAATTCGAAAAAAAATCTTCGAGTCTTCTCATTTTATCTGAATCATCATCTTCCTGCCCTTGTCCCATTCTACTTGAATTCGGCGCAACACGTTTTCTTCTTCGATTCTTCCCTGTGAGACGTCATGGCATCATTTACTCTTACTTTTTTTCTTTTACATCATTCCTCACACCTTGGTTCCCTCCCCCTTCATTCATCAATATTTACCTGAATATTCTTTGGTTTTTCAGGTTAATAACTCAATTTCTGCTGCTTCAGGATCCTTATGAAAAGGACCCTGACCTGAAGGACTCGGCGGAACCAAAGGCATGTGGCACTAGCGACTGTGCTAACATTAGTTATGCGGACCCCAAACAAGTCGAGATTTGTCCTGAAGGAAAGAGAATAGATCATATTTTGTATAACCTAAACCCTGCTTGGGAGGTATGTTTTTTTTACCATTCTATGTATGGTTCAGGTTTCTTTTGTAACATGATTTAATTAAACTTTTAATTTTTCAGGTTGCAGTAACCAATTTTGGCAACCCATTACCTGACCGGGTGCCGGGCAAAGAATTTTCATATTCGGACCACAATGCAGTTTCTGTACAGTTACATGTGAAACCAAGTGAGAATACATCAGAAAAAAGCCAATGTATGGCCAGATGCAACAGTAATCTTGAATTTAATGAAACTGCTACACAAGCTATTCAAGTTTGCAAGGAGGCTATGGACAATTTATCATATTATAGAATATTATATTTAACTATTGGTGGAATGATACTCATTTTCCAGATTGGTACAGTTGGTTATTGGCCTAACAGTATATTTTACGACATAATTACAATATTGGTTACTGGCCTTAGCTTTTACTATCTCATACTGGGATCAATATGGTTCAAAATTGAAATGAATTGTTTAAAAGCTGGATTGAGTGTGTTAGAAAATTCCTGTAGGACGAGGATTCCCAGAAATCAAATTGAGAACGAATAAAATTTAAAGCTTGGCTGATAAACATAAGTAATAAAAAATAAATGCATATCAACAAGTTACTTACAAATATTAATATATTTTTAAAGAATTTATGCATTCCGCTTTTATCGCTATTCCGAGATTCATTATGAGGCTTCTATTCGCATAATATTTGATTAGATAAGAAGTACAGAATTTAAGTACAAGGTAAGCAAACACAAACGCTCAGACTCTGTGTCAACTCAATACCCACACCTCTTTCGACCCATTTTGGAAAACCCTTTCAAAATTTAAAACCTCGTTCGTACTAAAGCGAGTTCCACGAGGTGCTAGACCTCTTGTAGCCCAAAGTTTTAGGTTGCGTGCCTTGCCGTGGGGAAAAAAGAATTTGACAACCAAAAAACTAACAGCACAAATTAAAGAAAATTGTAACCTTTCGGCTCAAGATTTAGATCTAAAATTACCCCTCGACAATCGACATTAACGGACCAGCCAAGATTGGCTAATCGACATTAACGGACCAGCCAAGATTGGCTCCGTCGCGGAATGTGCACATTTAATTTAAAAAAGGGTTCTAAAATAAATATCATTCGCTTTTTCATTTTGTACTTTTTTTTTTTTTTTTTTTTTTTTTTTTATCGTGGTAAAATCATCAAATGAGTCCTCCCACCCAGGGCAGAGTGGGAAGAACTGTCAGACTTGTACTGACTAAAATCCACGGTGTCCTTCAATAGCCCTTTATGATCCAGGGTCACGGTAATTCTATAAGTCCCGCGACCCCGGCAGGCTTTCGCCCTCTAGAGGGGGGCCCCGTCATAATGCTGACACTCTTTGAGGCGCGCGTGGAACACAACGCGCCGTCGACCCGGGCATGGTCCATGGTCGGACAGCGAGTCGCCCATTACTCGCCGCCCGCAAGCCCGCGCCTACGGTGGCCGGAGATCGTCTGCCGACGTCCGGCGCCTTGGGCGTCTACCACTGCGGCTGGGGTGGAGGGAGGACGCTGTCCTCTCCCTCACGCGGCCCGCCTCCTCCTTCGCGAGCATGACTGCTTCGCAGAAGGAGGCGACCGCTTCCCACTCCGTCTCGCCCCGCAGCATGGCCTCGACCAATGCCGGGCGCGAGAGGTCTCCGCCTATCGCCGCCGTGAGGACACGGCGGTGCCCTGCCCAAGCGGGGCAGTCCTGCACCGTATGCTCCACCGTGTCCTCCGGGCGGTCCTCGCAGTGGTGACACCCAGGCGTTTCCTCCTTCCCCATCAGACACAGGTACCACCCGAAGCTTCCGTGTCCGGTGAGGACCTGCGTCATGCGGTAGGTCAGGACGCCGTGACGCCTATCCAGCCACTCCTCAAAGAGGGGTCTTACCGCCGCGATTGCGGCGTGCCCGGACCTCGGTTGCGACAGTCGTTCCCTCCATACTGCCCTGAGATCGCGCCGGAGCTCTTCCCGCTGCGCCTCGACTTGTCGAGGCAGCAGGGATTCGCCCCGGCGCTGCGCCTCCACGCGCCACTCATAGACGCGCTGGAGGGCAGTTGCCTCCAGATCCCAGGGCAGCAATCCGGCAAGGAGGTTGGCCGATTCGCCGGCGATTGTGCGGTATCCTCGGATCATCCGGATAGCCATGACCCTCTGGCATGCGACCAGCTTCAGTGGTCGCGTCCGAATGCTCAGGGCCCACACGGGGGCCCCGTAGAGGGCCATGGACCGCACGACACCGGCGTACAGCCTCCGGCAGGAGGCGTTTGGCCCGCTGAGATTGGGCAGGAGTCGCCTGAGGGCGGCAGCTGCCCGGTTCAGCTTTGGGGCCAAACGCAGGAAATGCTCCTTGAAGTTCCACCGGCTGTCGAGGACGAGTCCCAGGTACTTCATCGTCCTCCCGACGCCGATGCGAACCCCTCCCACCGTTACGTGGGACTCAGACCGTGGCGCGTTCAGACGGCCATGAAAACACATGGCCTCTGTTTTGTGCAGCGCCACTTCGAGTCCCAACTGCCGGATCCTTTCAACGACTGTCGCAACCGCTTGCGTCGCCAGGTCGGCCGCCGCCTGGTGCGACTCTCCCTCCGCCAGGACGAGCGTGTCGTCGGCGTAACATATTACGCCGGCGCCGTCAGGGAGGTCGCCGCGCAGCACCCAGTCGTAACCGATGTTCCACAGGAGCGGCCCCAAGACCGATCCCTGTGGAACACCGCACGACATCTCTCGCCGGTTCCATTCTCCCCGGTGACCGGGGTAGATGACGGCTCTGTCCGTCAGGTAGTCCTCGACCGTGCGACGGAGGTAGGTCGGCACCCGGTGATACCGGAGTGCCTCCCCGATGCAACTCCAGGGCAGGGTGTTAAAGGCATTGGTGATGTCCAAAGACACCGCCAAGACGACCCTGCCCCGGGATACCGCAGCCCCCGTCGTGAGGGCTCTCACGCGCATGATGGCGTCCACCGTCGAGCGCCCCCTGCGGAAGCCAAACTGGCTCTCCGCAAGGTCCGGACCCATCCGATTCAGGTGCCCGACGAGGCGGTCTGCAATGACTCTTTCAAAGAGCTTGCCCACCTCGTCGAGCAGCACGATGGGCCGGAATGCGGACGGAGAGTCCGCAGGGCGCCCGGGCTTCTGGATGAGGACCAGTTTCCCCGTCTTCCAATGAAGCGGGAACCGGCCCCTCTCCAAGCACGCGCTAAAGAGCCCCCCCAGTCGAGGCCCGAGAGTCCCCGAGGCCAGGACCCAGGCTTTCCCTGGCAGGCCGTCGGGTCCTGGGGCGGTATTTTTGGCTTTGAGCCGTTGTACCGCCACTCTCAGGTCTACCTCGGTCACCTCTGGAGCGTCGTAGACGTCGTCGTCGCTGTGGTCCGCGTTTGCGCCAGCTTCACCGCCAGGCACCGTCGAAGGCGGGGCCATGGGCGGGGGTGTACCTGTCTCCCCTCGCGATGGGTTCATTTTGTACTTTCAATCAGACAAGAAAAGTACAAAACTTTAAAAACCATTTTCAATAAAATGTGCACATTTTGCAAAATGAGCACATCTCAATGCTCATTTTGCGAACTGCACGTTTTTGTCTAGTGCACATTCCGCGACAAAGCCGTTACAGACACCCATCTAAATTACTGTATTAGGACAACCTTTTGGAATCTGCTGTTGGCTGTCAACAAGGTGACCCCCTCGGGCCAGTGATTTTTAGCTTAGCTATCCACCCAATTGTTCGACGGCTAAATTCCAAATTTAACGTTTGTTACCTTGATGATGGAACTTTGGGAGGCGATGCAGATTTTTTTAAAAAGATTTCATGGGGTTTCGGTAATATTGAATGAACCAGTGGCTTCATTTTTTTTACAGCAGCCACTAAGATAATTATTGCCAATGTATAAGTTCTAGATTTTTAAGCAAACTTAGCATAATCAGCCTATAATGTTCCCACTGCTGGGACACCGGCCTCATCTCTATGAGAGGGAATGGGCTATAATCCACCACGCGGGCCCAGTGCGGGTTGGTAGATGTCACATGTCTTCGAATTTGTGGTTCTAAGACATGCCGGTTTCCTCACGATGTTTTCCTTCACCGTTTTTGAGAGCAATGGTGATGAAATAAATTACACAAAGTAATGCGCCTGCCTGGGTTCGAACCCACGACTTACTGTTTGTAAGTCGGAGCCGCCACCACTGGGCCACCGCTGCTCTCTCTTAAGCAAACTTAGAATAAGTTAATTTTTATCTTATTCCTAACACTGGTCATAGTTAGCTTGTTTACAGCAAGTGAAAATGATGATATTTCCAGCAATTTTTATTTTTAATGTTAATGCATTTTAAGTATTGAACTTTTCATATTGTTTTTAATGGAATCACTAAAATGTTAATTAATATAATAAAGAAAAATTTAAATGAAATACTGTTTTTTTTTTATTTGATTCTAATGGCTTCATGGAACTTAAGTCATACTCCTACTTGCACAAAACCAACAACCTTTAACCTTTTGATACATAGCTTTGTCAAGATAACTGTTCATAGGAAAGTATTCGGATCCAAATATGGAAATACTAAACAAATATTTTATTTCTAAAACTTAACATATAATTACAATTACATAGTCAGATTAACGTAAATATCACAATTTATACTAATTTTATTATTCATAGTTGGTACTAATATACGATATTATTGCAGATCATAAAATATTTATAAACAATAAAAAAATAAACAATTCAGGATGATTCGTACTTTACTTGATAAATAAGGAATGTAAAATTTAGTGATCAATATTTTGTCAGATATTCCTGTTGTGATGCATTCTCGATTAGATTATATAAAGCAATATTAAGTAGCACCAAGCCACTATATTCGATATCCCTAATATGCAAAATGACTATCACTTTTGTAACACGTTTTATACTTTAGGGTCGTCTTTAGATTGATCATCGAGGTCAAGTAAAGGTTCTGTTTCAGAGTTCGTTGACATCGCAGCTACAGTGCTTTCAAGCGATCCGTAGGCAGACGGCCTCACTTCCACAGGCGGTGGTTCCAGGTCTACAGTCAGGTTCGGCGCCGAACTAGACGGGATTGACTGCTCGCTCATCAATCTTGTACTTTCGTCGTATCCACGCGCCATGTGATACATCGATTTACCTCGAAGTCTTCGACTGAATGAGCTCCCTGTGGGAAAAGAAAACAGTTTTAGGTTTATAATATTTTTAAAATAATAATGGAGCCTATAAATCAAAGCCGTCGGGCATGTCGGCAACTTTCGCACGCATACAGTTGACATGCCGCCGACATACCTGGCGTCTTTGGTATGTAGGTTCCGTAAGATATACCACATCAGAACATACCAACAACACCGAGGTGCTCAGAAATATCTCTCTTGACATCTGATACATCCCACATGGCGAGGAACGATCCAAGACATGACGGCGATGGGTTCTGTGGCGACACATACGGTTTGTACGAGAAACTGTAGTGGTGAGCTATCGCTGCTAAGAACATTTCTATGCATATCAAAAAGTCCTGTAAAAAAATTATCTTTATGAGACAGAATTTTATTATATTGAAGCTAAATGAAAAGGTCAAGTAGCAAACCAGAACCATAGATCTATGATAAGAACATTGTATTGATTACTCAATGGAGATAGATTTCAAGGCCAACTGGTCACTGACTTAAAAATGTTGAATATATTTAAATTAAGTATCCATGATGGGAAAGTTACCTGCAACTTAGAAGACATGATTTTTATCTTATCAGAATCTGATATATCGAATATAGTTGATATCACGCCGCAATAAACTAATATGTTAATTATTACTCCTTGGCTGAAAATTGATAAGATACATTTTTCATTCAATAACAATCTAAAGACAAACAACAAACACACCACAGTTACATAAACAAACACATATACATTTGCGGTACCAATCTTTGCATGAATACTAGAATAGAAGATACAACTTTCATGCCTATTTTCTTACTTTTTTTGGTTATTATTAAATTATATAAAAAAAAATTAAAAACACTTACAAGAACGAGAAGAAGACCACAGCTTTTATACATAAGAATTTACCAATAGGCTTCATAGGTTTTAATTCAGTTTTATTTGCTCTGTAGAACAAGACAAGGCAATACATGGCGACAAATTGTGATAGATTGTTGATAGCTATCATGTATGGGAAGGCAACTTTTGGGCTGAAGTCGCTCTCTCCGTAGACCCCAGATAATTCACATATCATTGATATTACTGTTGATATGGGCCTCACTACTGTATATTGAAGAATTCCATGCTTGCAGTTATGGACAAATTCGCTGAAATAAATAAACAAGTTAATGTTATAAATTTATAATTATCAAAGTAGCATAGTGTAATCATAGTTATGTTTAAAAAACCTTTTTCTCAGGGTGACTTTTCCCTTCTCTCACCCCTGGGACTTCATGGAAAAGGAGGTTTGGATCACTTGTTAAGTAGTGACAAATCTCACGACAAAACAACATCACACTTTTTTTTTTTTTTTGATAACTTTCATTTAGTTTGCAGACACAAAGGTTAATATAGGTAACTGTATTGCTTGCTGCTCATTTCAGAATTATATGTTCCAATATTATTCTTCTTTATTGTGTGGTGCCCAAGCTGGTATTATTTCAATACTTATATAATAATTAGAGGCATTATGCAGTAGTACTACATAATATATGCATAAATGTTGTATTTTTGTCTCTCAATATTATACTATTCACACAATGCAATGTCTTTATCATCTACTTAAGTTTAAGAATAACAGCAATTATTTTATCATGTGCTTGATGCTTGACTGCTTTAAGTGATGTTATGCCATTGATCTACCAAATTAAAATTTTATTATTATATTTTATATTGTAAAAAAAAAATTGTGATATTGTGATGCACTATTGCAAGTATGGGCGTAGCACAGACTGAAAATACCACATGTTATAAAGTTTACATACTTCTTTTTTTCTATTTAACTAGAATATTTTATTTTGATACAGTAATGACATCATTATGACTGTCTTTGTATGGATATGTGATGAGGAGGGACGAATCGCATATGACTAAAAGAGTGATGAATATAAACGTTGATGGATGGAGAGGGAGAGGAAGGCCAAAGAAACAATGGATGGATTCTGTGAGGAACGATATGAAAGTTAAAGGAGTAAATAATAGCGTGACGGTTGACAGAGGAGATTGGAAGAAAAAAACGTGTTGCTCCGACCCCAAGTGACATGGGACAAGGGCAGGAAAATGAATGACATCATTATGACATTTGTTTTAAAAGGTTGCTAAACAGCTGTTAATCTGTGGATAAACAGATGTACAATGAACTATTTATTTCAATGTTAAACTAAAGGTAAGATCTAGATTCTAGCAAATAAAAACTAAATTTCATAGAATGTTTATAAACATTTCATAAGAAAAATATAATATTTTAAAGTTGATTTTGACTTGGAAATTTGGGATGGCTGTTGATGACTCACATTTACATGCAGCCGGGGTTTTATATAACAGTGATACAGTTTCTGAAGCTATAATAAAGATAAAGTTGTATTAGCTGAAACCTAACAACGGCTCAATATTGCTTACCGTCCCATTTCCCATGGTGTTAAACAACATAAAGGGAATATGTGATACACTTGAGGTTTTGTTTCCAAGAGTGCTTCCAAATCATGATCTTCATTAAGATAGTTCAACAAATACTTCATAAAATTGTAAATTACATAAGCTTCATAACATTCTCTTAGAGAATCAACATAAATTGATTGCTCTGGGAATTCCAGGCCTATCCAGGCATTTAGAGCATATATTGGTACCATCCATAATATTCTGAAATCAACAAAGCATAGTTTTAACATTAACACTTGAAATGAAGTTGCATATTGTTTAAAGTACTGTTTTGAGATTGTTTGCAAGTGATTCATCTTAATTAGTTTGTAAATCATTAATATTAGGTCGTTAGCAAGGTTCCAGTAATTGAATCATGTTTTGCTGTTGTTGAACAGAATAAAATTGTGATAAAAATTATGTGATTAACAAATAAACAACTTACCTTATAATATGTTTTTGTAATATTGGTTTCGTATAATGAACAACATGTTGTGTTATTTGCCATATGGAGATAGGTACGGCGAGAAGAACAAATCCTCCCGCAACCAAAGACCCTTGATCAGATTTATTGAACCCATTGTTTATTGAATGGGCTATTAGTATCGGTACTAATACTATAATTACTACTACATACAGTGCGATCAATAGAGGCCTAATCCAAAGTCTCCACTGCCTTAAAAATGATATAATTGTGGAAGAACACATTTTAAAAACGTAACTGTTGTTTACCCTTTACGTGCCAAACATAATACTTTCTTCGCTTTTAGTTGTTGTTGTAGCAAATGATCATTATATAAATTAGTGTCCATGGACACAGTAACAGCAAATTACTTAATTCGTTAATATTTTAATGAGATTAACACTACACAGTATTTCACAATGATAAAATTTTCGAGGTCTTCTGTTGTCAGCCAGCCCACTACTGGAGTACCGCTACCGTGTACAACTGACAGTGACGTGAACTAACGTGACGTGACATTGACAGACTGACAGCTGACCTACAGACGACAATGTTGCCAACCACGATAACATAATCATGACTTTTCACGGAGCATAGAATTAATAGGTACTAATTTGTCACGGAGGCATCAATAAAAATAAACCAGTCGAAACACTTATCCTTAGCATCAAGGATGAAGGATTAAATCAAATATCAAGAGTTTGAAGAAATGTGTTTGCTGTAAAAACCATTAAACGGAACTGAGAGTGAAGAAGTACTTACGTTGTTTTTAATTTTGTTAGTTTTACTTATTTAGTTACTCTTTATTTTATATTCAACCGGAATAAAAATATAAATATTTGCTGATTATTGTCTCACCAAACATAAAAGGATTCATCATGGGTTCATCACTCACCTGACTGACGTCATAAAAATTTATGTTGCCATATTTAAAAATTTCATCGAAGAAAAAAAAAACACTTTACAGGTGTTCGGTTTTTTATCAAAATGGTTTTGGTTAAAAGTTTTTAATTTCATTAGGAAATTCCTTCTTAGTACTTAGTAAATACAGACATTGCATATTGCAGCCAAAATAACACAAGCAAAACGGGGATCCACTTATTTATGCATTTACAGTTATACGCGTAACACGTATTTTGTGCATCGAACTCAAGCATTGAATTAGGCCACATAGCGATCTCTCCCTAAAATACCGCTGTTCTGGTTGTCGACGTATCAAGCTAACGTGAGTTTGTGGTTTATTACTGTGTGTATTAGCAACTTGAATTCTTATACGATACAGGGAATATGGTTTTAAACGTAATATACGATAGATAGTGTATAAAAAGTAATATAACGTGAGTAGATAATTCGTATGTTTTCGTAAATGGGTCACCTCGCCATTCTTATGAGAAACAACTTGTTTTGTGTTTTCAAGCTGTTTGGGACGTTGTTTAGTGTGTATAGTGTTAATTAGCGTTTAAATATAGTCGATTCGTTTTTGTTTTGACGTGTTTATGTTTTCGTAGTCTTGGAAGGCGGGAGAGTGATGATCAGAAAGCCCACTACATGGTAATGTGATGTCATCAAAAGGGGAAACAGAGGCCGACTCCGGCACCGTGTCACCGAATTTATCTGCAGTCAAAAATGAACCGGTTAGTAAGCTCATCTGTTAACTGTAACTTAGATGTAGGCTAGTCAGGTTTACCTAGTTTATTAAAAATATTGTAAGTGTGTCATCTAAAATATGATACAGATCAGTTACTGTTTAGGGATAAGTGTCATTGATGAATTTATTAATTTTAACAACAATTGTTGGATCTTTGTAAGACATGAATTTTTGAGATGAATTTATGTTTCGTCTTGTTTTGGTTGTAAAATCTTTAAAAACAAAGATTTAAAAAGAAATGCAAAAAACAAAAAGGAGAAAGTATAGTCCAATAAAAAACATACAAAACTTGTCTCTGGATAACTGGGGCAAAGTTAACAGTATTGCAAAATTATTATTTAGCATTGGTGTTTATTAATTTTATGCATTCCCATTACATTTTTTATTTATTAAGGTTTATTGGTTTCTAAAATCAATATTCACAATCAACTTCCAAGTAGGATTTGCCATAACGATTGACAGTACTATAAAATTACTGATAATGATACTCAAATTATTGTTAATTAGGATACTCAAATTATCATTAATTATACAATTGCAAAACCATATTAGGTATCCTTGCTTAAACAAGTGAATTGCCTGTATTTTTTAAATTATATTCTGGGAACAATAAGCATTCAAACTAGTCTGCGTTTTCTAAGTAGAATTAATTTCATAAAAATATTATGCAAAGGAATGGTTTTAGAAATTATATTTAGTGCTAAATAATAATATAGAAGCTTTATGCTAATTGTCTGGGGCATCAATTCAATTTTATTGCTATTTAACAATATAACAGGTGTATCAAAAATGAATCTTTCTTATTTACTGTATTATTAATATATAAATATAAAATAAAAACTGTATTCACAATCAACTTCCAAGTAGGATTTCCCATACCGATTGACAGTACTGATAAAATTAGTGATAATGATACTCAAATTATCATTAATTATACAATTGCATTATATACTTAGATCATTAAACTATATTAGGCATCCTTGCTTAAACAAGTGAATTGCCTATATTTTAAAATTATATTCTGGATACAGTAAGCATTCAAACTAGTCTGCGTTTTATAAGTAGAATTAATTTAATTAAAATATTATGCAAAGGATTTGCTTTAGAAATTATATTTAGTGCTTAATAATAATATAGAAACTTAATGCTAATTGTCTGGGGCATCAATTCAAGTTTGTTGCTATTTAACAATAAAAAGGTGTATCAAAAATGTATCTTTCTTATTTACTGTATTGTTTTTTCATTTGACTATGATAGCAGAGCATAAAAGTATGTCACACCTGCACCATAGCAAGCCAGAAATTGCTAGAACTTATTGGACTTAAAAAAAGAATACTAGCAACATAGTACATTTTTCTTTTGCTAGCCTATTCTGTCCCAGACATCAAAAAAAGTAAAATTTGAAATTAGAATACTTAATTTCATGGTATAAGGAAAATTGTGATACAAACTAAACTTTTTTCAATGCTGAGGGGTCTAAAAAACTGGATGGAATCGGTGGTAACAGTTTATTTTTCTTTCACAATGTCCCCCTTAAACCTTGTACAGGCATATGGTATTAATTTTGCAAAAGAACACCAGAATGCTGTATATTTTATCAGACGTATAGCTTAAATTTTTAGGCCACTTGTTACGAAGTGGCAACCTAAATGTTTATTACCTTTAATCATCAGCTATCTGTGCATTAACTTTCACCTAAAACTAATGACTTGCTACTTTTAGTGCTATTATGATTGAGTTGTCCCATTTTTAGAGTGGTTATTGCCATTTAATTTGGTTATTTAATTTATCTCATACTGACGTCACATTTTCTAGTAGTTTTTTTTGCTTGTTTGGAATTTAACCTGCAGCCTATTCAGCAATAACTTTGGTTGGGATTAATTGTTTCAAATCAATATATTAAAATCTCCTTCAGTTTTCTAAAGCAAATGAGGAAAATTGTTAGTCTTACTACTCCTTAGCTGTGAACTGTAATGATCTTTAGACTCAACACTATTATATTGCATCATGTGATTTAGAACAGTATGCACTGTTGTTCACTCCTTGAATCTATTCTCTCTAATTTAAAGTTAATTGTCACAACTTATTTCATTTGATTATAATTCATCATCTTCCTGCCTTTTTCCCATTCTATTTGGGGTTGGCGCACGTTTTTTTTTTCCATTCCTCCCTTCAGAATTACAGTTCTTTTGATTACAGAGTCAAATTAAATTAACTAGTGAAACTCAACAGACGCGATGGGTATATGCGATATCTGTTTAAATAAGATTAAATAAAAAACTAAATTATTTGGCTTTATTTTTTGGGATCCCTTCATTGTTATTGAGTTTTGCTAGGTAATTTATTACTTTGGCAGGGTTCCGGACCGCAGTGTTTAATCTATATTACAATTTTCAGGTGGCCACCAACAGCAAAGAAACTCCAAAAAGGGGTGGTACACTGTTAAAATGTACCACATGCAATAGTTTTAGTACTTTAAGTAGTCGAGCCCTAACCACCCACATGGCCCAATGTTCCCCTGACAACAACAATGTGGCAGCTGCACAAAACGCCGACCCCCGACCTCACAGAAAGCTGTTTGAATGCGACGTGTGCAACATGAAGTTTTCAAACGGCGCCAACATGCGCCGACACAAAATGCGGCACACTGGAGTAAAGCCGTACGAATGTCGAGTTTGCCAAAAAAGATTCTTTAGGAAAGATCACTTGGCAGAACATTTCACAACTCACACCAAGAGCTTGCCGTATCATTGCCCAATCTGCAACCGAGGATTCCAGCGCCAAATTGCCATGCGCGCGCACTTCCAGAATGAACACGTTGGACAGCACGACCTCGTTAAAACTTGCCCTTTGTGTAGTTACCGCGCTCCCACCATGAAGAGCCTCAGGGTTCACTTCTTTAACAGGTAATTCAATTTATTTACTTAACTGTTAAAATAGGCGGAACATGCGTGACGCTTTCGTGTTGCGAATCGTTCTAGGACATCACTGATTGGTTTGGCTAACAGCAACCTTTCTTGTGACTAGTTTATTTGAATTACACAATCATGTTACGAATGATCAGGCTGATATGCAGAATCTTCTTGTGACTCGTATTTTATTTTACAGACATGGCATCGATTTGGACAACCCTGGGCCAGGCAATAACTCTTCAGTATCTCTCCTTGCTGCGGGTATCGCCAATGCCGCTTACTCTGATGGTACAATGGATCCCAGTGCTATCAACGCTCTCGGCGCGTTAGGATCCAGCCTATCAGTCTCCGTCGCAGCTACGTACTCAGATAGCGGTGACAGCAACGGTGCCCGCTCCGTTGATAATGCAACACCACCCATGCACTACTTGACGCCACACGTTGAGATTTCTATGGCCGACAATAACGAGACTTTTTCTCCAGGCCAAAACCATTTAGGCAACTCAGGTAACTATGAAATAAATACTGTAACATTTTGTTTTCAAAATTGTTATGTTTATTAAAGTTGGAATGAAATTATCTATGAGGAAATAATAATAAACATATATAATTAATATTATTTAATATATTTATAATTATTATAACTTCCTATTTGGACAATAGGAAGTTCTTATGCCTGTGTGTCTCATAGATAAAGTAGGATGGGTTCAATAAAGTATAATAGATAGTCAAGGCTTAATTTAAGCCTAAATTTAATAATTACTGAGCAATCATACTACTTTTATATGAATGCCCTTTATGAGAAATCATTTGGTTAAAATTTAATGTATGCACTCCTGTTACGCTTGCACAGTTCAAAACAACAAGCTTTTAATCCCAAAAAAATAGCTGAATTCTTAAGAGGAAACATAATTCTAATGGAATGCTCGTATCTACGAGTATGTAGCTGTTTTTAATTCGGCTGCTGTTTTTTTTCTTGATGCAAAAAAGTGGCCTTTCTTGAAAATTGAACATTTAATTATGCAATATTATGGGAAGGAATAATAGTGGCCGTTTTATTGTGTTTTCACTATTATAAGAGTTAACTGTTTCTAAATTCCCATGTTTTACTGGCAGGTAGAGTGTAGAAGAGATAGCAGCTTAATTTGTATGGTTTAACCTAATCTTACAACAGCTGTCCTCTGCCTCTTTCATGCAAAATTTAAATGATGGTTAGTACATAAACATCTTTACCATTTTTACTATGAGTAATTGATGTATTTCAACGTGTTATAGAATCGCGCATGAACGGCGAAGGCCCCAGCTCACCACAGTCCGGTGACAGCGCAATCGCTAGCAGCTCACTATCAACTGGTTTACCTACTAACATAACTCCGTCCATCACTCTGATACCCATAAAACAGGTAAGCTGAAGTTCCCTACCCTTGTTCCTTACTGTTGTTAGCAATACAAAAATCAAAAGCATGACAAAAATCTTGATAAATTATGGTTTATTTTGTAATGTTTCAGGAACCCAACACTCAAGAAGATTCGGGCAATAACGAAATGCGGGAGGGCGAAACTAATGGCGGCGATAAACGAGGCGTATCCTCGAGTCTGTCATCTCTGATCAAGGTGTCACCGCTAAAAAGTTTATTAAGAGAAGATTTGCGCCGGCGCATCTCTGCTCGTGGACGCGCTCGGGGCTCTAGCGTACGTTTATGTCGAGTTCAATCATTAAGAATTAACCTTTTGAATTTGGATTAGAGAGTAGATGTTGTTCTCTCATTATATGCCTAAATGTTCCACTTCAGCCTTGTTGTTTCTGTTGCAGGCTTCTCGTGCCTCTCCGTCCGAGGGTGGCGTGATCACGTCCACGCACGGGGATGCCTCCATGCTGCCGTCCTCTCTCGTATGTACGTTTTGCTCTATAACATTCCCGGACTCCACGCTGTATTTCCTCCACAAGGGCTGCCACTGCGACTCCAACCCCTGGAAGTGCAACATCTGCGGCGAGCAGTGCTGCAACGTGTACGAGTTCAACTCCCACCTGCTGAGCAAGAGCCATCAATGACTGTTTGCTGGGGGGCCGTTCGATCACTGACTTTTGGTTTGATGATGCACTTCTCGTATGCTATGTGTGCATAGTCCGTAAGCACTTCGAAAATACTACACCTTATACTTAACATGTTTCTCTTGTCATGTTTCTCTTGTCTTGTTCTGTGTGTGTAACTACATTTCTTTTTTAAAGCAGGCACTGTATGTTGAAGTGCTTCGAATATGCTATTATGCTGAACGTCCCCCCGAAGCTATTGTTTATTTTTAAAGTGCAAATTATGTCAAGGTATATTTAGTGGTTAAAATAGTTAATGTGCGAAGATATTTATATGGATATTTTAGTACTTAAATAAAAAGGGATATGAGATGGTTATAAAAAAATTAATACGAGGTCGTGTCTTATAAATTTGAGTTATAATAAGACTTATAAAATAAGCTGAAAATTCAGCAGTAATTGTTATTACTTACATTCCAAATTATGACGTATACATTCCATTTCGTGAGATTGACGAAAATGATTCAGTCTTTGGTGGGGAATATGTAACTACCTACTCAAATTATCTTAAAAATATTTTATATTTATTTTTTGTCTTGAAGTACTTAACTGTACATTACCGTGATTTAAATGAAATCCATTTTAGAGTATTTTGGTGCGATAGTGAATTTTACAAATGTTTATTAAAATAAAACTTATGGTGAAGAGTGTACAAATTAATATATATTTTTACATTTCGCTGTTGAGAAGTTATAGAAAGGCAAAGCCTATGATAATCCGTGATGGTTTAATTATTGTGATTGTGTACAGACAGGAATTATAAATTCTACATTCCGTTTTTATTTATGTTTCCTTTTATAAAATGCATGTGATGCAAGTCCACGACTAATACTTAATGTACAAGTTAAATTATTTTGTTGTTATTATTTATTTTTTTCTAAAATACTTAAATATTTTACATTCTTAGAATTATAAATTTCATTATGTACTTAAAAAGTCAAGCTACTATTTGTATTCACAAAGCACTTTCTGTTTCGAGTTCCATTTGAAATAAAGGCAACAAATAAAGTTAGTTTAAAAATGTTGTAAATTAAACAAAAACTTAACGAGTGGCTATACTTAGCACATCTTGCTCAATTAAGCTCAAGCATGGAGCATGTTGAGTGTTGTACTCGCACAAAAGCATAATAATATTAGTTCACATACATCTTCATAGTTGGAAATACTCCACAGAAAGTTGCAAGTGCTTTTATTGGTGCCTGTTAAGATAGATTCGTTATTTATTAAACATTTAAAATATTATACTAAAACTTCAAGCAGGCAGATTGGTTAATCATTGTTGAGTTCTAAGCTCCTTATTTTATGGATTAATCAAAATAGTTAAATAATTTATTTTAAGAAAAATGCTCAACTTTGTGGTAAACGATTTTATCATCATTTTTTGTAGCAAATACTAAATTATCTTTAAACTTTTACTGTTTTAAAAATCGGGATTTTAATCAATAAATACTTTTAGACTATCCACACTAACGAAATTAAGGAGATAAGCGTCGTATATTTGTTTCGTATATTTTAGATGTTATTTCCTATGTTTAGGTACATTCCATGTACAAGGTATTCGTATTTCATAACATCGGTGAATCCGTTCCATTCTTTATTTTAACCTGAGATTTACATTCCTTTAGCAATTAAGTACTTAATATCGGTTGTGGTCTTGCCTGATAAGTTCACTAAATTGACTTAGATGGAACTGAAATTATGTTTACCAACGAAGTTTATTTTGTTTTGTTATTTCATTGGTATTAGGTTAGCAGTCGGCGCACGCGGCGCACGCGGTAGTCCGTCCATGAGTTGCATGGACTTAGTGAGTTACCTGAAATGAGCAACACATATTTATTTATAGAGATTCTTATTTTATGCTGTTTCAATTGTTGGTTATATAGAACTTGAATGTTTTATTATATATTTTGGTCTCGTCGCGCCGCAATTAATGTTAATACAAGTGTAGGTTTAGTATAAGAGCTATTAATATTATTAATCGGTAACCCCCGTTGGGCGCCTTTACTTAATCCGTCCATATCTAATGATAGATATTGCCTTTAATATTTAATAGAGTAATATATTTTATAGATTCTAGGTGTAATTAAGAACAGATCTTAAATATAAAATGTTTTCAGAATGCAGATGTTTAAAGATGTAGTTGTATTTATTTAACTTCTATTACATGGATGTTTGCATTGCTAAAAAATCAACATAGAACTCGTTGAATTAATTGCAACCTCGGGTTATGCGGTTCTTGTTTGATTTATTTGCAATGCGGCAATAACATTGTTGATTGTTGCGGTTTGAAGTAAATATTTTATTTTTTTGTGTGGTAGTAATACAAATTGTAAACTGTAAAGTATTCGACGTTGTTTTAGAATATTGTTGACCTAAAATTATATCATCAATCGTGTAGACAAACAGTATTTTTAAAGTAACATTTTGGGAACTTTTTCCTGATTGAAAATTGTCATTAATTAAAAAAAAAATGATTCCTACTTTGAAACTAGAGCAGCGTGACTTACAATAACGAATTGATTTGGTTGTATTTGAAATGGACACTATAATATACACCATATAATATGTAATAATAAACGCAGAATATTTAGTGTAGCGATCCTCACCTTAATACCAAAACACAGCTTACCAACATTATAATTTTATTTTAAGTTGTTATGTATGTAATATAAGATAGAGAAATTAACATGGTTGAAAGCAATTAGTAACTATAAGCTGATTAAATTTGTCGTTGATATTTTTCTGTTACTTTATGATATCAATATTAAGTGGAATAATATCAATCTACTAATATAAAATAGGGTTACTTACTACTTACGAGGAACCAGTTTGGAATCATGAGTGATAGTTACTATATCAAATTGTAGCAGATTGTGCCTTAGATCAATAGTTTAATATTGATTATATTATCATTATTCATTATTTATATATGAAAATTTATTTAGAAGTGTGCATTTTTAAAATTGTCACATGTATAACTAATATATTATTATACACTTATTAGAATCTGGGAAATCAAATCGAATGTTATTTATTTATGTATAGAAGAATACATATATACAATGTGGCTGTTATGATTGTTTTCATAGAAATGTTTTATTTGCAATTGATAAAAAATTGCCCGAGTCGTTTTTATGTGACGATTAAGGGTTATAAACAAATGGTACTTACTACCGATATGTAGTTCTATTTATTTACTTTATAATAATTTGGTAAAGGGTCTAATGAAATATTAATAAACTATGACATACAAAATGAGATTTCATTTGAGTAATATTAGTAATCCCCTGCTTTGAATTGTTCTTAAAACAAACTGCGGTACCTGCTTGACTACATATGCACATGATATGGCCTAAGTGATAAATGAGGGCATTGTTATTGACCAATAGATGACGGATATTATTGATAATCCCCAGGCAATTTAATTATTGCAACATTTTTAATCAAATTGCACTCTCATTTTGGGCACTTCTCATAATACCCAATTAATCACTTGGTACGTACTCCGTAACACATACATACGAAACATCAGGCCTGTAATACCCTAAAAGTTAGGCAGAACCTTAGAGGTACCTAATAGCACACCCACATTTTGCTAGTTATGTTGAAAATAACATGTAAAAGGGGCGAGCATATTGCCGTTTGCCAATAGTGCCATCAACACATACCATTAATACTCTAGCGAGGGCCATCAACCGGGCACATTCATTGCATATTCAACTATCTACTTTAGCTTTCTTCTTTCTCTTCTAAGTTGATTTTTGATTTAAAATTTGTAACAAAAACGTCAAAAAATTCTTTAGTTGCAAGCAATATTAACTTATTGGGTGCGTCATTGAGTTCTTAGGCAAAAAACATGATGGATATTGAAGATTTTTATTTTAAGTTTTATAACTGCTGTTCACATGTAAACTTTGCGATGGATATAGCTGTCCTCTACATATTGCATACCTCCTGACATATATACAATAGGCAGCACAACAAGACAATCATGTGTAGAGCTTGTATGGTCAGCAACGAAACTCAATAAAGTTAAAATATCTTGACATAATACCTAAACTGACAAAAAAAATGTGAACCTCTGGTAGTCAGAACGGATTAAACAACTAAGAGAGTAAGAAATGTATCTGAAAACCGTGTATCAATTATACCCGTGATACTATACGTATATACTATGCAAAAGCGACAACTGTATAAATCGACTTTTGTTGCTGACTGTACGTACATGTGGCCAAAACCAGTACTTCTCCCAAACAAGACCAAAATACTACCTGCTGCAAAATAAGTAGAGCATTACTTTGGTAACTGTTAGACACAATTACTACTGCAGAGAAATCCTAAAGCATTTTCTCGGATGAATGCGATTACCACGCTGCTTTATTCTATACAGCATATAACAAACTTTCTTTATGGGACAAACATCGTAATGGAAAAAAGGGTTTATGAGTCTGTACCATACATACCCACACCATGATATAATCAGATCTTTCTGATACACCTTGTAAATGTAGATGGTCTAGGTCACACCTCTGAATATAAGCGAGTAGTCACACTCACACTATCATCGACTATTGGTCGATGGACAGTACCTACGTGCTTATCAATCATTGAAATTGGTAGGTGGCACACCATCCCTTTTAAATATAGGTACAAAAGACCCTTAGACCCTTACCCTTAGGCCTGATTCTGGACTATTTTACAGGAGATGATTGAATTGATTAGAACACATAAGTTTTGCGGTCTTGATCCAACGATATGGATGCAGGCGGGAAGGAAGGTAATTCACTGTCGATTATGTAAGACGGGGTTCACGGAACGGAACGGAGGAGTTCTAGCCGAGCGATAGTCTTTACAACGACATTGTAGCTATAGCTAGCTATCAATCTCAATGTAGTCTGTGCTAGCCATACATAGGTGTATGGTTACCTAACAAAATTTAAAATTGAAGGTGGTTTCTGCCGGGGTCGCGGGGCTCCCGTATCGCAGCCGGTTTTTAAACCTAAACTTTCTACTACGCATATATCACAACTAACTGAGCCTATGTTTGCCTTACGAAGCACTCGAGTGTTAATTCAGAGTATTCAAAAAGAGGAATAATGAAAAATTACGAAAATAATGTATTGGGATTTGATTATTTTTAATTTCGTAGGCTGTACGACTTCCTGCCGCTGCTAAATAAAGAAAATGTCAGCCATGTTATGTCATTTCATTCTGTCAAAAACTGAACTATTGAAATGTCAAGTCAAAGTTTTGTTGACAAAAAGTTAACTTTTTCCATTATTTCTAAAAACTTTGAGTAACTACCATAAAAGTTATAAAATAAATTATTGCATATTTTAAGCGTGCATATCTAATTACTGACGGTGTAATGGGAAAAGCAACAGAAGTTGATGGCGACAATAACCCGACTTCGCCAGAATCCGATCCAACAAAATTATTGGAAGCTGCTTTGCAGCAGATGGATGGCATTATAGCCGGTAAGTACAATTGGCAATAAATGATTTAGATTTAATTGTTTGTGGAACAACTTCATTTCTTATCTAATAGTTCTCATCAGTAAGTAACATTCACTTTGAAAACTTCATGGTTCAACGATTATTGGGGACCCTATTATTTGTTAATTAATTTCAGCATGGCTGAACTCTTATAAAACTTTTTGGGGGATAGCATGAGATCAATTGTACAATCTGTATTAGTTGTTGAAAAACTATAACCTCAGAAAAGTTACCTACTCATGACAACTTTCTTATTTTGTTTCCTCAACTTTCCATAGACACACATCATGTTAATATCTATAGCATTTTTGGTTAGTGGATTAATTTCAATGCATTATATAAATTTCTCACGCTTCAATCAATAGCTTCTTTTAGATATCATACAGCCTATGATTTTCCTACTGCAGGGACACATAACACCTCTATGAGAGTGAATGAGCTTTATACCCATCCACCATGCACCATGCTGGCCCAGTGCGAAATGGTAGATTCAAAATTTTAGTTTCCTCATAATGCTTAATCAAATGAATTCCTACAAATAAATAAATTTTAATTATTTGATTGTCTATAAATTGGACTTTGTAATACCTAATTTGATTTATTAGAACGTCCAAGGAGTTTCCTGCCTGTTCATCTCCATAGAGATCTGTTTTGGAACAATAACCAGCTTCAACTTTCTGACTAACTGACCCACTCCTTGACAATGCAAAAATGCATGTAAAGGATCGAATTTGAAATAAATAACTTGTCCCGGAGAGGTGGGCTAAGATCGTTACTCACTGGACACCTGACGGAGGAAATCGATGTTGAGGTAGATCGCGGCGAAGGTGGTGTGGTGATCTGATATTGTTTACGGGGCAAACATAGCCAGATATGGCACAAGGTAGAGAGGTTTGGAAGGAGAAAGGGGAGGCATTTGCCCAGCAGTGGGACTGTGGGACACATGATAGGCTAACAAAAAAAAAAACTTTGACTTTGAGCTAGATTTTATTATCATGATTGTTGGTTACTCAATTTTTAATTCACTGTTCACAGAGTCAAGATCTGTTACAATTTTCATTGTTGCTGTAATTAATTGACAATGTCAAGTAATAACTTCCTGTTTGATTTTTACCACTAATTAAATCAAATTGCTTCTAATTATTTTCCAGTATTAAACCACAGCATATTCATTCATATAACTGGACTCTGTAATTTTTTTATGATTTAAATAAGAGAGATGAGCCATAATCAAAGTAATTTATAGTGTGTCTATCCTCGGCACAACATAATTTTAATTGTGTCTGGTTGTGTCTAAAAGAGGTGAAACCATAATATAAGAATTTTTTTGTGTGTTGTATGATACGACACACAACACTTCAAAATTTCCATTGGTTTTGGCATACTAATAGTACATTGAATTATAGATAAAGTGCCAATTTTAAATTACGTACCAATTTCTGAAACTTACTTCATTACTGACAGAAATTCTATTTTAATTGATCATCCTGCCTGAAATTATACTTGTTTCTAACAAACTCAAATAATTTATTTTTAAATGGTCTCCAGCTATACTTTCCTTGAATTTTTTAAGTTTCTTTCTAATTTGAAAATTTTACTACCTGGAAAACAAACTATGTGTAAAACAACCTATGTGTTGTCCAAAAATATTACTTGGACTTAATATGTGATACAATCTGAATATTTAATTTCATTTTAATAATATTGGGTAGCAATTCAGCTACAGTAGTTTCGAATACCAAAAAAAAACCCACTATCAATTTAGAGATTGTGAAAATCAATTAATACCTGATGTGATACAATCTGAATGGTTGATTTCATTTTAATAATATTGGGTAGCAATTCAGCTACAGTAGTTTCGAATACCAAAAAAAAACCCACTATCAATTTAGAGATTGTGAAAATCAATTAATACCTGATGTGATACAATCTGAATGGTTAATTTCATTTTAATAATATTGGGTAGCAATTCAGCTACAGTAGTTTCGAATACCAAAAAAAAAACCCAATATCAATTTAGAGATTGATTATACAGGATGTTTTTTTATATTTAGAATCTTGAATTTTTGGATGGCTTTTGTTTTTTTTTATTTTATTAAAGATAGAAGAAATATTAACCTTCTTTGAGAAAGTCTGTAAAGTAAACTTTTCCGTACAAGATCCTAAGTAAGAGTAGATTACAGGATTTTTCCCGAAATAAAATAAAAGCATTGCATACTGCTTGTGGCAGTATAATTAGTTACTACATCATTTTACTAAAAATTTTCTTTGTGGACAGAGTAAAAGTTTTTTGTTTTTCGTAAACTATTATAATTACGCCCGCCGCTTAGTGCAACGTTAAATAAGCGTATTTAATCGATTAGTATAGGCTCTTGGTTTCTAGAGAAACCAACCCTGTATACTACACTCAAGTAAGTGCTTTGAACATACGGCCGTTAAGGCTTGATGGTTTATTACAATCTTGTTTAGGTACTTCACGAGTTTTTATATCTAAGAAGTCCTTTACATTGCGTAGTCACATGTTAAATTACTAACCTACTTATAAAATACGTGAGAAGTATATTAGGAATGATCTTCGAGTGTAACAGGCGGATTGTAGGCTTTACAGGAAATAGGGGTGACGTTTTCGTGGGAGAGGGTGCAAACTGTTGAGCAGAGGGTGGCGTGGCGCCAGTCCGCCGCCCGCACGCAGCCTCCGCGGACGCTCCGTCGTCCTTGCGAATATTCTGCACGCGTCAAATTGCCCTCGCTATTGTTAACATGTAATTACTTATTTTACGTTGCATTAAAAAAAATATCGTCACATAGCGTGACTTAAAAACAAACCCAATATGTAATATTATTAAAGCTTAGTCAGTTAATTCGAATGTAATATTTTGTATACGTTATAATTTATGGAGAGTCGCGGTATTTCACGCTTTTAAAAAGCAATGGGCTCAGCGGAATGACAGGTTATTTTGCCTGTTGATTAAACTATGTTCAGTACGACCTGTTCATTATTTTGTAGAATTGATTAATCTAAATCTTTAATTAAACAAAACAAGTTAGTGCGTTTAAAAAATAAGACCAGGTACTTACATTAACACACACATACAAAACTATTATTTCTTGAAAATCTTGTTGAATAAATATAATGAAAAAACTCAAGATGAGTTTTCGTTACCCTAGTTTCCACAAAAGAAACCGCGATCCTTTTGGTAAAGCTGATCAATCTTGGATTAAATTCTACATGTATATGAGCTAATTGTGTTATGTGTAAACTGCTTTCTAGTTTACAATCTGCTTTGCAGTTATTGTAGGTGCATATTACGGGATAATGGAGTACAGTCATTGTAATATTTATAATTTTACACTTATTTAAAAATTCGTTACTTTCAAATTCTAGCTAGTCATTCTTCCTAGGTTCTTGGTATAATCAATACCAACAAGAGAATTTAATCTCAGTTGGATAGCGTCAAGATTAAATTTTCTGGCGTTTTTCTTATCTCTGGCATCCTCATTTCACAAATATTTGCTGCGAAGCTTTTGTGTTTTTTCCTCTTGCTTAAAATTTTGTGGTATTTTAAAATCTTGACACCTTTTCTTTGAAATTCTTATTCCTCTTAAA
This sequence comes from Noctua comes, assembly GCA_963082995.1. NCBI lineage: Eukaryota > Metazoa > Arthropoda > Insecta > Lepidoptera > Noctuidae > Noctua > Noctua comes. Next base: position 6,581,779 of record OY720271.1, read on the forward strand.
TAAACGCACCATGTTTTCAAAACACAAATTCAGTAATAACGATTTAATAATCGTAGCGCGACTTAGGCAAACAAGGTGGTTTAAGCATAACGATTCAAAGTCAAATTAAATTAACTGGCGAAACTTCACAGATGTCATGAGTATCGATATCTAATGACGATAGAAATAAAATGGCAGAGCAAAATATTTTATTTTTATTAAGACGAGACGAGATACGACTTTTAAAATGACTTTTTCGTCTTTTGTTTAAAAAAAACTCATATTTTCTCCGTCGTTTTAAAATACCCAAATTTATTTAGGGGCACCTATACACATAAAACGTTTATCTTGTCAGTTACGCACGACACGACATGACCACCCATTGCTTGTATGTATCCAATAAGGTAGCACAGTAGCACTAATGACGGTGCCAGACCTACGTCTAGTTCAATTTTCTCTTTAACAAATGGTGCGCCCTATTCCTTCCGTTCACTAGTTCTATTTATTTTTATACTTTGAGCTAGGATAGTTTCGTAATTACTACCCTCTCTGTGGGTTCTTTTCTACCATTTTCCGTGTGTTCAACAGGTTACATCCGTATTTTTTTGCTCAACATTTTCATCAGCGCTCGTAAATCCTACCCTTCATCTCCCAGTGCCACTAAGTCCAAATGGATGCGGCTTATCTCTGTTTACGCCTTTATAGACAAAAAAGATCTTCATTATAGTTGTGTCAAGCCTTCTTGCTTTAGAATTTGTTAGAAGCATTGAAGTAACGACTTGCGAGATATTCGTAATTCTCAAATTAAGTTATATATAGGGATTATAAAAGGACTTAGGTACGTAACAGTATAGCCTCCATCGTTTTAATTTTGCCACATTTCTGTGACCACAAAAGTATTCGAGCTTTCCGCTAAGCCCTAAGCCGCTCTTCACCAATATTCCTTCCTCTGAAAATATATTAAAAGAATTTTGAACGTTACTATTCTGTTTAAAATTACATTCTTGTCATATTCCACTTAAGTTGACTTAAGAGTTCAATAAGAAAACATGTTAAAAGTGCAGTGTACGAGTCAAACGTAAAAATTGCCTTCGAGTGAAGCCGAAGCGGGTCACCGGGAGAATTTATACGTTCGTAATAAAATGTTTTCTCCGCTAAACCAGATGAAAGCTTCTGTTATTCTTTTTTTTTGTGATTTCTGTGGTATTATTTTTGTGTGAATAATCCTCCCCGATATTTTAATTAGATACAGGGTGATGTGTCCGTTACAGTCATCGAAAATGAAGTACTTTGTGATATTCGGGAAAGTTAAAGCGTAACTGAGCTAAAAAAAAGTGGTATGACACAGTGATAAGTTGAAAATGAGTGTTTGATGTGATTGCAATGCCGGGGTGTTGGCATTTACCCGAACACGTGACCAGGTGGTGGCTGCTGGACGTCTGTACGCAGCGGTTGTTCGGCGATGCAGATGCTACGGATTCCCAGATACCGCAACGTATGCACATTTTACATACCTACCTAGCTTAGCTACATATTTCCTCGCCGCACCAAACCACAACAATAATATTACTCTAAACTTGTGAATGCGGAGTCACATGTGTGCATGTGCTAATTACGTGTCCGGTTATGTAATCCTGAACATAATATAAGAGCTGCTCATATTATATGCGGTGGCGTAGTGCGGTATGAAGATATCGCGTCGTTTCTACTATTATAAAGAAGGGTAAAATGATGAAGATTTTTTTTTGCTCGAAGCAAAAGCCCCATTGTTCCTAGGCGGATGCAATTCACTCGGTCCCCGCGCAATTTGCGCGAGTGGAGTAATTTCGAAGAGATTTGTGTCGTGGCGCTTATGCTGGCTGTACGGTGGTTAATGAATGGAGATTTATAAGACTTTATTTAAGTTTTTCTTATCTTCGCGTTCTAAATCTATCTCAAATTAATGCCCATTTCAAATTATGTATCAATACAATCCGCACCGTGACGAACAAAAAGCTAAGAGACCTGTATAAAATAAAAGATACAATGCCTCAGAGACCTTTTCGTGATTAACTTTGTTAATCAAGAAAAGTAGATAAAGGTAGTAAGATTTTTAATCAAGAGAAGTAGAGAGCTCATTTGTAATAAGTACACCACGAGTACAAATAATTTTCCTGACTGTTTAGCATATTCAAGTGTACAGTGGGTTAGGCAACTGTGTGCACCGACATTTTGATGACAAAACTATACAAACAGCACATTTATGGTAGACGAGCCAGTGGTGTAGCAGCCACAATTACGTGATTGGGCTACCAATGAGGATTTCCTAAAGGATTAACGCGACTGGGCCAATCCAGGTCAGGATCCAAACCGATGCAACGACCACACGGGTCGCCGTGTTACCACCTATCAGACAGTTGCGGTCTAGTTGATGGACGTTCATTGTAAAATGAATTTACCCATATCCTTTGTAGGAACACTACAGTAAACATTTGCAATAGAAAGTTCTCATGCAATCTCTATAAGTTACGAGAGCTTTGAAACAATATTTTCCCTGACCCGCATGGAAAAAAATAACAAAACCTAACTCCGCATTACGGTGAATGATAAAGTTTGTTAATTCTCTCTCTCGCTGGTTTGTTAACTCTACAATATAACTTGGCATTATGTGGTAGAGGTCGCGTATATTATCAGGAGCGAGTTTTATAAATACTTGAAGGTGATATTGTACATCAATGCGAAAACACAATACCTACATAATAATAATGCGCAATGAAGCTTGTCGATATGTATCGAATGTCGGTGTACCTTTCTGTAATATAAAACTTGATATGTTACGTACCGAAAGTACAGCTTAGTTTACACTGTGTCATTGATCAGTAAACAGTTCCAACTCATTGTGAATCATAAAATACAAAAATCTGGCACCTGACGTGGTCAGTGCCTGCACGTGGAAGTGTTCAAGACTTCTAAACCCGGTGTCTAGACTAACAACTCGTATATCAAAGGCCGGTCAGGGAATGTGCGCGAGCCTCACCGTCGCGGCCAGCCGTCCGGGCGATCGGGAGTCGGCGCACGCTACAAGCCAGCCGGTTTAACAGCGTTAAACTATACCGTGAAATGCGTGACGTTATCTTACTAAACAGATGCGACTGCTTTGAGCAGCGATCGATGCCCAGTAAGTATCGACACAGCAGAAGACGTACACTTCCATCAGTACAATTTCGCTCTTCCTTCATATACAAAGCGCTGTGAAAATGTTAATAGCGCGATGTAGGCTTTTTGGTTGATTTGGTATGTTAGAGCACATCAAAGCAAACAAATAATTTAACATGCATAGATATAATTATTTTGGTATATTCTATAGTAAAAAACACGGAAAGTTTTGTGTAATTCTTTTAAAATTGCATTTTTTTCGTCTCCGTTTTGCGAGATGCAAAATAACGCCATCTATTGCGCAGCTTTAGCGTCAAGTAAAGCCTTTTGGGGTCAAAATAAGTTTGTACTTAGCGCCTGTCTTTAGCGCCTCTACTAGGGTCTTCATTGTATCTCGTTGTATATGTATGTTAGAATGAACCGATTCTTTTTAATTTATTGCTGCTTGAATACTTAAATAGTACTTAGTTGCATCGCAATTAATTATATTGCAGTGATGTCGTCGCCGTCGTCTTTGTTCTTGACTTCGTTTACAATACGAAGAATTTCGTTTAGAAAATCGGAAGTAATACTATGGAATTTTAAATAGTTGATGATATCACTAAAAAAGAAGCATAAGCTTGGAGTATGTTCCGAGTGTATGCTGCATTATAAATATATTTACCATATTTATTATTTGGATTTCGGGCACAAATCCAGTACCAAAAGTGCAATCCCTAAAAAAACATCCTGTATACGAAAATTCTCAAATATTTTTTTATTAAAAAATATGGTTATATATGTCACAGAGGCCGGCGGGACGGGTGGTTCTGCGACGACGGGGCCAGGTCGCGCGGCTCGCGCACGAGCCCTGGAGCTGGCGCAGCAGCTGGCCAGCTCACTCCAGCACGCTGTACCTCCGCCCCCACGACCTGACTTCACTACAGCCAGTGCCATACTGCGGTGGCTTCAACAGAACAACAACTCCGTCGCCCTAGTAAGTACTAGTAGTAGTGCCGTACAATTTTCTTTGTTCTACCGATAAGAAGTTACTTCCTTAGCTTTGTTTACTTTTGAATTTCTCCACAGTTGTAACCGCGTAGGCGTGATGTTATCTATAGAAAATGAAGGTTGTGAACTTGTGATATTATATCACAGTAATTACAATGCGAGACGTTTATGACGAGATTGTCGTGACATTGGTAGAAAGTGACAAGATTTCTGTCTCACACCCGTCTAATTAGATACAATCCACATAGTTACGTAATATCGTGTCTAAAAAGTATTACGTCAAAATTAATGAAATTCACCTTTAATTTTATACAACATTTGTTTTCGATGCTTTGTGCTATTTTTAACCGACCACCGATACGCAGATGTGTAAAGTACAACCACATTACGAAAGTTAGGTATCAGTTCCATTTAATTGGGGATAGCCTAATACCATGACATGTATTGTTAACAATGTCAAATAAATGAATAGCAAATATTTGTACTTATAGGATATCTATATTATAAAGAGGTAAAATTTGTTTGTATGTAGGGGGTAATCTCCGGCAGTAATGAACCAATTTAAAAATTGTTTCACTGGTAGAAAGCTACATTATTCGTGAGTGCTATAGGCTATAAATTATAAAGATATCATGCAAATTAGCCGAGCTATCACGGACGAAGTCGCGGGCGAAGTGCTAGTTACAAATAAAAATGTAAAAATAAAATAAACTTCTATGCAAAAAGTAAAACTGACTCATCTGTATATCTGTCCTTGTTCGAAGTTCCATATCTCAATTCTAGACATCTTAAACTCGTATCCACAAGCGGAATTCAATTCAGCTCGTAGATAAGCTTCTCTCTCGGCAAACAACGTGAACGGCAACGTAACAGCTCCCACATTGTGTATGCTCAACAAGTCTGCAAGAACCTTATTATTTTCAGAAAACGGCTACTGGAATAACGTCTGCAATTTATAACGTTTAAAGCTCAGTAGAAAACTGAAATGATAAAATATTCAAATGAAACATCCTGAATCCATTTTATTTTTTAAATGTAGACTATTTATTTAAATCAAAATCTAATTGAACTTACACATTATTCATTAACAAATCAAAACGATAAAATAAACTAAAGTAATTAAACTAGCAATAAACTAAAAAAAAATGGCTTTAAAAAAACTTACAGAATTCTTAGAGCCTGTAAATAATTATTAAAATCTTTGTAGGCAGATTCAAATAAAGATAATCTTAAAAAAATAACACGTTTGTAATATTCGGGAACAAAACATGATATCTTGCAAGTTCCTAATTACCTACTAGTCCGCAAATTGGCAATCAGTCCATTGACTATGAGATGGGTTGCCGGCAACTGATTCCGCATGACATTTAATCCGGATTAAGTGTCATGCAGTCAGTTCCCCACTGGGATTGACTCTTTGTATTCCGTAGTTCATTGTAGGCTATCCAGGTTGAGGATTTACGTCTCTTTAAGCAATTCAGTGATTCATGAATAGTAAGGTGAACCACGAGAGGTTTTGCATGATTTTAGAGACGCTTTTTGATAATTATGATTTTATATCATCTTTCATAAGTATTTTTCGGTGTCTTTCCTTCTTAATTTTAGGTGACGATGAATTTCTTAGTTTGCATTAGCTATTTGTATGTGTATCGAGTCTTCTACTCTCTACTTTCTGCTAGTTGTTCACTATAGGAGCCCAAAATGAGGAAATGCACAAGCAGAACGTTGTGAATTCTAATGAACAATGTTGTAGCTAGATGCATGAATGTTTTAAACTTAGCATACGCATACCTATTAGAAACTCAGTTCGCATACAAATTTCAGCTCCCTTTAATCCGCTCTGAGATGGAGTTCAGAAAAATCCTCACTCAGTGCACATCTGCCCCCTCTTATAATAACATTTTTTCCTCATGTTTGAATCCTCAGCGGTTTAGATAGTGCTTGATTTCGAGTCAGTTGGTGACGATATTGTTCCATAAATAATGTGACAGCATTCTAAATCAAGGACAACGAACAGTTTTTAAAATTCAGCGTGCTCAGCGTTTCGCCCGGTGCTCGCTCGAGCAAGTCTTGGTTACGCTTACGTTTAAAACTCCGACGGTCATAAAAGCCTTTGGAAGCTGTGTGCGGAAGGGAACTAATTGCACACCCATGGTACGTTTGCTCGCTGACGTGAATACGTTCGCAACAAGCGCACATATAGCACGTGCTACCTCGCTCCCGACTCTGTCTTTACATTTTCAGGCACGTCATTAAACTAATGCCGTCACAAGCGAAGCTACTCAAGCGAGTTAATAAAATTTAGGAAAACAGTTTGTTTGCCAATCGTTTTTCGTCCTAAACAAACATTTGATATTGAAAGCTCTAAATATGGGGAATTTGCATGCTTATAATGAAACGTTGAATATTCAACGCATAGCCGTCACCCTGACGGTATACGCGCTAACTTGGTTACCTGTCGCCGGGACACCGCTCAAGTGGAAGTTGGAGCTGAAGTTAACCACCGATCCAATTAATCCGATTTTCAATTACACAGAGATCCTACAGTGTGCACTATAATTGATTTTCCTCTGCCTACATTTTTCCCATTAATGAACAATTAAATTAGTAAGCTTCCGTGACTATAACCAACGCGTAATATAGCCCGCGCCGGTCCCTACTTCTCAAGCTCTTTGTTCCTTTTAATTTAATTGTGAATTCTAATGAAATTTTGCAGGAGTATGCTTTTATTATATTCAAAAGCAAGTCCAAGCTCGAATTTTCTGCAAAAATGCGAGAAATCTCTCCCTCTCTCTTCGTAAGGCGAGACAAAGTAGAATAAAATCAAGGTATGCTTTTTTATAGCAGCGTCAGTGTTACATGCATACATTTTCCAGGTGATAGTTTGCAAACTGTAAGTGTTTTCGCCAGGAAATTGTTTTCCGTCACACGTCATGTTGGCTAATGCGCCATAAGGGCCGTTTTTCTTGTAAAAGTTTTATATTGACGTTTTCGTAAAATCATCAGCATCTAAACGCATATTGCTGAACAAGAAGTATGAACCTCTTAGGCTCTTAAACATAAATGAAAAAAAGTTCAGAATTATCTGAAGACTTATAAAAGTAGCTTACTAACTCATACAGCTTCATGAATTAATGGAAGACTAAATGCGCTTGTTTGGAAAAGTTCTGTTATAGCTAACGGCTACGCTGTCGCTTGCGTTCATCCGGGCATTTTTTCTTTATTATTAAATTTTTACACATCATTACACCTGTGTATCCCGAAGGGGCTCGGTAGAACTGTGTCTGTAGAAAACGCACATTTACCCGCTCATGTAATAGGGGGAGTGTCCTTTCACATAACTGACCTACAAAACTTTTACCATCTATACTTAATATTATAAAGAGGTAATATTTGTCTGTAAGTTGGTATGTAGGGGGTAATCTTCGAAACTATTGATCCGATTCCGAAAATTCTTTCACTAACGGGAAGCTACATTCTCCCCGAAACAAAGAGTGTCGCATAGGCTACATTTAAAACATTCCCGTGGGTTAATTTCCATACATAACGGGAGCGAAGCCACGAGCAAAAGCTTGTATTTAGTATTTTAAAAGGGTAAAGATTATCTTGAGTATCTTGAATTTTTGATAGTAAGACGTCAATTTTCCATTTCAGAATTTCAACATTTTCTGATTCTACCGAAATTAGCCCTTATGATATCTTTTCGCAACCGATTACCAAAACAATCGTTTAGCTATCGATTCCATATCACCGTGTCGCACCCTAACAACGGGCTGTCCTGTCGCTACAGCTTGTCGGCAGCTGTCTGTCTGTGACTACCCAAGTGGCTTTCAGCTCAATGAACACGCCGTGACGCAGGCCTCGTTATTACGTGACGGATCGCACAGGTTAACACTCTGTTTTGGAGCGATTATCATCGCGGTTATGCGGTTTTCATAACTACACGTATATTGACGTGAGCGGAAAACCACAGTGTTCCTTCATTGATACTGAACCCGCCCTTAAGCTATGACACGCATTTTTTTTAACAACCTGTGGTATATTGTCCACCAGTAGCGAAGGGTTAATTTTTGTAAAAGGTAAGCCGGAGTACATAACTTTAATGTGATTATATTATTTGTCTATAGAATACTGACTGTGCCATGTGTCAAGGGTAATCCGGTAGGAATCGAGTTGTATGAAACCTTCGCCACTGTTGTCCACTCTGAAAGTTTCAGTATTAAAGTCTATTTTTAAACTAAAATGAATATTATAAAATAAACATTCAAGTTTGTAGAACGGAGACAGACATAGCGATGACTTTGTCAGCTTCCATTTGTTCTTCCCTTCGTTCTTTTATTCATATTTTTACTAGTACGCCTTTTAATTAAAATCTTGATGTTTTTATTTGGTTTCTCTCTGAAATAAAATTACACAGTGAACAGATTTTTTTTTTCTCAGTAAATGATACAGATTTTTCATAGGGCCTCCTCTGGTTATCAATCAACCAGCACAATTGTACCGGTGTTGTGGGAAAATGGATTGGCATCTTTATAGTTCCAATAGCTAACGAATTGGTTATACTGTTGATTAAGAGAGCTACATTTTTAAACCTTGTCACTAAGGGACCGTCTCCACGAACGAAAGAATCGCGGCGATATTATCGTCCTGCCACGTATTTCTATACACCCTCTTAGGGCCGTCTCCACGAGCGCGAGAATCGCAGCAAAATTATCGTATAGAAATACGTAACACGACGATAATATCGCCGCGATTCTCGCGCTCGTGGAGACGGCCCCAGGCTGCGTGTCCACCAGAGATGCGCGAGGATGCATAACGAGGGATGTGTGTGGAACTAACCAATTATATAGCTTCTTTTTCACAGCTTGAGCTATTCTAGCTATGTGATTGGTTACTTCCACACAAATCCCTCGCCACGCAGCCTCGCTCATCTCTGGTGGAAACGCAGCCTAAGGGTCAGAGCAGACAGAGAGGAATAATCCCCGCGCGGTCTCGGGCATTTTCTTTACGGATAGCGTAGTATCTTCGAGGACGCGCGAGTATTTTTTGTCAGGTTCAAGCATTTATGCACTTTATGGTAATGATTTTAAAGTTTATTTTCAAGTGCGTTGATAAAATCCTCTCCGCTGCGCTCCGTTCTGTCTGTGCTGAGCCTATATGGTAAATACACAATACGTAGCGCATATTCCTCCAAATTGGATAAACAGTATCTGCCTCCCGAAAATGTACAAAATTTCATTTTCATGTAAATGAACCTACAGGCTTATTATTCCCAGTCAAATTATTCCAATGACTCGATATTCACAAATGAGCACTGGGCTACGAGGTGACACGTATGCCATGAAAGCGCTGTTTACTGACCAGCATTGAACCTCGTGGATGAATGGATCTCATAAGCGTGTGCACCACTTAGGCATTCATTGCCGGCTGCCTCCCTCACAGCGTACGGGGTAACTAACCTCGCTTGTACGCTGCATGCTCTGTTAATACTATAGCATATTATAAAGCAGTCCGAATAGTTCGCGTATAACTTTGTGGAAACCGAATACCAATATGGAGTTTATCTGGGCTTCCTATCGAACTACTAGAACAATCGATTTTAATCTAGTGTGCTGTATTCACAAAGGGAATGTTTTAATGATATCTGACAAGTGTATGCTTGGAGTAGCTTACTAGTTAGCAAGTTGCGGTGCTACTGTCGAACTAAGTGTATAGTTTTGATACTGCTCCAAGTTGTGCTCATCCGGTAAGACAAAATGAGCTTAAACTTAAAGGTAGAAGCTATTGAAATTCAAGGATGTTTATTTACTTTTATAACCTCTCTATTTTTTAACCAAACTGTTTTCCTGGAGTTCAATTCAGTTCAATAGACATGCGAGTGTAAACATATAGGAAAAAAGTGCATACTGTTAAAAATCCTTTTTACTAAAACATGCTCTGTTTGGCAGAGTCATTTGGCACAGAACTATATTGGATGTAGATTTTAGATATTCGGCTGTTCACATGAAAAAATCTTATAAATAAAGTTAGCAATAGTTGGCTTTTTTTTTATCATTATTATTATTTTCTTTATTTCAACCAACTTTTTTTGCACGTTTTTGCTTGCTCTGTGCAAGTAAAGTGAAAAGAGGAAAAAGAGATTAAAGTGTTCAAATTACTTGTTAAACAGCAAAGGGGTTAACAGCTAGGTAATCGGACCGCTGAAATTTAATGCAGCCGTTGAACTTACTTGTTTTGGTATTCGGGTTTAAACGTTGACTGTTTAGTGTTCTTTAACTACTATTAAGAAGGGCAATGTTATGTTATTTTATGAATACAATAATATGTACAAAATATAATAATAATATGCAAATGTTTGTATAGGAGTCGTACCGCTGTGCTGTGTGTTCTAATATAGGACAAAGGTCGTCAACTTCCGAATCTGCAACTTTTATTAAGCAGGATATGTCAGCCTAGATTCCTCCCGGGAATAGGTGGCATAATTAGGAACGGCCCTTAAGAACTGGGTTAGTGAACTTTGCTGTTATAACTTTGACGTGGATGTCTGCCCTGTGTGCATTGTAAAATATTTAACATTAATTTCACAAGGTACGTGGCGCTCGCCGCAGACTAGTTCCAGGTGAACGCGCCTTCCATTAGCGCTAATTAGAATTTCTCCAAGCCTCCCGCCCCCACACTCGGGGGCCGTGTTTCACGCCTCTTATCTATACCAATAATAAAATCGTTCCAAGTTAACGATTCGTACGTGGAACGGTACTGGGAAGATTCTCAAGGAGTCTCATTGGCTTGTTTAAAATTGACGGCACCGCAACCGATTTTGTATCTTGTTCCTCATTCCTTCTTCCTTTGTTCCGCGGAAGCTGATACTCTCATTGATTGACTAGGAAGCTTAGAGGCTGTATTACGGCAAAGCTTATTATTTATTAAAAAAGAAAATATATTCCGTATTTTGTACGGACATGGAATGAATCTGCGGGGCTAAAGCTGTATGAGCAAAATTTAATTAATGTATCAAAACTTTAATTGCCTGGAGAGCCATGTTGTTACTTCGTATGGATTAAGTCTTACGCCGTTTCTGAGCTAGTACTTGACGAAGCGGCTATTATTACAACGTATTTTGTGATGATGAATTCTGAATAAAAAATACCATGCCAATGATATTGAAACTTTACTTATGGTGCCCAAATGTGGGCTCTGTTATTAGATTTTTATATTGCATAAATTGTTAAAACGTAACTTTTTAATTTACAAGATGGGATCGCCATCAACAGAATTTCAATTAAAATGTCGGGCACTCGGCGTTTGATCGGAAAACTCAGGCGGGGAGCGCAAAATGAATTTATTTCTGCTAAATAATAGGTTATAAATCGAGACCTCGATACGGGCCAACACGTTAGCATCAACATGGTATCGTAGTATCATAATATTGGTATATCGTAGTTTGTGGGGCTTATTGGTATGTGTTCGCAGCACTACGCTATGTCCCTGCCCCAATGTTTAATATTGTGTAATCACGTCCGCCGTTCATACTATGTGCTTGTGCTTTGTCGAACATTGATTGCACTGGACATACATAAACGTTTATAGATTCAGTTATTAATAAAATTGAACTGCCACGTATTTGTCTCGAAATAATTGTTGTGTGTGTTCAAGAGATGTGATTATCTACTAAAATTAACACTTTTCTTTTAAAGTACTTATTGGTGCACTGCAGGGTAAATAAGGGAAGCCTTTATTTACCCTGCAGTACGCTCCTACCGGAGAAAAAAAGCGTGGCCTGCTGGTTGTCTCAGGCAAAACAAGGAAATATGAACTTATATTGTAAGAAATGAAACCCTTTTTTCATAATTGAAATTCTTTAAGAAACATTTACATAATGGGGTTATCGTTTAATTATGACATTGTATCCTTTTAAGTATCATGAAAAAAAAAACGGTTGGTTTAGCTTAGTAAAAGGGGAACAGAAATGGTACCTCATATTGGCTGCACATCAAAAGGAAAATAGAGGTTACACGCATAAAGCTTTTTGGAGCAATAGAGTGACCAAAAACATCGTAATATAATAACAAATATAAAGGTCACAGTGCCCTGCCCTCGGCATTGGCCTCATCAGCGCGACAGGCGTGAAAGTAGGCTTCGCCGTACATCCGATGCCTGTCACCCGCTTCCGTAGAACAGTATTCTGGAATCGACCCGTCCAGAATGAATCAGATAGCAAATCTTTTGATGAATTATTCCTCAACCTGTAGCTATTGTCTGATTTTTATCAGATAGGAACTGTAGCCCAAACATCCAATACATATTTTTTAATCTTAGTCGTTTTCTTCGAGGAAACAATGCTGAAGCAATTTCAGAGGAAATGGAATGCGAAATGTTATTGCATATTCTGATTCCCGAACCCGTTCAATTTGTTTCCAAGCGTCAATGTTGGTATTTCGGCTAGGGTGCCATAATTAAAACCCCTTCAAATCGGTTTGCGTTTAACTGGCCCAATTTGGCTAACTTCACGAATGTATAATGCCGATAAGCAGCTACTCTTTGCTTACTGTAAACTCATTTCGTTCTTAAAACTATTTGTTCCCGGGGTTCCAACCCCATCTAGCTAGAGAGCTACAATGCAATCGTCTGGAAAGTTAGCAGTAACATTTTTTTTATTCATATTTGAAGAAGCTATACAAATCGCTGCATGAAAAGCTTTTCTCATTACTTGGGTAGTAGTTATGTAAATTTAAAGGAGCTTGAACCAACAACTTTTAGGTTGTCTTCAACTTCGAGATACGATCACGGATTTCGTTTTTAATTAATGGAAATCTGATTTTATAATTTTGTCAGTGGATTGTTTTAGGCGCCGTTATAAAAGATGGAGGGAAATATTTTTAAAGAAGGTTCTTTGTAAAGGAGGCTACCCAAGCCCCAAACACAACAAATTCTTTTAATAAGTACGTTTCAACATGACAATACGTAAAAAGGGGTATGTTTCCTTGCGCAGTCATCGACATAGGCTGTTTACGAGCTGGCTCAGCGAATTCGCCTGTGCAAAGAGTAATTTAAAATTCAGAGCGCCTCAGTCGCGTCGGGTCGGTCATTATTGCCTCATTGTTATACATGTTGTGCGTTATGTTGTTTTTTTAAACTATATTGTTGTTTACGGTCTGTTTGTTAATAATATATTGTGTGAATTAAAACTCTTTGGGTGTTCTTTCATTTCTTGATTGTGGATAACATTGAAGAAATCGATAGATGAGACACGTGTGAGTTTCAGGTCCTTGGATAAGTAATACAGAAAGAAGTCGTCAAATGTAATTGTTTTGATGAAATTTTCCTTTGTTTACGCACTTAAGCCTCCGCCCACGCCAAGTTGAGTATCATGTTGTACGAATGTGTGTAATATTATTCATGTTGAAATAAGTCAATCATCTTGGAGAACACTTTCGTTATTATTCCATAATATATTAAGTATACGTAACAAACAAATAAAACGTATTGTATAATATGTAACCCTCCTACACAAGACATTGAAATTTTTGACACCATTAACAAAATTAAATTTCCAAGCACATTTAGAATCAACTTAAAAAGAACATTGACATTAAAGCAGCAGCTCAACTCTACGCATTTTACGCTGAAGAGTCGTTTAGCATTGTAAATAGATTCTATACAGGTCAAGTACTTACTGAGCATTCTGAAGTTAAGTCCCAAGTGTACTGGGTCAAGTACAGTATTGTATAGCCAAACTCATGCGCATATTGACTACACGCATGCTCGTGACAGATGCATGCGGACATGTTAGAGTTAGTTGGCACTTGGCAGCTCATTTAGAAGCAATCTTGAAACATGATATATGTATCGTAGCGCTCGAATGATTATACGTGCAAATGATTGGGAGAGGTCGACCTGATAAACGAGATGAGAATTCTAGATTTTTTATGTCGTACCATCATCTGCCTAGCCAATTTCTAAATAACGTTGTGGTCAGATTCCAATCTAACAGCATGCAGGTGAACACCAGTATTTTACTTGGAGCAACTGCCAATCTGATCTCCACAACCCGATAACTGAATAAAACGATACTTCTAGGTAAGACTGATTGTTAGACTTATGGTCTTCTGAAGACCCATCAGAACTGCACTAAGTTAAAAATCATAAATTAAAAGTCCTCAATAAAACCTATTCTAGTATGAAATAAAATGTAGAGATCCGACTGTGAAAAAAGAAAAAAAGCTACGAGTACGGAGTAAGCGCGTCAGATGTTATCGGCCAACTTAATAAAAGCCAGTTAGAGTAATTATATTTTATTGGATGAAGGCACAGCCATCTCGAATGCTTTATTTACAACCAACAGCGATAATAATACTTAATTAAACACCTTTAAAGGGTATTACCCCTATATGGATACTTTATGTGGATGCGTTTAAGGTTCATCTTACGATGTCACTAGAAAATGAGGTCATCAAAAATCTGTGAAAACTAGCGTAACTGAAGTGCATTTTCAGTATTTTCCAGTAATTTTCAGTTCTTTGGGTTTTTTTTTTTTTTTGTTAGGCACTAACCACACGATAAAGAAGAAGTATTTTCCAGCTCTTCTATTGCAACAGTGAAAACCAATTTCGCTGGAAATTGATTTACTAATGGATGTTCAATTTATTTTTTAACGAAAAGACCACTATTCAATTCATCAATGCGAACGTCCCTGAAAACTGAAAGAGCAAGCTTTAAAAGTCATTCTATACAGACAGTCTATTTATCAATGCAGAAGATAAGTGGCGTGTATGCCTTTGTCACAGACTCAGACTCACAGCTGTTCCATTCATCATGTTTTACATAATAAAAGGAAAATATATCTCAATGTTGGGCACTTGCTTGCGATGTTGTTTCTCAACTCATTTCCGTAGCAGCGTTTGAAAACTTTTTTATTTATGGATGGTGTCCTGAAAAACTCGATTAGGTAATTTAATTTAACTTTTTAGATAATGGCGTCAATTTTGATACCATAAGGGATGAAGGGATTTCTTTTTTAATGTGATTTTATAAAATAAAACGTTTTCTCTTCCAGTTTGATATTTTTGTCACCAATCGAAGTCTAGAACTGGTCTTCAGATCCAGGATTTAATCCAAAATAAATTGAAGGTTTTCTGTTAAGACTGTTGGTTCAAGTCTTAAAATTGGTTGGGCCTGACTCGGTAATGAGAGTGGGTATTAGGCAACATGTATTCTCGTTTATGCCCGAACTAGCAGGCGTTATAGCTGGCCCATGTAAACACGGGTGCTAAAACGCAGGAAGTTTATGAGCTGTTGAGATAAGTTGTCGAGTGATCTGTAGTCAGTGTAGTACACTTTGAATTCCCTTCCTCAGATCACAGGCATGATGGCTATTTCATGTTTTCTCATCTTAATTTATGGTTTAGTGGGGCGCGCAAGAAATGCCCGGCCATTCCAGAGTTGGTTCTTTTTGTGTCAGAAGAACGTCTTAAAATAGTTATGGCGCGCTTCCGTACTATAGTTTATTTGCCCAATTCATAAACAATGGTGCGGTTAACCCAGATATATCTGAATCCCGCCGAAAACATTAGGTTCCTCTATTTCAACAGCCAATAATTAAGTGGCACACTATATTATAGTAACAAGTGATATTTATAGTCACCCGCCCAAGAGTCCATTTGCCGCCCACCGGGCCGCTAGGGTGTCGACCCGCGTTTTGCACACTGGGCTTGTTACATTTTATTGTGGAAAAAAAGTAAAATACAACCATTCTTTTTCATTACTCTTTTTGTTTGTATAATTTACATTTCATCTCTCTTTTGACATTTTTTTTGTTACATCATCGAGGAAGTACGAAAATT
Source organism: Noctua comes (assembly GCA_963082995.1). Lineage (NCBI taxonomy): Eukaryota > Metazoa > Arthropoda > Insecta > Lepidoptera > Noctuidae > Noctua > Noctua comes. The sequence goes on from OY720271.1 coordinate 6,597,723, forward strand.
GGAGGTTATTTTTTATTCAAATTTGTGTACTTACTTTCTTTTTAATGACGATGCAAAGTTACATGAAAATTGCTAAAGGAGTAAGTATTTAGATAAATTGCGTATTTAGGTAAACTACTTTTAAAAATAAGCTTAATTTCGAAACAATTTAACTGCGGAACGTTCAAATTGTGGTGGTTCAATAATATGTCTACTGTCTAGGTAGTTAAAAGTAAAAAAAAAAACATCCCACACTATCGATAACAATTTATCTTTCAATAAAATAGTGTTCATACACAATATTTTTGCATCGAACTGAAAATTCAGTCATAAATATTATTTTGTTCAGATAGCGCATGTTTCGCACCACTAATGACCCAACGCGTTTACGTAGTGATGTGACGAATTTTCAGCAGCAGTTTGTAACATTCAGTCGCAACGCTAATAGGCACCAGCCGTAGTTTTTGATTGTGAGTTTTTGCAATATTGTGATATGTGATACTGTGGTACTTTTGTTTAAAAAAAATATTGTGCCTGAAAAAATATTTTTCATATTTTCGCCTTGATTTGTCTGTAACCGTGAGTACTATAAAAATGTTCTCCTGATAAAAAAGTGATATGTGAGACTGTGAGTCATGGCATAACAGACAGGGCTAATCGATTGTATCTCAAAGTATAAAAGAAGGATAAAAGTTGCGTCGTCTCGCCACCCGGTCCTGCCGCGGCAGCCAGTCAGTCCCTGTCAACTTCAGGCTAAGTTACCATTAAGTTTTATATTTTCTTTTTCGAACACACGCCGCAACTCAGACTGCCACTGAACCGTTTACTGAGTTACAAAGAACAAGCTTGTTTAAAGAATAATGGCTTCTTGCTTGTACTTTAATAGAACTATGAACAGACGAGTTAATTTTAATTACCAGAAAGCTATTTAAGTGCACAATAAAAAACTTCTTTCGTTAAAGCCTTTAGTTTCTGTTGTAAAACTAATTTCATTATATTTTATTAGACTAGTTTATACCCGTGACTTCGACCGCCAGGAGTTCGGTAATTATCCCACGGGATTATACTACCGGGATAAAAAGTGTCCTATGTCTTAATCCAAGGTATAAACTATCTGTCTACCAAATTTCATCGAAATCCGTTCAGTAGTTTTTGCGTAAAAGAGTAACAAACGTCCATCCATCCATCCATCCGTTCACACAAATCGCATTTAAGTGTAAAGTAAAATGTAAAGTTACAAACTAGAAGTAAGTTACTAGTTTCTATAAATACGACCCCATGACTACTCCCGGGAGTGCTAAAGGCAACTGGGGGATTATATCAGATGAATGGGCAGCAATGCGTGGTAACATTCCCCTTTGAGAAACGATGTAGGCACTACGATCATCATCAATTATTAGGAATGTGTCTTATTACATACTGCCTATGGCATTGAGTCCGCCTCTGTACTTTTGTGCTTGATGTGTTTAATAAATAAATAAATACTATTGTACTAGCATTTACTAAAACTCTGTTAAAATTTTTAGAAGACCACAATCATTTCTGATTTTCTAGAATAAAATTTATCAGCCCTATTATAGTAGCCGTAATGATCGGATCACATGCCAATAAAATAACAGTGTAATTTTAACATGATAACACCTACTATTGTAACACCTAATCCGACCAAAAACTGTACAATATGGGGTGAACGGGACGCTAGTGAAATACATAAATATGTCATAGTCGCCAATTTTTCCAATAATTAAATCTATGAAGAGCTGATGTCGACCTTTAGGTAACTAACTGGTTCAAGGTAGGGACCGATTAATCGGGTTAAAAGGTTAACCGGTTAAGCCCAAATGTTTGGTTAACCATTATACGGGTTAACCCTAACACATGGGTTAACCATTTAAATAGTGATTAAACAGAATGAAAGAGACAATGCTCCTAGCGCGGGCTAACTCCGTCACTTTTTTTACATGTTTTTTAGGTACAAAATGAACTCTGTGCGTGAACCGGTTATTATTTACTCTAGAGTTTTTCATCTAACCCGAAAACCCGATGAAAACCCTTAAACGGGTAACCTTTTCGGTCCCTTCAAGCTATTACGTAATCCATTTCATACAGGATTTTGAAAATATATTCCATAAGAAAGGACGATGCATTCAACTATAAATCAATTTTATGATACTTATCAGATTGTTATTACGTTTCCACAGTGTTATTGGCAAGCAACTGAATCTTTGATATTGGAAAAGGATTCGAACCGCATCGCTTATAACTGTAAAATATTTGAGGGTATCACTGTAGATACTATTACTAAGCTACTTCAGTTTACCACGAGATCTCGTATTTTACAAGCTAGCATTATTTCATTTGATATGATTGTGGCGAATATGAAATGCCTCAGCTGTACCTACGTACCCTCGGGAATTATGCAATGTCAGTATTCCGGAATCGTTTGAGAGTTGCTTGCCTCACTGAGCCAGTGTCACGACAATGGAGACATTCTGTTCGGAGACTCGTCTACCAATTTATTGAATCTCAACGTTTGCGACCCCCAGTTTTGTACTTTTCATGACATCCCTTTCCTATCGTGAATTCGTGACATTATATTTCAGATCAGATTCTGACTTTCGAATTTGTGTGAACAATGGAAAATTAAATTTCATTACAGCTGCTCTACTCTACAACGTGTAACATAATAAACGCAAGACCTCCCGTGTGGTCTCTCGCACCATGAAACTAAACATCTTTTGTTTTACGAGTTCTTGAAATTCGCAAAAAAAAATACTTTCTGTAGGAACGGACGCAATCAGCTGATCCACATGTATGGTAAAACTAAAAAAAAAGAACAAAAGTTGTTCAGTTTCGTGGTCTGAGACACCACACGAGAGGTCTTGCGTTTATTCTGTTACACGTTGTATATTAAGATAATTTATTTATGTTCTGAAACTGAACACGCACGTTAACGATCATGTTTCATTATTAGACATTACACGATGTCTATCGCATACATAATATGGGATAATAATATGATACGAGTTTTCTAACCAATTTCTTGCAATTACTCTTGCAGTTTCACGCATGATTCTTTCTTTGTTGCGTTTCATCGCGCATTTCTTGATTCGTCTGTTCTTATACGGGTATATTTTCTAAAAATCACTTAAGTTGAAAGAAATGGTATTATGGGATTGTTTGTTAGGGACTCCGAATAATCATCATCATCATCATCATCATCATTTCAGCCAAAAGACGTCCACTGCTGGACATAGGCCTCCCCCAAGTGTCGCCACATTGACATTTTTCATTTCACATATTTCTCCGAATAATATGAAATGAAAAACATATCTAACAGAATAGGGTGACACCTAGCATAGCCACTAAGCGATAAAACCGTGAAAAATATTTTAAAAACGTTCGAGAACCAAACTTTGCCCATCGAAATACTTAAATATTCATCTTCCTCTCCCTATGGAGCAAAAACAATGATAAATAAGTATAGGGAACGTACCCTATTCTCAGTAAGGAGAGTCTCGGTTTAATGTATTAAATCGTTCATTGAATTTATCGTTCCATCTACTGCACATCTTCTATAGTACCTACATTATTTTAATTTATCACTTCAAATAAACCTAGTTTTCTTAAATCGATAGCATGACCACCGTAGACAAGGATTTCTTTGACGGAAGAATCGATAAAATGACAGATAGTGCAAAGAAATCTGTCATTGTGTCGACACAATCTGTCGTTTTGTCGATTCTTCCGTCAAAGAAATCCTAGTCTACGGTGGTCATGCTACGGGGGTTACGCAGAGCTGTGTTGAGTGGAGAAGTTTTTATGTTGTGTAGTCCAATTTGGATTACAATAACATCCAAAGCAGCCATTATACATCCCAATATTTTACATTATATCTCTTAATAACATTTACTTCTTCATGAGTCATCACAATGTTTCAGAAGTTGTTTATGTTAGTAACAACAATTGCTTCATGTGCGCGAAAGTTTCAACATTTGTGTCTATTTTTAGGGCTTCGGCACACGTGCTCCCCCTCTGTGGAACATTAAAATGGGTCTTTTGTCGGATATTCTCAACGGAACAGCTGTCGAGCTATTTCCGACATGAGGGGCGAGTTATCTTATTTTCAAGATGAATTTAGTTGGATGTTGTTGATAACATAGGATAAATAATGAATATTGAATAACTAATGTTGTTAATAATTTAGTGTCGTTTAGCTGTCTTAGTAAACGTTCTATCTAATATATTGTAACAATACGTCGAATTAGGCATGCTGTAATTAATTGTTGTCGTTATGTAGAGCTAATTCAGGAACGTCGTTGTTCAGTGTCATTGTGTGCCTAATCCCGATTTAATTATACCTACTTTTCTTAACTTAACGATCCCAATGTTCGTACCATTCAGTGAATAAATAACAGAATGATTGTGAATAATACAAGGAACATCTCAAATAGGTAGCGGCTTATAATACGAACAGACACAGGGAGGACCGAGAGGAGCCAATATGAATTGTTTGGGTTCGTGTAAGGGCCGCTATGAATTTAATCTGGCAGAGACAAGCGCCCCGCCTTACTACCCACCGCAATTACCTTACAACCCCGATTTCACCGATGAACATGTTGAATATGATGACACAGCGGCTCTCGATCCTGCTAACTTGTGGAGCACCTACTATGGACAGTTCTACGCTGGAAATACTTTCGAAAACTATGACGAGTGGGGGCGAGCCCGCCGCTCCTTGTACGAAGGCGTCAACTGTATGCCGGTGAGTGCGCCAGCTTGTGTGCATCGCGTCGCACGCTGCCTACTACTATACGCCTTGTTGCCGTGGCCGTGTGTTATGTGTGTACATAAACAAAATGCTGTATATTTCAACATTCCGTTTTAAAATTAACATACTACGCGTTTGTTACTGACGTAAAGAGAATGGGTTTGTTTACATAATGAAACCTTATTTTTTTTCTTAAACCTAATAAAACTCGGATCAAAGCGGGAAGGGTGTCCAGAATGCATCAGGCGCTTATACCGCGATCTATTTCCGGGCGCGGGCGTCGGCCCTATTCGTGTAAGCCTCGTTCATTTTGAACTAAAACATGCGCGAGCTCGGCCGCGGGGGCTCACTCGTAGCTGCCACCATCGCGGCATTACACAATCGAACCGTAGTCGAGGAAAAGCTTCGGCCGATCAAATCACGATCGACCTCCGCGGAGATAAGAAATGTTGCGCGTTCTATAAGAGAAGAAACTTTTGGTGAAACTCGCTCTCGGAGAGCGTCCGGCTGCAGCGAACGTCCTGTGTCCACCGCGTCTGAAGCCTCCGAGCGTGACTCCGCTTCCGTGCAGTCCAGTGAGGAGCCGCCCCCACAGGAGAGTACGTACACGCGATCTGCGGACGAGTCACTGACGTAGCATATTACTGGAACTTAGCCAAACTTTAAAATAGAGACACGTAGGTGACTCGTGCCGAGAGCTTGTCGCGCAGTGTCGCATTAGCGGAGCCTCATGTCCGACTGCGAATATCTGACGGAGCCCTTCGATGAGGAGCAGGAGCGCGCGGCGGCGGGCTTCGTGCACCCCGCCGTGCGCTCCTACATGTACTCACCAATGGGTGAGTTTGCGTCGTTCATGAGGTTCCACAGCGTTTTATTTACTTTTCAACGCTTATCTCGTGACAGGCGGTGATTCGGACAGCCCTGATGAGGCGACAGTGAAATGCACGACGTGGCCAGACGGCGCTGTAGCTGCAGCTCGAACTGGATCATCTGACACGGAATCCAGCTCTTCCAGCGGTGACGACTCTGATGAACAAGAGTACGAACCTCGAAGTTGTGATGCAGAATACCGCACACTGACGCCTAGCAGGCGTTTGGATAATTCCACTCGACGCGATGATGGTTTCACTTGGATGCCTACCGGAAATATGGTGGACGAAGTAGACGATCATGTCTCAGAACCGAGAGGGGATGATTATTCGGCAGCGAGTTTGGAAAGACGAAGACGTGCGCCGGGCGACCGACAAGACCGCGACCGCAAAACAAGGTCGTCGTTGTCATCCAAACCGCCACAACACCCAACAAGCGTACGCGCGTCGCCTCGACCGCGGCGTTCTCGGAATGAGGACACACCTCCAGAGCTAGAGAGGCGATGGAACTCCTACGAGCACTTTCGATGGCCGGAGGGCGGCTGGTGGCCTCCGATGTGCTGGTGTCATGGTCCACCGATGCCGCCGCCATCGTGTTACATGCAAGATAGAGCTTGGCCATCAAACCCCTCGCTTCCGCCCATGCCCACGCGAAGTTACACTAAGGTACGAGAACTGAGAGTAGACAAAATTTAATTCAGACAATTGGAGAATTGAGCTAGGACATTAGTTAAGCGTTAATATACACGTTCCGCTCTTATACAATTCACTTCACCTCCTACTCGCCAGCTTGTGTCAATAAACCGAGGGTTTCGAGGAAAGGAATGTAAGAAATAGGTGCAGCGAGCGATCTCGGTCTAATTTAGATCTTTTGGTATATTTGGTATACACGTTTACAAAGTGTGCATAAATAATATTGTTGTGAATTTGATTTTAACGAGAGTCGTTTACCGGGATATTTTTTTAACAGTACACTAACTTGTGTTGTAATAAATAATGCTCTGTAAAAATATGATCAAAATCATAAAGCAGAGCTATAAAAATTGTTTTTGCACGGCAGACTATGTTATGTTTAGCCTACTACATATAACAGTGACTGTATTGCTGTGACGAACATTACAGAACGATGCAGAGGATCGCGTTCGTCGGCTCGAAGCAGACAAGGAGAGCTTGCATCTTCAGGTGCAAGTGTTGTCGGAACAAATCGCGGCGCAGACTGAGAAGATGACGGACTTGGAACGCGCTCTGCAAGATGCAAGGCAGAGACTCGACGATGCTGAACAAAGATTGCAGAAGGTAAAACTTTACGTTATTTTAGCTCTAGCATACAAAAAATTCGTCCCGAATTTTCAACTCGAGTTCCAGGGCATGTTGAAAATACTAGGTTAACAACAAAACAGCGTAACGTCGAAATTGGGTTTGTACTCGGCTTCGTTCAGGATTCCACTTAAAACCGCGTGAAAAATTTAACTGGGACAAGATTTAACACCAGTACATTTCTTGTTTTGCATGTAAAAAAATAAATGCTGGTGTTTTATTGTTCGCGTTTACTTTAGAATTTGTAGTTTAAATCTCGGAATTTTGCGCAATCAAATAATCCAAAAAACCGTATCTTGTACTGTTTAAGTTAGAAACTACGCGCTTCAAAGGTCGCGTTAGTTCTAACAGACTTGCTTGTTTTACAACTTCGCTGTGCGCTTGTCTTGTTACTTTACAAGTTTCGCGTTTGTCGCCTGTTATTTACTGTGGAACTTTACAATCTCATTTACTTCCTAAACACTACATAGAAGGCCTACAATTAATTTGAGTTACTAACATAAGTATTTGAGCGTAATACTCCATAGAGATAGACTTTGGATAACTACAGTCCGTTCACAATGCCGTGTGGCTGGACTGCAGCTTCTTTTCGTTTTTCATTATTCAAAACTGCCTGTACGTAGTTTATTAAAAAAATATACACAAATAAACGAATTTACCGTACCCAGTTAGGGAACAGTGAGACATTGTTAGCTGGTTTGGATTTGCAGTTGAATTAATAAATATGATGGCAAGACGGTAAACTGTTTAACATTCAGCACGGCCTAGATCCCGGTGGAAAGGGGCTATTGAATAATCATGATCGGTGTGGGCCGCACAATTTCTAGCGCGCGCCTCAGGCGGTACCGATCTCTTTATCGCATTCAGCTTGACGTGCCCGTCACACGATCACTTAGTAAACTAAATATAAGTAACTAGCTTAAACCCGCAGCTTCGTCCGCGTGGATTTCGATGATTGTCCCACGGGATCATACTACCGGGATAAAAAGTATCCTATGTGTTAGTCCAGGTTATAAACTATCTGTGTGCTAAATTTCTTCCAAATCCGTTGTGTAGTTTTAGCGTGAAAAAGTAACAAACATCCATAAATCCGCAACTTTCGCATTTATAATATTAGTAAGTTAAATCGTATTATAAGCTCCAAACCTGGGTATTAACTTATTCAAGATAGTGAGGGGATAACTCTAAATAGAGTTGTGCCTTGTTAGTTCTATCATGATTTAGTCGAATACGGGTTAGTTGGCGCCCATGTACCTATTTGCGACGTATTGTTAGTAGAGTTGTAATCCTAGGATTACTTTTGCTGTATCAAAAGCTAGCGCTGCCCAAACCCGCTCGTTTTCAATTAGGTTAATGAATCAAATCCTTTTTATTGTTTCGTCTCATAACAAACGGATTCTGGATGGACTTTTTAACGAATCAAAAGTAATATTTGCATAATGACAATGACGCTCAGGATTTTTAGATCTTTAGCCAGAGATACAAAAAGTAACAAACTGAGTTTTGGTTCATTTATTTTGTACGTGGTAGTAATTATCTAATTGGTTCTCAATCAGTGTTTCCATAGCTACCTAAAACTTCTAAAGAGAGACTGTGAAAAGTGGACTCCAAAGTGAGGTGATTGCAAAGCGTGGAGATTATTTATTAAGGTCAATGTTCAAGGAAATGATAAGAGTAGCACAGTAACAAAAACATTATGCTCTTGATAACACACAAACTAATCCCTGGAAGTTTTTATAAACAACATTTTTTTTTTTAATTCGCCAACGGTTCACTTCACTTACAGCCACATGAAATAATTTCAAGTCAGTCACATAGATACATTTTAAATATTGCCTTTATTTATATTATTTATATAAACACTGCAGTGTTTGAATTTGATAAGGATTATCGGGAGAATACCTAAATAAAATGAAAAACCCTGTTTTTGTTATGTACGTCTATTTTATGAATAACAAGGAAAATATGGCTTTATAATACCGCTGAGGTATCTAAAGACATTCGATAACGTAAACATAATTATTATAACGCGTATTATACAGTACTTGCACAAGCGCACCGTAGACTCACATATAATTGTTGTAGTTTAAACTTGAAGATATTTTTACTAAAATTAATACATTATTATATTTTTTTTTTTGTTTTATTTACTTGCGTTAAAACGGTGGAATACCAATTACATTAATTAAAGACTCATTCATAGTAAAACAATAGTAGGTACAGTAACAGTAAAAAAAGATTTACATAATAGTAAAACGTAAAAAGCTTACAATATTTTCACGAATCGCAATATACATATAAGATTTACGAATCGAAAACAACTATCATCGAGAGCACAATTTTCCAACAAGCACAACGATGTCGTTAGTTCGAGTTTACATATCTAACGCTTACTCCGATTTCGTGCTAGGCCCAAATTTCTCGGAAACACAGGAATGACAAAAATAACTGTTAACGCTATCACAAAAAAGAAATTTAACAAATTGTAAACCCGTATTACTACTTCACTGAGTTTACTGGGTGGTACCATAAGTGTTACAATAAATTGTATGTCCATCAAACACACCATTATAAATGAAATTACGAATTTTATTAAGATATTGGTAAATTTCCCATTTGTTTTATTTCTTACGATTTGGTAGACGATTTCACCGTAAAACAACAAGTTAAGTGTCAAAACGAAAACCAATAATCCTATGTAAACGTTAAAATATAGCATAGAATCATAACTTTTAAAATATCTGAAGATAAATTCTAACCATCCCAATGGTAATGTTAAGATCCAAATCTGAAGACACAGAGTCACTAAATTCCACTTTTGTAACACTGGATTTGGCATCACTTGGTCGCGTAAATTCATCGTGTACACAAACATCCAGCATACGACCACAGCGGTCATATGATTTATCACTCCCATGAGAGCCTCTATTGAGTACTTATAATAGTCTTCGTAATCTGTGCTTGTAATTAAAACGAATATTTGGAATGTGACCACAAATCTCGCCACGGTCTGCTGTGTGATGATCTTCTGGTCTGCATGTCTCAGCTTGGGGTTGATCGCGTAGAGCACGAGCTGCAGTATCAAACATAGCGCTGACAAGGTGACCTGAGCTATAATAATGTAATCTTGTTCAGAGTAGGCGTAGGTAGACATGGTCTCGATAAGTCGAGATGTGTCGCTGTGCCGACGGTCACAGTGCAACTCAACAAATTGTATAATACAATTTATTTTTCCCTAACTTGGGACCGATCGATAAAAATGTACAGTAATAGACGCTCGAGTGCCAAACACGTGGCTAAGTTCTGAACTGATTCCTTATACAGCTTGTAAGCTAGCTGAAAGGTGTAGTCATATTAAAGGGTAGTACAGACCATGTAACTGAACAACATCCACCTCCAACAAAATAAACGCTAATAAATAATCATCGGCAAGCATGTTACTAATTTACTTATTTTTGTCGTATTACATAATATTATATAATGCGTATTAATTCGCTCGTTCCTGCTAGGCCCCCTAGTCCCAACAGGATTGACAAATATAATTGTTACTAGCTTTTGCCCGCGACCTGCGTTCGCGTGAAATTATTAAAAAAATATTACTTCCCTTTTTTAATCGTATTTTGTTACCAATTTCAAGGGTTTTAATATTTTGCACGGGAACCCTAACTCTTATTCTAAAATGAAAGCCTTATTTACTCCTTATAACATCAGCTATCTGCCAGTAAAAGTCCCGTCGAAATCGGTCAAGCCGTTTCGGAGATTAGCTGGAACAAACAAACAGACAGACAGACAAAATGAAAACCAGAATGAAAGAAATGGCAAATTTCATAAAGTTAATGGCGTAATTCTCATTAGATTTCTTGTCTCGTCTCATTAGATGATTTGGTGGAGGATTCCACGGTGAAACAAAATACCCAGTGTTCATTTGAGAGTATTTGCCTGGCGTTAGGTGTAGGTACCTACACTGGTAAAATATACAATTGAGTTCCATAATTATACAAAATATACAACGTGTAACAGAATAAACGCAAGACCTCTCGTGTGGTGTCTCAGACCATGAAACTGAACAACTTTTGTTCTATGACTTTTGGAAATTCATAACTTTTTTTAGTTTTACCATACATGTGGATCAGCTGATTGCGTCCGTTCCTATAGAAAGTTTTTTTTTTGAGAATTTCAAGAACTCGTAGAACAAAATTTGTTCAGTTTTAGACCTCTCGTGTGGTGTACACGAGAGGTCTTGCGTTTATTCTGTTACACGTTGTATATTATCTTTCATGAATGACGAAATGCATTGTTTTCCTATTACGGTAAGAACTGTGCTAAACAGGTAACTAGAGAACCGGCCATCTGGTTTTACGCGTGTTGAATATTATCTATGTTATTTTCGATAGACGTATCGCTGAAATTATAGACTATGTACTACGCAAATAGGTATATAGAAAACATTTCATTGCATGTAATAATATCTACTACAGGCGTAAGATGACGTACGGTTTACTATGCGAATTATATGACCGAATCACTATCGTTGCGTGTCTTGTAGATGCATATTATACGAGTTGCGGTGTCTCGTGTGAGCGTGCGAGAATGTTGTTCATTGTCTCACAGAATCACACCGAGTTATGTCAAGAGATTTATGTCTCCTGCCATCTTGCTCCAGCGTTATAAAATGATGTAAAAGTAAAGTTATTCAAAAGCGAAGCTAATCGATGAGGTCCCGCCGCGCGTGACTCTTTGCCAATATTGTGATGAATAATTTCCCGCGTGAATTATAAAAGAAACAAAAAAGCTTTGTTTAATGGGCTTCAAGAAGCATACTAAGTCGGCTCATACTACATATGGCACGAAGAAATTAAAAGCATTTTCATATTTATTTCTAAACTATTCCCATGATTGACACCTCAATCTCATAGTGAAGCTAAAAGAAGCGATGCGTCACAACCAGGCCTGGAACTCGATAAAATAGTCGCTCGAGAAAATAATGATTGCTTCACCAACACACATGGCCACCCGCGAGTGCCAACGGATCAATCAACGTTATAGATTAGGAACAGTTAAACTCACATGTAGTTTGTAAAATTATACGGAATGTTAATGTTATTGATTAAACACTATCTGCTAGGTTAAATTAATGGTTTTAAATTTAAAGTGCGCAAAAATTACATGAATGAGAGCATGAAGCCTACTAATATCTTTAATTAGCAAACCTTACTAGATTGGCAAAAACATGGCCAAGTGAAATGGCAATCAACGTGTTTACGAATAAATAAAATAAACATATCGTTTTAAAACGTTCTAATTCTGTAGTCCATTTACGTCGAGGCAATGTGTAGCATGTGTATATCGCGCGAACCACCAAATGCGCCTTTTTATTAACAACCGACAAACGAGAGACAGCTTTGCAGTCTTCGTACTATAAAATTCCTATAGGATTGAACTTTAATTTCGAACAGGTCAATGCTGTTTAGACGTTTCGATTTAGAGATCCTATTAGAGGCACAGTTGGTTGAGACAGCTCCAGACTCGGTTCTCTTTATTTTAAAATGGAAGCTGAAATGTATTGGTCTTTTAGATGTCTAGCTTTTACAGTATTCTTATGAATGCGTTTATTCAACTGGGGAATTTAGATAGATTTCTAGTTTTATTATTCCAAACAAGGATTGTTTGCCTCGAGCAAAAATGATGTCCCTAAACTTTAAGTTACCCGTTTCTATGAGAAGGCATTCTGGCACATTCTCAAAGTAGTTTGAATTGAACATTGGCGGCTCAGTTAATGGAATAGTATTGTATTTTTGGACCGCACTTCAATGAGTTCTTGCCCTTGCGCATCAAATAAAAATAATTCAGAGGTGACCGATATATAGCTTTGTACTTACGTGTACCCTAAAATATAGTATTTGGTTAACGATTGTTTCTTGAATTGTTATTGTGTGTTAAATGTGAAGGGAAAGAGTAAGGAACGAGGATGTAGGCAAGTAATATATATAAGTCAGTGCTTATAGGTAACAGGAAGTTTGAAAGTAGTGGCTGGTGACCGAGAAGTTTGGTGGCACTTTTGGGCACACTATGTCCTGTGGAGTTTTAAACAGAATGTGAAAGGCTATAATAGTAAAGGCAAACCAAGGAATCGATAAATAAGTTACGTGATTGATGACTAGGCTAATAGGAATTAGGTATCACCACTTTAAGTGTGCAGTACACTTGGTGGATAGTATGCTTACGCCGGGAGCAGCAAACACTGCGTTACCGTGCTTCGGGTGACAGATCTCGGCGATAAGCGTAAGACACAACACAACACAACACACAAACACAACATACACAAACACAACATACACAAACACAACATACACAAACACAACATACACAAACACAACATACACAAACACAACATACACAAACACAACACACAACACGACACAATTTATATTGCCATCGACACGCTAAGAAGGAGAAGAAGAGTGTGCAGTTCAAGTGGCGCGGCTTGTCAATAAAAAATGCATCGATATGTCAAACTTGGTACATTTATTTTAGCTCTGTGTTTTCCGCGTGCACAAATAAGTTGGTTAAAGTGTACTGAGATGACGGCTGATAATGTATCGAAGATCATGCTGAAACTGGAGGATGACACTGATCTATTCCATATTCTTGTTGCCAATTTTGACTTGAACAAATATCAATATTAAACAGATCGAAAAGTTAATTACAAAATTAGTAGGGCTTTATGGAGTATTTTATAGTAAAAACACATTTTTTATCAAATTTGGAAACTGAATTGCGAACACATTTTTTTTGTTTTTATTATTACAAAATGGGCCCGCTCTTGACCTCGATCACGCCTGATGGAAAGCGATAGATGAGGTCTATGATGGGACGAGCGTGTAATGGCGCTTTGTGTGTTTATACCTGTTTTTTCAGTCAATAATGATGGTCTATATTTTTCCAGGAAATGCTTCAACGTTCGTCTCTGGAGACGCAGAAATTGGAGTTGTTGTCAAAACTAAGTGAAGTGAGACTGCGTGCGGCGGAGCGCGGTATACTGGAGCGCTCGCCGCCGCCGCCCGAGCCCGTCACGCCGCTGCCTGTGGCTAGGCCTGCGCCCCCTAGAGTATGTGCTGTAGAGAAATTTTGCTTAGAATAATATTGGCTGGCTTTAAATTGATTAATAAAACTTGACTTGCGATTCAATTTACGTAGAAAAAAGAACATCAATGTGCTACAAGGGCAATATTTGTTGAGATTAAATGTGTAATAACTGAACATAAGATTATTCGACGAGCCTGCACTTGCCATAGCTATCTCTTTGTTTTACTGAAAAAAAAAAAAAAAATGTATTTCGAAAACTTTTTGAATTATTACAAGGCCCCCAATGGTCCTGTATCAGTATAATGTAACCTTTATAGGATCACTCGTGTGTCTGTCTGTCCGTCCGTTTGTCACCGACCACAGCTCATAATCTACTGGTCAGTTGAAATTTGGTCCATATGAATTCTTTAGTGATTGATGACTTCTGAGCTTATGTGAGATCAAATCATTTTTTTCGATTCGAATCGATTTTTTTTATAGTAGATTGGCTTGCGTCTGGCCGCCACTCACCCGGTCTGAACCGATGACACGGCCTAGTGTGGAGCACGCTTGCTTAGAATCTTCTAGTAATCATCAAAATTAACTTAACAACATAAATTTCCAGACGCCGCCTGCAAACTACGGGCGTCAGATCGAGCGCAACACTCACATGTACTCGTCCCTGCCGCGCTCGTCCGTCGTGACGTCAGAGGCGCGCGTCGCGTTCGGTAAACAGAACAACATGGTGGTGGCTCGCGGACGCGGACACTCTGTGCCGAACCTAGGTCTCTGGCATGAGCAACACGATAGCATGGACCCTGCTAGGCAAAAACCTGCCTTATTTGGTGTAACATAGACTCGATATTGCTTTGTGCCGTAATGGATCCCTGCTAGGCCAAATCCTGCCTTATACTCTGTAGCATAGGCTCTATAATGCTTCGTGCCGTAACAGGCATATTGAAGTGATGATGATGATTTAAACCAAACTCCCGCGCTTTCTTTGCCTACGTCAATGTTGTAATTGGTGTTGTATACAAATAGAAATTTAAATACTAAATAATATTCAAGCATGTGTTGCGAACTGCCTAAGCCCTAAAACTGATATATTAGATCAAATTAAATTAAATGGCGAAACTTAATAGAATATCGGAATCAATTTAATTTGATCATGTATAATGAACGGCGTTGAAAATCAACGAATCAAGCGACAATAACTACAAATGAAGTTAATTTGTTTTGGTTATACTTAAAAAATAGAGTTTATTTTCTCACATAAAACGGTCGCTTGATTCGTCGTTTCAATTACCTACTGGTATATTTCAGTGGTTTAAAAATGCATGTAGCTTTTGATCGTTAAATATAATTATGATTTAGTGTTTCCTAATATTTGATTCTGATCGGCCACTGTCTCAGGCCACAGACTTTTTTATTCCTAGTATTTTTTGACGTGACAACGTCTTATAATTCGATGGAGCCGGCTGCACGCACGAAAAAATGAGGCGTTCCATAAAACAATTGCTAAACGCACATTCATTTTTTGAAAAATGCAACCATTCCATCAGTATTTTCTTATGACGTTGTCACGTTCAACTATCGTCGGTAAACCGACTTTACAGACAACTTTACAGACAATCGTTTTTTTTTTTTTTTCGAAGACTATTTGAACTTATTCTACAGACACTCGATCCGTAATGAGTTACATAAATGAAAGGCTGCTGATTGTTCACTGATTAAGAGATTATTTCTAGACACCTAGAACCAGCGAGCATTTATTATATAGGTTCCTTTTTTCTCTCCTTTCACAGTTTTACCGTACCTTTGATTTTGTATCATTGTCAAAATCACACTCATAGTGATCTTTATTACTATTACAGTAAGGTTTCTATCGGGTTGCTGCTATCAGAGAACAAATCACTGTTTATGTATTGTGGGTTTCGAGTGTCTGTATAGTATGTGCTCAATTCCAAGCAAAGTATCGTGCTTCATCATGGTGTTATGTCGGTCAGCCGAGAAGGAGGAGCCTCTGGTGCGCGGCAGCCCGGCCGCCAGCGCCGCACTGCGCGCGCGCCTGGAGGGCGGCGACGCCACGCACACGCCACGCGCCTCCACGCCGCGCCTGCGCACGCATCCTATGGCATGGTAACTTTTATCATTATTCCCTGATAACATCCTTAACAACTTGCATTACCATAAATTATTTAAGGCTAGCTGATGCCCAAGACTTCGTTCGCAAAATTTACCAAGTTTCATACAAACTTTCAACCTTCGTTTTAACCCCGTAGGGGATGAATTTCCAAAAATCCATTTTTAGTGTACACTTATGTCGTTTAAGGAACGTTTGTGCAAAATTTCATGCTGCAAAACGTGCTCTACAATCCTACACTTTTTCAGAATTTTCCTCCACTTACTTTAGAAATTAGAGGGGAGGACACACATTTTACCACTTTGGAAAGTGTCTATCTATTAAACGATTGACTTTGAGAAAAAATAGTTTTAGGAACCTCAATGTACCCGCAAGTATGGGAGTCATGAAAAAAAAAATTAGATTCAGTTCCATGTATGGGGAGCCAATCTTTTAATATTTTTATTTTTGTACAAAAATCATAAAGCGGTTCACACAATACATCTACCTACTAAGTTTCAACTGTGTAGTCCTAATAGTTTCAGAATAAAGTGTCTGGTGACATACGGACAGACAGACATAACGAATCTATAAGGGATCCATTTTTGCCATTCGGCTACGGAACCCTAAAAAGGGTCTTGACAGACGGTTAACAAAGTGATCCGGTTACGGAACCTTAAAAATGAGATCAATTCCAACTGCCCCGTACCGCACCATCCAAAATGAAAGCAGTAGCAAGCTGCAAGCTGACTAATGTTATTGGCTGGTCTACACCGGTTATCATCAAGGTTTTATTTGTCTGGACAGATATATACCAGTGGCGAAGGTTCCATACAACTCGATTCCTCCTGGCTTCTCTTTGAAAAATGGCAGTCAATATTCTGTAGACAAATAATATAATCACATTAGATATATGTAATCCGGCTTACCTCTTACAAAAATTGACCCTTCGCTACTGACATGTACATAATACAAAGCTCCTAGTCTTCTAAAAAGCAGTTTTTTAACTTTCAAGGGAAACTACCGACGTTCGCGAATGGGACTGCGAGACTACGTGCGGCTGGTTAGAAAGCCTCGGGCTCGAGGTATACATACCCGGCGCCCGCGCCTGGCTGGGAGCCTCGCCTGACGCGCGCGGCCAGCTGGCGGCCGCTTCGCACCACGCCATCGAGAAGGAACTGGCCATCAAGCATCCCTTGCACAAGAAGAAAATACTGCTCGCCTTGACTGATCTGCTGGTTAGTAGATGACCTAACTTATATCAATAAGGTATACGCAGGCCGAAGGCATCTAAGGCACCGTTTCTTGCCGGCTTCCCCTCGGGAACAAGGCTCTCTACGTAGTGTTTAGGTGTCTACTGTAGTCAAATAGTATGTTACATACACATCTGTGGGTATCACATCACAGTACAGCTATTTAATACATCATAGGATTCAAAACATTTAAAAAATTACAACATTTTTCATGTCAACAAATAAAGCAACAGGTGGCGCCAAATAAGCCGGTGCTCGGGTGTCAGAATTCAGAACTAAAATCGAATGGACGCGCACACTTGACTTGAGGCTGGCAGTACCGTTTTGTATGTGTACCGGCAGGGGTAGAAAAAGAAAGTATGTAGGAGAACGAGATAGAATGAGTAATGGTCGAATATGCGATATCTGCAATCACTTAATGCTTATTTTAATTTAAGTTATTTTCAATGTAATTAATTAGTAGGTTTTTTTTTCTTTGATCACATTTAGCTAATAATAATAATTCTAGGTTAGTTTTCTTGCGCTACATTGTAATTTTTTAACTTTGTTTGTTGTCTGGGTCACCAAAATACAGACTTTGCCTAGTTTGGGACCCGCTGTTAAACCTGTCAGTATTCTGTTGTGCTAATAATAAATGAATTTGAATATCGTATTTTTGTATTTGATACCAACTATATTTTTTATTTTGTTGACTTATTTACTTAAGATAAAATCACTTTTTTTTTGCTGTCTTCTTCCTCTGCATTTTATTCTTTACTTTTCTTTTGTTTTTTTTTGTCATGGGTGTCATTTTCGTGGTATTTGGGGTCGCTAATAATGAAAATGAGGTCAAAATGAAATTTCAAGATGGCGCCGATAAAAATGTTCGGTTTATTCGTTTTTTGTGTCATTTTCGTGGTTTTCGAAGTTGCTGATAAAGAAAATGAGGTCAACGTGAAAATTCGAGATGGCGGCAACAATTTTTTTTGTTTTTTTTTTTTTGTCATGGGTATCATTTTCATGGTTTTCGGAGTCGCTGATAACGAAAATGAGGTCAAAATAAACATATAAATAAAAACGAAAAAAAAAAACTATTCTAATTTTTTTCCTTCGGCTTCCTCTGACTCAATTTTGACCCATCGCCATTGGTATACAGACCCTGCGCTCGGCTGAGAGCCACGCCGGACGCGACAGAGCTAGCGAATTTGATTGACGTGTGTACTTGCTTTCCGCATAACTAGTTATTGTCGTCCTTAACATAAATATGAATTCGCCAGGGCGGTCACGGCGACCCGCTGCTGTCGCTGGCGGGGCGGCTGGACACGGCGTGGGCGCTGCGCTGGCTGGAGGACGTGGGCGCGTGCGGCGCGCGCGCGCCCGGCGCCGAGGCCGGCCTGGACGCGCGCCTGCTGCACCGCCTCACGCACGCCGACCTGCACGCGCACCTCAGGGTCACGCATGCGCTGCACGCGCTGTCTATACGCAGAGGTACGAAGCCAATCAACTAATTACTCTATAATGCGTTCCGCGGCTCCATCGTGCACATGGGAGCTGTCACATGGAGAATATGTGGCGCACGAAACGAACAAAACTTCAAACTTGTCTGGTGTTTGATTCGTACGCCGCGGATTCCGCTTGCACCATCATTCAGAGCACACAGTAACCCTTCCTAATATGAATACAAAAAAAGCTATGCATATGTATGTTTTGCAACTGACTGTACCTTATAATTAATTTCTCATCCGCAGGTATCCAAGTCCTCCGAGACAACAAGTTCGACCCCGAGACGATGATCCGTCGCGCGGCTGAAGGCGAGACCGTCGGGGCGGAGGGCGAACCTGAAGCTTGTGTACCCGCAGAACTTCTCGCTCGCTGGTCTTCTCATCGCGTCATGCAGTGGCTCAAGGAGATAGACCTCGCGGAGTACGCGCCTAACTTGCGCGGTGCAGGTAACTTTGTCTATACTGTACAGGGTGTAAGGGACAGCCCTCCACAAACTGACAGGGTGCATTCAGCTCCTTATTTTGAATCATATTCCACCGGATTTTTTCTCAGGATTTTTTTTTCTTAATCACGGTCCAGAAGAAAGAAGAATCCGCTGCCGTCGCCGTCCGCGAACACTTGTCAAGTTTGAACTTATCCGGAGGGCTAACGCGCTCATGTTCGGGCCGTGAACAAATCTATGTTTGTCTCATGTGCCGCGGACTCCGATTCTACACTGAACATATTATGTTCAATGTAAAAAACATTTGCAAGTGTGAAATTTTTATATGCTTTCATTTCTAATGTTTTATCGTAGGTGTCCACGGAGGCCTAATGTTACTGGAGCCGCGGTTTACGGCGGAACTTCTGGCAGCTTTACTAAACATTCCAGCTAACAAGACGCTTCTGCGGCGGCATCTCACGCAGAGGTAACTACCGCCACTTATCAGTAGAAACATGAGATACATAACTAATCAACTATTGTCTTACTCACAGATTTCAACTGTGTGTTAAACTAAAACCGCTGGAAAACTGATAAAGGGCTCTAAGAGTACATTTCCACTTTGTTTGTCATAAAACAAAGAGAGGAAGTAAAATATCGATTTCACTTATATTTAAATAAAAAGGAAAAAACAATAGAGAGCTACACTCGACGGATTTTTACAAGCTAGCAAGAAAAAGGTGTGTGTTGCCACACTTAAAAATATTTTAAGGCAAATTAATGTTGCACACATAAAAAACAAGAAAAAATAACAAAATATTTAATTTGAATATATTAAATCACTACAATTAATTGGCATAATTTACAATATTTCAGAAATATCAAAATATATGTTCGCATTGTATTGAACACACTTTGAATATGCGGAGATGTGTTTCCTCCATTGGGATTACTTCATTTCCCTAGTCTCACACAGCTTATCTGCTTTGATTGCAAACAGCATAGCGGATTCGGGTCTTGCATACAAAACAAGCGACTCGAGAAGTGTGTGGCCTAGGCCTTTCTTGCTTGTTTTTTGATATAATAGTTGACGATAACATTCGTTATGATTTGTCTTTCTAGATTTAACGACCTGCTAGGCCGAGATGTGATTCAGCAGAAGCGAAACGCTGAGCAGACCCTCGGCTACCAACCACTCACTGCTACTACCAAATACAAGGTACTAATTTAATTAAACATGGCGAGTATTTTCCTTGCTTTTTTATGATGGGAGCAGAGATACACTCTTCCGCAACGACCGACGAAAGTGAACCGGAAAAATCCCTAATCTCATATTCGGCTCGTACCGATCGACAAACTCCCTTCGGCATTAAACATCGCTAAATTCTGTTCGGGTCGGCTCGGCACAATACGAGTCCACCACTATTTCTACGTATATTTTGCTGACTGTGCCAAATTATGCCAACCCAACCGTGTGGAGCCGTGATGTAGATATCACTGCCCAACACTTCTGTAAAATTTCACCATCGAATAAAGACATTAAAAGTAAGGTTACGAAGCAGTGCTAAGATGTTGTTTTACACATTTTCGTTATCAGGTACCAAAGAAAAGCCAGTTCTCCTTGAAACGTAAGAAGAGCAAGGACGACCTTGACCTCGGCGACCTCGTGTGTCCACTGCACGATGACTGCTCAGGTGACATAACCAACTCGCCAGTAAGTCGCCTCACTAACACCACTAATCTGTAATACTGTAGCACGTGTCACGAAATCATCAGTAATCGGTTCATAATAAGCCTCTAATGTTCCCTTGGAGGAGCACTGGGTCCCAGTGACTTATGTTCGAAGGCAGACAGTTTGAGTAAATTATTTAATCACAACTGCTCTCAAAATGTTGCAGAACAACATCGTGAGGAAAACGGGGTGTCGTAGAACCAAAAAATCGTAAACATGTGGCATCCACTAACTGGTACAGGGCCCGCGTGGTGGATTACGGCCAGTCCCATCTCAGGACTGTGTCCCAGCGTTGGGAACATTATAGGCTGAGTAATATCATACTTGCCCTCTAATGTTCCCATTACTGGTACTTGGACCGTCTTCCTGTAAGTGAGCGTGGGCCTCGCCATGCGTGCCCAGTTGTAATAGCACACGTAGTTGGAGGATATAACATGTGGCCGTATTTGATTAGAAAGAGATTTTGATAAGCTTTGAAGCAATATTTAAGTGTGTCTTTACATTGTTATTGATGATTTCGAAAAGACATTCTTAGCTCGGATTTTAAGCCTTTTATTTGATTATGGAATCTTACTTTGCAGCGTTAATACGCAAATGGTTCATCACTTAATTAGATATGTTTTAGACATTTACAGGATACTCATTTCGAAAATATGGCAAATATGGCGCTAGACAGATATTGCATGAGTTGATAAAGTTCTGGAGAACTTAATGAGTCTGCATACATTTTTATTTACATTTTATGCATTAACATTACATTACCTCTTCCCACGGGCGATTTTTGACGCCATGATTTTTTTATTACGCACTGAATCTACAACTCTAGATATTGAGCCGAGCATTGAAAATCCATCCCAGCGCGAGCGTTTGAAAATAAGCACTGTTAGATTTTTAACTCTAGGCGCCAAGAAGTGCGTTCAAAATCCAATACGACAGGGCTCACATTCGCTGCCGGCTCGGCTCGTAACAGCCGCCAGCCTAAACTGTACAATTTAATGGAGCAATCGAACAAAAATTCAACTAAAAAGTAAGATTTTAATATTGAGTTCAGTTTTGCATAGCATTCTTTTCATAGAAGGTTACATTAATTTCATGGAGGGTTCATTTCGACCCATTTTAAAAGAGACAGGTATGTTTGTTTTACTGCACTATTTTATAACGAGTGTGCACTGTAGTTTGGTGATTTTGTACTTTCTTAATAACAAAATTTAACACGGCAATAATTGGGCTAAGCTTTTGGTGGTTTGGGTATTAGTACCAAATTGAAAAAACGTAAGTTTACTTCTCATTTTGTACATTCTATTAATACATTTGACGAAATACACTTCCGAGATTTTAATACTATGCAGAGCCTCATGGCTAACTTAAACTTTCTTGAATTTCGACGAAGAGTGCTGTATCGATCTTTTTTTTGACGCCGCCATTTTTTTTGTTTTATTTTTCATTACATTTACTGCAGACTGACAGCGGCAGCGCTCTCCTCACAATTTCATTCCAGCGCCTTAATAAACATGCAGCACTGTAATTTGTCAACCAGCGTAGCACGTTTATTATAAGGTAATATTTTAAATGCAAATATTTTCAGACGATGAAAGTAAAATCAGCAACAGCGGACGTCGCGTCGGGTGTCTCTCCCCTGCGTGACGAGGCGCGCACGCAGTAACACGTGCCACGTGCCCACACGTGCCACGTGCCCACACGTGCCACGTGCACACACGTGCCACGTGCCACGAGCGCACTCGTGCACATAGCACGACTCTCTGAACAACTTATAATCAGAACGGTGTACTAACTTTATCCTTGTAGGTATGTGGTATCGTTAAATTATGAAATGAAACTAATTTGGCAACTAAAGTGTAGCAAAGCACGATGTATTTATTATAAGGTCTAATAAAAACAAATATAAAAATCAAATCAAATCTATATTTCAACTTTTTTGGATCTTATAAATGATTTACCACACTCGTAACAATGTTTGTTCGTTTCGTAATGAAATATCAAGAAACTAATTTACTGACAAAAATGTTACTAATAAAGAACGTCCCGATTTGTTGGGAAGTGATAGAAACGATAAAATTTTGCATTTCGTTACAGTGGAGTTCAGATTAAAATAGGTATTTATATTGTGGAAATAAATTATGTGCCGTGGTATGGTCAATGTTTTAAATGTTAGATAATATTTTAATCGAGGTCATCGTCTAATTTCGACAGTGTGTTGGTGCTAAATTATATATTTTGGCGTTTGGCCCTAAAAATAATTAAAATGGATATTTAAGTCTTAGTCCTCGGAAGTTAAAACTATGTCCAAGGTATTAAATTGAAGTAAAAAAGATAATGTAGTGTAAAAAAGGATAAATAAATGTCTAAAAATGAATGCAACTGCCAAAAATCATGAGGGAAACAATAATTTTGTTTTAGGCTTAGTAGAGGTCGTCATTCGTTTATAAGTCATAATACTTAAATAAACATAATATAATTTTCGATCAGTAATTCTAAATTAAAATCTCCATTTAAATACAATGACTATTATGGTAAACATGTGAAACATTGTAAGGGTTGAACCGACACATTCACGTTACGTTAACGTTACGACATTTTGAATAATAACTATTAAATGACTGACGACCAATAAAACATAGATATTGATATAATTCATGTATTTAAGAAAATATTTATTGTACCTTTACCTTTAATTTTAAGGTTAAGTGAATATTTTAATGACTTGTGAGCTGGTTGAGCTGACGTTAGTAGAAAACTGAAGAAATTCGGATTATCAAGCGAGCAATAGACATTCCATGTTTTTTTGATCAAGATGAAATCATTAATTTATTTAAAAATGAACACATTGAACTAGCACTTTTCATAATAATAAGTATTATACAGTTGTTACAAGTTTTGCCGTACTTAGCGCTTTATACAAATAATTAAGTAGCTTATTAGGAATCGACTGAAAGGCGACAATATTAATCTGGTCTCTTTTCCATTTCCTGGAAATAATTTTTCATGTAGTAGAAAGAGATTATATATCTGTTTATAATATATTTACTTAGATAGAATTGAGGCGGCTTACATAGTGGTTCTTTTAAGTCTTCTTGTTTGTTTAAGAAATGTATTATAAATCTAATTAAATATAAGCATAACCCTGGTTGAAAAAAAATCTTGATCAGTTTGTTACAAACGATACATTTGTCAAATATTATTTCAGTTTGTGTGAAACATCCTTTATATTATATCTGATTTTAACGCACAATGTTGAAGACATAAACAATGCTAATTTTAATACATTTTCAGATTTTTTGAGGCAATAGAATAGTCCACAATCCTGTTCCTAACAAGGTGTGCCAAATGTTTTAAATGTTGTAAGCCCTGTACGATAGTCCCTCGTCTTCCATAGGCTTTATAAATTAATAAGAGTTAAAAACTAGTGAGTGAATAATTTCGCTAATGTATATCATTAAAACAACAAAGTCTTTGTACAATTACGTAATAAAACATTTTTACAATATCTTAAAAATATAAAATAAAGAATTTTAAAAGTTTAATAAATACTGAATGAACAAAATTACTGATTTTCATTTTATTGCAATGTTCTTTATTGTTATCCGACTGAGGCAGAAGGAAGATTTATTATAAATCAAGGAACACTTCTGAGTGCTTGTCCATCATCTTGATATCCACATTTTTCAATTCTTTTAGGCCCTCTGCAAAAGAAATAAAACACAAGTAATATACAGGCTGGCTTAAAGTCACCCAAAGGGCCATGGAGAGGGCTATGCTCGGAGTTTCCTTGCGTGACCAAATCAGAAATGAGGACATCCGCAAGAGAACCAAGGTTACCGACGTAGCCCGGAGAATAGCTAAACTTAAGTGGCAGTGGGTAGGGCACATTGCTCGCAGAACGGATGGCCGATGAGGCCGAAAAGTTCTGGAGTGGCGACCGCGAACCGGAAAACGCTGCGTTGGAAGGCCTCCTACTAGGTGGACCGATGACCTGGTGAAGGTTGCAGGGATCCGCTGGATGCGAGACGCACGGGACCGGTCAATGTGGCGACACTTGGGGGAGGCCAATGTCGCAATGATGATGAATATACAGGGTGGAAGGGACACCGACGCACAAATTCTTACCATCGGTAATTAAAAAAAACATACCTACACGGTCAAAATGTACGGAACAGCTGTTTTTTTTTTAAATTTCCGATTCAAAAGTTTTATGTGGGGAGGGGGTTCAGAATGATGTACTGAATACGTAGTAAGCGTTTGTAAGTCGGCGTCCCTTCTACCCTGTACAAGAATATAAAGTATAAAGAAAGAATGACTTCAGACGATCAGTGTCAGGACGGCTCAAGTAACTTGAATGTGCTGAAGAAACTTGTGTCTGGTGGCCTTCTCCTTCCGTTTGGACCCGCAAAGCATATAGACCCTATATCCAATGTCCTATGCCGAAATCACGGTTGACTGGAGTAAGTTACTGATAAAAATAAAAAACGTAGGTACTTATTTTTTCAACCTACTTAAACTCCCACCTTTTTCCCCCATGGGGGTAGGCAGTAACTACAGAACGCCACCTGCTACGATCCAGACATATTAGTCCATACATCTGGTCATACACTCATGTAGGTTGCGAATAAGGTAATTCGCATCTGATCTTTCTGAATATTTTTCAGGTCTTTGTAAAACTCAATGAATATGGTTAAAGTAGCGTACCTTTCCCCCGTCCTTGGAGACGCAGCGCTGCGATTCTGTCCACCTCACTTATATCCTCACGATCCCTCTTGTTTCCTTCCTCGATAGCTTGTTTTATTAATGAATCTTCTAAAAACGTCATTTCTGAAAAGATAATAATTTCAAGAATACGTTGACTGCTTCTCTGATCTCCTATTTTACGAGTTCGAATGCTAAGGATCCGGCCACACACCGAATTTTAATTTTGTTTAGATGCAGCCCGTGCGGTTCCTAGATTTGAATCCGATTGAAGGCTCACCCCCTATACATAGGACTTAAACATAACTAGCGACATGTTGGTTTTCTAAACACCTCCGACTACCCTTAGGCCTCTTGTCCACACACGTTTTTCCGTGAAATCTACGAGCGTCAGTATTGTATGGATCACTATGAAAACAGCATCAGGACGCTAAGTCGCGGCGCCGCGCCGATGAGCCGCCGCCCGGGTCAGTAATGGAGCCTACAAACCAAAACATGTCGGCAACTTTCGTACTCGTTCAGTTGATGTGGCTCCATAAGGTAGACAGAAACGGCGCTGGACACCGGAAATACGGAAGTGTTGATATGTTGCTTATGTTTGTAATAGTTTGTATAATTACTGCAGAGCCTGGGATCCATCGCAATCCAGGGTGCAGTAAAGAGACTGGCTGCGGTCGGCCTACTGCTAGCATCAGGCTCGATCAGTTGAGTTACTTGCTCTTTGCATTCCGTCGACAGCTGGTTCACTACAGTTGTACGAAAACGCCACTTACGCATTACCTGGTCGATAAATGTGCTGGGTTAATTTAAGCAATGGTGAATATTCAAAAACATGATTTCTGATAGAGAGCTAAATATCTCAACTCAAGAGAGAGAAATGGAGATTTCGATGTTTTTATGTGACGTTAACACTAAGGCGCAGAACCGGTTCGTACGGCTTATATGATAAAGTGACTTCTTCGTTAGTCTGACAGTCTTAAACGCAACTACATTGCGAATTTCTCAGTAGAAGCCCGGAGTCAGGAAGTTGGTGGTGTAATATCCCGTAAAGCAAAAACAGTTTGTCCTGCACCTGATCTCTCCCAAGTCGCATCGGATTATGAGAGTAAGGAACAGAGAGTGCAGTTGTATTTGCGCACATACTTATAGTCGTACATATAAATCTCCTGCGTACATGACTAGAGGAGGAGGTCCGTGGAGGTTTGTCGCCGTCGTGACCGAAACTCTGTCGCGAGGACATTATGACGACGCTGAGTTGCGATGAGTTGAAAAGTTAAAAATAACGTCCTTAGGATAAAATTGCATTTACACGCACAGATCAGCATTTTCTTGCATCTTTTCCCCCTTCTTAGAACTTAGAATTCCAACTGAAGTGAGAGGTCCAATCGCACGTTAAAGTGCTTCCGATGCGAATTAATGCGGATGCTTGCGACCCGACTTTTCGTTCTACCAAATGCGTGACAGAATGAGATACAGAAACTCGAAAACGCTGATCTGCTCGTGTAAATTTGATTTCGTCCCTACACTACTCTCGAGCAGGACCCCGCATCGCTTTTTGCTCAAGACAGCTAGTTGTGGTTTGGATGATACCTCTTTGTGCGTGAGTATAATTATCACCTACTCTTCGCCCCCCAACGAATCTCTACAGGGTGTAAGGGACAGCCCTCCACAAACTGACAGGGTGCATTCAGCTCCTTATTTTAAATCATATTCCACCGGTTTTTTTTTTTTTCTGTTACTATTCCTTTATTCCAATGTAAAATTACATTCCCTGCGCAGCACTCCATTTATGTAAATAATACGGCTAAAATCAAATTTTCAACAATAGATGTTGAAATACTCTAACGACGCGACGCGGGAAATCAGCTGTTCACTTCCTGCCTAGCTACAGAGCTCATCGAATTCGTCGTCGCGCTTGCCGTTCGCTACGTGAGTTTTGCCACGGTAACGGTACATTGCGTATGAGGAAATAAAACAAGTCAAATTTATTGGATTTCCATAACATTCCTGAAATAATTTCTTGTACCGGTCATCTTAGTATGATATAGATAATTCACCCCATCAGTGTGTGGGGGGCTGTCACTTACACCCTGTATAGGTGTTACGTGTTTGAGGTCCTAATCTAATTCCTACGTATGTATGATATCGATCTAGAACTTATTCTTAAAGTTTACATAGCTTTTTATTAATCACTGTGTTGTACCTGTTTTTCATAGAGTCTCTTGACGGATGTCTCATTAAATGGTAATGCTTTGTTGAGCATAGTGTAGAGGATAATGCCGATTGACCACATATCTGCTAACTTGGGCAAGTACGGCACGCCTTTCAGTACTTCAGGAGCTGCATAGGACAAAGACCCGCAATAAGTCTCGCTCAGAATGTGTTGCCCACGCGAAACTACGCTGCGAGCGAAACCGAAATCGGTAAGCTTGACGTTATAATTTGATGTTATCAGGATATTTTCACATTTCATATCTCTATGCGCTATGCCCATTGTGTGTAAGTAGTGAATCCCTGATAAGATCTGCCTCATCCATAGTCTAGATTGGTTCTCTGGCACGGGACCGTTATGCGTTAAAAAATCCAACAAATCGCCTTTTTCTGCGAAACGTAGAAAAACGAAGTATTTAGCGCGCCGCTGGAAAATGCTTGATGCGTTGACTACGTGTGGGTGGTTGATGCGAATTAAAACGTCTAGTTCTCGTGGTAAGAACTTAGTGAGGTAGTCGCGCGGAGCCACCGCGGTGTCTATCACTTTACAGGCCAAAACAGCAGGCCGTGTCTCGTCAGTCATGTGTATCGCTCTATAAACCTGCACAAAGAATAATTCAACATTTGAAGTTGATTTAGGTGCAAAATTCGTTTACTTCGTTCAAAACATTGATTTGCTTCATTATTTACCTTAGCGTAGGAACCTTGTCCGATCATTTTCTCTAATATAAATCCTTTATCTTCTAATACCGAAAGATCGGATTGTGTTGTGATTAGTTCAAACTTCTCGGTACCACGACCCATTTAGATCATTCTCGAGAGTTATTCCTTCATTTTTACTTTTAGCGGGAGCATACTGGTATAATTTTGTGGTGGGAAACTGTTATATTTTGAATTGTTTTTAAACTTTAAATGTTGAAATCATGTTTACCTAATGTTTCAGTGTGACATTACGTCGTGTTTTTACGAGTGACATAATTTTTATACCATAAAACAGGCTACAGTACCAGTATTCAAATGACAGCTCATATAGAAAACCTACTTGAATAGGCGCCAATATTATGAAAACCATCGGAAGTGTTCCAGCCTTCCCCCCACCCCCCGATTCCGAGTAGATATCACGATTATTCATTATGAGTTTTGATGATTGGCTTGGTCAGTCTGAATTTCGTGATGTTGCTGTTTTTTATTTTTTTTTTCAAATAATACTTCAATACTCTTATTAATAGGGATGTAACTAACATCTTTCGGGACTCAAGCCAATCTCACCTGCACGTGGTGCACCCTGCTAACAAACAAACGAGGTTATGGCGACCCGCCAACACGCATGGGACCAGCGTGGCGGGTAATGGTCTAAACCCCCCCTGTGAATAGAAGAGTAAGAGACAGGCCCCAAGTTCCCGGCGACTCCAGCGGTTGTGCTAGCGTGGACGGGCGCAGGCGCGACTCTGGAGTCAGGGGAGCTAAGACTCTCTGGGCGAGATCGATCAACCGTCAAACGATCGCGGCATATTACATAAAGGACACCGATTAGCTCAATGTTTTAACTTACAATGTCCGGTCGCTATTGAAAGACGAACGTTTAATCGAACTTGGGAACGCTCTAAAATACTTCAGTTGGGACATTTTGGGTCTTTCAGAAGTGGAGACACACAGACACACACAGAGAAAAGAGACGATGCTGTGTTCTTTCACTTCGGTGAAACTAGTGGCCAACACGGAGTGGGGTTCATGGTGGCAAAGAAGTGGAAGGACAATATCATTGAATTTTTAGGCCATTCTGAACATGTTGCTGTGCTTAAGTTCCAACTAACACCTAGCAAAACTATCACCGACATCAGCACATTCTGACGAAGAGGTAGAAGATTTTTACGATCTTGTTAATAGAGCATGCGATGAAAACAGGGGCAGAAACATGGTCATTGGTGACTTTAATGCAAAGGTGGGACAAAGGCAGGAATTGGACAGTGGAGATACGGTCGGTTGTTTTGGTTTGGGAAACCGCAACGTGCGAGGCGCTCGTCTCACTCAGTTCGCGTTCGGACAAAGCAAGCACGTAGTCAATAGTTTCTTTATGAAGAAGCCGCAACGACGATAGATCTGGGTGTCACCTGACGGCTTCACGCGCAATGAAATCGATTACGTTTTGTCCTCGGACCGACATATAATAAAAACAAGTGTTATTAACAAATTTAAATTTAAATACAGCTCAGACCATAGACCAATCCGTCCAAAAAACAGAGTAGATTTTAAAATCTACCGAGCCAAAATGTTTACAAAACAAATTAAAAGATTTTCTAAAGAAACATTCACTAACAGCTCCGATCATAACAACTTAAAACTATCAAATTATTTTAAGAACTCGAAAGTTGATGAAACAGACGCAGAAGCACAATATAATGCAATAGTTACTAGAATTAAAAGTACTTGTAAAACCATAAAAAATAAACGCAGTAATAGAAACAAACTAACACCTCATAGAATTGAATTGATAGAAAAACAGACTGATAAAGAAATAGGTACACCAGAATTTAGAATAATAGACAAAAAAGTTAAAAGGAGCATTAGGAAAGATTTGAGAAATTTGAACACACATTTAGTCAAAACAGCTTTAGAAAACCAAACATCCCTAAGAGTATTAAAACAAGGAGTCACCAGAGGACGAACTTAGATTAACAGCTTGGTAGACAATGACGGCATCAAGCATTACAGTAGAGTAAAAATAATGGAAATAGCAACCAAATTCTATACATCATTAGATTCAGACCATTCACCGCTCGATATCAACACCGAATATACCCCTTTTCAGATTCCAGTCCCCCAATAAACGGTTATGAAGTACACAAAACACTTACTACTATGCGCTACGACAGAAGTCCTGGAGAAGATGGAATTACCACGGAAGCGCTTAAAATCAGCTCTATCACTTTGCTACCCCACCTTGCTAATCTGTTTAACACCATACTGCAATCAGGAAAAGTTCCAAGATCAATGTGTAAATCGAATATAGTTCTTCTGCATAAAAAAGGCGACAAAAGTGACACTGGCAATAACCATCCAATCAGTTTAACATCTCACATCTACAAGTCCTTTATTAAAGTGATACACAATCACATAGATGGGAAACTGGATAAACATCAGCCACCAAAACAAGCCGGATTTCGCCCTAGTTTTTCAACAACCGACCACCTATAGACCTTGAACCAAGATCTAGAAATATATACCGAATTCAATAAATCACTATACTTGTTCCGTATGGTGTCGGACGTAAAAGAATAGCACCATCCCATATCTTCCCGTGGGTGTCCTAAGGGACTTACCAGAGAATGGGCAGCAGCGTTCCCTGCGGTTTCTAACAATCGTACTGCGATCGCCAACCCGCCTGCCAAGCGTGGCGATTATGGCAAAACCCCCCCAATGATGAGCGCAACAAAGAAATGGCCCCTAGTACCCGGCAGCCCGTCTACGGCGTCTACCCTCGACTATGGTAGCGGTCGAGGTTACGGCGTGGCAAGGGGTGCGAAGAATCTCCGGACGGGATCAGGCTGCCTATACCGACGACTTGACCTGGCAACATACAACACGCGTACACTCCGGACCGACGAGAAGATAACGGAACTCGAAGAGGAATTGAGCAGGCTGCGATGGAGAATTGTGGGATTATCTGAAGTCCGAAGAGAGGGGGAGGATACGATAATCCTGAAATCCGGCAACCTGCTCTATTTCCGAGAGGGTGACCGGCAGTCCCAGGGTGGTGTTGGGTTTATCGTCCACAAGTGCCTCGTGAATAACGTGTTGAAGATCGAGAGTGTGTCGACCAGGGTGGCGTACCTTATACTCAGAATATCCTCAAGATATTCGCTGAAGGTCATACAGGTGTACGCCCCGACCTCGGCACACCCCGACGACGAAGTGGAGACCATGTATGAGGATATTTCTAAAGCCCCGCATGGTTTCAAAACTCACTTCACCGTTGTCATGGGGGACTTCAACGCGAAACTGGGCAAACGAGACGGGGATGAGCTGCAGGTGGGGCAATTTGGTGTTGGACGTCGGAACCACCGGGGTCACCAACTGGCTAGTTTTATGGAGAAGGAGGGCCTCTATATGATGAACTCCTTCTTCAGAAAGCGTGAGCACAGGAAGTGGACCTGGCGCAGTCCCGATGGTGCAACTAAAAATGAGATTGACTTCATCATGTCAACCAAGAAGCAAATGTTCAATGATGTCTCTGTGATCAATTCGGTGAAAACCGGGAGCGATCACCGCATGGTAAGAGGCACATTGAACATCAATATAAAGCTTGAAAGGTCTCGACTGATGAAGTCTACGCTCCGTCCAGCACAAATCCAGATCCAAAACCCCGAGAGCTTTCAGCTTGAACTCCAGAATCGTTTCGAGTGCCTAGGAAGCTCAGTGGACGAATGCAACGATGGGTTCGTGGAAACTGTCCATACGACTGGGTCTAAGTTCTTCAAGACACGTCGTGCACAGAAGAACAAAAACTCTCTGATCATACTCTCGAGCTCATGAAGGAGCGGCGCGAGATGATCCTGCAGTCTTCAGACGAGGCGTGGAAGTACCGGCAGCTCAATAGACGGATCTCTAAATCCTTGAAACGCGACCTCCGCCGCTTTAATACCGAGCGTATTAAAGCCGCTATTGAGCGGAATAAAGGCTCCAAGGTATTTTCAAGAGATCTGGCTATTGGGCAGAGCCAGCTCACGAAACTGAAGACCGACGATGGCAGTATCGTATCCGCCAAACCGGAGCTGCTGAGGGAGATCGAGAGTTTTTATGGGCAGTTGTACACTTCAACTAGCAAACCCGTTGCAAATCTAGCTAACGACCCAAGAGCTAGACTGACCCGACACTATACCGAAGACATTCCGGATGTCAGCCTGTACGAGATTAGGATGGCTCTGAAACAGCTTAAAAACAACAAGGCACCGGGTGATGACGGAATTACGGCCGAACACCTGAAAGGAAGGTGGAAAACCGGTACTTAAGGCCCTTCAGAAGCTGTTTAATTCCGTCATACTCGAGGGGAAAACGCCGCAGGCATGGTGCAGGGGTGTGGTGGTACTCTTCTTCAAAAAGGGCGACAATGCCCGGCTGAAGAACTATAGGCCCATCTCACTTCTAAGCCATGTCTACAAGCTGTTTTCAAGAGTCATCACGAATCGTCTCGCGCGCAGGTTTGACGATTTTCAGCCTCCCGAACAAGCCGGATTCCGAAAAGGCTTTAGCACTGTAGACCACATACATACGCTGCGCCAGGTTATACAGAAGACCGAAGAGTATAACCTGCCTCTCTGCTTGGCGTTTGTGGACTACGAGAAAGCCTTCGATTCGATCGAGACTTGGGCTGTACTGCAGTCTCTCCAACGGTGCCAAATCGACTATCGGTACATCGAGGTGCTGAAGAGTTTGTACAAAAACGCCACCATGTCAGTCCGACTTCAGGACCAGACCTCGGAACCTATCCTTCTGCA
The DNA here is from genome assembly GCA_963082995.1 of Noctua comes. NCBI lineage: Eukaryota > Metazoa > Arthropoda > Insecta > Lepidoptera > Noctuidae > Noctua > Noctua comes. The sequence continues at coordinate 6,631,141 of OY720271.1, forward strand.
GCGAGGTGTGAGACAGGGAGACGTCAAATCTCCGAAACTGTTCACCGCTGCACTGGAGGATGTCTTCAAGGTTCTGGACTGGAGAGGGCTAGGCATCAACGTCAATGGCGAGTACATCTCTCACCTTCGGTTTGCCGACGATATAGTGGTCATGGCTGAGACCATGGAGGACCTCAGTACAATGCTCGATGACCTCAGTAGAGCTTCCGGAAGAGTAGGTCTTAAAATGAACATGGACAAAACCAAAGTCATGTTGAATGCCCATGTAACACCCACTCCTATCAAGATCGGAGACTCTACACTCGAAGTTGTAGACGATTATGTCTACCTGGGACAAACGGTCCAGTTAGGTAGGTCCAACTTCGAGAAAGAGGTCAATCGTCGAATCCGACTCGGCTGGGCAGCGTTCGGGAAGTTGCGTGGTATCTTCTCGTCCAACTTACCGCAGTGTCTCAAGACGAAAGTCTATGACCAGTGTGTGTTGCCAGTGATTACATACGGGACCGAAACGTGGTCGCTCACAATGGGCCTCATCAGAAGGCTTAAAGTCACCCAAAGGGCAATGGAGAGGGCTATGCTCGGTGTTTCCTTGCGTGATCAAATCAGAAATGAGGAGATCCGCAAGAGAACCAAGGTTACCGACGTAGCCCGAAGAATAGCCAAACTTAAGTGGCAGTGGGCAGGGCACATTGCTCGCAGAACGGATGGCCGATGGGGCCGAAAAGTTCTGGAGTGGCGACCGCGAACCGGAAGACGCTGCGTTGGAAGGCCTCCCACTAGGTGGACCGATGACCTTGTAAAGGTTGCAGGGATCCGCTGGATGCGAGACGCACGGGACCGGTCAATGTGGTGACACTTGGGGGAGGCCTATGTCCAGCAGTGGACGTCTTTCGGCTGAAATGATGATGATGATGATGACTATACTTGGCCTTCGTAGATTATGCGAAATATTCAAATCATTAACAAATCGTGAACTCGAACAGCAATATATAGACCTTATAAAAGTTACTACCATAACAGAACCGCAAACATCAAACTGAATACTGCAGGACCTTCGTTTTCTATACAGAAGGGTGTTAAACAGGGTGACCCGTTCTCTCCGAAGTTATTTACAGACACTCTTGAGGAGATATTTAGAACACTAGCAGCCTCATGGACCACCAAAGGCATTAAAGTCGGCAGTAAGAGGTTGACGAACCTCCGATTTGCCGACGACATAGTCCTTTTTGCCCCCACAGCCCTGGAACTACAGACCATGCTCCAAGTACGTAACACCACGCTGCGTTCCAAAACGGGCATAGTGGACGTTGGCAAGAAGGCTACTAGGCTAAAATGGGATTGGGCGGGTGACGTCAGCCGCTTGCACGATGACCGCTGGGCAAAAGTCTCCATCCGATGGTTGCCGGAAGACGGACGGCGGTGGGACAGTACAGTACAGGCTACGTTTACGAAAAGTTATTCATCGTCTAAATAGACCGGAGGTTTCAAGACCGCTTGCCGTGCATAATATTGGAGGTTCAAATCCTAGGCACGAAATGTGCTTTTTTGTCATGCATTATATTTTTATATAAAATACTTTTCTATTTTGTATAAGTAATATTTATAAATAATCATTTAATATTAAGTATTTATTATTGCTATTATTTAACAAACTTTTGATCTTATTTTACTACAACTAATAAGATTTATATTTAACAATTTGATTTGATAATAATTTACAGATAACATTTATACAGAACAAAACAACTATTTTTGTTCTCATAAAATAAGAAATCGTTTTAAAAATAATAGGTAAATCGTAGTCGTTTAGGCTTCGTCGTTTTAAGTGAACTTATGTATCAAACGTTGTAGTTATAACTTGAGGGTATAGATTAATTTTATTAAGAAAACAAATTAATGAATATCCTCAAATTTTAACATCTATCGATTAGACAGAGACCTAAAGATAGTGACTCGGACGATAGTAGATAAATATCAATTTCATCGCTATTAGATTATTCGTAACGAATTCAATGTTTTAGCAGTGTAACATTTTAAAACTTGAGGGTTTGCACTTACTGATGCTGTGGGTACCAATGCGACTTTTTTAAACAACAAATGTATTTTCTTAGAAGTCGTAGATGCCGTTCATTGTTAAGTCTGTAATATAATATCGGTAGGCAGGTACAATTAACATTTTCACCGCCAACGTACACAGAACGCGATGCCTCGCCAGCGCCAAGCTATAAATGTTTTTGCCGATTTTAAGACAAATAAGGGCTACTTTTGTGTGGAAAAATAAAAAACAGGGTATTAGACCATGTTATATTAAATAATAAAACGAAACGAAGCTTTTAAATACAGTACTTTTATGTTTTTTTATAGGTAGTTAAAAATTAAGAGCTTCTAATGAAGTCGTGGGCGCTGGTGGCACGGAAATCTGGAACTTCTATTGAAGTCCGTGGCGGTGAAAAGGTTAAAAATATGATGGCGAACATCTGGAGTACAAGACCTAATTCTGCATGTTAAATTCTTTAGAGAATGAAGAGTGTGGATATTATAAAAGTTTTTACCAGGTGTTTGTCGATCCGGCTAAATCAACCTTTCTCATCGATGTTTCAGGCACGGAGGAAACGTCCTTCTCTAATTTTGTTCCTTCTGGAGTTTCTTGTCTCTTTAGTTTTTCTTCCTTGGCTTTTTTATATGCTATTGTTTCCTGAGGTGACCATTCTATAATAAAATCATAAACATTTAATTATGTGGTGGAATCAACACAATACTTTGGCTAAATAATAATAATTTGGCTAGGCAACTATTAGAATAGACAGCAGTAGCGAAGGGTCAATTTTTGTAAGAGGTAAGCCGGGGTACATAATCTTTAATGTGATTATAATATTTGTCTATAGAACAATTGAAAAATGGCACAGGCCGTTTTTCAAAGGGAAGCCGGTAGGAATCGAGTTGTATGTAACCTTCGCCACTGATAGACAGTCAGATTCAACTATTAGAATAGACAGTCAGATTTTAGTTGATGAACAAGTAGGTACAAGAGCGAACACGAATCCGTTAAAATAAGAAATAAGTTCAGAGTTTTGGTGTTTTCTGAATAATCATCAATTCGGTGATTGGTCCGCAGTCAGTTGGCACCCGCCAGCCGAGTGCGGAACATTGACAGAGCCTACCTATTTTCTTTAAATTACATAACGTAACATAACATCACACCTGTATTCCCCGAAGGGTTAAGCAGAGGTATACCTAGTAGTACACCTACATTTCGCCAGGCATGCCTTAAGTCCCATGGACGAGGCGGGGGCGAGCTCATTTGCCCCTCAACCGGGCACAAATCCAGACTCCGTTGCTACTACTGAGAAATTCAGGTGTAAAAACCTAGTAACATCTTGCCCGACCCGGGAATCGAACCCACGACCTCGTGCTCAGCAGTCGCACTTGCGCCCACTCGACCAACGAGGCAGTTTCTTTAAATTAGTTCTATTTAAATGACATCGTTAATTAAGTACCTAATAATCTTGGATCCATAGCTATCCATTCGCTGTTGATAATATTGTCGATTTTTATTCTGTTCTGACAATTTGGCTCTAACATAAGCGTTACCAAACGCTTACAATTATCTGAAAGAGAGTCGATATATCGCGAGCGGAATTTCCAATTTCTATTAATTTGCGCTTGGAACAACTGTTTGATGTGTTTATCTTCGAAGGGCATTGCTCTGTTGAGCATCACGTAGACCACGATCCCCAGTGACCACACGTCGGTCGGCTTAGGGAAGTACGGCGTTCCTTGCAATATTTCTGGAGCTGTATAAGATAGAGAGCCACAAAACGTTTCACTTTGAATATCTTTCATGGATTTATCGACACAAATACGAGCAAAGCCAAAGTCAGACAACTTAGCGTTTTGGTTGGCAGTCAGTAGAACATTTTCACACTTTATATCTCGGTGAGCTATTTCGAGTTCGTGCATGTATTGGACGGCCAGAGCAAGCTGCCTTGCCCAAATCCGCGCTTGATCTTCATGTACGGCGCCCTTTTGAAGAATATACTCTAGCAAGTCACCGTGCTCCATGAACCGCATAAAAATGAAATATTTAAATCTTCTTTGAAATATGCTATGGGTGTGAACGAGGTGGGGGTGATTCAACTTAATCAACATGTCTATTTCTCTCGGTAGAAATTTCCTTACGAAATCCTTAGGTGCGGTATTAGTATCAATGACTTTGCATGCAAGTACTGATAACTTGTCGCTTTTCGTTGGGTTTCTGTATTCTGCGAGATACACCTGTTGTATTTGATACGATTTAATACGTTTTATTACTTACAATTAATTTACTACGCACTTAGAAGAAATTTATTACCTTGGCATAGGATCCTTCATTCACTTTTTTAATCATTTTGTAACCGCGTGTAGCCAATGTTAATTGTTCAGAACCACTTAATTTTAACTCGTCTTCCAAATGATGCAACTGTGGAACAATTTATTGTCGTCTAGCTTATAAATTATGAGACATGGTTACTTCTTTTAGCTGCATCAAACGTGGATAAAGCTCCTGTTGGGGTTGGAACCGACAACTTCCGTACTGGAAGACGGAGCTCATACTGGCTCCACCATGACAGTACTTTCACTGGTATTTTACCTACTTCTGACTTAGCATCCCTGTCAACATTACAGCAATCTTTTTTACTGTAACTGACCGCATATCTTCTTAGATGTTGGTGAATAACGCTGACATAAGCAGATACAGGATAAATTATGGTATTAAAATTGTCAAAAACATTAAGTACCTTTGTCTTTCCCTCCATTTACTCGTGTTTGTGATGAGAAGATACAGTTGCGAGAGCCTTTATCATTTCACTGGCCTGTAAATTACAATTAGCTATATCAACCAACCCTTAATAGAATAGAATAGAATTTCTCTTTATTCGAGTATCCATTGCTCAAAAACTATTAGTAAAACTTACGACTATGTTAGTAAAGCAAAGATAATAAAAATAACGGTGGATTACTGCTGCGACAACCCATGAGTGATAGCATAACAGCGACCCACATAAACACAGTCCAGGCGACTGGCAATCATGTTTAAGATACTGTTGGTGCTGCCCCGCACCCTGCGCACCAGGGAAGCCATCCATCGTTTCTTTGGTCTTCCTCTCCTCATATACCCATCCACATTTACACTCAAAACTTTCCTCACGACATTTTCCTGATTGCTCCGGATCACATGCCCATACCACGCCAACCGAATACCACACAACTTTTCAGCCACCGACGCCACTTTCAGACTTCCTCTTTTATACTCATTTCTTATTTTATCCATTTGCGTAACACCACACATCCCCCTTAGCATTCTCATCGCCGCCACATGCAAATGCCTTTCATTCATCCCTTTTGTGGGCCAACATTCTGATCCATACAAGACAGCGAGACACCGAGATAAAAAGTATCTTACGAACCCGATCATGGTCAATACATGTGCCAAAAATCGTCCAAATCATTTCAGAAGTTAAGTAGAAAAGTAACTCTGACGGTATTCAGTCACTTTCGTATTTTTTTTTTTAAACTTTGCCCCACACTATGAATTTATTTACATACACAAACAGCCAGACCCGGAACAACTACCTGTAGATCATACAAATATTTGTTCCGTGCGGGGATCGAACCCGCGACACGCAGCGCAGCAGCCGATCGCTCAGCCACTGCGCCAACCGTGCCGTCATTTATATTAGTATAAATAATGTGCCTCATATAATTTTTTATTAATTACCTTATACACAGATAAACCTTTTCGTACCCCTACGTCAAGTATGTCGCCTTGCCTCGGCAGTGGTTGAGTGTTGGCGCTTCGCTGAGTATCCTCTCTGGCACGTTTCAGTGCTTGTGCTTCTACTGCGTTCAAAGCTATATTAAGATTTAGTATTAAAATATTTCATATTGATATTACCTACCTTACATTACTTGTAATCATGCCAGCTATAAGATTTACTTTTTGATGTTTAAACTTCACAACGTGGAAAAATGGATGTAACCTAAACAAATGTTGGGTAGGTACCTACATTTTTTTTTTTTTTTTTGGTTTCGGTGTGGAAAATCCTCACAGATGTCCTCCGCCCTGGGGCGGGCGGAGGGGTCTGTCAGACTCAAACTGACTAAAAACCACCCCGGTGTTCCCTTCCCACACTTGCACCGGGGATCATGGGAACTAGTGCGCCTTCCACGATCCCCGGCTAGTGCCGGCCCGCATCTGCGGGCCTCCTCAAATCCACGGGGGGAGTGAGGTGTACACCCCCCGCGACTTTCAATAGGGGCGCGCGTGGAACACTACGCGCCACCGCCTCGGGTGCAGTTATATGGGAGGGCGGCGGACGTCCCCAAGTCCGGCGTCCCTCTGCACCCGTTTAGGGGGGCTGGAAGAGGGCGTTGTCCGCCCTCCGCCGACGCCCGGTACGTCTGCTGCGGGTCGGGAGAGTGATCTCGATCTCCCTCATCCTTTCCGCAGCCTCCTTCTGTGAGATGACGGTTTCACAGAAGGAGATCACCGCATCCCACGACTCTGCTCTCCCGACCATCGAACGAGCGACGGCCGGCAGCGACAGGTCGGTTCCGACTTCTGTTATGAGGGCACGGCGCGGCTCCTCCCATGCGGCACACTCTGTCAGCGTATGCCGCGCCGTGTCCTCCACACAGTGGACGCAGTGATGACACCGGGCGTCCGGCTCCCTGTTTATGCGACACAGGTACTTCCCGAAGCAACCATGCCCCGAGAAAACCTGCGTCGCCCGAAATGACAGGGAGCCGTGCCTCCTCTCGAGCCATTCCTCGAGTACTGGTCGGATCGCCTCGATGGTAGCGAGACCGGCGGTAGGGCGCAAAAGCCTGTTCCGCCATTCTGCCACCAGGACCTCGCGGAGCTGGGACCGACGCAGATCGATCTCTCGCTGCATCGGTTCCCCGCCCCGCGTCCGCGCCTCTAGGTCCCACGGTGGCGACCCGGCCAGTACACAAGCCACCTCGTAGGAGACTGTACGATACCCCCTGATAGACCTGACGGCCATCGCCCTCTGCGGTTTTCGCAGTATCGCGATGCTGCCGGCCGTCAGGTCAGAGGCCCACACCGGGGCCCCGTACAGGGCCATGGATCGCAAGACCCCTAGGTACAATCTCCTACAGGCGGTGCTCGGGCCCCCCAGATTGGGAAGCAGCGTTGCGAGCGCGCCCGCCGCGCTCATCAACTTGGGCACCAGCCGCCGGAAGTGGGGGCCGAAGTCCCAACGGCCGTCGAGCACCAATCCCAGATACTTCATGGTGGACTCGACAGCAATTGGGGTACCCCCGACCACAATATGTGATCCCGGCGGCGGCGCCCGCCGGGGGCCATGAAAGACCATGGCCTCCGACTTGTTGAGGGCCACCTCCAGGCCCAGGCGCCGTATGCGGCTCACAACCTGCGAGACCGCAACTGTCGCTAGCAACGCTGCCTCCCTGTACGAGCTCCCCCGGGCCGTGACCAGCGTGTCGTCGGCGTAACACACCAGGGCCACCCCCGGTTGGGTAGGTACCTACATCCATCAACCTTCACGTTTAATGTTGCTCCATCATACAAAGCCGTCAACGACAGGTCGGATAGTTGCTCAAACCAGAGGCTGCCGCCACTCACTAGTTCAGAGCTCAAAACAACTGCCTAATTACAATATCTAATAATTATTAATTGATTTTGAAGTCACCAAACCATGTTAACTTAGGGGGTACCTACTTACCATACACACTAGTAAACTACGATAGGCTAATACCACGCTAATACGTTCCAAAGTACAGATTAAAAATTCATTTTTAACTCACTGGTAAGCCTACTATCCATAGCAATCCAATCGGAATTGAGCACCTGATGGGCAGAGTGGCGTAGTCCTGGATCCGGCTCCAATAGATGCTTCACGATAGCCTTGCACTCGAGAGAGACTGAGGCGCCTACTCGAGATCTGAACCTAAATTTTTTGCCCATCTGCTGCTCATATAATTTTCGCATTCGCGTGTCGTCAAACGGCATAGACTTGTTCAGCATCACAAATAACACAACCCCTAAAGACCAAAGGTCTGTCGGTTTAGGCAGATAAGGTTTACCGCGGAGAATCTCTGGCGCCGCATATGACATCGACCCACAGTATGTCTCACTTAGAATGTTTGCGTTGGTTTCGTCAATACAAAAGCGTGCGAAACCATAATCAGAAAGTTTAACGTTGAAGTTCGCCGTCAGTAGCACGTTCTCGCATTTGATATCACGGTGTGCTATATGCAATTCATGGAGGTATTGTAACCCTAGTGCTAGTTGCCGGAACCACACTCTTGACTGATTCTCAGATACGCAGCCGTTCTTTAAAATATACCCCAATAAATCTCCATTTTCAGAGAATCTCATGAAAATGTAATACTTTGTTTTTCTTTGAAATATACTGTGAACGTGTATAAGATGTGGGTGATTCAAACGCACGAGCACATCAATTTCGCGTGGCAAAAACTTCACTACAAAATCTCTTGGAGCCTTTGATGTTTCTATAATCTTACAAGCGAGTGCAGTCTTATGAGAATCGTCTTTTGCACAAAATTCGGTTAAATACACCTGTTGAAGAACGTTGGGGACTTTATGTGAGAAACTAAGAATTGGGCTAGCTTTGCTGCGACTAAAAGCTAATTTGTTGCAGCATAGCAAGCTGAATTTTAGCTAGCTAGCTCAAAAAATATTCATAAGAAAAAAATCAAAATACCTTGGCGTAGGCTCCTTCGCCTAAAAATCTTTGTAATTTGTATCCTTTCGAAGACAAAATTATTTCCTCTGATACAGTTGATTTCAGTTCTGACATGTTAATATAAACATGTGGTTGAACATCGAGCACAGTGTTTTACACGCACCACCTTTCAACGCACCCTTTCGATTCGCTGGTCGGCTGCTCATATTCGAAGGGAACGTATGCATTTTTATGATGTTAATGATTTAAAGTTACTTTAATCACCAAAATTTATATTTACAGGTCATTTTCATTGTGTTTCATGTCAAAAGATGTCATATGCTGTCATATGGGTCTCATTGACGAGAGCTGCTTATCTTCTTTCTTCATAATTATAAAAGGCAATACAAAGGTAACATTATAAACCTCTTTAAAGCCGAGTTCACACGAGAAGAGTTTCTCGAGAAGCGACGATGTTCATGCGAGAACGAGAATCGCTAGCTAACACTCAAAAACAAAAAATTCAAACTCATACCGATAAAGTGCTTTTTCCAGATCGAACTGCATCTGAACTGTGATCTTCATTAGCATCGCGCGTCGTCTTTTAAAAGGAAATCAATCGAATTTTCCAGTCGACATGAGTTATGGGTAAGTAGACACCGGTTTATGTGCACTATCAAAATTCCAAAATATGCACTATAAACGGGCGAAATACACTACAAAGCGCGAAATTCAAAATGCTATTAACTATTAGAATTTATGTTTATTTTCACAGAACATAATACCTATATATTATACTAGCACTTCGCCTGCGACTTCGACCGCAATAATTGTGATAGCTCGGCTAATTTGCATGATATAAATATAATTTATAGCCTTTGTAACTTCCTGATAATTCAGCTTTATATTGGTGAAAAAAATGGTTAAAATCGGTCCAGTAGTTTCGGAACTTATTCGGTACAAACAAACAAAAAATCCTTCCCCTTTACAATATTATTAGTAAATTAGTATAGATTAATAATCAGTTGTAATTCTTATGACACAGTTATTTAAGAGGTACACGCAAAAAATAAACAAAAATTTCAAGAACTTGAACTTAAAGAAACTTGTGACGTTTGTCACCTTTTTTTTTTTTTTAACGTGGTAGTGTCATCAAATGAGTCCTCCCACCCAGGGCAGAGCGGGAGGGACTGTCAGACTTGTACTGACTAAAATCCACGGTGTCATTCAGTAGCCCTTTATGTTCCAGGGTCACGGTAGTTCTAGGAGTCCCGGGACCCCGGCAGGCGTTGGCCCTCTAGAGCGGGGCCCCGTCATTATGCTGACACTCTTTGAGGCGCGCGTGGAACACAAAGCGCCGTCGACCCGGGCATGGTCCATGGTCGGACAGCGAGTCGCCCATTACTCGCCGCCCGCATGCCCGCGCCTACGGTGGCCGGAGATCGTCTGCCGACGTCCGGCGCCGTGGGCGTCTACGACTGCGGCTGGTGTGGAGGGAGGACGCTGTCCTCTCCCTCACGCGGCCCGCCTCCTCCTTCGCTGACGTTTGTCACCTAATATTAATTTGTAGACTGAAAATTATCTCTACATCAACTGCCATTTGTAAAAAAACCTCTTCAGGCAGGGTTTGGCCGAAGCCGTTCAAGACCCGGGTTTTTATATAGAACAGTGTAATGCAACGCGCCTAACTACAGAAATGAACACTATCAGTGAAAGTACCAAACTATGCAATAACGCTATAAAAATAGCGTTGTACGCATTTGCATATGCAAAAGCACACTTAACGAAGCCGAAAGGCACTTGTTTTCCCCGTCATTGCGATCATTTTTGTGTTCTAGTATTTCACAAGTTTTTTCAAAATACAGTTTTTAATGTCATAAGTTATAACTTTACTTTAAATACCTTCACGACCCCCGTACATCAGCACAATGTTTTGAGTGCGTTACATTGACTACCGTAAAACGTGATTTTTTACCCCAAAAAAGAAAGTCGTTTCCCAGCAATATTTTTTACGTAGAGTTACTTAGTTTGATGTACAGAATGCTTCACTTGAATGGTTGACGGCTTCGTGAAGGGTCCTTTAACACCCTGTATAATCCGATATCTGGTGATAAGACAACAGTTCGTAAAGCTTATTACTGCTGTATGGAATTCGCTCTCGCTGTCCTAAAGAAGAAGGCTCACCGCAGACTCACTTCTTGGATTTGTTTTGCGGACGTTCATATGCACTAATCGGACACTATGTATAATTTATAACTAAAACTCTTTTGTAACATTTCATACTTTACTATTTCAAGTAACAAGTACATTTATATCGCTTAACATTACAAATATTATTGATTCTGAAAGAAATAACTTATATGTACAAAAAGGGTGTTTCCACACATTGAGATTTGAAGAAGAATAATATCTTGCACGCACAACTTCAACTTTGTTGAATAAATTACTACATTTCTAACTGTTTTTTGTTTAAAAATTCGCCGGCCAACGATATCCTCTGCAAGAACGATGGAGCTGGTGTCAAGAGCAACTCATATTTGCCGACATCTGGGTGAGGCGGGTACCTTTTCTCTTTACGTATTCGCTCTAACATATGCTGTGGTTCACATTTCGATTTAGATTTCCAGTCGCTACTCAAAAAGTCTTGGATAACCTTCGGTAATATTTTGAAAGTTTCCTTCGCCTTTGTTTCACTCGGTGTCTACAAAGGTTCTGGCGGATTTTGTGGAACTATGATATCATCGACATCAAATTGTGTTGTTGGAGTATTGTTTTCCGAAGAGAATGACAATTCTTCATCAGACTCTTGATTTGTACTACTGTTGTTATAGTAGCTATTGATACGTTCTTTTACTATGTCTTTTAAACTAGTTTCATTCTTTGTTTTCTCTCTCTCTGTGCCATCAATATTGACATACCCAGTTCTAGTTTCAGTCTTAATCAAGACTTGATTTTGATCAATCTTTTCAACCGTGCCAGTTTTAACATCTTCAGATATATTAAGTCCCCCTTCTTGAGGTGTTTCTACAGTCTCAATTAGCGCATTGTCTTTTATTGTGCCTTCGATTGTCGTCATAAGCTTTATATTGTCTTCTTCTTCAAGTATTTGATACATTCTGTGAACTTCGCTTATATTGATTCTGAAAACGTTAAAATTCATAAACATATGACGACTTTCCGTTTTTACTTACCTTAGTGCTTTCTAACTTAATCTAGGGTTTGGTTTAGTTACGAAGAACAGATGTAGCACGTATTCCTCATCTAAAATCTAGTTTCAAGTAGTCTTAAATCGGTGTCTTTTACATATTATTTGATATTTGCTACTACAGACAGTGAAATTCATTCTTGTCTAACCTACCCAACAGAATTGCAGTGTACATTATATTCTTACCCTTGTCTGGCTTCGTGGCAACAATAGAGCATAGTGGGATCAATCGGATGTGCTTCTGTGTTGAATATATAACCGCCGACATCTACAACGCATTCTCCATTAGGCGTATTTATAACCGTGCTGTGTACGCCCGGGTTGTGGATGAAATTGTCCGGGTCAAATAGATGGTATAGATACTTCGTTGTTACGGCCAGGAAAAATGATTCCATACGATCCTCTTTACGGTGGTCGCGTACGTCTTTTATCTGTAAGTTTATTATTTATGTTATAGGGAGGGAACGCACTTGTCGACGTGGAATCGTTTAGAGCCGTCGCGGTGTCCGAATGGAAGGAAGCAAATGACGTCTGTTTCGCTCTTATTACAAGAAAAAGATGTTCAATGGATACGTGTATTTCATTAAGGTTATCATTGCTTGTATTCTGATTTATTTAATTAATGACTGTTTTCACTAACTGTGTGCGACTTGAATGCCTGAATATTATTGCACGGTTAGATCACAGTATGTTAGATTTTCTATGAAATAAAGTGCAACATTGCGAATTCATGAACGAATTCATTCAGATGTCGCCTAGTGTTAGTGAAAACGAGCACTAGAGTGGTGATTTTAATCAATTTATAACTCTCTGATTTAATGCAACGATTCAACCACTATACATATAATTCTAAAGATCCCAAATTCACCGTAGCATAATTGCAAGGTGTCTACGCCGAATGCTGTATATTCCTGAAGATCCTCCATTTGCAGCAGTATTGGGTCCCTGGTGTCTCGATACAGGTACATGATCGACTCGATGAGTTCCGGACGAAGGGGGTAGCTTTCTCTCAACGATGACGCTTCGCCTGTACCAAGGTTGTACACTTCGGGCGTGAAGCCATACTGCCTCTAAACACTGTGATAGTTGTGTATTATACGCATTGCTGTGTCGCTTTCACCTGTGAATAGATGTTGTGTGTGAACTGATTTACAAATAAGCAGAACCAATATATATAAAAAGCAGATTTATATACAGAAAACAGGTGTGTGTAGTATTTCTATTTGCGATTTTTGAAGTCAGTGAAAAAAAATTAATGAAACAAAAAATGTGCTACGAATTTACAATTTAGTAAAACATGAGTGAACAAGAGTGTACCTTTATAATAGATTTACCAATAAGGCTAAGCACTCCAGGCCGGTAGGCCTCGAGTGACTGGAACACGGGCAGAGTGACGTGTCCTCTCAACATAGTCGCCCATACGAGCCAGCCTAGTCATCTTTCTTGAAGTACTTCTCTATTGCTTGCCGCGCTTCCTTAAACATTGACATCAGTTCCGGTCTCTCTAATAGAATGGAACATAAAACAGGATATACATATAATATAGGGTGACTGGTAATTAGTGACCGATACTTAAACACGTGACTGTACTCATGATAATGGTACGTCATGTCCCTGCGACAAATAATTTTTTTTTTTTTCTTTCTTTCTATAACAAACAACCTTCCCAAAAAAACTTTTTTTTTTAATACTCATTCACTATCACAATAACATAACAGCCGTAAATGTAATGATTTTTCAAATCATTTCCTCTTGCTTATACCAATTTGTGTGGAAGAAAAAGACGCATGGCGCTAACATGTCTTTTTCTTCCACACATCTACACCTGTTAGCCGTCTTCTTCGAATTCAACTTCTTCCTAGCTATAGCATACCTATAAAAGGTGTAAATAGATCTTTAACATATCCGAAAGGCACTTGTTCTCCCCGTCTTTGCGATAATTTTTTTTTTCTTGACAATACCTGGGAACCTTCTAGTTACGGAGATATTGGGGGTCAAATTTCCAATTTTTTCACAAGTTTTTTTTTTAAAACATGTTTTTAATGTAAGATTTTGTACTTACACACCTCCACGACCCCCGTACTATTCAATCCATCCATGAGCACAATGCTTTGACTGCTTTCCATCGAGTCCTACCGCAAAACGTGATTTTTCATCCCAAAAAAAAAGTCGATTCCCAGCAATAATTTATGTGTAACTTAGTTTGATGTACAGAATGCTTAGTTGACGCTTGACGGCTATGTGAAGGGTCTGTTTACACCCTGTATAATAACATGCCTATAACTAAATATTCATAATAAGAGTCAACGCCGCGCGCCGGCCCCGCCTCCAATACCAGGATACGAGTTTAAGAAAAAAAGACAGATCTAGAACTCAAAAAGGCAGCACTTCGGATTGGCTATTTTTACTTTACATTGTTCATAAAGAAGTTACTGTAAATTTTCATCAAAATCCGTTCAGTAGTTTTTGTGAGACCTTTTGCTTGCTGCTCCGGCCGCGTTTAGGTCTGAGATTATGTCACGGCATGCTACCGAGCTATAAAAAGTATCCTATGTAAGCCAGATAATGGTCAATCCATGAGCCAAAATTCGTACAAACCGGTTCAGAGATTAAGTAGAAAAGTAACTCTGTCTGCATTGAATTACCTACTTTCGTATTTATAATATTATTTAAAATAATGTGATGGAAGCACATTATTTTAACTAATATTATAGAACGAAAGTATAAAGTTTAACTAAAGTAATTGCCTTAGATCAGATAAACCTCTTCTTATGCCTACGTCAAGTAGGTATGTCGCCTTGCTTCGGATGTGGTTGGGAGGTGGAGTTTCGCCGATCATCCTCTCTCGCACGTTCCAGTGCTTGTGCTTCTACTGCGTTCAAAGCTATTATGATAGTAGGTACTTTACATTACTTGTAATCATGTAAGTTGTAAGATTCGCTTTTTGCTTTTGAAAGTTTCACAACGAAGAAACAGAAAAAACTAAAAAAATATTTCACATTGGTACCTACTACCTACACTATAAAACACTTATAAAACGTCGAGGAATGGTGCACGGTTCGGATAGGTCGTTTCCTATGGAGAAGAACCGGCAAGAAACTCATGATTAGCCTTTTAAAATGATTTGGTTTTACAATATTACCATCATCATGTAACCACGACAAATGTTAGGTAGGTACCTACATCCATCAACCTTTACGCACCTTTTTGCCCCCAACAAACAAAGCCGTCAATGACAGCTTGGATCAAACAAGAGGCTGTCGCCACTGACTAGTTCAGATCATAAAACAAGTGCCTAAAGGTTTTGAAGTTATCAAGCCATGGTAACTTACCTACTTACTATACATACACATTAGTTTACTACGATAGCCTAATACCACGCTAATACGTTCATAAGTACAAATTAAAAATTCATTTTGGACTCACTAGTAAGCCTACTATCCATAGCAATCCAATCGGAACAGAGAGCCTGATGGGCAGAGTGGCGTAGTCCTGGATCCGGCTCCAATAGATCCTTCAGAATAGACTTACACTTGAGAGAGACATTGCCGCCTACTCGAAATCTGATCCAAAATTTTTTGGCCATCTGCTGCTCATACAAGTGTCCCATTCGCGTCTCGTCAAACGGCATAGACTTGTTCAGCATCACAAATAACACAACCCCTAAAGACCAAAGGTCAGTCGGTTTAGGCAGATAAGGTTTACCGCGGAGAATCTCTGGCGCCGCATATGACATCGACCCACAGTATGTCTCACTTAGAATGTTCGCGTTGGTTTCGTCAATACAAAACCGCGCGAAACCAAAATCAGAAAGTTTAACGTTGAAGTTCGCCGTCAGTAGCACGTTCTCGCATTTGATATCGCGGTGTGCTATATGCAATTCATGGAGGTATTGTAAACCTAGTGCTAGTTGCCGGAACCACACTCTTGACCGATTCTCAGATACGCAGCCGTTCTTTAAAATATACCCCAACAAGTCTCCATTCTCAGTGAATCTCATGAAAATGTAATACTTTGTTTTTCTTTGAAATATACCGTGAACGTGAACAAGATGTGGATGATTCAAACGCACGAGCACATCTATTTCGCGTGGCACAAACTTCACTACATAATCTCTTGGAGCCTTTGATGTTTCTATAATCTTGCAAGCGAGTGAAGTCTTATGAGAATCGTCTTTTGCAGAAAATTCTGTTAAATACACCTGTTGAACAACATTAGGGACTTTAGCTGAGAAACTAAGAATCACGATCTTTGCTCCGACTAGAAGCCCAATTTGTTGCACGATAGCAAGCCGAATTTTGGCTAGTACATAAATACCTTGGCGTAGGCTCCTTCGCCTACAAGTTTTTGTAATTTGTATCCTTTCGAGGACAAAATTATTTGTTCTGATATAGTCGATTTCAGTTCTGACATGTTAATATAAACGGGTTTAATCGAGTACAGTGATTTACATGCACCCTTTCGATTCGCTGGTCGGCTACTTATATTCGAAGGGAACGTATGCATTTTTATGATGTTAATGATTTTAAGTTAGGTACTTTAATCACTAAAATTTATACTTACAGGTTATTTTCATAGTGTTTAATGTCAAAAGGTGTCATAATGTGCCAAAGAGTAGAATACTAATACTTCAGAACAATAACTTATTGTTCTGAGACTAATACAGTCAGCCCCTATATCAAAATTATGTACCTAAACACGGACAAGGAACCATTTCATTGTCTATATAAAGACGGTTTGGAAAATTATCAATAGTGAAGGTAATAGAAATAAAAAATATAATAATGATATCACACTAGAGACTTAACGTAGTCTTCTAAGCTCTAAAAACGAAGTTGCTCAAGAATTTGTAGATTTCTTTACCAGTACCCACTTATCGGCTTGAGGTGGGACTCATGAGTGATAACACTAGAGACTAACAGACACTTCCAAAGTGGTAAAATGAGAATGTGGGGGACATTCTCATTTTACCACTTTGGAAGTCGACCCACAGTATGTCTCACTTAGAATGTTCGCGTTGGTTTCGTCAAACCGCGCGAAACCAAAATCAGAAAGTTTAACGTTGAAATCCGTCAGTAGCACGTTCTCGCATTTGATATCGCGGTGTGCTATATGCAATTCATGGAGGTATTGTAAACCTAGTGCTAGTTGCCGGAACCACACTCTTGACCGATTCTCAGATACGCAGCCGTTCTTTAAAATATACCCCAACAAGTCTCCATTCTCGGTGAATCTCATGAAAATGTAATACTTTTTTTTTGTAAAATGAGAATGTCCCCCCTTCTAATTTCTAAAGTAAAAGAGGGAAATTCTGAAAAAAATTTAGGATTATAGAACTTAAACGGTGCTACGGAACCCTGTGTGCGTGTGAGTACGACTCGCACTTGGCCGGTTTTTTTTTCTGAGCTTTTATTACTACCCAAAAGTATGGAAGTGGCATCTTTAAATGTCAATTTTTTTCCCGCGATCGCGGAATTATTGTCTTTAGTTTGTATAAAATGTAGTACTCAAAAGCATGATTAATATTTATAATCTCTTTGAACCAGGCAAGAAATTCGTCGAAAATAACAAGTAAAAAATACTGCAAGAATTGAATTCAAATTTATTTTGCTGCTGAAATATCATATAGAACTAAATTACTGGACATGATTCATTTGGAGACAATAAAATAAAAAATAACAATTTGTTTAAATAAACCGAGACGTCACGCGCTCCATACTAGTCAACACTCAAACTTTAAGTAAATATTTTGCATCCGATCCATAGTTGTGTGATCAGACAACAGTTCGTCAGGCTCATCGCTGCTGTATGGAATTCGCTCTCTCTCCTAAAGAAGAAGACTCACCGCAGACTCACTTCTTGAATTTGTTTTGCGGACATTCATATGCACTAACCGGATACTATGTATAATTTATAACTAAAACTCTTTCGTAACATTTCATACTTTACTATTTCAATTATCAAGTACATTTTATATCGCTTAACATTACAAATATTATTGATTCTGAAAGAAATAACTTATATGTACAAAAAGGGTGTTTCCACACATTGAGATTTGAAGAAGAATAATATCTTGCACGCACAACTTCAACTTTGTTGAATAAATTACTACATTTCCAACTGTTTTTTGTTTAAAAATTCGCCGGCCAACGATATCCTCTGCAAGAACGATGGAGCTGGTGTCAAGAGCAACTCATATTTGCCGACATCTGGGTGAGGCGGGTACCTTTTCTCTTTACGTATTCGCTCTAACATATGCTGTGGTTCACATTTCGATTTAGATTTCCAGTCGCTACTCAAAAAGTCTTGGATAACCTTCGGCAATATTTTGAAAGTTTCCTTCGCCTTTGTTTCACTCGGTGTCTGCAAAGGTTCTGGCGGATTTTGTGGAACTATGATATCATCGACATCAAATTGTGTTGTTGGAGTATTGTTTTCCGAAGAGAATGACAATTCTTCATCAGACTCTTGATTTGTACTACTGTTGTTATAGTAACTATTGATACGTTCTTTTACTATGTCTCTTAAACTAGTTTCATTCTTTGTTTTCTCTCTCTCTGTGCCATCAATATTGACATACCCAGTTCTAGTTTCAGTCTTAATCACGACTTGATTTTGATCAATCTTTTCAACCGTGCCAGTTTTAACATCTTCAGATATATTAAGTCCCCCTTCTTGAGGTGTTTCTACAGTCTCATTTAGTGCATTGTCTTTTATTGTGCCTTCTATTATAGTCATAAACTTTATATTGTCTTCTTCTTCAAGTATTTGATACATTCTGTGAACTTCGCTTATATTGATTCTGAAAACGTTAAAATTCATAAACAAATGGCGAGCTTCCGTTTATACTTACCTTAGTGCATTCTAACTTAATCTAGGGTTTGCTTTAGCTACGAAGAACAGATGTAGCACGTATTCCTCATCTAAAATCTTGTTTCAAGTAGTCTTAAATCGGTGTCTTTTACATATTATTTGATATTTGCTACTACAGACAGTGAAATTCATTCTTGTCTAACCTACCCAAAAGAATTGCAGTGTACATTATATTCTTACCCTTGTCTGGCTTCGTGGCAACAATACAGCATAGTGGGATCAATCGGATGTGTTTCTGTGTTGAATATATAACCGCCGACGTCTACAACGCATTCTCCATTAGGCGTATTTATAACCGTGCCGTGCACGCCCGGGTTGTGGATGAAATTGTCCGGGTCAAATAGAAGGTATAGATACTTCGTTGTTTCGGCCAGGAAAAATGATTCCATACGATCCTCTTTACGGTGGTCGCTTACGTCTTTGATCTGTAAGTTTATTATTTATGTTATAGGGAGGGAACGCACTTCTCGGCGTGGAATCGTTTAGAGCCGACGCGGTGTCCGAATGGAAGGAAACAAATGACGTCTGTTTCACTCTTATTACAGGAAAAAGATGTTCAATGGATATGGGTTATCATTGCTTGTATTCTGATTTATTTAATTATTGACTGTTTTCACTGTGTGCGACTTGAATGCCTGAATATTATTGCACGGTGTTAGATCACAGTATGTTAGATTTTCTATGAAATAAAGTGCAACATTGCGAATTCATGAACGAATTCATTCAGATGTCGCCTATTGTTAGTGAAAACGAGCACTAGAGTGGTGATTTCAATCAATTTATAACTCTCTGATTTAATGCAACGATTCAACCACTACATATACATATAATTCTAAAGATCCCAAATTCACCGTAGCATAATTGCAAGGTGTCCACGCCGAATGCTGTATATTCCTGAAGATCCCCCATTTGCAGCAGTATTGGGTCCCTGGTGTCTCGATACAGGTACATGATCGACTCGATGAGTTCCGGACGAAGGGGGTAGCTTTCTCTCGACGATGACGCTTCGCCTGTACCAAGGTTGTACACTTCGGGCGTGAAGCCATACTGCCTCTAAACACTGTGATAGTTGTGTATTATACGCATTGCTGTGTCGCTTTCTCCTGTGAATAGATGTTGTTTTTATTACACTTAATAAAAACAACTGATGTACAAATAAGCAGAACCAATATATTTACATATAAAGCAGATTTATATACAGAAAACAGGTGTGTGTAGTATTTCTATTTTCGATTTTTGAAGTCAGTGAAAAAAAATGAATAAAAAAAAAATGTGCTACGAATTTACAATTTAGTAAAACATGAGTGAACAAGAGTGTACCTTTATAATAGATTTACCAATAAGGGTAAGCACTCCAGACCGGTAGGCCTCGAGTGACTGGAATACGGGCAGAGTGACGTGTCCTCTCAACATAGTCGAGCCAGCCTAGTCGTCTTTCTTGAAGTACTTCTCTATTGCTTGCCCTCCTAGAGTATATATGTTCCTTGTGCTTGCCGCGCTTCCTTAAACATTGACATCAGTTCCGTTCTCTCTAATAGAATGGAACATAAAACAGGATATACATATAATATAGGGTGACTGGTAATTAGTGACCGATACTTAAACACGTGACTGTACTCATGATAACAAACAACCTTCACAAAGAAACTTTTTTTTTAAATACTCATTCACTATCACAATAACATAACAGCCGTAAATGTAATGATTTTTCAAATCATTTCCCCTTGCTTATACCAATTTGTGTGGAAGAAAAAGACGCATGGCGCTAACATGTCTTTTTCTTCCACACATCTACACCTGTTAGCCGGCTTCTTCTTCTTCCTAGCTATAGCATACCTATAAAAGGTGTAAATAGATCTTTAACATATCCGAAAGGCACTTGTTCTCCCCGTCTTTGCGATAATTTTTTTTTTCTTGACAATACCTGGGAACCTTCTAGTTACGGAGATATTGGGGGTCAAATTTCCAATTTTTTCACAAGTTTTTTTTTTAAAACATGTTTTTAATGTAAGATTTTGTACTTACACACCTCCACGACCCCCGTACTATTCAATCCATCCATGAGCACAATGCTTTGACTGCTTTCCATCGAGTCCTACCGCAAAACGTGATTTTTCATCCCAAAAAAAAAGTCGATTCCCAGCAATAATTTATGTGTAACTTAGTTTGATGTACAGAATGCTTAGTTGACGCTTGACGGCTATGTGAAGGGTCTGTTTACACCCTGTATAATAACATGCCTATAACTAAATATTCATAATAAGAGTCAACGCCGCGCGCCGGCCCCGCCTCCAATACCAGGATACGAGTTTAAGAAAAAAAGACAGATCTAGAACTCAAAAAGGCAGCACTTCGGATTGGCTATTTTTACTTTACATTGTTCATAAAGAAGTTACTGTAAATTTTCATCAAAATCCGTTCAGTAGTTTTTGTGAGACCTTTTGCTTGCTGCTCCGGCCGCGTTTAGGTCTGAGATTATGTCACGGCATGCTACCGAGCTATAAAAAGTATCCTATGTAAGCCAGATAATGGTCAATCCATGAGCCAAAATTCGTACAAACCGGTTCAGAGATTAAGTAGAAAAGTAACTCTGTCTGCATTGAATTACCTACTTTCGTATTTATAATATTATTTAAAATAATGTGATGGAAGCACATTATTTTAACTAATATTATAGAACGAAAGTATAAAGTTTAATTAAAGTAATTGCCTTAGATCAGATAAACCTCTTCTTATGCCTACGTCAAGTAGGTATGTCGCCTTGCTTCGGATGTGGTTGGGAGGTGGAGTTTCGCCGATCATCCTCTCTGGCACGTTCCAGTGCTTGTGCTTCTACTGCGTTCAAAGCTATTATGATAGTAGGTACTTTACATTACTTGTAATCATGTAAGTTGTAAGATTCGCTTTTTGCTTTTTAAACTTTCACAACGAAGAAACAGAAAAAAAAAAAAATATTTCACATAGGTACCTACACCTACACTATAAAACACTTATAAAACGTCGAGGAATAGTGCACGGTTCGGATAGGTCGTTTCCTATGGAGAAGAACCGGCAAGAAACTCATGATTAGTCTTTTAAAATGATTTGGTTTTACAATATTACCATCATCATGTAACCACGACAAATGTTAGGTAGGTACCTACATCCATCAACCCTTATGTTTACTGTTGCCCCCAACAAACAAAGCTGTCAATGACAGGTTGGATCAAACAAGAGGCTGTCGCCACTGACTAGTTCAGATCATAAATCAAGTGCCCAAAGGTTTTGAAGTTATCAAGCC
Organism: Noctua comes; assembly: GCA_963082995.1. NCBI lineage: Eukaryota > Metazoa > Arthropoda > Insecta > Lepidoptera > Noctuidae > Noctua > Noctua comes. The sequence goes on from OY720271.1 coordinate 6,653,210, forward strand.
ATGGTAACTTATCTACTTACTATACATCCACATTAGTAAACTACGATAGCCTAATACCACGCTAATACGTTCATAAGTACAAATTAAAAAATAATTTTGGACTCACTAGTAAGCCTACTATCCATAGCAATCCAATCGGAACAGAGAGCCTGATGGGCAGAGTGGCGTAGTCCTGGATCCGGCTCCAATAGATCCTTCAGAATAGACTTACACTTGAGAGAGACATTGCCGCCTACTCGAAATCTGATCCAAAATTTTTTGGCCATCTGCTGCTCATACAAGTTTCCCATTCGCGTCTCGTCAAACGGCATAGACTTGTTCAGCATCACAAATAACACAACCCCTAAAGACCAAAGGTCAGTCGGTTTAGGCAGATAAGGTTTACCGCGGAGAATCTCTGGCGCCGCATATGACATCGACCCACAGTATGTCTCACTTAGAATGTTCGCGTTGGTTTCGTCAACACAAAACCGCGCGAAACCAAAATCAGAAAGTTTAACGTTGAAGTTCGCCGTCAGTAGCACGTTCTCGCATTTGATATCGCGGTGTGCTATATGCAATTCATGGAGGTATTGTAAACCTAGTGCTAGTTGCCGGAACCACACTCTTGACCGATTCTCAGATACGCAGCCGTTCTTTAAAATATACCCCAACAAGTCTCCATTCTCAGTGAATCTCATGAAAATGTAATACTTTGTTTTTCTTTGAAATATACCGTGAACGTGAACAAGATGTGGATGATTCAAACGCACGACCACATCTATTTCGCGTGGCACAAACTTCACTACATAATCTCTTGGAGCCTTTGATGTTTCTATAATCTTGCAAGCGAGTGAAGTCTTATGAGTATCGTCTTTTGCAGAAAATTCTGTTAAATACACCTGTTGAACAACATTAGGGACTTTACTTGAGAAACTAAGAATGGCTAGCTTTGCTCCGACTAGAAGCCCAATTTGTTGCACGATAACAAGCCGAATTTTGGCTAGTACATAAATACCTTGGCGTAGGCTCCTTCGCCTACAAGTTTTTGTAATTTGTATCCTTTCGAGGACAAAATTATTTGTTCTGATATAGTCGATTTCAGTTCTGACATGTTAATATAAACGGGTTTAACATCGAGTACAGTGATTTACATGCACCCTTTCGATTCGCTGGTCGGCTACTTATATTCGAAGGGAACGTATGCATTTTTATGATGTTAATGATTTTAAGTTAGGTACTTTAATCACTAAAATTTATACTTACAGGTTATTTTCATAGTGTTTAATGTCAAAAGGTGTCATAATGTGCCAAAGAGTAGAATACTAATACTTCAGAACAATAACTTATTGTTCTGAGACTAATACAGTCAGCCCCTATATCAAAATTATGTACTTAAACACGGACAAGGAACCATTTCATTGTCTATATAAAGACGGTTTGGAAAATTATCAATAGTGAAAGTAATAGAAATAAAAAATATAATAATGATATCACACTAGAGACTTAACGTAGTCTTCTAAGCTCTAAAAACGAAGTTGCTCAAGAATTTGTAGATTTATTTACCAGTACCCACTTATCGCCTTGAGGTGGGACTCATGAGTGATAACACTAGAGACTAACAGACATTTCCAAAGTGGTAAAATGAGAATGTGGGGGACATTCTCATTTTACCACTTTGGAAGTCGACCCACAGTATGTCTCACTGAATGTTCGCGTTGGTTTCGTCAATACAAAACCGCGCGAAACCAAAATCAGAAAGTTTAACGTTGAAGTTCACCGTCAGTAACACGTTCTCGCATTTGATATCGCGGTGTGCTATATGCAATTCGTGGAGGTATTGTAACCCTAGTGCTAGTTGCCGGAACCACACTCTTGACCGATTCTCAGATACGCAGCCGTTCTTTAAAATATACCCCAACAAGTCTCCATTCTCAGTGAATCTCATGAAAATGTAATACTTTGTTTTTGTAAAATGAGAATGTCCCCCTTCTAATTTCTAAAGTAAGAGAGGAAAATTCTGAAAAAAAAATAGGATTATAGAACTTAAACGGTGCTGCGGAACCCTGTGTGCGTGTGAGTACGACTTGGCTGGTTTTTTTTTCGGAGCTTTTATTACTACCCAGTATGGAAGTGCCTTCTTTAAATGCCAATTTTTTTCCCGCGATCGCGGAATTTAATGTCTTCAGTTTGTATAAAATGTAGTACTCAAAAGCATGATGAATATTTATAATATATTTGAACCAGGCAAGAAATTTGTCGAAAATAACAAGTAAAAAATACTGCAAGAATTGAATTCAAAGAAGAAGGATCAAAATTCACCCACGTCCTACAGCGACAAGAAGTATCTCAAAAAAAAGATAAAAATGTATATAAAAAGATGGCATATTTCCAAACTCCATCCTTACAGTCTAACATACAAAAAAATTCCTATGAAAATTCGTTCAGGGGAATATCGACAATGAATGTACTACTATATTACATGATTATTATTTGAGAAATACTTGGCTATCTTGACTTGACTCCAATTATTCAATAATCCATCATCGAACAACAAAGGTTTTTTTCACTTATTCGACCACCGAACATCGAACTAGTGAGAATTATAACTTGATTGTTTGATCATTGGCATTGTTGAATATAATAGAGTAGACTAAGTTAGAGTAGGGTAGACTATGATAAATTCCACATAATAATCGATATGGTAATCCCATTTTCAATACTGTTATTGTTTTTTTTTCTTTTGGTTCATTAAAACTTTAGTGTTAGCCAACTATCCTGACTTGTGATAAAGCTCTATTGACCGTAGAAGGTATTTTTAAGAGGAACCTATTACTTTATAATTGTAAGATGTTAAGGTTTTTTTAAATAATAATGCATATTCAAATAATTTTATTTGTAGAACATAGGTAAACAAAAGAACAGACGTCAATATTAATAAAATGAGCGCTGTGTCTTACCGTCAATGGCGTTCAAATATTCTAATTATAATTTCTGAATAATTGCAAAAAAATAATAGGTTATAATAATAGTAGGTTTTCATAGGAGCTCGTGGCTAAATAATAACAGCCGCTCGGGTCGATCTTTAGGTTAAGCCGTGCTTGCCTAGGTTGGTCTGTGGATGGGTGACCACCCATTACATACCGAGTTTCCTCCGTGCCTCGGAAAGCACGTTAAGCCGTTGGTCCCGGCTGTCATTTGTAGATCTTTGACAGTCGTTAGGCAGTCAGTGGCCCAAAAAGTCTGACAACCAGTCTTACCAAGGGGTATCGTATTACCCAGTACTAACTGGGTTGTGGAGATCTGATAGGCAGTCGCTCCATGTAAAATACTGGTATCCAGCTGCATTCGGTTAGACTGGAAGCCGACCCCAATATAGTTGGGAAAAGGCTAGGCAGATGATGAATAGTAGGTTTTCATATTTTTCATTATGTAGTTGTTAATAATAATAAATGACCTATTTTGTTGAGCTATCGTGAAGGGTTTGAAAATAATGTCCTCATAAGGTGCTGGAGCCAATCACGACACATTCGAAGAAGAGAGCACTTTACCTATACGCTTTACAACACCGAACTTGAAGGGAGAAATGCAATAATTGAATATTGTTGTTCATGCATACATGGGCGCAGGACACTGGGAGTATGCGCCCATATTATGACGATCATATATTACTTAGGTTGGATGAGAAATAATCCAGAACCTATGAACCATCCGGCACAATTCTTAAATAGTGTATTAAGAGATATGGAAATTGAATAAAAGTTATGTAAAATATTTTATATGCGCCCGACCCAGTTCTAGATAATGGTAATATCACGCTGTACGGGGATCGAATTATCGTCTCTTACATGACTGTTGTTGCCAATAAGCCTGACATTGTGGTGACAGATCGATTGGAGCGTAGCGCAATGATTGTTGACATTACGGTCCCGCTGAGTTGCTGGTTGATCTGAGGAGGTTCTAGGTTGGCAGTTGGATCAAGGGCTTGATTCGCAGAACTTCTGGACACAGCACGTATTGTTATGAGGTTCCTCTCTCAAGAGTCCTAACAACCGGTAGCTCTAAACCTGTTCCCGAAGCACTGGTGGGCTACTTTTTATATTTTAATGTTTTTTTTTTATGTGGGTGTACTATTAGGCACATCTCTGCCTAACCCTTCTGGGATTACAGGCGTGGTGTTATGTTATGTTTAGTTTTTATATACAGTTTATAGATTCCTATATAATTATCCGAATATTTAAAAATGTAAACGATATCTGACATCATGAAAAAAAAAACAGTATCTATAGTTGTAACATGGTTGTAACATAGTCTACCCTACTCTATCTTAGTCTACTCTATTCTATTTAACAATGCTAATGATCAAACAATCAAGTTATAATTCTCACTAGATCGATGTTCGGTGGTCGAATAAGTGAAAAAAACCTCTGGTGCTCGATGATGAAACTCAATAATTGAAGTCAAGTCAAGATAGCCAAGTATTTCTCAATATGTTAGTACATTGATTATAGAAATTACTGCCCCTGAACTAATTTTCTTAGCAATTTTTTTTAATGTTAGACTGTAAGGATGGAGTTTGGAAGTATGCCATCTTTTTATACATATTTTTATCAATTTTTTGAGATACTTCACGTTGCTGTAGGACGTGGGTTAATTTTGTATGAACCGTGCTCCTTCTTCTTTATTTTGCTGCTGAAATATCATATAGAACTAAATTACTGGACATGATTCATTTGGAGACAATAAAATAAAAAATAACAATTTGTTTAAATAAACCGAGACGTCACGCGCTCCATACTAGTCAACACTCAAACTTTAAGTAAATATTTTGCATCCGATCCATAGTTGTGTGATCAGACAACAGTTCGTCAGGCTCATCGCTGCTGTATGGAATTCGCTCTCTCTCCTAAAGAAGAAGACTCACCGCAGACTCACTTCTTGAATTTGTTTTGCGGACATTCATATGCACTAACCGGATACTATGTATAATTTATAACTAAAACTCTTTCGTAACATTTCATACTTTACTATTTCAATTATCAAGTACATTTTATATCGCTTAAACATTACAAATATTATTGATTCTGAAAGAAATAACTTATATGTACAAAAAGGGTGTTTCCACACATTAAGATTTCAAGAAGAATAATATCTTGCACACACAACTTCAACTTTGTTATTACTACATTTCTAACTGCTTTTTGTTTAAAAATTCGCCGGCCAACGATATCCTCTGCAAGAACGATGGAGCTGGTGTCAAGAGCAACTCATATTTACCGACATCTGGGTGAGGCGGGTACCTTTTCTCTTTACGTATTCGCTCTAACATATGCTGTGGTTCACATTTCGATTTAGATTTCCAGTCGCTACTCAAAAAGTCTTGGATAACCTTCGGTAATATTTTGAAAGTTTCCTTCGCCTTTGTTTCACTCGGTGTCTGCAAAGGTTCTGGCGGATTTTGTGGAACTATGATATCATCGACATCAAATTGTGTTGTTGGAGTATTGTTTTCCGAAGAGAATGACAATTCTTCATCAGACTCTTGATTTGTACTACTGTTGTTATAGTAACTATTGATACGTTCTTTTACTATGTCTCTTAAACTAGTTTCATTCTTTGTTTTCTCTCTCTCTGTGCCATCAATATTGACATACCCAGTTCTAGTTTCAGTCTTAATCAAGACTTGATTTTGATCAATCTTTTCAACCGTGCCAGTTTTAACATCTTCAGATATATTAAGTCCCCCTTCTTGAGGTGTTTCTACAGTCTCATTTATTGCATTGTCTTTTATTGTGCCTTCTATTATAGTCATAAACTTTATATTGTCTTCTTCTTCAAGTATTTGATACATTCTGTGAACTTCGCTTATATTGATTCTGAAAACGTTAAAATTTATAAACATATAACGAGCTTCCGTTTTTACTTACCTTAGTGCTTTCTAACTTAATCTAGAGTTTGGTTTAGTTACGAAGAACAGATGTAGCACGTATTCCTCATCAAAAATCTTGTTTCAAGTAGTCTTAAATCGGTGTCTTTTACATATTATTTGCTACTACAGACAGTGAAATCCATTCTTGTCAAACCTACCCAACAGAATTGCAGTGTACATTATATTCTTACCCTTGTCTGGCTTCGTGGCAACAATACAGCATAGTGGGATCAATCGGATGTGCTTCTGTGTTAAATATATAACCGCCGACGTCTACAACGCATTCTCCATTAGGCGTATTTATAACCGTGCCGTGTACGCCCGGGTTGTGGATGAAATTGTCCGGGTCAAATAGAAGGTATAGATACTTCGTTGTTTCGGCCAGGAAAAATGATTCCATACGATCCTCTTTACGGTGGTCGCGTACGTCTTTTATCTGTAAGTTCATTATTTATGTTATAGGGAGTGAACACATCCAATAAAAGCGAATATTTCGACGCGGTGTTGGTACAAGGAGTCTACCCACTACACCGTATCATAGCATGACCAGCACGGTCATGGTATGTATATATTTATTATATATTTTAGCACTTATTACAAAAAAAAACTGATTCTGCTGCAGCGTTCTTTTTAAATAGTTAACGGGCATCAGCGTTATGATTTCAATTGTCTCTGATTTAATGCAACGATTCGATGATCTGATTTATTCAACCACTATATAATTCTAAAGTTCCCAAACTCACCGTAGCATAACCGCAAGGTGTCCACGCCGAATGCTGTATACTCCTGAGGATATCTTCCCCCATTTGCAGCAGTATTGGATCCCTGGTGTCTCGATACAGGTACATGATCGACTCGATGAGTTCTGGACGAAGGGGGTAGCTTTCTCTCGACGATGACGCTTCGCCTGTACCAAGGTTGTACACTTCGGGCGTGAACCCATATTGTCTCCAGACACTGTGGTAGTTGTGTATGATACGCATTGCTGTGTCGCTTTCACCTGTATATGGACGCTGTTTTTATTACACGTAGTTTAGAAATGGCTTAAGTAATGATTTGAGTTACTATACTGGTTTATTTTCCACTTCATTTCAATGCATCAAAGGTTGATATTTCATTGACAGTAAAAACCGCACTGGGCTACTTTACGATAGGTTTAGGACGGCCCTACATCCTAACGAATGTTTACTCGTATTTACGCAGTCGAAAATTGTGCTATGGGGCGCGAGTACCCATTTACAAATAAGCAGAACGAATCTTTATACAGCCTACAGAAAACCGGTGTGTGTAGTATTTCTATCCACGATTTTTGAAGTCAGTGAAAAGAAAATTAATGAAAAGAACGTGCTACGAATTTACTACTTTGTAAAACATGAGTGAACAAGAGAGTATCTTTATAATAAACTTACCGATAAGGCTAAGCACTCCAGGCCAGTAGGACTCGAGTGACTGGAACACGGGCAGAGTGACATGTCCTCTCAACATAGTCGCCCATACGAACCAGTCGTCTTTTTTCAAGTACTTCTCTATCGCTTGCCGCGCTTCCTTAAACATTGACATCAGTTCCGGTCTTTCTAATAGAATGGAACCTACAACAGAATATTTTTTATTAGAAAATAATACCATGAAATCTGTATGTTGTCTTTTGGTAGTAGGGTGTTCCTCGCTGAATGCCTGTTCCATGGAAATATGAGACTGAGGAAAAAGAGAGTGCACTTATGCTCTGGTATGAAATAGAAAATTTCTTTAAGAGAAGACTACATTATTTCGTTCTGTAGTGAGAACAGGCCGGTATGGTATAGTACCAATTGCAATTACTTATGAATAATAGGAGCAATTATTTACTTCTACATCAGCATCCTCCTGCTTATCTCAATTTGTTCAAGTTGGTGCCGAATGTCTTGGTCTTCCATACACCTTTGTTAGCTGTTATCTTATGGACTACGCACCGAAGCTGCTGACATGTCGTCGGCAAGCCAATTTTTTTTTAATTATAATATTAAATCATTTATTCTGGACCAAACATTTTATACACCCACCGAACTGCGTAACGGTTTGTCGGCGGGATTAGCGTTCGTCGTAATACATTTGTTTCAAATACGTACAATCTAATGAAAGTAGTAGTAAAAAAGTGTGTAATAAAAGCAGTATATACGGACAGCAAGATTTGTGGCCACCCCGGAATTAACATAAGGTTTGTCAACAGTATAAACACAACAAATTAGTAGGTATTTTCACATCTTGCGACAACTTCATTACGAAAAATGGTACATTAGTACAACTGAACGCGTCTGAAAGTCGTTGACATGCGGCCGGCTTGGGTGAGTAGAGTCCATTAGACGTCCACCTCTTTTTAGCCATAATAAGCTTATAATATTTACGTACCTTTAACTAAATATTCGTAATAAGAGTCAACGCCTCCTCCAATACCAGCGTCTTGCGCAGTCCACCTGCCCGTCATAACATCGATGTGGTTCCCAACAAGACCGATCGGTGACTTGTGATGGTACAATGCTTGCAGGGCATTAAGGGCTACCTGTGAACATAGAAGTTTGCATAAATTAGATCAAATCAACAACGAATGATGAGATAATTAAATGAAAACGAAATACTCACTTTGTGGTCATATACAGGATGGAAGGGATACCGATACACAAAATGTTACCATGTGTACATCATTCTAAATCGCACATTTTTTTTTTTAATCGGTACAATTTTTTTTTAAAAAGCTTTTGTTTCCTACAAAAGTGCACATACAAGGTCAAAATGTATGGAAAAACGGATTTAAAAAAAATTACTGATGATAAGTTTCTATGTTCAGTGATGTACTGAATATGTGGTAACACTGGTAACCGTTTGTCGTTAGCACATTCTGGCTGTCTAAGTAAAGTTAAGCAATACTCCCCAAGTTATAGAACAAGATGGGTGACTTGTCTACGAAAAGTTAAGCAGCATTCTCTGACGTATAGAACAAGATGGGTTACCTGTCTGACAAAAGTTAAGACAGAGGTCTCACTTTCCGAAGTTTTATTATTTTTGACAAGTTGCAAGGTAATTTTAATAATCTCGTTGAGTTGTTTGTACACAGCCAACATAACTTTTTTTCTTAAGTTTAAAAAAATCATTATATTATTCATTTTTAACCAATCTTGAACTAAATTTCTCAGGGTTATTAATACTGTAGCATCGGCTTTCGCCAGAACTCGACTTTCTGTAGGACACTAATAATTTTGTATGTTTGTAGCATTATTACAAGTATCTACATAGCTCATGATTCTACTGTACGCTAAAATTTATAGCATTCTTACTTATTCTGTCTGTGAAGGCAGGAAAAGATACTATTTAAGTCGTACATATATACAGATACATACGATACAGATTTACAACATACCTCTTCATAAAGTGGATCCCCAGTGAGCCGACTTAATGTTCCAAATTCTATAATGAATGTCCCAACTCCAGCAGTGCAAGTAACGCTAGTCTCTCCAGGAGGCACGCCAGACCTCAAATTGATAGTACCATATGGCATACCAGTTGTGGTATCAAAAGCAGTTATTAACCTTTGAGCAACATCTTCTGCAAGTCGTAACAGTGGACCATTACATGGCCAGCCTGGTTCTAATTTTGTGCCTGTTCTGGAAAAATTATGAAATAAAATAAATTTCATTCTTTGACAAATTCACTTCAGAATTAACACTGATTTGTGTTTAACACTAAGGAACAAAGTATGAATCATGAAAGAAAGTGTATAATGAATATTGAGGTAACAAATACTGTCAATTCTTTCATTACATAATTAGTGATATGTGCTATACTTTATCAAAGGCCTAGGGCCCAAATCAATAATTAAAATGAGTACAGCACTTACTTGTGTGATAATAGATGAGCACTTAATAGTCCTCCAATAATTCTAATATTTGTTTCAAAAACGGACACATTAATGTCTGCATCAAAGTTCTTCTTTTGTAGAACTATATCAACCACCCGGTTGAACTCAGTGTAGTTGCCCATGATAGCCAGGGTGTCTAGAGCATCTATGAGAGTGAGGGAATAGCTCCCCCACGTGTCCAAGCCATCACAGCTCAGAGGCCGTAGCTCGTCGTAAGGGTAGGCGTAACGTAAGTAACTATCATAGGCATGCTGGAACATACCCCGAACTTCCTCTCTATAATTTAAGAGTTAGAGAAGATTAATAACATCTCAGTTAGCCAGTCAGTCAAATGGATTTGATCTAACCAGGACTAAAATAACGTCCTGTTATCGTAATGTTTACACATAAACATAAAGTTGAAAAACAGTGAAATTGAAACAGTTTTAATTAATGAATATCATGAAGGAGTCTCTTAAGGATATAACTGGTAAACATAACTAAGGAGGATGAAATGTTAGGAATGCTGAGATAGCAGCTTACCTGAGTTTTAAAATATCAGACTTCTTGTACACTCTAACACCATAACATGTATCACAGCCATAACACAAAATGAAAAGGAATACAACCGACTTAATCATATTTTATATGAGACCTATGAGTTCTCTTATTCATGGATATTAAATTAAGATTATTCTAATTGATTTTGATCTCAAAATATTCTAAAAGAGTACAGGCAATAAAATTTTTAACTGACAGACAGAACAGAGCTCTGTTTACGTTGAAGTGTCAACTTTGAAAATGACAAAATGTCAAGTGCAAAAAACTGACGTGGTGAGTTGGCAGTAGAATAATAGCGCCTATTTAGGGGTAGTAAGACTCATATTGGCACTCGGTAATCGCGATCAGTAGAATCAACAAAATCAACGTACTTTTTACAAACTGGTTACACGGCTTTTCACTTTGGTTCATCATCTTTATTTTCATTTTAAAAATTAATATTTTTATCACGAATGTTTTTTAGAGGCAGAGAACTTTAATTTGAAATCGTGATGGGTTAAATGTCTAATCCCCTCCACCAATAAAGCCATTACTACATATTTTTCTCAAATGACAAAGTCCAGACGAATGACAAAGGGCCAAAAGCCGGTCATTTCCGGACAAATCCGGACGTAAGGTAGCCATAATCTCGGTCCAAGGCTGGTTACCCGACTAAGGAGGGTAATGTGTTTATCAGCCTACATGTGTGTATGTTTGTTCCCGTGTGGCGCTATAGCATGTCAATAATTTTGTCTTAATCTTGCGATTGTCACTAAAGACATGACAGTTATCAACATTCAATATAGCGACTACCAGACGCCATTTTGTGAAATAACAAAAAAATTCATTCATCTTTATGTTTCTCACATCATTTTTCATTTCGCATGCGGTTTCTTTAGTTTTATAATTAGGTATGTACTTTTCTAATTCATGAGTATATTTTACCTATATTGTTTTCTCAATTTCTTCATACAAATCTATCTCAACGGTTTTCTCGTTGCGTTTAGTTGAAAAAACCGAAGTTATTTCGAAAAAAAATTACAAAAAAGGGAGGAACGTGCCATTCAAACGGTTAAAACCATAAAGTTTTGGAGCGCCCATCAACTATAGACTGATTTTGTGCATCTCGCAATTTCATTGGCCCAAATTTGAATAAGCATAAACTAAAGACCAACGTAAACTGCAACAGCTGAAGAAACTACTAAAATGTATGTTGTCCGTTGACGCTTCGGTTGCGTTTTGAGGGTGTATTTTGACGAAATCGGCGTTTTTATCAAGTCTACTCTCATTTCTTTTACAAAATGTGCCTCTAGTTCTGCAGGTTTGCACATTTCCGCTTCGGTTGCCATTTTTCCATTTGCGTGGCGCGCGTTTATCTGATCTGGTATTTCGTTTGTGTTTACGGAAGCAAGGGCAATGGCTTTTAGAATACATGAAGATCAAGAGAATGCCTCTCTGGGGCTTAGAAAAGACGCAGATGTATTTGCTGCTAACCAACGTCGAGCCCTTGGCGACCTAAGCCAGTTTACGTGCAACCAAAGTCGGAACATAAAACTCGTGAGTATAATCAAGTCGGTAAGCGTTACTTTATATTTTGGTCGGTTTTCCACATATTTACTGTTTCTAGCCGGGATTGACGAATGGACCTTGTAAAGTTCAAGATGAAAATAGAACAATGCGCCAGATTAAAAATGAAAAGAACATCGTACCACCCGTGGCGCAATTTCGCGCCTTTAGCGTTTACGAAGACAAGCCAACGGAGGCCGAGGTCAAGAAAAGAGAGCATACATTTAAGCCTTTTGTTGCTAAAGAGACCAAGAAAGACAGCATATTCGTGAGTAACGAGAATTCGAAAGGACTGTGTCTTCAAGCTGAGAAGAAACCAGATCGGCTGATAGATCCAACTTCAGTTCGGTTAGTGGTATCCTTGCTTTCTTCATAACCTGTATTTTGTAATGTAACAATATTAAGCTATCATATAATTACCTAATACCACCTTCTTCAGGCTGATTGAATTTCAAATCATGTCGCACATCTATTGCACATGCACACCTAGTGAAAAGGAAATAAGAAACAGTTTATAGAATGTCTTAGATTTAGGGTTTACTAAGAAAAAGTCAGAAATAGGACAAATATGGACATAAAATGACCCTATGGACATTTTGTCAATAGTCTTGAATTCTGCAAGAAATTGTAGGTTCTCCATCAAAAGGGTATTAATATGGTAACTCGTTCCTTTCAATAAGCTTCTTTTTGATTGTTTGCTTGGAGAAGAATCCTTCAGATTTTGTTGCTCAACTCTGACAAGCCGCTCAACCCTGAACTCAACAAGCTTTAGTTTCATTTTACATATACTTTACTACAAACTCATATTGCATTAATTCTTAGGCCTTTACAAGAGAAGAAAAATGCGGTGGAGTCACCCATGTCTGTTGTGGACACCAGTGTGCTCTCTATGTCTATCTCAAAAGATGAGAGCCAGATTATTGATGACGAGGATGATGACACTACCACCGCACAGACTGACCGGGAGATGTTCTTCCATGTTGTGGAATACCGCCAGGACATCTACGAGTACATGAAGGAAATAGAGGTAAAGTTGTTCAAATATAAATTGATATCTGCTGTAGCACATTTGCTCTAAACATAAATGAAGGTTTTTTTGGACAATATTTGTAGCAAGGAACGATCAAGCATTGATGTTTACACATGATATTGATTAGATTGTAAAATCCTAAGTTTTTAGGCCACCAGTTGTTACCACTATCAATTTGACATAAATAATATATGGGCACAATTTATAAGTGGGTCAAGTTGTGGCATTCCTTTCTATCTTTTAACCTCAAAACAATCAAAGTTAACGTATTACATGAAGGATAAAATTTATTTTCTGAGTAATAATTGTTTTCTACAGAAGATGCAGTATAATGCAAATGCAGAAAGTTTATAACCTAGTTTAATTGAAAAATATTTAGCAAAATTGCTGTGTTATCTATTTTTAATATTAAATGGGGTTAAAGACTTGAGCCCACTTTCATGGCTTCGTTGAATTTAGGAATGCAAATTATGCAATGTTAAGTTTGCACATAGGTTTCTTTTAAATTGGATATGTCATAACACACACTCATAGATGCTGAAAATATGTTTGAGTATTGTACTGCACTCTTCACCAAGTCATTCCTTCAAAATTTAGCTTTAATCTGCATTTTTTTGTAGACAAAGAACAGAGCCAACCCTCGGTACATGCGCAAACAGCCAGACATCACCCATCTGATGCGTTCCATCCTTATTGACTGGCTGGTGGAAGTTTGTGATGAATACAATCAGCAGAGTGAGACCTTGCATCTGGCTGTGTCTTATGTGGACCGATTCCTGTCTTACATGAGTGTAGTACGGACCAAACTACAGCTTGTGGGCACGGCTGCTACTTACATTGCCGCGTGAGTATGAATAATAAGAATTTACTCTTTTCCGAAATGCTAATTCCATGATTTTCTGATGTTCTTAATAATATGAGAAATTATCAAATTATGTAAAAGTGTGGTATGGATTATATTCTGACAAACCTTATATTTCTAAACAGGAAATATGAAGAGGTTTACCCACCAGAAGTGTCAGAGTTTGTGTACATCACAGACGACACATACACGAAGCGCGAAGTCCTTCGCATGGAACACCTAATCCTGAAGGTGCTGTCATTCGACCTGTCGACGCCGACCTCCCTCGCCTTCCTGTCTCACTACTGCATATCCAATGGACTTTCAAAGAGGACATTCCACTTAGCTGCTGTAAGTAGCAAATTACTTTTCCATTTGTATTAGCTAATCATAATATCAATCACAATAAAAATTAAAAGACCACAACCTCCTCTAAAAGTAACTCCAGCTCCAGTTTACTTTCAATAGTTTGTCTTGCAATATGAAATTCTTAGAATAATGCCTCCTTACTTTAAAATACCTCAAATCTAACTAAAGTGAAAAATACTTTACTTTCAACAGTACCTTGCCGAACTATGCTTGCTGGAGGCAGATCCCTACCTTCAATACAAGCCATCTATAATCGCGGCGAGTGCGCTGGCAACTGCGCGTCACTGTCTGCTATGCGAGTGTTGCACAGGAGAGAAGGATTGGCGCGAAACATGTGATTCAAAGGAGGGTCGTGAGACCAAGAAAGCGGTTGTCCACGCAAGCTGCGCCGCCACTGCATGGCCCGCCGCTCTCGCCACGTGCTCCGGCTACTCTCTTGCGGATCTCGAACTCTGCTTGAGGGAACTCGCACGCACGCACTCGCATGCTTCTCTGCAGCCCTACCAAGCTGTACCCGACAAGTACAAGAGCAACAAGTAAGTATTCGATGGTTGTTGAAAACTTTTTAGTTCAATACATCAGCCCAGCTTATGTTCCTTGAGGTACTGTGGGATTTTGTCAGACCTGTTTGACGTATTCCTTCTATAAATCCTATACTACACCCATTGATCCATCCGCGGCTCTCTACAAAACTAGCCGGCGCAGCCCCCTAGCCCCTTAGCAAAATAGGTATCCCTCTCATAGAGCATAGGTCCCAATCTCCTATTTAACAAAATTTTATCTTTTAGATTCGATGGCGTGTCGACGATCGAGCCCAGGGCCATGTTCCCAGTGCCGAAGTACCAGCCGCCGGCGCCGCCTAACAGCACCAGACCATCGGCTGAAACTCGCAGCTAGTTAATTCACGACCACGGCCCAAAGCGTTACAGAGGAGTAGTCAAATGACTTGTGTGGTAGGATGAGTGACCCGAATTAGTGTTAATGCAGGCCTCGCGCTAGTAATTTTTTTGCTCAGTCAACTGGTTATTTCGGTATTCCATAATACAGTATCAATACCACTCCCTTGTTAAAAGTACAAACTAACCAAATCATGGCCAGTAGATAAGTTAATAATTATTTTCTCGTTATTCTTGTATGGCCAAAGATTTATATAATGAAATACTTGCATATCATAAGTAATTCTATATTTTTCGATAACCTGTAATGTTCTATTTCCATTTATAAAATAACATGAGAACTAGTATTAATACAATGCTGAGGCTATGTTTAGGCTAACAATGCAAACAACTATTTCAGTGGGTCCTTTCAAGTTCATCCATGTGTGCCTTGCTTGGTTTAGAAATACTTTGTCTGTTATCACAGAAAATGCTATGCAGTAAAACATATAAGGTGAGTACTAAACATTTCTGAGTATTCTTAATTCGAAACTAAGACTTAATTGCATTTATCCTAATCTTAATATGAAGAATCTCGAGGTTTACATATGTGATTGGGATATTTTGTGAGTTGTTATGCTAGTTTTAGACTTAACATTTTCCTATGGAAATAAAAAGAAACCTTCGACTTCTGTTAGTTCTATACTGTGTATTGTGATTTTATGGTTGCGTGACGAGTGGTCTCAGAGGTATCAAACTAAATAAACTGAATTTTACTTTCTAAATTACCATAAACGAAAATATACAATATACATTTCTCCCAAAGAATCGAACCTCCAAAGTTTTAGATACATTTTCTAACATTACAGACACTCGCCTAGACCACAATTTAATGTACAAATGTTTAAACTTAAGTTTGAGTATCTATTTTATGTCATAACCCTCACTGTGTTCATTTTATTTTCGGAGGTCTTCCCGCTTTTTCCAGATATTTTACAGATTAATAATACATAATAAAAACTTTTTTTGCCAATGCTTTCAATTTTTTATAAATAGGTTTACATACCAGGATCCAGGGCTAGGGTTCTAAGTTGATCAAGATGTCAATAAAATGCAAATTCTACAGGGTTTATACAAAATCTACGTTTACAAAACTTTTAAATTGGATACGTCATTTCTTATTGGAGCACTATTAGAGTAGTATTGGATAGTATTTCATTTCTAATTTCCAACTGATAGCATTTCAGTGCGATGTTTGTTAGTAAATTATTATTTTTGAGATGTAAGGTATGTTTTTAATATTGGTTGGTAGTTTTTAATTTAATATAATAATATAATCGTACAGTACGAGTACCTTTATTGGTAATAAATATAGAAATTTAAATAAATATTGTTTGTTTTATTTATGGCAGTCATAATGCTATCATTTTATCCATATTGGAAAGCCCTCGTACATAGCGCGTAACCTGTAATCACAGGAGACATTGAGGAACGTCTTCCTTCCTCATAAACGCATGTTTTTTCACGGAGCTGTTCAACATAAGCTGTGTATTAGGTTGTCATATAGCTGCTTATTATATCAGTGGCGGGTATAAGATGTGTGCTAGACGAGGAACGGTCAAATCTATTTGGAGATCGTCTGCGTCAGCGCAGCGACGCGACGCACTATGTCGTGTGCGCGCCCCAGAATGTGAAGTCACAGTACAAAATAATGTACGGATGACAGAAATAATTAAAAAGTAAAGGGATTTCCTTGAATTCGTATATTTTAATTTAAGAAAATATATTTTTCTTAATTTTTAAAAGAATCTTGATGTGCGAGGTCATTTAGAATAATTAAGAAATATTTGTACTGTTGACTTGTTTCTGAACGGTTTCGGTGGTTTCAAGAGTTGTGCTTCTCCTGTGTGTACACATTGCCCAAACCTTTTTTGCTTGAATTTGGACCTGAAACAAAAAAAACGGTTATGAAAATTAATACACATACAGAATTTGCAATTACTCTTGCGTAACTATCCATTTGTGATATAAAAAGTTCCTCTGCATATAGGCAATGCTAATTGCGGTTTGTAGCGGCCATATTTGAATTTACGGCTTGTGCGCGTGCGCCTGGCATTCTAAACGGTCCCCAGCTGCAGATATTATTCGCGGGCAACCTGTCGTAAACTCTTGCGGATATAAAAAAGTTCCTTGTAAAGCATATCCTCTATGTAGTAGTAGTGGAATAAATTAGTGGACGTACTTTTATTGAAAACTTATCGATTAGTTTGACACGATTTAGCTCTCGTTTCCTACGGTTCATAGAGTCCCCACATGTACTAACATGTCCATAATAGAGAATGAGTTTACCCCATTTATTTTTAAACTTTCGGCATTACGTGTTTACGTTTATTTATTTAAACAGTAGTGTTGGCAAGTAACACGAAACGTGCGAGAAACATCTACATGATCTGTTTCCAGGAAGCTTCCAACTAAACAACTCGCTAATATTCCCATTTCAATTTTGATTTAACCTTCAAACGCTCGCCAATGCTTTTTGCCGTCTGATGCGCGAGACTAACAATTTAAATCTTATCGCCAAGCGGTTGGCCGACTTTTCTCGTGACCAGAGCCTATGGCCTAATGGCCTATTTCTTAGGCAAGGAATCAGTATTGCCATCCAACGTGCCAGCCTTCTGGGTACTTTTCCCATTGACAGCGATGCGGACAAACTTTTTGAACCCCTTTAATTCTTTTCTGCTTTTAATTCATGTTCATATTTTCGTCATTATTTAAGGTCTGTATAGTTAGCAAATAATGCATACCTTTATTGTAAAAATAAACTAAACTTCATGAATAAAAAAAAGTACTTAATTAATAATCTTATTTGAAAATGAGTAGCAGCTTGTGAGGCGAAAGACGCGGTGCATAAATATAATATCTCATCACTCATGTGCCATTCAGTCTGAGTGTCGCGACGAGATATTTGTAGCGTGATAAGAGCCACGTAGGGCGAGTCGCACGCGCCTTTTGTTTTTGTTATTATCTGTATTTTTATGTTCTTCTCTTCCTTATCGTGTGGTTAGTGCCTAACCTGGTGTCAGTTTTTATGCCGCCTCTGACTTGGTTTCACATGCCGTCGAGAAATATCGAATAATATTAGTATATGTGATATTTTTGTTATAATTATAGCACGTAATTAAATATGTCGTTTAAAATACAAATTCAGATTTATTTTTTCCGTTATACCGTTTCTTCTGCCGTAGGAACACAACGGAACTAGCGTAACGTTTTATTGGCTCCGACTTCCTCCCGCTAGTACTCTTGCTATATAATATTGATCTTGTCGTTACGAACGTGTCCGGAAAATTAATAAATGGTACGCATCTGATCTACGATTCAAAGGATGCATACAAAGCTATAGCACCTTGAATTACGGTCAGTTTGTTTATCTTTGGAACGAAGGACAAGCTGGCCTACAAAGTTTAAAGACACTTGGACAAAATGTAATAAATAAAGCAATAACGGCGCTATCTAAAAATGCAAACATTATTGGCTAACTGTAGCGAAAGTAGTACTTATGTAGGTATTTACGGAAATAATATCGGAGCACAACACATCGCTTCGTAAAAATTAATATGTGGGTATGTAATAATTTCTATGAACAAACTAATTAATTAATCATTTTCAATTCAGTTATTTAAATCCGACAACGTTACATTATTTGACATTAATTTTAAGTGTACCTTTTTTGTTAGTATGTACACTTAAAAATAATGTATCTAATTAAATAATCAGAGAACTTATACACCACGCTACTGTATTTTACACTCATGAATATAAATCCAACGGCACCAAGATGTCAATCACGATCCACTGTCCACTGCTGGACTCTTTCAAAATAAAACGAGCAACTTGACAAATAAAGTAGTTGTTCAATGTCTCCAGTCTCCACAATAATTATACTAAGTAATTTTTCGTTGACAATAAAGTAGTATTATTGACATCGTGCTCATGCATGTTAAAGAATAAGCCCCATAACGAGCCTACGAGCCACTTCCGGAGCCCCGAAAGGAAAGGAAATTCACTCGCGAATTTGCCATTCTGTGCACGATCGTGACATTGTCCCGAGTGCTCCACAGTTCCCATGCTATCAGGATATTAATAACCAACTAAACAACACGCTTTATGCCTCAGTTTTATTGTAGGAACACCGATCATCGAGGAATCTATATTTTCTAGTGGTGGGCGCCAAAATCTGCTGCTTTCAAAATGTCTTAAGGATAGTAAAACACGCTATTTCAATTTTAAATGGGTAGTGCTTTGTGTGGTTTAGATTAGATGACCAATTGGATCTAGCCAAACCGGTTTGTAACGGGAAAATGTTGATGTAGATTATTCTAATTTAATGAGTTGATTCCAAAAAATCTGAGTTCATGTGCGTATTGTATAATTATCAATTGCTTCGGTGATAGAAAAAATCGCGAGGAAACCAGCATGTTTGAGAGATATTTCTTGATGGCATGTAAAGCCAAGTCAGAGGCCCATGGGCGGCATAAAATCTCCGACTTAGGTTAGACACTAACCACACGATAAAGAAAGAAACAGTCGATTATCTGAACACTATATTAAAGATGGCGTATCTTTGCTAGCCGCACGAGACCAGCACCGCGAATAATTTACGAGATTTATACGCAGTTGGGTTGGGTACATCGTACGTATGTTCTCGCATTGGTAAATTCGGCTCGGTTCGTCTAGTTGATGTTATATTTATGATAGATGTAGGTATAAAACAGATAGCGAGGAATCTGATGAAATCTATTTATTGACTGCGCAAACATCGTGTGAAAGGAAGCTTTTGGGCCATTTCCTGGCGCTGAGTGAAATGGGGCCGAGCGTGCCGTGACGCATGTTTTTACCTCTGCATCCGCTTATAATTATATCTTTTTTTATAATCGTAGTTTTTCTAGAAGTCCTATCAAGTAACACTGATTTAATACTTATTCTCATAAACCTCACTTCGCACAAAAGTATTGATTGGGAAAAGCATCGCCTATTATCTAAAGAATTTATTAGAACAAACTTCTGCGATTCAGCTCATTATAATTAAAGCATATGGAAGTACACGTACTAAGTTGCACAATAAACGTTTCGTTAGTAAAGCTAACTAGTTCCTGCAGACTATTTAAATAGAAACACCGAAACAAGAGTTCTTAATTAAGCCCTTTCAAAACAAGGAAACGATAAAATTTCACCAGTTGCTAGACTTGGTGCTTGCTATTTATCTACAATTCTACACAGTTGGAGTTAGCGCGAATGTTCCCTTTGTATGTTTAATATACTTGCATATTTCCGATGTAGTGTTTGTTTGACTCCGGAAAACTTTTCATCTTAATCAACCTTACCCAAAAACGTGGAAAAGAAGGAAGCGTTATTCAAGTAACTTATTGGTTTTCTTCGATTTGGAAGCATAGTCAATTATAATGGGAAATTATTAATCGGGCGAATAAAAATTTTATTGGCGACCAATATATTGAATGGGCGACTATTGTACCAAGTAAGTAACTATGTATCCGGTCGTTGCAGCAAGGAAAATATATTCGAAGGGGGGGGGGGTCAGGTTCCGGGGTCTTAGTTCGCTCACTCGACCCCGCCATCCCCTTCGTGTTAGGTTGCTTTAAACCCTGCAAACTGAAATACGACCACGCCTTATCTACCATCTGGTGGTTAATAACCTTGTTTTAAGTTTTTTTCAGGAATCCTTGAATTATGACAATACACACTACTTCACTGTAGCTGCCGAACTATTATTTTTGCTACCCATTTCAATTATTTTTAAAACCCTAAATCAGATTATTTTGTCGCCGCGTTAAATACATGCCAATTATAATTATCTATGTATCCACTGTCCACTGTTGGGTTAAAAAAAACCCTCCTCTTGATATCAGGTCGTCCCGCCATCGCATTCTGAAAGAACTTTCTTTTAACATTTTTTAGTTTTCAGTTGTTTAGTTTTTTTTCAGTTGATCCGAAGCGTTGTCATTCTTATGTAAGAACCCCGGGAGCTGGTAGAAAGTGTAGAAACAACCGACTTTGAGGTGGCCTGAGTCCGAATAAGCAAACGTTCTTATCTTACATAGTTTTCTCATTTCTCAATTAAGCCGTCTAAAGCTTTATTCAATCGAATTACCACTATGCCTAGGTATGTAGTTTTACAAAGTGCAGGTAGCTTTTAGTCTGAATGTCTGTTAACATAAAACGTGTCAGTTAGTAAGAAATCCCAAACAACAATAACGATTTAACCGTGATCACGAAGTATCTGACGTGACTTGACTATACGATTCCATTGTAATGAACATACTGGCTACTTTAATTAATAGTAAAGGTGTGGGTGTGATGTTCATTTATTGATTGATCGATAACTAGAATTGGTTTTCCAAAAAGTTTAATAGAAGTTACGTATCGAATGATAGTTTGAATACTTCGTAAACATTAAACTAAACATTCTAGGTAGGCCTGTATCCTAATACTGACGCATTTGATTATAAAATGTCTTTAATTTTGAGGAATCCTTTTTTGGAAAAGAGCGAAGTAGATAATACTAGAAACTAAAACATTTCCACCGTATCGCATTAAAATAGTTTCTCCAGGTCCAGTTAAAAAATAAATGACACCGAAATCGAACCCCGATCGAAGAAGCGAGACCACACCGCTGATCCTTTATCCCACGACGCGCGCGCACCTCACTGAATGCCTAATAAGCTATCGAGTTCAATGCACAAGGTTGCGCCTGCGACTAGCCCGCATCTTTATTCTAGTAGTTCGTCTGTCGATGTCGAAATCCTAAGATGCTAGTGCGGAGTTGCCGACATTCAATAGTTTTTGCGATGCTTCTTATCTCGCGTTTATCTGGATTTTGTGTTATACTCAAGTTAAAAATAGCTGTTGTTTATAGAAAAAAAAAGCTTACTGGCTGTTCGATAGAATGAAGCGTTAAAACGTTTAGATGTTTTTAACGCGAACGTTGAAAAAACTGAAGGTGGAACATTTTTTTCTAAGAAACCATTAGACTTGTAAACGTTTTTCGTAGTCTCGGTTTTGTTTGAAAATTAAGTACTTACCTAAACATATTTTGTCTGGTATTAGAGCAGTAAAATACCACCGATTTTAAACAGGAATGCCAATGGAAGTAACAGTTCAACACCCTAATAAATTATCAATCGAAAGGGCCTATTTAGTATTTATTGATAATTAAAATTTATTGTTGTCAAAAATCGGTATAAGCAGGAAGTGAGGGCCTTCCCGGCGGCGCGAGTGAAGCCCTGGGGCGGAAGCAGCGGCGGTCGCCTCGGCGACAAGCTTGCATTACAAATAACCCCTAATGAACACACGTGCGTTAGTTACTGCCAGATTGGGTCGATTACCTGCCGTCCGAAGCGGCCAAGATAATCCTAGTTGCCTAGTTGGCTAAATAGTTTAACGTTTGGAATAAAGTTTCCATTGCGATGAAATGATAGCAACTGTATTTTTAGATCTGATTTCGTTTTCTAAGAAGAGAAAAATACCATACCAAGTGCCAAGCGTGTTGAAAATATCTAGCTATTGTAAATGGCAATCTATACTAATATTATAAAGCTGAAGAGTTTATTTGTTTGGTTGAACGCGGTAATCTCAGAAACTACTGGTTCGAATTGAAAAGTTATTTTAGTGTTGCATAGCCCATTTATCGAGGAAGGCTATAGGCTATATAACATTACGCTACGACCAATAGCAGCGGAGCATTCATGAAAAATATTGCAAAAACGGGGAAAAATCCAAACGCAGGCGAAGTTGCGCGGGTCAGCTAGTATATTATATATTTATCTATACTAATATTATAAAGAGGTAAAATTTGTTTGTATGTAGGGGGTAATCTCCGGAAGTAATGAACCAATTTTAAAAATTGTTTCACTGGTAGAAAGCTACATTATTCGTGAGTGCTATAGGCTGTAAATTATAAAGATATCATGCATATTAGCCGAGCTATCACAATTATTCGTCCGCGGACGAAGTCGCGGGAAGTGCTAGTATTTAATAAAGAGTCTTGATGAAAATACCATACCAAGTGCCAAGCGTGTTGAAAATATCTAGCTATTGTAAATGGCAGTATTTAATGAAGAGTCTTGATGTCAATTAATGCATGAGCATATAAGAAGAGTTGGCCAGATAAGTGAAATTAAACGCGACGATGGTGGTAAACTAAATAGATTCGCCAGATATTTTGAAGGTTATTTAGAGATCCACAGACGATAAATAATTTTAGCCTGACCTGTTTTACGAAAAGTTAATTTTGTAAACAAAAAATAAACGTTTGTTTACGTGAGGGGCCCCAGGTGCTTGCCCGCATTGCTTGGATGTTCGCCCTTCAAAGCTTCTGTTTTAACATCTGTTTTTTTTTAAGTTTACACCTTCGATTCGACGTCATAAGCTTTAATATAGCTCTATAAGATTCAGAAAAGAGAGGCTAATAGAATTGTAGGAGGTAAAATGTTTTTATCATTTACCCTGGATATCGCTAATGACATTTTTGAATTTTACGTGATTTTACGGACTTATTTAATGCCTTCTCATGTTGCGTTTTAAAAGACACTTCATCGCAGTTTGGAAAGCGCCCATTGCTACACCATTACCGTTGTCGGCAGTATCGAGTGTAGAATATATAAATGTATCGACAGAGCCATTAAAATTTGATCGACATCGAGCACACGCGCGTGACGGCATCCCGTGGCCTCCATGCAGCGCATTGTGGAGCCATATAGCAACAATTAGGAACAAGGCGCTTGGATACAGCCCGGACATTGTAGGACACCGCGTAGCGGCTGTGTAGATGCGTGTTATTGCATAAAGTTCCTATAAGTGGAAACTCTGAATTAAACCCGCATTTTTTTCATTTCTAATCTTTTTGGGAATAAAAACACTTACGGCATTTTGGCATAAGATAACAGATTTGACCTCGAGGACGTTCCGATTGAAAATAAATGATTTGCCGGCGCCAGCGCCAGACAGACGCAAGCGCAGCCCACGCCCACGCAAGACCGTATTTTAAACTTGACTGGAATGGCGCCAGACACCGCACCGAGAGGATCCACTCTCCCGACCTGCCCGTTAATGAGAGTTATGACCGCGTAAACATTCCCTTTTCGGGAACGCTTTTGTTCTTTGTGAAAGTTCATGCAGCTAATTTGTTTCCAAAATAAGACAAGCCTCTAATTACTCCGGGTAGAAAGTTTATGATGCAACTGCAACTAATACAACAAGCCATAGGTATAATAACGTACCAAGTAACGCCTCCTTGCCCAGGTGGTGAATGTTGCAGTAGATGTGGTGGTCAGTTGCTACGACCGGCTCTGCTGTCGTTTCACCTCCAGCCTCCATTAATTTTAGCTTCGCCGTCAAATCTTGGACATCTGTAAAGTTGAATACACTGTTATTAGTGTTGATATCTGCTATTGTATTTCTAAGTACCACACATCGTCATGTAATTTATGGTGATCATAATCAATTATTTTTTGGTCAACGCTATAGAGGTGCACGGTTAATGAAACTAACCGATTCAATACAACAGTTCTAATTTCGGAATAGCCGAATGCAAGGAAAACCGTTAGCTATTGTTACGCGTGCGGTCCGCTACGCAGGTCAAAATTAGTAGCGCACATGTTCAAACAAACTGGTATTGTTTACATGGGATCGGTGAGCGCGCGCTGCCACAGAATTGGGTCTACCGCCTACGCCTGCAAGCTTAGATTTATGACTTTTACTTAGGTATTATATTGATTGTGTCCAATCAGGGGTTCTAACAACAAAGGGCGTCTTTCCATGAGACTGCTTGTATACCTAAACCTAATTTTTAGATCAAGTAAGCAGGTCACTCTTGAGAGATTTGTCGCTAGAAAGTCTTATCCTCTGACTAAGTCTGGTAAACTTATCTGCTATCTGACCACTGTTAAATAAGCCCAACTGCAACGCAACAGAGTTCTTGATAGAATGATAATAATGTACAAAGACTCAGAATTCTACATTGTTCTCAATAAACAGCAATGTTTCGTAAACAAATCCTATTCCTGCATAATTTCGACCAATAACAAGAACCAAACCTTAAATAAATAATTCGCATGGTGTAAACACGTTGGACGCGGCATAATTTGTGGTTTATTTATTCAGGATGAACGATCAGCTCGCGCGACCTCCGTGTAATGTCGTTTTTATTATCCAGACGCCGATGACGTCTGTCGAATATCAACAGAACCGTGTAACGAACTTTGTGGGACGTCTAGTTCCCAACGCAGTGGTCAGACTGGCAATAAAATCATGTTCTACAACAATAGACGCTTTGTTGTAGTATAGGTGCCTTCTTTAAAAATAATATAGAACAAGGCTCCAAACTTGACATGGAGTGTTGTCTAACACTTGTGCGCTTGTTACTAATGCGGTTTGTTAATTGATTACTAAAAGACCAGGCAAATAAACAACTAAGGATATTGTGGCAGTATCTTTACATAGTTAGACCTACATACAACACATGGTTTTCAATTAAACAAAGGTAGGATTCCCTTCAGGACTGAAGGGAATCTTGGATATCACGCTATGCATGATGTGAGCGTTCCTCACAGTCCGAAAAAGTATGCAGAAGTAGGTACTTGACCACCCCCAGATTGCGGAATAACCACTTGCTTTTATCCCACTTGCTATTAACATTACTGTAATAGCCAGTGACGTGATCAGTGATGTTAACGCTAGCAGTGTGCTATTTAACATACTTAGGGCGCAGTTAAAGGATGCTTTTGTATCAGTATCATACCTGACTTAAGTGCTCGTTTGATCACCCTCCATTGCCTCGCATGGTATAGAGACATCACCAACACCACGACAAAGAACACGATACAGCCACTAGCGGCCACGCTAAGGCTGGTCGTCTGCAGGTCCCACGACACTTCGTCATTAGCCGTCACTTCACTATCGTAGTCCACATACTCGTACTCCTCATCACTGGGTACCAGTTCACTCGACTCATTGTTTTTTTTATGCACCTGATTCGGTGTATTGAAGGGAGATATCTGGGCCTCGTACAACGACTGGCAGATAGTGTCCCTGTGGATTTCGCAGGGGTATCTGACAACCAGCCTCTTGGTGGGGTCGCATCGGGTGCAAGGCACGCAGGTGCCACGCTGCCGGTCCCACCAGCTCTGCCCGCGCTCGCAGGCGCCGCTTCCCGCCACAGACCCAAGTGCCAGTGTAGCAACCAGCAAACACAACTTGGGTATATCTCCTCGCATTACCTGTAACGTGTGATTAATGAGTTAGTACAATGTAAGTAGCAAGTAACACTGCAACATAATTGCCTCCATTTTAGGGGTGAAACTATGTGCAGTATGAATTCCGATAGGCTTAGTAGGTAGGTTTTTACTGTTGTATATTAATGTAGCTGTTAATAACATACTTAATCAAAATTAAATGCAAAGTAGGTTTAAGTGCCCTATGGTCTATTGAAATCGACACAAACAAAAGGTACCTATACAAGAAGTAGAGATAGCACCACTAAAGTTCAGTAGACTTTATTGACTGACCAATTTTATTTGCAAAAAAATTAAATTTTGACAATAATTTCCTGTTCTTTTGAATTAGATGCTTATCAATAAAAATTACGGGAAGCAGTCTCTCCCGTATAACATAGGTAAATACATTATTTGGCAAACATCTATAGTTAATTAATTATAAACAAATAAATATTGTATTCATTACCTCCTTGCTGACACTCATGTATGCTGCCTAAGTATTCATGAAGGACCACATCTCAGTACGGAATAATTATGTTCGTTTAGAAAGCTCACTTTCACCGGTGTCACTGTCGAATGATTTGTGGTAACTATTTGTTTTAGCTTCTGAGTTAAATCCATTAACACTTTGGTTTATCACTCACACACCCACAGTCGTTGTTTTTGATTATAAGTAAGCTAATAAGAGAGCGCAGGACGATGCGCTGTGGTTTGGCCGCCGTCGCCGTGCGTTCTGCGCCGCGCGGGAGACGCGGCATCACATTCAACTGTTCTGGCGGTCCCCTCCTCCCACGCAGGATGCGCGTACGAGTTGCCCGGCAATAGAAACGTACGGTCGATCTATTCGACGTTTCTTTTGAGTATCTATCAATTTGATTTTATAGAAAAATTGGAACATGTCCATTGCAACCTTGTCCTATTTATTGGTGTAGCGCAGTTTGATCTGCCTAGCTAAATTACTCGTGATTATAATTTGGTTTTCTTTTAAAGTGTACGTAAGCTATCTTGGTATTAGATTCTAGGTACTTATAGATATTTTGGAGAATTAAGTAGATTACCTGAATCCCAAATTCTGAAGCAATCAATAAGTTTGTGAATAGAGTCATTACTTTTAGTCTAATGTTTGATGAATTCCGAATTAGCTGGAATTATAGTTAGGTTTTTGATAACAGATTGATTGCATTCGTGGTTTGCCCACGGCGGCCAATACGGCGGCAGTCAATTGGCTATTGGACACCAAAAGTTCGAAAGAGTTTTGAAAAACCAATTGTCCTGATCAGAAAAAAATTGAATTAATCCGTTTTTTTTAAATGAACTAATACATATTCACTTCGATTTAATGTCAATTACGGATCAAACATGTAAACATTTTTATTGACGAGGATTATTCGTAAGGGTATTTTCCTGAATTATTTTAATTGAAAATATAGTAATCGGACTATTCTGTAAATGTTAATAAAAAAAATTGAGAACACAGTTTTTATTTTCATCGGTTAGAAATGGAAAAGTCTGCGTAAAACAAAATGAAACATTCGAACCTGTCATTCGTGTCAAATCGTTTGAAATCCGTCATCATCAGTGTTGTTAGCGTAGAGTATTTTTGGCTCTTTTGGGGAAAAGAAAATAATGAAAAGACATGAAGTGAATTTGAACCCACTAATAAAATCTAGCAAAATAGTAATAAATATGATCAAATCTTAAAGTCTTAAATATGATCAATTTTAATGAAGACGAAGCATATCGGATGTTTAAAGTATGATTCACGATTCAGTTCAAATATTCATTGACCTATTTTGTGAATAAACATTGTTTTCATATCTTTCAATTTTTTTTTTGCCTTTTTGAAACAATCGCGAAAAATGCAAACCATTTCATTACGGAAAGAAATTTAATTTGGAGTAAATTTATAAACTTCATCTAGCAGCTCCGAAACCAATCATTAGATTTTCATTAGTGTCACTGTCATCAAGATCGGTGTTCCAATATTTAATTTAAAGTTAGGTTAGCATTCAATTTATTTGCCACTCTATTTAAGAACCCTAATCAGAGAGAAACAAAAGACCTTAAAATATTTGCAAAATAAGCATCTCCTGACTATTCAAAACTTCATGGCATAGAAAGATTCGAATTCCGAATCATCTTGTCACTATTGAACTCGTAAATTTTTTATCAAAAATATATGTTTTTCTAGAGTTAAGTGAGTGATTATTATAAGAAACATAAGTTAGTTAGTGTAGCTAGGATCTACGGATATATATTACGAATATAGTGAATAACTTGATTTGGTTTTATTTAAGCAACAAAATATGAGCGCAAATAATACTAGAAGACGAAATTCTCGAGGACGACACATTCAAGGTGACGATCAAGACATTATTCAAGATCCCTACATTTCCTCCACGGTCTTTATCCCTTACCATACCATAACACAACCAAGAATAAGGAATATAAGAGCTGATTGTGTTGGATTGTTTCATCCTCTACCAAGTACCTACCTATTCCTCATGTTCCTTTGTTGTTATTCTGTTATATTGCGTAGATAGTAACTGAATATTATTACTTAATGAATTTCCTATTCCATTCCAATTAGCATTAAATTGTTGATCATTCTTCCTCATGCTATAATTATGGATACTCCTAACTCCTAACTTTTTCAGGTACAATGACCAATGTGACATCTAGTGCAGAAAACTTATCTACATCTAAATCTATAGTTCTAGTTGCCATAATATTTGTATCATCGTTGTTAGCCCTCGGCCTGCTATATAGACAGTTCCCAGATTTAGAAGAGTAAGTACTAACCTACCTATACACATTACAATAATGAATACTACTATGACATGAAAGAATATACCTAATAAGGAATATTTATTATGCATACCTTGACATCTTTTCTACATCATTTTTTAATAATATTGTAAAGTGCTATTTAGATCAAAAGATAGGCAAGTGAAGGCCATATTGCCATTGTGACTTAATCCACTAATTCCTAACTATAAAATTTGTTTTTTTTTTATTTCCAGACATGAAAAACAACACATACATTTACCATGGGACCTTGAAGATGCTAAACATTTAGGTTTAGTACTAGACCGTTATAAGGAAAAATATTTTTATGAAGTATTATTTGGAGTCTTCTTAGTTTATATATTGTATCCTTTTCACATATCCTGCACTTGGTTTGAACATTTACATATTATGAATATTTATAATTGATTTCTTTAACTCCTACCACAGTTTGCAAACATTTGCAATACCCGGATCTATTTTTCTAAGTATTCTTTCAGGGTTCTTGTTCCCGTTCTATCTAGCATTACTTCTAGTTTGCTGTTGTTCAGCAATTGGTGCAAGTTTATGTTTCTTTCTGTCAAACCTTCTCGGGAAGAAGTTGGTGAAGAAATTTTTCCCAGAAAGAGCTGCACAGTGGGCTACAGCAGTCACAAAGCACAAAAATAATTTACTCAACTATATCATATTTTTGAGGGTTACACCCTTTTTACCAAACTGGTTTATAAATATGTCAGCACCTGTAATTGGAGTGCCTTTAGTACCATTTGCATTAGGAACATTTATTGGTAAGTTGATCTTATTTATTTTATGACACAACTTTTATGCACATATTGTTTTTTAATAGGTAAAGAGCACTTACAGCACTTACTTTGAGCAGATAATAGAACTGTTTATATAAATGATCTTTGTTTGCAGTTTTATAGTCAATGAGGAAACTCATTTCTATCAGATGAATATAATGAAAGATTTTTCCATTACTTTTTTTTCTCTTACTACTACTATTTGGCACTTAGTTATAATGCTTAACCTCTTGACGGCCAGAGCATAAACGCACGGAGTGCCCTCCACGCCAAACCACAATTTCACCTACCCTTTTGTCACATATTTGTGTCGTTTGGCGTTCAGGGCACGCGCTTGCTTGTCACGTATACGAGACTATGGCAGTCAAAAGGTTACCATAAATATATGGTAGCTATTTTCCAACTTTTCTTGTATGTTTTCCAGGTGTAGCACCACCATCATTTGTGGCTATAAAAGCTGGACAAACTCTGCACACATTGACATCAACTAGTGATGCGTGGTCATGGACATCAATCAGCGTGCTGAGTCTGTTTGCACTAATCTCTCTTATACCAGTATTCCTAAAAGACAAGTTGCAAAAAAAATTTGAATGAGAGCATTTAGTTGATTTTTAGTTAATTTTATTTATTTATTTAATAAATTGGTGTTTTGTACATTCCATTCCATGTGTTTTATTGTTGTGACCCTGTCATCAGCAGTAGGAACCGACATGAGCAATGAAAGTGTGGTTCCCCATAGAGTTCTGTATGACAGGTCTCCAGTACCACCAATTGTACCATACTGCAAAAAATATTAGTATTATACAGGGTGGCCGGAACATTGACGTCCAAAAATAAAATTTAGGTCCCTCGTACCGTGGGGTATCCGAATCACCCCCATGTAAGTTCCGCGACTTTTCATAGTTTTCGAGTTATGAATTTTTTTTCTGATTTTTTGAGAATGATCGAACTGACAAAAAAGTACAAGACTTTGTCGAGATTTTTTTTTTGCAACTGAATCTTCATGAGTAGTACTTTTATGCATAAAATAATCAGCTTCGGAACTGTGATTAAAGTTATGAAAAAGATGGTCTAAAGTGAAAAAATTACGTTCTGTAAACGGTGACGAGGGGTGCCCCTCTCGCCACCGAGAGTGAGAGAGATAGCAGAGATAGTAAGGCGCGCAACCGAAGCCAACGCAAAACAAGTACGTCAGTCGTGCTCACATTGTGTTTACTGCTATACGCGTGTCGCCATTTTGAATTCTGAAGCCTGCTTAGGAACCATGAAGTCACATGTTTAAATTTGTTATTTAAAGTTGAAAATTTAAGTCATAATTTACCGAACGTAATTTTTTAACGATCATTCTCAAAAAATCAGAAAAAAATTCATAACTCGAAAACTATGAAAAGTCGCGGAACATACATGGGGGTGATTCGGATACCCCACGGTACGAGGAACCTAAATTTTATTTTTGGACGTCAATGTTCCGGCCACCCTGTATACTAGGTATTTTTATGAGGAACTAAGAATTAATATCTGAAAGATTATAAGGAAAAGGCTCATAAGATAGTAATTATGTATGGTAGCAGAATTTCTACTTACATAAATAAGTTTCTTTAAGTTCAACTTTCAATGACTTGCATTGATGTTTACATTCTTCAGCTGGTACTAAATGTATATCTCTAGATCCACTTAATGCTAACAGAAATGAGAAACTGCATTCTGTATCAGGTATATTAAATTTCTGATGACTTGTGTCAACTATTATAAATCTTTCAGTGCTTTGGCCAAACTTTGGAACAACTTTTGGTCTTGGTATAACTTGGCGTAGCACCTTTGCTACATTCATGTTGTTGAATTTCCTGAAATAAGAAAAAAAAATTTACTATGTAAATTTAAATCAAATTGAATAAACAATTTTTTATGATTTTACAACATACCATACATAGAAACTCTTATCTTCTAATGGTCTATCAATAAATAAATCTTTGGGACTTAGGTTGTATTTATTATTTGTTAGGATCTTTGGAGATTCTTTGTCAAATGTATCTCTGTTTCTTAGATACATGTTCTTTAGAGCTCCCATATCAATGACTTGTTGTTCAGTCTGAAAGAAACGTAAATAATTTTCTTTACTATTCAATGTGATAGGACTGTAAAGGGTTTGAATAATATGGGGACAGCTAATTAAGTAAGTTGCAATGGAAGATAGCATGCTGCAGAGGGTTGGACCTTCTAACCCAATAAATTGGCGTAATATCAGAAAGATCTTCATCAGAGTAATTTGAATAAAACAGTTTGAGTGGTTACACCAATCTAACCACATACTCAACTCTGTAAGATCAAGTTGGTAATAAAAGGTGTTGTGGAATTACAGCAGTATTGTAAGAGAAATTGAAGTCTTACCTCATAAATAAAAGGTGCAGTTTGTTGTTGGCTGACAGGGATAGGATCATTCACTTCCCTGATATTATTCACTGTGCTGCATGGCCAACAGTCCATGTCCACCACAGAAAAGTATGGGTTCTGAATCAAACATGTTTCATGGTAGAAATCTGAAAAATATTCAAAATTCATCTTTGTGTCACTGGCACAACTCAGTACTTATTTTCAGAGCCCAAAACTTCACCACGTCCACAGCGTCATTGGTGGCAGCGTAGGAAGTAACTATGTTTCGGGGCACAGTAAGCAGGATACGAGGTGGAATAGGTGGTGGAGTAATATTACACTTACCAGTCAAGGAAGGAAGGTGGTGGAGTAATATTACACTTACCAGTCAAGGAAGGAAACAATGATATTAATGGTATTGATATCTTCCTTAGAAGTTTTAAACCAGGATATATATACTCTTGTAAGTTACATACAATACTGCTGTAAATAATCTTATGATTATAAACAATATACGCTCCAATGATCATTCCGAGGAGTAAAACTCTTAACCTAGTAACATAACGACGTGGAGTGGTAACTTCTGGGCGTCCAGTAGTCTCCAATGTTTTAAGAGATCTAAAATATATTTTTCTAAATTCTGCTTCACTCATGCCAGCGTCACCGCATTGTTTCTTGAGATTTTTTATGGAGTTTGCATATTCTTGTATTGTTTCTTGGTTCGACATGATGGGCGTACAGTCATTTATACTAAATTAATTAGAATTGGTTGCATTTATTCACATTTATAAATAATGCTCTAATGACAAATTAAGTGTAAAACTGTAAACGTTTTCAAAACAACAACAGCCGATTTCAGTCAAACAATAAACAATTTAGTCTTATCTGTCACTGTCAAAAAGCCTATTCTTGGTGTTGCCAGCTTTCTGTCTAAAAAATGAGTCTTGGATGAAAGTTGAGGATAGTAGACAAAAGTCGTTTTTGAGTGCTTCGTTAATTTACTGACATAGATGCAGGAATGCAGGTAGTCTACAATGTTATAGATTCTCTCTTGTTCTTCTCGTGTATATGTATGTATAAAAATAAGAAATTAAAATAGAGACACATTTAGCCTACACAACAATGGTATGGTGTCCCGCAGAGGTCTGTGCAGATATTCCCATTTTAAGATTTAAGTAGACTTCATGAAAATAAGTTATGTTGTCAATTGGTTTCGTGATTTTAGTTTTTAAAGGTCCTCGCCCTAGTATTGATTTATAAAACAACATGAATACTGAGACATCCCATGTGGTTCTGAATCAATAACTACCTACATACATAGATTTATTAATTGCGTAGCTTGCAAAGTCTCACAAACGGCCTTTGTATTATGTAGGTTAGTGTTACTAGAAGTATTTGATAAGCTGTGACGTTAACTGCCTACTTACATGAATAATTATACAATCATTAAATCTAACGAATTGTTCGTAGGTCAAGTGATCAGTGGAGATGGTCTTGCATCAATTCAATTTAACTTTAAATGGGAATCTGGAATATAAGTAAATGAGAAAACGGGACGGAGGAATCTCGGTGTTTGGTGTGATGGTCACCCATCCACGCACCGACCTAGGCGATCCCAGCTTAACCTTGAAGATCGATCCGTGCGGCTGTTATTATTTAACCACTTCACTCACTTACCTTTCTGCCGTCTCACTCCCACTCTCAAATTACCAGTGTCTTATCTATCTGCTGCTGGGGTACCTGCGACATTGTGGAGTCTATGTGCTGGGGAAGGGCTATGTCCAAATGACAATAAGTCTTAAAATAATTTGTGTTGAGTCAATATTTTGATATAATTTTGTAGGTTGACTCAAATACTTCTAATTTAACATAAAAACATACGCAACATTCAGGGGTAAGTTTTGAACTAAAGTAGAAAAAGTAAAAAAATATAAGTAATTGCACGTCTTTAGGTCTCTTAGATTCGAAGATATTAGCATACCCTTGATCTATTGATTAAAAAAAGTAAATGCCTGCCATTCGCGGGGTGTTGGGTTAGGCGTATTTATAAACGTGTAGATATTTGTCGAAAGAAATGAGTCTATAATATGCCCTTAAAGTATCGGTAACCGGTTATTAGAACTGGCTTACAGCTAGGAATTAGCGTGGCGAGGAAAAATAATATGAAAAGGGACTACCTTGTAAATACAGTACTTAATAAATGCTGTAACATTAAGTAAAGTTACGGAGAAAAAGATAAGAACTACGAAGACAAAGAGAGATGAGAGGAGACCACTGAGACAGTTATCGGACACGACGGCAGAGAGGAGGAAAGATGGAGACGACAGTTATGAAGACCAATGAACAAGAATTCGTTAAACTGAAGTAAAAATGTTGAAACGACAACTCCATAAAAATTGAAGAAGACATTTGAAAGACATTTGTCCACTGCTGCGACCTTCCTTCAGCGTTCAGGACTATGAGGGTGTTTATTATGATAACTTTTACCCGATTGTAACCGTTTTATCATATCCCGTTTAATCAGCGCTAATGTTATTTGCATAACAGACTGAAATACCTATAGTCAATATCTTAGAGATATACCTAGACAGAAAATATTTTCTGTCTAATGGATGTTCTATATAATCTTAAAGAGCGGTTTGATTAGTTTTCATCTAATAAATCAAGGCTTAGGATGAAACACGATGTACCTACCCTAATCAATAATGTAACTATGATTGGATGATATTAGGTCTGAACGTAACTCATTTGTTAAAAAATAAAAACAATTAGAAACTAATATTGGTTTCTTTCACTGAGACGATAAGATAAGACAAAGTAACTACGTGTTGGGGCCTTTTGATAACACCACTGATGTATAGAATGCTGTCAATACGACGATATGCTCTCTTACGACTACAAGTTTTAAAATAAACAACATATTTTTTAATTTTAAAACATATTGGCGATCTTAGTGCGGTTAAAGTTCGTGGTTTTCATAAAACAGTATTGCAGAATCATGTGATTGAACGTCTCTTACGTTAAGTGCAATTTTATATGGATAATGTCAATTTACGACTTCAGAAAATGCAGGAAAAAGAAGACTAGATGGATTTTGATGCAAGAGCGCATGGCGCGACGTGGCGATGGCCTCTACTGCTATCTGTCGTGCTTTTGAACGTAAGTCTGTCTAATCATAATAAGTAAATATTTATTTTGTCTTTTCGAACAATATTTTAAAATTCTTTATTTGATTTTCAACACAATCAGCAATGTCACTAGCTAAAGAGATAAAAATATAAACCACTCCATAACTTTTTTTAATAGTAGCAGTTCACTTATCCATAAGCTGTGTTCGTTGGTTCAGATTATTCAGTTGTTACGAGTCCATGAATTATATCAATGCCACAGTGACGTCAGGCACTCGTTTGTGTGAGAAAACACTCATGCCACAGATGCACACAACACAGGTGGAAGATAAGGAATTGCGTGATTTACTCGTCACGCGACAATACAATAGTGGAAGTGAAAAAAATGCTATCAAAATATATCGAAGTGACAATCTACTACCGTATCTAGTTTTTTTTACGATCAGTGCAAAATATTTTGAATTATCTGGCAAAAATATTGGAACTGAAGTAATATTTTATAATAACAGACAAAGATCGGTATCAACGCAACAATTTCAAGTGGTTGCAAATATGTCTTGAACGTCCAAAGTCAGCTATGATAATTCTAAAGTATGTTTCTAGTTCACTATATCGTAGTTTTTCATTTAAAATGTTTTAATAGGTATTCTGATTAGTTTATAATGCGAGCACATAGTTAGGAAGTAACCACGCAACATAATTAATCGAGACATTGATAAATACATAAATCATTTATTACCTATTTGTTCTGCAGATATGTATAAAGCTGTCTCTACATACTTGTGCCTTGAATTAAAATGAGTAGGTACGTAATATGATTGATTACTAAAGTCATTTATGTAGGTAGCATTCTTGATTAAAAATGAAACTTATGATTTATTATGTCACCTATAAGTGATTGATTCGTTAGTAATGTCTAAAGAAAATAAATAAAAACATCTTTGCCTGTATCTTTTTTACAATGTCAAGAGTTTCTTGAACGATAATTTCATCTTATCTCTTTCAAGCAAGGTAACGACAGCAAAACACAACGCATGATCGAAGCGCCCTCTTCCAGGCTGGGCTTCTTAACCTTTTGAACGCCATTGTCACATATACTTGACAAGCATGCGCGTGCCCTGTACACCAAACGACACAAATATGTGACAAAATGGTAGGTGAAATTGTGGCTTGGCGTGAAGGGCACGCGTGTGTTTATGCTCTGGCGTTCAAAAGGTTAATACACTACATTAACGCTAAATTGGGGTGAAAACAGGTCTAAGTAACATTCAAATAACTTCTAAAGTGTCTTGACTCTTTGGCTCTCCCACGGAGGACCACGGAAGAGGTGGTCTATCCCTTCTCCACTACTTAGCTTCTTTGAATAGCACAGCATAATCATCCTATAATGTTCCCACTGCTGGTATACCCTTCCTCTCTATGAAGGGGAATGGGCCCACCACCTGAATCTACCACGTTTGCCCAGTGCGAGTTGGTAGTTGTAAAATGTCTTCGAATTGTTGGTTCTAAAACATGCCGGTTTCCTCAAGATGTTTTCGTTCACCGGTTAGAGAGCAGTGGTGATGAAATAAATTACATAAAGTATGTGCCTGCCTGGGTTCTAACTTTCTAACCCACGCTATACGACCACCACAGCTCAACCGCACGCCGGTTCTTTGAACGCCAAGAACTATGAAAAAACGATAGGAAGTGCATTTAGAGATGGCAGCTAATGGAGATACAGGTAATGAAGAGTAATAACAAAAGAAGTGCTGCGACGACACCCGTAATAAATTAGGAGCAGGAGGATCAGTAGGGTAAGCTTATCCCAGTGCTGATAGGCATTGCTTTCCCAGGGTGCTGTTGCTCTAGGAAACTACAGTGTAAAATCAGCCTTCCAAGACGTCAATTTGTTTTCCTTAGTATTGTCATACTGTCCAAACATTCAGAAAATGGCATATATAAATTGTTTAAAAGGTAATACAATGTAGTGTAGATGTCAATATTGTAAGAATATGATTCCAACTTTGAAATCTCGACATTGAGTAGTGTTATGTCCGATACCTCGTACAAAGGGTTATCTATCGCTACTATAAAATCATTATCTTTTCCAGATCTGCCTGCCGAGTCTCGTGTATGCTTACGGAGTAATATTAGTACATTTGGATGAACTTCACGTGCCGATATGGCTCGGTATCTCCACTCCTGCAATTTATATCCTCGTCTACAATCTTACACGTAAGGGTTTTATAATTTATTCATTGCATTAGCATGAGCATTTCGCTAACTTCCTCAGTTGAAGTACCAGTTATGGGATTCCTAATTGACCTCTATGGTAGAGGCCCGGTAGTGAACGAAAATTCCTAAAGTTCCAATATTGTGATCATAATATTCATCAGCTGAAGACATGAAGTCGTATCTTTGGTCAGTTTTAAATAAGCTTGAATTTTTATGTCGAGTATAAATAACAGCGAATTTTTTGAATATTTTCAGAATGCTGGTGCCGGGAAGCAGCAGACTCCTGGGGCGGGGCTATCGGTTACCGCGTGATGTCGACCATCGGTCTCACTATGGTGGTGGCTAGTCTTCTCACCTGCGCATTCATACCCTATCATCTACAACCATTTGTGTATGGAATCCTTGGAGGTAATTATTTTCAACAATTTGTTCTTCTTCTAGTCATATTATTAATTCGTAATTAATCTATTTCTTTATTTGTCATTTTCAGGTTTCGGATCTTCGCTTATATCAGCTCAGGTGGATGCAATAGTATTTGATACCTACGATAGTCGGCTGGGTATTATTCGTGGTTTATGCTTCGCCGGTCAAGCAGTTGGACAAGCAACGTTTCCCCATATCATAACGGCACTGATAGACACATATGGATATAACTTTATGTACATAGTACTTGGAGCAATAATGCTTCAGACGTTGCCAGCAATTCTGTTACTGAGGGTAGACGAAAGTATACAAAGACCTATTTCCTTCTCTAGATACAGCGATTTGGCCAAAACATACGCTATTTTCAGTAACGAAGGCATGGATAAGAATTTCTACACGACTGAGTTACAACTACATGACATGAGCCAAAAAAGCTGGAAAAATCCATCAGACGATAATATGCACATGGAACCGGATTTCACTGAAGATTTTGAATACGAAGGCGATATAGTCGCCACAATAACGCCACCACCTAGTCCTGAAGAAAAGAGAAGAAATATATTCGGAGTCGAAATACTTCCCGAAATTCCGGAAGAGAGTGAAGATAGTGAGTGTGAGGAACCTCCAGAAAAAAATACGAGTAAGAATAAAAAGCGGCTTAGCGTCGTTATAAAGAGACTGAGTTCATTAGGCGATAGTTTTGACGATTGTATCAGCAAACAATTAAGACGAGACTCGCAGCCCGAGCGTGATGGTGGCGATCAGCAAGAATATTCTGAGGTTGAAGTGACATATGACAATGTATCGCCAGTAACCGATATTCAAAGAGAAAAAATATTTAATTCATTTAGTTTTCGTTGTCAGTCCGCCTATGCTAGTATGAGAAGGAGAATATGGATGCCGTCGTATAGAATTTATACGATACGAAGGAGGCTGATATTTTTCATGTATAACATTAATGATACGTTTTTGAAGCCTTTGACGAGATCGTTGTCGTGTTGGAAGTTCTATCCGTCATTAATGTTATATTTCGCTAGATTGAGTTTAACGTCAGTAATGATGGTGTCGCTGTCTATAATTGCTTCTGAAATGCACCCGAAGATATCAATATCCGACGCAAACTTCCTAATGACATTGTATGGCTTTACTTGGGTATGTTTCTTGATGAGTACGCCATGGCTTGCACAAACGCCGAAAAGAAATTTCAAGTACGTCGCACTTTTTGGCTTGGTGGTATCCACTTTAGGGTGCTATGGTAAGTTCCAAAATAGCATAATTATGCTTCTTTTGTTTAAACTTTACCTTTTTATTTATAGAGGACTTTATCTAGCCGGCTATCACTAGTTAAATTAAGGATATCGAATGGTTTAGATAAAGATAGATATAATATTTTTTGTAATATCTGGAAAATTGATTATTATTTGACCTCAATTTGGGTTTTTTTGACAAATGCTTGTGTCTTTACCACAGTTCTTACTCTTTTTTACTTGTTGCAGTTTTAGCAGTGGCAGACAACCATGACTCATTCTCCATCGGATGCGTAATAGCTGGGTTCGGATATGGTGCCATATCATGCTGCTGGGAAACCGCAGTCCAAGACTTTGTCGGCGCAAGAAAATGGCCGAAACTCCACAGTCCTCTAGAAACGATCTCAGGAACTCTACTAGCTGTCTTTGTAGTAGGAATTTCTTTCATCGTTGATCAAGACAGAGGTTTACAGTTTGCTATGTTTATTTTAGCCCTAATATTATCAATCATAAGCGTCGTATGGTTGATAATAGCGATCGCTTACATCTACATTACAAAATTAAAATCCGTGAGAGTAAATAAACGGTGGACATTTTAATATGTCTATGAAAGTATAGTAAAAATGGTTAAGTTTAACCTTTTTTATTTTGTGCCGTAAGCAACGAAAGTGGAACAATAAACTATGTGTGGTGCAGATGTGAAGTTGTGATATCAAATGTTAGGTCCATAAGTAATTGTAATGTATAATTAATCAGTAAATTATATTTTATAAATTGTATAAACTATTATTTGTCTTTTTAAATTAAACAACTAGTTTATTGCTCTGTAGCTGGCCTTTTTCCAACTATGTTGAGGTCGGCTTTTAACGTACCGGATGCAGCTGAATACCAATATTTTAGGTACATGAAGTAACTGCCTATCTGACGCTGGACCTATCATGCATATGCAAATACATATACTTTGCAAATACACAGTCATAGGTATTCCGTAGTTAGTTTAGTACTACCAGTAGCAAATAGCCTTGTGGCGTCAGATACTGCAGTATGTTTTTAAATCCATATTAGATGTTTGTGACAATTTTAAAGTAAATACGAATAAGTTTGATAACAACTTGGGTGAATGATGATACTTACGGTTATTTGGTACAATTTCTATTAATATCTTGATAACTTTAGTCGGACTGCCCCAGGGTTTGATACTCGGACTGTGTTGTATTCTCATTGTTTTTTTTTCTATTAGAAAGTTCGTTAATGGCTATGGGCCCTGGATCACCCCTGTATGATTATATGTTTAGCTTTCGACTGAAATGGATGCAATATATTCCGCCTTACCTACCCCTTTAAGGAATGCGTGGTATTAAAATTATTAAGCTTTATTTATATTATGAAGATAATAATTATGTTGTCACACGTAGACTATGTAGCACGAATTTTTTAATAATTAATCATTTCTCTTCCTTGAATTCTGCGTGGTTATCTGCAGCATACCGATCTAAGGTTGTTATGATACGACTCAAATGTTTCGGAGAATGATGCGGGCTTACTTGAATGTGTACCAAAAGGGGTAGCTTGGGGTCTATGGTAATTGTTTGTCACGGGAGAATTTTCTCGTGGCTATACCTCCTGGCGTTATGAATATTTAAATAGTTTTCTTTCTTCTTACTTATTGTACCTAACTGTTAGTCCTACTTCATAGTATTTCGCTCCATCCACTACATCAGAGCCGGAAATAGTATTAGGTATGTCCCAATTACTGTGCTTTTTATCTATACTATATCTAGGTAATGATTCAATTTGTCGGCAAGCAACAAAAACGTAGTAGATAACTCTACCGAAGCTTCTTTTAAGTCAATGACCCTTATGGCATAGTTCAATAACTTCGATACATAGCTAACGCGTAGCGTTGGATCTCTGTATCCAATAAACATATTTTCGATCATTCCCTAGCAGAGAATTCATTATCTCAATAACAATACGTACTGAAAAGCCGCAGGATATGAGGTGTCAACATTATTTGCCTCCTGTCGGCCTAATCTACTTCGTGATGTAAGTAAATGAATCTTATGTTAACAAAGCTTGTTTTATGCCGTCATTCATATGTGTTGGGAGAAACACAAGACCCGGCATTCGCGAGAAAACCTCATGAGATAAACGACAAGCGTAAACGAAATTTTAAACGACGAAATTTTGCCAATTTCTTATTAAAATGACGAAAATGGCATTCGAAAAAAACGACCTAAAAGGAATTTTAATTTTGGTGAGTAACTATTAGTTGAAAAAGAATGTCAATACCTCTATTAAATGTAAAACTTTGATTATTTTGTTTAAAATCTTGTTCACAATTCTTAATAAGTCGGTCTTTTTTAGGTATTTTTCGCTATCCCAATGATAGCGTCCACAAATATTAACTGCAGTGGTAGAGCCTTCCACTGCGTCAACTCCACACATTTTATGATATGCGTGGACTTGGGCGGGGGCTTGTCCACAACTATTGATGACTTCGTGATACCATGTCCAGCCACCACAGTGTGTCATGAAAATAACATTTTTGAATGTGACTTTCCCGAAGTATTTACACCACCTCCACATCAAGTTATTGGTGTTTATAAACAAAGTGATACAAGTGAACCAACAACAGTGACTAACAGTGTAACGCCGACAAGTGATATATTCAGTGTGTTTAAAGAAAATTTAATTACTACAACTTTGTCAAAACCTGAAGACGTGACACCTATAGTGAAATTAGAAGTACTAGAAGGTATTAAAGATCTCTCTGGAGTTAACAATGACAACACTACGGAGACGAGTTTAAAAGTGACTCCTAGCTTCATCGACAGTGGTAAAGAAATTCTCAACGATAAACAAGCA
Organism: Noctua comes; assembly: GCA_963082995.1. Classification (NCBI taxonomy): domain Eukaryota; kingdom Metazoa; phylum Arthropoda; class Insecta; order Lepidoptera; family Noctuidae; genus Noctua; species Noctua comes. The sequence continues at coordinate 6,695,341 of OY720271.1, forward strand.
AGTAATAAGACAATAACAACTTCCGTCACCGATAACAACAAAAATCTTGAACCAGCCGTAGAAACATCAATACATAAAACAGTAAATACTTCCTCAACAGATAATTCTAAATCTATTGATATGGTCACGTCCGTCATAGGACTTATTAATTTAATTTCTACTGAACCTCCAAGTGTAGCGAGTAAAAAGACGTCTTTCAATGTATTAACTCCTTTAGATAGTTTATATGATAACACTGCAACTACAACCGAACAATATATCTCTAAAGAAGTAACAATACACGGTGAAAAAGTTAATCATGTTACGGATAAATTAAATATACCAACAGAAATAATATTTACTGAAAGTTCTGTTATTCCTAATGCTGTAACAATAGTTACGAGCCCCAAAACAACGACGGATAACACGTTTGTTCCCTTAGGACTAGTTGACTTAATTGCTGCTGATTCTGAACTAAGTGTACCAAGCATAAACGGTAACGCAGCAACGACTACGACCGATCAATCTATCACTAAACTAGAAACAACATTAAGTGAAAAACCTGTTACTGCGGAAGTAATAAGCACGAACCCTGTAATAAATGCGGTTGTGCAAAATGTTATAAAAACTGGAGTAAATAATAATGTTTTCACTGAATTAAACTCGACTGGTGGGATTACAACAATTGAACAAGTACCAAGTCTGCAAACAACTATAGAGAAGACTTTTATTCCAATAACAACAGAAGCCAATATTGTAAACACCACAGAGACGTTTACAAAATCTGAAGTTTTATTCAACAATGACTCACCCGCAGATAATCAATCCATTGTTACCCAACCATTAGATATTGTCATAGGTACAAAATCACCAATAGTAGTTCCAGATAACTTATATCAGATAAATGAAGAATTAAATCTAACATTGGTAACAGCAAAAAATATTACGACCGATACTATAACTACTACTGAAAAGGATAAGGCAGTGTTCAAGGCCTCAAGTACAGATATTGTCAACAGTAAACACACAGAACCCACTTTATCTACGCCAACTACTATAAAATACCTTACGATTGAGATATTGAGAGCTGAAACTTCACAGACTGAGTTACCACCAACAAACGCACCGGCAAGTGTTAATGAACCAAATTTAGAAAATGTTGGAACTACCGCAATTTTGAGTGTTCGTACAACACCTGCTACTTATAACGTGACAATGGACCCAGTTACAAAAACAGATTTGACATCACAGTCAGATATTGTGACAGAACCGCAGAAAGTTGGAAATAAAATTCCAGAGCCTCAGAAGTTGCCAGTCAATTTGGGAACAATTTTGTTCCAGGAAAATTTGAATACTGAAAAAACCGTTCAAAATGTCGTTGATCAAACGACAACCTATTGGAGTCCTGTTGAGAAAAGTGTAACTACCCCAGTTCCAAGTGACGTCACTGAAAACACTAATCTCAGTCGTATTGTCAAACCTATTAACCAAGATAACATCTCGGTTACAGATATTGTTAAGACTCGAGACGTTTTAAAACCAGAACCCTATGAAATACCTCTGACAGTAAACTATGATCCCAAACTTGCCATTACTACGCACAAAACTGTTCAAACAACACCAATAAGTATAGATTCCACGCTGCCATTTGAACAAGTATCAACCTATACCCCAGAAATAGTCGATTTTTATAAAGCATCCACGTCTGGTAACAAGATTGAAACTAGTACAATATTCCCAGTAAATGTAACACATACTACTAATGCTAAATACGTCACAGATATACCCATAACAACTCTACCACCGCAAGAATCAACTAGCCAAATAATTCGCACAGTAAAACAACCTAATTCACCAAGTGATATGGTTTCTACTACTTTTGTAACTGCTGGATATGATGTACAAAATACAAAAGATTTGATTACATCAAATTGGAAAGATTCAGTCAACATAGACGCTGTAAGTTCTAAAGTTGATCCAAATGCAGATGTCAATAAAACGAAAACTGTAAATACGATAGAAAGGAAAATTAACGATAGTGCTACTTCATCTGCGATTAATGACAAGGATGAAAGTATCAAGATTGTGTCAGTATTGGATATCGTTAATTCTTTAGGAAAAGTGATGGCAACCGGGACGGTGCAACAGTCAACTCCAAATCCTTCATTATCAAATGATTATGTCATAACAACTGCGTCACAAGAGTCGGGTGCTTATGTAACTGCAACTGATAATGTTTCTGATTACACTTCAGTGCAAGTTGGAGAATTCGTTAGCCAGAAAAACCCAGAAGAAACTGTGTCCTTGGCAGAAGCGAAGAATTCAGTTTTGTCTACATTAAGCACATTGCCAATGATAGAAATAAGTACTGAAAAAGTTCAATATGTTGGTACTTCAGCACCTATTCCTAGCGTGATAGAGGCCAAGCATGCAAATCCAACAAAAATCGTAGTTGATTATGTGGAAACGAGAACAAACGACTATGTATCAACAGACGCTATGATAAGTCAGTTAAATAAACTGCCTATTGTGCTAGCAGAAACTTGGCCAAGTTCAGTAAAAAGTGTTACACCGGGCACGGTTGTAACACCAGTTGGTTCTATGATAGTACCGGTATATGACGAAGTTACGACGATAAAAGATGATACTTTTATTATTAGTTCGACAGTCGCTACGGGTAGTAGTAATACAAAAACGAGAACAGAATCCCCGCTATTAACGTCAACAGTAACAGAGCCAGAAAAGGTTAAAAAAAAAAATAAAGAGTCATCGCTACTAACATCAGAGGTACCAGTCGCACAAATGACTACTGAACCTACCCATACTAATAAGGTGTTTTCTAAAACTACGCCGTTGGCCGTGATTGGTGAGATAAATCAAAATGTCCTAACTGGAATAAAAACTACAAAGCCACAGAATGTTTTGTCGACAATCAGCAGCAATATTCCTCTATCAACGTCAACGCTTCCAATAGCAAGAGTTACCGCTGAACAAATAATTACTACAGAACCTACCTATACAATTAATACATTTGCACAAACTATGCCATTAGCCTCGACTGGTAAGACGAATCAAGATGTCTTGCCTGGAATAAAAACTACAGATTTGCCTCAGTATGCGATATCAACATTAAACAAAAATATTCCTCTATCGATGCCATCGCTATCTACAGCGAGAGTTACAGCTGCACAAATTATTACTGAACCTGCCAATACAACTAATACATTAGCTCAAACTACGCCGTTACAGAGCCAGAACGTCCTAACTGGAATAAAAACTACAGATGTGCCACACTATGTGACAAAAGGAAAGAACAATATCCCTCAACCAATGCCATCCCTAGCTATAGCCGAAGTGACAGCTCCCCAAATGACCACTGAACCTTCCCTTACTATTGCATTTGCTCAAGCCACGCCACCTTTGGCTTTGGCTGGTAAAACGAAACAAGATGTTCTATCAGGAATAAAAACCACACATTTGCCACAATACCTAACGTCAACAGTAACCAGCAATAATCCTCAATTTATTAGTGATATGACAACTGAAAATATTATCGATTCACTCGCTGCTCCAGAATCTATGGTAGAAACTATAAATGTAACTGGAGATAAAATAAATGAAACATATCTTAGAGAAACAATTTCGAGTGACGCTATTTACAATAATCCAACAGTTAGTAATAGTGTTAAGACAGTTAAAAACATGATTGATCATGAAAGCATAATTATTGGAACTGTTTTTAAGACTGTGAAGTCAACGGATATGACTAAAGCAGAGATTGTAAACCATACTGAAAGTAATTGGATAGGATCAGATATCAATATAGACAGTATTAAAATAAAGGAGTCAGGAAAGGCGGATGATGATGGAAACGATGAGAAAGAAGATTCGAAATCATCGGTTACGAAATCTGGTACGGACGTTCAAAATTTAACCTTGGCTTCAGACTCTTCAATAATACCTAAAATTGAACCCAAAGATGGCACACCAGTAGATAAGACTGAATATAGGCTTACTACAATTACAACAACTCACAGTGGATCTGAGTCAGGTGCCCCAAACAATGAAACGCAAGTAAAACCTTTAATCACCAAAGAAAACATTTCTGATAGCTATAATAAAAATTACACAAATTCAAATATTACTACATCACTTCGTAAGTTATCTCAAAAAAACAGTACCATCAATGACGAATTAGAACAACATCTTATATCAACGAATCATACAATTACGACAGAAGTACAAAGCCATTTGAATGAAAGCAATAAACAAAGTAATAAAACGAATGATGATGTACCATTAAGTGTAGCTAGTATGCACAATTCAAATCTTACAAACATAAAATTAAATGAAAACAGTAACGACACTAGCGCTATAACAGTTCCCGCTTCAGTTTTTAGTTGTACGAACCACACCCGCGGAAAATACGCAGATAAGAAAGACTGCAGAAAATTCTATACTTGTATAGGTAATCTACAAGCTCTATTAGGAACATGCCCAAACAATACGGTATTTAGCGAGATTAACAAACAATGTACGAGAAACTTATCGCATTGCGTAAGAAACAATCAATTCCGATGTTTATTTGAAGGACGGTTTAGTGACTTCTTTAGAGATAATATTTATTACATCTGTGTTAAAAATAGACTACATGGTTTTATTAGATATAAATTACAATGTCAGGCTGATTATCATTTAAATAAAGACTCGGTTAAATGTGAGAAAAACGAGGAGATATCAACTCAATCAGAGTCTTCTGTTAGTGAAACGAACACTGATGAAAGTAAGTCTAAACCTGAATCAAAAAAAAATGTCGGTACAGATGATTTTGAATGTGAAAAGGAAGGTAAATTTCCATATGCTAAAGACTGCAATAAATATTACGAATGCACCAAAGTCAAAAATGTTTATCTGCAAATCATCAAGAAATGCGAAATCGATGAAATTTTCGATGAAAATAAGAATAAGTGCGTAGAATCTGATAGCGGCGAGTGTTAGCGGTTTTGATGTTAAATTTGTGTTTTGAAACTTCAGCATTGTACAAATTGTTATATTTTCAACGTCTGACTTATTCACATGGCTCATCCAGCAAATCTATAGAAATGTTTTATATTGAATCACTTCGTAATGTATTACAAACGCATAGGTTACGTATTACAAAATATTTTAAGGCCTACATGTTTACGCATTTCGTCGTTGGAATAAAATAAGGTTATCTGATTATAATTAATTATTTTAATTTATTTCATCTTCTTATTAATAAATTATATTTAATAGTTAATAAAAGTACCTGTGTACGACTTATACACAGTAAATGCAGATCTTTTATTTCTGACTTTGTTCAGTCTTCCAAGTAATTAATTGATTTTCCTTAATACATATTAACATATATTATTTTACATTCGTGGTCTTCGGGCTGGGGCTCCACTATCAACAATAAACTGGTCCTCATCGTCTCTTTCTAAAGTAACACAGAAGTTATTGGAAAATATTGTACATCGAACTGAAGTTTCACCTCTGACAGGTCGAGGGGGACAGAAGTACGTCACACTATTCGGGGTATCGTCTTGTGTCACTCTGAACTTGTAATTCTTGCACTCTATTGAAGCAGGTCGTTGAGCTGAAAATCGATTGCTCAAACTAGAGCTAGACTTTTCATCGCTGTGCAAAGGATCCTTTCGGTTTTCAGAGCCATACAATTCGAGAGTCGATTTAGCCGTGTTATTGACAGGACATTTGTATTTAAGAGCTGACGTGCAAGAGCGGGTGAAGCCGTTGAAAACGGTGTTGCCTGAACACTTGAAGTTAATTCCTTGGAAGCGGTTTCCGTTGGGGACGCAGAGGATGTATCCTTTACAACCTGGGACGTTAGGGTTTGCGATCCTTTCATTTCTGTGGCATCGTAATCTTCTTGTAAAAGCTGGGTCTATAAAATTGATGGCATCTTCGCAAACTGACGTAGATTCTTCGTTGCAGAATGTCCCGACAGGGCAGACGAAGGTGGGACCGATTATTTTAGTCCCTTCACATAGCTTTACTCGGTTGTTCCGTTCGCATGTGAAGCCGTATTGGCCACAGTCATAATTCGGATTTATGTAGTACGCCTCTGTTGAACTGGCGTAAATTGATATCTGTGAAAGAGATTTCTATATTAAGGGATTTATTTTGATACTATTAAATATTAATTATATTATTTTTCATGATCATGATTAAGGCTGTCAAATTAAATAATTTCATGTTCCCCACGTGCAAACACACGTGCAAATAATAATCTCGCGTGAGATTTTTCGGTAGATCGTCGTAATCTTCAACGCAAATAACATAGTCCCTGTTTATAACTCTGAGTGGAAAACAACAGCTACTTATCATTGTTAAAATTACGGCATATAAATAACATTTTACGATATATCATATTTCTGCTCCTTAGTGATACATAAATAGATTAAAATTGTTACTTACCGCTAATAGAGCCTTTATAAGTTTCGCACTGAACATTTTGAATTTCCACTTTAAATTATGTTGCCTATGCAAAGTTCTGAACACGACTAACGGCCAATAACAGCTTTCTTTATGCTATCGAGTTAGCCGTCAATTAGTGTATTTAGCACCTCTGGGCTATGTGGAGAAATGGGTGACACATTGTCACGGATACTTCGAAAAAATCGTCTGTTTTTAACGGTATTCGTTTGCATGGGGGTTAGAAGTAGGTGACAGCGATAAATGACAGTGTTTTGTTTTTGAGCCACCTAAATATATAAAACAGTAAACTGACTGACTGACTCATTGACTGACTGGGTGGTAATTATCAACACACAGCCCAAACCGCTGGTCCTAGAGATATGAAACTTGGAGGGTGTGTTCTTTGTGAAGAGTAAGTATCCACTAAGAAACGGTTTTTGGGAATTCCACCCCTAAAGGGGTAAAATAGGGGATGGAAGTTTATATGTAAGTCTGTCAGTTTTGAAGTTAGGATCTTCAAATTTTGTATTAAGGCTGAAGATTGAAAATTAACTTATACGTGTCTCGGCATTTTTGATAATTCTACCCCCGTAGGTTTAAAGAGGGGGGTGAAGGTAAGTAATGGGATATTTACGACATCCACACGGGCGAAGCCGCGGGCAAAAGCTATTTTTTATAAAACTGGGTGTCAACTGTGCCTCGTTGGTCTAGTGTTCGCAAGCACAACTGCTGAGCTTGAGGTCTTGGTTTCTTTTCCCAGATCGGGAGAGTGTTATTTAGTTTTTTATCAGGAATTTCTTAGTACCATCCTGGAGATTGCATTTGTAACCGGTTAATGGTTATAGACTTACCCATGGGCGTACCCAGCATTTTTTAAGGGTTGGGGTAGAAGTAAATAAAACTAAGTAGTAGGAAATTAAAAATACTTTTTATTTACTGACTGATTCGTTTTATTGACTGCACTACACCTTATTTCAATAATAACCTGTGAGGGTTCTGGCTAAATCTAGCTAAAATTTCGTTTTCATATGTATGTTGTGCTTCCAGAACCCTCTTTCTATGCACACTTATCATACAGAGGAGGATTTTAATGTGAAAAATGTTAAAGTACCCAAATGAATATTTAATTTTGTCATTATATTAATTTTGCCTAAAAATTCTTAAGCTTCGGATCAGAGAGCAGGGTGGGACAAGTGCCCCACTATGCCCCACCGTGGGTACGCCCATGGACTTACCCCCTATTAAATGAGACTGATTATAACTGGCGATATGTGGATGCCCTATAGGTCACTACTTCTGCCTAATCCTCCGAGGTTATGTGTCCACTTTGTTCACACATCTGTTTTGCGTGCGGCCCGAAACTTATGCACGGAGCAAAGTACACAAGCCATGTGCACGAAGGTATCAATATACCTAGCTCTAAACAGATGGATGGTAAGATAATTAGGAAAGTATGTGTCATCAATACCTGAAATCTGCAGCACTTGATATCAAGCCTTTCGTAGTTGATATGTGAATGTGTCATAGTTAACGGCAACGTGTTTACGAACTATTCTCAGAAAGGTTTACACTGCGTAAACACTGGTAAACAGTACTTGCATGGGTGGTGTACGGTAAACTTCACGTCACTTCTACGAAATGAAGGCGCTCTGAAAGCCCAACTGTTATCATCCATGTGTTAGATCCGGGGTGTTCAACATAATTTTTTTGAGGGCCAAGTTTAGTATTTTTAACTGTGGCGGACCAAAACAAATGCAAAGTGACCTCTAAATTAAAAAAAAAAAAACAGTTTTGCCGGACTATACTGCGATGATGCGTTCTGCATTTGCGAGTAGGAGAGGTGGGGCGGGAAAAACTGTCAATTTTCGCGCAATATTATTGAGGACTTATAAATAGCTCGCGGGCCGGATGAAAGACCTATGCGGGCCGCTAGGTGGCCCGCGGGCCGTATGTTGGACGGACCTGCGTTAGATGTTCTATTTTATTTTGCTGAGCAACACAGCCTTCTCGTAAACACTTAATAAATATAATATGGGTATAAATATTTCTAACGAACATGTGTTAGGCGTTCTTAGATAGAATTTATTTATATGTGTATTGTTACCATTTGGATTTTGGTTGGTAAGTATTTGAGTAGCTGATATAATAGAAAAAATAAACAAATAAGTGTAAATAATACCTAAATGCATTTATTAAACTAAATCATACCGATATTTACAAAATAACGTAACATTACTCATCGTCGGACGAAGATTCGCTATCGCTGTCAGAACTAGAGGAGCTCGTTCTCTCTGAATCTCGTGTCATTGGTGCGCCGGTTTTTACTCTGCAGACAAAACGAAATATGTGAGATGAGATAGGATGGGGAATTACATGAGTTTATGGTGGTTCAATGGGTACAAAAATACCCTTACCGAAGCCGAAAAGCATGTTGTTCCCGTCATTGCAATATTTTGTTTGTACTGGGCCATAGCTAATATCAAAGAAGAAGGAAGGAAGAAGGAAGGGTGAAGGTATAGAAGGTCTTCTGGTTACAGAAATATTGAAGGCAAAGTACCAACTTTTTTTTTAAATCATGTTTTTGAATGTTTTAATTTAACTTGAAATACCTCCATGAACTCTGTACTATTCAATGCATCCACCAGTACAATGTTTTGAGTGCGCTACATTGAGCGCTACAGTAAACAGGTTGACGGCTTCGTGAAGGGTCGCTTACACCTTTTATGCTTTATATGATATTTTACAATAAACTGTCTGGGTAGTATGGAAGAAGAAGACATGCTGCGCCGACCCCAAATAAATTGAGGTAAGGGTGATGAATGATAAATAAAGTAAATGGCTGATACAGTGCGGCTCGCAGCGGATTAGACAAAGATCTAAAATGTATTGAATTGACATGCAGTGGCGTAGCTAGCATGGGTGGCACCCGGTGCGGGTATTGTAGGTGTCACCACAAAATTCAATCAAAAATTAAAAAATATAAAAATAAAAGTAATAAATCAAGGTAACGTTCAAGATTGAAAAGCAATGGTACATCTAATGTCACCTGCACCTTCCTACATCCAAAGGACTATAGTGGCGGTTATGCAATCTGCCAAAGTTTTACGAAATTTTATAGGTGGCACTACTGATGGTCACGGTCCGCCCCCGCCGCCCCCGCCACCCCCGCCTAGCTACGCCACTGCTGACATGAACTACCGAACAGATTAAGGGGGAAGCGTCAGGGTAACCGGCGAAATTCAAATTTTCTTACGTTTTCATGCAATTTGCAGGTCAGTCACTATTTTATGAAAAAGTCATTCAACGGGATTAAAACAACTTAAGAGGGTTGTAATGATGATTTTAATGATTATAACTCTAAGCCATGTTTGTTACGGTCGTGAATCATATTTTAACCAACATACAACCTGACCCACACTGACGCTGACCTGCTAATTGCAAAAAACGTAAGAAAATTTGAATTTCGCGGGCTACGATAGCGCATCCTCCTTAAGTTGATGAAATCAGAATGATGTTCCGAATACGTGGTAACCGTTTGTGTGTCGATGTAACTTCTACCCTGTATTAGGATGCTGATAAGCAATAGTGTGTCAACCCACAAAACGTAAAATTTGGAAATATTGATGTATTCAATTTATTTAGAATTCTTGTGACATCTTCAGGTGCTTTTTTTCCCAAAATTAAGTTTAATGTTCTCAAAATTAAGTTTAATTTAGAGAAAAAAAGCACCAAATTTTACTTTTTGTGGGTTGACACACTATTGCTTATCAGCATCCCTGTTACGACATTTTCAGTAGCAACCTGTCGTGGGACATATTATGATGTTTCAACAGTATGAAACGACTTCAACGGCTAAACAAATATTACTTCTACTCTAGCTACTAAACACAGTGCTTACTGAAATTCTTGTATTTTAAGAAATCGATAGGAGGAGGAAGTATCAGGGTTTTGATGTGGAGCGCCCTGAAAATCATAGTTTAATGTGAAGTTATCTAAATGCAGCTGTCTTTTAATATCGTCGTGTTGTCCTAGGTTCGATCCTTAGGTTGGGTATTATTGGTTTTTATTGGGACATTCTCAATAGGCGTCAGGATAAGAAATATAATTAGGGAGATGCGAGTGTAGGTACCAGTACGCCTTTTTCTTAAGAGCAGATGAAAATATGTGGCTTTGCAATACTCACAAGCTATACGCCTCTGCGACGGCCATGGCTGCCGGGTGCAGAGAGCTCGCGAGACTGGAATGTCCCTGAGCCAACATGGTCTCCACTTCCTGTTCCGGTCGGTTCAGCATCATGCCCAGGACCTGTACGCTCGCAGGCATCGCCTCTTCGAAGCCGCATTCCGCTAGGTATGTTACTGCAGTCTGTTGATAGATGATATTGTTATTTGTGGCTTTGGTATAAAGTAACGTTAGTTTTATTTAGTTCTCCTAATACATGGGACGTACGCACAACGATCAATCAATAAATGAAAAACCTTGTAAATAAAAAATATTGTACGGGAAGCTCATACAAAGCGAGGTCAGGTTATACTGGATATGTATAGTTTGATGCGTCGCCGTGTGTACAATAAAGGGTGTAAATAGACCCATAACATAACCGAAAGGCACTTGTTCTCCCCGTCTTTGCGATTAGTTTTTTGTTCTTGACCATACCTGGGAACCTTCTAGTTACGGAGATATTGGGGGTTAAAGTTCCAACTTTTTAACAAGTTTTTTTTTTAAAACATGTTTTTAATGTAAGTTTTTTACTTTACACACCTTCACGACCCAACAATTGCCAAACAAAAGATACGACTTTAACAGTCTGTTACCAAGGTTTTGTCTTGATTATTCGGGTTTGAGGCACTTGTAATTATAATGGATCTAAACTTGACAGTAAGTGCAGGGACGGATTTGAGCTAGATCGTTAGAATTGAACTATCTCAACACATCAATGAGAAGAAGGAACGAAGGAAGTAGCCGTGCGCACACGCACACGCGTAAAGCACACGGCTTCTTCCGATCGCAGACACTACAACGCTTGTTGAACCAAATAGGGCCAACCTCTTTTGTTGTCTTCATTAATCAGGTACTTACAGCAGCAATGCCCGGTAGCCCGACTATGGCGGCTTTCTTAGCTACGTCAGCCAACGCCTGTGGACGGGCAGGCACGCCCGCGGCTTCTTCACGACGAAGACGTTGTAACGCCTCTTCGACGCTCTTCCAGTGAGGGTCAGCCTTGTCTTGGGTGTCTGAACACATCTCGATTATGTTGCATACTGCTGATGCTGATAATCTAGTGGAAATAAAGTAAGTAAATAATAGAAAAAAGTAACAAACTAGAAGGAAAGTTATTTAATGGAATTGGCACGTTTCACAAAATATTTATAATTGAGGAATAATGCAAGGTTCAAATAAAAATTAAAGAAAATCTGTTGTTGAAGGTAGGCTTTTTTTTTTTTTTTTTTTTTTTTTTTTTTATCGTGGTAAAATCATCAAATGAGTCCTCCCACCCAGGGCAGAGTGGGAGGAACTGTCAGACTTGTACTGACTAAAATCCACGGTGTCCTTCAATAGCCCTTTATGATCCAGGGTCACGGTAATTCTATAAGTCCCGCGACCCCGGCAGGCTTTCGCCCTCTAGAGGGGGGCCCCGTCATAATGCTGACACTCTTTGAGGCGCGCGTGGAACACAACGCGCCGTCGACCCGGGCATGGTCCATGGTCGGACAGCGAGTCGCCCATTACTCGCCGCCCGCAAGCCCGCGCCTACGGTGGCCGGAGATCGTCTGCCAACGTCCGGCGCCGTGGGCGTCTACCACTGCGGGTTGAAGGTAGGCTAAGAATATGACTGTAAATAACAGACTTATAATTTGAATTCGAATTTTATTTATACTGAGTATTACCGATCATCTCTAGCTAGAACGTAATGAAACCCCGTAAAGCCTTTCAAGCCTGATGAAAGAGCAAACATTTTAAGACCCAGTTGGCGTCTTTTCTACAAAAAAAACAAACCTAAATGCGCATTTCACAGTACTACACTTTCCAACAATTTAAACACAAGGGAATAAAATATCTCAAATGACACATTTATAATAAACATTTCACTCACTTCTGTACAGGTGATCTCATGTCTTGCTGCTCTTTCTCTTCTGGAGTCATCTGTCCAAAGCTGAGCATATCAGCAGCGGCAGCGCGCATTTTACTTTTGACTTCTTCCTCTGAAAAACCGCTTGTTTCATTCAATGGAATTTTAACCCTATATATAGGAAGCTATGAGTCAGTAAACGGCATTATGTTGACATTGTATTTGATGTCGAATAAAGGGAAAAAAAAGAGGTGACACATTTAAAAAGTTCGAGGTTTTGTAAAAGGTCGATTCTGCTACTCATTTACTTGATAATCTCATTCTAGAGCTTTTTCAGCCAGCATCATACATATGAGGTACAAAAATCGTACCATGGTCCGGATTAAAATACTCTAGCACCAAGGTATAGAGGATAGTGGAGGAGTAGGAAAAATATAAAAGGGTAAACATTTGCGTAACTGTTCTTGTGTTAAGTCGTTAGTTCCGACTTTGGCCACAAGCCAAAAGATCGAAGTACGTCTATAGTTCTCACCTTGGCCGGGGTAGGTGTTGGACATAGCATCAAGGAGTCTCTCGACGAGCCGCGCTCGCTTCCCGTGCCCGAACACGACGAGCTGCGACCACGCCTGCGCGAGACGGTCCCCGGCCCCGCCCACTTCTAAGGTCTTTATTATCTGTTTACAAAAGGAAATGATGACAAGTCAGTTAAGTAAGTTTTATAATTGTTGTCGTGGCCGCGTAAACCACGAGGTCTTAATGCAAATATCTGTATGGGTCAAATATCTGTAATATCTACAAAAACGTGTGTTCGGGTCGGTATGATTGATTCAGCACAGTATGGCGGCAAAACTCCATATACATCATCATCATCATCATTTCAGTCGAAAGACGTCCATATACGTTCCGGAAAAACCTGCTCATATTGTGCCCGGAAATTATTCGGCAGTTAGCGAAAGAAGATGCCGATTGGAGTTATCCGATCGGCACGAGCTGAACTGAAGCCGAATGTGTAGTGTAGTAATAGCTTCGGACCAATCGAATGAGCCGACCCTAAGTAGCACCTCAAATATCTTAGGATGCAGATCATCATGACCTTTATTCCAATTTAATTAATGTGTAACATGACAATGTCTCTATAAACTCAGTATTTTTCCATAGATTTAGATATTTCCAAAAAATTGAGTCTCCAGTCTGTTGTAAAATGAAAAAAAAAACATAATATTAGGTATTGATGCTTTGATTAACAGTAAACGATAGTGCCATCTACCAAGTCTGGTTTAAACTATAGAAGTAATTCGTCGCCAAACGATACAGATGCACACAGCACATTGAACTCATTTGATGATTTGACAAAGATAAAAAAACCTCATTGAACGACCAATGCGATGATTAACGTCTAATTGAACATCTCTTCACCCAGTTTAGAAAGAGTATTAAAAGAAATATTTTTTGTTGACCAACAAAATAAACTTCCTGTCCTAAATTATGCATATAAGTCGTCTGTAGTCAGTAACATAACATTGTCAAATCAACAAGATTGCTTCAACACTGATTGTTCAAAACAATTTAACTGTGTCATGCTTACAACGTATTTTAAATATTCTGCATTGCCACTTTTAAACACATATAAAAATAAACTGTATGTGCAGCTATCGAGCTATAATTTCGACGACTACGTCAGATGTCAGGATGGCCGAGCGGTCTAAGGCGCCAGACTCAAGGTTCCCTTACTCACTGAACGTGAGTCGAGTTGTTCTGGTCCTCTCTGAGGGCGTGGGTTCGAATCCCACTTCTGACAAACTCTTTTGGCGTTTTGTTGAGATTTTTTATTGTAACTTATTGTGTGAGCCGCGTATAATAATATACTTTTAAGGATTTTTTTAAAAATAATTGTTTAGGTAGTTTGTTGCTATATTTCGCCGTAAAATCGAGAGATATTTTAGTTTAATAGGTTTTAAAAACTTACTTCTTCCATAACTGTTGGTTCTGGAACATAAACGTTTGGTACCAAGGTGTCCAGTAGTTCTAGCGTTTTCTTGAAAGGGGCGTGCCTGTCAAAAAATATACATATTATAAACTAATATTATATAGAGGTAAACTTGTTTGTAAGTTTGTATGTAGGGGGCATTCTTCGAAACTCCTGTTCCGATTCCAAAAATTGTTTCACTAACGGTAAGCTACGTTATCTCCGAGTGTTATAGGCTACTTTTAAAACGTTCCGCGAGTACTTTTTAGCCGCGAGCAAAAACTAGTGATGTAAAATAAAAAATATATGAGAAAAAGATAAGATTTACTATTCATTATCACTGGTGAAACCTACAAAATCATATAAACATGTTGCCTGATGACATAAAATATGTCAATTAACAGAAGAAAGAGAGAAATAGAGATTTCAACAAATGTTGTATGGGAATGCTTCGCTAGTGGGAACGCAGACGCAGTTCAGTTATATTGCTTGTTGGATACAATATTATTAAACTTATACTAACCTACGGGATATCTTCCGTGGGTTTAGTATAAGTTTAGTTGTAAACCGTGAAAGCTTAAAACAGTGTTACAATATTATTACCTGCAAGCAACTGTGATGTAGTGCCTGTAGTAAATACTTTCTTTGTATGCGTCTCCGACTAACTTGTAGTTGTCTCCTTTCATTAGTAAAGCGTGTAATCTCTCTGCCATTGTTATGTTCTGAAAATATTTGAAATTTTATTAGGTTTTACTTTATAAATGCACGAACACAAGGCGACTGCTAAATAAACTCAAAATCAAAATCAAAGCATTTATTTCAAATAGGCCAGTTACAGGCACTTTTGAATTGTCGAAACAAAGACAAAAAATAAATGATTAACAAATTTGAAATAAATGGAATTTCAACTTTTGGCGCTGAGCTGTGTGTTGAGACTCTAACTGCACACTTTTATTAAAGTATTGATTTAAATGTCGCCTAGTTTTAGTGAAAACAAGCATTTAGTTTTTATAATTTTAACTTACCTGTAAGTGGTCACTGCAAACACCCATAGCAGTTATAAAGAAGTTGGTATCAGCAGGGTCTTTGGCATCTAAATGTTCCTTTTGTTCCAGCACAGTTAAAATTGTCGATAGTATATCAAAACGGGGTCCTCCTGCAATGGCGAACATTTTATTGTTTACTTAGATTGCTTCACTTCTCCAGTTTTTAGAGAGATATCAAAAATAGAACACTGAACTACACCTATTTGTTTCGAGTATGAGTATTAAACCCAAATAATATGGAGACGGCTCGGCGGCTGCGGCCAGAGATGGCACTATAAACTCTTTCCATATAAACCGAGAGTGCCATCGGTCACCCGCACTATGATGTACAGAAAGTAACGGCTGTGAATGGCGAAAATTTTATTTTATTTATTATGGACAAAAAACAGTTACATGTTCAAGTTTCAAATAAAGATGGCAGAAGTTGAATGCATTTTCGGCGCCACGAATATTATTATTACTGTCTCTAGACGTTGCCGCGGCGATTCCCTGCTCTGTGATTATATCCCTATACTGAACACCTGAAGACCCACAATTTAGGAAAATCCATACAAATCGGTTATTTTTGTTCAGACAGAAAAATCTGGTTTTAACTTACTTTCTTTACAAAACAAGCAAAGCAAGTAGTAGTACGCAGCTAGGCCGGGCTGTATGTCAATACGTTTGAATTCGGCAATGATCTGCAGCGCCGTCTGTTGCAATATCTTGCCGCCTCCCCACGCAGACAAGGAGCGCAGGCATGCTGATAAAGTCTCGTTGTTTGGAGATATGCCCTGGAAAATTGAATTAAACACTTATAATTTGGCATTCATAATGTTTTGCAGGATATATAGTAACCGGTTTAGATTTCGCCAGCAGTAGATAATTTTTATACCAGCCTATTATTTCGCAACTGCAGGGAAAATGTCTCTTCTCATAAAAACAAGGCATGATTATTGATCACGACGTTTTTCAAGGCAGTACATCAGTAGCGAAGGGTCAATTTTTGTAAGAGGTAAGCCGAAGTACATATCTTGTGAGATGTGATGTGATTATATTATTTGTCTATAGAATACTGGCTGTGCCATTTTTCAAAGGAAAGCCGGTAGGAATCGAGTTGTATGGTACCTTCGCCACTGCAGTAGGTACATAATTTTAGTAAACATTACTTGTGTCTGTTCACATGCAATGTTACAACAGTGTGTACTTCAATTTCATACAACATTTCATTTCATTTCATTTATTTATTCATTAACAATTTATATTGTGTTGAACATTACATAGTAAATAAACACAACACAACATAACATATTTTGTATGATCCCTTGCTAGACGATACATTACTTTTAGATGATGGGTGATTGGAATGGAAGAAGGTAAAGTACTTTAAAACACTACTGTATTGTCCGAAAGATACTAAAGGTAAAATGAGCTTAATGGACTGATGGTGTGGAAGTGAAGTGAGTGACGCGGCCCTTGTTGGCTGTAACGAGAACGCCTGGCTAACTTGATAGCTCAACGCGAACTGAACTAAATATTATGAGTTGAAATTAATGTGAAGTACACTGCTGAATTGCAGAATGTGCGGTTGCACCGTACATATTTCATAATTTCGAATATATGGATTTAGCAAAATAGTTATCTGAAATGTGTATTATTGAAATATTGCAGACATAATTACAAAATAACGATGACGAGTAATAGAGAAGTATGACCACAAATAAATTGGGATAAGGGCAGGACAATGATGATAATGATGATGATGTTCATCATTATCATCATCATTCATCATGATATTCATCATCATCATACAAAATAAAGAATAGACATTTTTTGATTACTCAATATTTTTTCTATTAGTTTTAACATTTTCTTACTTGTTCATGCATCTCTCCTAATAAAGAACGAAGAGCTTCGACCCGCAGAGTGGTCCCTTCGCGCAGGAATCCGACACACGCTATCAGTGAGTTGTAGACGCTTGTGGATAGAGGAATACCTTTCTCTATCGCCTGCTGGGTTAGCATGTGGGCTCTTTCGGCCTGAAATTATATTATGGCAAATGTTTTAGTCTCTGACATTGTAACACTCTATTTAATCATTGTTCAAGCTTTCACGGTTTACAACTAAACTTATACTGTCACTTATGGGATAACTTCCGTGATTGTTCATTATTTTGAGCTCCCGATATTAAACAACAAACAAACAAAAAAACAATGAACAATAACAAAAAAAACACGACAATAATAATAATAAAAAAAAAACTTTTATCTATACATATAAAATTCAAAGTCCTGACTGACTGACTGACTGACTGACTGACTGACTGACTTATATATCAACGCACAGCCCAAACCACTGGTCCTAGAGATATGAAATTTGGAGGGTGTATTCTTTGTGACGAGTAGGTATCCACTAAGAAAGGGTTTTTCGAAATTTCACCCCTAAGAGGGTGAAATGGGGTGTTGAATTTTCTATGAAACTTTTTATTCTCTGAGTCGATTGACTTGAAAATGTGTCTACATATACTTCAGTTAAAATGATGAGATACGTGTATCACAGTTTTTCCAAAATCATCCCCCAATTTAAAATTCCATGTCCTGACTGGCTGACTGATATACCAACGCACAGCCCAAACCGCTGGTCCTAGAGACATGAAATTTGGAGATTGTATTCTTTGTGGAGAGTAAATATCCACTAACAAAGGGTTTTTTTGAAATTCCACCCCTAATAGGGTGAAATGGGGTGTTGAATTTTCTATGAAACTTTTTATTCTCCGAGTCGATTAACTTGAAAATGTGTCTACATATACTTCAGTTAAAATGATGAGACACGTGTATCACAGTTTTTCCAAAATCATCCCCCAATTTAAAATTCAATGTCCTGACTGGCTGACTGATACATCAACGCACAGCCCAAACCACTGGTCCTAGAGACATGAAATTTGGACAGTGTACTCTTTGTGAAGAGTAGGTTTCCACTGAGAAAGGGTTTTTTGAAATTCCACCCCTGTAGGGTGGAATGGGGTTTTGAATTTTATGTGAAACTTTTTATTCTCGGAGTCGATTGACTTGAAAATGTGTCTACATATACTTCAGTTAAAATGATGAGATACGTGTATCACAGTTTTTCCAAAACCATCCCCCAATTTAAAATTCCATGTCCTGACTCGCTGACTGAAATACCAACGCACAGCCCAAACCGCGGGTCCCAAAGATACAAAAATTGGAGGGTGTATTCTTTGTGAAGAGTTAGGTTCAGTTTTTCGAAATTCCTACCCCTTGGAGGGTGAAATGGGGTGTTGAATTTTCTGTGAAACTTTTTACTCTCGGGGTCGATTGACTTGAAAATTTGTGTACATACTCTTCAGATAAAATCCAGTAATCCAAAACCAAGGTCCAATCTCAAACCAAGGTATCAATATTTCACGTATCTAATTGAATTGATATAACTTTAAACTAATAATTGCAAGTTATAAGCAAGTACATGTAAATCTATGTATGTATTATAGATAGATACATAGATTACTTATTATCCCAGAAGTAAGATCCCGTGGGCAATTCCCTAACTCCACGCGGGCGAAGCCGCGGGCATAAGCTAGTGTAATATATAATTTGCTAATGAACAATCGGTATAAGTTTACTCTATTTAATTCCTAAAATTTAATTTGTAATTTCTATGGGTATACAATAAACAGTACTCAATCTATCTATCTTAAACACAAAATTATCAGAGTTTTAAAATAAAAGTGTAGAAAAAAAGGTATTTGATTGTACCTCGCACACATTCACTGCACAAACAGTATTCCCTACTTTATTTAATAATAAACTTTAAACCAAAACTAACTCTTAGAAAAGTGATAAGTTGAGGATTATGGTTGGTTACCTGATAATACTTGGCCATACCCTGAATCATGGCACAATAAGCTTCCGGCTTCTTTGGGTCCATAGATTCGAAGATCTCATCAGCAAGTCCACCAAGTCTTGAAACAATCACATTATAAACAATATTAATATTGTTTAAAATTAAATCTTACTGCCATTCTGCCAATAACAGTAGTAGCAGAATATTCCAAGTTATTAGTATTACCCACAAGATTCCTGGGAATTTAAATTTCATTTACTGTAGACAGTAGTGCATAATGCATAATTATGTGCAATAGTTATGCAGACCTAGGGGGTTACTATGCAACTACTAATTCCAGTGTGGGAAAGAGATGGTGCTAGACGACCTGTATAGCTCTGTCTCTTTCCCACACTGGAATTACTCCTGCTATAAGATGTCATGGTTGGCCACCTGACATCACAAGGCATTCTCTAGCACCTAATGTTAACCATTAGGCTCTCGAGTTGTTCCGTCACTGTCTCACTCTGGATTTCTCTCCAGCTAAAATACTAGGAAGAGATTAATTCATTTGACTTTTGATTAGGTTATGTATTTTATTTTCTGATCTGCTATAGGTAGGGACTAATTTTACCATAGCAGTCTCAAATGAGTATAGGAGGAGCTCATGGCTTTAGGTTAAGCCGTGCTTGCCTAGGTTGCTCTGTGGATGGGTGACCGCCCATTACATACCGAGTTTCCTCCGTGCCTCGGAAAGCACGTTAAGCCGTTGGTCCTGGCTGGCATTTGTAGATCTTTGACAGTCGTTAGGTAGACAGTGGCCCAAAAAGTCTGACAACCTTTCTTACCAAGGGGTATCGTATTACCCAGTACTAACTGGGTTGTGGAGGTCAGATAGGCAGTCGCTCCATGTGAAATACTGGTATTCAGCTGCATCCGGTTAGACTGGAAGCCAACCCCAATACAGTTGGGAAAAGGCTAGGCAGATGATGAGTCTCAAATGAGTATAAAATAAATACTTACTTCCAAGTAGCAGCTTGTCGATCTCTAGTATTAGCCGCAAACCACCTCTCTTCAAGCCACTCCATTGAATCAGGCTCCTTTTCATTGTAGAAACACAACAGTTGTAGGAACTGCAGCTTCAATTCATCACTCACTCCACCTGCACCGCCCAGCAGTTGGTATATTGTTACTGAATCATCTATAAGAGCATTTTTTATAGTGTACCTCAAATCTTCTTCTGTGACCTGGAATGAGAATTGGGATTATTAGATGCATAATATTACTCATCATCTGCCTAGCCTTTTCCCAACCATGTTGGGGTCTGCTTCCAGTCTTACCGGATGCAGCTGAGTTTCAGTATTTTACATGGAGCGACTGTCTATCAGACTTCCACAAACCAGTTAGTACCAGGTAATACAATACTGCTTGGTAAGACTGGTTGTTAGTTTTTCTAGTCACTGACTACCTGTAATGACTATCAAAGATCTACAAATGACAGCCTACGGCTTAACATGCTTTCCGAGGCACAGAGGAGACTCGCTATGTAATGGGTAGTAACCCATGCACGGACCAACCTAGGCAAGCACGGGTTAACTTGAAGATTCGACCCGAGTGGCTGTTATTATTTATACTTAACAATTATTATTTTTCCCAATTCATTGGGGGAAAAATATGTCAGATTAAAAAATCCATTTTATATGTATACATTCATAAGTTCTTAGTGATACTGATACTTCCATTACTTTTTCTGTGTTTAGCCATGACAATTACCTAGCTCTGTGTTAAACAGTAAACAGATAAATAATATTTTTTTCCATTTAAACCTATTCCTACATTCATACTATTAGGTTTTTACCTTGCTAGCATCATTATAAATAGGCTTAGGAGTGAATGCTTCTATTTTGGGATCCGCATTAAAATATGGTGTTTTGTTCTTGGTGGGCGGGTCCCATACTCGTGTAGTGAATAGCTCAGCATGCTCATCACGGATCCAGGCTGCAGCTTTGCGTCCAGCTTCCGCTGATAATGCATAGGATCTCTTGCGGAAGTTTGACAGTGGTATTAAGTATGGGTCATCATGGTATCTGTAAACATAATTTGTTTATGTAATAAAAATTGAGAAAATAATGAGAAATTAAGAATTTTTATTCTATACTTAGGAATAAGGTGTGATAAAATGAATATACTAAGTACTTGTAGTGTGCAGCTGTTGGGTCAGTACCAACAGTGGCTGCTAAAGCCTGCAGAAGGTCGGTAGGCCCTCTGGTTTTGCGAGGGGGAGGTGAGATTCCATCGCTGGATTTACCACTCTGAGGAAGCTTCTGCCCTTCCACAGATGTCAGTGAACGACAAAGACACGCTAGCCTTGTCCATTGTCTGTAAATTAACATATTTTATGTAATAAAAAGGTAATTTTATTTACGATCTCTAACCTAAAACTTACGATTGGCTTACCTTGGAACAACAACGTTCGAATACATTGATGGTGTATTTTAAGCAAATATGTGTCTTATTATATCTAATTATTAGCTACAATTGTTTATTATGAGCACAAATTAAACTGGGAAGTAAAGTATTTAACAATATTAGACATACACATAACCTCAATTTTAACTGTCAATGTCATATTTTTAGGTTTTGTTTTGACGTTTATCGTAGTTTTTAAAATTCCGTAGCCGATGGCAAAAACCGGAACCCTTATAGCTTCGTGATGTCAACTCATGTCTGTCTGTCTGTCCATCCGTATGTCACAGCTATTTTATTCCGAAACTATTTGGACTACACAGTTGAAACTTGGTAGATAGCAGGCGCGGTCCCAGCTCATATATATGTTCCTTGGGTCCCAGCCTAAGTCTTTGGGGGGGGGGGGGGGGGTTGGTCACAAGGGACCATATCCAGGGATTTGGTTGGGGAACGATTGGCGGGGTGTTAAACTATATTATCAACAACTCTTGAAACGCGAAATTATATCAACCATCTCTGGATTAAAAAACAACAAAACAATCAAGGGCGCCTAAGATTTATTTCTGGGGTTTATAAAGATGTACTGAAAAGAACACCGAATGTCAGAGCGAGCAAAGTGATACATCGGGTAGGTTAGATTTTCTTTCGAGCATTCATACAGGAGTTGTGTAGGTACTCAGACACAAGAGCGAGCGTAGCGAGCTCGAAAATTTTTGCACCCTTCCTCGGATAAATTAAGTTCTTTTTGTTAATTTATACAGGAATGAGTATAGGAGGAACTCAGTCAACTTTTGCAGAATTGAAAAAGTATAGGATGTATTGGCGAGCGAAGCGAGCGAGAAAATTTTTGCATTCCGCCTCGGAAAGGATTTCTTGGTAGTTGTCGGTGATTTCGGGGAGTTGAACCATAACGCCCCCCCCTACCTACGGCCCTGCTCTTGATATAGTTAGATTTTTCAACTTTTAAGATGAAGAGAACGTTAGAGCGAGCGAAGCGAGCCGGACCTATTTTTATTTTATTTAAAGTTCAGAAACATGATCACGGTCAACCTAGGCCCAACCCAGGCGTGATGGTCATGAAACCCGGCCATGACCCCCCCTCCCGGATCCGCTCTTGATACTAATAGACTGCAAGAGCGAGAGAAGACAGCTCAAAATTGAAGTAGCCCGCCTCCACCCCGTATATTTGGTTTTATTTATTCATTCATACATATAGAAATGACAATAAAAGTAACTCAGATGCATTAGCGAGCGAAGCGAGTTCGAAAATTTTAGAATTCTGCCTCGAAAAAGGTTAGTTTCTCTTGTTGAACGATTAAGCAGGAAATTAGGTTATCATTTATATTAAAAAGCTATTATACGAAGGTTTGTCAATTTGGCGTGTATGATTTTGGGGGGGTCATGACCCCTGTGACCCCCTCTCTGAGACCGCGCCTGGTAGGTAGATGTATTCTGTGAACCGCCTTACGATTTTTATACAAAAAAAAGATTAATAGGAGGCTCCGCATAGGTACATAGAACAAAAGCTAAAAAAAAATCAAATCTATACGTGCGGGGTGTCTATATATAGGTCATTAATTTTTTTTCTCAAAAACGTTTGAAAGATAGATACTTCCAAAGTGGTAAAATGTGTCGCCCCCTCTAATTTTTAAAGAGGAGGAAAATATTGAAAAAATGTAGAACCAAACTTAAAAAAAACTTTCAACGAAAATTGGATTGAATAAGATTTGATGATTAGTTTTTCAAGAAACTGTAGCAGTAACTTTGTTTTTTATTAAAATACTAGATATGAAAAACAAATTTAGTTTTGCTGTTGATTGTAATACAATACAACATATGAATGACCTTCAAAATATTTTTATTATATTGTTTGGTGCACACAGGATTCCGTAGAACCGTGTGTTCGTGTGAGTACGACTCGCACTTGGCCGGTTTTTTTTTACTTTATTCCGAAGGGAAGGCCAAAGGCCACATTGCCTCGCCTATAAAACCGCGTTGACACGGTCCGACTAAATGCTCGGACCGAGTGGACTCGTACGAGTAAGCTTCATACGAGTGTACTCGGATAGCTGTTGATATTGTCATAGTTCACTCGGATCATTTCCTTCATTCTACAATTATTTTTCACAGTCAACATCGAAAAATGTCGGATATTAACTCGTAGGTACATCGTCGACAGTTATATCAAAATTAAAACTTCGCTGCAAATTTTGATTCACTTCGGGCTTCCATTAGGCTGTTGCTGTTGTCTACCTACAAGCTTTACGCTAGGGAATGGGCAACTACAGTACTTTCACAGTTTTTATGCCTTGTGTTGTGACTGGGACTGTAGGTACATTTCATTGTTGTCTTTGTTTTGGCTTACTTGAAATAAATACTTTGATTTTGATTATGCACAGCTGCTGGGGGAAGGCTCCATGGATGACTAGATTTTTTATAATTTTATAGATTATAAGGCAATAAAACACATTTGTATATACGACTCATTTATTTATAGAATAAATTGAAAATTGGTTAGATTTCGTCCCAGGTAGAAGATGTTCTCATTTTAATACACTTTATTATTTAAAACTGATTGTAGCAAAATAATGGAGCATAACATTAAAAATGAAACGTTAGAATTGCTCAATGGTTCGCCTGATGCTCTTTCGCGTTCATTAGGTGGTTGTTCTACCACTATCACGCTATGTTGATCATTTTTTTTAGGAGTTGGACAAGTAAATAAAGTACTATTAACACAAACGCCTGCAGTAGAATTAAAAAGCGTATTTTGCGGGCATCCAACTACTCTAGCTGTGCCTACGCTGCTCAAGCCTTCGATGCAGGCAACATACGAAGAGCAATCAGTATTTTCAGGAACGGCGAAGTTCCCGATGCTCGAACAGTTAAAATCCGGATAACATTTATAATTTGTTGCGTTAGTGCATTGTTGTTCTATGTGGCTGTAGACAGAGCCCATGGGACACTTGAGCTTGTATTGGGTGAAGTTCGTCAACCCGCCCAAGAGACACATTGTGTAGCCCCGACAGTCAGCAGTTTCATCGTTCGGGAATCTTCCTCTCGCCGTACATTCAGTCGCTTTGCTCACCCCGTGACATAATCCCTGTAATAAGAAATGTGTCTTATCAGTATCTTACAAATTACCCGTTATCTCTATTTAAGACTTTAACAACTTTTCAGAGGAAGATAACAAGTTTAATGAAAACACGAGAAGTAATGAAGGCCTCCTATGCGTTGCCTAAAGTAGGTAAGTAGTTGAATCATTTAAGTCTTTTCTATTTATAAACATAAGTTAATCCGATTTCCTCTGTAAATGAAGACAAGTCAAAACGATAGCATCGCAGAGAGTCGGGGTTTTGTAATTGCCTTAGCAGACATATTGTAGTAATTAATTATTAAACATGTGTACTTACAACGAATAATATAACAACCCAAAAGTATTTCCTTTCCATTGTACAAAGGTCAATCACACCACTGTATAAAAATGATATTTCAGCAATAAAAATATTTTATTACAACAACTATTTCATAATTCACGACTGTGCAGTTGTCTGATTAACTCAGTTTTATGAGTATAATGCTACTCGGCTACAAAGTTATGGAAACTAAACTAGTTTTCCTTTTGTGGCCATGAATAGAGGTGTGACCTACACTCGGCTATCGATATAACTGTCTCATAACATAACATCACATCTAATTAACTTGGTGATTAACTGGTGGGTGTAAGTACTATTTAAACCCCCGACTAATAGGGGGGAGACCAGCCATCGCATAGTCATCAACCGAAAAAAAACGTGATGGAAAAACTCAATAACACTGGCCTAATGTGTATGTGTCCATTTTATTTAGTCGTCCGTGAACTGGCAGAAGAACCTAACTTCTGGAATACGAGTATGAAGACCTTATAATTTTACATGACACGCCACGTGACAGGCACGTAGATACACGTCACGTGGAGTAGTCCTCAACACCTGGTATTATCTAGTCCAGCTCGACCAGTTTCAATGTTCGTTGGCTACAAGCGAAACATCTGTATGAATACCCCTGAGTAAGCAAGCTGAAGTTGGAACACGTCGTCATTATGAGGCGTCGTAGAACTCCTGACGAAGACTATGAATCGGCAAGCGTGGTGTAGGTCGTCCTAGGACTATATGGAGGGAGGTTATTCGCAAGGTGGCTGAGGATGCTACATGGTTGCGATTGGAAGCACCTACTGTATCTAGGGCCACTGACGCCCCGAGCAAGAATATTGGGCCCATTGGTTTTAAGGAAATCATTATCAAGTGTTAATTTTTTGCTGCACCAATGTGAACGTAGGTATATTAAGAATTTCATCTTTCCTTTAGCGTCAGCCCCAGACCTCGGCGTCCCCATAGATTTGGGGCCATAGGCCGTCATCGCCCCATCGCGCCCCGCTAACGCCGCACTGTCAAGCAATTTATAGCTTTTGGCTGATGATGAAAAGGAAGGATGTCGATAAATATTTGCCAAATAATTGTATTGCAAAGCTAATGAATGTCGCACCTCTATGCTGTTGCGAGATAAAAATGATAATATTGTTTGATTTCAACTCGACTTTATCAAGATGCTTACTACGCTTGTTGATGGTAAAACCGTGTCTTCTCTTAATGGCGGACTTTTGTTTGCTTACAGCTCTTTGAAGAAAGCGATGAATACATTGGTCAGGAATGCTAGGTAGTCACGTGGTTTCCGGTAACGAGGATGCAGCCTTGCTGCCCGGCAGTGGCGAAGATTCCATACAACTCGATTCGTACCGGCTTCCCTTTTAAAAATGGCACAGTCAGTAGTCTATACACAAATAATATAATCACATTAAAGATATGTACTCCGGCTTACTTCTTATAAAATTGACCCTTCGCTACTGCTGCTCGGTAACATTATACCTACTGCGATCACTAATTCGTCCGCCAATGTGCTGGTATAATGTGCAGATTTTTGTAATATGCACTCAAATCGACAAAATAACTTGGCGGCCTGCTAAAGTTACCGACGCAATCTGCTGTAGCTGCTCTGTGGGTTCTTTTTAGTATTTTATGTATTAGGAACTTCTAGTTTTACACAAGTTAGTGTGAGTTAAGAGAGCTAGTCATTTAGGTATCTTGAAGGTACGCATCTTGCACAATCTTTGCCAAAGTAATCTGGTTCAATGAATTGATGGCACTAACTAACAAGGTTAAAAATTAAAGTTTTATTAAACGTGATCCTTGAAAAAGTATGTAGAGTGAACAAAAAAAACGCCTGAAATACTGGGAAATGGCAATAAACAAATAAAATTGTCCACAAATTGTCCATTAGCTGTTATCTAGACGATTACGTTAATCTCATGGAGCCTATTAACTTTGTTAACACTTGTTTGGTATAAAAGATGACGTGTTGTCAGACTTGTATTCACTAAACCATAATGAAGACCACGATTGCTGTTCTAACGATCATTGTAAGTGCTGGCTATTTAAAACAATACGTTTTTCAGTAGATCGACCCAATTGATCACCGCTCTTTGGTAAACGGTAGCTTACGTTCATATACAAGGTGTAACATAATAAACGCAAGACCTCCCGTGTGGTCTCTCGCACTATGAAACTAATCATCTTTTGTTCTACGAGTTCTTGAAATTCACAAAAAAAAAAACTTTCTATAGGAACGGACGCAATCAGCTGATCCACATTTATGGTAAAACTAAAAAAAAAAGTTTTGAATTTCCAAAAGTCATAGAACAAAAGTTGTACAGTTTCATGGTCTGAGACAACACACGAGAGGTCTTGCGTTTATTATGTTACACGTTGTATAGGTACAGATCTTAAAGTCAGCAGTGCTCCATTTAAAAATACCATACAATTTAGAAGCTGCGCCACAACACCCTGCCTTCGCCCTTCCTGCATTCAAACTGACACAACCACCGTTTGGTTTATCTAGATGGAGCGCTTATTGGACGTATCAAGCATAATAATTTAGTGCTGTTTAATGTTTTTTTTTGTTTTTATACAGGCGGCGTGTTTCGTGTGGCAAGTCTACACGACCGCGAACTGCACCGCCACTGGTCCGGGTCGCTACGTGGAGCCCACAGACACGACCTGCAAGAACTACACCTTCTGCGTGTACATCAGCGCCAGCAATAGCTACCTGGCCTACAACTATGTCTGTCCCACGACGTCACTCTTCAACCCTAATACTCGACTCTGTACCACTAACTACACTTGTACGAACACTGCTGGTTAAATAAAAACCGGCCGTAAATAATGGATGTAACTAGACCCTTAACGAAGCCGAAAGATACTAAGTCTTGTTCTCCCTGTCATCACGATATTTTTTTTTGTTCTAGACCATACCTGCACCTTCTAGTTACGGAGATATTGGGGGTCAAAATTCCAAGTTTTTCACAAGTTTTTTTTTTAAATACATGGTTTTAGTGTTGTAACTTTACTTTAAATACCTCCACGACACCCGTACTATTCAATGCCTCCACCAGCACAACGTTTTGAGTGCGTACTTTGAGTTTTACCGTAAAACGAGATTTTTAACCTCAAAAAAAAAAAAAATCGTTTCCCAGCAAACATTTTTGCGTAGGATTACTTAAGTTTCATGTACAGAATGCTTGGTTGAAGGCTTCGTGAAGGGTCTGTGTACACCTTGTATAGCACTTCGATTTTTAAAATGTTGGGCTTTGGACAGCGAACCGTTACGACTACGACATTATTTATCCTGAGCGACAGTCTCTGCAATGTGGAGACGCGGGACGCCCACCACAAGCGCTGAACTTGCAAGTCGGCATCGTTTTAAATGTTATTAGTTTGTTATTTTATTTTACTCAAGCAGTTTTTTGGTGAATATTCATGTATAAAGGGTGTAAATAGACCCTTAACATATCCGAAAGGCACTTGTTCTCCCCGTCATTGCGATATTTTTTTTGTTCTAGACCATACCTGGGAACCTTTTAGTTACGGAGATATTGGGGGTCAAAGTTCAAACTTTTTCACAAGTTTTTTTTTAAATAAATGTTTTAAATGTAAGATTTTTATTTTACACACCTCCACGATACCCGTACTATTCAATCCATCAATCAGCACAATGCTTTGAGTGCTTTCCATCGAGTACTACCGTAAAACGTGATTTTTCACCCCAAAAAAAAAAGTCGATTCCCAGCAATAATTTTTGCGTAAAGTTACTTAGTTTGATGTACAGAATGCTTGGTTGACGGCTATGTGAAGAGTCTGTTTACATTCTGTATAATTACCTATGTATTGTATATCTGTATGTAATTTAATATTTTGGACTGCCTCGTTGGTCTAGTGGCGACTGATGAGCATCAGGTCCTGGGTTCGATTCCCAGGGTAAAGTGTTATTGGGTTTATCCATCAGGAATTTCTCAGTAGCCACGGAGCCTGGATTCCTGCCCAGTTGATGGCAATAGGCTCGCCCTCTATTGCATGGGACATAATTGGCGAAAAGTGGGTGTAGTATTTAAGGTACACCTCTGCCTAACCCCTGCCTGCCTGTTAGTGATATTATGTTATGTATTAAGACAGTACCGTGAGATAGTTGTGCCATGTTAAAAGCGATGAGCAAAAATGGCTGTGTAAACTAAGTATGTATGTAGGTAAGTATTTTACTATTCGAATGTTCAGCGTTTTTTAGAAATATTAATGACATACTTAATTATTAGTATACGATTTTTGTAAGGTAAGGCCTAATTATTATCGTATAATTAAGTTCATTTCACTGTGGTGTAACCTGACCAAATTAATAAGTCGGTTACAATGTTTTTTTTCTAATAAAGATACTTTAAGAAATCCAACAGTTTTTATTTACACGCCAAACCTCAAAATCTTGAATTACTGACTGATTATCACACCACTTAAGAGTGTCATGCTAATTTATACCATCTTGCATCTGAGTCACAGTTCATATCAATGTAGACTAAGGATTAATATGAACATAAAGAAAAGTCGCAACTATCATGGTAAATTCGATAATCACTGAATTATCTAGCTGCTGCACAGGTCGACCGTCAGAAGAAATACTAAAGCTGTGGCTAGATAGTGTGTCCCTATTCATCCCATTTGTTCCACCTGTTAAGAATCTCCCACCTGGACAAGAATTCCCTTGGCTATCTTGGAATTCTCTTCACAGACTCTGGGCACAGGTTAGTTGAAACAAGGAAAAACTGTTCCGGTGAAGAAGCCTGGAGTGAAAATATGGTGCAGTCCCACAAATGTTGGGACACATGATATCGTGTCCTATGTGCCCTGGTGCCTGCACACTACAGGAATTAATGGACGCTAGTGATAGGGCCAAACTCATTTCTACTTGCTGGACCGACTCTCTAAGAAGATGTGAAAATGGCTTCAGACACTTAAGACTGGCTTCTAAGGCACCAAATGCCCGCTATGTCTTAACTATGTTGGAAATTAAGCATCATTTTATTGATAAATCTCAAAAATATAGATAGGTATCGTGTAGAGGAACATTTTTCGTTAAATTTCTTCATCGTCGCCTGTCCCAAGAATATTATACAACATGAAACACAGCACACCACAAACATCGAAATAATTATATGAAGTAACTATAAATGTTCTGTGTTTTGAATAAAATTATATGTTTTGCATGTTATAGGTACATTACCAATGAATTTTCCTGTTCCAATTTACGTTACGGCAGTAAGTCTTAAATACCTTTGAATGAAATCTTAAAATTATACCTTGGAATTTTACTAAAAAGCGAGTTCATTGGTGATTGCTGCGACTAACGGTGCTCCCTCACCGGGAGCATACGCCTGTAATGTAACAGTTCAGATACACTTGTTTCCATACAAAATCGAATGCGAATGCTCGCGGTGAGGGAGCACCATAAAAGTTGTATACGAGACAAACACAACTGCATGGTGCGGTTTTTCCGTTCAAGTAAATGTTGGTATTTTCCTGCCAGTGTAAATGTTGATACCTATGTATGTAGGTACGAATGAATGATCCCAAGAGTTATAAAGCTTATCTTGATTATGTTTATGTGTGATTGTTGTAACTGTAAATTATTCGTGCAATGCAGATGCGTTGCGGCAAGCTGAAACATTATGTTTATCATTTTTAGTATTACAGATCCATACTAATATTAACCATGCGATAGTAACTCGTGTCTATCTGTTACCCTTCACCTTCACTCCAAGTGCTGAACAGATTTCGATGAAGTGTGGTAGGTATACCGGTAAACTTGAAACGACCTGGGTTAAGACAAAGGTTACGTTTTTTTTATCATGGCAGTACTTTCTGAAATCAATGTGGTTGAAGCCGCGGTCAGGCGTGGTCAAGTCACAAACATGATTGGGAATCCTACTATAAGCTTTCACGGTCTAAAACTAAACTTATACTGTCACTTACGGGATATCTTCCGTGATTATTAATTATTTTGAGCTCTCAATATTTCGACGCTGTTGCAAGCGCCCCATGATCGCGGGATGACTGGAGAATTAACCAAAATCAATCAAATTATTTTCCATCCACCTGCATTCTCCTATCGGGAGCTCAAAATAATTAATAATCACGGAAGATATTCCGTAAGTGACAGTAAAAGTTTATAATTGGGAACTTAGGAAACGAAATGGTTCTAGAATGTTTAAAATTGATTGATGATTTCAATGCAGCTAGAGTAGATTAAGATGATTTCGGTTTCTACTAGACAGTGCGTGCTCCACCCTAGGCCGTATCATCGCTTTATATTAGATGAGTTGCGGCCATACACAAGCATGTTTATCAACAAGAATTTGTGTGGTATACAACAACTAAATAACCCAAATACTGAAAAATCACGCTCTAATTAAATTCGGGGTTTACAAGGTAAAATCTACTCCTCCTATTGTTGAAGTCGGTTAAAATGTAGCCTATGTGGGTAACATAATAACAAATCGATTGATACCTTATTCATCAAAATCGGATGAATAGTTTAGGCGCTACGGAGGAACATACGTAAATACAAACATACATAGACTGCTAAAATCATAACCCTTCCTTTTGGCTTCGCCATAGTCGAGTAAAATGACAAAAACCCCCGGATTAGGTGCAGGTCGATTAGATATTGAGATCCATTGGTGTAATTGTTATGTGGCGTTTCAGTGAGAGGATAAATGAATAAATAAAATACAAATGGCTAGTGTTATCTAATGATCATCCCAAGTTATATGGGGCAAGGGCAGAAAAATTTGGGTTCTTCCCGCTGGTTAATACCCCGTTGTTAACACTATTAACTACTGTGAATGATGCGTTCTACTGGTTAACAGTTCCCATTAGTTAATACCCTCGTCTCGCGAATAGTTCAGGAGTCAGGTCAAAGAAAAGTAAAAAGAAATCTATATCTATCCTAAAGCTGAAGAGATTTCTTTTTACTTTTCTTTAACCTGACTCCTGAACTATTCGCGAGCCGAGGGTATTAACTATTGGGAAAAAAATGTCGCGTTCGTCTATACTGTTGACCAGTAGAACGCATCATTCCCAGTAGTTAATAGTGTTAACAATGTGGTATTAACCAGCGGGAAGGACCCAAAAATTAAGACTAACTATTGAACATGATGAAAGAAGGCGCGCATCGTCTTATCGTAGCTATCTCCTTGTCGTGTCTTAGGGGTCCCGCAGATGTCTCGTAACCTTCTCATAATGTTTTCGTAGCGGTTTGGTAGCTGTCTAGTAGCTGCTCTGTAGCGCTCCCGTAGCAATCTCGCAACCCTCTTGAACTCGTTTCATAACCAAGTTCTAGACGTCGCCTAGCCGGTTCCAAGCCGGCAGTTAGTCTTCACATCGATGTCACACTGAGGCCGAGCAAATGCTATATCAATTCAGTTCATTTTTATAATGAAACCAACGGGTAAACACAGGTTTAGTCTGTTGCTAAAACAAGCGCAACCGGCCAGCCGTATCGCCTCCAGCAGGTTAACGATTAATCAACTAAGGCTTTTCCTCAGGTCTTTTCCTAACTGTTCAACCATACCCTGTCTTCCTCCGCCGCCTTCAGCATCCGGTATAGCGTCGCCACTTCCAGAACCGTTTGCCCCACCGGCTATTTATTTTTCGAGCAATATACCCAAACAGCCCACAGCCAAGTTGGGCAATTATTCGTGTTGTTTCGGTAACCACGGGTCTTCTGTGAATCTCTTCGTTTCTGATTAGGCCACGCAAGGGGACTGCAAGCATAGCCCTCTCCCTGATGGTAACTATGAAATTATTAAGTGAATACGAATATTGTAATTGTATGATCACGTCACTGAAAGAATTCGAGTTTAGTCATTTTTAGTGGATTACGTTGTGTCCGTGCTGGAGGAGATAATCCATCGGATAATCCAACAATTTGGAGACAATCCGATTTAATGATTTTATACAGTTCTGTGTGTCCAAGTTTACAATCCTTGATGGTATAAAGTCTGAATTTCGAAACAAGTTTATTCACAGCACGAAAATGGCTAAACAGATCATCATTATAGTTTTTGTGAGTATCCCTTTCTCAAACTGCTATTTGTTTAAATTGGGCTGTAAGGTTTGATAGTGTGAAACTGTTCATATGATTATTTTCGTGTATTTTTTTTTTAAAGGAATTTGTATGTTTACTTAAGAGTGCCAAGGATTGTCCTACTGCCGATTTGTCTATAACCACGGCTGTTGATGTTCCAGATGCTGTCTGTGTGCGTGTGGCAGGCGCAAGCTGTTGTGAACTGCACGGCCACCGGAGCTGGTCGTCAAGCAGACCCCGCTGACGCAACCTGCAAGAACTACACGCTCTGCGTCTACGTCAGCAGCACCAACACCTACTTGTCCTATAACTATGTGTGCCCCACGACCTCTCTCTTCAGCCCCACCCTCAGGCAGTGCACCGCCAACTACACTTGCCCGGCCACAACTGCCAACACCACAACTTCCGTCTGCACGGCTGATGGCTTCATCGCCGATCCCAACTCCTCAAACTGCTCTTCTTACATACAATGTGTCAACATCAACGGGACCTATTCAGAAACAACGTTCACATGCCCAGCTTCTACTTTCTACAACCCGAATACGACTCTTTGTGATGCTTCTTACAACTGCACTAGTACGACGACATTCTCATGTACTACAACCGGAAGATTTGCCAATACTGCTGATACTACCTGTCAAACCTATTTCTACTGCGTACTTCTGAGTGATGGGACGTTCACTCAGTACAATTACACCTGCCCCAGTACTTCATCGTTCAATCCTGCTTCAGCACTGTGTACTGCAACTTATACATGTACTAATTGACACCATTTAATGACTTTTATGAAGCCGTTATGAAGAAACAAATGGACCTATTTTGTAGCTGGTAAACGAGTGGCGGCTGTAGTTTCTGCCTGTCTCAATTGGAGAAGGCGCGATTGATGATATTCATGTATGTTTATTTACAATAAAGGATTTTGAATTGTTATACTCATTTCTGTATTTTTCTTTTAAGAATGGGCGAATATATTCAATGGTCTATGTTTTGTCTTTCAATTGTCATCACTATGCTAACTATACGTATACACGTGTGTTTGGAACTGTAGCATGAAGCCATGAAGAAAGGGGAGGCATTACCATCAGTGCATGATTACGGGCTGAAATGATGATTATGATGTGTTTAATTTGATCAATAATGATCGACTTAATTATTATTAAATAATCACACTGTAAAGAGGATTTGGCTTACATAGATTTGCTAGTGTTGTTTGTTTGGGTCAAATATATTTTCATTCTAGTCCTGAAAGAGATGAGTCATTGATCGAATTAATGCGAAGTATCCTGAGGATTTTCTGAAAGGCCCTTGTTCTCCCCATCATTTCGATTTTTCTTTTGTTCTGGGCCATACCTGGCAACCTTTTGGTTATGGAGATAGTGGAAGTCGAAGTTTCAACTTTTTCACAAGTTTAAAAAAAACTAGTTTGTAAGTTTATACTTTACTTTTAATACCATTTTATATTTTTCACCCCAAAATAAAGGCGTTTCCCAGCAATAATTTTTGCGCAGGATTTCTTAGTTTGATGTATAGAATGACGGATTTTTAATGCAAATACAAGAAGAAAATTTAGAAATTTGCTATTAAATCACGACTGGAGTGTTTTCGGAATCAACTTCTTCTTTAAAGCAATTCGAAGAAATTTTCAAACGCTGTTTTAGTAAAACAAAACTGCAGGTACAATTAACGCGTAACACGCAGCTGCGCTGGGTCACTAAGGGTGTAAAGGTTTCTAGTACCTAAAATGAAACGATTTATATAAGCTGGCAAAGGGAATAGACAAAATGACGCTGTGATGGCAAAAATACATCACTCTGTACAGGAAAGTAATAAAAATGGCCAAAAAGCTATCCGAGTATCCGTACAATCAAAATTAGAAAAATCTACGAACATCTCAAAAGATGTTTAGAAAGTTATAAACAAACTTATAAACAAGCGTGTCAAAAATAATACATACCTAATTTTAAAATCAAATAACAAGATTATGTCAGAACCATCAGATATTGTGATTCAAGGATATTCACAATATCTGCAGTTCCGACTTAATTCATCAACTACTACATGCACAGGGCCTGCCATGGATATTCTACTTAAAAGTGCAAAAAGATTAACTAATGACCTTGTCCTAGACCCTGTCACTCCCCTTGAGATATTCAAAATAGTGAAAAATATAGACGACAAAAAATCTTGTGGCTATGATGACATAAATGTATCAGTAATTAAGGACAATATAGATGTATAAGTGTTTTGAAGAAGGAATTTTGCCAGATCAATTGAAGATAGCCAAAACAATAAGTCTAAACAAAAAAGATTCTAAAATAGACCCGAAGATGTACAGACCAATCTCATTACTACCTATCCACTCAAAATTCTTGAAAAGCGAATTAAAACTAGATTACTCAGACATTTCAACCAAAATAGGGTGTTAAGTAGAAGACAGTTTGGTTATCAGGAAAACGTCGGGACACAAGACGCAATATTGACTCTAATTAAGGACGTAGTGAGCAGGTTGGACGACAAACAGAAAGTAACTGAGCTTTTTCTAGATTTAAGTTCATCATTTGACACGGTGGATCATAAACTACTGCTTGAAAAACTTGAGCACTACGGAGTCAGGGGTAAAGTATTGGCACTTCTGACGTCATGTTTAAAAAACAGGAAGATGTTCGTGGAGATCCAAGCAGTGGTCAGAGACAAATTCCTCAGGTAAAAATTTTCCAAGTGAAGAAACATACAGGTCCCAATTGTATCCTGTGCACACTGGCGTATCACAAGGCTCCATACTGGGTCCGATATTTTTTATCGCGTTTGTAAATGACCTTATACAACACATGAGGGAAAAGCTGCGGATCTATCCAGCTCGTGTTGTTTGGCGATGATACCAATGCCGTTCCGGCTGACAATTTACACGCTCTTAATTCCATAGTTAATCAAACCTTTGATATCTTCCACAGCTGGTTTCCTGTTAACGGTCTTAAAGTTAATGCCAGTAAAACTAATGTAATGCTTTTTCGTTCCACTTCCAATAATAAAGATAGCATTAACTGCGTCATAAATAGAAAAACAGTGAACGTGATCCAGATGGTTAAGTTTCTGGGAAATCATATCGATAGCCAGTTAAAGTGGAAACAAGAGCTAACATACCTGGAGAAGGCAATCAGCTCTGCCTGCTACGTACTAAGAAGTCTCAGAAACGAGGTAACCATAAAACATTTAAATAGGTCTATTACGCATTAGTTGAGTCAAAACTGAGATACAGCATACTTTTCTGGGAAGGAAGTTATGATTACAGTACTCAAAAAGCTTTTGTGATTCAGAAAAGAGCAGTCCGAACCATAGCTAGAATTCAACAGCAAGAATCATGCAAGCCTCATTTTAATGACTTAAAAATATTGATCGTCCCAAGTTTTTAAATAATTATATAAGATAATTGTAATGATTTAAATATGATAAAAGGTCCGTTTACACCTTTTATATTATATGCGTAACTGATTGTTAGATCATCTATTGTGACAATAATAATAGCCCTTTGTTTTTTGAAGAATGAAGTGAAGGTCTAAGCGTTTTCTTCTCAAGTAGTCATTACGACGATATAGCCATGGAGGCAAGGATCTTTATTATTTTTTTGGTGAGTTTTTATTTTATTTATTTAACTCTTTATTGATTTATTGATCGTTAACGTAAGGTCCCTAAGATCTCACGCTGTAGGTATATTTAAAGTTTTTCACAATAGACTGGATCCCCCTTTTTACAAGTGATTCTTGACTTACTTGCTGTCGCATCACTTCGGAAAATGCAGTTTTGATCGTGACCTGACCAGTAAAAGGGGCAATTTAATAAAAGTTCATCAATTAAAAATTCTCGGTTTCTCATTTCTAGATTATTTTTCTCGAGTCCCGGGAATTCCCGATGTTTATACAGTTCTCGAGAAATTTTAATTATTTTGAAATAAGTCATAAAATTGACGGTATAAAACAATTATAATTTTTACACATTTGAAAAAAAAAACCGTGTCTTAATAATCATCAACATTTATTGATTATTTAGTATTTTTAGGTTATATTTACTGTTTTGAATATTATGTAGTTTACCTAATATTAATAACAGTCTTTTTATTTGATTGAATTAAAAGTATGTTACCTTCATAAAAACAATCTTTGAATTAGCGGGACAGACATATGTTTGTCTTATAACTAACTTGTAGACATTGTAATCACAGGACTAAAAATATTTTTTTTTCTTTTAACTGATATAACTTTTAATCTCAGAATAAAAATAAACATTTACAATCAACTTCTAAATCTTTTCCTTTAACTAAGTACCTACTTTTAATTACGTCGCATAACAAACAATAAATATTTTTTAAATTATATTATGGGAATTGAGAAACCCTACGCGCGAAGTTTATCAAGTAATATTCTTTATCTATCGATTGAGTATTTGGATCACAATTCGTGAAAGCCATTATATAAATGGTGCATGTTCGATGTCCTGGCTCACTAGTTTTTAGTTTATTTATTTATTTAAGGACCACCAGCCACTCGGGTCGATCTTTAGGTTAAGCCGTACTTGCCTAGGTTGTTCTGTGGATGGGTGACCGCCCATTACATACCGAGTTTCCTCCCTGCCTCGGAAAGCACGTTAAACCGTTGGTTCCGGCTGTCATCTGTAGATATTTGACAGTCGTTACAGGTAGGCAGTGGCCCAAAAAGTCTGACAAGCAGTCTTACAAAAGGATATAGTATTACCCACTACTAAATGGGTTGTGGAGGTCAGATGGGCAGTCGCTCCATGTAAAATACATCCGGTTAGACTGGAAGTCGACCCCAACATAGTTGGGAAAAGGCTCGGCAGATGATGATTTAAGGACTACCAGTACTACCTACTATCACAATATTACGATAAAATCTAGTGTGTAAGTGGCATTTGCCAATCAAGACGCGATTTTTCGACTTCCCGAGTTCTCGACCACTTTTTTCTCGTCTCGAATAAGGCCAAATTTCTCGTCAATTCGAGAAATCTTTATGAGGAACACACAGACATGAAGGACCTTATATGTATGTGCATTTATATTTTTCTCAGGTATTCTGTGGCGCCTGGCTGGCCTGTGCTGATGTTAACTGCAGAGAAACTGGAGCTGGCCGGTTTCCAGACCCGGGCGATGACAAATGCAAGAACTATTCAATTTGCATCTACGTGAAGGACACAGACGTTTATATCATGTACAACACTATCTGTCCCGACAGAACTGTGTTCGACCCAATAGCGGCTACATGTACCTCGCCGGACAAATACGACTGCAGCCACAGAGCTCCTGTCGCCATCAACCCTGTAAACAACAAAGTCTGCTCTTATGACGGCTACATCGCTGATCCTGAACAAACGAATTGTACTACTTACATACAATGTGTGAATATTTTGGGCACCTTTACTCAATTGAGATATAGTTGTCCGGCTTCCACCTATTTTAACCCACACACGACTTTATGTGAGCCAAACTACATGTGTACGAGACTGAATTTCAACTGTTTGGCACCAGGCAGATTCGCCGACACCACAGACGGCACCTGTCACAAGTATCACTACTGCGTTCAAATGTCCAATGGAACGTATATTCAGTTTCAGTTAATCTGTCCTGCAGATACGATGTTTAATCCTATTACCAAAATATGTACGACTAAAGATATTTGTATTTAGAATAATAAAAAACGATAATTTTAGATTTCTTTCAATTTTTTTTTTTTTTAATTTTGGCCGACGCTAGGAATTTCTCCTGTATCGTGGGTGCGTTTACAAACATTTAAACTCACATACACAAACAGCCAGACGCGGAACAACTACCTGTAGATCATACAAATATTTGTTCCGTGCGGGGATCGAACCCACGACACGCACCACAGCAGCCAATCGCTCAGTCACAGCGCCAACCGTGCCGTCAAAACTAAAATTATCATTTTTTAAATTAGTTTTAGTCATTCTTGATTAGTAGTAGGTAGTTAGCAGAAACTAGAAGCACTGTTTGTTATTGCAATTTAAGAAGTAAGTAGGTACATAATGATGTAGTTAACAGTACATGATTATGACCACATAGAAATTTTTCATCGGTAATTTAAAAAAATCTGCTGTGTCATTAAATAGCAGTTTTTTTTAAATCATCAAAATCAACTCAAAATCAAAGCATTTATTTCAAGTAGGCCAGTTACAGGTACATAAATATAGACTTAATGTCTGCAGCCCGTCCCCATAACAAAATGCCATAAGACATTATACTATGAAAGTAACTAAAATAGACCAGTCTAGCGGTATCTACATCAGTAAACTGACGGATTTTCCTAATAGCATATGCTGCTGAACTTAGCCGCCCCGCAAGAGATGTTAAATGAGAGCTCCATTTTAGCCTTGAATCAAACGCCATCCCCTGGAAAACCATTTTATCTACGAATTCAAGTTTCTCTTTATTCAATACTATATCACAATCACTACATTTAAAATTCGGTAAAGCAAATCGTATGCATTTAGTCTTTTTTTCATTTAATTCTAAATTGTTTGCTGTGAACCAATTATGGACCTGAAGTAGGGCATTATTCATCGACCAAGAATTATGAATTATTCTACTGCATACATGTAACCGTTTGTGTGTCGGTGTCCGACTGTATATATTTCTTTTTCGGGGGACTAGGCACATACTCTTCTTTCATAAAATGTTTGCGGTTTGTTTCTGGTTGCACGGATATCTAGTCTTATGCAGGGGTGTGGTACTCATGTCTCCGATTAATGTTAATAAGAATTAGGATGAGAAGAAAAAACTGTAGTCATCCAGTAAATGTCACCAAAAAACCTTATTTCATTACTGTTCATGATTTTGGCTGTAAACTAAATAAATTCATATTGTATTCAAAAATTCAAATTCAAAATTGTTTATTTCTTCACAAAATTATAACAATTAGGTTGTGATTGGAGCCTTCTTTTAAGCAAACAATGCCTGTATTAGAAGACTCCGCTCTTCCTTATCAAAAGAAAGAAAAATATTAATAACATATTTAACATAAGAAGACAAGATTAGCATAAGTGTAGTGTGTGTGGGTGTGTGTGTGTTTGTGTATGTGTGTGTTATGTGCTTACGTGTGTTTGTGTGCCTGTACGTAGGTTATGTCGTAGGTTTCAATAGTTCTTCCGTTTCTTCATAGGTAAGTGGTTTGATCCATTTCAGTATATTTTTTTTGCAAACATGATATTGGTTTTTGTACATATATATATATATATATATTGTATGGTTCCTCAGAGTTAAACACCGTTAAATTTTGAACCATTTATTATTTTTTTATCAAGGCCGGTCAGCTAAATATCTGGAGCTGGTGCCATTCTTGTGTATTGCTGAAAAAAGCGGCCTTAAATCTAGAGTTTTAAATGATATTTTAGTAAAAATATTGAATCAAACCACATGCACTTTTTGCGTCTAAAAGGTACTTGTTTTCATGTCTTTACAATAACAAGCTTAGTGTTAATGCGACATGCAAATCAACAGATTAAGATTATCAAAGAACAAATTCTTGGTTTATTTTATAAGGCAATTCTCACATGAATACGACGTGAAATTTGCTTCACCGCCCCGGCCGCGCCAAACCGCGCAAACTACCGGTGTCGTGTGAAAACTGCCTTATGCTTATGATTATACTGTCCATTGTTTCCGTTTTACTATAAATATAGCATAGACGTAATGCCATAACATTATTGAGTTTCTGCAGCAAACGATCAAAAGATGACGGCGAGGAAAAGCATCATCTTAATTTATGTGAGTTTCTATGTTTAGTTTTTTTAGGCCTTTTTATGGGACTCTTGCGCCTCAAGCGGCGTAAATATAGAAACCTTTATGGTAACTATATATTCGAGCCGTTTGTGGTTGAAACGCTGGGGTCGTGGGGTCCGAGTGCTCATAGCCTGTTTAAGGAAATTGCGAAACGCCTAGTTGACGCCGCGTGACCCGTGACTGTGTTGCCATACAACGTGGCAACGCCGCCAGTCTCTTGGGCACATTACCAGCTGACAGCGTTGAGGAGTTTTTTGATGCCTTTTTATAGTTTGTTGTTAGTTTATTTATTTAAGGTTAATTAATAATGTATTTAGTTAGTCTACTTAATTACATATTAAACCACAAAATATATTGTTTCTATTACTTTTGCGATTGTCAATACAATATTTCTTTTTTAAACAAGTATCAATATTAGCTATGTCACCAATGAAGCACGGAGCAAGCAACCACACCAGGATACAACCTTTTGCCAGATATATTGGGATCAGCTTCTTGTTTTACCGGATACAGCTGAATTTCAGTATTTTACAAGGAGCGGCTTCCATTGGCTTCCTTAAAACAGTTACTGGGGCACGAAATATTTGTAATGAATGTTACTAAATAAAACAACTGTTATGATAAGTTAAGAGCCATGCCTTACTTTCCGAAAATCCATTTCATGCAGA
This sequence comes from Noctua comes, assembly GCA_963082995.1. Taxonomy (NCBI): domain Eukaryota; kingdom Metazoa; phylum Arthropoda; class Insecta; order Lepidoptera; family Noctuidae; genus Noctua; species Noctua comes. The sequence continues at coordinate 6,737,123 of OY720271.1, forward strand.
ATGCATCCTGGCCGCAAATTACCAAATATTTGATTATCAAAGTGGAGCAGGACGATTGACATTCCTTCAAACCACGTAAAGAGTGTCACGTTCTTTACCTGTATACAAAAAAATCAATCAAATCCAATGAATACTTTAGGCACAGGAAATTATTTTTCATTTTCTTATTTTACAACACGATGTAGATCTGAGTCCGTAATAATAGGTAAACATTGTAAGGTCAAGAACCTGTGCAAAACGTACGATTCTATTCTGTACGTCTCAATATGCTTAAAAGACAGAGAAAGGTACGCTTCCACTTTGACGCGCCCCGCCCAGTGACACAAAATACTACAATTAGAAGAAAAAGAAATATTACTTACGCAAATTATGCATTAGTGGTGCATAGACCATTGCGTATGCGTGTGTGAGCGGAATTTTTTGGCAAAAAGTCTCGCACTATGTCAGTCAGTCAGTGTATAGCAAGGAACATATATACTCTAGGAGGTGTATAGCGGCGCCCTTTGAGGAGGGCATGCCCCTAACCTTTTTATCACGAGACGAGCCGCGCGCGCAATGTCGTGATTTTATGAAAAGTTTTAGTTGTTATTGTGATTAAAGACGATTTATGAGAGTTGGATTAGTCCATAGGTTAATGTGACTTATTGTTAAGTGTTAGTGTAACATTAGTTAGTTAATAAGGAATTTAATAGGTAGCTAGTTTCGTGATTTAGGTTAGATTTGTAAGTTTTGTAGTTTAATTATGCCTCTAATAAGGTACCCAGCTGCCGAGTACATCGACATGGTACTTACGTAAGGAGAATGTAACCAAAATGCGGCTTTACCATTGCATATATATCGGGAGAGATATGGTGACACACGAACGTTTGATGGTGTAAATTCTGATTGTGATGTGATATTATGTGATTAATTATTCAATCAGTGATCTTTTAATTAACGACGCACAATTTAGTGAGTTTAAGCCGCTGATTTGTTGTTCAAAGACTAAAGTACCTACCCTACGTCCGCACCGCGCAACCGGTCAGTGACGTTTCGTAGATAAAGCGTGTTTGCGTTTTATGCGGTTGATTCTACTATTATTTTGTTTGAAAATTGCAATTTTTAAATTTTCCATTAACTACAAATTTTCGTGTTTTAAAACGTTTAGATGAACTAGTACTGTGCCCGTTTTCATTTAATGTCGTAGTTCCAGATCCACATTGTATATCATATCTTTGCGCCCTCTTTTCTTATTTGGTTCATACTTTATTTTAGTTTTAGTTTTAAAGATTTAACATTATTCATGTATGTCTTAACTGTAAATCCCCAATATTAACTTCACCTTGTACCTCCCTGTCCCCTAGCTTCTAAAGTCAGGACAGGACTGGAGGTAAGTCCTCTTAGTCGGTGGAAAGATGACCAGTCTGGCGGCGAGTCTTACAGGCCGTGCGGATGGCGGGGCCCAGCCTTTCCCCTTCGGGGGAAACCGACATTAATACTAATATTTACATGAATTAGGAAAAACGAAAATTTTATCAGCCTAGGGTAATTTACGAACAGTCACATCATCACTATGCTAACTACACGTATACACGTGTGTTTGGAACTGTAGCATTCTCAAACTGCTATTTATTTAAATTGGGCTGTAAGGTTTGATAGTGTGAAACTGTTCATATGATTATTTTGGTGTATTTTTTTTTTAACGGAAATTGTATGTTTATTTAAGAGTGCCAAGGATTGTCCTACTGCCGATTTGTCTATAACCACGGCTGTTGATGTTCCAGATGCTGTCTGTGTGCGTGTGGCAGGCGCAAGCTGTTGTGAACTGCACGGCCACCGGAGCTGGTCGTCAAGCAGACCCCGCTGACGCAACCTGCAAGAACTACACGCTCTGCGTCTACGTCAGCAGCACCAACACCTACTTGTCCTATAACTATGTGTGCCCCACGACCTCTCTCTTCAGCCCCATCCTCAGGCAGTGCACCGCCAACTACACTTGCCCGGCCACAACTGCCAACACCACAACTTCCGTCTGCACGGCTGATGGCTTCATCGCCGAACCCAACTCCTCAAACTGTTCTTCTTACATACAATGTGTCAACATCAACGGGACCTATTCAGAAACAACGTTCACATGCCCAGCTTCTACTTTCTACAACCCGAATACGACTCTTTGTGATGCTTCTTACAACTGCACTAGTACGACGACATTCTCATGAACTACAACCGGAAGATTTGCCAATACTGCTGATACTACCTGTCAAAATTATTTCTACTGCGTACTTCTGAGTGATGGGACGTTCACTCAGTACAATTACACCTGCCCCAGTACTTCATCGTTCAATCCTGCTTCAGCACTGTGTACTGCAACTTATACATGTACTAATTGACACCATTTAATGACTTTTATGAAGCCGTTATGAAGAAACAAATGGACCTATTTTGTGGCTGGTAAACGAGTGGCGGCTGTAGTTTCTGCCTGCCTCAATTGGAGAAGGCGCGATTGATGATATTCATGTATGTTTGTTTACAATAAAGGATTTTGAATTGTTATACTCATTTCTGTATTTTTCTTTTAAGAATGGGCGAATATATTCAATGGTCTATGTTTTGTCTTTCAATTGTCATCACTATGCTAACTATACGTATACACGTGTGTTTGGAACTGTAGCATGAAGCCATGAAGAAAGGGGAGGCATTACCATCAGTGCATGATTACGGGCTGAAATGATGATTATGATGTGTTTAATGTTAATCAATAATGATCGACTTAATTATTATTAAATAATCACACTGTATACAAGATTTGGCTTACTTAGATTTCCTAGTAGTTTTTGTTTGGGTCAAATATATTTTCATTCTAGTCCTGAAAGAGATGAGTCATTGATCGAATTAATGCGAAGTATCCTGAGGATTTTCTGAAAGGCCCTTGTTCTCCCCATCATTTCGATTTTTCTTTTGTTCTGGGCCATACCTGACAACCTTTTGGTTATGGAGATAGTGGAAGTCGAAGTTTCAACTTTTTTACAAGTTTAAAAAATACTATTTTGTAAGTTTATACTTAACTTTTAATACCTACATGACCGGTTTACTATTCAATGCATCCATCATCACAATATTTTGAGGGCGTTTCATTGAGTTTAACCGTAAAACGTGATTTTTCACCCTAAAATAAAGGCGTTTCCCAGCAATAATTTTTGCGCAGGATTACTTAGTTTGATGTACAGAATGACGGATTTTTAATGCAAATACAAGAAGAAAATTTAGAAATTTGCTATTAAATCACGACTGGAGTGTTTTCGGAATCAACTCCTTCTTTAAAGCAATTCGAAGAAATGTTCACACGCTGTTTTAGTAAAACAAAACTGCAGGTACAATTAACGCGTAACACGCAGCTGCGCTGGGTCACTAAGGGTGTAAAGGTTTCTAGTAAAATGAAACGATTTATATAAGCTGGCAAAGAGAATAGACAAAATGACGATGTGATGGCCTATAGGCAAAAATACATCACTTGTGCAGAGTGATGTATTTTTAAAAGTAATAAATATAGCCAAAAAGCTATCCGAGTATCCGTACAATCTAAATTAGCAAACTGTACGAACATTTCAAAATATGTTTAGAAAGTTATAAGCAAACATAGAAATAAGCGTGTCAAAAATGATACAAAACAAATTTTAAAATCAAATTACAAGATTATGTCAGAACCATCAGATGTTGTGAATATCCTTGCCCAGCAGTTCCAACTTAATTCATCAACTACTACATGCACAGGGGCTGCCATGGATATTCTACTAAAAAGTGCAAAAAGATTAACTAATGACCTTGTCCTAGACCCTGTCACTCACCTTGAGATATTCAAAATAGTGAAAAAAATAGACGAGAAAAAATCTTGTGGCTTTGATGACATAAATGTATCAGTAATTAAGGACAATATAGATGTACTAGCGAAACCTTAAAGCATTTTTTATAATAAGTGTTTTGATGAAGGAATTTTTCCAGATCAATTGAAGATAGCCAAAACAATAACTCTAAATAAAAAAGGTTCTAAAACAGACCCAAAGATGTACAGACCAATCTCATTACTAGCTATCCACTCAAAGTTCTTGAAAAGCTAATTAAAACTAGATTACTCAGACATTTCAACAAAACTACGGTGTTGAGTAGAAGACAATTTGGTTATCAGGAAAACGTCGGGACACAAGGCGCAATCCCGACTCTAATTAAGGACGTAGTGAGCAGATTGGATGACAAACAGAAAGTAACTGGGCTTTTTCTAGATTTAAGTTCATCATTTGACACGGTGGATCATAAACTACTGCTTGAAAAACTTGAGCACTACGGTGTCAGGGGTAAAGTATTGGCACTTCTGACGTCATATTTGTGCACCGCTTGCTAGATCCGATAGCGTTAAATACCTCGGAGTACACATAGTATTTTAGTAAACGAGTTCAGCTATTCTCTAGTAGCTATCGATAAACTGCATCCCCCCCTTGAACTAACTATGTCTTTGCTAAAGGACTGTAACTTACCGTACAGTATGGACACAAGACCTAACTTTTATAAGGCTAATTACCCTGAAATTAACAATTACCTCAATAAGCTGAACTGGGATGAACTTTTTGTAAATACTTGTGATGTGAATGACATGGTGGCAATATTTTGTTAATGTCTGCGTGAGGCTATTGGAAAATTTGTGCCTGGTCGGAAGCCTAACAATTGTCGGTATCCACCGTGGTTTGATTTAACATTAATTAAAACATTAAAAGAAAAAAATAGACTGAGGTTACGTTACAAGAAATTCAATAATCCTTTAGATAAAATTGAACTGAAACTAGTTCCCAAGCGGTGTGAAAAACTAGCCATGAATATAATGACTACATAGATAGAATTGAAAAAGACATAAAAGATAATCCCAAACTTCTCTGGAATTACATAAAAGTGAAACGCGGTGGCACTAGTGGCTTCCCTTTGGCAATGACTGACGGACACGTTGTTACATCTAACGGATCTGAAATTTGCGACCTTTTCGCAAAACATTTCGCAACCATGTACACGACTGACAAAGATACAGAAATTAACTGCCATACAAAATACCTCCAAGCACTGCGTAACAATAGTCAGGGCTTGAGTATTCCTGTACTTGACCGCGACTGTTTACTAAAGAAACTAAAAACAGTAAACATTAGTAAAGGACCTGGCCCGGATGGTATTCCACCTCTTTTTATTTCTAACTGTGCCACAGCTCTAGTATCTCCTTTACTAATAATATATAATGCATCGTTGGCCACTGGAACTTGTCCGTCAGAATGGAAAAATGCCAAGGTAGTCCCGGTCTATAAGTCAGATAAAAAAGATACCGTAAGCAACTACAGGCCAATTTCAATTTTATCCACATTCGCAAAGATTTTTGAATCTATTATAATATGTCCGCACATTCAACAACATTTACGATTGTACCTTAATGAAAATCAACACGGTTTTGTAGCATCTAGATCTACTGCTACAAATTTGGTGTCATTTACGGAGTCCCTAATACAGGCCGTAGATGCAGGCAAACAATTTGACGTAGTTTATACCGACTTCAGTAAGGCATTTGATAAAATGTCACATTCTATCCTGATTTACAAACTGGCTGCCTATGGTATAACAGGGCCTCTATTAAGTTGGTCCAAGTCCTATCTTACTGAACGCGAATACTTTGTCGTTGTAAACGGTTTTCGATCAGCTGCACACAAAATAACATCGGGCGCCCCCCAGGGATCTCACTTAGCTCCAATACTATTTATTATGTTCATAAATGACCTTCCGGAGTGTTTTCGTTTTTCCCAACCTTTTCTGTACGCTGATGACCTAAAATTCGCGCGAGTGATCGAGTCAAAAAGAGACTGCGAACTTCTACAGCACTATCTTAACCAAGTCATAAAATGGTGCCACAATAATAAAATGCAACTTAATCCAAAGAAATGTTACCATGTAAAATATACGCGAAAAATAAACTGTAGTGACACAGAGTACTTCATAGACCAGGAGCGAGTAAAAGAAGTCGAAACAATAAGGGATCTAGGAGTACTTTTTGACAAAAAGGTCACTTTCGTGCCCCATATAGAATATATTATTAAAAAGTCATCAAAAATGTTAGGGTTCCTACTTCGTAACACCAAAGGCTTTCGGAAAAGTAGCACCAAAATAATGCTATATTACAGCCTAGTGCGCAATGTTATGGAGTATTGCAGTGTTGTGTGGAGACCTCACTATGCCACTCACATGTTGCGTCTGGAAAGGGTACAGAAACGTTTTGTATGGCATTTAGCCTTTAGTGAGGGGAAATCTAAGCGTTTGCCTTCTTACAAAGCCCGCCTATCTCATTTTAAAATGCAATCGTTAACTATGCGCAGAGATATAACCGATGCTTTATTTGTTTACAAACTGTTGCACAATAAAATCGACTGCCCCATTTTAGTAAAGCTCATTAGGTTCCATGCGCCCTCTAGATATCCTAGGAATAAAATAACACCCCTGTGTCCACCACTTCGAAAGTCTGTGCTTGGTGCGAATTCTCCAATACCTAGATTGTGCAAAATCATTAATGGCCGCAGTGACATAGTAGATGTACACCACGACAATATTAATAAATTTATACGAGCTTTTGTAATTAATAATCCAATGTAGATTTAATTTAATTGTTATACATGTTTTATTATATTACTATTATTTTAAATTGTAATGTGTTTTTAGTCTTTTAATTTAATATTTTTTAAATTTATAATACATGATCATTTTAATTTTGTATTCATTACTTAATTATGCAATGATGAATTAATTGTGATTTAATGAGACATTTCGATTGTTTCTTCAATGTTTTTTTTTTAATGTTTATTGAATTTATTTTTAATTTTCTTGATATAATTTTAATTTTGTTTTGTATGTATAGTAATTTTTTATGTACCTCTGTTATTTAAAGCCGTTTTTACTCTTTTGTGCATGTGGTGTTAACCTTTAATTAATTGTTGCACTTGTAAATGTTACCCTAGCAATTAAGTTAGAAATGTATATGTGTAAACAATTGTTGGTTAACCTAAATAAATAAATAAATAAATAGACGTCGGTCTGAGATGGGACCAACAAATTGACGCCGTCACCACCCGAACTTTAAACCCTTAAGATGGTGTACCTTGCACTATGCCAATCAGTGATTGGTTATTGCATAGTTGCGTGGGGCGGTGCGGCTAAGACTAGATTTCTGAGGGTGGAAAGAGCACAGCGAACTATACTCAAAGTCATGACAAAAAAGTCCTACCGGTATCCAGCAATTGAACTGTTCTCTGACTGTAAAGTACTTACGGTTCGTCAGCTTTATGTGCTTAAATCCACCATTAGAAAGCACGCAGGCCTTCCTCCTGTTATTACAAACAAACGCACGTACGTTCCGCCAAATATACAACACAACACCGCCTTCGCCAAACATCAATATTATATACTAAGTACTCATCTCAATATTAGAAATCTAAACTCACACGCACTAAAATCTAAAGTAACAGAGTGGCTGCTCCTTAAGGACTATTCTTACACGGAGTCTTTACTAACCTATCTTGTATAATACACCCACACACACACCTACACACACACACACATACACTTACATCCACACACCACTCACACACACAAAACAAACATACAATACTACTCTTTTTTACCGTACAGAAGAATGACACAGTCCACTTGAGACATAAGTTTTGTTGATTATTGACCGTAAACTACCTCTTATAATACAGGTATACCCTAGCTTAAGAGGTAGAGTATTATTCTTATACAGAATTTGCAACATAAACTATGTATTTCTAAACCAAATATCAAACTGTACTTCAAACTATGTATGTTTTTGGATAAATAAAGACTTATATTATTATTATTATTTAAAAAACAGGAAGATGTTCGTGGAGATTTAAGCAGTGGTGTCAGAGACAAATTCCTCAGGTAAAATTTTTCCAAGTGAAGAAACATACAGGTCCCAATTGTCTCCGACGCACAGTGGTGTACCACAAGGCTCCATACTGGGTCCGAAATTTTTTATCGCGTTTGTAAATGACCTTATACAACACATGAGGGAAGAAGCTGCGGATCTATCTAGCTCGTGGTGTTTGGCGATGATACCAATGCCAAACAATGTTAATGTTTCGGCTGACAATTTACACGCTCTAAACTCCATAGTTAATCAAACCTTTGATATCTTCCACAACTGGTTTGCTGTTAACGGTCTTAAAGTTAATGCCAGTAAAACCAATGTAATGTTTTTTCGTTCCACTTCCATTAATAAAGATAGCATTAACTGCGTCATAAATGGAAAAACAGTGAACGTGATTCAGGTGGTTAAGTTCATATCGATAGCCAGTTAAAGTGGAAACAAGAGCTAACATACCTGGAGAAGGCAATCAGCTCTGCCTGCTACGTACTAAGAAGTCTAAGAAACGAGGTAACCATAAAACATTTGAAAATGGTCTATTACGCATTAGTTGAGTCAAAACTGAGATACGGCATACTTTTCTGGGAAGGAAGTTATGGTTACAATACTCAAAAAGCTTTTGTGATTCAGAAAAGAGTAATCAGAACCATAGCTAGAATTAAACAGCAAGAATCATGCAAGCCTCATTTTAATGACTTAAAAAATTTTACGGTAGCAAGTCTATACATTTTGTCCTACTTAGTCACTTATCAAAGTAAATCTTTGAATATGAGACTGAAGGTGAAAGGCAAAAAAGGGAGAGTACAAGAAGAAAAGATCTACAGATGAAGCAAGTGCCTCACCTGAACGTCGCAAAGCATAGCGCCTACCACAAGTCATTAAAAATGTTCAATAAACTGCCGACAGAAATAAAAAGTCTAGCATATACAAGTGGATTTCAGAGTAAGTTTAAACGATTCATGTTAAACAAGTGTTTATATTCTATTGATGAATTATATATTAATACAAAAGTCGAAAGTACATAATCTCATTGACTTGCAATGGAAATTTTATTATATTTTATGAATTGACATACGATATTAATTTTATATCTTTTTTTAATTCTTTTTTGTTCTATGATAAAAGATCCGTTTACACCTTTTATATTATATGCGTAACTGATTGTTAGATCATCTATTGTGACAATAATAATAGCCCTTTGTTTTTCATAGAATGAAGTGAAGGTTTAAGCGTTTTCTTCTCAAGTAGTCATAACGACGATATAGCCATGGTGGCAAGGATCTTTATTCTTTTTTTGGTGAGTTTTTATTTTTTTCATTTAATTTTATTTAATTTTCTCTTTATTGATTTATTGATCGTTAACGTAAGTAAGGTCCCTAAGATCTCACGCTGTAGGTATATTTAAAGTTTTTCACAATAGACTGGATCCCCCTTTTTAGAAGTGATTCTTGACTTACTTGATGTCGCATCACTTCGGGCAATGCAGTTTTGATCGTGCCCTGACCAGTAAAGTGGGCAATTTTATAAAAGTTCATCAATTGAAAATTCTCAGTTTCTCATTTCTAGATTATTTTTCTCGAGTCCCGGGAATTCCCGATGTTTATACAGTTCTCGAGAAATTTTAATTATTTTGAAATAAGTCATAAAATTGACGGTATAAAACAATTATAATTTTTACACATTTAAAAAAAAATTGGTGTCTTAATAATCATCAACATTTATTGATTATTTAGTATTTTTAGGTTATATTTACTGTTTTGAATATTATGTAGTTTACCTAATATTAATAACAGTCTTTTATTTGATTGAATTAAAAGTATGTTACCTTCATAAAAACAATCTTTGAATTAGCGGGACAGACATATGTTGACTTATAACTAACTTGTAGAGATTGTAATCACAGGACTAAAAAGATTTTTTTTTCTTTTAACTGATATAACTTTTAATCTCAGAATAAAAATAAACATTTACAATCAACTACTAAATCTTTTTCCTTTAACTAAGTACCTACTTTTAATTATTACGTCGCATAACTAACAATAAATATTTTTTTAATAATATTATGGGAATTGAGAAACCCTACGCGCGAAGTTTTTCAAGTAATATTCTTTATCTATCGATTGAGTATTTGGATCACAATTCGTGAAAGCCATTATATAAATGGTGCATGTTCGTTGTCCTGGCTCACTAGTTTTTAGTTTATTTATTTAAGGACCACCAGCCACTCGGGTCGATCTTTAGGTTAAGCCGTGCTTGCCTAGGTTGGTCTGAGGATGGGTGACCGCCCATTACATACCGAGTTTCCTCCCTGCCTCGGAAAGCACGTTAAACCGTTGGTTCCGGCTGTCATCTGTAGATCTTTGCAAGCAGTCTTAACAAAGGAACAAAGGTATTACCCACTACTAACTGGGTTGTGGAGGTCAGATGGGCAGTCGCTCCATGTAAAATACTGGTATTGAGCTGCATCCGGTTAGACTGGAAGTCGACCCCAACATAGTTGGGAAAAGGCTCGGCAGATGATGATTTAAGGACTACCAGTACTACCTACTATCACAATATTACGATAAAATCTAGTGTGTAATTGTATTGCCAATCAAGACGCGATTTTTCGACTTCCCGAGTTCTCGACCACTTTTTTCTCGTCTCGAATAAGGCCAAATTTCTCGTCAATTCGAGAAATCTTTATGAGAAACACACAGACATGAAGGACCTTATATGTATGTGCATTTATATTTTTCCCAGGTATTCTGTGGCGCCTGGCTGGCCTGTGCTGATGTTAACTGCAGAGAAACTGGAGCTGGCCGGTTTCCAGACCCGGGCGATGACAAATGCAAGAACTATTCAATTTGCATGTACGTGAAGGACACAGACGTTTATATCATGTACAACACTATCTGTCCCGACGGAACTGTGTTCGACCCAATAGCGGCTACATGTACCTCGCCGGACAAATACGACTGCAGCCACAGAGCTCCTGTCGCCATCAACCCTGTAAACAACAAAGTCTGCTCTTATGACGGCTACATCGCTGATCCTGAACAAACGAATTGTACTACTTACATACAATGTGTGAATATTTTGGGCACCTTTACTCAATTGAGATATAGTTGTCCGGCTTCTACCTATTTTAACCCAAACACGACTTTATGCGAGCCAAACTACGTGTGTACGAGACTGAATTTCGACTGTTTGACACCTGGCAGATTCGCCGACACCACAGACGCCTCCTGTCACGCGTATCACTACTGCGTTCAAATGTCCAATGGAACGTATATTCAGTTTCAGTTAATCTGTCCTGCAGATACGATGTTTAATCCTATTACCAAAATGTGTACGACTAAAGATATTTGTATTTAGAACAATAAAAAACGATAATATTAGATTTCTTTCAAATTTCTTCTTTTTTTTTTAATTTTGGCCGACACTAGGAATTTCTCCTGTATCGTGGGTGCGTTTACAAACATTTAAACTCACATAACTACCTGTAGATCATACAAATATTTGTTCCGTGCGGGGATCGAACCCACGACACGCAGCGCAGCGTTCACCTCCTCCTGCGAAGCAGTCATGCTAGCGAAGGAGGTGGCGGGACGTGAGAGGGAAAGAACCTCACGTCCCAGCCGCCGCGGGTGACGCCCTGGGCGTCGGGGGTCACGTGGTGGCTCCCGGCCACCGTAGGCGCGGGCTTGTGGACGGTGAGCTATGGGCTAGCTCGCCGTCCGGCCGTCTTATGACGACAGGCCGTACCGATCGCGCGTTGGATGAATGCATATAAAATGTAAAAGCAACAAATCTAAGCTGGATTCTCATGTCTCCGATTAATGTTAATAAGAATTAGGATGAGAAGAAAAAACTGTAGTCATCCAGTAAACGTCACCAAAAAACCTTATTTTATTACTGTTCATGATTTTGGCTGTAAACTAAATAGATTCGTATTGTATGGTTCTTCAGAGTTGAAGATCGTTAAATTTTTAACCATTTACTATTTTTTTATCAATGATTGCCGGCCAGCTAAATATCTGGGGCTGGTGCCATTCTTGTGTATTGCTGAAAAAAGCGGACTTAAATCTAGAGTTTTAAATGATATTTTCGTAAAAATATTGAATCAAACCACATGCACTTTTTGCGTCTTTTAGTCGCAAAAGGTGCATGTGGCTTAGGTACTTGTTTTCATGTCTTTACAATAACAAACTTAGTGTTAATGCAACATGCAAATCAACAGATTAAGATAATCAAAGAACAAATCTTGGTTTATTTTATAAGGCAATTCTCACACGAATACGACGTGAAATTTGCTTCACCGCCCCGGCCGTGCCAAACCGCTCAAACTACCGGTGTCGTGTGAAAACCGCCTTATGCTTATGATTATACTGTCCATTGTTTCCGTTTTACTATAAATTTGGCATAGACGTAATGCCATAACATTATTGAGTTTCTGCAGCAAACGATCAAAAGATGACGGCGAGGAAAAGCATCATCTTAATTTATGTGAGTTTCTATGTTTAGTTTTTTTAGGCCTTTTTATGGGACTCTTGCGCCTCAAGCGGCGTAAATATAGAAACCTTTATGGTAACTATATATTCGAGCCGTTTGTGGTTGAAACGCTGGGGTCGTGGGGTCCGAGTGCTCATAGCCTGTTTAAGGAAATTGCGAAACGCCTAGTTGACGCCGCGTGACCCGTGACTGTGTTGCCATACAACGTGGCAACGCCGCCAGTCTCTTGGGCACATTACCAGCTGACACAGCGTTGAGGAGTTTTTTGGTGCCCTTTTATAGTTTGTTGTTAGTTTATTTATTTTAGGTTATTTAATAGTTTTTAATTAATAATGTATTTAGTTAGTCTACTTAATTACATATTAAACCACAAAATACATTGTTTCTATTTCTTTTGCGATTGTCAACACAATATTACTTTTTTAAACAAGTATCAATATTAGCTATGTCACCAATGAAGCACGGAGCAAGCAACAACACCAGGATACAACCTTTTGCCAGATATATTGGGATCAGCTTCCTGTTTAATCGGATACAGCTGAATTTCAATATTTTACAAGGAGCGGCTTCTATTTGGCTTCCTTAAAACAGTTACTGGGACACGAAATATTTAGAATGAATGTTACTAAATAAATTAAACTGTTATGATAAGGTAAGGGCCATACCTTACTATCCGAAAATCCATTTCATGCAGAATGCATCCTGCCCGCAATACTATGCACATGCAGAAGGTGTGATAATTTCATAAATATATGCAACCTGCGGCCCAAACCTATACCTTACACATGTTTTGGCCCTCCGTGGGGCTCCCCAGGAGATGTCTCATCGACTGTTTGGACGTGAAAATTTTAAGATTGTTTCTACTGTTTCAGGTGCTGTATGTTTCCACCATGGAAGCTCATGGTAACGTGACCTGCGCTGCGCCTGGCCGGTTCCCCGACGCAGGTTGCCAGAACTACACACTCTGCGTCTATGTAAAGTACCCTAATGGCACTGAGAGCTTTATTCCTTACAATTACGTTTGTCCTGGCATGTCTCTATTCAACCCGATGAAAGGCAAATGCACCTTGCTGCGGGGCGAGACGGAGTGGGAAGCGGTCGCCTCCTTCTGCGAAGCAGTCATGCTCGCGAAGGAGGAGGCGGGCCGCGTGAGGGAGAAGACAGCGTCCTCCCTCCACCCCAGCCGCAGTGGTAGACGCCCACGGCGCCGGACGTCGGCAGACGATCTCCGGCCACCGTAGGCGCGGGCTTGCGGGCGGCGAGTAATGGGCGACTCGCTGTCCGACCATGGACCATGCCCGGGTCGACGGCGCGTTGTGTTCCACGCGCGCCTCAAAGAGTGTCAGCATTATGACGGGGCCCCCCTCTAGAGGGCGAAAGCCTGCCGGGGTCGCGGGACTTATAGAATTACCGTGACCCTGGATCATAAAGGGCTATTGAAGGACACCGTGGATTTTAGTCAGTACAAGTCTGACAGTTCTTCCCACTCTGCCCTGGGTGGGAGGACTCATTTGATGATTTTACCACGATAAAAAAAAAAAAAAAAAAAAAAAAAAAAAAAAGGCAAATGCACCTCTCCTAACAACTTTGTGTGTTCATCAAATTCAGGATAGGAGTTCAAAAAGACGGTGTAACATGACTTGTTAAGGATTTACAAATGCGACTGTCTTTAACTTGTCGCGGGAACTGTGTATACTGAAACAATACAATTAGAGACTTAAGTTTAAATAGATGAGCAAGTCTTTAAAAATACGCTAATCTTTCGATGATGGCTTTGAAACCAGAAATCTCTGCAGTATATAGCGAGTATCCCCAAATACCAAAGGACACAACAAAAACAACTTGAATTCAAACAATAAAGATGAATGCTGGATCATAATGGATGACCAATACAAACGATTGTTTTTGAAAATATTGACAATTAAAGTCATTTATGTTCCAACGATTACAATTCTTTGTCGTAACGAATTCGTTTTTCATTACCTGCTTTAATTTAACGCTTATATTTGATTATTCGCAAACAAGAAAGCAATGTGCCATAAGTAATTTATTACAGAGTAGGTGTAATGTCAACATTGAATACCTAATTACGACTGAGACACCAGATTTTGATAACGTGCGCGATAATGTTGAAATATATTTCCTCTCCTCAGTTGTTTTAGTCAAAATATAGGAATTTAAAGGTGATATCAAAGACCTTTTGTTGAAATCAGATATCTATATCATTGGGAGTTACAATGTGCAAAGTAAATTCAAGATGATCAGTTTGTATTTCAACACATCCTTGTTAGAACTACAATTATTCTTCTTATGTACAAACACAAGGATTCATTAGTTCCGCCGTTAAAGTTGAAATTATTTGAACGCCAAGCCTGACAGTTAATAGTAATGAATGTTTGTGCATTATTAGTTCGATAAACCTTTAAAGTAATTTAAAATAAAAGGGATTCAAGGACAGACAATGTGACATGTTCTAAAACGTCATGAATACAATCTTTTTATTGATGCTGTTAACTTAATCATAACGAGATAACCATATTATCTCTTAATCTTAGTATATATTCTTCAGTGCTTGAAGAAAAGATTTTAGAAATTCACGATGCAAAGAAAGTTAACCGTCGCTGTTTTTCTCGTAAGTACTCTTGTTATTGTTTTCACTAGAAGCCTTACTTATTATTTAATTGGGGACTGTGGAAAGGCACAGTGTTGTAAGACACAAAGTGGACCGATGACCTGGTGAAGGCCGCGGGAATCTGGTGGATGTGAGAAGCACAACGTTGGTTGGGGAGGCCTAAGTTCGGCAGTGGACCTTTTTCGGCAGATGTTATGGATAGGACTAGAAATACTGCGGTTTTCTCTCCATTATTTTCAATAATCAGCTTGATAAGATTTTAGGATATATTTTCTACTTGACTAAAATGCCCCCAATAAAAAGTTTACATATTATTCTTTTTGGTTTTTTCCTACATTGTTTATTTATGTATTATCAGGCAGGTGGTTAATACAACTGATAGCTGCCTGCATCCTGCTGTTCCCCACTAGCTTCTTACATTTTTTTCAAAACCATTCAATTTGTCGTCCTGTTCTATAACGTGATATTCTGTATGATACCGTGATACAGATGTTACCTATTGACTGGATTTTCGGTCAGGTACTTACCACTACGCTTCTTGATTGAAGATAGAAGGAGCCGTTTCACAAACCACAAATATGATAACACAACCAGTCTGCTTCACGGACGTCAAAACAAGACTATAACCAAACATGGTTATTTTGTAGTTTCTTTACCCCGGATAATTCAATTGTAAACACTTAACCAGCTTTTAAGGACAAGAAATTTCCATATTATAAACTGTGTAAATGCTGTCAGAAAGCGTGTTTTATCTACATAAATCATAACAGAAATAAGTTAGCAAACTAAGAAGTGTTGGCATCTGAGCGGTAGACGTGGGCCGTAGCCCTCGTTGCACGTTTATTGGCAATGACTCCTGCTTTGTTGATAACTACAAAATTAGATCTAAAAGTGTCTTTCTGAGGAGACCTTACATTCGATTTTTGATAAGCAATTTTATTTTCAGATATTCTCAACAGCATGGAACACTCACGCTGCAACGATTCAGACATCTTCGACTGGTAATAGCCAGTCATCTTCAGACCAAACAAGTGTATCAAATTCCACTGGGTTCACGACTAATGTGACTACAGTGAGCACAACAAATGCAACGAGAATCACAAACACGACTGATGCGTCAAATACTGACGAAGCATCAACTTCGTACTCTGGCAATACGACGGAGCTTTCGTCCACGGAGAATTTAACCGGCGCAGTTAATTCTTCAAATGTCGACATTACATCTGAAGCAAATACTACAACGACATTGTTGGCTTCATCTACTTCAGACACTGCTAATGTCACAACATCTACGGATACTTTGAGCACACTCACTTCGAGTTCGACAAATTCTACAAATTCAACTTCAGCCTTAGATAATGAAGGCTCTGTAAATACGACCGATAAATTATTTGTAACTTATGCAAGGACCTCAGATGATAGCACAGAAAACTCTGCTTTGAATTCTACAAGTTCATCAAGTGTATTGTCGATTTCCAAGTCTGCAAGCCATACAAACTTAACGGAAACTTTAGATGCCTCCATTTTAGACATATATAATTTTACGAACTCTACAAGTGCAACTGTCGCTTCAAATTCATCAATCTTCACCGACAGTTTAATTTCCTCGTCAGCTAATTCAACGACCTCAAAAAACTCTACATTTGACTCAGATACGGAGGGAATTATAAGTTCACTGAATTCTGCAGAAACTGAAATTTCAGATACTCTGAATTTGACCAGCTCAACAAATATCACGGGCAATGTGAATTACAATTTTTCAAAAAATAACATTGAAAGTTCAAATATTACAACATCTGAAGATGCTTCCGATACGACGATATCGAATGCTGCAAATTCTACAAACACGATATATGAATCTGTCACTATTGATTCCGTGAATTCCACAGAAAATTTAAATAATACGTCTTTAGAAACTTTAAACCAGACGAACTCAACTAATATTACTGAAACAAATGACTCATCTTCGTTAAATGAAATTCGGTATTCTTCCGAATCAAATTCTTCGGAATCAACAAATACGACCTCTGATTCTGAGAGAGCAACTTCAATAAACTCGATAAGGACGACGAACAATTCGATATCGGACACTACAAATACATCGAGCTCTTCTGATCTGACGGCAAATTCCAACGTGGAAAATAACAGAACATTTCTCGATTCAATTAAAACCTCAAATTCAAGCGATTCTTCAGAGACTTCTAGTTTGGAATCTGAATACTCATCGAACTCAACATCTGCTACAAAGTCGGAAAGCTCAGTAAACTTAACAGAGAGTTTAAGTTCGTCTGCTTCAGAATCTTCAAACTTTACAAGCTTATCAGAAACTTTAGACAAAACAAACTCATCTTATGACATTGATTTTCAGATAAGTTCGGTATCAAATTCTACGACATCAACGAATACGACGTCCGATTCACAAGACACAAGTTCACAAAGCTCAATGGAGACTACTAATGACATTACCTCAGAAACTGTTAATATAACGAGCTCAGCTGACCAGATAAACAATTCGAACACCGGTGCTACGCGAAGAACTTTAAATACCATAAGTTCTACTAATTCAACTGATTCTACAGACATCGCTAATTCAAAATCGGAATATTCATCAAATGTGACATCAGCCGACGAAGCTCAGAACTCAGTTAACCGAACAGAGGCTTTAGATTCTGCAATTTTAGAAACAAAAAAATCCACTAGGTCAACTAATGGAGAAATTGTTTCAAATTCATCTCATACAACGGATATTTTAATATCATCGTTGTCAAACACAACTAGTTCAGCAGATTCAACGTCGGATTTTAACACTACAATATCTTCAAATTCATCAAATACAACAGTGACATCTACTTCAGAAACTACAAATTCGAGTATTTCCACGGATAACTCACAAAATACCGGTTATTCCAATAATTCTACATCCACACAAACCAAAAATATTACTGATTCAAACGGTTCTTCAGAATCGACACTGACAGAGTCAGCTCATTCTTCGAATTCGTCTTTTGCAGCAGATTCTACGAATTCAAAAAATATAACTGAAAATGCGAATTCGTCAATATTGAAAATAGTTCGGTCATCAAGTTCAAATAATACGGAAAATACGAGAAATTCATCCAATGAAGTGAATGCATCAATATCGGTTACATCTAATAACACAAGTTCAAAAAATTCCATATTTACCACAGACCTTAATGATATATCAAGTGCAGCAAATTTAACAGACATTATTACGTCAGGTACGACGTCTAATTTAAATTCAACAGCAAAATCAGAATCTCTAAAGTCGACTTATACAGTGGCTAATGCAGAGTTAACGAATTCTATTAGTGATAGTTCAAATACTGCTAATACTATTGAAAAATTATCAAACTCTACTTCAGCTGTATTTAGAACAACTTCATCAAGTTCGTTAGTTCCTACGAGCAGTTCAAGTAGTTCAGAAGAATCTTCTGTAAACTCGATTGCTAACAAAAATACAACACATTCAATGACTACAGAAGATATAGAAACGACTTATTCAACCGATACCGACGCCCTCAGGAATATTACCGAAATTATTGATACAGAAACTTCTATAATTACAAAAAATAACACTGACGCTACAAGAACTACGATTACTACGGATGCTGCTGACAACGTGACTGTTATTACAATTGTAACAACGAATATGACAATTACAGTTAACGATGATATTACAAATATTACGGAAACAACTGTTGTTACCAATATAACTAGTTACACGAATAGTACAGAAGATATAGTATCAAGTGATATCACCGATACAATAACCACAGTCATCTTCACTAATACTACAATCACCACAATTACTATTGAAGGTAACGAAACCACAATTGCAACAACAACTTTAAATAGTACTGATATTATTCAATCGGCATCAATTGAAGATATAAAAAATGTAACTTCGACTAATTTATCTAAAAATAGTTCAGATGCCACGATTTCCGTAAGAATGTCTAATGTTTCAAATACGACTGTCACAAGTGATTCAACAAACACGACAATAGGATTAACAGTTGACACCTCAAATTCTACTGTTACCGATGATTCAAGTGACAGTGCCAACGCGACATCTGTCTGTGCCTCACAAGGGTTTGTTGCTGATCCAGATTCTACTGATTGTACCAGTTACATAGAGTGCATCCAGAACGAAGATGGCACTTACACGGAAACAAACTACATATGTCCTGACAATTCTCGGTACAATCCTGATACAACTATTTGTGACTTCGACTATGAATGTAAGACAGATTCAAGTGGTGGCTCCAATAATTTCACTGACACAACAAATTCGACTGGTAACTGCATCGTACAAGGGTTTGTTGCTGATCCAAACTCCACTGATTGTACCAGTTACATAGAATGCATTCAAAATGAAAACGGCAATTATACGGAAACAAAGTACATATGTCCCGACAATTCTCGTTACAATCCTAACACAACTTTATGCGACTTCGACTACGAATGCACAACAGGTTCAAGTGACGGCTCAAATGCAACCGACGACACCACGAAATCGAACTCTATCTGCACCGCGCAAGGCTTCATTGCTGATCCAGATTCCACTGATTGCAACAGATACACAGAGTGCATTCAGAACGAAGATGGCACTTACACGGAAACAAACTACACATGTCCTGACAATTCTCGGTACAACCCTGACACAACTATTTGTGACTTCGACTATGAATGCCCGACAGATTCAAGTGATGGTTCAAATTCCACTGAGGACACAACAAATTCGACGTCCATCTGCTCTGCGCAAGGCTTCATTGCTGATCCAGATTCCACTGACTGTACCGGGTACATAGAATGTATTCAAAACGGAAATAGCAATTACACGGAAACAAAATACACATGTCCTGACAATTCTCGGTACAATCCTAGTACAACTATATGCGACTTCGACTACGAATGTACAACAGGTTCCAGTGGCGGCTCAAATTCAACTGCCAACACAACAAATTCAACATCCATTTGCACCGCACAAGGATTCCTTGCTTATCCAAATTCCACTAATTGCACTAGTTATCTAGAATGCATTCAGAATGAAGACGGAACTTATACTGAGACGGTGTACACATGTCCCGATAATTCTCGGTACAATCCGGACACAACTATATGTGACTTCGATTACACATGTCCAACAGATTCATCCAATTCAAGTTCCAATTCAAGTACCTTCACGTGCTCATCCGCTGGAAGATTCGCCAATAGCGATGACACCACCTGCCAAACTTACTATAACTGCGTGTTGCTGAGTGACGGATCTTTCGCTCTGAATGAATTCACATGTCCCGACAGTTCTCGTTACGATCCTGACACAACTTTATGTAACTCCAACTACGATTGCCCGACGGATTCATCGGATTCAAGCTCAAGTACCTTCACGTGCTCATCCGCTGGAAGATTCGCCAACAGCGCCACCTGTCAAACTTATTACAACTGTGTTTTATTGGGTGATGGAACTTACGCCTTGAACGAGTACATATGTCCTATTGGTTCACTATTCGACCCGGTCAACAAATATTGTACGACGGTCTACACTTGTGCAGGTTAAATATTTCATGAACTTGTCTGGTTAATTAGTGTACTACTAAAGTATTGTTATGTGTAAAACATTTGATTATTTATTTGTAATATTCAGTGATAAAATGTTTTTGTTAATTAATATTGAATTACGAATAATGCATAATACAGGGTGTACGGTGGCAACGTTAGGATTTAAATTTCGAAATGCGCTTATACCATAGAGCGGAGGGGTGAGCAGGGGGCCGCATCTGATTTGTCATTCGTGATAATGTCACAGTGAACTGAACGTGCGCTCGTAATCGAAACGTTTTCAAGGCAAATGATTCTTGTGTTGTTGCTCGTTGTAGGTTTTGTTCACGGTTCAATAATATTCGTCGGTTACGTGACGCGCCCACTGAAAAATTGATTCGGTTGTGGGTGCGAAAGTTCCGAGCCACAGTTCAGTAAAAAATCCGCGGCCAGGGCCCAGCCGAACGTCAAGAAGCCATGACAACATTGAACTCGTCGCGAACAGTTTGCGCGATAACTCGCGCCAGTTGGTGCGCAAGTGGGCGGCAATTTTTATCGGCGCATGATCAATGGTTATTTTCTACCAATCCCGAGAGAACATCCTTCTTTCACTTCACACACATGGTTTCAGCAAGATGGAGCCATGCCACATACTGCTAGAGACGCCATGGTGCGAGATTTTTTGCCAAACAAACGGCTTATCAGCCGTTTCGAAGATATCTCTTGGCCACCAAGATCGCCGTATCTCACCCCTATGGATTTTTTTCTATGGGGATACCTCAAGAGTAAAGTTTATTAAACAAATCCAGCAAACATTGCTGAACTGAAAGCAAATATCACTTCTCCAGCGCGTTGCGCGGAATACGGTTGACAGATTTCAGGACGGTGTATGATGCCATTTAGACGGAATATTTTTTTTTACACTGAAATCCGCATTCATGTTCTATAAAGAGCATGTTTAATTAACTTAATATATATTATATTTTTTTTTAAATTAAATTTTGAAATTCTAATTCGAACACCGGACACCCTGTATAAAGTGTGGAAAAAATAATTTGGGATTTTACCTGTAAAGAAAACTACTAACATTTTTTATTTCTGTTGTATAAAAAATAATATGATTTAATCATTCTGACATTTTAATTTATATGTATGTATAGTTTTAACTTCAAATAGATATTATTCCGTGGAAGGGTCATTTTAGAATGTGAAAAATAAAAACAAAATACATTACAATATTTATTTAGAATCTTCCAAATACTGTATGCTGTGATAAAACAAACTTGGCTCCTTATTTTGTTGTATTATTATTCTGTTGTATAATTATTCCATTTATATAAATTTCACAGTATTAATAACATGTAGCATATTATTCCTTTATTTTTGTTTTTCAACAACCATTATTTATAAGCACATCATTTTGTTAATCGTATTAACCTACCACATACTCACAGAAACCAACAAGGAACTCGTGGCTAAATAATAACAGCCGCTCGGATCAATCTTCAGGTTAGGTCGCGCTTGCCTAGGTTGGTCTATGGATGGGTGGCCACCCATTACCTACCGAGTTTCCTCCGTGCCTCGGAAAGCACGTTAAGCCGTTGGTCCCGACTGTCATTTGTAGATCTTTGACAGTCGTTACGGGTAGTCAGCTGTCCGAAAGTCTGACAACAGTACTAACTGGGTTGTGAAGGTCAGATACTGCAACATACTGGTATTCAGCTGCATCCGGTTAGACTGGAAGCCGACCCCAACAGGGTTAGGCAGATGATGATAGAAATCAACCATGGGTACCTAGTGAAATCTTTCCAATGAAAAACGTTGCTGTACATAATTAAAGAAACACGTCATGAACGTATGACATGAGTAAAAATCTAAAGCTTATTTCGATGTTAATTTCTGTACATTCCATTTGAAAATGTATTTTTAATAAATAAAATTATACTTATGAGTAATTTTGATACAACGTTGTCCAACAAAAACACTTTTGTAAATTAAAAAAAAACATTTTTCATCAAACCGGTTGTTTGACTAGAAAAGCGCGTCAAGTAAGCCAGTTAAGATTTTTCGAGTGGCTAGTATGCAAGTGTTTCCAAGAAAATCCTGACAAAAAGGGTTTACGCCTTCGTCGTTTTTTACGCATATTTCGTTTTCTCCGCTTAAACTCATCTAAAAATATATCTCTTCTCCTCGTTTCTGGCGAACGTTGATTAACTAATAACAAAGCGATTTTCCGCGCTATGAGAAGATTATGCTCCATTTGGGCAGTACCAGGGCTCGTGAATTCCAACAAATAGGGACTGACCTTTTCTGGAAGCAAAGTGCAGTTCCTCTTCATCGTCGCATAGTAATTATGGAAGTATCTTTCCCTAACCTTGCTAATAAATTCAGCAGAAACGGCTTTATGTTTTCTTTTCTTAATTTTTTTTTCCCCGACAGCTATAGTGCTCATAGTTGGATAATAGTATTTCATACATTTTTTATCGAAGAGAGGAGTAATCTTATTTACAGTTTTTTTGTCGCTGAATCGTTTATGATTTTCGCCCTCGAATTCAGGTAAACTTGTTACCAAATATGTGGATTCGTTAATACGTCGCACTTGAAATGTTTTTACACTAGTCGAATATGTTGTGAAGCTGAATATTAATGGTATAAATAAGATATATCTTGTTATCAAAGAAATCATTAAAAACTGTTTCACAGTAAGACTTACGCGTCATTTTGACATTCTTTGGCACGTTTCTTCTCGTGATCAAGAATCTATGTTTAGGAACTATTCTACCAAAAAGTATCGATTTCCACACTTCAAATCTATGTATATTTTGCTTTAAACGGTCAAAGCACAGGTCAAAGGGATTAGGTAACAAAGAAGGTAGGTACTAGGGATTTGATCACATATTTTTATACAAAAGACTCGACGCTAAGAAGCGTGATACTATCGCGTCTAAATCTTAGTAAAAAGTGAATGAAAATCACACAATGGGTGTCGAGAGTCAGCTCCCATAGCGCGGAATCAAGGTCAAATTAGTCTGGCAAATCATCCAAATACACTTTGCATCTCAACATACCATGTCAAGGCAAACTAAACTTAATCCTCTTGGATTTTAAGATTGGTTCACATGCGACGCGTAGTACTTATATCGAACTGAAGAAAGAGTCTGAGATAGTTCCCGATGCTGTTATTGTTTTCAATGCCACCGAGCACACGCTTCTTAATTGCCATTTCCGTAAATGAACAAGAAAGCAATGGAGAACTTTATAACATAAAGAAAAGCTGTATATATTAAAAAAATCTTTAAAATGTTGTTATATTTTTCACAGAAATCACATTAACATTTCACAAAACGTAACCTGAGTTTATTTCACTAAACTCTGAATGCAGAAGTATGAAATTGATTGAGAAAAGCTTATCTTTTCCCAACCAAAGTCCTCTTTACTAATCTAGCTGCGAATGAAGCTGTTATAGACATTGCATCTCTCCACGGAACACTTCTATACTCGACAGCTGCGAAGCCCAAAAGCAGGGTTATGTTTATAATACTGCGAGCTGCAGAAGCCATCGGTCCCTGTATAAATAGACTGTATAGTAAATGAAATAAGACATAAGAAAATAATTTACATTTCATAATATTTTTGTATGACGTATCCAAGACATGAGTCGTCAGCTTACTCCGCCCCCTTTCTGTTTACTTAGAAGCAATATTGCGATATGCGCTTTCACTCGCGTGACTTCTACACTACGAATTGATCGAGATGTTTTAAATGCCTTTTATTTTATTTATTGTTTTAAACTGTCAACTGTTTAAGATGGACGTACCTGATTGGTCCAGTGGTTGCAAGCGCTACTGCTCTCGAGCATGTTTTTTGGGTTCGATTCCCAGGTTCAAGCAAACTGTTATTGATTTCTTCTATCTGAAATTTCTCAGTAGCAGCCTGGAGGCTGGATTTGTGCCCGCTTGATGACAATAGGCACCTATAACAAAGGACTTTTAAACATAACTGGCGAAATGTGGTTCAAATCAGTCTAAATCTTAGGAAATACAGGCGGCTAACAGGCGTGGTATTATGTTATGTTGTAGAGAAAAGACGGCGGGTACCTAATGATAATTTCTAAACCCGGCAGTAGATTTTACGAGTAACTTTCGAGAGGTCGGTAGTATGCGTCACCAGGGCGTCATCGGTCATTCTGGCTAAGTACAGACACACGCAACGATTTATACAACCCAAACAATTGGAATAGAAACATCAAGATTGCGTGTCGTGTTTTCTAAGCATCGCGATCAGACACGGTCAAATGATGTTTGTCCGAATCCACATGCGTTGGTCTGAGATTACGTTGGTGTAGAAAATGTTCAGTTGGAATTATGTGCTCAAAAATAATTTGAAAAAGGTTGACTGGTAGAGAATGCCTTGTGGCATTAAGTTGTTATGTTTTGCACTTTAATGTTTTGAATTTGAATTTGAATTAATTAAGTTAAGCAAGTGAATTTTTAATTATCAATTCTATTTGTATTTATATTTCTAATTGTATTGTAATTTATTTTATTTTATTATTTTATTTGTTGACTAAATTGTAATGTTCTGTTTTTTTTTTTTTTTTTTTTTGTGTTTTTGTGTTTGTAGTGTGGTTGTATTGTGATAAATGGCAATGGGTCCTAATTACCTGAATAAATGAATTTATTATTATTTATTTCCTTTATTTATTTATGTACAAATTAATTACATTTTTAAATATTCTTTACCAAAAAAATATAAAAACATTTAAAAATATAAAAAATTGTAGTCCACCGGTATCGGGAACAGGGTCCAAGCTACCGGCGGTTAGGGCTCCAGAGAGAGGAACCTCCTAACAATACGAGCCGTGTCCAGAAGTACCGCTTTCTGAATCAAGCCCTTGATCCAGCTACCTAACGAGAGCCTCCTCAGGTATTGGTCGAGGCTCTTGGCAATTAAGCCATGGGCTGATACAACTATCGGCACAATGATCGCTGAGTCCACATCCCACATGTCTACAACCTCGTGAGCCAAGTCAAGATACTTGATTTGCTTATCTTTCTCGGCTTTCACGAGGTTCTCATCATGCGGGACCGTTATGTCAACAATCATTGCGCGCCGCTCTGATCGATCCACCACCACTATATCAGGCTTATTGGCTACAATAGTCCTGTCAGTGATGATGGATCGATCCCAGTACAATGTGATACAGCCATTTTCGAGAACTGGGTCGGGCACATACTTATAGTACGGCACTTCCGATTCCACAAGGTTGTATTTTAGAGCAAGTTTCTGATGGATAATCCTGGCTACTAGGTTGTGTCTATGCAAGTACTCTCCGTTAGCCAGACGAGAACACCCGGAAATAATGTGACGGATTGATTCGCCTGGACGGTGGCATGCCCGACATATGTCAACCGTACCATCCTTCACAATAAATTTCCGGTAGTTATTCGTCATCATAACTTCATCCATAATTGCACAGACAAAACCATCGGTTTCTCCGAAAAGGTCCCCGGAACGTAGCCAGGCTACGGACGCTGATAGGTCTACATCGGGTCCATGCAAGGCCCGGAAAAAGCGTCCGTGAAGCTCCTTACTTTGCCATACCTCCATGCGGTCGTTAGTGTCAAGCACTACAGGTTTGCGCCAGTTCTCTTTAGCCAAGGAAAGCGGGGTGAGGCCCTTGTCCACCACGACGACATCTCGATGCATCCACACGTCGGCTTCAAGGAAATATTCCCTGAGACTGCATATCTCGCGATTGTGGAGAGTCTTAGCATTTAAAAAGCCTCGACCTCCACACTTCCGCGGGATATACAGTCTCATAACCGAAGAACGCGGGTGATGCATACGATATGCCGTCAACAATGTACGGACCCTCCTATCCAGGGCGTCTAGTTCTGTTTGAGTCCATTTGAGTATGCCGAAAGAGTACATCAAAACCGGCATGACCCAACCGTTGAAGGCACGTACCTTATTTCCGCCTGATAAAAGACTATTAAATACTTTTTTCAGGCGGCCAAAGAAGCGCTCCTTCAACGATTGCTTCATGTCAGCAACATTGATGCCCAGCGCTTCCGACATACCCAAATACTTATAGGTTTCGGTTGCTGAGAGGGATCTAAGATTTATGGAATTCGAGAGCTGGGTTCCCACGGATTCCACAATCTCCCCTCGCTTTACATGCACGACCGCACATTTGTCCACACCAAATTCCATCCTGATGGCGCTACTGAAAGTTTCAGTTACCTTCAGTAGCTCCATCAGTTGTAAATCGTTGGGGGCAAAGAGTTTCAGGTCATCCATGTAAAGGAGGTGAGATATAACTTATTATTATTATTATTAAGTCCGCCTATGTACCACTCTTGTACATGAAGTTTAAATAAATAAAAATACTTTCGTTAAACTAAAATTTGGCATGTTGTTGCAAACAATCGGATAATGTGGCATTTAGGCTTCACAAAGATTGATACTGCCTAAATATCTTTACACAAATCCTAGTTGCGGGGAATGGGAGAAAAGGAGCCAAACGGATGGCTGGTTAACATACTTATATTTAAACACTGTTTTAAGCTTTCACGGTTTATAAGTCAAACTATACTATATACTAAACACATAAAACACACACCACTGACACACACACACACTGACACATACACACCGACACACACACACTGTACTAATATACTTACATTTGTTTGTTAAAAATAATACTTTTTCTTTCTTCAGGTCGGTTTTAACTACAGGGAGGTAGGTTTCCAAGCCAACTCAGAAAAGTTGAAAGAAGTCTTAAATTATTATGTGTATGAACTACTTCGAACCCATTAACAGTACTCTTCAAGACTACAAACAGTACCATAATCGCCTAGTATAACGTAATGTCTTAATCCTATTGTCTATGTACTTCTATGTATTAGGTAACCAATGAATTCCACAAAATCACCTCCACAGATCCGGGTGTTTTTCCAGCAACTGATAGCTTCTTAAGTAACAGAATTCGCTTGACACGTCCAAACTGTCGCAGCAGTGTTTCTTACCGTCTGCCTTCCTGCTTACTAACGATGTCACGCACATCGTTGCAGCGTAGATTTTGCGTAATCGCGGTATAAAGTTGCATCTCACATGCAGAAGCTAACAA
The DNA here is from genome assembly GCA_963082995.1 of Noctua comes. NCBI lineage: Eukaryota > Metazoa > Arthropoda > Insecta > Lepidoptera > Noctuidae > Noctua > Noctua comes. Next base: position 6,764,885 of record OY720271.1, read on the forward strand.
TTTATTGCTCCATAGTTATAATCTTAGGTGATTTGTTTTTAAAGCTTTGTTTAATATTTAAAGTTGGTCTATTCGAAGACATTTTGTTAGAAAAGTTACGAGAAATTAAATTTTTGAAATTGAACAATTTTTTCCAGAGGTACTTTCCCAAATCTGACACCCCCACACACACACACACGTGAGCATCTTCTGCTCAGATTAATAAAATAAAAACAATGATAGAGTACAGTAAGATATACGTCATACATAATACTACTGATAGAGAACAGTAGGTTTGTAAGTATCAGAAACATTGTCCTGAATTGAATTCCGACGACCGAGTAAACATTTTTACAACATGTTACGTATTCCGAACATCCAAAAAACATAACCATGAATAAACATGCAGCATTGCACAAAATCAAAGAATGCAGAAGTGCGGTATCCAAGTAAAAGTTCACTCATATTCAACTCATGCGCAGACTCGGCCGTTATTTGCGAAAGCCAACTGCTTTGTAAATAAACCGCGTACTTGCTCTTCGAAATTTAACAATTTCACTGAATAACGTCGTATCTTGGAATACTAAGTAATTATATGTTTCGTAACATCTGGGGCTTTTCAAACCACTTGTGGGTTTTCGATATTTGTTAATTAGCATAACTCTACTTTAGGTCGCACCTTCGTCTGTGCGCTTTATTTTATATAACATATCATCACGCCTGTAATTCCAGAAGGTTGATGCAGAGGTGTATCTATATTATACCTACCTACTCACGTTTCGCCAGTGATGTTTAGGTCCTATTCTGTCCCATGTAATAGGAGCGACCCTATTGGTATAAGCTGATGGCTACTGATAAATATCTGTTGGAAAAACCCAAAAACACTGCCCGAACTGGGAAAAAACCCAAGATTTCATTCTCAGCAATAGTGCTTGCGACCGCCTGAGCAACGAGGCCGTAATTTTTATAGTTATTTTATTAGTTATCGATTCTGTAGTTTTGTAGAAGTTCCAGATTTACTACTTTATCTTCCACAGTTAATAAAGTAGATTTACGATCGTTTCATGATAAAGTTATGTCTCATATCGTAGCTATCCATTTATTGTTTGTCTGGCGAGATACTCGTAAATGTATAAATCTAAAGTGTCCCCAAATGGAAGCTTTGAGAGTGGGTAGTAAAACATCCACTTAAAATAAGTTCAGTGATTGTAGAGATTAAACTTGGAGACTGTAGGAGTGCCAGACATTCCTATACTAATCTTGTAGGGAGAGTTTCTTGTATGCATAAAGTCTTCTATAGTTTTTACGTCTACTTGAAATAATCATCATCTGCCTAGCCTTTTCCCAACTATATTGGGGTCGGCTTCCAGTCTAACCGGATGCAGCTGAATACCATTATTTTACATGGAGCGACTGCCTATCTGACCTCCACAACCCAGTTAGTACTGGGTAATACGATACCCCTTGGTAAGACTGGTTGTCAGACTTTTTGGGCCACTGACTGCCTAACGACTGTCAAAGATCTACAAATGACAGCCGAGGAGGAAACTCGATATGTAATGGGCGGTCACCCATGCAGAGACCAACCTAGGCAAGCACGGCTTTACCTAAAGATCAATCCGAGCGGCTGTTATTATTTAGCCACGAGCTCCTCGCGGCAGCGGTCTACTTGAAATAATAATGGGTGTAAAAAGCCGAAAGGCACTTGTTCTCCCCGTCATTGCAATATTTTGTTTGTTCTAGACCATACGTAGGAACCTTCTAGTTACGGAGATATTGGGGGTTAAAGTTCCAACATTTTTACAAGTTTTTTTTTTAATGCGTGCTTTTAATGTTATTATATATTTAATTATTCATAACAGCTTAGCCTATCATTACAGGGTTATACTACACTATACTTTACTTTAAATACCCCCGTACTAGTCGATGCATCCATCAGAAAATTTTTGGTTGCGTTGCTGCTAAGAGTTACTTAGTTTGATGTACAGAATGCTTGGTTGACGGCTTCGTGAAGGGTCCATTTACACCTTGTATACTAGTCTTTTAGTCTGCCTGAAACACTTAAATTATCTCTTTATACTAAACGGGAAAGATACAACCTGTACTAACTTCACATTCATCATACTTACACTTTTTGGAGTAAAGGTAAGTTTGTCATCACATTACTCCGCGTTTTTTAATAAGAGGTAAGAAACTATACTTTCTACATCTATAAATATTGCTACGAAAACAAATATTAAAAAAGGTGTTTTGTGCGGTAATTATCAAAAGTTAACGAGACATCCATTTAATCGATTATGATGACGCAAATTATTTCGTTTCACGTTACGTTGGCAAAACTGTAAACATTTGATAAAACCGCTAACAAAAAAGCAATTCAAAAAAAATTCTTCTTTCAAAGTTATTAGATCGATCGATGTGACGTATGCGCGTGCGCACTACACAGTCTTCCGCCAATCGTTACGGAAAGGCGATGTCTCATAAATAACGTATAATATGCTAGTAATTTGCACATAATGTGTGTTTTTTCAAACAACATATCGCACTACTTTTTATACCTATAAGATAAATGATGCGTCGCGTGAATGAGTATATTACATCATTATTTTTTCAGCTGATTGATGTCAACATACTGTATCTTGTAACAGAACTAAGTAATTAATCTTTTCAGTCAGATAAGGAAGAAACTGAAACACATAATTATATATAACATAACACCACACCTGTAATCCCCGTAGGGTTAGGCAGAGGTGTATGTACCGAATAGTACACCCACATTTCGCCAGTTATATTTAAGTTCCACATAATAGGGGGCGTGCATATTACCATCAATCGGGCACAAATCCAGACCCAGTGGCTGTTACTGAGAAATTCCTGATGGAAAAAACTCAATAACACTTTGCCCGACCTGGGAATCGAACCCAGGACTGCCTCGTTGGTCTAGTGATCGCAAGCGCAACTGCAGAGCATGAGGGCCTGAGTTTGATTCCCGGGTCGGGACTTAAACATAATTGGCGAAATGTGGGTGTACTGTGTATTATTTGACGGCACGATTGGCGCAGTGGCTGAGCGATTGGCTGCTGCGCTGCGTGTCACAGGTTCGATCAACGCACGGAACAAATATTTGTATGATCTACAGGTATTTGTTCCGGGTCTGGCTGTTTGTGTATGTGAGTTTAAATGTTTGTTAACGCACCCACGATACAGGAGAAATTCCTAAAGTGGGGAAAAGTTAAAAAAAAAAAAAAAAACTGTACCCTTCTGCATAACTCTTCGGGATTATAGGCGTGGTGTTATGATGTTATGTTGATCTTCGAGAATGTTAATAAATAAGGTACCAAGAGTAGCGACAATATTCTTGATGTATAAAATCAAATAGAATCTACAAATAACCGGAAAATGAAAGCGGTGTCGAGGAACCACTCTTACTACAAGGAAATTACAGTACAAAAATATAAAGTATCAATCTACAGTAGTTAGATAATCGTCATATAATTGGCGGTACATTGAATTCTGGTTTGTGTTAGATTCCTGTACATAAACATAACCAATCGTTATTGGATCACAGCAATTAAGTGCAGTTTCCATTACTCGTAACAGATAGTCATGGATATAGAATTTTGATAAAAGCCACTTGTGTTATCTACTGGTACGGTCTACACCAGTAGCGAAGGGTCAATTTTTGTAAGAGGTAAGCCGGAGTACATAATCTTTAATGTGATTTTACTATTTGTCTATAAAATACTGACTGTGCCAGTTTTCAAAGGGAAGCCGGTAGGAATCGAGTTGTATGGAACCTTCGCCACTGGTTTACACTAAAACTGCGTGTATACACGGTGTGAACGAACCCTTAACGAAGCCGTTAGCCAAACATTGTGTACATCAAACCAAGTATCTCTACGCAAAAATTGTTGCTGAGAAACGACATTTTTTTTGGGGTGAAGATCACATTTTACGGTAGTACTCAATGTAACGCACTCAAAACACTGTGCTGATGGATGCATTGAATAGTATGAGGATCGTGGAGGTATTTGAATAAGAGTTATAACATTAAAAACTTGTATTTTAAAAAAACTTTTGAAAAAGTTGGAACTTTCACTCCCAATGTCTCCGTAATTAGAAGGTTCCCAGGTATGGCCTTGAACAAAAAAAAATATCGCAATGACGGGGAGGACAAGTCACTTTCGGCTTCGTTAAGGGTACTTATATATACATAGGTAAAGTTTGGAAGTAGGGGGTAATCTCCAAAATTACTCAACCAATTTCAAAAATTATTTCACTGGCAAAAAGCTAAATTATTACCGAATACCTAGCATATCTTCTGTGTCAAAACAAGACACTTCACGCTGCTGAAGTCGCGGGCAAGGTTAATAAAAAGATTCGTTTCTGGATTTAAGAACCGAACATTTGAATAGTTATCCTACATGTGTCCCACCAGATTATTGAACTAAAATTTTTAATACTCCTCGAATGAACTCAGTTATATCGAACAAAGTTAACTGCCGTATTCCTTCCTGGCACGTTACTAGATCATCATTAGCCGTAATCTTATATAACTTGAGCTCGTAAAAGGGTTTAAGTGTAAGCTTAGTAGGGTCAGAAACCATTTATCAAGCTTTAATATTATCTAGTGTAAACCTATTTGCATTCCTGACATAACATCCTTGTGTTATAGTACAGTGATACCGGCGTTGAAAATAAAAGTAAAAAGTATGAGTTTCAACCGCTAGAGGTATCTTCCGAATAGGATACGGTTCATTACAATTATTTGGGATCTTGTTAGTAAATTGTGAACCTACACACACATAACATAACCTCAAGACAGTGTTCCCCGAAAAGTTAGACTGAGGCGTATAGTTCGTAATATAACCTCATTTTGGTTGTTTTTAAGTCCCAAGCAATAGGGATCGAGCTTAACGCCATCAATCAAAATCGGGCACAAACACAGACACCGGGTGGTGAACCTATAGATTTTTTTTTTGCATTAGATACTTACTTAAAGCCCTACATCACAGCAACTAAAGACCATGCCTTTTATCTTTTTATCTATCAAATGCTAATAGATAATCATATACTTCATTTTTGACACGTAATGTATATCGCGAAAGTATTCAATAATCGTCGTATTTGAATCAATCAATCTATTGAGCACGTAGCTAATTATTGTTCGTTTTATATTTTATCTATAAAAGATTATTAGATACCTATCATTTGAAATGATTCATTTCATTCTGTAGAATTATTTAGAGAATACAAATCCTGCATTAAAATTATGGGGTACATATTATTAGGTATTTTTCATGATACTTCAAGAAGCTGAAAAACAGAAGTTAGAGTACTTTGCCGCTTAAAAGAATGGGTATGGCATTATATTTTAATGAATTGCGGTAATATCTTCAATAGCTTTAGCTACTGTATTATTCATAGAACGCGCAAAAATATTAACATAAACAAAACAGGTGTTCTTCGCAAAAGGAGATTTGATATACTCAACGTAGTGGCTAAGACCTCTTACTTTCTAAAATCCATCTCCACAAACTCTGTGATTTTTTTCCGAAACCAAGTGGTCCCAAAATGGAATAAGGGCTTAGATTCCAACAATGATTGCGGTGAACATTTGAAATGGGTCAGCAGGTAGGTACGTGCTCCCGGCGGGGCGGCCGCGGCCTGGCGGGCTGGTGTGTGCGCCCGCGCCTGCGCTCATTCGCTTTTTGCCCACCTTTCGACTCACGCGCAGCGCAGCCTCCACCATTGTTCGCCACGCGCATTTCTCTCACGTGGGAACTGTTGACTTCTTCGTGCTTTACCCGCGGCGTCATTCATCTACATCGCCGGTGGGGACCGCACGTTATGCTATTACGAGTACGCGAGTACTTCACGTGTGCGAGCTTTGTGTTATCGCTAAGAAGGTGACTGTGATATGAAAACTGAGGATTATCGGCATGTCGGGTGATGTTCCGGGACGTTTCCTGGTGAAAGTTGAGTGATGATCAAATAGACACAGTGATTGGGATCTTGCTGACAGATAAGAGGAGACATGGCCGTCGCGCCGGTAAGTTACACCCAACCTAACTTAATAGTTCATGTCGAGCTTTATGTGAAACTTTAATGAACACGAATTCTGTTACAAATCTAAAAGCGTTGAAATTAATGCTTCTTCATTAACTGCGATGTGTTTAGATGCTGATCATGATGAGTTCATTATTAATTATTATTTGTACGGGTATATCCTATTTATTGCTTCTTGAAGATATTATGATTTTAATTGGACATTTCACTTCTTGTTTATACCTTACTGTTTTCTCTGATTTCTCATTGAAATAACTTCTTCTTAATTAAGCATTTAGTAATTCTACCGAAAGGGATTTTATTCATGTGATTTTATACTTCGATTAGGGCTATTAGACTTTGATGAGTTCCAATGGGTTGCTCTTGAAACTTAATTACAACATCCGCTTCATTTAATTGAACTTAAATGAATAAATTTTATACGATATGCTTTATATTTTGACACCTAACTAGATTCGAACAATTTTTTTATATATTCTCAAATCAAAATCAAAAATGGGGTTGGTCAAGAGAATGTGGTGGGTACAAGAGTTGTTACCTTTTAAATAATAAATTCAATGCAAACACACATTCCGCCAAAGGCATACAAATAATATGTAGTACTATGTTAGGTAGTTAAATATAAATGTTGATGGGTGGAGAGGAAGAGAAGAAGACCAAAGAAACGATGGATGGTGTGAGGAATGATGAAAGATAAAGAAGTAAATGATAGCGTGACGGTTGACAGAGGAGAATGGAAGAAAAAAACGTGTTGTGCCGACCCCAAGTAACACGGGACAAGGGCAAGAAGATGATGACTAGATAGTTTCTGGTGGTCCGTGGTACTCTATGAAGGGTGTAAATAGACGTTTAACATAACCGAAAGGCACTTGTTCTCCCCGTCTTTGCGATAGTTTTTTGTTCTAGTCTATACCTTCTAGTTACGAAGATATTGGGGGTCAAAGTTCCAACTTTTACACAAGTTTTTTTTAAATACATGTTTTTAATGTAAGATTTTTACTTTACACACCTCCACGACCCCCGTACTATTCAATCCATCCATCAGCATAATGCATTGAGTGCTTTCCATCGAGTCCTACCGTAAAACGTGATTTTTCACCCCCAAAAAAAAAAGTCGATTCCCAGCAATATTTCTTGTGTAAAGTTACTTAGTTTGATGTACTGAATGCTTGTTTGACGGCTATGTGAAGGGTCTGTTTACAACCTGTATACTACTACTACTGTTAGCCTGTATCATCACATCACACTACTGTACTTACACTACTACCAGGTTTTCCGATCTAGGGTCAATGTCGTTGAAAACTTGTCATATATCCTAGAATCGTCAAAAAAACAAACAACAAAAATAATCAACATGACACGGACATAAGTTAAAATAAGGGTCATGTTCGAAACAATAACAAAACAAATAAAAAACGGACATAAAGAGTCATAACGAAAAAACATGTTACACTGTGAGTTGTCAACAAGTGAAATATGATTTTTTTAAACAAGCTTACTCAGCTTTTTTGTGAAATAAACTCACTTTCTAGTATTTTTACGACGGTAGTTCACGGATAATTAGTAAGCTTTGCCTGTCTAATCTCCGATTACTTAACGAGCTGTTACACCTATCAGCGGTTTTCTTAATCAGGGTGTAAAGTGGACGTTATCATTTGAAAAGGCTGTAATTATTTTAAGGCTTATGTAGTCCATTTCCGGATGATAAGAGGCTCTTCATTTGGCTGTTAGCGTTTTCTGAACTATTTTTGAAAACTGGAATCTGTATCTATAAATCCTCTTTCAAGTATTACCAGAAACCATTTTTTTTGGTATTTAGGAAAACAGCTGACTACTGATGACTGTATAATAAATATTAGGTAAGAAGTTCCGACAGTTTTGTTATCAAAAAATAGACCAATAAACTGGGCAACATCCTGGTTCTCAGATAAAAATAATTAGTACCTTACGGAACTTATAAGAAGGTTCTATCTAAAAACGATGCGACCAGACGTGATAATTTTGAGAGTAAGTACCTAATATGATATCACAAACCGGAACACAATTTCACTTCTAGTATGACACCACATCAATAGCCGAAGACATTTAAACAAGCGACGCTTTAGAAATTGTGATCACATCAGCCAATTTTACTATATAACAAACTGACTCGACAAATATTGGTAAAGAAACTATAAGAGTTGTGTAGTGCAGTAGAAAAATAAAAAGTTATTTGTAAGAATTTAAAAGTGGGTCCTAAGATTACATTGTGAAGAGTTGAAGCATCTTACGACGGCAGCCTAGTAATTCGGCTTGGCGGGTAGGGTTGCCAACAGTTAATATGGAGTATTGTACTCTATTTTGCCTAAGTGTACGCTATAGTCTACAAAATTAATAGAGTAAGCTAAAATACTCTATTTAAATTGACTTTAATTCCTGCCACAACCGCATTCAACTATATGCTGTCTTTTACGACTCTTACAGAGTCTTACAGTTAATTCAAGAAGTACCTCCAAAATATACTCTTATTCATAAAATATGTACTCTTTAGTGTTCCTTCTTGAAAGCAGATGTACTCAAATTCTTAATATATTCTCACTATAACACTTGCAGCCCTATTGGTAGGCGACAAAGCCAGGACAGCGACACGGCACCCAAAGTAAACACAACCCTTTTTTGTGACACATCTGAGAGTCCAATGAAGGCTTTGAAACTCACTGATAACTCTGTTTGTGTTTGTAGTTAACACGGAAAGAGTTTTACGACTAAATCTAATGGATCCCTTTTACCACGGTTTTGTTGATTGTACGGGGTACGCACGCAAAGGTATTAAACGCTATTGTGATGGACTTGGATAAGTTAATGACTTAAAAGGAAACAAGAGATAAACAAACAGTTTGGTTAGACAATGTTAAATTAAACAAACACAAACACAGGGATTCACATAACATCACTCTCGCCGTTACCCCCCGAATTGGCACAAAGTGGTGTACACAATCGCCAGTTATGTTTAAGTCTCATAAAATCTAACTACTATTATAAATGCGAAAGTTTGAACTGATCGGGATGTAATTTGGCAGAGAGATAGATTATAGTCTGGAATATCACATAGGCTACTTTTTTTCTCACTCATCAAAATTTCCACGCGAACGAAGTCATGGGGCATAAATATTGGCATCAACCGGGCATAATTCCAGACTCCATGCTGCTACTGAGAAATTCCTGGTGCGAAAACTCTTTGCCCGACCCGGGTATTGTAACCAGGACCTCGTGCTCATCAGTAGAGCTTGCGACCAGTACACCAACGAGGCAGTCAATGTCAGTGTCACAATGTTATCTTAAGGACTCCCAAAACCACAGTTATTCACACATTAGAATATTTATTAGTAAAGAAATTAGCAGCTTTGATAAGAACATAACAAATTCCGACAGAGATCACGCCCATATTCTGACACTAGACTACGACAGTGCGAGTGAAATCTGAGAACCAGTTTTATTTGCTTGTGTTCTTGATGGACGAGAAGTGCCCATCTAAATAAACTTTAATGTTGATACTGTTGTGGAGAAAAGTGCTGTCCAAATATTGATGGTTTCGTCACTATACGATGAGTTGTATAAGGAAATGAATCTAGCGATTACCTACATTCGGTCACTCGACAACATTAACAATCTTTTGATAAAATTTCCTGCATATTTTCGTCCTCTCATAGAGAGCCAGAGCTCCCAGCAATGGAAACATTATTAGATGCTGTTTCCATTATGATTCTGATTTACCTTTATTGAACAATAAATGGGTGTGGGTGGGAGTTCAATACTGCAAATTCATCTATCATCAAACGGAAATATTCAGATATTATTGTCAATTGATAAACTAATAATAGTATGGTATGCTCTAGCTCCGGTTACTATTCGTCGTGACTGCACTCTTTACTTAGAGCCGAGCTCGCACGTGCTTCAACTCCAGTGTCTTTTCTTAGAACTTACACATTTCTCACTCCATATTCCATTTCATTATTATCATGAGCATTTTGTTTACGAACATGCTTCTTGAATTCCTCTTTGAATTTGAACACAGCTGTCGTTGCAAAACAGATTATGAGATCCGGTTATTACTCACTGAGTCATCATTGAATTTCTTCAACTTTCGGTGAATCTTAATTTACTAAATTATCATCTTCCATAATTTCTTACTGGCCAGCTTGTTTTCTCCCGATGCCGTTAAAGTTAACCTTTGAATGGTTTGCCATTTACTATATTGCAAATACAGTCTCCTTTATGCGATCGGAACTTTGAAATGAGGAAAGATCTCTTGCAATAATAGTCCAACCTACGAAGCCGTATGATTTATCACTGTTTGCACATTATATGTCAATGCTTTATTTTAAACAAACATAGAATACTATACTACTATAAAAGAAGCTATTCAAGATATTGTAAGCAAAGAAATCACTATGAGAGAGGCACTAGAGTAATTTATTCTGTATCGGATTTTAAATCCAAATTCAGAATAGAAATTAATATTTAAATACATTTTTATGTATGAAGTATCATATATTTATATCATACATACATATTAATTAGCCGATCGGTAGTAAACGCCTGCGCATCCTACAAACGTTTACGATACGATACGAGCGCGCGTGAGTTGCGTGTGATTCACTTTCCTTTTCGATACATTTACTTGCTCTAGAATTCCCCAATACAATGTCTACCGCAAGTTTGATATGTTCAACATGATTTAATAAACAATGCGCGTTTGGCAGTTGTTTGTGTTTGTAGACATGTTTTGGTAGTTTGAATTAAGGAAACACGTGTCATTATCGTGACAGTTCTGATTACGACTGTTAACTTTTTATGTGGAGTTACTAATCCAGCTATAAATAATTAATTATGTGATAAATCTTTGTAAGGAATGAATAATAAGAAGAATTTCAAGTGGCGCCTTTTACAGAAAAATTGAAAGGTGATGATCAGACTAAAAGGGTGATCAATAAAAAATGCTGATAGATGAAAATGGAGAAGAAGGAGTAAGGGGTGATATGAAAAACGACCGATGGTCGACAGGGGAGAATGGAAGAAGGAAATGTGTTTAGCCGAACCTTGTCCCATACAATGGCAGAAGAAGAAGAAGATGGAGAAGGTTATGATGAAGACGATAAAGCCATGTTTATAACAGCTATAAGAGAGAAGATTAGAGTTATTTCACCAGTACCAAGTGACCTACAACAATATACTCAGAACAATACGGCACGACACATGTCGAGTCAGTGCTCCGCAGTCACAGATCATTGTTCTGGGCAATTGTTACGTCTGTGAATCCGCGCTTATAAAGTTCTTCGTGAAAGCGCTGTTTCTCACAGCCGTAGTAAACGATATTACATTCAATGTTAACGTGTTCATTTCAAGTATTTTGTATTCTCATTGTAAAGGTAACGAGTGTAATTTCTTTATTAACATGAGTTGTTATGTTAGTGGGAGCGCGATGAGAGAAATTTTTGATGTATCTCTGTAATAAACATAATATCACGACGTTGCGTCTGTAATCTTCTAAGAGGTTGGTGTGCCATCTACATTTGGTCAGTTTAAGTACCATATAATAGGTGCCGTAAGCCTATTGCCATAAACCGAGCACAAATTCAGCCTCAAGGCTTCTACTGACTGAAAAGTTTCTGATATAAGATTTTAAACTATCATGGTCACTAACATTATTATTAATACTAGAAACGGGATATTTACCATGTTTACTCTTCTGTTTCATAAACACCCACCCGCAATAGCTTCAGTTTATCCGTGATCATGGTGCATGCAACAGCGCCGAAATATCGGACACTCAGAACTCGGAACTCATAGAAAACAGTAAACATGGTAAATATCCCGTTTCTAGTATTGATAATAATGAAAAGTTTCTGATCTGAGAACCCAATAATACTTAGTCTGACTCCCATCCCAGGATCTCACGGTCAGTGGCGCTTGCGACCACTAGACCAACGAGGTAGTCCATTCCATCCAGTCCTACCTAAAATCTGTTTACTCAACTTATAATACATATAATTCACATTGTATGTATTATAATTCACATTGTTATTAATAGAAATTTTCTGAGTGACAGACACGATGTTATCCAAACAATATAGCGGAATGCTGCAGTTTCCTGATTGCATTCAACAATTTTACATAATGTAACGTAATATTGTAAACAAAGCACGGAACGATGCATATAATGGACGTAAATGTGCGACTAACAGTCGTCTAATAATCGTTCGTAATTAAAACTGTCACCGCGATGCACTTGGATTATTTACAAATATGGCTCTATTATGATTAGCATTACCTAAAACTTTGCGCTTTGGACGTGCAGTTGCGGATAGCAGCTCGATATTACATATTTATTAAACACAACCTTGCCCCCCACTAGGAATTTCTCCTGTATCGTGGGTGCGTTTACATTTACATTTACGTTTACATTTAATCTCACATACACAAACAGCCAGACCCGGAACAACTGCCTGTAGCTGTAGGCCATAATAATATTTGTTCCGTGTGGGAATCGAACCTACGCCACGACATGCAGCGCAGCAGTCAATCGCTCAGCCACTGCGCTAACCGTGCCATCAAAGTTTTATCATTCAATATACTTAAAACCTTTCCTCTCATGGGAAGGACATTATGGGCTGACATGTGGGCAATACTTTCATACAAGCCTAAATGCTTGGCTTGCCCTTACAGCCTACTACTCTTCATGATGTTAAGGTTTCTGAACAATCTGCTTGCCGTATTGTTGGCCCACTGCTTACACTAGGACTATGGGGTCCCACCTAGTCTTTTGGGACATCACGACCAGTTTAAGTATGCAGTTCAAGGTGGCGCTGCTTGTCAAGAAAATATGCATCGATATGTCAAATTTGGTACATTTATTTTAGTTCTGTGTTTTCACGCCTGCACAGATAAGTTGGTTGAAGTGTAGTTTAGGTCCGAGCCATTTTTTTCCATCATGTCTATCGCTGCTTTGTCTATGGCACACAAATGCAGATCCTTCTGAAATACAGGTACATGTCAATTAAAACCTCATTCACCAGGTTCACTATAGGGAACCTAAAAGTTTGAACTTCAATGATGTTTTACTTCTACTCATGTTCCTTGATTTCAATGTTCCTGGAACTTTGTAACTCTGTGTGTATAGTTTTTGTTTAATATCTTAGCTTCTTTTCTGAAACTCCAATTCTCATATGTTATGTTATTATAAACAAGATTGTACGCATTTATACTATATGCATCAGTGCTTCATTATGGTATCATTCTTCATAGTCAATAACTTAATGGTTTGTTATGACCGTTTGAAGTAGTTACAGCTGATGCACCGTGGATTAATGTACACAGTGATTGAGTGTCCATGTGCACGCACATAACATTTGCTTCCGACTCGATGAAACAGTATCGTAAGTAAATCGATTAACTATTGGATCATATATCGTTGTATGCGGAAGATAGTCTATGGATAGTCTATGGAGCAAGAAAAGTAACAATTTTATCATAACTGCTGTTATTGTCATTCTTTATTTAAATTCCGTTTCAATTTAAACTAGTTTCAGCCCAGTTTACCTACTTCAACTAGTTTTGAGTTTAGCTTTCTTGAAAATAAAGTCTATGCAGATGTCATTTTGACCAATTTCGAAACCAGTTTCAATTTGCATCCATACTTAACTCCTGAGTGTATCAAAATAAACAATTTGGACGGAAAAGCGTGTACAAAATAAAATTTGCTACAGAATTACATACCTACTCCTATCTCATCAAGATCTGAGACCTTTCACCTCGAGTGAGGCAATGATACTCAAAATATTCCACGCACGACCCCGTAATGTTACATCATTAATATCTCTACTTTCGTTCATTTGTTTATTATTGTCTTCGGTAAATCAAACACATTGATATAATCGTAGTCATTAACTATATTATGTTAAATAATCGGTGTGCGTTGTTATAACGTTTAGAACATTGATGATGAGGTACCAGTGGCGAAGGTTCCATACAACTCGATTCCTACCGGCTTCCCTTTGAAAACTGGCACAGTCAGTATTTTATAGACAAATAATACGAGTATAATCACATTAAAGATATCTAGATTATTATACTCCGGCTTACCTCTTACAAAATTTGACCCTTCGCTACTGTGAGGTACACAATACTACCATTGGTAGAGAGACAAAATTACTCAATTGGTATTTTGATTATGAAATATAACAATAACTTTCCTGTGGTCTCGCTCCAATAATGCCTCTCATATTCCTCGGACACATAACGCACCACAAAAAATAGATTATCTAAGGCTTCAATTCCGATCGCATGATTACTCCGCAGCATTCAAAGTTAACTCACGTGATTCGATCATGGGTCAATGCATCTGTCAATCATCGCATTATGTATGGAGGCATAACATGCTGCAATCAAACAAGCATTTAGAATTATGATCAAGTTCATTGTTAATCTATTCTGTATATTTATACTAATATTATAACGAGGTTACGTTTTTATGTTTGGATGTAGGGGGTAAACTTCGGAATTACTGTTCCGATTCCGAAAATTCTTTCACAAATGTGAAGCCTAAGTATCCCCAAGTGTCAGAGGCTATATTTAAAATGTTCCCGTGGGATAATTGCCGACTATAACGCAAGCGACGCCGTGGGCAAAGGTTAGTAATATAATAAAGCTGAAGAGTTATTTGAACGTGCTAAACTCTAGAACTAACGATCGGATTATTATTTTTTCATTTCATCGCCCAATTCTTGAGGAAGGCTATATTAACATCACGCTACGACTCTTAGGAGTTGAGCAAGTGGTTGAAGCCACGGGGCACAGCTAGTGTTAGATATTGATCGGAATACGAGAACACCCACACACATAAGGAATTCACTCTCATTTTCTATCCCGTTCAGACCAGTCGCAATGGAGATGTAATTTATAGGATCGCTTTCAGTAATTGTGGTGTTCGGAATAATAAATTGTGCATTGGTAATATTAATTGATGGTTATAAAATTATTCTTATAAAGATTGGTGTTGTAACTTTTGTAACGTTGGAGCTTATCATATTTATATCTAATATATAAATCACGGTTGAAGAATGCACTTGTAAAGTTTAGGCACAAGTGAAAATATTTTTCCTAGTACAGATTTTGATACAAGGTACAAAGACATAGTTTCATATATGCCTGTCTCTGCTTCAGTCCAATTTTTCAAAGCAGCCTAATATTCTCAAAATAGAGTAGTTAACAATCAGAGTTTACAAGGTCTAAGATTAACAGTGCGACATGTGAACTTCACCGCATTATTGCTCGTCTAGTCACGCGCTGTGCTTTCTCTGCCAGTTCCCACCCTGTGGACTGAACAGTCTGAACATCCGTCACTATGTTGACAAAGGATCACAATAGTATTGTCATTTCGCTAACAATGTTCTTGTAATGACCCCTTGTTTGAAGTGTTCATCGTGATTATCGCTGGGTTTTCTTTTCGTGTGTTAGTTGTGCAAGAATCGTTTCGATAGATGTCCATGTAGGTAGATGTTACCATTGATGTAACAGTTGTATGTAGCACCATCATCATCTTCTACAGCCTGCTTGCTACATGGGTTTTAAGGCTTTATTTTATTTTTCTCACTTGGAAAGTAAATTTTGGATTACTCTCCATTTCTTTGACATGTTTTAAAACTGATACACTAAATTTTATTGCTGTACTGTATCATTCCGCGAAAGGAGTCCGTTAAGGAGCTAATCGGGGGCAACAGGTTTTTTAATGGTTGTAAAGTATCAAAATTTATCGATATACTTTAATGTGTTATTGCTAAGATATGTGCAGGTGTTTCTAAGGAAAGTGAAGAAGGGGTAAAGTGGCACACCGCATTCCTACTTATATAAAAATAATAAAAATATCGAAAGTGAAGGACAAGGGCAACAAAATAATGATGATAAAGACGGTCAAATTTTAGGTTGTCATGTCTTTTTGCCACTTTATTATAATAATAAAATTCACCCAACTATAAAAAGATGAAATCGCTTCGAATTTGAAAGTGTGATACATTACAATTACCTACTCACAATAAATTTTATCAAAGGACTTAAAACTCTTATCTCTTCGTTATAAAAGTGAGGACGAGATGTATGTGTTGCAACAGTTTGTTACGAAACAGTAGTAATGGAGGCTCCACGGTTACCGCCGTGCTTAGCCCTTTGCCCCTCGCCATGAAACGCGTTTATCCTACAATCTCTAAAGCAAAGCACTCACCATTATCTTTAGCTTTCTTTGGCATTTAGAATGAACTTGTATAGTTTAAGGTCCTCACTAGCATGAATGTTTTCATCTTCAGTATTTGACTTCGTTTACATTGTGTCTACATTAATTGTTTTTAGTGAACTTTGTATTTGACTTCGTTTACATTGTGTCTACATTCATTGTTTTTAGTGAACTTTGACATTTTATTATTGTTGTAAGTTGTTATTGATTTTTTACTCTGTAAATATGTCTCTATTTCTTTAATTTTTTGCCTTGTTTCTAAAGGAAAGTAAGATGGATATTTTCAAAAGTGACTTCTTATAATAATCTTCTACTCAGATTATCATGACAACTCAATTCTGTTTTAGAGCAGACGGCAAGCAACATATTTTTTTTTAATTCATTCGAAATCAAATATTTATGAGATTGTAAAGTCTCTTGACTACCCGATGACGTTGCAACCATTATATTCAAATGCTGAACCGTTTGGGCAGGTCCTAACGTATCAATTGTCAGTGGAACAATACAAACCACTTTTACTTTCCACCTGACATGTATATTAAGCATTAATATCTATTGATTAATGTGGATACTGATGTTTCGTGACGGTTTCCTTGCTTCCTGGAGAAAGTACTATGCCTTGTTGTACTACACAAAACCACTTTTGTTCTTTCCACTGGATTGTTTTTTATGTCTGTATTGTGCTGTTTACTTTTCAATTATTTGCCAATAAGATATTCTAAATATTCCTCGAGATGTAACCTCCTTAGTTCACATAAAGTACACACCATCGTCGATCTCATCATAAGGTGAGATTGGTCAAAAGCCAGCCAATCACGTAAAAAAATAATATAATATACAAAGCTATCTAAGAAAGTACATAGTCACCTCTAACATCAAAGAAGACGATATGCTAAATTGAGGCGTAGATCACGATTGTCATCAAAAAAATCGAGTCACGATCGGTTTGACCGGCTCTTCAGCTTTCAACGAGCCTATTGTCGCTTCCACTTTGTGTACACAAAGTTCTGTGTCGGGGTATCAAACGGCGTTGATTGAAATTTAACTGAATAACGGATAGAAAAGATAACTTGGTCATTTTGGACATCAAAACTTTATAGAAGCTTCATGAGTTAGGAGTTGGTATTGGGAGTTGTGTGGGTGAAGAAATATTAACCGCAAGACGGTGTGACTATAAGAATAGAGGAAGATCAAAGAAACGATAGATGGAGTTGTGAAACGGAAGATATGCTGCGCGCATCCTAAATAAGAATAACGACAGGAGGACGATGTTGCCCTATTTTCAAAATCATCGACAATAGTTCAGACAACTACTGATACCATAAAAGAGTATACTGTAATGTCTATTCGATTACTACAGGAAGAGAAACTCCGTACACATTGTTTAAAAATAATACTACAGCGATTACAGGCGTTGATCCAATTATACAATTTAGCAGTGATCTAAGAATCTTAAACCAAACCCGATTCACCTACTTTAGTTCATTTTCACTTTCGTTTGTTTTCGTCTGTGAGAAATAGCATCACCGTTTTATGTCATAGTCAGAAGAAGAAAGCATTGTTGCGTTTTTGACCGGCAATTAAGTAAAAGTTCTTACAAGAGCGTGCGAACTGTCAGTTCGGAATTCTTCAATGATGAATTACCTGTTAATCTTCACAAAGGATTTACTATTATTTGTGTTAGTCTTATTCTTCATCTTTATATTTTTTGTTGGTATTATTAGGATTGGCATAAAAACTTTTACCTCGTTAACTGGAATTTGCACTTTTCCTACGCACCTTCCGGTCCTTGACTAGCTGAATGTTTTTCATATTCAAATGATGTTTCAGTATTATTGGTATTGTAAATAGTTTTCTAGACCAGGAGTGAGTCAATATCGAAGACTAGAACTTTAAACTCTTACACATTTTCTCGCCTATAGGTAGCAAGACCACGCCATGAACATTTATTAGTTTACTTGAGGCCAATAAGTCTGTTATGTTGACTGTGATGTCCACAGCTCTAATTCTAGAGTTATTTATATCTGGAGCAGACTCATATATTAAATGTTTCCTGGGTCTTTCATTTCATGTCACGTCTAGCCGCTAGGTGTTGTTTCTCTTTTTATGCATTCATTACAATTTCTATTCATAATGATGTGTGATTTATGTTAGACAGGAAAAGTCAATTATATGTATGTATTTGAATGCATGAATACTAATTTATTCATGAGACAGTGACCTACTGAATGAGATAAACTAGATAAACAAAAAACTTACAGTGTTTATAAAATGTCCTCCGCACATTCAATGATCTATGGGAATGTGATGCGAAGGAATGAAGAATGCGGAGGAATGAGGAAAATGTCCTAATGATAGTTTTCAGTATGAATGTGGTTGCCTATAAGAATAGGAGAAGGCCAAAGAAATGATGGATGATATGAAAGATGATGATATATGATGACTTCTGAGATCTTCTGACCCCAAATAAATTGGGATAACCATGAGAGAATTATGATCATTTTAATGCACAGTTAATGCCCATCGAAAAGCAAGAAGAGAATTCCCTGAACAGTTTTACTTTTCTTCACGTATTTATTTAAATGATGATGGCACAAGCATGTGGGTAGCATACTTGTGAAGAGAAGTTTCGAAAATCGAACGCAATACGAGTTTTGAATTGATTATTGCTGCTTTGGTTACAATTGGTGCCAAAACATGCGTTTGCGCGTGATTGCACTTCAAGAGCGGGCGCAGAATATACTTAAGTAATAAATGTAATAAATTTAAAACTTATGCAACAGTGATGTATGATGCTGCAAATTATTCAAGTTACACAAGTGATTGCAAACGCATGGAGGGTCACTTGGTTACTAACTTGCGACTTGTGTAAAGACAAACAACAGTCAAAGCAATTACAATCATTACAATATTCATAAATATTCTCACGGCACTGACCTTTGATTACAGCATCATGGTAAACAGATGCATGAATGTCGTATTAATCGGAGCATTTCTCATGGCATTAACTGCTACGAGAACAAGAACCTAGATAGGCTCTTTTTATAGTGTAAGCATGATTGTATATATAGGAAATCAAAGTCATCGACTGTATATTTACTTGATTGAATAATTACCTACTTCTACGTTTATTTTTCACAATTTACACTAATAGGTTTCTATAAGAAAACATCTAGATCATAATTCAATTCAAAACGTGGCGTCTTCCGATCGCGACCATTGACGGTATATTATGAGAAAAGAGAAAAGTGCAAAGAATGGCAACTCGTGGGAAGCGTCTACAATGGCCCCGATATGTCACGACGAGTGTTTCACTATATTTTCTAATTGTTAAATTAAATATACGTAGAATTTAGTGCTCATTATCTCCAGAAGGATCCTGAGTCCTTTATTAATATTGTCCTTTTCTTTTTTCAGATATTTCCAGTGTTGCTAATAGCTGTGGTCACAAGATGTAGGTGCGACCACGCAAACGGATTCAACACACACGGCGGGATCAGCGCATCACAATTCGGGACGCTGCTTAAGCCCCCGCCGCCCCCGCCGCTATCCCCAGTGCCCGTGCCTTTCCACAAAGGCCCAGAGAGAAACCAGCGACACAATTCAGATGTCGGATACCAATACCAATCACCACCACCCCCACCGCTAGCATCTAGTGATTTCAAATTCCCAGCCCCTTTCTACAAACAATACAATTTCAACTTCGTTCCACCTCCCCAACCATTCTCTACTACCCCATCGCCAAGCTTATTCCAAAAAGTTTCCGGATGGCTTTTCCCATCTCAACAAACTAGTTATGCAGGATCATCAGTATTTAATAACGTAGGTCCAATAAAAAAGGATTGCAATCCTTGTAATTTAGTGCCATGGTTACCAGTAATTAGATACAATTTAGGAGCTAAAAATGTATATCACAATTCATTGCCAACTTACGGGCCGCCAAGTCCTACAGCTTATGCTAATATGTTGAAGTTACAACCGCAAGCTTTCAATTCACAAAGCCAAGATAAAAGGCCGCTGCAGTTATTGCCTGCAGTACCCCATGCAAACTACGGCGTACCTAATCTTTCCTACAACACCGGTGCAGTTAGAATCGTCAGCTCAACTTATGGCCCACCAAGTGCAACACATACTTTGGACGTTGTTTCACCGAACCCTCCGAGTTCTACGTATTCTCAGCCGAGTTCATCTTACGGCATACCGAGTTCTTCATTTAGCTTACCCAGTAACTCATTAGATTCTCAATTCTTATCTACTCCATCTCAAGGAATTTCAAACAATTTTTATAATGTAGCTAGCTCAACGTTCCAACCACCTTCTTCGTCGTATGGGACTCCCTCCCCGTCGTATGGAGTTCCTTCTTCATCCTATGGAACTCCCTCGTCGTTTTATGGGACTCCTTCTTCGTCGTATGGTAGTCCTTCTCCATCGTATGGTACTCCTTCGCCATTGTACGGAATTCCGTCTCCGTCATACGGGACTCCTTCCCCAGGATATGAAACTCCACGTCCGGTTATCACAAACTTCCAACCAGTCACTCCGCAGTACGAACCTGGCACTCTTAATAAAGAACTGCCTCCACAAAATGACGTAGAATTATTGGAAAATATAACACCTGAGGGAGAATTACAGTTGCCAAAAGTTTCACATCCAACCACATTTAAGAATTCTTACGGTGAACCTATAACTAATACACATCTATTTGATATATCATACCCTGTGTCAGCTACAGCAGCTGAATCAGTCAAAACCGAAGTATTACCTCAAGATAGTACTAAACCATCAACACCAAATACGTCATTCGCCCTGTCTAATCCAGCTCCATTTACACTAAATAGGGGCAGAAACATTCATACGCTACAGCCTGTCGCACTTCCTAATCTTAGTGTTTCACCGTTGCCACCTATATTTAATGCCCGACCTTTTCGACCTATGCCACCGCAGTTTTCTAAAAATGTCCTGCACGGTATCAATCAGATGCAACAGTCTAACAATAATGTCCATATAGAACAAAGTATACCTCTAGCAGAATTCGAACATTCGGTAGACTATCCTCCTACTATTATACAATCGCCTATTATTGAAATAGACCCGCCATCCAACTTCAATCAATCAAAAACATATAGGAATATACCTAATAGTTACGTAGTAGATGAAATTAGGGATATATCGTCGCAGGCTTCAGAAGATCATATTTCAGCAACAAAATCGATTGATGCTAGTTTTGAAAGCACAGGGGGTGATGTCGGTAATGAATTGTATGACAACAGTGTACCTGCAGATTTGAAACCTGTTTCTCGAGTTCCTTCTAACCATAAATTCAACTTTGCGGATTTAAGAGGAGTAAATGATGACGATGTTGATAAATACCGCACAGAAAGTAATTTACAAAACATCGATTCACCTCTTTTGTACCTGAAACCAAGTGCACCACATAAAAACCATGGAAACTTTATATTAGCTATTTCATCGCCTGTACCAGAGAATGAATATGAAATCTATGATGATTTTCCGACAACAGCGGCACCAAAGCCCCCTACTGTTACTAGTAGTTGGGATGAAAGTAGAACTAAATATAAAGAAGAGTCAAATGTACAGAAAAATACGTACATACCTAAGATCGTCCAAATTATTGTACCTTATACTACAGGGAAAAAACAAGCAGATACAAACGAAGACTACGTGCAAATGTCACAAGATTGGCCCTCTACACCAAAAGATGTATATCAAGCTCGCAAAGTCCCATCTAACACAGAAAACTCGTATGTCAGTCCTATAACAGAAAGTTATAATACTGAAACAACAATGACTGAAGATACACAAGTAATAGAAAACTATGACTCAGACAGGTCAAAAGATTTCTATGATGTGAAGGAACCACCGTTCGATATAATAAAACTCCAGCATACTATAGATGACTGGACGGAACAGGAATATTCTAAACAATACAAGACTCCACAAAAGACCCGAAGCAGTGAAAAGCATGCTAAACAGATTCCTGACGAGTTTTTCACGACTACCATGCCAGCCAATTACGTAACAACGACAAGTAATTATAATTACGAATTCTATGATCACGAAGGTTCAAGTAGTGTTCATAACATAGTCACTGATGAAAGCAATAATACTTATAGTAGACCACGAAAAGAATATAATATTATAGAGAGAACGAAAAATAGGCACAACACTGGCAAAAATGAAGAACTTGATGAAGTTCAAAAGCTTCATATTTACACAGCTGCGTCTTCTTTCCGTACCTCAAGTACATCCACCTCGACCACCACTACTCCCGCACCATGGGGTAAAATACAAACATCTATATCACCTTTGACGCAAGAAAAAGTTTATGTGGTGACTTCGAAACCTTGGAGAGATATGCGAAATGTATCGTCAGAATGGTATGAAGTAACTCCCTTCGAATCTAAGAAAACGAGTGCGGACAGTGAGTTCTCTGCGTCTAATAATCTTCCTTTTAAGTCTCCAAGGTTTATGAATCGACCATCATTTGGCTTTACTTCAGGAGGAAAGATTGAGTCGGATTCATCGTATGGATTTTCTAAAAGCTGGTACCAAAGCAGTGAGTATAAATTATTGTTACACTATATTTTTCTTAATCTTTCCTTTCGCAAGTAAAATTTTGCAATAATCTGTGCCTTTGTACTCTGAGTTATGTTATGATGTTTCCTTATGTTCTCTCTTCTGTGTACATAAGAGATAAAATAAAATTAGTTAAACTGTATGAATGCTTTTCAGATTCGATTTTAATGGATGTTTTACTTTCAGTAAACGAGCTGGAGACTCAAAAGGAGAACAATCGTACGTCCTTGCCAGAAGCTAGCCAACAGAACATTACTACTAACTTGGACGAGGTTTAACTCTTAATATTTACTAACTTTCAGTTTCCTTTAAAGGTAGCAGTACTCATCAGTGCCTCAATACCACAACTACAGCGTGTATCTGTCTGAAATGTGTAATCATATTTATGAGTGTTGCTGAGAACTTCAGACCATTGAGATGTGATAAAAATATCAGCTGACCCTTAGGGGCTGTCTCCACGAGCGAGAGATCGCAGCGATATTATCGTCGTGTCACGTATTTCTATACGAGAATATCGCCGCGATACTCTCGCTCATGGAGACAGCCCTTAAGAGAGTATATAGAAATACGTGACACGACGATAATATCGCTGCGATTCTCTCGCTCGTGGAGACGGTCCCTTAAAAAACTTCAATACCTTCTCAAAATCCAAATGTATAGCCTAGCTGATATATATTTTTGTGATTACGATGCTGGTCCAATAGAGAAACTTGATTAATTTGAAGGTCATAGTCACACTCTTATACAGGGTGGAAGGAACATCGACGCACAAACGATTACCACGTATTCCCAACATAATATTTTCCTCGGAAATTAAAAAAAATACTGCTGTTTCCTACAAAATTGCAATACCTACACGGGCAACGTGTATGGAACAGCTGTTTGTCCCTTCTACCCTTATAACCACATATTTCTGATATGCTGCGTGTGCACACATGCTGTATGTATTGAGGCAGTGACGAGTCCTGCACTGACCATTTGAGCTCTCATTTGAGTGCATAAAATAATTTGAAAACTTAAAACATCTGTCCTGCTATGTTAATTCGTGACTATAAATTGTATTATTTCGATTGTAAATATAACATCACGTGTACATATAAACGCACAAGTAATTACTGAAACTTTCATGATTAAAATATCTAACTAATCAATAAATTATTCCCAACGAAAATGCTATTAAGAGCGTTAACGTCTTACGGCATTTCATACAAACTGTCAATCGATTATTTTTCGAAATGACTGAACCGATTTTAATAAAACTTCGTACGCATAAACAGGATACATGTCTAAAGATTTGACAGAGAACTTTTCGAAATGTAAGATAAGTTTAAATTTCTGTTTCTATGGAAAATCTACAATCGGTCTAATTTAACTGTAACACTATTATTCGAAAAGTTCAAATCTTTAGACTTATGTATCCTGCTTATGTTCACGAAGTTTCATTAAAATCGGTTCAGTCATTTCGAAACAAAATCACTTGAAAGTTTGTATGAAATGCTGTAAGACGTTAACGCTCTTAAAAAGTAACTCAATACCAAAATAACAAACTATTCAAAATCACTAAATCTATGTTTTTTTTCACTTTTCAGGAGGACAACACACCCACGACTGCAAACCCTCATAATGGCTGAACGGGAATTATGTTTGAAACTAAAAGTGAAACAAGTGACAGTGACAATATAAATATAGAGAAACTATAAAATTGTAGATTAGTGAGTGAAACCGAACAAATTAAGAAGAACGCAAGCAAGTGTTCTTTTTATTTTGATCTTACATTTAATCATAAATGTAAATGGACTCTAGAAATAGGTAAAGTTAACCAAAGTGGGACTTCATTAAATATCATTTCATTAATTTTAAATGTAATCATTAAATATCCTCTATGTTATTTTAGCTTTAATTAAGCAGACATGTTTTCAAGTATTATGTGTAATATCTAAAATTGTAACAAAACTGAGTATTAGAAAAAAACGATTTTTGTAAATATTGATTGAAATGTAAATAAATGAATGAATTATAAATGAATGAATTGTAAATTCGTAACTACATTTTTCTAATTTCCCAAATAAAACACAGGTTAACTTTGATCGAGATAAAATATACTTAAACTATTAAACAACGGTACTATATTACAGGTTCAGGTTCAGGTTTTGTTTTGTTTTTTAATCTGAAGTATAGGAACTCAGCACTCCAAGAAATAATTGTTATTAGTGTGACGAAATTTAACACGATGATGGGCATTATGTAGGAACCAGACGCTTCCCGCACTCGGGCTGAAATTAAAAAGATAAAAATGTTATAAACAAGTAATAAGGTATTTTATCTCTCCGAAAAGAAGGACAAACATTGCCATATATCTAGACACAAATGTTTATCTTCTCACGCAAATTGTGAAAGTTTTTTTGAGGGTAACAACGAACTAATACTTGATATCAAATTATTGTGCTCATGTTGAAATCTGAATAATAAAGATAGTTATGTCATATTTTGTGTAATAGTACTTATGTTAGAAATAGGATATTCTCTATAATTGTCAACAGAATTGTTATAAACACGGTCCTGGCACCAGGCATCGTTCGACATAAATTAGAAGCCAAACATAGGTCAAAGATCACAGCAACGAACTGATAGCGTCAGGTTAGTGAGTAGTATACTTGGTTCTAAGCAAATAAATGCACATGCACTAAATGAAGGAAAATCTATAAAGCCCATCACGTTTCTATCCCCGATAGGTTAGACAGAGGTGTGAATCACTAGCTTCACCCAGGTTTCGCCAGGTATATTTTAGTAACAGGGGCCGAGCTGCGAGGCTGTTTCTTACTGATAAATAGACTTTCAATGTGATAAAAAAATGCAATAACTTTTAGCTTGACCTAGGTATTGAACCCAGGACTCAGCAGTAGGCTTACAGTAGGCTACAAGGCAGTATGCTACAAGACCAAGATAGTAGACAATTTAGATAATAATATGCAATGTGCTAAATGTCATATCAGATTAATTAGATGATTCCAGGTCCGTATATAAGCGAATTTTCATTCGATGTGTTTTGTGTTCCAAGTTTGGGTGAATATAATCAGTAACCCGCAAAACTCACGAAAGAGTAAAGGTCATGACCCGCAGTTATTACAATGTTTTACTACCTATAAATAAATTGCATAATAGTTATAAACATACACTTTTGCGAATTGGTCTTTAAACATGAAAAATTACATACTTTAGCATAATGGCGACGAGGTTGGCACTTTGAATAAGGTAAGTAATATATGATATAATTACAAAATCTCTAATAATTACAAGATATAACAACTGAATCTGTAATTTTATTTTATATAATGATCAGTTAATATAATAAACGATTGACATAATTTTAAAGTAACTAATTTTTATAAGCATAACATACATTGAATATAAAATCATTTGATATACCACTCAAAAGACATAAAACCTATTTAGTCTAATATGATAAAATGACGACGACGACGACGACCACGAGAGGGGATTTGATAGTCAATCAATCGAAGCATATAAAAAGTTGATTGTGAACATATGTGGTTTTTATTTCCCTGTAAGAAACATGTAAACAAGCATACACCATGCATGCAGCAAACATGCAACATGCAAGTAAGCATGCAGCATGCGAGCAAGCATGCAGCATGCAAGCAAGCATGCAGCATCCAAGCAAGCATGCAGCATGCAAGCAAGCATGCAACATACAGCAGGCATGGTTTCTGTCACGGCTCCGGCGCTGCGGGGCTCTGGCGGTCCCATGCGAGCTTATCGTCGCAGATGTGTTTCACGCTCACCACCGCGGCTTCGGCTTGCTGGCCGGCGAAGCCGGCCAGCCTCAGCCGCGGCGGCGAGTGTTAAAACCACCTGCTCCTCAGCTCGCAGGCCGCCTCGCCCCTCCACGCCTACGCGATTTTAAATAACACTCTAGGGGTAGGGCAGACAGGACTACGTGGAGTCGGTTTTGCAGCGATTCGTTTCTGTCACGCCGCTCCCGCAGCACGCTCGCTTCACTCGTTCGCCTTGGCGCGTTAATGGTCAAACAAAACCTATCCCAAATGATTCACCAACAATAGAGGGGATCCCGCACTCCGCTCCGCTCCCGCCTAAACCTTCTAACCTATTATAACGCATCCGATTGCTTTGAATCGGGGTGTTAACCATAAAAATGGTATCAATATTATATATTTTAAACGATAGGTCTAATGATTTTCGATTAAACAAACGTTATATCCAATAACGTTATACGAAATAAGTTTTAGAGTATAAAAATGGTATATCTAAAGAAATTATATCAACAGTTGGTATAACTCACGTTTATTATATCTTGTGAACGTTATTGAAATGAAAATATACCAAATAACTTTATATGATATGAGACGCACCCCTTTGAATAGCGTCCATCAGTTCCTGTTATGTGAAAACAACAGTACCTACAGGCAGGACACGATATCAAGTGTCGTACATGACTTTAAATCAGGTAACGACATATAGAAAATCCACTAAACGTTATTTATACGCTCATCTCACAGTACTCCCATACACACAGACCAGGACTCCTTCCTTTCGTCTGCAAACACAGCACAATTAGATTTAACATCCAAGAGAGCGTAATTTTTCAATCCCCACATCTGATACCTACACTCACCAATAAATAGCCCAATAGAACAGTAACCGATAACATCTAATCAGTCAACAGCTACGCAAGAGTACTTACTCAATAAGGATCCGATAGTGAAAATGGTGATGCCGCTGAAGAACATTTGGATCCCGGAAGCGAAGGCCAGTCTGTGGATGGGCACGTAGTTGGGGATCACGATGTTCACGTAAACTGTCCTCATAGCCTTTGTGATGCCAAGAGCCAACGATACGAATATCATGCCTATGAAGGATGTTGTGAACAGCATCACTGGAAAAATTTAAGTTTTAAATTAAACTAACTGCTAATGGCACTACAAGTACTCAATACTCAATTCCTTTTTGCATTCCACAATGTAGGCTTAGTTGGTAGACATTTTTCAAAAGAAACAATCGCGAACCCTGTCGGGTACAGCAAAAGAAAGATAACAATGTGTGGAGGTGAGGACTTATCATTTAAGTATCTTATAATCTAACTTGTTCTAAAAACATTTTTCTTTATTCAATACGAGTTTCAAGGATTTATCATTGAAATATGATGAACATACACAGCAGGGCACGCATTTTGGATGTCTGGCATGAAGGAAGAGTGCTAGGACTATCAAAGCAAACAGAACAAGGTATATCAACATATTCCTTCAGATGTCGGAGAGTACAATCTAGTTGAGGTATGTTGGCACCTGACATTGATGGCCAGGAGTTCCCGCGAGATACAAACTTAGCTAACGTGGGTTGTATTTCTATCAGTCTCTTTTTTATTATAATTAAAAGTTAGTCAGAAGTTATTAGCCAGTTGGATTCTCAGAAATATAATTTTACTATCAACAAGCTGTCGAGTGTAAACTAGAAAAGTACCCAAGGTAAGATTTGTAATAGCGAAAACGAAGAGTATCAAGAACTACTTGAACGGTCTAAAAGTAGGTATTCATTGTTTTTGTTCTATGATTTGTAAACTTAGTTTGGAAAACGATAATAAATCATAAGGTTACAAACAAACTGTCAAATTAGTAAAATTAGTAAATATTAGTAAATTAGTATATAAGCATTTGTTAAAAAGTAAAACAATTGAAAATTAAGCCTCCGCACTCGTAAACATTTCTCTATAATGTTTGTTCCGTTCCCTCAGTCAAACCGTGAAAACGGTTTTGTGGGGCATAGTTCTTAAGTTAAGATTTTTATAAACCTTGTCTTGATAAATAAATAAAAAAAAATAAACAACTTTCGCTATCGAACTGTATCAGTCTTTAAATCTAAAAGACCTAAATGTTTGCTACTCATCAATGATATTTGAGCATTTAAATATATCTACATACAAAGAGTTTATCAACCTATAAATAAATGACATTGATGTACACTAAACAGTAAGGAATAAAGAAATGTTTGTATGAGTTTGTGTGCCTTTATCAAAAAGTCGGAACAATGATGCAGACGGTTATTTACTTTACACATATGCTGATAAACATTCATTATGTTATTGCTGATACAGTGCTGAAATTATAAGTAATAGAAAGATACTTACAACTTCTGGTGAAGATTATCATAAGTAAACTGACCATGTACATGACACGTGGTGACTTGTTGCACCATTCTCCAATAAAAGGTGACACAAACCGAAACAGCGTGTCTGAAAAACCTATGATAGACATCAGTTTTGCTATATCTGCTGTTTCAAACTGCATCATGTCTTTGAGAATGATAGGCAACAACAGTGAGAAGTTCGTTTCCACACAAGCAGCTATTGATAGACCGAATATAATGTTAACGAATATTGGATCACTCAAAAGTGTCAAGTCAAAGAACTGAATGAAATTATCCATATAACTCTTTTTCTTCTCCTTTTCTTTGACAACTTCCGTTTCTTGAGCTTTTGTGTGTTTCAGATTCTCTCTTTCGTTAAATATATTTATGGAACTACCGAGATTAATTTCTTGCGACTCCCACCACTTGTATCGAGACTCTGATAGTGGTGCTTCTTGCAATTTGTTTCGTACATCAGGGTGTGATATGGCATTTCGGGTTTGAAGATTAGAACTACTATTTAGAGATCGCATTGATAAACTCATTGTCGGGATTACACCGTTTGTGCCAGTGTCTTCCAGGCGTGGTGGTAGAGAAGCAATACCTGCAACAATGTTGGTGACAATCACAATAGCATGGTGACATTAAATGTTTCGAACACTATACTTATTATATGAATAACAAAATAATCATACCAACAACTGTAGACGACGAAATTGCATTGCCGTTTATAAGCTCTGTCTCAGGCTCACTATTTAGAGGCATCGCTTCTTCTGATTCGGGAGGATCTCTTAAGTACCACTTAGCGGGTCGAAGTAAACAAGCAGCTACAAGTGAATGCAGGCAAATTGCACTCAAAATTAATACTGCGTATCTCCATCCGTAAGTGTACATCAAGAAACTCATCAGTAGGGGCATGTATATGGATCCCAGTCCTGTGATAGACATGCCTACGCCCACGGCTCTTCCCCTTTTCTCTTTGAAAAATGAATTTATGGCTAATGTGAACGCTTGCATTATTGCAGCTACACCCATCGCTGAAATAAAAAGTAACATCAGGTCATAACGCAATGAAATCTAAAGAAATGAATCTTATCAAGCAGATATGGGTACTTACAA
The DNA here is from genome assembly GCA_963082995.1 of Noctua comes. Taxonomy (NCBI): domain Eukaryota; kingdom Metazoa; phylum Arthropoda; class Insecta; order Lepidoptera; family Noctuidae; genus Noctua; species Noctua comes. Next base: position 6,795,075 of record OY720271.1, read on the forward strand.
CATATAATACTGTAAGATAAAATAAATTCCCAGAAGTCAGTTGCTGCTGACATAATCATTAGACCAGCTGATATGAAAACGGCGCCCAACACGGCAATCTTTCTGTATCCGAAGCTTCTCAATAACGGTCCTCCGAAGAAGGACAAGAGCATTCCGATGCTATGGTTTAGTACAATAACGAAGGTAACTTGTGTAGCTGTCAGATCCGTATCGTTCAATACCAAAGCGAAACCAGCAATTAGGGGAAGAACAACCACCTGGAAGTAAAAATGCAATCCGTTAACCGTACCACGGACAGTGGTGGTGTGATTATATTTCTATGCAAGGTAGGTACGTAGAAATATTCTGACAAATGTTTACAAATATTCTAGAATCAGGTAGAACTTATAGCTAAGCAGTTACAGAATAAGCCTGGATTAGAATTGAGTTGATTTGCTAAAAGCTTATTTCCGTCCTCACATTATTTTGAAGACATGACCTAGGTATATAAATTCCACTTCATAAATGCTTCCTTCGATTAAATAGTTTTGTTAATTTGATTCCAATTTTTTATACATCAACTGGTGCTTGTTCCATTCTCACATCTTCATCATTCTCATTCCCTTTTCTCGTTTTATTTGGGGTCGCTGCAGCACGTCTCTTTATAAGTTGTCATCCCATGTGCCTTGTTCATCTTATCACCTCTATTTTCGTTTTTAAATCCTGTTTCTCCTTTAACCCCAGGCCAAGAGAATAGATGAATCATCTTTCATACAGGTTTTTTTATACATTTGTGAGATCCGGTCATTGGTACGGACATGACATAAAATGAGTCGCAAGTACGCCAGTTAGTTGCCATCACGCGACCTACTAACAATTCTACTCACACCACAGCGTGCTTGTACAGAGCCCCGATGTTAACAGTTCGAAGCGAGGACGACATTGAATGTCGTCCTCGCTTCGAACTGTTAACATCACAGTCTGATCGCAGCGGAGTTGAGACGTCTTGGAACTGTACCCGATTCATTGTGCCCCGTGTTATTGTGTTAAATTGTAATTTCAAGAATTTTTTTAGTTTAATAGAAACAGTGTATTGCACCCAGTGTATTTTCGTTGCACGAAACCCATTGTCTGCCCACACGATGTACAAGTCTAACGGAATAAACCCTGACAATCCGACATATTTGTTAACCGAAAAAGCTCGAAAAGTTTTCGTGAATTATTAAAAGTACTTTGTAAGCACGTATGCTGGTTACAGTGGGTAGTTGTACCTTATGTAATTATTGTAATTACTATGATAAAAATATAATATCTAAAAAATTTAAAAGATTATGAATGGCATTATGATTATTCATACAATGCAACTTACGTACAGCGTTGAATTCGGATTATCGAGATAAGACGATGAATCAATAAGAATTTTATCAGATCTTTATGTACAGAAAAGGTTTAAAGATTCGACAAATGCTTTGTCACTGTAGTTAAGATAGGTGCTTAGTCAAATTAATTGTGTTAGCTTTAATAATAATAGTTTTCTTACTGAGTTATCATATTATAAAATATAATCTTGATAATTTTGGTGAAATAATTCAACAAAAAGGAAAATGTGTGTGTGTACATTATCAAATATTTTTCCTTGCTTGGTGTAGGTCATTTTGAAAGTGGTACAAGTTATTTTGAACTAATTTAACAGTTACACTTCCCATGAGCAAAAGACTGACTTTTACCTTAGCCAGAGGCTAAGCGTATTGCCATACAACATGCCAGACAACGTTGAGATGAGTTTTTAAATGCTTTCTTTCTAGTTTATTGTTAAGTTAGTTACTTTAGGTTAATAAATAAATTATAAATTAAACTGCGTACCTATACCTCATGACGTTCCCAGACTGCATACGAAAATTCATTGAATATATTTTAGTCACAGGACATTATTTTTTATTTTCAGCATTTTATACATGATGTACGTTTATAGGCTAGCACCGACAGGTTACGACCCCCGCATCGGTATAAAAACTAAACACCATGTTGCCAACTCGCTACTTCAAAACCTTTAGCCAAATTCATTCTTTAAAAATTTATTTCCAGACATGAATTGGGCAAATTGGTACCTAAGGTTGGTAAACCAATATTAATTTTTTTTATCGGTACCTAATTAAAAAACAAACTGCTGATTCCTACAAAATTGCCTACACCGTCATAATGTATCTAACAGCTGAATTTTTTTTACAGATGAATTTCTATCAGGATTTAGAATGATACACTGAATATGTGGTTGTCGTTTATGCGTCAGTGTCCCCTCCACCCTGTTTAAAAATCAATACCTGTTCGTCTGTTCCTTCGATCAATAATAGTTTAATAGGATTATAGATTGATGGTCTGTTCGTAACCTAAATACTCCTAAACTACTGAACCGATTTTGATGTTTGCCCAGTAGTTACATATGCCAGGAAATAAGAGAAGATCTGAAAAATTGCAATGGACAGCTAGTTTAAAATATATTAAAAGGGTCTTGGTGGAAATGGGCGTAAGTCCAACAGAATTGGTTTATATATCTCAAATCATAGTTCTCCAATTTTTACTATTACGACAAGTGCCAAAGTCGCCGGAGACCGGAGCTACGGCCAATTGAGAATGTTGCAATTCCCTATATTTTGTCGAAGAGTTGACTACAAGCACTACAACCGTCATTTGTTTTTAAAGTAGCTCATGTTGAAAACATTCTGTTAAAGCTTGGCACTAAGTTACTGATACGCTGATCTACAGCGAGGTCCCAGAATCGACTTAGGGCTGAAGAGGCTGTGTTATTTTTGTAAGCAAATTGTGATAAGTAAAATTAAAACAATGATCGATAAGTAGTGACACCAACTGCTCAACGTGCTTTTCGGGACATGGAATGGTCCCGAAAAGCACGTTGAGCAGTTGGTCCCCATTATCATTCGTAGATCTTTGTCAGTCCTTATTAGAAGTCAGAAACCCGAATGTCTTCCCAAGGGTTAGCGTGTTATCCAGTAACCAGGTTGTGGAGGTCAGGTAGGCAATCACTCCATACCAATATGGAGTGGCTTCTATTCAAATCGGACGCAGCTGAATACCGATTCGAGAATATCGATTCTGCTACATCCGATTTGACAAGAAGCCTACCTCAAATAAGTTGATGCTGATGAAGATCATATGATTGATGCCAGTTAACTCAAGGCATGTTGTAGAAAAACCTTTTCATTAGAGAGCAGGAGAAAAACGTAGTTAAGAGAGCCGAAGTTGCTCTTGGTATGGTTAAGAAGACAAAACTGATGGTGGAACTGAAGTTTTGTTTCAAGACAATTACAAGCAGTCACCCATAAAGCTAAGTGAGTAGGTACACAAATAATAAGACAAAGTGCCTATTTAATTGATAAGTCTCGGTGATAATAGACATAACACATTATAATAATGCATGACTGTAGACCTAATTTACTGTTGATTTATGTTGATAAAATAAAACGGTCATAAAATGAACTCTGCAATTCAATTACTTATTATTTGTTGCCAGTAAACGCTGTATTCCAGCTTTGAAACTTTTTAAACTAGATGAATATGACTCTATGTATGTATAGTGTAGTAAACTAGCTTCTGCTCTCGACTTCGTCCGCGTAGATGTGACTTATTAATGTTATGGTAACCGGTAGCAGCTTCCTGTCAGTGAAACAAGTAATTTTTAAATGGGTTTAGATAATACCTCCTAAATGCAAACTTACAGAGTTTACTTCTTTCTTTATAACATAAGTATATTTATATGATAAGTAATAAAATTGTACTTACATTATTCATTGCGTATGCTATGGTCACAACCCACCCGTACCCCCCGTCAGGGGGGACCTTATTTGTTTCAATATTCGACATTTTCAGTTCAGAATCACTAATCACATTTCTTCAATCAAAACTTTTGTCTTTAATATATTACATAACTTTCGTAATTAACGTCAAGTCACAAACGATGCACATTTTCCATCACTTGGGTGGTTTTTTCTCCGTTTTTCTGCAGAGATGATTGACCCTTTGGTTCAGTTTGTAATTGATTAGCAACAAATACGTGGATGTTCGCAGCTCTGTCTACATGTTGTGTTACTGACAGACAGTGTAGGCGCATAGCAAATATACGTTATCGGTTTGACTTTAGTAATGTGTCTCGTTATCGTTAAAATGTTATTACGTGCTCACACGTATTTAGGTCTATCTTAGTATAATATTATCAGAATCAATGTATATCTAGCTAGTATTATTTTGGACTTATTACAAAGAGGTAATTACAAAATTGTTTTAAAATTTTGATTTTCGGGTTTTCCCCAGTTAACCCGCGTAGTATATAGAAAAATGTCGCAATATTTTTTTACCGTTTTCAAAAAAGGAGGAGGTTCTAGCTTCGGCTGTATATATTATAACTAGGGACCCGCCCTTGCGTCGCACAGCGCCACCTATCGGGTCCAAAACTATATCTAATATAGCTATATTTTAAGTTAAGCATCTAGCAGTAGAGCGCTGAAAACTGCATTCAAATCCATGCAGTAGTTTTTGTGTGATGCGTGTACAAATACACAGACAGAAAGACACAAAAAATCTAAAAACTGTTGTTGTGGCTTCTGTTGCTGTAACAAAGACCCCCAATATATTTTTTTTTACAATATCTCCCATGTACAGACATCGGCCTGTTACAATTTTATTACATTATGTATAGATGTATATTTATCGATACTTCCGTCAATTATGGACCGATTTACGTGATTTTTCATATTTTGGTATAGGAATCTCGCGCGGTCCCATTTAAATTTTATTAACTTTGCTTGAGAAGTTTATGAATTAGCTTCTTTATTACGGCATTTTTTCTTCTTCGTCTACGTTGATGATTTCTTAGTAAGTTTTAGTTTTGTTACAATGTAAAATGAACACATGTCAAGAATTTGGGTGGATTGCTTCAACTAAAATAAAAAACTTTTTTGCATAAAAGTCGGTTGTTTTCTTTCCCGAAAAAGTATTTTTAAATATTTTTCGGAAGTGGGTGAAAATTAAGAAAGAATAGATCATTAACAGTATTAGGCGCGAATTATACAGAAACGGCGTAAGGTGAAGGCGCGGCACAGGCGCAGTGCTGGTATGATGCCACTTCAAAACGTTTTCATACAAAATGTACGTAGGCGACGTGTCGTGAATTACACTCAAGCGGCGCAGCGCAGGCACGTTCTTTCGTTTCGTTATAAATTCCACGCCTGCGCTGCGCCTACGCCGCGCCTTCACCTTACACCGTTTTCGTAATTCGCGCCTAATACTGAAAATAATCTTTTCTTTTTATATTAGTTATGTTCTCCCTAACATTACTATTTGTGTAAATACGTTAGTAAATACTTATTTACATAGACACATTGCGCTGATAAAGAGTTATTTGGGTCACAATCCTAAATAGTAAAAGTAGTGTGAAACAATGATTGCTCATAGGTCATAATTAGCATTCAAATTGATGGATGGAAAGTGATTAAACAGCTGTAATTGTATTCTCGTTAAACTAATCTTTGATTAAGTGGTCACGCATGGTGTTAATTTCTTTATCTTCCATAATCTATCGATAAAATATTAATAAGAATAAGTTCTAACCTGGATAATCGTTTCAATGATAACATCAATTTTTATAAATTAAAATTTTAATTTTCTTTTTTTGGACCTTTTTCTTGTTTCTTCTACCTTAGTCTATGAATAGCATAAATGTATTTATCTTGTTTAATTTCTGCGTAATGTTGAAATTGTTTTATCATTAAATCCTTTAAGTATTACTAATAACTAATACATGTGATTGTAGTTGATATGACCTCATTTTGCAATCTTGCACATTATGTAGGTACCTACTGTACAAGATTGTTGGAGGGGAAAACCATCGAAAAAAGGAATTCAGATGTCGTTACTTGAAGTATTCGTAGGTCAAAAAAAGATTTGGGACACTACATAACATTTACTTATTCGATTTAAAAAAATAAATGTTGCCTGATTTCTGTTTAGATACCGACTCTTAGATAAATATTGCTAATTGTGAACCGTAGGCACTACGTATAAAGTGCTTATGAAATAAAGAGTACTTCAACAAATCACATAGCCAGAGTCGACTGATGAATTATTGCTAATGAAACAAAAAGGCGCAATTACACTAACTATAATAAAAACAATACATTTGTTGTTGTATACTAAACTTTAGTGAATACAGGTAATTCTTAATTTATGAGCAGCAGATCCAGCACCACTTCCAAAAATCATTAAACAAACTATCGAAATTTTGACACCACACACATTAAAACAGACACAACACTCAATTACGTCAAATCAACAAACAAAACGTTCGCACTTGTCATTTATTTTTAAATGCATGATACTCGCAAAGGGCACACACGTCAAAATGATGCGTCCGCGCACTGACGAATTCCGTTTGACCTGTTAACGCTGCCATTGCTCGAGTACGGGCGACACGGGTTAATCAAAATCCGGCGGCTATTAACCAATGATGCATCATTGGTCCATAGTAGTCACACAAAGGTCATTTCCTTCATCTCTCTATAAGTCTAATTGTCGAGTGTGAGGGTCAGTCATAGTTCTTAGAATGTGTTATCTAATTTTCCTTCTTCCATGGTGCGATTTGAGAGACCTTAGTACATAGTTTTTTGTCTCAGTGTTTTGTAACTCTTCAAGTACTTGTATCTCTATTATTGTTTCTGTTTTTCCTGAGGTTTCTCACCCGTTATTTATTCAAGAGTTTTAACCCTCAAGGGTTTTCTATCACCTAACCGTTAAAAGCCAGTCGCCAACCAGCAACCACACGCACACCTTTGAAGGAAGGAAAATAGCTGATCATGAATTTTGGAAATTACTACCATGACGTTGGGTTTCTAAATCTAATTGGCCTTTAAACAGAAGTTCAACTGGTACCTAAGTATTTAATGAACTATTGGATTCCGGGATCTCTAGAAACATCAACCCAAATTAAGTCCGGCTAAAACCAGCAAGATAACCTTGTGTAACCCCGGATAGCCCAGCTGATCACTCGCTGAAAGCATGACCACTACTAATTTTGTGGCCATTTTTATCATTTTGGGGTTCTGGTATTATATCTCTTATCGCACATCTGTGTTACATCTGGCTTGCGTGACTTGTGAGTAAACAAACAATTAAAAATCATTTAAATGTCACGAGGATTTTTATTGGGTCAAGTATATGCCCAATAGAATCGATAATATTAATTTTACGACGTAATTAATTAAATTGATGTCCATAAAATCAATGACAACGCTTTGATAGTGTAGTTTCAGTTCCGCCAACCCAGGAGGATTTGCAATTTTATTGCAATCATTATTTTAGTAATTATTACACAGTTGATGAATCAACTGCTGGGTATAGGCCTAGGGGTCCCAGACGTATGATTTTTTCTAAAAAAATCCCGGACATTGTAAAAAATTTTCAAGACCTTTTTTCCTAACTTACTGAATTTATTAATTTTGTTTCCTATTTTCTCATTGTTACCAAATTCCAGAGGTTTGAAAATTCCGGACGCATGGCAACCCTATATTTCTCTTTTTAGTTCTTGGGCCAATCTCCACGTTCTTGAGTCAGCCTCATCTAGGTTTTTTTTCCTGCGATGATAACAATGATAGCTTACTACAATAGGGCATTTAAATTATACACAAAGAAAAATAATATCATTATAATAAAAATAAGTATAAAATAAACTAAAACTAATTAAGCTTTAACAACTTCTTGTTCTTCGATTTTCTGTCTTCTTGCCGTAATGAATTTCTCAAGTCCCCAGGACAGGGCGGTTAACCAAGTGAAAATGTTCAGGCAATGCAGCGTTACTGCTGTTGAAGCATTGTCTTTGATCCAACCTGCAAAAAAAAGAAACTATTTAATTCTTGAATACCATCAATTGACTCTATGTCACGGTGTAAAAGATGAAGGACCAGTTTTGGAATTTTTTATTCGTAATGAAATAGGCACAACACTCCTCACTTCTGTCTATAACAAGCAGTGGGTGGAAAACGCTGCCAATGATGATCAAATAGGAGTGTCGAGATTGGCGCAAAAGGAATCTCTTTGGCATCCTGTTAATCAAAATGAGGTCAAAGGTCTTACCAACAACGGGTCCCAGAGAAAGGTAAACCATTCCGGCTGTCAGCAGTTGTATTCCTGTTGCCCCTGGCAGTTTATGCAGTGGGACATGGGTAGGTATAACCAGCGCCATGAATACGGTTCGCAGACCCTTCCCGAAGCCAATCATCACAGCCACCAAAAGGACCACATAATACTTTTGACAGTACGCCAAAACTAAAAGAAGATTGTAAATATTAGGCAAAAGAAGTTTAAAACCATTTCTATTAGGTATTATTTTACCACAAAGAAAGTCTATAAATCAGAGATCTTTCCGAAAATGTTTGAACGAACATTTCCTTAATTGTAATTCTATAATTGGAAGTATAATCAACATTTACTAAATAAAATGCAGAGTATATTACCTACTCTTCCCATAGCCATCGTCATCACTCCAAAAAGAAAGAATGAGTTGTTGTCCCAACCGATTCTACCAGCGACGAACGGTATGCAGAACCTTACACAAATGTCAACTCCAGCCAGAAGTGACATGAACAGGGCTACTTCAGGTTTACTCTTCCCATAGTCACCAAGAATGAATGGAGTCAAAATCGAAAAATTTAGCTCATTGAAATTAGCTAGAGTTATGCCCAGCATCAAATTAATGAAAGTATAATCTTTTAATAAATCTAAATCAAAGAACAAATAAACTTTTTGACAAAATGTAAGTTGTTCTTCTTCATCTTCCTCGTTTTCCTCTTCGACCTCTTTTTTTTTCTTTTCTTCAAATACATCATCGTCATCGTTGTCATTTTCCTCCATCTGTGTCAACAATAGTTTCATCTTATCCGTTTTGTCTTCGCTTTCTATCAAATATTGCTCCAACTTTAAAGACGCTTGTTTTAATACTTCACTTTCATAATTAAAGTTATTCGATTTTCTTCTGTGTCGTGTTCGAAATGACTGATTGCTGTGATTATCTTTCAGATATTTCTTTTCATCGTTTTCCTCATAATCTATTTTAATTTTAAGTGAGACATTACTGTGGTTGTCTTTATTGTATTTTTCACCATATTGGCCATCCATTTTAAAAGATTTAATGCTTTTGCTTCCAACAAAATGTTTATCTGCTCTATCAGCTATATCTTTGGCATCAGCTGGATCAATTTTTTCTACAACTGCCTTTTCGTCGGCTTTCAAATCTTGAGGAGCCTTAAGCGTGGGACAGTCTTCTATTTCTGATTCGGGAATCTGAGTCTCTAATGTAATAGAAGTTTTCCGTTTTGGTTTGTAAGTATCACGCTCTTGTGCCAAAGCACCTAAATTAACTGCAGAGTTTTTCTTAGATTCATTTAAGTACAATGTTGACGATTTGCGAGAACGCTCACGATCACGATCTTGAGGCACAGTTAATAAATTAGCTGATGAGTTTTTCTTAGACTCATTTAAGTACAATGTAGACGATTTACGAGAGCGATCACGTTCCTGAGCCAAAGCTCCTAGGTTTGCTGAAGAGTTTTTCTTGGATTCATTTAAGTACAATGTTGAAGATTTACGAGAACGACTTTCAAGTAAGTTTGTCATTGATGGCTTTTTTGAATTTAGTCGGGAATTCATTTGTGAATTTTTATTCGATCCTTCTCTTGAAGAGAGCTTACTTTTCGATTGCCTAGATTTACTGAAGTAACCGTCGTTGGCGCGTAACATCATCGGTATACCTGGGTCTGTAATTTCGTAACCAGTATTCACTGGGTCATCTTCGTTGTAAAGATATTGACTTGAAAAAGCACTTAAATTTTTGAACTTCGAAACTTGACTAAAATAACCGCTCTCTGGTTTTTTATTTTCAATCTTTTGGTCTTTGGTGTCTGCTTTCAGCAGTTTCTCTTGATCTTCATCTTTTTCGATTGGCTTTTTAGCGTGCCATTCCACTGGTTGCAGTAAAAGAGCGCCAGCTAAAGCGTGCAAGGAAATCCCAGTTATGATAAGAATGGCTCCTGTTTCTCCAAAGGCGGCAAAAAGGGCGGTGATGATATGTGGCCACAGGATAGGCCCTAGACCAGTTGTCGTCCATGATAGTCCGGTTGCTAATCTTCTTCTATTTTTCCAATAAGTATTTAAGGCGAGTGCATTTGCTGAACTGCTTATACCATAAGCGGCACCTGTAAATGAGCAAATGACAAATAAATGATAAAGTTTTAACATTTAAATAAACAAGAGTTATTTAGAAATATCTTACCGTACAAGATTGAGAATGATACAAGATAGGTTATGAAGTTATAAGAAAACGTGGTCAAAATCAGGGATATGAAGACTAATATTGCTCCAGTCATAGACACCTGTCTGTAGGTGAATGTTTTGAACAAAGGACCATTTGCTAGACCTGAAACAAAAGCAGACGAAACTCATAGATAAATTCAACTTGACATAAACTTGTCAAAATAATTGCATGAACGTGCAAGGAAAAGTACGAAAGCTAAATATTTCGATAATGAGACAATTAAAAACATTCTGATTCTGTTTATCAATATTTAGTTCAATTTTTTGCTCTTGGACGAATGTAAATGTTTAATGTATTTACTGCGAAATGACAAGTACACAATGATAACTTTAGATAACTTTTAAATCCTCGTATGTACAAGGTAAATAAACAAATTTTGTACCATTTATAGTGTATTTGTCGGTAATGATGTAGGTATAGATAGTAAAAATTACAGCTAATTACGAAGGGGCCGGTATGGTATCAGAGAGTTACCATGCAAGGCGCGTCACGCACCGACGCAAGAGGTCAGAGCAGAGTTCATGTTGATTATAGTGGTCGTCTCTGAGCTGCTGATGCCGAGGCGTGTGAACTTGTCCCGGAACAGGAGCCCGAACTGTTGCAGTATCGGCAATGCTGACAGCTGAAAAGAAGATATAGAAATATTCATTTACATCTTTCCCGGAACGCCTATGAGAAATAAAATGCTTCCATTATCGTATCAAGTTAAAAGCTTGTATCAGACGCCCCAAAAAATCCGTTAAATAGTGCTTTTTTTATACATTCAGAACGGGAGTCCCTAAAATTACGTAGCTTTTCTCTGCCAGCTGCACCTTACGAATTGCAGGAGGCAAGTACGCGGTTCCATAAATAGAGCCTATAGTTATTTGTATAAATAAATGCTCTGTAGGTACATTTGTAGTGTCTCTGTCTACTAATTATTATTTTATTCTGTCCTCATGCGACTTATTAGCTGCGCATAAGGATTCTCTGTGTCGAGATGCAATTTGCTACTCGTACAAATCACGTGCAAATACATTTAGCTTCGGTAAGTCTAAGTAAGAGTATACCAAGGACTTTCATCGCTATGAAGGTATGTAGGTACATGTTACCCTTCAGGGATTGAAGTCACAAATCTGGAATCTACAGGAGCATGCGAAAGTGAGCCTTTATGGTTGTTTGTATCACTCAATACGAGAAGAATTTTGCATGGCTATTATTTTCCTCCTAGGTACAGCAAATTGTAAGAGTTTTAACGTTATGTAAGATAATGTTTTGACGCAAGGCTGACGTACCTATAGTGATAAATTAGCGATTATCCATCATTAAATACAAAAATAAAGATTAAGTTGGTAAACACTATTGGGTGGGTACCAATCCATCTAACACTTCGATTGTTGATATCTTGCACACTAAAGTCGCAACAGATCTGTGCAATAATCTTTATTTCCTGATAAGAAACCATGTTTGCTTTCTACATTTACGCACATGTGCCTAATTGGGAATTTAAATTATGTTGGCACAGTAATTAATCTACGCCTGAACAATTACTCATATTCTCATGTTTGTTTTGGTTTCGACGTAATTACATAATAGGCACAAAAGCCAGCACAACAAGCTACCCGAAACTGTAAAATTTTCCCAATCAACCTTGAACCTAATGCTTTAGCGATAGAGTTGATAATCTATTAAAGAAATTTGACAGATTGTAGTAGGTTGAAGTGCTGGCGTCTGTACTAACGTCAAAAGCAGGTAATACTACCCCATGAAAATATGTGTAAAATATATGTCTAACCCCATGGTTGGGCGAAATCAGGGCCGCATAAGCCACAGGTCACGTTCAGTTTTACCTACTTATGGAAACCAAACAACTCGTAGCAGGTAGCAGGTGCATACCGGCCAAAGGAATTAAACTGAAATATTTCGAGGACGCCCGCTCTTGCATCTTTTAGATGCTCTCAATTTTAAAATATTTCTGCACAAGTGGACAAAACGACTTCTATTTCTGTAGTTCATGGGTGAAAGAGAAGTTACCTATCCGAGGTGTTAGCTCTTACCAAGGTCTTCTATTACTGTTTTCAATCAACGACGACACCAGCTATGCGAAAAATCAATCATGCACTGTTTTAAGCTATCACGGTTTAAAATTAAACTTATAGTAAAGGTACTGTCACTTACGGGATAACGGAAGATATCTCGTAAGTTTTGATATTTCATTATTTTGAGCAATTCAATCATGGTTTGCCGTTTGATCAAGTAACTCGACTGTCGGAACAGGAGGCAAAGAATATCTCCGTTTGGATCGAGAAAGCATTTTGTAAAAGGTCTGGTTTTAATTTTACCACCTTAGGTTTGGAATAACAAACCAATTAAAGCAAAGATAGAAAAAAACCTCGAAACAAAAGAACTGAAAAGCATGAAATCAACACTAATTGCAGTATAAAGAGGTATAGTTTGTTAGTTATGGAGTAAGTAAGGGAGGTCATCTCCGAAAGGTAGCCACACTCACTATTGCCGAGTGCTATGTTTTATATTAAAACAAAAACTACACGCAGAAAAAGTGTTGGCCAAAAGCTGTAGGAATATTATAATTCCTGTCTGAAATACCGCCCACATACCGCTGCGCGTCGACGTAATATTGTTTTCTCGTAAAGATGCCAACTATTCTCTGGTGGGCACAGGGCACAGTGGCGTCTCTGACAACCGTAATATTAAACATCATGCAATCCTATTATTTTCTCTGGTTGTAATAACACAATGTAATACGTAGTAAACACATAAATACCATCGAGTGCAACGTTTATATGTTGTCTTGTTATCATCTTAATTGATGCTCATTTATTACTTCGCTAATACTGAGTAAACATAGATGAACGTAATAAAAGAGACTTACGTTCGAGAATCCAGCCGCAATGACGATCATCCATCCCCAGCCGCCATCGGGAGGAACGAAATCCCCTTCTTTCTTGAACTTTTGATTAACTTGCTTAGCTTTCGTCATTCTCGAGCTTATCTTTATCAAGTCTCATGTAAGAAGCCCACTACAGTCTCCGTATACGTTGCGGACAGAACTGATAAGTTTCGAAACAGTAATCACTTTAATATGACAAAATGAATCAAATGAGTTGGCAAGGTTTCCTGGAACAAAGAGACTAGTTTACTATGCAAACATATTAACTAGAATGACTAAAGTCATTGAGCGTTTTGTGTTGCCGGTGTGTATCCGTTGCTAGTCTTATCTAAATGTGTACTGTGTAAATCTGTGTTAGTAAACTACATTTACCTCATGCATGGTTACCGATGACAGATGTATATGTACCTATGTACCTACTAGTCTTGCGCAGCTATAATCTACATAATCGATCTAGAAATGTGACTTCGCCGTAATAGATGCATCGATGCGTCAAGCTTCTCATGTGATTATACATGACAATAGGGAATTCTGTAGCTGCATGCGGGATTCACAATAATAATACATATCGTAACATCGTAGTCTATAAAATGTTTATCAGCTTATCATTATCGGACAGTACTTGAGCAACGCCCTTATGCTACCTATCAGTCTTTGTAAACGTGGCGACTGAAGTAGGTAGCCATGGAACATCAATTATATTGGGGTCATCAGTCAGTTAAAATGTGTAATTATCAAAACTATACTTATTAGCAGATAGGATGTTTTCAGTAAGACACGGTTACGAGATAACGTTTGGTTGTCAATCGTCAATTAAAAACAATAGGATACCTACCTAATGTGGACTTTAATACTATTCATACTTTTCATTTCTGTTTTTATATTTTATTTTATTTGGTTATTACTCTTCTTCTAAAATTGTTTTTTGTAGCACACATGTTTGTCTATTCCTATGTTGATATCACCGGAAAATAACAAGAACCGCCAATTTATACATTTTCTAGGAAATTTATAAACTTTCGTAGGATTCTAAACGAGAGATAAATTGTATTATTTTACGGCCATATTTTCGCAAATCTCGGGACTTGGGGCACCCCGACTTTAGGTTAGGTTAGGTTACTTTAAACCCTGCAAACAGAAATAGGAGCCCCGTGCGGAGCCCCGTACGAAAATGTGGCCGTAAAATAATACAATTTATCTCTCGTTTAGAATCCTACGAAAGTTTATAAATTTCCTAGAAAATTTATAAATTGGCGGTTCTTGTTATTTTCCGGTGACATTGACATTAGTGTCTGAGCCAAATAAAATGGGAGAGGTCGCTGACTCTTGACATACAGGTACACCCACCAATCCAGGAGTTAGAGGCTTCAAACAACTTTGAAAGTTGTTTGAAGCTTTGAAAGTTGTTTGAAGCTTTGAAAGTTGTTGTTTATTGACATAATAGGTTACAGAAAGTTGAACTAAATAAAGAAATTGAATTTGAATACCTCTGAAATGTCGTGGCATTATTTTTAATGGTGATTAATGCCATGTTAGGTATGTAGGTATGCCTTTTATAAATACAGGGAAATCGTAGCGCAAATCGTTACCATGAATTTAGCACATGATCAAGCCTACCTACCCTACCTGACCTAGCCTTGAATCTAAACTTCTGGCTTTATACAAAATGGATAAACATCTGCTTTTTCATACAATACTGCAAAACTCTTTTCTATAAAATATTAGCGAGTTTTTTGAGAAATAAAATTTATTTCTTGAAAAAAAAAGTGTACAAAACGCTTTCAAAATATACGGAATAGCTGATTTTTTTAGGTACGTATTTCTTGTCACATTCTGCATTTTATTGGACAAGTTAACTGTTAAATAGTCGCTCGGGTCGATCTTCAGGTTAACATACTCGTACCGAGTCTATTCCGTGTCTCAGAAAACACTCCGTTAGCCGTTGGTACCAGCTGTCATATTAAATCTTTGACAGTCGTTACAGGTAGTTAAAGTCATTGCAGTGGCCCGAAACGAAAGTTTGACAACCAAAAACCTGTAAAATACTGGTATTCAGCTGCATCCCGTTAGACTAGAAGCCGACCCCAACATAGTTGGGAAAAGGCCAGGCTGATGATGATATATTTTATTGCGATTCAATAACATGAAGTGCGTTTCTACTGACTAGAATTAATTTATCTTGTCACAGACAATAAATGCAGAATATGTCAATTCAAGACTGTGATTTAAATATAAGTACGCTACACGTGTTACACAACTACGTAGATACTTAGGTTTTTTAGAATGTTTAGTGCTATTCGCGATTTTTCTGTGATTATGATCACCTGTAGTAAAACTAGCATGCATAGAAGTCTTGATGTACTTACATATAACCAAGTACCTACATAGGTATTATCAGATAGGTACAGGTAGAATTTTAATAATACGTCATTTAAGCGAGTGCACGTCGTATTTTATAGCCAGGTAGTGTAACTAATAGTGGGTAATTATCAGTACACACCAAACTATACAGCTAGGTTGGTTTGAATAAATATGTACAGGTACTACATGACTACAGATGAGATACCATTCGCGTCCAGCGTGGTAATCAATCAGTCTCTAAACAGCAATAGCTGGTCCTAGTATCTATCTAGGTACCTATTTACCTACTTTATTATGACGACCTTCTCAGCATGTATTGTGATCTTATGTTCAATAAATACTTACATGACTAAATAGTTAAACTTTAGTGTGAATGGTCAGGCGAAAAAAATCAAGTATTAAAAAAAAAACGATTTCACAAAACTCACCTTGAAAAAAAATATACTTGGTAGTGGTTGATACTTCATAAAAACCTATTTAATTCACAATTTCTTAGTACTTAGCTAACTTTAAAAGACTTATATTTTATTTCGACGTAAATGTATCTTTTATAATAAAATGAGCAGTGTAAGACCGCGAGTCGCTAGGACACGTTTGTTGTGCGTGCCACCGTAAAATGAAACACGGAATTTCAAAGTTTACTTATCTGCCTTTGTATGAATTTACAACGCTGAACTGATGCTTACTTTAACAACTAGTCGTAAATAATAATACGCACCTCATAAAGAGATTTAGTCAAGGCAATATGACAAAATATGTGAATAATAAAACTGTGCCTATGTACAATTCGTGCTTATATAACTTAGAATGATAAAATGCTCTCATCCAATGACGTAATAATACATCATTGCTCTCATCAGGATAAATAGGGTGAAATATAAATACCTGAGAATATTTGAATAAAAACAAAGATTCTTCGTCTTAACACTATAGGTATAGTGTTAAGATTACCATAAACATTTTATTTATTACTAGCTAAATTTGTCGCACACTACATCCATTACTAACCATACCATAAGAAATTATTACAAAAATAATTTTGAATGAGCTCTAATGAAAGAGCGACCAACATTGCTGTTTGAATATAAGCGCGCCAGTTTTCATTTATATTTGTTAGGTTGGCAACCAGTTTATGCGTGCCAGACTGGCAACACCTGTCGTGATAATCGTACTTGCGTAAGCCGCGTATTTAAATTGGGCAGCACTGTAGCTAAACGTTTACTAAAATTGTAATACATGGTACTTTTGACGCATGTACAAAATCGGAACTACATCCATCATTTCTTTTTTCTGTATGTACAATTTAATGAAATACTTTCACAAACGCCCTCTGTCAATGTCATTAAAGCGCCAACAGATCCATGTAGCACTGTAGTTTTTTTTATTGAATATTTATGCCAATAAATAGGACAAACAAGAAAATAACATTGCAAAAATAAGAAAAGAAGGGATGGTTGATCAATATTTGGTAATTATTCTTCCGTGGGGTAATCTTTTGTATTAGGTATGTTATCTGTAGTCGTAGTAAAAATGTCAAAATATACGTTGTGCTAAGAATAGTGGCACAAACCACAAAATAAAACTCACCACTCAACTCTTTCATCTCGGTGAAATGAAAGTATCATCATTTATGCAATTTCATTTCATTGAGTTAAAAAAGTCTGTTTTATTTTATGTAGTTAAGCTATTGAGTCATTGCATCTATTAATAAAACTAGTCTTCTACCGGGGGAAGCGACAGTACCCTGTCGCTTAAATTTTTCTTAAATTTTTTGCAATTTGCATGTCAGTGTCTGGCTGTAAGTTGAACTGTATATTTGCGACCGTAACACGTATATATTTTTACAGAATTGTAATAATTAAAATTATCAATACAACAACTCCTTAAAGTCTGTTTTTTAATCTCGGAGACTAAATTGACAAGTACAAATGGCAAACTGACATAGATTTCAATAGCATTTAAGTCAGTTTTGACATTTTTACTTGTCAATTTATACTCCGAGATTAAAAAACAGACTATAGTTGTGCCACGATTTGTGAACCCAGCTATGACATGCCAATGTAGTACGTCTTGTAAACATGGAGACAGCGCGCACTCACACTGACATAATTTTATAAGCACAAGCAGAAAAGTGATGGTAGCTCGCCGTTCGGTCGAAAGACGGATTATTGTTTTGTTTTAGAAATAAAAGTGTTGCGTTAGGTTATAGCGATGTGTTTCTGATATATTAGTTAATTAGTTACATGCTAAACATAATTCTTATGACCGTTTCATTAAAATCAAATACGACAACTTAATTTTTCGTCAAGTATTTAGAATACGAAACAAGTGAAATTCTTTGTTTTTCAACACTTGTAGAAGGTGCTATGATATTGCAATAATTTTGAAGAGACTTTATGGGAAATATCTTCGTAACGGTGAGTGCCTTGATTATAGACAGTTACCTGTAAGGACAATTCCTTGACCTTTATTATAATAAACGTTTTCCTACTTACAAGTTCCACTTCTCGAAGCAAAAATCGAACTATTTAGTCAATAAATAACAGTACAGTGTTCTAGTTATTTTTGCAAGTAATGTTTAAGATCTTTTAACTCAGGCCATAAAGTTTGAAATTATTTTTCAGTACCTTTCATAAAATAATAAATTGTTTAAAAATTATAACTTCTTGCTCAAAGCTGGGCTCAGTAAGCTCTACTCAAGCCATAAAACTATGGTTAGGTACTAAATTATCTTTGATAAGTTTTATTGCACAATTTTCAAAAGAACTTTTAAAGTTCTGAAAGTCAAGTTTTGAAAACTAAATTATTGATCAGACTGTTGAACATTATAATTGGTTAGGTCAGGTTCTTTGTGATGACAGTGATAGATTTAATTTTCTATTGATCACTAGACTAGTATCACATGATTTAACACAATTTCATCCTCTGTGTTTTGTTATCTCAGCAGATAATTTAAAATAAGAGAGCTGTTTATTAAATTCAAGTTAATAAGATTTAAATTTTCACATAATTATGTCACATTTAAAAGATCAATTTATTCAAATGCAGGCAATATGGTGTATATTGCCTACATTTGAATAAAATGATCTATCCCATCCCACTATCTTTTGTTTTACTTGTTTCCTTTGTCATGAAAAACTGGCAGACAAACAAAAGAAGTTTAGGTTTAGTTCTGGTTGTGACATCTTGTTTCATATTTTTGATAAAGTATTGTAGTTTGTAAATATTTTATGTTAGAGATAGGTTTCAGTAATAATTTTTTTGGACCACTATCACAGTCATTTAGACTATTACAGATTACAGTTTTATGCACAAATATAATTTGTTTAAACTTAACTAATTCTATCTACAATTATCAAAAAGTTTTAGACTTGACAAGGCCCTGGTAACGTCAGTATAATTAATTATACTACTGGGATAATAAAACTACAAACATACTACTAATGAGAAAAGAGAAAAGGGGGCCCCTACCAGTTCTGGAATATCGCTTTCAAAGAGTTTCATAACAACAAAATTTATATGCCACAGGATTGACATACCTATTAAGCTTTTTGGTAGTTATGTAACAGTACCCGTTTTGACGTCCCCATCATCATTATCGCTGATAGAATGTCATATTATCTATGCCCTCGGTCACTGCCCTTAAATCATATTTATTTGAACCTGGTTTAATTTAAGTATCCTGTTATGGTACTGCACCAACAATTGTTATAATACACAATATAATGAATAATTATTTATTTTTAAACTTCACCTTGTTCGAATTCCATATTTAATATTTTATTTATAATGTTTTATTCATCCTTTTCTTGGAAAAGTTTCCAGCTCATATTTTAGTATTTTTCCTGCTCATCAATGTAGGTCTTTTTTCAGATTTCATTCTGTACTTAATCGTAATATAACTCATATTGCTTTATTAAAAGCTTCTCATGGTGGTTACAGGCCCTTACCCAACTGTCTGTACCTACATACTTTATGCAATTTACAGTATCCTTTTGTCAAAGTCCATTGTAACAATACTTGACATACTAATAGTGTACTGTTGTTACGTTGCCAGCTGTTGAAATTTAATCAATATCTTTTATTGGTTACTGTATTTCCGACCCAAACTGGTTCATTGTTTTAGAATTGTAAATAAGTACTAGTTTCTAGTTTAGTTACAATAATAGGCTTTGTGTCTTTGCTGATGTTTATTTATTATTATTAAAATCTCCCTTACACTATCATTATAGGTGTATCCCTAATGCGATAGTGTGGTCTTAAAAAAAACGTAAAAAACTAGTAGTACTTATAATGATCTAACAATCATAGCATAAAAACTAAATTCCCTACTACAAAAACACAATATTTAATTTATAAAACTATAACATTTAGATATTCAAGGTGTAACATAATAAACGCAAGACCTCCCGTGTGGTCTCTCGCACCATGAAACTAAACATCTTTTGTTCTACAAGTTCTTGAAATTCGCAAAAAAAAAAACTTTCTAAAAAAAACTAAACTAAAATAACTAACTAAACTTTCGAACTGACGCAATCAGCTGATCCACATGTATGGTAAAACTAAAAAAAAAGTTATGAATTTCCAAAAGTCATAGAACAAAAGTTGTTCAGTTTCATGGTCTGAGATACCACACGAGAGGTCTTGCGTTTATTATGTTACACCTTGTATATTTTAGGTTCATCTGAAAATAGCAAATTAGCTAAAGTCAGAATCATGGTACTAACAAAGTAACTAGTAGGTAGGTACCTAATATATCAAATATTATCCTTTTATTCAAATAATGATTTGAATACAAAATATGGCTAATCTGTTAGCAGTAGCACTTTGTTTCATATTTTATTTGTTTACTTAGTTGGTGAAATAGGTACCTACCACATAACTTCCGTCTATTTATTGTACTAAACATTTTCCATAGTTCGTAGGTATTTTATGGCATATTGAAAATACTACAGAGTTGTCTCTTTCAAAAATAAGCCATATCTACATAATGTTTTCATAGCATCTATTTAAAATTAATCAAGCCGCGACTAATGACTAGAATGCTTAACAAATCGTTAGGTAGCACGTGTTGTCCTAATAAAGTGCAGATTGACGGACATTAAAGGCGTCGACAGCCTTAATAAATGTACCTTGAAATCTTAAAAAAGCATCAGCAATGTTGCACATTGATTGAAAAATCGAGGGTCTTTTAACATTAAAAAATGGCCACAGCCAGGGATCGCGTTAAGGATTCAAACCTCGGACAACTTACTGGCCTTTAAAAGTAAAAAAACTTTTTTCAGAATTTGTTCCATAATGCTTTTCTTGTTTATTAGTGTTCATCCTTTTTCAAGTCAGGGTTGAACCCCCCCGAACCTAAGTCCTGATTCCATACGATTTATTCCGAATAATAGAAACAATGACTCATTAGCTTCTCAGATGTTTACGTGCATGAAGTCTTGTACCTACTTGGTATACCTACTTTGAAAGCAAGATAACGGTTCCGAAAGAAATGCCCAAGTGTGCGACCGTATGCAGTCAATCCATCTGCGTTGATGCGACATTAAGAGAAAGTTACTAGAAACTGTGAGTCCTAGATTGAGTACGTACACTGCTAAGACTGCGTTAATGTCCTCAATAGCCCGATTGTATTTTTTATTTGTAAATATTGTGTTCACTGCTCGTCGACATATGAGTGGCGTGAACTTACAAATTGGTGATAAGTTGGTGAAAACGTTCTTAAACTAGAGCATTGACTTTAGTCAACACGTCAGAGAATCAAAGACAAATTAGTTTTTAAGATGAGCCAAATTTTGTTAATCCGTTGCTGCATATTGCCCTCCAGAGGATCTTGCAACCATATTAATTAATTGAATATCTCATTAGGCTAACTCATTTAGGAAAAAGTCAAAAACTTAATTATTATGAGAACCCAAAAAAGCTATTAGTTAGGAATCAACATTATTAAGTAGCTACTATTGATGTAGATGTAGTAAATACGTCGTCAAAAGGAATCCCAGAAACAAAAAAGAAGCACTATGCAAGCTAAGCAAGATGAATCTGTAAGATATTATATGTACTTAGTTACAGTCGTACTCATAAGTTTACCTTCCCCCCGGCAGATACTCCTCATATTATTACTTAAATAGAAGAGGCCAACAATATAGGTGCGTGCTTTGACGTTTTATCTAGGTTATCTAAACTAATTATTGACCTCGTTATAAATGGTAAGTATTTAATTTCACTCCGTAGCAACTCACCATTTCCTTACGCGACCAAAGAATATGGTTACTAAGAGAACAAAACAGTTTGCAAATATTATGAAAATTGTACCACTACTGAGTTCAAAGAAACGTTGCAGATTCTAAATTAGTGGCCGGAGCGATCATAGCTACAGATAATCTATAAAAAAACAAAGCATCTTTGATTAAAAATAACCGTTTTAACTCGCAACAGTTAATTCGTTTTATTACAATACGTAGCAAAATATTTATCCATTCCTTTTCATCCGCCAATGCCTAGTTCACACTTAATTGCACTGTATATAAACTGTTAATATAATAAACAAATTATGGCAATTACCAGCTTTTATGTAATGCAAAGAAAAGCAGAAGATCTATTTAGGTCCAAGCCGTTACTTAGTTAATCGTCGTGCTAATTGCACGTCAAATTAGCATAATTTATTAATATGAGCATTATGCATCATAGCTTAGGCTATAAAAACTGATATTGCCAAGTGTACATTACGATGATTGACATTTAGTGCGTGGGATTATTTTATTCAAAACTAGCTGTTGCCCGCGACTTCGTTCGCGTGAAAATTTTGGTGTGCATGTGTGAGACTGCCTCGTTGGTCTAGTGGTAGCAAGCGCGACTACTAAGCGTGGGGATCGATTCCCGGGGTCGGGCAAAGTGTTAAAAAAAATATGTTTATTTCAATTACATAAAGCAAGCAGATGCTTTTGTTAGGGGGCGTCCATTAATTACGTGAGCTAATTTTTCGACCCCCCTCCCCCTGTGGTGGGATGTCGTGAGATTTGGCTTGACCCCCTCATCTCCCTCTTAATCTC
The DNA here is from genome assembly GCA_963082995.1 of Noctua comes. Taxonomy (NCBI): domain Eukaryota; kingdom Metazoa; phylum Arthropoda; class Insecta; order Lepidoptera; family Noctuidae; genus Noctua; species Noctua comes. Next base: position 6,817,732 of record OY720271.1, read on the forward strand.
GCGTAGTTTAGTATAAATACGGTAATCTGTGCTTGATTGCGTTGAATTCACTAAAAGAAAATAATTTGCAGAGAAACATGTTTACTCAATTAAACCCAGTGATATCTGCCGTAGTTATTAATTACCAACCAAAAGGCTTAATACAAATTTTCATGGTTTGAACTGCAGACATGACAATTTTCGATACAAACTTCATCCCCTATTTAACTCGCTTAGGGTTTGTATTTCGAAAAGCACTGAAACACATGGTTTTAATTTTTGACCAGAATGACAACCACCAATTTTTATGGTTTAAACTACAAAAATTATGATTTTCCATACAAACTTTCATCCCCTATTTAACTCCCTTAGAGGTTGAATTTAAAAAACACAGAAATACGTGATTTTTAACCAGAATGAAACACCAATTTTCGTGGTTTAAACTACAAAAATGATGATTTTCGATACAAACTTTCATCCCCTGTTTAACTCCCTTAGGGGTGGAATTTCGAAAAACACTGAAACACGTCGTTTTTAATTTCTTAACCAGAATTTTAATCAGCAGTTTTCATGGTTTAAACTACAAAAATGACGATTTTCCATACAAACTTTCATCCCCTATTTAACTCCCTTAGGGGTTGAATTTCGAAATATCCTTCCTTATTCCTTGTCTACATTATAAATCAAACCTCTGTGCAAAATTTCAGCTTTCTAGGTCCAAGGGTTTGGGCTGGGCGTTGATGAGTCAATCAGTCAGTCAGTCAGTCAGTCAGGACTTCTCTTTTTATTTATATAGATAGATTTTATCATCATAGCCCCATAGACTGAATAAATGATTCGGTAGATAAATTCTCTTAGTCTTCCTCTCCTTCAATAAAGTCTTTGGTACGGAACTGAACGGGATGTTCCATGGCAACCTATCGATCGTCCTACAGTCTCTAGGTACAACTGGCACTAGACCTTGGTTTAACTAAAAAATATCATCTGTGTTTCAATTAAATGGCTCCAGATGTTACAGGCAGTCACACATGTCCCGAATGGTCCTTATATCTGCTGCTGATACCAGTCTAACTTTTTGGGGTCGCGGAAATCAGACGCCCAGTTTATAATACTGATATTCGGTTCCAGCAGCAGTTGGGTTATTAGATCGAAAGCTGATCTCAACTTTGGAAAAGGCTTGGCTTTCAGGAAATTATAAAATTTTATTGACAATTCATACGCGGGACACTCGGGACCGAGCGAGGTAATTTTGCCAATAAGTGCCATACTTTGATACACGTAGGTACAGCAGTTAATGCTCATGATGAGAATCTATAAACGAAACAGATGTTTATAAGACTAATCATGAACATTTCATCTAATGCTGAAGGTCGCGTAAATAAACATGTAGGCCAAGTGTACCACAAATCCTTATCCAGCAAATTAAGGCAAACAGTAAAGATAATTCGATATGATTTTACCTTTTACAATAAAAATCATGTTATCGAAGTTGATAAAATACTTCAGTATTGTCCTGAAGATAGGGCATCGTAAGTAGCCAATTGACCGAGATTTGTAAGAGTGATTAACGCAACAAATGAGCTGTATTTCTATGATTTCATTGGCTATTTATTCTGTACTTAGCCGATACGCCACTGTAATCACAAGTTCAGGATCTAAAGAAATGAGATTATATTCTTCAACGTCATCTTCCAGTGGTTTTCATCTCACTAAGCCAAGCTTTCGCCATCTATAACTGTGGGCTTAATGTTAAGTTCCCAGAATTATAAGCCTTTATTTTTTGTTGAACTTATTTTCTGTTTCCACGATCCGAAGAGATAATTTGGGCGTCGCGTCGTTAATGCTCCTGGATAGTGTTTTTATATAGGACTAATAACTTACTGCTGCTAGAAGTATGAATTAAATATGCAATAATGATCCTCGTCTAGAAACTTCCTTACCATTGTTACAGTAAAACATTTGCTCTAAAGATTCAGGATAGCAATCTTGAATAGCAGTTTACAAGCACGCGATCTTTTTTTTTTTTGTTAGTTCTGCCAACACTGGGTTATCGGCCTGCCTTAACTTGTATGGGCAGTTTTTTGTTCCTATACGATCGTTACGTAACTTTGCATGCTAAAATATGTATTATGCCAAAGTACAAGGTCCAATATACTTAACCATTATTTGCTCTCCATTGAATCGCATAAATGGAAATTGAGTGTTCAATCTGGGAGTTTCTTGTATGAGCTATTAATAAGTACATATATTAAATATATCGTCATCACTTTGTATTTTGGCATAAGCATTTGCTTAATTTGGTTTCAGAGATATTGTCCTGAATTCCATTGCTTTATGAATCTTCTCATCTTATTGCATTCAGAGAAATGACATCGGAATTCTTGAAATGAATAATGTTACAGTAATAACTGTTTCTATAACAACTTGTACTGTAATATACTGTCCATTATTATGTCAACACGTGATTAATAATTACCTTGTAGTTGTATATGCTTTATTCAACTATATTGTATGTGGGTACAGTACAAAATGAAAGACATTGCACATTGTATAGCTTCGACAGATCCAATAACTAGAGACAGTTGCTTCAATAATGCCTTATACTACTATAAATGAAACTATTTATCTAGATTCAGGGTTCACGTGAAGTATCGGACTTCCTCTATTAATAAGAATATAAAAAAGATAAGACTGGTCGTCAGTTCACGTGTGAGTTAGTAAATCGCTTCATGTGTTGGTGTACGGCGACAAACATCAATACGAGGTCACATGCGGATTTATATGGGATCGTGAAATCTATTTTAAGTAAACTGTACTTATGCTTGGTAAATGCGATACTATTTGTGATGCTACTTTAGTTTTCCTTTATTTAATTTTCTTAACGATCACGTGGACTTCCGACCTTTGTAAGGTCTCATCGCCTCATTTGTCCATAAGCTCGGTCTGAGCATGCCCTGAACGATAATGCGGTAGTGTGACTGGCAATATGGTGACTTTATCATCATGCTCATTATTTGCCAAATGTGCAAAATATGCTTTAATGGCAAGCAATGTTTTTGCATTTGTTAAATAAACATTACTCACAATTTTCGACACTTCTTTAAGTTATGTATCATAAAATATGTAGAATATGGCAGGCTATAGTGGAAAGTCTCATTTCTCGTTATACAGATGCAGGATGCTCTGCTCATTTCCAAAGTCAAACCTAGCTTTAAAATGGTGAATGGAGTAGCACTGCTGTAGTGAGCGTTGTTCTTGTACGTAAAAAAGCTAATAGAAACCCATGTAACGTTATGTAATTAAAAACAATGTATCCAATTACATCAGTCAACACTTTGTTTTTTTACAATTGAAAGCTGTTATCTGGAGAGTGATGTACTTATCCATGTTTTTGTTTAATTTTCAGTCACTATCGGTATTCTAAAATAAACAGGCGTTGCATTAAAAGTTATGGAGCACGTATTTTCAGTTTGTCGCTCATGGTCGTTTGCCTTAATTTGGCATTCAGTATGTATATTATCCACGAGGTTAGGTGAAATTCGGAATCGAATTTGGTTCGAAATTTTGTTTTGTCAACCTCAAGGCCAGCTTCGCTCTGCTTCATCAATAATGCACGTACTGTCAGAAGTACCTACTACATTCAATGGAATGGAATGTTTTTTTAACAGAAGGTATCGACTCGTGTTTGTTCATCTCAATCACAATTTCCAAGAACCTTCTTGAACGGTTAAAGGAAAATATTGGAAACCTACAATCTCGGCAAAGTTTTGAACTCTGTAGCCGACAGTTTCACGTATTTTATAAATAGACGTGAATAACTGTGATAATTAACCATACAAACATAAAATGAATTGTTATTAGTAGTATGTAATGTGTAATCGTTGAACATTTTGTCTCTCTCATAACATGAAGTTACCGTGTGGCGGTCGGAGGCGTTGCACGTGGTGACCGAGTGGATCGCAGTAAGCACGTGCTGCCATCGTGGTTCTTTTTCATGAAGCCTAACTTATATTTAATGTTTATTGTTTTGTTGCCGAGCTGCGGCGGCCGGCCGGCAATCAAATCAAAACACATGCTATCGTAACGCCGTCCGTACTGATAACTGGTCATGCCGCGATGAGTCTAAACATCGACACTTCATATGATTGTGATAGAGTAGGTGTTTAATCAAACATTCATGAGTCTTATTATATGACGAAAATAGGTAGAATAGGGTCAATACATTGGTTTATGATTAGTAGATTAGTTTTGCGAGGATCTCGTAAATAACAAAGCTTTTTGCCATAGATAAGGTAACTAATGTAACCACAATGCAATCACTGCATTATCTACATAATTTGGGAATCGTTTCGTACACGTTTATCGGATCGAACTCAAATGTTTTTGCTTATCATTCATCAACATAGCGTAATCATATTAATGCGATTTCCATCATGCTTTGAATATTATCTTTATCTGATAGCTTCTGTTTGTTTCAGGCGAGGTGACAAAGGCTGAAAATGACTGTGGAGAAGAGTAAAGGCCTAGAGCCGAAGAAGCCACCGGCAACAAGGAAGGTGGCTCCTGATGGAGGGTGGGCATGGATGGTCTGCTTAGGAGTCAGTCTAGTTAATGTGAGTATCTACACATCAAGATCATTTTACAAATGCTGCATGGTACAAATCCACCTATCAATATGGGTCAATTATCTGAATACCTACATTCAATCAAAAAGGAAAATTGTGGGGATATCCAGGCAGGAATAAATTAATGTGCTCTGGTGCAATGCACGTAGGAATTATTCTGACTAAACTGATGTAGGCATTATTGCGTTAACATAACTGCTGACTTTAAGTTATCTACTGTAGGAATTCCTCGATAAAAGTCCTCAAAATCATAAAATGAATTCAAACCAATGAATTTAGTTCTTATTGTTTGTACAAACGAGCTAATTACAGAGGTTAACGACCGCTATTGCGTCCTTAAACATTTATGTCTGGTATTTTACTTCATCTGGCCTTGTAAAATTTGTATACCTAATACAATATTAAATAATTATTGTCCGTGTCTTCTGCGTTTAGTTGTGGGTCTTTGTTAAGCATAACTATAATCTCTTTTACACTTAATTTTTTTCTTCGAAGGTTTTGTATGCTAAAAATACGGCACGGGTGCTGAATCTGAAAAAAATACATTATGCCGCAGTGCAAACTGTACTGTTTTATAATGCACTTTCCCAGTTTTAAATTATGTCAGGAACGCTTTATTTCGAATGAACGCAAGCCTTCGAAAAAGCCTCCAACTGTGATTTGTCACTGAAAGCTTAACGTTATAATTATGGATTGTATGTACGTGCGCCTGCATGGCCGCTTCGTGCGCGTAATTCACAATTTTCTGTAGACAAGCTGTTTCCGATATCGCTTATTGAGGGTTCGCCTTTGTTCTTCACACCAGCAGGATTGGAGTCTCTCAAGGTCCTATATTGGGGCCACTCTTCTTTGCGTGGTACATGGCTCATAGGTATCCTAAAATTCGGTCAGGTGAATGTTGCCTGCTTAACCAAGTTGTAATTAATAAAATAACAAAACCATTATGTTAGTGTCTTGGAGATCATAGTTTCGCAAAATATGAATTGTGTTCGTTCTTAATGAAAACGATAAGGCCGTCTTACTGATACGTAGGAGTGCCTTATTTGCATTAAACGAAAACATTAAGTTTATAAATAAGATTGTTAAGGAAATCAAGTCCCGCTTTCGCATATAACGTGCATTATCGTAGAACGATTAATTAAAAATTAAAATAACAAAGAAAAGTTTTGTCAAAACATTTCAGCAAGTCTTATGAAAAATCTAAATGGATCACGTTCTATAAACAAACATTAAAACCAAAGGCGGCTAATTAAACCCGAGGGATATGTAATGTCGCAATGTGTTGTCCAACTGATTTTATTTAACAATACGTTTAAATCATTGTGCATTGCCTATTGTCAGTCTGAAACGCTTAAATGCAGCATACACCTTCAAGCACCTATTGTCGAAACAGAATGGCATTCTGCATACTCCCGTTGGAGAAAAACAATTTTAATATTTTAATAAATTAAAATGCGTAATTCCCCGGTAGCACATCGACGAATTATTATTTAATCGTCTTCGTTAAACCATTAAATATGTAAAAATCAGTAGCATGCTTTTACCCGTTTAAAATAAATGGCCATCAGATGCTTATTGAAGGATTTGAAGGGCAGTGCAGTGCGTACGTGACGGGATCTCGAAGTCTCGACTCTCGACACAATCATTATTATTGCCTAACTAGTCACATGCTCTCATACCGTTGACACAATTACTACTTCAAGTGATTGTATCTATGGAGGAAGATCGATATCTTCTGTTTATCTTTTGTTTTTGAGGAGTATATTATATGTGTGGTAGTAAATACATTGTTTTGAAACCAATTTTAATTGAATTATCATTTGTAGGTTAGTTACTAGAGCCAGGTTATGTATTATGTTCTTTATTAGAGTTTATCCAGTACTTAAGAGGCTCAGAATTTCCCTTGTCTAACAGTTTTATATTTAACAAGCTTATGCCCGCGGCTTCGCCCGCGTGATGTTCGATCCCACGAGTTCATACTACCGGGATAAAAAGTATCCTATGTGTTAATCCGGGCTATAAACTATCGTGCAAAATTTCATCCAAATCCACCCATCCATCCATCCTCACATTCTTTAACATTTATAATTTTAGTAGGATTACGAATTCTGGAAATTCTTTTCATAAACAAACGGAGTAGCTGATCCTTGTTTCCATTGTCCTTTTTGAACTTGGCTCGTTAGTTGATTTTCATTTCCATGGATAGCAAAGCAAGATCTAAACTTATGAGATTTCCATGAAGATAGATTTTGTTTGTACGAGTTTCTGCCATCATAGTGACCTTGAACGTACTAGCTAGCTAGCTACCTGGAAAACTTATGTAAATAGGTACTGTTAGCACGTGATCCGTTTAAACCACGTTCCTGTCGCGGATATATTCAAAATAATTAAGTTATGATTGTAAAAAAGCCAAATGTAAAAGAGGCTAAAATGCCACAAGAATAACTTGCTTTTAATAATGGAACGAAGATATGTGAAGAATTTACATAATGCGAAAAATACAGGCCAAATTGCTTAAATGACTTTATAAGGATAATTTTATAGATTCTATGATTTACGTTAAAGATTCCGCTCGTCTTTATTGCTTTAATTGACATTGACATATCCGCGTCTAAGCAGAAAAACAGTCCACTATACAGGGTGTAGACAGACCCATCACGAAGCCGTCAACCAAGCTTTCTGTACATCAAACTAAGTAACTTTACGGAAAAAATTATTGCTGGGAAACGACATTTTTTAGGGTGAAAAATCACGTTTTACGGTAGGACTCGATGGAAAGCACTCAAAACACTGTGCTTCTCTTCTCTCTTACATTAGAAACAAACTTGTGAAAAAGTTGGAACTTTGACCCCCAATATCTCCGTCACTAGAAGGTTCCCAGGTATGCTCTAGAACAGTGGTTCCTAACCTTTTCGATCTTGTCACCCCAAGACTTAGCTAGAGAATCTGATTTACCCCTCCCGCTGTCCCTCATGTTACCAATGAACACAAAACAAAACAACATAAATACAAATTGACTGTCTACGTAGAGCATCTGGATAAATGTTTTGTCTTTGACTTTTGAGTAAAACTCTGATTCTTTTTGTGTTCTCTGGTTTTCCAAAAACAATCCTATTTCTTCACAAAGTTCATAAACACTGTTTAAACATTACCATTATTTATATATCTTTATATATTACCAGCTTATTACCCCCGCAGAATACCAGTTTTACCCCCACAGGGGTAATGACCCCCAGGTTAGGAACCGTGGGTCTAGAACAAACAAATGATCGCAAAAGTGTCTTACGGCTTCATTAAGGGTCTTTTTACACCCGTTATCAATCATTATTTGGCACAATCAACATGAATTAGGTTCTACAGCTTTCGCCATCTAAAACTTTTCCATTATCAATTTCAGTTTTCGACGCGTTCTCTAGAGCCGTCATTCGGTCTACTGTTCAAAGACTTGCTGGATGACCTCGGCGTCCACACCACAGGGGCTTCAGTCATCGCCAGTACATTAGATTCAGTGGTCAACTTCTCTGGGTTCTTCGTGGGGCCTGTGATAAAGACCTTCTCATATCGGAAGGTGTGTTTCGTCGGCTCAACAATATGTGCCCTGGGCTTGCTGTTCACTGCACCAGCTGCCAGCATGGGGCACATTATAGCTACTTACAGTATTTTGGGAGGTGAGTACTATTTCTTTTTCTAGCAATTAAAAAAAATCTGCAAATTGAGGCTAAATACGTAACAATAGAAATGGCAAGATTGACCAACGATATAGTTGAAGCCTATCAAAAGTGGGAAACAGAATATTTGTAAAAATTTATGGAAGCCTATGCTCTGCACTGGTCGAAAGAGCCATTACGTTCAGAAAATAAAAAGTAGAATTATCGAAGGCCATCCATATTTAAACTGTTTCGAACATTTAAGAGTTATTGACCCATACATTATTTGCAGCTGATTTATGTTTCTCTATTAGAACTCGTTATTTAAATGTCCATTTCGCGTGCATCTGGTTTTTGTTGTTTAGTTAAATCTTTTCTTGTTATGTCTAGCCACTGTAGCAGATTAAGTCGGTACCTGATAATCTCATGTAATATCATATTATGAACAATTGCAAAAAAGTTTCCTTATATTTTCGTCTAGTCGGTGAAATTATATATTTGTTTTGGTATGGTTGGTTATAGCAGCCATTTGACGCTAATGACAGTGCATTAAACTTTATTATTATAACCTTCTAAAGCGACTTGAAGGTTTCATGGAAGTTTTCCTTTATCATTTCACTAAACTCGACTGCCAGACACTGGCATTTATGTGTGTTAAAAGTATTTAATTAACTTCGCAATATATTTCTATAACTAGCTACAGCCCGCGACCTTCGTTCGCGTGAAATAATTATAAAAAAATATTGCTTCCCTTTTTGAATCGTGTTTTGTTATCAATTTCAAGGGTTTATTTATTTTTTTGCACGGATCCCTAATTCTTATTCTGAAATAAAAAGTGGCCTTAGTTACTCCTTATGACATCAGCTATCTGCCAGTTAAAGTACCGTCAAAATCGGTCCAGTCTTTTCGGAGATTAGCCGGAACAACAGACAGACAGACACTCAGACCAACAGACACAGACAAAAATTAAAAAAAAAAAAAATTGTTATAAGTGCCGTATATATTTTCATATGCATTCAGTAAAAGGCTGTTATTTTGATATTACAAACAGACACTTCAATTTAATTTATTTGTATAGATTATGCGGATAATATCTACAGTTTATAATCGCATTACTTTTATCTACTCTCTCATTATCATGCATTATCCGTATGTGACCTTTTGCTCTGAAAATAATGAATAAGATACAGATTACTTTTGTCCAAAAACATAATTACTGGCGCTTGTTAAATCTTTTGAAGCTAATTTTGCGTAATCGAATACCTACCTTACCTACTCTTAAATGACCCAATGCGTAATTAAATTGCCTGCACTTGCACATTATGCGTAGTAAACATTAATGTGCTAAAATAGTCATGTACGTTATTTCGTCACGCACCCGTGACGAAACATTCTTAATTGAATATGTCTGATTCAGATGTTTAAAACTTTGAGTAAAAGATTCTTTAAGTTAGAGTCGATTTGCAATGCAATAGAATTAAATTCGCCTGTTGAAAACAGTTAAGTTCTCGTCCTTAGCTAGGCGTTGACGTAGGTAGCAGTAGTGAAGGGTCAATTTTTATAAGAGGTAAGCCGATGTACATATCTTTAATGTGATTATATTATTTGTCTATAGAATACTGACTGTGCCATTTTTCAAAGGGAACCCGGTAGGAATCGAGTTATATGGAACCTTCGCCACTGGTAGGTAGCTACGCAAGTCCGTTACGTAGTTAAAGAATACGTCGAAAGATAAAATCTTACTACTATTTTAGTGCAAAAGTTTGTGGGGATGGGTGTTTGTTACTCTTTTGCGCAAAAACTGCTGAACGGATGTTGCTCAAAATTTACAGTAATATACGTCAGAATAACACATTTATAACGAAATAGTGTAAAAAATAAATAACCGTTGAGAGATATATCAAACGCAAGGCTAAATGTGAAGTCGTCTGTATCCAGCATACTTTCTTTGAGGTGTTCGATATTGAACTTGAATGAATAGGGGCTTTGCTAGGCTTCATTGGTGCAGGCTATATCTTCCGAAGGACGGAATCAGAAAGGAGGCATTCGTTGACCTTAGTGGCTTCGCTTCAAGGGTATTGTGGATCATACTAGCGCAAAATTATTTTGTAGAGAAGATGAAAAGCTTTGTTCGAGTCGGCCTGTTTCGGCACAAGCACTCACGTTCTTTTGTTGGGACAATGTTATGGGGAATTCGAATCCATAGGAGATCGAGGAAGCTTTCCTTTACAGATTTAAGCATTTTTTTTGTGAAAACAGTTTTTGCCATTTTTAATTTTTTGGTCATGAGCGAGTCATAAAAAATAATGAAATTGAGAAAAAAAAATTAATGCCGTTCGGACTCTGTTTCGTCTAAGTTTAATTTCATTGTATGGGAAGATTGAGAAACGAAAGCCAACTTCTGCCGTTTTTTTTAAATTTGGTAAGCCAAAATGGTTTTCACAAAAAAAAGAGCTAGCTTCTTAAGAAAGCTTCCATCACTGATGTGTTCAGATTTCCCCATAATGTTCCACTTTAAATAATCACTCTGTCTGTATACTCGACGTTTAGGTACTTACTGGGACTGGGATCCAAGTCATTATGTTGTGTGTCTCTCAAAAACAAACAGTTCAGAAGTAATTAACCGTTTTTATAGGTCGTAACGTAAATGGTCCGTTAACGCTTTTCATTACTTAATTCCGTCTCTTGCGTCATCTGCGATTCATGTAATTTACACAGTGGCTGCTAATCAACGTCATTATTATTTCAAGTAATTAATATTTCCTTTCCCTGTCACCTACTGGAATTATGTACCTACGTGTTTATTTGTAAAACTCGTTCAATTAGCTGACCATTGCATAGGACAATAGAATGCCCCCTTTCCTACTATTTATTTCGCAGCTCTCTTAGTACAACATAAATACAGGGTGTAAACAGACCTTTACGAAGCCATCAACGAAGCATTATGTACACCAATCTAAGTAACTTTACGCAAAAAATATTGCTGGGAAACGACTTTTTTTGTGCTGATGGATGGATTGAATAGTACGGGGGAGGAGTTTCAAGTAAAAATCTTACATTAAAAAAATGTATTTAAAAAAAAAACTTGTGTGAAAAAATTGCAACTTTGACCCCCTTATATCTCTGTAACTAGAAGGTTCCAAGGTATGGTCTAGAACAAAAAAAAATATCGCAATGAACGGGAGAACAAGTGAACGGCTTCGTTGGGGTCTTTTTACATTCTTTATTAGGAAATGAGTTGAAACCATTGTCGCCACACTTGGCAAAACGATTCCTGAAGCTGGCTGGGGTTGGGAAAGTTGTCTCGGATTTTTCTAAAGACAAGCCAAGTTTTTGGTCACATCTCAAAGATTTCCATGTTCTCTTGAAATGCGAAATAGCTAGTGAGTATAGAAATTTTTCCGTATGTAGTATTAAGTGAAGTATTCTTAGCATAATATTCTACGATGAAATAAATTACGTTCAAGGTAGCCACGCTGCCGCCGTGTAGTTACCTGATTTCACGCGTCTTCGATAGTCGTGTCTGATGTCACGTAACGTAACTGACGTACTTCGGTATGTGACGTCGCTTTCGTTGCGTTGCCTCACTATTACGTTGCGTTACCTCACTATTACGTTGAAAAACTAGGAATAGGTATCTCGCTGTTAGAATTTTCTTACTTATACATATTAATTTATAGTAACTGAGTTAACATACATGACTGGACTCGAGGAGCTTGTGGCTAAGTAATTACAGCCGCTCGAGTCAATCTTAAGGTTAAGCCGCACTTGCCTAGGTTAGTTCGTGGATGGGTGATCACCCGTTACATACCAAGTCTCCTCCGTTAAGTAAACATGTACGTATACATGAACTATAATAAGTCACATTACTCATACGTGTAAATAAGTCACATTACTCATTCATTATAGTCATTTTCTTACCATTAATTTGTTTATGTTTTAGTTTATGTGTGGCAGACTGTCATTCAAACATATAGTTAGTCCGATTTATTGTGTGTTCCATGTACACTTTTATGGTTCATTTAATTTTATTGGTTTTCCTTGCCTCACACTCATAAAGCAAGTCAATATAATACAAAAAGTGAAGCTATATGCCAAGCAATTTCATACCGTGTGTGATGCAATTAAGTATTATTTGTCACTGTGATTTAGCCTGCACACCAACTGCAAATAATTGTCAATACAAATCAAATCATTTATTTCTTTGCAAACATGTGTAATAGGTACATAGATGTTCTTTTATAATGAGGTTCTCCAAATTTTGCCGTCACATGTGCATGCAAATAGTTTGTTTACAATTATAAATTTAAAATAAGTGGCATGTCATTGGAATTTTATACAATAAAAAAAAATGTCAACATGGTCAAAGTAATAAAAAAAAATTGTCAATAGTGGTGTGTGGTCCAAGAATATAACTATTTAACTTAGTTATCATTGTGCAGTCAGGACACAGACAGATATGCAAATATAAGGAAATCTTGAGTGTTTTCTCTGAGTCATTACTTAATACTGTTATGTTAGCATGTTCACACTTTATCCTCACCAACTAATCTTATTATAACCGACGCGTCCATGTAGGTACTCTAGCAGAAGTTTATAATTACCAACGTTCGATTAAGCCTGTAGAAACATTAATTGATCATTGTAATGGCAGAATAATTAAATATTGCACTTGTATAGTAAGAATTATAATTCACAATTCATAGTAGGTAGGTACTTGGTGCACATGATTTGTTTAATGACTCATTGCACTTGAGACATGTACAGAAAACGCTGAAGTGTTTCAATAAGAATATGTTACCAAGTACACCATTTGGAATGTATTAACTATCTATTTCCACTATGGAAAGCACAGCTGGTAATACCAATTGAATTGAAACAAACCATTAGATTGACCTGATAGATCACATGGGGCGATTAATGGGCCTTTAGTAGTGTAGATACACCCGCATATCTACACTACTAAAGGCCCATTGTGCCCATGTCATACCTCTGTGTGTAGGTACTACATTATGTCCTTCAAAGATTACGACATTGCCATTGAATAAGGATATTACAGACACAATATATTGTTTTCCTCATGCATATTTTATTGGACGGTTTAAACTAGCTATTAAAAAAATACACATGTGAGACAAATTAATGCTCTTTTGCAGATCTATATCTTCACAAATAAGTAGATGTAAAAATGCAATTTAATGCTGACACAGCAGAAACAATTTTCCTCAAGCAATTTAGTTCACGTTGCTACTCAGGCTAGGAGCTATTGTATTCGTAGAAAATAACATATTTATAAATGTTTTATTGAGTTTCATCTTTATAGTCTTAAACAATAAAGTTAATTTCCTCATGAGTTAGGTTGTTAGATCATTAGACTTATTTTACTTCATTTTACTTAGGTAATAGAAAGCTAGTTTAGTCTTAAAGGCATAAAAATAATATTTGAAGATATAATTAATGTCCATTAAAAAGAAAACAGCTGAGCGTAAATTCTTGGAATCAACCGAATCGTAGAACAAGTAAAGAGTGATTGGGTTTTCCAAATTGTGATTCTTTAACCTTTTGACCGCCATAGTCACATATACGTGACAAGCAAGCGCGTGCCCTGTACGCCAAACGACACAAATATGTGACAAAATGGTCGGTGAAATTGTGGGTCGGCGTGTGGGCACGCGCGTGCGTTTTTGCTCTGGTGGTCAAAAGGTTAAAGCAGTTTGGAGTGTATTTGTACCTGACAAACACTTAGTGTCATCGTCCTCTATTGGAGCGAACTTATTCAACTGACGAACTCGGATTCGCCTGTATATCCGCTAATAAACATTAATCAATTCTCAACCTCATTCCAGGTTTTGGAGTAGGTCTCGCATCGTCATCTTCGTTCGTGTCCCTGAACCATTACTTCACGAAGAAGCGTGGCCAAGCCGTCGGTCTATCGATGGCGGGTACCGGCTTCGGGCTGATGGTCATGCCTCAACTAGTCAAGATCCTGCTAGGAGAGTACGGGTTCAGGTGGACGGTCGTCATTCTGGGAGGTCTGGCCTTCCACGCGGTGCTGGGGTCTTGTCTGCTGCAGCCGGTTAAGTGGCATCTGATAGATGAGCCGGTTGACTGTGAATTGCAGACGGTGAAGGTAAATATCGTAGAGGATGATATTTTTATTTTTATGGGTTCAAGGGCAAAAACAAGTCGTCATACAAGGCTTAATCGGACTCTTCACGAAGCCTTCAACCAAGCATTCTGTACATCAAACTAAGTAACTCTACGCAGAAATTATCAAAAAAAAAGATGTATACAAGTTGGAACTTTGTGCTCCAATATCTCCGTAACTAGAAGGTTCCCAGGTGTGGTCCAGAACAAAAAAAAAAATCGCATTGACGGGGAGAAAAAGTTCCTTTCGGCTTCGTTAGGGGTATTTTAACACCCATAATGATCAAAATGTATGGGCCAGTTGAATCGTTGTCTGAATCCATATTAACATTTTGTGACACAATGAAGGTTCACACCGTGCGCAAAAACGTCAATGACACTTCTCCTTTATGAAGACGTGTTAATTGACTTTAAGTTAAATGACAAAGAGCCCAAATTCTTTTAACAAGGCTTTATGTTTGGCGCCTAAACGTTCCCTATTAGCTTTTAATAGTCGACAATCAAAATTAATGATAACTTTTCTTGTTCCAATTTCAGGAAATGGAGTGTATCTTAGAAAGTGAAGAAGAAAACGATGACAAGTTCGAAATAAATCCGCTAGTTTCACCTCCAGTGCCAAAGATAATGAAGCAGCGCTCCCACGGGAACATGAACCATCCCTCAGTTAGAACGATAGGGTTGCCAAGGGCGAAAACTTGTGATAAACCTTTACAGGAGTTTGAGAAGTTCGAGATAAATAATAGGCTGTATCCTGGGTTGACGACAGCCGCTTCAGTGGCTGCGATGCCTAGAGTTATATCCAGTGGGAGTATGAGCGAAGCCGCGAGAAAAAGAAAAGTGTCAGTCATTTCCAATATCTCTAACATGGATTTCACTGGCAGTTACTTGCAGTTGTATCTTGATGTGAGTTTCTATTATTTTTTTATGTAGTAATTAGGGACCGATTAATTGGGTTAAAAGGTTAACTGGTTAGACCTGATTTACATTTGATTAACCATTATTCGGGTTAACCTTATCTATATCTGTGGGTTAACCCTTATGATATGTGGGGTAAATAAACAGAATGAAAGAAACAAACCACCGAGTGCGGTACAAAAATGTACTCTTAACCCTATAATACGGGTTAACATACTCTGAGATTTTTCACCTAACCCTAAAAAATAAGCCGATTAAAACCTCTTTCCCCGCATGGGTTTCCGTTAAAATCTTTACCGAGGAGAATACATAATGGTACATACTTTTTACTCTATGTTACATGGCACATGTTATAGACATCATTTGAAGTAAGCCGACAAGAATAATGTTATGCTTGTACACACCATGATCAACTATGTAGAATAAGAATTATATTAACTGTTAAATATTCTTAACATTATTCACATGATGAACATTATACCTACAGACGGTGGACGATGACGCCATACAAATGAAGCCTATCAAGAAAAGTAAGGAGGAACCTGAAGAAAAGAAAAAGGGCTTCTTTAGAAGATTTATAGCTCTAATGGACTTAGATTTACTGAAAGACTGGTCGTTTTTGAACCTTTTACTTGGCCTCTCGCTATTTTGGAGCGGAGAGTTACAATTTAGGATGTTGACTCCATTCTTTATAAGAAGTTTAGGCTACAATATGAATGATACGGCTTTTTGCCTCTCAATGACTGCCATTACTGATATTTTGGTGCGGTTGATATTACCGCCTATTTTCGACAGGACGACTATTTCGAAGAAGATGATTTTCTTTATTTCTTCGTTCTTCTTAGCGGCTACGAGGTCCGGTGAGTAATGGCGTAATATTTTTTCTATTTAAAGAACACATCTCGTGCATTTTAACCGCAACACACTTACAAAATCTATTAAAAAATTGTATTGTTGCTTCACGGTTAAAGCAAGTTATTGATTCGTTTCGGATTATTTACCAAATACTAGGAATATGACATCATCTACTTACCTACTCCACAGCAGTTTACAGGCCTAGGTCATGTAGCCATAAATACATCGATAAAACGTACATTGTTTGTTACATAAAATTGTATTCAACCACTGCGCACATTTTCTTTTTTACTATTTTATACAACTCCGAAACTATTCATATGATTTCATTATTTTACTGATGGAAAGCTACAGTATACCCGAGTGTCGTAGGATATCTTTCTTAGACGCAGATGAAGCTGCGTGCAGAAGCTAGTAATAAATAAACTGGCTTGCATTGGTAATTTGACGGCGCGGTTGTCGCAGTGGCTGAGCGATTGACTGCTGGGCTGCGTGTCGCGGGTTCGATTCCCGCACGGATCAAATATTTGTATGGCCTACAGGTAGTTATTCCGGGTCTGGCTGTTTTTGTATGTGTTTGTAAACGTACCCACGATGCAGGAGAAATTCCTAGAGTCCAACGTTTAAAAAAAAAATGTAACAACAAATCCACATTCTGCACATACATACGTTATTTCAAGTTTGCATTAAAAGTGACGACAGCTTGATGAACAATGCCAAGAAACAAATCTGTGTTATTAGTTTCTAGGCGCGATAAGAAGCCATATTTACAAACGATAAAAAAAACTTTTTTTTTTAATGAGTGTTTGATAATCCGATGTACAGGGCCGAACTTAGGAGCTCATGCTCATTAGTAGTGCTTGCGACCACTCGACCAACAACTTGTTCTGTTTTATTTCATCGATTTTAGATAACCAATACCCATCACTTTTATGAAGTTTCGCCATCTGATTTTGTTTATAACGATTCTCATACTCCTTCTAGTGTTAGCAGAGCAGACAGAATGGGTGCCCTTGATGATCTGGCTGTCCATCTGCGGCTTCTTCCGAGGCATGTGCCTCAGTAACTTCACGCTGACCATCTCTGAGTACTGCCCGCTTGAGAAGCTGCCCGCTGCCTTCGGGCTGCACATGGTCAGCAAGGGGGTGTTCGTTGTTGCTATCGGACCTGTTATTGGTAAGAAACTGTTTTCATTTTTTCTTCTAAACATGTGGATGACTGAAATAAGAAAGATAGTGAACACGAATAATGATCTTAAGTTTATGTGAATCAGGGCTGATTATTTTAAAATCTTATTTATTTCTGCCAGTAAAGTCTTATGCCAACTCATATGTGGCTGTTTTTAACCCAACCATACTTGCGTAACTAAGGATATTTTAGATAGATATTTCGAGAATATCTCTTTCACACATACATACACTCACGCCTTTTTCGCATTAAGATACACAGAAACCAAAGAACGCCACCTGCTACGATCCTTACAAACTCCATTCGCCTCGCCCATATTTATGCATCTGCACATCTGGCATTCCGGTATGCGAGACCTCTCACCTGGCCTTTTGAAGAACCTCTCCAATCTCTTTCATGGTAAAATATTATTTTTTCTCTTAATCGAACCCGTCTCTTCCAGGTTACGTAAGAGACTACACCGGTAGCTTCGCCACCTGCATCCACGTACAGAATGCTCTCATAATGTCGTGCGTTCTCGTCTGGGGCGTGGAGTACGCCCTCGCCTTCACCCGCCGCAGAAAGGTGGTGCAGATCTAGTGGCCGCACCGTTCCGACTGAGGAACGCAATCGAAGCTCATCGTATTATGTAACACTTATTTGGGGAATCCACTATTTAGACATGTTCCTTCCTTGTCTATTTATGCTTGAAAAAGTACAATATCATTACTGACCTCTATGTTAGCAGGCAACGCCAAATAGAGAAACACAGTGCAGTTGATTAATTCTGACATGTATCAAATAGGTATCACAATAAATACTACTTTTTTAATTGAGAAATTATAATAAACTACAGTCCATATCAAAGTCATATCAATTTGAAGTTGATTTTACTCAAAATGGAGTTAATTGACTGCACTGTATCCATAAAGGGCATGTCTGCTCGTTTGAGAAATGGCGATATTGACATTGAAGGGTGTGAAACAAGCAATGTTGATATTGCTTAGCCTCGGTGGACCCTGGCTCATATGCTATGCTTGTATGTAGTACTTAGAAAAAGGTCAAGTTACGACTAAAACTTGTAGTATCCATGCCACGATTTTATATCCAAAATACGTATGAATCTAAAGAATAAAATAAATATTTTTGAAACCCTCTCTTATGTAGCTCTCTAAAATAGAAACCGAATTGGCCATGACTAATTGACTATACATGGTGTATCTAAGTTTGGTATGGAGTACTAACAAGTAAAACACATTCGACATAATAAAAAAATAAGAATAATAATTATAATCTTCCTTATATGTGTCAAAGCTTAGTTGTTAATGCTAGAACCAGTGAAATTTGAAAGTGGAACATCTATAGAAACTATGTAGTTACTTAGAACGTAACTTTTAGACATTGATTTTAACGATTAATATTTTTAGACGGCTGTTTGTAGTTTGGAAAGTTTTGTAGGTGTGTATTTTTAGATGATATTAATTTATACACATAACTTAGATGTAGGAAATCTTTCTCTTAAAACTTCAAGACGAGAGTGTTGTCAAAACATTTAGAGGTATAACTCTCTTAGACAATGAATGATGAAGATTGAAAGTTCATATGGATTGAACTGCATTTTCTCTTTGCTTTATTTTTTATACTTTTTAATCATGACTTCGGATGATGACTTACTTTTCCATAAACGAATGGAAAATTAGAATCTGTACTTATAATTAAATCGGTGACCGCAATTTGTGGTTTCTTTATTACATGACTAGGTATATACCTGTTTTTTATTGCTGAGCATATTATGATGGTCGTTTTAATGATGCAACAGATGCGTGTTTTTAATTTAGTTTTTCCATTTAATCAAGCGAACTGAGAAAAGTTATCTAAAATTCTATGTATTCCCGCTGAGCCCACTGCCATAGCCCCCACTGGTGGGGCCAACGGGAAAAATCAAAACCGTCGTTTCGTTAGCCCAGTGGGCTGATATCAAGGTAGTGGAATGAAACAAGCCTTAATGATGTCAGTGGGAATTAATAGACATTCGGATCCATACAGTACGATAGCGCTGATCAGTAAGTACCAGGCTGGCATGAGCCCAAGGTGGGATGCATTTTAATAATTCTGGGTATAGGTACGGTCTTCTAGTAATAAATACCTTCTTGGTTTTCATACAAGTCTAGTACTGTTCGTAAGATTACTGCCCATAACTAACACAACTGTACTAACACTACTCGATCCCATGCAATGTTTTTGAGTAATATTTTATTACTCAAAAACACGGTGGGGCCAACGGGAACAATTTGCAATTATTTTAATAAATTTCCGGTGGGCCCACCAGTGTGGCCACGGGCGGTGGGGCCAACGGGAATACACCTAAACATCTATTAAAAAATAAAATAATATTTCTATCAAGTTTCCTAGAACTGTTGTACGTTAAAAATAACCACATTTTTTACTTTAAATAGCATTCCTAGTGATTATTAGAATTTTACAGTTAGTATTAGAATCCTGACTTAGCAATATTGAGTAATTGAAAATCAACATTTTTCTACAATTCATAACATGCAAATTACTTGCCTAGTAAATATTTTTGACGTAAAGCGGGTTATGCAATAGGATGTGATATGGCTAACAAGTGAAAACGTGCTTATTATTTGTGATTGTTTACTTTGAATGAGCTGAATCCATTTTTCAGTACCTATGTACGTCAAAAATTTTGCACGCTTATTACTTTTAATCAAAAACATGTATGCTCTTTCTTTTTTTTGTATTTTACGATCTTTTTTACCATGTTTTTAAGCAAATAAATATTATTCTATTCTATTCAAATATTCCGTAGATTTAAAAAAGGGTTTTAATTTGTGACCAAAGCTGCACTTATAAGCTATAGCATGAAAGTAACTTAATTTATGGTTCCATGATCAGATGCTTATTTGGTCAGCATATTGATTTAAAAAAAAAAAAATATCTTCCAATATTTCGTCTTCCAAGGACTATTCTATACGAATAGGAGCTTATTCTACAACGTGCGCTTTTAATGTGTGATTTAATTGACCAAATATATCGTGTACTTACAAATGTTTGATAAAAATGTAGTACTTACATTATATTAAGAATTCTTAAGCAGTTATTGTATGTACTTATTATTCTTGTTATTTTTCGACTTCGTGTAGGCAAAGGATAGGAGTGCCATTTATAAGGTCTGTTGTTTTAAACATAATAATATAATTCCAATCAATTTTTGAAACTTGTGTGCCAATTGTACATAAATCTTAATACGAAAAGACGTAAAATAGATACCTATTTAGAAAAAAAAACTTTACAATTATTGAATGGATGTAATCAACTAATCATGTACTTATTATATTAAATGGAAGTAGGTGTGAAGCAATGAACGTACATTTTAATAATACAATGCATTTTATTACTTACTTAAAACTGTACATGAAATCAAATTGTTTTAATGTTAGTTTATTGACCTTGTTTGAAGTATAATATTGATGGAGACTTTGCATTCTCGATTTTAAACTAATGCACAGAATTTTTATTAAAATACAGGTGTCACTAATTTCCATAATGAACGCAGCTTTTTTTAAAGTGAACTACAAACGAAAAAATCATGAAGTGCTACGGTATTTTTATGATCTTGTTACCACAAAAAAAAACTTACAATACATAATTTAATTAATATTTCAAGATTAAGTGACATTTAAAATATACAATGCCGATTATCAGACCACTATGGAAATTAGTTTCTTGCCAGATGTCCGTATGTTCGGCATATTTCTTGAGTGACGCAGTAATGTGCCTGCGAATTGGGGAAAAAACGCTAATAATAAGATACTAGCTGTGTCTAGAAAACTAAAATAACATGATATTGTTTACTCCTCTCTATTGCCAAATAAAGTATTTCTGCTAAAGAGGTAACATGCTTTTTCATAAAAACGTAGGTTGTAAAAATAAAACCTACCTTATTGATTCAATATCGATAATTCTCGACGGACTACACAAAGTCTGTCTGCATGATGATTGTCTCATTTAATTTTATGACAATAATTTTGTTGAGTTTTTGGTAGGTATTTAGTCGTATTGTTGTTGACGAGCTTTGTTTAGATATCAGTTGAATCTGTTATTAAATAAATGGATGTCTGCTTATTACAGCGTTGCATGCTTAAGCGTTCATTAAATCATTTGCATTAATTCGGAGACTTAGGCCCGCTTGCACCACGAATCGCTAAACGCGGTTAACGCTATACATATTTAAAACATCATTCTGTCTCTGTCATATTTATACGATTGATAGAAACAGAACGATGTTTTAAATGCGTTCTACGTTAAACGCGATTACGGTTCGTGGTCCAAGCGGGCCTTAGTATCTTATTAACAGGTTCATAAGTTTTTTTTTTATATCGTATAGAAATAGAAAGTACAAGTTAATTTTGATGTTGCATTGTAATAAACAGACATACTACACTTTTATGGATGGTGCGAGACTTAGCCTGTATGTTATATACTTAACCTATTTTATTAACCATGTAAAATTTATAGTGAACATTTTATATAAAAAGAATGAAAAAAGACAATGGATTAAAGTAAAAGGTGGTTACCGAGAGATTTTGTTTTATTTGTTAATGACTTATATTTTTCACCCATTACGTACCGAGTTTCCTCCGTGTCTTGAAAAGCACGTTTAGCCGTTGGTCTCGCTTGTCATTAGTAGATTTTTGTCAGTCGTAATAGGTAGTCAGTGGCCCAAAAGACTGACAAGTCTTACCAAGGGGTATCGTATTACCCATCCGTTCCATGTTAAATCCTGGTATTCAGCTGCATCAAGGGCTAGGTAGATGATGATGATGACGTAGATTTTTCGAATACCCTATGCACAGGTATGTGCCATGTGGAAGGCACGTGCTCACGTTGCTGGTTCTACACAGCTGTAAATTCAAGATAATTAATTAAAAAAGATTTGAGACGAAGGAGTCCTTAATTTTTTAATTACTGGCCGATCACTGCTTGATGGATTAAATTTTGTTGTCGTACTCCAAAGATCTATGTTGACAGGTACAAGGTAGTCGGCTGTTTTTGCGAGGTTCTTGCAGTCTGCAAGCAAATGATCCTAATATTGTCGTCTAAAATTAAGATAGGTAACAAGTAACGGCGCGTACACATAGAACGTCCGTTTTAAAGGTCCGTTTAAACGTATATGTTATTAGCGTAAGTAGTTGTATGAGCCAGTTCACACACATGACAGTATTCCGGATCCAGTAAAAAATGCCACACACAACGGAAATACTGATCCGTTTTACCGGATCGAAACCGCGTGAGGCTTGGCACGGGGGTGCGCGGGGTGCGGTGTGCTGCACACAGTCGCCATTTGCCGGTTTCATTCCTAGAGTAGTGCACGTGTCCAGTGCTCTCATAATCATGGCAAGCAAGGCGATTGAAAATATATTAAAATCTATTAAAATCGGTCCTGTAAATGCTGTATGAATATTACCTCCAGTAGCGATGGATCAGTTAAAAAGGATCCAGTAAAATCGGACGTTCTATGTGTACGCGCCCTAACAAAAAGTTTTTTCGTAAAAATCCAGACGTTACAGAAAAACTGACAACTACAATAATAACCAATAAGACTCGGTTGGATATGAGTTAGTAGCTAGGAAATGACTAAAGCTTTTCGGGGTGTGTCTACACACCTCCATACATCATCATCATCATCATTTCAGCCAAAAGACGTCCACTGCTGGACATAGGCCTCCCCCAAGTGTCGCCACATTGACCGGTCCCGTGCGACTCGCATCCAGCGGATCCCAGCAACCTTCACCAGGTCATCGGTCCACCTAGTGAGAGCCTTCCAACGCAACGTTTTCCGGTTCGCGGTCGCCACTCCAGAACTTTTCGGCACTATCGGCCATCCGTTCTGCGAGCAATGTGCCTTGCCCACTGCCACTTAAGTTTGGCTATTCATCGGGTTACGTCGGTAACCTTGGTTCTCTTGCGGATGTCCTCATTTCTGATTTGATCACGCAAGGAAACTCCGAGCATAGCCCTCTCCATTGCCCTTTGGGTGACTTTCAGCCTTTTAATGAGGCCCATTGTGAGCGACCACGTTTCGGACCCGTATGTAATCACTGGCAACACACACTGGTCATAGACTTTCGTCTTGAGACACTGCGGTAAGTTGGACGAGAAGATACCACGCAACTTCCCTGCATACATTTACATTTATTTAGCCGCCAAGCACCGTTGCAGTTGTGGATTGAAGAATATACATAAATATGAAATTGGAAACTAATTGCATGTAGGTAAGTAGGCACTTACAACACAACTGTATAGTTCTGTTTAAAGTTTATGGCGGCTCGGAAGTTAGCTGCGAGTGACGGTCTGCGCATATACAGTCAAGACGACGCCCTCTCCTCTCCTCTGCGCCCCGCTGATACTTAAAATTATGTTCTGCGCGCTACCTTAGATGTTCCGAGCCCCCATAAAGTTTTATACCTGCGCAGACCATCACTCGCAGCTAACTTCCGAGCCGCACTACTACGCCACAGAAATAAATGTCTTGAATTGTCTAGTACCTTCTTTTTACGCCTGAGCAGCAGAGCAATGGTGGCTCAGTGGTAATGGCACTATCACTACTACAAAACATTTAAGGAAAATAACATAAATAATCGTGCAGAAACCAGTAGTCAAAAACAAAGAACCAGTATTCGTATATTGAAATCTACCAACCCACACTGGGCCCATTAGACCACAGCCTTTTCCCCTATCTCTCATGGAGCGGAGGCCTGTGTTCCAACAGTGCTGAACTGAACTGATTATGATAAAACACACCTATTTACTTTGGTGCACCACCACTTCCACATTTTGTTTTCATCCGCGAACATACTCCTGCCTGTTTTGTCTGCGAAATAAGGTGTCTAAAAAAGAAAAAATCTTATTGTTTTATCATGCAAATAAAACACTGCACGTTTGAACTTTGTGTATAAGAACATAAATTAGAACAAACACGTTTACTTATTTTTTATTAAATTTATAGAAATATATAAACATACGATGTTTATTTTAAGTCACCAAAGTGATCTGTTCAACTAAAATCTGGTCATGCTAATCGCTAATAGCATTCTATGAAATACCTCTACTTGATGTGAAAGTTGGTGTTTTTGCCTGTCTACTTCTTTGGTACTTACCTGGTTGTTCTTTGCCTGACTGCCCAGTTGGTCACGTAGTAATAACTGTGACTTCTGAGCTTCGGGGCGTGGGTTCGAATCCCGGGTCAGGCAAAGTGGTCTGGAGTTTTAAGTTGGTGGTGCCACGTTAGTCCTGCGGCTGATATCTCCCCGGTCGTGTCGGATTGCCGTCCCATCGGACTATGCAAATAATGGCAGAGGAACAAAGTGCATTGTGTTTGCGCACCCTGTTGTGCACTATAATATCTCCTCAGTAGGTAGGCAGGTACCTAATTGGCTAATCTCCGTGGAGATCGGCCGCCGTTGCCGAAATTTGGTCGGGAGAAATTGTATCTGATTTTTCGGCTAACTACTGAACCGTTTCATTGATCGAATTCAGCAAATCAGTAACTACTTGCTCAGAGCTCGGTTGATGCGCACGAAGTGAGCGACAGGTTTGTTGCGTTGCGCTACGGGATTCCATACGGGATCAACCGAAGTGAGCGACAGGTTTGTTGCTTTATGGGATACGGGATCAACTTTCACACAACATGAATGATGTAACCAAGAGTTTGTAAAAGTATACTGATTTAAAAGAGTGTCCATGGAGTTTCTTGCCCGTTCTTCTCCATAGAGATCTACGTTAGGGAATGGGCAACTACAGTACTTTCACAGTTTTTATGCCTTGTGACTGGGACTGTAGCTATAATTGTCTTTGTTTCGACAATTCAAAAGTGCCTGTAACTGGCCTATTTGAAATAAATGCTTTGATTTTGATTTTGATTTTGATTGACACTAAGCAGGGGTGAAGGTTTTAGTGTTGTGTCGGTTACAGCACTACTTGAATTTCATACATAGGATCACAGTGGTTTCACCAAAGAGTCATTTCGCCACCTAGAGGAATAAAAGCTCTCTGTTCGCCATTTGCGTTTAAGTCCTATCTCATGTCATAGGGGGCGTTTGTGTGCTATTAACAACAACAGCACACAAAGCTAGCCACCGGGCCGCTTCCGGGAAATTCCCGAAAAAAAAACTCAATAAATACAAGCTGGAATCATCGATACAAAAACGGTTACCGCGTACTAAAAAACATAGCTGTTCCATACTTTTTGACCGTGCAGGAAACAGCTTTTTTTTTAGTTAACGATGAAAAATTTCTATGTGGACGACACGACTACCTACCACGGAGGTATTCAGTACCCCATCCCGAACCTTGGAATGATGTATTGAATACGTCCCTCCCACCCTGCATAAGAGTCAAAATCAAAGCTGTTTTTTTTTGCAAAATACCTATTATTTTAAATATTTATTTATTCTAGGGTCAGTGAACTGTATTAGCTATGTATGTTTGCAAAATACGCACCTACCTACCTGTATTAAGTTAGGTACATAATAACAGGTACCTACCTATAGGTATTAGTTCTTACGATGGCGTGTCACGTAGTAAGTGATAGCTCTATGATATTAGAACGGCTTAACTTATTTTTATTGGTTTCCCGCTCGTTCACGCTTCATGTCACACCTAATTTTCAATAGGTAACTGGATACGGTTACTTTAACGTAATTTCCAAAGGCGGTGAAAAACTTCAAAGTACGGAACCGTGATCGGACCAGCCAGACTGAATGGTTTTAAAAATCTGACATCGTCACGTGGAGGATACATTTTTGCAAAATATTTGTAGGTGGATAACATTTTCTTACCTAAAAATTAACAAAAGATACCTATTTATAAAAATACCTACTCACCTTGCATTAAGTGATTATAATAATTATGCAAAGTTAGCTCCATTATATTTATATTTCGGAGTAGTGCCCTGGTATGCTAACGTGGACTCGGTGAATTATTAAAACCTAACCTTACAAATCAGTACGACGAGGTCGTAGTCGTCCTAAAAGTCCGGACATTCCAGACGGCTGGTGACTCTAAGGCTAAGAGATCAAAAGTCACTTTAGCACCTAAGTCTAGAGGGGGCCATACGTCTGGATTTATCCAGACAAGTCCAGAAAGCTTGTCCGGAATGCGGAGGGTTTCGAGAACTTGATTCCAGCACTGGCACGAGCACTTACATCCAGCAATGGCACGAATACTTGCTTCAAGCACTGGCACGAGCACTTGCTGCCAGCGCTGATATAGGTACAGCGGAATGAAAACTCCGGAATTTTCTTCAAAAGTCCGGAATTTTCTCCGGAAATCCTAGTTGAATCTGAGAACCCTACCTTAGTAGGAATCATCAATACGACGAAGCAGACAATGGTATTGATGGGGCTTTCTTCTTTATCGTGTGGTTAGTGCCTAACCTGGTGTCAGAGTTTTTGTGCCGCCCATGGGCCTCTGACTTGTCTTGAATCATCATCATCGTTTCAGCCGAAAGACGTCCACTGCTGGACATAGGCCTCTTCCAAGTGTTGACCGGTCCCGTGCGTCTCGCATAGCAAATATCTTAATATAATTCAAGGCTTTTTTTATAAAATAATTGTAATCTTACCACTTACAACGGAGAATGGATAGTTCACTGTTTTCTTTTAAATAGTTTACACAATTTACATCCGATGTCCCTAAACTATTAGCTTAACTTCTCCTGACGTAGATATAGAGGCAAAGGTATACTGAAATCTTTAAATTTTGTCCTTCATTAACCTTTTCACCGCCAACGTACACAGAACGCGACGCCTCGCCAGCGCCAAGCTGTATAATGTTTTTGCCATTTTAAGACAAATAAGGGCTACTTTTGTGTGGAAAAGTAAAAAACAGGGTATTAGACCGTGTTATATTTAATAATAAAATGAAACGAAGCTTTTAAATACTAGTACTTTTTATGTTTTTTTATAGGTACTTAAAAATTAAGAGCTTCTAATGAAGTCGTGGCGCTGGTGGCACGGAAATATGGAACTTCTATTGAAGTCCGTGGCGGTGAAAAGGTTAAATCTATTGTAGGCGATCATCAATCATAATTTCATCTAAAAAATTACAATCGCTGGAGTTAGGCCTTCCCCCTAGGTCCTGTGCGTCTCACATCTAAAGGTTTCCCGAGGCCTTCATCAAATCATCGGTCCACCTTATACAAGGTGTAAACGGACACTTCACGACGCCGTCAACCAAGCATTTTGTACATCAAACTAAGTAACGCAAAAAATACTGCTGGCAAAACGACTTTTTTTTTGGGATGAAAAATCAGGTTTTACGGTAAAACTAAACGTAACGCACTCAACACATTTTGCTGATGGATGTATTGAATTCTTAGTAAACAGGTCATGGAGGTATTTCAAGTACAGAATATATAGCCTTAAAACTAGTATTAAAAAAAAAACTTGTGAAATGTTTGAACTTTGACCCCTAAGGTGTGTTCCAGAACAAAAAAATGATCGCAATGACGGAGAGAACAAGTGCCTTTCGTATTTTTGCACCCCTTATGAGGCCTTAAAACGCATTCCAACACCCGCTCGCCATTCCAAAACCTTTCGGCAGCATACGTCAACCGTTCTGCGAGCAATGTGCCCGGCTCATTGCCTCATATGACTTGTCTTGGTCTATGTAGGTTACCTTTATTCTCCTGTGGATCCCTTTATTTATAAAATAGCTAGTGTTGATAAGGCAGTAATAACGTCCTGTTTTAATGAGTTACTAAATTAGAGTTGTGCTTGAAAAACATGAAGCTGAAGCCGTCCTTTGGCTCTGGTTTCTCATTGTTTTCGAATCGTATTTTTTTTTAGTAAATGGCCATACGCCCTCTTTATTTTTATTTGTAGGCACGAGACGGACGAGTAACATAATATTATGCAACACGATACGATTGGTTTGAAAAGCCGCCTTAATTAGGTAACAATCTTTAAAATAAACTGTTTCTTGATATCACGTTATGCATTATGATAATGAAAAGCATTCAGCAATTTATATTAATTGCTCGTAATAGTCTGATTAAATAACGTCACTGTAGCAGCAACAAGATTTATCAATGCAGTTTTGGACATCTTAAAAATTTTTAGATACTTTTATGCTTTGCAGTTTTTAGATTATTAAGCAGTTTGGCAAATCTGGATCATCCGTTTTAACATTCTGAAAATGATGTAGGTCTGTATGGATGGATGGAGATAGCGGAGACGGATGAAGGGACCCCAATTTCCTCTTAGCACCAGGGCGTCCAGGGTCTTTAAGCAACAAGTTAGTCACTTCGTAAAACTTATATACCAGTAACTTATGTACCAGCTTTTATCCACCAGTTGAAACATTGTTTGACATCATTAATCTGGCAGCATAGCTAAGGGGGAGTTCCGCGATATACGTGTATATGTTTAATTTAGATTTCAAGAGTATCTTAAACTCAAGAATGAATCTATGCCTATAGGTAAGTACCTGTTACTACAATATTTTGCGAAAAATAGCCTTTGTAATGGATTTCACTAATTTCTCTAGTGGTTTTTAATAAGTCGGTCTAGTCATCATATTTTCTGGGACCAGTATAGTCAAAAGGCCTCTCTCCCTTTCCCAAATTGTCAGGTTATTTATCGATCAGTGGTCAATCGCTTTGTTTAGTAAATATTACGCAACAGCATACAAATTCCGGTTCCCATGTAGTGGACTTGTGAACCAATCTTGTGTATGAAATATATGAGTAAAAAATCAAGCGCCACGTGCAAATACTCGTTTGAAAACAATAAAGTTTCTAATCATGTGTAAATTTCTATATTTACGGTTTTTTATTAACATTTAAGTGATCGAGCCTCATGAGGGTTTACAAAAAAAACCTCGTTTTTTAATAATAATGATCATTATGGTAACTATTTTAAGTTCAAATTGATTAGAGTTCCGATATGCTGTACATTCTCTGAGAGTATTTTCATTGTAGACACAGTGTCGTGAGGACGTGCGCTAAACACTGTCGTTCGTACAAAATGCAAGCGTCGTAACATCGTCTTATACAAATGGATACGTGTGCATCCATCAAAAATAAGTAAACTATAAATTCATGATAGATTTAACTAATACAACAATACTTTCGCCGAAATTTAACAGAATTAATTCGTGGATAAGTCATAGCCATCTTCCAATTTTGTGAACTTTCCTTGTGGTCAGAAAAAAATGGATGAGGCTTTCGCGCATATTGAAAGTGATGGCAAGAAAAGTAAGAAGGGGATGGTACCCCCTGACGGAGGTTGGGGGTACGTGGTCGGACTTGGTGTTGGATTTACCTTCGTAAGTATATTTTAGTTTACGCTTTTCTGTTACAAATTGGTCTTTTCTACTATTTTGTTGTAGGTACTTACACGATATAAGAATTGATTCAGCACATTCTTTCACTGAAGTGAACTCACCCTACCAAGTCTTGATTCGTATTTAAATTAACAGATGGCAGGGTCAGACAGTCAGGTCCAAGGCATCCGATACCAATTGTCTGGCGATGCTAAACACTAACACACGAATTGTAGACATTAAGTCTGTTCTATCTCGACTTTCTCAGAGTAATGAAGAGATATTAACATCTATTATCAGTGAACGATATTAACGGTTGGTTGTCTTGTTTGTGGTAAAAGAAATAGTTTTTTTGGTGTTGTAGCAATCATTCTTTACAAATAGGTAGGTAATTGCTATATATTACTGCAATGCCATAAAAAAGAACCCATCAATATCGATCGTTACTAGGCCTATTTGATTGATATGCATAACAATTTTTCGCCGATGGCCTTGACCATCAATAAACTATCTTTTAATGTCTTTAGTTAAAGTACGTAAAAAATAGTTTCTAGTGCCGTGAAACCTCTTCAGTGATAACAGGTACTTAGTGCGTGTTGGGTATTCTGCTCCCGTAAGCGAAAAAGCGGTAACTCAACAAATTTATGTAAAACAGGGAACATGTGCAAACGTATTTTTTTGCGGGAAAAAAGAGATGTACCTAAGTATATATTTTTCTTGTTGGTTTTCAGGGTTCCGTACCCAAAGGGTAACCAACGGGACCCGATTATTAAGCCGGTGTGTCCGTCCGTCTGGCCGTCCGTCCGTCTGTCTGTCAGTGGGCTTTATCTCATGATCCGTAATAGATTGTTCACAGAAACATACCTGGCCGGTTTTTTTTGTTATAAAGATATTGTTAATTTGATCAATCTAATGAGAGATATTTCAATTTGTCAGATGAAACACGAAACAGGATTTCCAATGTTTTTGTAAAACCGATTTTTGATTTACAATAGATACTAGGCATGGAAGAATGAGAAATAGTAATAAAAAAATCGATTAAAAATGCCAATTTTTTTTTTAATGAGAATTAGGATTCTCAGTTAGTCGTTCAATTAATATTATATCTACCGGGAAGTAGGTACCTAAGCACGTTCAAATGTCAAATAGATAACAAAGCTTATCGAAACTTGATCTGTAATAACTATGCAAAAATAACAGCAAAATCTGTTTTTTGTTCATTTTTAATGATTTTTATCTTTTATGAATTAAGTAGACGCCAAATTACCATTCTCAGATGGGTTTATTCAAAATCAAAATACTTTATTTCACATAGGCCTCGATGGGCACTTATAAAACGTCGACAACAAGGTGCACGGTTCGGCTTGGTCGTTTCCTATGGAGAAGAACCGGCAAGAAACTCCATGGTTACACTTTTCAAATCATTTGGTATTAAAATATTATCATGGATACAGTATTTGTACTTATGTATGGGGGCACAATATTAGCCACGAACATCAAAAGTGTAGCCACAAAAACCGTGCTCCTGCAAGTAAATATACATGCTTAGGCGCACACCTACACTAAAACCATGCTCATCGCTACGTGCGTAGTACGTAGGAGCGATGGATTTTGTTGGTCTGATGTATATTCATACGGAAACAGAAGCGACTTTATAGTGTTATATGTATGAAAATCCTGAAAATTAAAAGAAATTAGGTTGTAAAAGCGACCGACCCGAGACCGAATATTAGAGCACCACGCTTCGGATTAGAATGATTTTCTTTTGATTTATGCAGATAACCTAGAAAATTAACACAATCTAGGCAATGCACGAGTGAGTGAGGCACCTCCTCTAGTTTGGCACCTGGAGCTGCCGGTGCTGCGGCCGTATGTAAAAACCGGCCCTGCTATTATTTAGAAATAGGTGGATACTAGATACATTATTAGTAAGTCAATACATAGGTGAATTATAGTTCGAGACCAAAAAGAGATGTGTGGACGAAAATCCGAAGATAATATATCAGGTAGATCACATCATATACATTCTAGTTGGTTTTTCAATAGGTATGTTTGAAGATAGTACTTATCGCCGCTGTACGCTGTGGCGGTGAAACAGGGTCTTAGTAACGGCGAAAAACGAAACCTTATCTATCTTAACATCTGTAACGAATTAACGATCGGTTAGTTTAAAAGAATCGGATTTCGTGGCCGATCTTATCTTATTTATTTGCAAATCTTCAGATAATTATCTACAAAATAATGAGTTACTAAGATATAGATATTATATTGCAGAAATACCAATTGATTCAAATCTTAATATTATACAAAAATCACGTGTCACTATGTTCGGATACGCTAATCTAAGAAATCACTCAACCGATTTCATTGTTTTGTGAACGCGTATGTTTGGTCCCAGCTTGAATGATAGGATAGTGTTGGATCCGTTAGGTGGCATTTTTTCAGTGATTTTATGTATCACACAACTTTCAAACTACAAACTTTTAAATAAAAGATGGAGACAGGAAGTTGTTTCAGCCATAGCATAATACGATAAGTTATAAGGAGACCTCTATGTGAATTCCTATCACGTTAATGTTTGGATATTGCTGTTTAAGTAAAGTTTTTATCGAATTATTGTAATTGAATTATTTACTCATCCACTGAGTACTTATTTGCCGACTTTCTTGACCTTTTTTTAGGCGCCTATGTGAGATCAAGTCGTGTACAGTAAGTATACAGTATACACAAAAAAAAAACCTCAAAGGAGTCTCTAACCCAATTTTGGTGAAAACTAAAACTGCATCATTGGATTAAAAAAAGAACAACCTGTATATTAAAACGACAAAAAACATTTTGACTCAATTTTTATCACCTAGGTAGTTAGGGCTAAACGCAAGCCGATTTAGTATAAAAAATCTAGGTATCAATAGTAAAGAAAATATAAAACTAAGTATCTATGTTTTGACGGTCTGAACGTGCACGTGACATGCATCCTTTTCTGCCATTTTTTTATTTTATTTTTCCATTTAAAAGATTTCTATTACTGTTTTGGATTGTTGGAACTTGATTATGTGTGCAAATGATTAGCTTGTAATCTGTAGTTTTATCTAAAGATCATGGTAGGCTTTAACAAATCTAGGTAATAATTCTAAGGACAAGGCTTTATTATAAACACAGTGTAAGTGTTTTGATTCAAGATTATATCATACAGTAAATAGATCATCAACATAGGAAATAGAAAATTGCATAAACGTGATCAAGTTTTATTGCTAAACCTTGAATGAAACAGATAACTAGTTTATCTAAGGAATTAGCAAACTAGGTAGATCCTTTTGCTGCATTATGCCGAATTACGATTACTTCAATAGTAATAAAAAAGCAAGACATTTTGCTACATAAATAGGTAATCTTTAAACCGTCATTGACGTCAACGTAATGAGGGCAATTCTTCAGAAATTCAGTTTCGGTTTTTATATAATAAGTATAATTGTGGTTAAACGTTTGCATTGTCTATCAAGTTATGGGGCGATGATTTAATTTTTTCGTTATTTACCGAAGAATCGCCCTTGACATTTTAATTAATTGACGTTTTGTGGCGTAGATAGTAGACAATAACTTTCGTGAGAGGCGCTCATGTTTATTCATGGGCTGCTATACTCACGTGCATATTTCGGAAACGTGTTAAACAAGTCGTGTGTAGATGGCGCGGTAGGTATATTTAAATAAGTATAGCTAAATAAAACACATTTATGGATATCTTAGGGACCTTATTAAAGTACCTAATGTTGTAACGATAGCATCTATGAGGTATCAGATCAATAATTAAGTATGACCTTCAAACTCACACTATTTCCCGGCTACATTCCGTCTCGTCAATTTCCCGATTCGCCAATAAAACAAAACATTATCACAAAAGTGGATATACAACATTAGTTTTAGTATATGCGAAACCTGAAACACGTGTCTAGTATTTTTATGTAAAGAATCTATATACAAAATTTCAAAACTGTATCATGAAAAATCACAAAGTTATAAGCTTGTTCTGTTACCTGGTTGTCCGCTCAAAAACGTGGTAACCACGCAGTGCGCCCGCGCACGCACCTGCGGCGTCGTCTTGAGCTCATTGATAATAATAATTTGGCAGTAGGTACCTAAATGATTGCGATAGGTACTTAATGTCACTCGATATCCAACTTGTAACTTTTTTACATATTTTTTTGACAATAAATTACATGGGTTAAAAATGATTGGAATCGATTCAGTTACTTATTCTGAACAAATTATATTCAGGTTTCGCATATACTAAAAATAATGTTGTATATTCCTTTTTGTAACTATTTTGACTGCGCCAACTATTGATGTTCTGTGTAGGTATTAATTACCGTTTGGCCAACCTTATGTTTGGCAAGTACAGTTAGGACTTAGGAGAACATAACATCACACCTGTAATCCGCGAGCGTTAGTCAGAGGTGTACTTTGTAATACACCCACATTTCGCCAGTTTCGCGAGCCTTTTGCCATCAACAGGGCGCAAGTATAAATCCGGTGGCTGTTACTGAGAAATTTCTGATCAAAAAACCCATTAACAATTAGCCATTGACAACACAACAATCAACATAATCAATCTTCCAACCCGTTTTTTTAAATGAAACTTGATATACCTACATGTTCCCCTACTCTCTCTAGTGTTTTATCAAAACAAGTATTAATTCTTGTTTTTCGCAAGCACTGGCTTGCATTGAGTTTCATAGAATACAACCTGAAACCGTGAAAATAATAAACAATAGCTGCGAAACTAATTCATTTATGGCAATTAACCAATTATGAATTGTTAGGAAGAAATGAGGTTTTACGTAGCACATGTTAGTTCTATGGCAAGGAGTGACTAGTTCAAATTGTCGCTGGTCGCGGGAGACTCTTATTGGGAATGTCGTTCAAACGTTCGTTAGACTATATAGATAGACTTATATATGTGCTCAAAGGGCTGTAAGATTTATAATTTCCTATTTTGTGTACTTAATCGCTATTTTTGTGAACAATTAATTGAATTCGTTATGATTTGTATTCTATGACAGGTATGTGTCCAGAAGTATGAAAGTGTCAATGTGGATGAAGCCAAAAGTAGCAGGTGATGTTCTGTTGTTTCCGCGTACCACGCTCGGAGCCGGGTGGTATTTCTTAGCAGTTCTCCTAAGACGGCCTCGTTGGTATAGTGGTTGCAATCGCGACTGCTGAGCATGAGGTCCTGGGTTCGATTCCCGGGTCGGGAATCCATTAGAAATTTCTCTGCAGCAGCCACGGAGTCTGGATTTGGGCCCGGTTGGTGGCAACATTTGGCCTAAAAAAGATAACTGACGAAAGGCTAGGCCTAACCCTTCGGGGTTTACGGGCGTGATGTTACGTTATCTTCCATTTAATCTAAGAAAATCTGCAATAATCAAAGTAAATAGAAGTTTAAAGGTGAAACAGACGACAGTACCTACATATAACCTAATTTCGCCAAATTTAATTAAAGTTAAAATTAAACATTTAATTAAAGTTAAAATTAAACATTTTAATTAAAGTTAAAATTAAACATTGACGGCGGCACAAAAAAAAAACAAAACATATTTAGGCGCAATTTACGAGGTCACATTTTGTGTTAATATCGAAATTTGATATAGCTAAGTTCCTGAATCTGTGATTTTTTTAGTTTTCTGACGTTGAAACTAAACATGCCGGAAATTTTGCAAGGTCGGTGATGGGCAGGATCTTAATTATACCGGTTTTATTAGACTGATGAGAGCAGTACTAGCTCAGTGGTGGCGCAACTTATGAGTTGCAAGGCCGTGGGTTCGAATCCTAGCAGGCATTACTTTGACAATAAAATTAATCATCAACGCCACTGCTTTGATTTTTGACAAGCTCGTGTCTAAATAATAACAGCCGCTCGGGTCGATCTTTAGGTTAAACTGTGCTTGCCTAGGTTGGTCTGTGGATGAGTGACCACCCATTACATACTGAGTTTCCTCGGTGCCTCGGAAAGCACGTTAAGCCTTTGGTCCCGGGTGTCATTTGTAGATCTTTGTCAGTCAGGTAATCAGTGTCCCAACAAGTCTGACAACCAGTTTTACTAAGGGCTATCTATTATCCAGTACTAACTGGGTTGTGGAGGTCAGATAGGCAGTCGCTCCGTGTAAAATACTGGTATTCAGCTGCTTCCGGTTAGACTGGAAGCCGACCCTAACATAGTTGGGAAAAGGCTAAGCAAATGATGACCACTGCTTTGATTTTTCAAAGCGTAAAGTAGCGGAAAAACATCGTATAGGAAACAAGCATGTCCTAGAACCCAAAAATTCGAAGACATATTGTGACATTTACCAACCCTCACTGACCCGCGTTGTGGATTACAGTCCACTCCCTTCCATAGGGAGATCTGTGTCCCAGAAGTGCGAAAATTTTAGACCGATTATGTTTATTAGCCGTAGAACCGATGACAGTTGGGGTAGACGTGTTTTTGAGTGGAGACCGCGAATCGGCAAACGTAAGGTGGGACGACGCCCTCAGGCTCGGTGGACTGACGATCTTCGCAGGGTGGCTGGAGCAACTGGATGAGAGTTGCTGAAAATCGAGTTGAATGGCGTGCGATTGAGGAGGCCTATCTCCAGCAGTGGACTGCTATAGGCTGATGATGATGATGTTTAAGCTTATCAGACTGGTGACACAACACTTCGTTTGTCAAGCTTGTCTCTCACAGCACCCTGGCGAAACATTCAAACTCAAACTCAAAGCATTTATTTTAATTAGGCCATCACAGGCACTTTCGAATGTAAAAAAAAAAAAACAAAAAAGAAGCGAAGCTACAGTCACAATGCATAATAACTTGAGAAAGTACTGTTGCAAAATATGGAGGAGAATGGGCAAGAAACTCTATGGACACTCTTTTAAATCAAAATATTGTAACAAAATCTTGGTTACATCATTCATTATGAGATTATACATATATGTGAGAACGATGTAGAAAGACGTGCACATTAAGAGCATTCACTTAAAACCAGTGATAATTTTCTTAATAATTGCAGCTTACTGCCATCGACCGGGTAGTTGTTACTTGTTTTCCGGAATATCTCCACATGAAGCGAAAGGAGTAAACAATTAATATCAATTATAAGGTTGATGACAATATAATTTATCGTAAATAAATGTATCTACCAACATAAACAATAATATTTACTACAAAATATACCGATACGATACGAGTATTTATGTATTTTTATATCATTGTTTTTTAAGGTCTCCCAACTGTTGTAGATTGTAATTTGCTCTTCCGTGAACCTATTCAGAGTCAGAGGTTCGATATCAGTATGATCTAAACCATTGCTGTATGGTTAGTGTAGGTACTGATTAATCGAATTTTGTAATGGTTGTGTGAAGTCTAGTTTCTTGCGGGACTTCGAAAGAGATACCGTGGCCCTGGAACACAAAGGGCAAAGAAGGAACATGGATGAGTTTTAGTCAGTACAAGTCTGACACTCCCTTCCGCTCCGCCCAGAGTCATTTGATGATTTCCCATCCGAAAAAAAAAACAGTCTAGTTTCTTCTTTTTATTTAATAAATACTATAAAATGAAATAAAATATCAACAGCCACAAATGTTTCTTGTTATTACATAAAAACTGAATATTAGAGTTAAAATTAACATTCGTAAATAATTCATAAACTTTAAAAAAAGTAATTGTTACTAAGAATCGCAATTAACAAAGTTGAGTTTACTTCTAACGTTTTAAATTATATAATTATTAATTACTCTCAGACCCAAGGGCTGGCTTTTACCTTGGTCAAAGGCTAAGTGTTGCCATACAACGTGGCAACTCCGCCAGTCTCTTGGGCACATTACCAGCTGACAGCGTTTAGGAGATTTTTTCGATGCCATTTTATAGTTTGTTGTTAGTTTATTTAATCGTTTCTAATTAATAATGTTTATAGTTAGTTTACTTAATAAATAAAATCGTTAATAACCTGGATTAAAATCTAATTATTTAATAAAACAATTATATCTAAATTATTTTTATTTTGTGGATATAGCCGCTTTTTAATTCACTTCAGTGGTACCAACGGTAAACACTTTCTATATATAATTATAGTTTTATGACACTCTAATTTAATAATGTTATCCTGTACTAATCATTCAGGGTGTCGACGTACGAATAGTGACAAATTAGTCGGTCAAGGCTAAGGATTAAGGTGTTTTTTGACCAAATCTATTCCGTATTGATCCAAAACATTGTTTAACTTTGTTAACAAATGTACTACAAAAAAATATTAATTGATTCGTAGGTATTTCTTTAACACCAGTTTATTTTTAGAAAAGACCAGTTTTACCACTTTTTGTTAACAAAATTAGACATTTTATGACAGTCCTCAAATTTTTTACCACTTAATCATGTTTTGGTAGGTACTTAAATGTTATGGATTATTTAGGTACTTGTAGTAGTTGTAGTAAGAAAATATTCACGAAGTTTTCATTATTTTTCAGATGTTAGGTTTCGGCTCTTCCAACGCGTTCGGCATTCTGTTTCACAACTTCTTCATTGAGCAGGGCAGCGGCAGTGGTCTGCCTCTTGTGATAGGGGTGTACAATGGAG
The DNA here is from genome assembly GCA_963082995.1 of Noctua comes. NCBI lineage: Eukaryota > Metazoa > Arthropoda > Insecta > Lepidoptera > Noctuidae > Noctua > Noctua comes. The sequence goes on from OY720271.1 coordinate 6,856,020, forward strand.
CCCTTTCTATTTCTGGTATGTATCAACTTAATACTTGTTTGAGTATAACAAAGCCATAGGATTTTCATCATTACTCAACCAAAAGTGGTTCAATGCTGACTATGGACCTCCCTCAAGTATTGATGATCGATCTCTCTTGTGTATTTTGTACCTTCGTCATCTCTTCGTCTGTTGCTTAAAATATGTATTTCGCATAGTGCCTAGAGCTCTTTGACTATGCTGTCCCATTCAACAGAATTCTTGACAATCGTCAGTCGGAAAAATCTACGGTAGACGGGGATAAATTTTGTCATCCTTTTTATGATGTACAAAACTTAAAATTTCTGGTTCACTGAAGTAATAATGAGTCATCATCTTAACTTTATTTAAGGACCCCCCAAATAGCCACTCAAGCGCGCAATACTTAACCTAATTGTGTCGTTAGACGGATGCACCGAAACGTGTGTAATGCCGGCCAGTTCAAGTATCGATCAGGGCTCAAGTTACAATTTCTAATTAAGGATATATAAAGTAGCACAGCACAAATCGTTTAATCAAGTCGGATTGGGCAAAGAGACCGATGGAGGACTACTATGTTTCACTGACCTCCTTTTTGATCTGTAATAATTAATTTGACAAATTCAATGCAGGATATTTATTGAATGTATCTATAATATGATCTCTAAATAAGACATTAAAATGCAATGTTTGTTGAGTTTTGCATTGACGTGCATCTACATACATCAGATTCAGGTCAATGCAAAAGTAATTGCTTAATCTCGGGAAAAAATCGATAAATCTTATCTTAAAACTGTCATCGCAAAACCTACATTTAATTGGGAGTTCAGTGTTTTACTTAAAGTCTGTTTTTTAATCTCGGAGACTGACAAGTACAAATGGCAAACTGACATAGATTTCAATAGCATTTAAGTCAGTTTTGACATTTTCACTTGTCAATTTAGTCTCCGAGATTAAAAAACAGACTATAGGTAAATTGAGGATACATTTTAGAATAGAATGCTTTATTTGCAAAGATTTCAAATAATTAAAGGCACCTTATTTATTACATTGTCAATATTTTGTTACCGCTCTAAATCTGTAAACCGATACTACTTACTTGAAGCGTAAACGACACCATTTCCGTGAATTACTACACTCTGTGTTATACGGATCTATGACTTATTGTTATGCAACGGTCTCGTTAGACACATAATTCAAATGGATTGCCATTTATTTATGTTATATCACTTAAATAATTAAAACGTTGATTGTAAAAGGCGCATCAGTTATGAATATTTTAAGAAATTCCTTTTAATGTATTCACAATGTTGACTAAGTTGTCTATCTCGATCTGGTATTTGTAATGTATATTCAGTATTCGCCTTTGATTTTGATCTTGCCTAACCGGTCTATTAGGGAATCCTTATTTTAATATTTTATTTGTCTCAAAATTTGCATGATTATTTGTGAAGAAGCTAAAAGCTTTGTGAAGCACTTACTGCCATTCCTATTGGATATGGTGGTCAGCGTTATTATTGGCGCTTGAGACATTCATTCTTTCTTTATTGGATAACAACCTACCTCATATGATATATCTAAAAGGTAGCGTTTCCTTTGGTATTCTAGATTCATCTTTATCGTGTGGTTAGTGCCTAACCTGGTGTCAGAGTTTTTAAGGTCTCCATGGGCCTCTGAATTGGCTTTACATGCCGTCAAGAAATATCTCTCAGGCATGCTCATTTCCTCACGATTTTTTCCTTCACCGAAGCAAGTGATAATTATACAATACGCACATGAATCCGAAAAATCAGAGGGTCGCGCCTTGGTTCGAACTCGAGACCTAAGACTTAGCAGTCAGACGGTCACACCACTAGGCCATCGCTGCTATGGTATTCTAGCTATCCATAGGCGATTGCGGTCACTTACCGCCAAAATCGAAGGCAAAAGATCGCGTGGTCGTTCACCAACAAGATGGACCGACCAAATTAAAGACTCGGCATCCTTTTACACGGTTGTAAGAGACGCGCTGGACAGAAACCGGTGGAGGCAGATCATCCGCTCCAGATGCAACTCTGATGCTGACCACGATCCTCAGACATGAAGGACCGACCCCAGAGAGAGAGAGACCGCCAAAATGGCCGCCTACTTGCTTGCCACTCAATAAGACAAAAGAGACCTAAACATCAGAATAAGAAGGTGTTTGTTTTGTTCACAGGTTTCTTGGGCGGTATAGCCCTGAAAAGGTATTCCTTTCGTCAAGTGGGTCTCGTTGGAGCAGGACTCTTTGTGCTTGGAGACGCGCTGACAATCTTCGTTCAGAAGACATACCAATTAGTTTTCACATTTGGAGTTATTAGAGGTAAGAATATGGACTGTTTTAAGCTTTCACGGTTTACAACTAAACTTACGGGATATCTTCCGTGATTGCAGTTCATTATGAACAACAACGCGAACAAACAACGAACAACAACAATGAAGAATGAACAACAAACAACAACAATGAAGAATGAACAATGATGATGATTGTGTTGTGAATGAACAATCACGGAAGATATCCCGTAAGTGACAGTATAAGTTTAAGAATATGGAATTCAGTATGAAACAATCCATTTATATTACTGCATATGCAAAAGTTCAAGTAATTGTGACAAGAGAAAACAACAATGGACTGTACACCAGCAGGCGGCTGCCAATCAATATTTTGGATTAACAAGTTTCAAATATTACTGACTGTTACCAAATGATTATTAAGATGCAGTTAAACATTCCTATACATTATTTTCTCAGGGGCAGGCTTCGGTATGATGATACCAGTAGCTTTCACAGCATTCAACTGCTACTTCACCAAGAAACGGACGGCGATGATGAGCGCCAACCAAGCGATGAGCAGTTTGGCGTCCATCACCTTCCCAATGCTGGTGACTTTTCTTCTGTCGGAGTACGGGTTAAAGTGGACCCTGGCTTTAATCATGGCGGTGGATCTGCATTTAGTCTTCGCTATGCTAGTCATGCACCCAGTCGAATGGCATTTGATTAAATCTGACGAAGTGATTGAAAAAGGTAACATTACCTATTATTTCATGACTTGATATCGAATATTTTTTTCAATGTGTTTCGATTGATGCTAATTTGTATCTAACTGTTTCAGAATTAAGTGATATTAGCAGTTTAAAAAAGAAGAACACGGATAGTTTCGATGAATTCTCCGTGAGAATGTTACCAGGTGGCGAAGAGGACGTAGAAATAAAAAGTCAGAAGAGAAGGAAAAAGGAGTCTATGAAGATGAATATAGTGTAAGCATTAGAAGTCGCTTAACTGGAGTAGAATGGAGAAATAGAATTAGACATTATTAATTGCAGAGCATAGCTGCACTATCGGTCTCGAGCTCCGAACTGACCTATTTCTTTAAGATGACAATGCCCGAGATATACTAGCTTATCTTTCTAGTGTCCATTTGTGTCATTTCATTGACATTTTCGATTTGCAACCATTGCCTTACATTATATGTTAAACATTTTGTTTCAGAAAGATTATATGTGAAAATGTAGAACTGGACTTACTGAAGGATCCTAAATTTGTGAGCACCTTAGTTGGGCTGGGATTTGCTTTCGTGTCTGATGTAACATACTTAGCTATGGAACCAATGCTTCTTTTCTCATATGGATTTTCCAAGGTAAGGGCAGTTATTTCTAGTGTAAATAGGTAGTTCACGTTACTTACTATCAAAAGTTTCGACTTTAAGAAAAACGACCTTTTAAGAAAAACGACTCTTGAGTCTTGACGAATTCGTAACTTTACTGTAGATTTAATTCAATTAAAAGCTACATTATGAGAGAAAGAGAATACTCTTTTAAGTAACTCCTCTAATGATTTCTTAATTTTCAGATACAAGTGGCAACATGCGTGATGGTCGGCGCTCTATCAGACTTAATAGCAAGATTGTCTCTTGCTGTGATAACCTACTTCTTTGTCGTCGACAGTCGGTTAATTTTCTTCGTAGGCACCTGTGTCACAGTTTTCCTTCGCATCGGTAAATATAATGTTGAGCTTTTAAACCATCGCCCTGACCAAATAAATATGTACTTTGTTATCAGTCGATATCAATAAAACAAACATTTGATTTTAATTTAAGTAAATTTTAAAGTAAAATTTATTTCCTTGAGAACCTTGGACAACCAAATGTTGCTGGGGGGATAATTATGTCAATTTATAGTATAAGTTATGTTTATGGTTTTGTTTGTCTTTTGTTATTGTGTATTTGTATTGACATTTATATGATGGCATATCGGCATAATGATTTCCGGTAGTACATACATGATTTCTTAATTTAATTTTGCTAACAATTTCCATGTTTATCTTTGAATTGTTTTCAGCCTTGGTGACTTCAAGCGCGTTATGGTTTGTGTTTACGGTAACTGCCATATCCGGGTTGGTGAGGTGTTCAGTCCAGGTGCTGTTCCCACTAGTTCTAGTCACTGCAGCGCCAGACCGTTTCCCTGCAGCATTAGCACTACATATATTGTTCTCCGGCACGCTTATGATGTTGGCAGATCCTATGATTGGTGAGTATGCAAATTCTCTATCATTAAATCATTTACTTATCTTTGAGACTTTATTAGGAAGCTTTTTACTTTTTATCATCATCTACACAGCAATGATATCTATCTCTATCAACACAGATGCACGTGCATATTTTAGATGTTTAAAGATAACATTGTCAAAGTCAAACATCTAGATCCTGATTCTTTAATAAAATGTATACGTCACATTGATTTTATAATCTAGAAATTCCATTAGGATATCATACTTATTTGCATTATTTGTGAAAAAACCAGAGAATGGGCAGCAGCGTTCTCTGCGGTATCTAACAACCGTACTGCGATCGCCAACCCGCCTGCCAAGCGTGGCGATTATGGCAAAACCCCCCCAATGATGAGCGCAACCAAGAAATGGCCCCTAGTACCCGGCAGCCCGTCTACCCTCGACTATGGTAGCGGTCGAGGTTACGGCGTGGCAAGGGGTGCGAAGAATCTCCGGACGGGATCAGGCTGCCTATACCGACGACTTGACCTGGCAACATATAACACGCGTACACTCCGGAACGACGAGAAGATAACGGAACTCGAAGAGGAATTGAGCAGGCTGCGATGGAGTATTGTGGGATTATCTGAAGTCCGAAGAGAGGGGGAGGATACGATAATCCTGAAATCCGGCAACCTGCTCTATTTCCGAGAGGGTGACCGGCAGTCCCAGGGTGGTGTTGGGTTTATCGTCCACAAGTCCCTCGTGAATAACGTGGTGAAGATCGAGAGTGTGTCGACCAGGGTGGCGTACCTTATACTCAGAATATCCTCAAGATATTCGCTGAAGGTCATACAGGTCTACGCCCCGACCTCGGCACACCCCGACGACGAAGTGGAGACCATGTATGAGGATATTTCTAAAGCCCTGCATGGTTTCAAAACTCACTTCACCGTTGTCATGGGGGACTTCAACGCGAAACTGGGCAAACGAGACGGGGATGAGCTGCAGGTGGGGCAATTTGGGGTTGGACGTCGGAACCACCGGGGTCACCAACTGGCTAGTTTTATGGAGAAGGAGGGCCTCTATATGATGAACTCCTTCTTCAGAAAGCGTGAGCACAGGAAGTGGACCTGGCAGAGTCCCGATGGTGCAACTAAAAATGAGATTGACTTCATCATGTCAACCAAGAAGCAAATGTTCAATGATGTCTCTGTGATCAATTCGGTGAAAACCGGGAGCGATCACCGCATGGTAAGAGGCACATTGAACATCAATATAAAGCTTGAAAGGTCTCGACTGATGAAGTCTACGCTCCGTCCAGCACAAATCCAGATCCAAAACCCCGAGAGCTTTCAGCTTGAACTCCAGAATCGTTTCGAGTGCCTAGGAAGCTCAGTGGACGAATGCAACGATGGGTTCGTGGAAACTGTCCATACGACTGGGTCTAAGTTCTTCAAGACACGTCGTGCACAGAAGAACAAAAGACTCTCTGATCATACTCTCGAGCTCATGAAGGAGCGGCGCGAGATGATCCTGCAGTCTTCAGACGAGGCGTGGAAGTACCGGCAGCTCAATAGACGGATCTCTAAATCCTTGAAACGCGACCTCCGCCGCTTTAATACCGAGCGTATTAAAGACGCTATTGAGCGGAATAAAGGCTCCAAGGTTTTTTCAAGAGATCTGGCTATTGGGCAGAGCCAGCTCACGAAACTGAAGACCGACGATGGCAGGATCGTATCCGCCAAACCGGAGCTGCTGAGGGAGATCGAGAGTTTTTATGGGCAGTTGTACACTTCAACCAGTAAACCCGTTGCAAATCTAGCTAACGACCCAAGAGCTAGACTGACCCGACACTATACCGAAGACATTCCGGATGTCAGCCTGTACGAGATTAGGATGGCTCTGAAACAGCTTAAAAACAACAAGGCACCGGGTGAGGACGGAATTACGGCCGAACTCCTGAAGGCAGGTGGAAAACCGGTACTTAAGACCCTTCAGAAGCTGTTTGATTCCGTCATACTCGAGGGGAAAACGCCGCAGGCATGGTGCAGGGGTGTGGTGGTACTCTTCTTCAAAAAGGGCGACAATGCCCGGCTGAAGAACTATAGGCCCATCTCACTTCTAAGCCATGTCTACAAGCTGTTTTCAAGAGTCATCACGAATCGTCTCGCGCGCAGGTTTGACGATTTTCAGCCTCCCGAACAAGCCGGATTCCGAAAAGGCTTTAGCACCGTAGACCACATACATACGCTGCGACAGGTTATACAGAAGACCGAAGAGTATAACCTGCCTCTCTGCTTGGCGTTTGTGGACTACGAGAAAGCCTTCGATTCGATCGAGACTTGGGCTGTACTGCAGTCTCTCCAACGGTGCCAAATCGACTATCGGTACATCGAGGTGCTGAAGAGTTTGTACAAAAACGCCACCATGTCAGTCCGACTTCAGGACCAGACTTCGGAACCTATCCTTCTGCAGCGAGGTGTAAGACAGGGAGACGTCATATCTCCGAAACTGTTCACCGCTGCACTGGAGGATGTCTTCAAGGTTCTGGACTGGAGAGGGCTAGGCATCAACGTCAATGGCGAGTACATCTCTCACCTTCGGTTTGCCGACGATATAGTGGTCATGGCTGAGACCATGGAGGACCTCAGTACAATGCTCGATGACCTCAGTAGAGCTTCCGAAAGAGTGGGTCTTAAAATGAACATGGACAAAACCAAAGTCATGTTGAATGCCCATGTAACACCCACTCCTATCAAGATCGGAGACTCTACACTCGAAGTTGTAGACGATTATGTCTACCTGGGACAAACGGTCCAGTTAGGTAGGTCTAACTTCGAGAAAGAGGTCAATCGTCGAATCCGACTCGGCTGGGCAGCGTTCGGGAAGTTGCGTGGTATCTTCTCGTCCAACTTACCGCAGTGTCTCAAGACGAAAGTCTATGACCAGTGTGTGTTGCCAGTGATTACATACGGGACCGAAACGTGGTCGCTCACAATGGGCCTCATCAGAAGGCTGAAAGTCACCCAAAGGGCAATGGAGAGGGCTATGCTCGGAGTTTCCTTGCATGATCAAATCAGAAATGAGGAGATCCGCAAGAGAACCAGAGTTACCGACGTAGCCCGAAGAATAGCCAAACTTAAGTGGCAGTGGGCAGGGCACATTGCTCGCAGAACGGATGGCCGATGGGGCCGAAAAGTTCTGGAGTGGCGACCGCGAACCGGAAGACGCTGCGTTGGAAGGCCTCCCACTAGGTGGACCGATGACCTCGTAAAGGTTGCAGGGATCCGCTGGATGCGAGACGCACGGGACCGGCCAATGTGGCGACACTTGGGGGAGGCCTATGTCCAGCAGTGGACGTCTTTCGGCTGAAATGATGATGATGATGATGATGTGAAAAAACTGTCTCGTCATTAAATCCATTATCATTATCAATGAAAAAAGATCAATCAGATAATCTGTAAAAGGTATTATTGCCAATATTATGTGTAAGGTCGGTATCAATTACCCCCTACTTCAATAATCGATCTCATTTCATCGCACATTAATTAATTTATAATTGATCAATTGATGATTAATTGATTGATTTCAAATCGATATTAGTGTCTTATGTCATTCCTAATTAAACAGAAAGGGTTTAGTATAAATTTAGGCTGTGTGTGTAATCTGTGTCAAGACTTTAATTGACAAACTATCGATCTGCGCAAACAATGATGACGCTCTCTTACGCAACAACACAATATACTTTCATACTATTCGAAACTACTATGGTCTTATGATAGACAAAATAGTTTTGTCTCCCACGTCCTCTGTTCCAGCCTTTATCAGTGACGTTTTTCTTTCTGTTTGCATATAATGTATAATACTTAAGCTCGGCTAGGTTGTAGGCGAATGAGGCAAAATCAGCTAATAACGTTACCATTGCTGTGACACAAGGCTCCTTTCCGAAAGAAAGAGTGGGCCGTTAAGGTTTTTCTTACGTTTTTCCCAATATGCAGGTCAGCGTCAGACTGTATGTTGAGCAAAATATGATAGGCGACCGTAAAATGTATGTATTTACAGGATTATCAATATTAAAATCATCAATACAATCCTCTAAGTTCTGTTCCGTTCAGTTCCTCTAATTTTCATTTTTTTGGTCAGTTTTTGTTCGTTTTTTTTGTTCAGTTTGTTTTTGTCTATTGAATGACTATTTCATGAAAAATTAGTTCAATGGTATAAATGAACTTAGAGGGTTGTATTGATGATGTTAATGATTATAACTCTGTAAAGCCATATATCCAAATTTCCTGGCGCTGCCCCCTTAATCACAATGCGGGTTGATGGGTGTCACATGTCTTCGCATTTTCAGTTCTTTCTTTAGATATATTTTATCCTATTTTTGCTTTATTCCAGGTGTCCTCTACGAAGCAACGGGTAGTTATGTGTACTGCTTCTTCGCAATGAGCTTCTGTTGTTTAGTGTGTGTTGTTCTATGGACTATTGAATGGGTTGTGTATCGTAAAGGGAAAAGTAGATCGTAAAATGTGCCTTTAGCCTTTAGTCTTAGTTTGTAATTACTTTAAAGTGAAGATTGTTAAGAAATGGCATAGGTTTGGTGGTATTGAATGTTCCATACTAATATAATCTAGTGCAATTAGACAATGAGATGGAACGAAGTTTTTAATGGTCAGATTTTCATGGGCCTTTTTATTGAGCTCCTACAGTTGTGGAGACGAAAGTTAAAAAAAAAGGTATGCATTTCATCGACAACAATAATTAACAAATAAACAGATAAATCCGACCACGATAAAATTCGTACCACCTTTTGAGTATTTTTGTCTCATTGCACTCGGCTAATTCTAGACTTTGTAAGTATAGTACCGATGAATACCATTGTTACGAAATTTCAAGCTTTGTCCACGATATTATCCACAAACTATATTCTAATTTCCATACTTGACAAGTAAGTAGTTTGATCAAGTTGAAACTTTTTGGGACTCTCGCGTCAGTGTGAACGTAGGTTTAAGTTTTTTTGTAATAGACGAATTTACTACACCTACTACTACTAATATTGCATAAGGTTTAATTTAAACATGAAATTGTGGCACGAGACTAGAAGATATATAGCTATTTAATTGCCATTCCATAGACAAGGAGTATCACATTCCATTGTGCTATGTGTTCTTGTATTGGGAAGAATGTGAACGAAGTAAGTTATTATTACCAAAGATAATTTTATATCCTACTTTATACCTCATGTCTGCCAATTGTGTAAATGTATTGATTTATAGAAAATGGCCAACATGAGTAAAGGTCAGGCTGAGCCTGTTTGTACAAGTATTATTATTTCGAAAACAGGGGTTTTTAGACTTAACTGGAACACGAAAGTCTGTTCAGATTCAGTGACAAAAAGTGACGAAATGCGTCTACAAGTGGGTTCATAGATATTGATTGAGGCAGAATATTGTATTATTTTATTCATCCATTGTTTTTTTATTAGTAAAGTGCAGAAGATAGGCTGTATGTAGTAATATTTTATAATTATTAATACAAATATTTGTTAGTTATATTTATTATTTAATGTTATAACATAAGTTCTTCCTAAGATATTTTTTGGTTACTGATGAAGGTATCTTCTGGTTAAGGTGTAGGTACTTTTTGTAAACTGAAAGACGAGTTATTTAAAGTACCTATACCTATCTTGTTGTGTTTTATAGTAATATGACCTAGGGTTGGTATTTAAATACATAATAATTATTGTCAAAGCGACAAACGTGCGTCATTTGTTAGGCAATCGTTTTAAATACAATTCAGTTTATTTTGTAATTAATTTGATGTGCCATCGTGTTATAAAGGAACTGTTACTATTAATTTTGCAATAGATAGGTATTACCAATAATTAAAAATATAAAGATCCACTTTGCATTTTTTGCTGACGTGTTTTCGCGTTCATAATGATGACATACATATTATACCTAGTATCTAATTAAAATAATGAGGTAATCTATGCGAAACGTTTTTGTCAATTGCCTTTTTATATTTTTTGCTATAATTAGAGTACGTTCTGGTTTATATAGACGTTATAGTTATCCGTACATATTGTTAATGTTTCTACAAAATTGTGAATTTATTTATTTTTGTTTAATATAAATGTCTATAGTTTAATTATAAGAAGTAGATCATAAGTCATTTGAAGGCCAAATACTGTTTTTACACCTATTGTCAATCTTTTTGTTGCCATCGTGGAATTTTCTTTTTACTGGTTTTTCATTCAAAACAAATAACTTTAGTAAATCGTTATACTTCAAATATGTTTGGAATCCGGTAAGCTACCGCAAAATAACTTGCTATAATTAAGCACAATTAATACATAATTATGATACAATAAACATAAAAAAAATATTTATGTGGTCAGCTTTGAAAATGTATTTTATGCTAAGGAATAAAAAATTTCGTACGGAATGTATGAAACAATTATTGAGACTATTTAATTGACAACCATCCCTCTTACAGGTAGGTACTCATTTGTGTAATTTAGCTTTTTTTTTTGTTTTTTTTTTTTCGGATGGTCAATCATCAAATGAGGGGGTCATTTGATTTCTGACACTCCCTTCCGCCCCGGGCGGAGCGGAACGGAGTGTCAGACTTGTACTGACTAAAACCCATCCATGTTCCTTCTTTGCCTTTTGTGTTCCAGGGCTGCGGTATCTCTTATGAACCTGGCAGGCATCGGCCCTTGCGGACCCCTACATAGCTGCTAACATCTATTTGAGGCGCGCGTGGAACACGACCGCGCCGTCGACACGGGTCCAAATAAATTGGGATAAGGGCAAGAGAATTAATTAGGAGGCTAAGGAAAATGAATAAATGTTTTCAAGTTTTTATTAATAACCAGGTTTAGTTAACTGGGCTTCCGTGATATAATGACAAACTTAACATTTAAGGTACATTATCACTACATAGTATAAAACAAAGTCGTTTCCCGCTGTCTGTCTGTCCCTATGACTGCTTAGATCTTAGAACCACGCAACGGATTTCGATGCGATTTTTTTAATAGATAGAGTGATTCAAGAGGAAGGCTTATATGTATATATTGCACCCGTGCGAAGCCAGGGCGGGTTGCTAGTTAATAAATACAATCAGGTTATTATTTTAGATTAAGAAAAATAATTGAGAGTTCAATCAACTTGTACGTTTAGACCAGAACCAGAAATCTTTTGAGAAAGAGATGGAGTTTCTTGCCCGTTGTTCTCCATAGAGATCTACGTTAGAGAATGGGCAACTACAGTACTTTCACAGTTTTTATGCCTTGTGACTGGGACTGTAGCTATTTTTGTCTTTGTTTCGACAATTCAAAAGTGCCTGTAACTGGCCTATTTGAAATAAATACTTTGATTTTGATTTTTGATTTTGAAAGACAATAAAATGAAAGTGACCTCTATTCTAACCTTTAAATTATGTCAAAGATAATCAATTCTCGAGATTCAGTTTGTATACAATATTCTGACAGAGTTTTAATTACTTCTTTTCTGTTATAATATTTACTTAATGTTAACGATTTCTTAAATAGGACTATGATATCGATAATACTAAGTTTTCTTTACGTGTTGGAGTAAATCAGGCAGCTGTTGATGGAACTCGGTTTCTTGGTTCTATCTTAATCCTGAAACCGTCGAGTCTCTTCAGGATGATGTCAGTAGTCAGTTTGAAGTCTTTTTCAGGTACTTCAGACACACATTTGTAGTTTCTCAAGATGGTTGACAGAAGTATTTTCAGCTTCAGAAGTGCGTACTTGCGTCCTGAAAAGATTTAGATTTTAATTAATTATATAACGTGTTACATAATAAACGCACAACGTCTGAAATGGTGTCTCGGAACATGGAACTGAACAGTGTTTTCTACCGAACCCAGGTCCTCACGTGCAGCAGCGCACTCTAGATCAACGAAGCGGTCTACTCCTTAAATAATTATATTATAGTTGAAAAAAAACACGCTTTAGAGTAACGTCATTTTATTTCCCGTATTGTTCTCAGCAAACCCGTTCATTTGATACCCATATCATGCGAATGCACAAAAAATATCTAGCCTGCCACATTGGATTTAGAATGACATCACTTAGATAACCATACATTGCCCTCTAAACTAAACATGTATGCAAAATTTCAGCTCAATCGGAAATCGGGAAGTGGGTCAAATCTAACTTCTAAATTTTTTACATTGTTAGTTACAGCTTGAAGCTGATAACGGCGTGTTAAAAAGCGCTCGAAAAATCTACAATGCGCACTTTAAAAAGAGGTTTGGCAGTAAAATCATTTATGCTCATAATAACACCTGAACTTTTTAAAGATTTCCATTTTTACCACCCATGATGATTTTTACTATCAATATTCTTGTGTTTATGACCCTTTATTAGTCGTTTAAGGCCAACGCACACCTATAAACGCGCGAGAACAGCATCGTAAAAGCCCAACGTCTCGTCGGTAACCAAGTGTCCACCCAACGTAAGCACTAACCGTATCAGCTCAGCATCACCAAGACGATGCCGTAAGCTCGGTGACTGCTGTTTACTAGCTTGATGCCAAGCGGAGGAATTAATCTTATAAGGTTATGTACTGTACATTCCAGTAGCAACTCTAGGAGTAGGAACTAGGAACTCTATTTCACCGAAATAATCCCGAAGGGCTCGAAATAGGATGATGTCGGTCCCACGCAGTGCTCAAAGGTGTGCATAGACCTTTACTCTCTAACAAATTAAATGTTATTCAAATTAAATAATTATACGAATGACTATCATATATTATTGAATTTTAATAACTATACGATTTTATTTGCAAATTAATGTGCTGATTATCGTGATTAAAAATCTATGGTTTACTTAATCGTGTTATACCAGGAAAATATTTAAAATAAAGTATGGCCCCACTCACCAGTGGGCCATACTTTTTATTTAATTATTTTTTTCTTAGAAACCGATTTTTTTGGCTTCAATTTGTGTGACTGACACTGGCTTGGCCACCATCAGGGATTTTAATTTGAATAACAAAAAAATTAGTCGCTTATTAGTCGAAATTTGTCCCCAAATATCAGAATTTGTATTGTGTCACTGGTTCAAAAGATATAAGGGTTTATAGGTGGCCGATCTGGAGAGTCTCCCCAGCTTGGATACATTTATATCTCAAAAACTAGAGCACCTAGCGAAGATCTGTTTTGTTCCAAATATAATCGCGAATTAGTCTCAATGAGTCGCCAAGTTACAGATTCAGCTGGCGTGTAATTAAAAAGATATTAAAGAATTCAATTTCCCCATACAGTGGTACAAGCAAGTACAAAATACTTTGCGTTGTTTCTAGAAACTACTTTTCTTTGCCACTGAAGTATATATCACGCGACTGCACGTAAAAATAAAACCCGTTTTGGGTGTGGAAGTTGCGGACACCAGCCTGATATACAATACAATAGAAAAGGTTGATGTAGGCACTAACCGACACAGCTCCTGGGTCCAGCACTGAAGGGAATGTAGCTATAGTAATGCCTGTTCGCCATGTTCTCGGGCAAGAAGTTGTCAGGGTTGAAGGTATCAGGGTCCTTGTAGTGCTTGGGGTGGCGGTGGATGCCGTAGGTACAGATGACCACGGTAGCTCCGGCAGGAAGGGTGTAGCTGTTGGTTACTAGAAGAGACAGAAGAAAATGTTGGTAATTTTTTTTTACACACATTCATGTGTGGCTAAGTTGAGTAGGAACGTTTAGGGTCTAATGTGTTATTTTTACTCAACTAAATGTTCAATGAATAGAGGGTTGTGATAATATTGATAACTTCTTTGACGAATATTGCAGCATAATTGTGTACTAGTAATACAGCCCTGATATGGCCACATTCGGCACTATTGTGGGAGAACAATCCACCACCCATGGAGGCGATGAGACATGATGGACCACTGTCATGCCTGGAGTTTTCTTTCCTTTCATTTTGATATCTTTGAATTAGTATATTAGAAAAGCCAATCTAAAAATTATTACCAATCTTAGCGTCTCTCTTCAACTCCCTCGCAATGATAGGTACAGGTGGGTACATCCTGAGGGTTTCCAGGATGACTCGCTCCAGGTACTTCATTTGAAGGGTGTCGTTGAAGGTGACTGGTCGGTCTGAATCTCCGAAGATCTCGTACAGTTCATCGTAGACTCTCGCTTGTACGTCTTGGTGGAGTCCTAGCAGGCACATCACGAAGCTGGAGCCAGCTGCTGTGGTGTCGTGACCCTGGAAAATAAAAGTAGTTAGTATTTGACATCTTCTTTGCGTGTCGATAGACTCAAATAATACTCGACCAGTATATTTTAGTATTTGACTGAAATGAACTTATTTGGAAAAGAACCGGAGTTTAAAATATGACTTGCATAATATGCTAAAGAAGCAATGGACTGGTCATGTTTCTCGAAGGAGTTTTAAAAGTGTACGTATTGGTAAACAAGGTATGGACACCCCAGCTAGATGGACCGACGATCCTAAAAAAGTCACTGGGACAGATCGGATGCGAAATGGTGGAGGACAGGATATTATGGCGCAGCTTGGGAGACTTTGTCGCATTAGACTGCGACAGGCTGAGCTTATGGTACCTTTGAGTAACTTGATCACAAGATTTGGCTAGTAAATAATTGTTCCTGTCAATTTCACCGCCGCGCGCCGTTTGGCTTCATTGAAGACCTTTTTGTTTTTGAGCCTTATTTGAAAAAGCCCCAATTAATTTATGGGGTATAATCCAATGATTATGATATGCATTTATCTATTCATCAATATGAATAGATATGCATATTTGAATAGTTTTTGTGTATCCAGAATTAAAGTTGATAAATAAAATGATACATACCTCAAACATGATGGTGTCGACTTCTTCTTTGATCTCGTGGTCCGTGATCTGGTTCGTGCCATTCTGAGCAGATTCAAGCATCAGGTCCAAAAAGGCCAATCGCTTTTTCTCACCTGAAATATTAAATTCTCAGTTTAATTACAGGTTATTCAACAGTTTAATTCTTTTGTGAATATTTTTTAGTCAGTAGAACACAGTTATATGCTAAACTGCCCTTTACTGGATTAATTCTATTGTGTGATCACTTGCCATAAAGGATGTTGTTCTGATTAGATATTAGAATTTAGAAGCAGTATGGTCGAGGACTTTTTACTACTTACCTGTTCAGCTTCGTGCTTATAAATAACTTATTATCTGAAGGTTTTAAGTTTCTTACCAACATCATTTTCGTCGTTGAAGTCCAGGTCATCACGGTATCCCTTGAAGACAGTATCTGACAGAGTTTTGCCACCGTTCGCTAGGACGTTGTCATTGCTGACCTTGCCGTCCGTCAACTCTTGGATGCTTGGAGGAATAATACCCTTAGCCTTGTTTTCGTAGTAGATTTTCTTCTTTACACTGATAACCTTGAAGTTATAGAAGAAGAGTGTTATGAGGAAGTTGTTGTGTTGCTTATTTAGAATGAGAGTAGATCATGCAGGGCGAGCAATAAAAAATTTGGGTTTCGGTATCCTATAAAGGGTGTAAATAGACCCTTAACATAACCGAAAGGCACTTGTTCTCCCCGTCTATGAGATCATTTTTTTGTTATATATAACAAACCTGGGAACCTTTTAGTTACGGAGATATTGGGGGTCAAAATTCCAACTTTTTCAGAAGTTTTTTTTTTAATACTTGTTTTTAATGTAAGGTTTTTACTTTACACACCTCCGACACACGACCCCCGTACTACTGAATCCATCCATGAGCACAATGCTTTGACTGTTTTCCATTGAGTCGTACCGTAAAACGTGATTTTTCACCCCAAAAAAAGTCGATTCCCAGCAATGATTTTTGCGTAAAGTTACTTAGTTTGATGTACAGAATGCTTGTTGACGGCTATGTGAAGGGCCTATTTACACCCTTTATATAATTCGTATAGGTATGAAATACGTGGCTCATTAACGTGTCCCATTAGGTAAGACTATTTTGGTTTAATGTTATGCATTATACGAACTTTGCTACATGCAAAATTGTAATTCAAAATTGCCTATAGAATACAATTGTTTTAATGTTGTGAACATGGGCGTTAATTGTGAGAGACATACAACATGCGTACTCAAATGAAATAAATAATTTCAGTACCTACCTTATTAGTAAGCCCATGTATAATGTTCAAAAGTTTCTGTTGAGTTTTATATAACGGGTGTAATTTGAAGAAGAAGTCCAATCTTAACCAGAACTTGTAATGCCTCTGGTGTATAATATCGCACATCCTGGAATGAAGTAACTGATTAATATCATAAAGTTGGGCGAGCCTATTGTCATCAACTGGGCACAAAATCCAGATTCCACGGCTGCTACTGAGCAGTTCCTTATGGAGTTTCTAAGTTTGCCGACCTGGGAATTGAACCCAGGACCTTATACTCAGCAGTCGCTGCTTACGACCACTAGACGAACGAGGCAATCACAAAAAATATTATTTAGTTACAAATTCATATATTAAAATCTCTATTGTTGGAAAATAACACTGTTTTGTTAGAATCTGTGAAATGATTTCATTTTTTAATCAAGTCAATAGTTTGAAGTTAAAGTTTCTCAGGTAATGGCGAATTTTTTAATTAATTAACAACAATTTTGGGATCTATTAGGAGTAGGACTCGTTAACTTTGTTGACAGAATATTTAACTATCATTAAGAAGATACCTATTTTACTAAGAAATTAAGTTTATTTATTTATTTATTTTATTTATTTATTAGGCTTCTCAACAATGAGTACACTGTTACATTATAATTTATACATTGCCAACTTAAGTCTAAGCGCCTCATCACTTATAGAAAAGCACCGCTTGTAAACTTGCAATGGTCATCGACTTAAATCCATCATTCATTGACTTAAATGAAACAAAACCAGGCGACTTGTTGATGATGATGCCATCTAGCCGATTTCGGCCACAGCCACTGCATTCGATGGCTTTCTAGAGTGGTTGTCGAGAGCTTTGGTATGCCGCTCTTTCATGTGCACAAGTGGCTAGCATAATTATCTAATTTTGGCCGAAAACTTCGAGCACAAAGCGGACATGTCAGGTTAGGGCATGCGGAACCTGGCCCCATAGTAAAACCGGGTTTCGCATGCCCTAGTCAGGTTGTTATTATATTTTTGAATAGCCAACTTACTTCATAACAGCCATTGCGTAGTCGTAGCCAGATTTGTCTTGAGTTTTCCTTGTGATGCCCATAGCAGTTTCTATAAACAATTTTTGAATATATGCATAAATAGCCAATAAATGTGCAGCCAAGCCGCCTCTCTGAGAGGGCAACAACCCGTCACGCGGCTCAGTGTGAATTGGTAGATGTCACATATTAATATAAGTGTCAAAATGTTTCTTAGTACTTAGGAAATAATATCATCATCATCTGCCTAGCCTTTTCCCAACTACGTTGGGGTCGGTTTCCGGTCTAACCGGATGCAGCTGAATACCAGTATTTTAGGACCGACTGCCTATCTAACCTCCACAACCCAGTTATTACAGTTATTGTATACCTATACTTCTTTAAGGCCATATTGTAAATATTTTTGTATTTCAATTATTTCAATATTTAATTATTTCAATAAACAATTTCAATTCAATTTCAATTTCAGTACAGGGTAATACGATACCCCTTGGTAGAACTGGTTGTCAGACTGTCGGGCCACTGACTACCTAACGATTGTCAAAGATCTACAATTGACAGTCACAGACACGGAGGAAAGTCGGTAGGTTATGGTTGGTCACCCATCCACTGCCCAACCTAGGAATCGCAGCTTAACCTCAAAATCGACCCGAGCTGCTGTTATTATTTAGCCACGAGGTCCACCTTCAGGTTTAGTAGGAAATAACTATACTGGACTATTAGGTAAACAAGAGTGCAAGGTTATGACCACAACCGTTACCGAACTTCATTAAAATAATTCATTAATCATGATACATTGTTTTAAAAGTTTGACAGTTAATTCAATTATTTTTCGTGTTTGTATGTTACATCACAGATTATATTCTTAATCGCAATTACGGACAACCTGCGTTTTTTCCCCTTAGTTTGTTTCTTTTTGTAAAAAAAAACATTCTTAATCTGCATAATAATAGCATAGAAATTAAAGTGCCCGAAAGGTTAAATTCAAATTCAAAAATAATTATTATGAGACAACTAGATCCAAGTCAAGCCTCCGTGATTTTTTTTGGTCACATTAGCATGTTAAATAACTCAAGATAACAAAAAAAAGGAAGATAGATACAACGGCAACAATATGCCCTGATGACACAGGGTCATCAGGGCACCGAATAAAGGGAGCGAATGCCGTCACCAGCTCCGAATCAGTACACACGGCGACGTATCAAGCTTTACATTTCCAGTATAACATGGCCTCGTTTTGTATAGATGTCCCGTACAATGAGAGATCCGCCTAAACTGGTTTTGTCAAGGTTGATTGGTCGCCGTGCGTACCTATTTTTGCTGCCTGCAAAGTTGTGCAGACGTTTCGACGACGATAGGTTATTATGGTCCATATCTGCAGCAAGAGTAACTGAGTAAGTCTACGGAGAGAAATAAAGGAGCTTACCCAATAAGATATCCACGGTTGCTTCACTCATATGATCGTGAACGTCGAAGGTCTTGCCGACTTCACTACGCATCTTTTCAACCACGTTCTTGCTGTTTTGGTTGAAGACGTCCACGAAAGACTTCAGGATGTTAATGTGGAATGTTGGAGCGATCATCTTTCTGTGAGATCGCCATTTTTGTCCTAAAAGGTAAACAGTATAAGGTTTTAGTATTCCCTTAAAGTTTAAAACTCAGAATAAGCACTTATGCACTTTATACTTTTCCGACTGAAATTGTCTTATCAGAAGAGTACCTACTCTTCTAGGTATGCTAAATATAGAAGTACACTATTGTACATATTTCTTCTCTCCCTTATTTTGCTTTGTTTGTAGCCATTACATGACGAAGAATAATGTATGCAAGTAGAGTCTTTTGTTAAAGAGTTGAAGGTCATTTATTTAATTCAAACATCATCATCACCCACAGCCCGACTTCATCCACTGTTGGGTATAGGCCTCTGTTTGCTTGTGCCAAGCTCCACGTTCTTGTGTCAGCCTCATCATATTCCCGCGATGGCAACTATGTCGTCTGCCCATCTCGCCTCCGGACAACCAACACTTCTCTTTACAGTCCTTGGACGCCACTGGGTCACAGCTTAGCTAGCTATACTCCACCTGCCATCGCCGCGCCTTGCTAGGTATCCTGCCCAACTCCATTTGAGATCCATAACTTGATTTCCAATATCGAAGACTTTCGTACGTCTCCGGGTTTCAACGTTTGGAACTCGGTCTAGTGGTTTTATGCCGAGCATGAAACTCAACATGGCTCCCTGTGATACTCCGAGTCTGCCAGCCTCCTGTGTGAGCCACGTCTCAACACCGTACGTCATGGTGGGCAAAACACACACATGATTATTGAGACTGGTCTTCAGGCAGCGTGGAATTTTGGCTGATTTCAGAAGGTCACCCAACCTAAATACCTCTCGATATCTCTGTTGATTGATGCTTTTTTCCGAATATTCAAACAAGCGTCGATAAATTGGTATTTATTACAAAACATAAAACATCTTACCTGAACTGATGAGAAGACCTTCGCCAAGCCAAGGTTCGAAGAATTTATAATCTGAAGCTTTATCAATATGGACGTTACTGTTCAAGATCACCTCCACATCCTCAGGGTTGGCAATGAAGATAATCAGCTTTGAGCCCAGCCAGCCTCGGACCACGTAGCCATATTGTTCGCAGATATTCAAACCAATTTGAATAAATTCTAAAACAAAATAAACCGTTTTAATACATTAGTTTCTAAGTACACATAGTACGCAAGTATTACGCAAGCATGGAAGAAAACTTGGGCTTACTTTATAAGATATTGTATTCTATGTACATAATAATTAGGAGTGGTAACGTGTCGTGCTACGCAAATCCCCTTTGCCCTTTTTTAAATAATATAAATGTCGACTCTCAAAGGTAGAATTTTCACAAATGGCCTTGAAAGATGGCCTGACGGCTGAACTGTTCAACTTGCCAGTGCAAATACAGCTAGGTTATTATGGGCAGCAGCGTGGTTAGAGCTGAGAACAGCATGCATTGCGGAGAACCTTTTGAAGTACCTTATCCCTAAAATAAAGATTTTGCTCTATTCTGTAAAACACTAAAACAAAAAGCAAAAACAAATTATAACTCACGTTCAGGTTTCTTGAAAAGCGCCATCAGCGCATTACCGAACAGTGGGACTGCCGCAGGGCCAGGGAGGATGTTGCCCATCCTGTAAAGCCTGGACTGCTGCTGATACCGGTGGATCAACCAGACACATGATGCTAGTATCGCCAACGGATAGAACAGTAGCTTTGTAGTATGGATATTTTCTTCGACGTGGATGTCTACCACGGACGTCATTTTGCTGCAAGGAAAATCAAGATTTATTTATTAGAATTAAGGTTCAATTTAGCACTTTTAAAAAATAAAGGGCCCCATATCGCTCACCCTCCACCACATCCTAGTGCTGGGAAAAGGTGGCGCAGCAAAGCAAACATATCTTTAGATTCTTCACAATAAATAAGTAGTATATTATTGCAGTAACATGAACAATATTTCAGTACAAAGATCAACGTTACTAATTGAAGCAAATATTTTATTTATGATTATGTGGCACAGTTTTCGTGTTCTAATTTTTGTGTATGCAAAGTTTTTGTTTTGTAAGCGTTATTGTGAATAATGTGCTATTGTGTAAAAATAAGCATTGCTGGCTGTTATGTATTTGTTCAATAAAAAAAAAAATCTGGAGGCTTCAATTTATTAACTTTGGTGGCATTTTGTTTAGAGAAAGAGTTCTACAATAAATACTTTAATTCTACCACATTTCGATTGGTCCAAAGGCTCATTTTGCCAAATAAAATTTTAATAACAACTTTACTGTACCTGGCTGCACAATAAATAAGGCTTAAACAAGAAAATTATGTTAACTAAATAAATGTTATCACTGTGCCCTTATAACTATCACTGAAAAATTCACCTGAACATGTGTTCATTTTATTTATAAGTGCTTTATCACATGTAGCAGTCACTATGAATCAGTAGACTTTTAGCTGAAAGACCATATATTTAGGGAAATACTGGCAATCTTTTCAACGATAAAATTAAATAACTGTAAGTTGTCGTTTATACACACATATTCACATATTATTACAATTTTACATAATCTTAAAATAAAACCGCCAAAAAAAGCCAAAATTAAATACTGTATTGCAGTCATTGTTATAAAGATTAAATAAAAAGCAAGAAATTTTTTTTTTAATTACGATATTATTCGTTTACTTACAGTTTCTTACACTGTCGTCTAGTGAAAAGTATTTATATTTGGTCGAAACTAAATTAAATTACTTATTTTATTTTTTTATTTTTTTGCATTTATACATTACGGATGGACAAGTTTTCTCCAGTTACTGAAACATTTCACTGCATAGAAAATGCATTATTAAAATGACTGCAGCGAATTAAATATTCATTGCATTGCAATTCAAATTGAATGAAAAACCTTAGTTATTTTGTTTAGACTTAGTGTGCCACTATTAAGTTAGGTGATAAAATTTACGTGGAAAAATTTGTGTGCAGACTTTTTGGAGTGCCCCAAATCTCTTCATTTAAATTTTATCATCCGGTCCAGGGGATATCCTTCTGACTGGATTTTTGACAAAGAGGTATTACCGTTGAGATTACGCAACGGTGACTATAGCTAACCATCCGCAGATACACATACAAGGGAACGATAGTAGCACACCTTCTACTTCTTAATTCCTGAGTGCTGGAAAAACTCAATAACACTTTACTCGACCTAGGAATTGAACCCAGGTATTTAAGTTGAGCTATCGAATTTGCGTTTACTAGACAAACGAGGAAACCGAGCTCCACGGAATTTTAAATTGGAATCGAAAATCATGAAGAGGAATAATTTATATCAGCGACAGCATTTAAATTTAAAATACAGCCCACCTCAACTATAGAATAAAGGTTTTATCGATGCACCATTTGCACAAAGCTATTTAAAAACAATAGTGTAGTTGCATGCAATAACTTCAAGACTGAAATTGTCTTTTGAGAGCTAGATTGCATTTTGACAGCTCATAGAAGGTATGTCAATTGATTGGTGTGTCCACTACCCTATCGATGTGCACGGCATGTTCTTTAAGCACTAGCTTTTTAAAGAAAAGTCTACTTGTTCTACATGTCTGCTACATGCGTAATGTTTAAAATTACGTAGTTCATTGTTTCGTAAACAGTGTATGATCATTTCTGGGTTTGTAGGATTTAATTCGAATTTGTTGGGTCATGGTGACCAATATTGGGGGGGACCTCTTCGACCTTGCGGCATGTGGCCTCCATCTGTATTTTTCTTTTATTTTCGTATCGTATTTACTTGACGCCCTCAGCTGAAGCCTGTCTGGTCTGCCAAGGTTTTAAAAACAAATGATATCTACCATTTATCAATGTTGTTTTTGCGTCGTGAACAATATCTTCCAAATCGCATGTTTAATTTTTAGAATTGTAGGCTGTTTTGTCTTCAAAATGGTGAAAAAAAAATGATTTCAAAATGTGTTGTTTAGCAGTTACTTAACTATATGATTCATTCAGCCGAAAGACGTACATTTCTGAACTTATGTAGATCTCCACCAAGTATAATATCGCCACAACAACCTGTCCTAAACTTCGCACAACCTAAGGATTCCCATGGCCTTTCTCGTGCTACTCGCATTACTTTTCTTATATCTGGCCTACACACGCTGCGCATTTTGGTTTGGGCACGTGGTCGCCACTGGAACTTTTGGCGCCATCAGTCTACAGTCTAGTTATTTTCCACTTAAATAAGATTTTAAACTATCATGGTCATTTACCATGTTTACTGTTAAAAAACAGTAAACATGGTAAATATTCCGTTTCGAGTATTATTTTCCACTTATGTTTGTAAATGCCTCGGGTTTTGACGGTAACCTTGATTCTTTTGCGAATCTCTTCCTCAGGCGTAGAAACTCCGTTGCCCTTATGGTCGGTCGAATTGATTAGTCAAATAAAATGTTTTATTGCCGAAATCATTAATTAAATATTCGGACGTTAGGAAAGTTTGCGTAACAATTCGTCATTATGACTAATGGTCGCCATGGTCGACCTTATTGTTGCTAAGGGATATTGATCAATCGTAATCAATTCAATCGCATCTTTATTAGATTGATTTATTTCTTCACAGACGCCTGTTTTGATTACGAGCCAAGAGGCCTACAGGCACCTAAGAAGCCGATTCCTGACAGCTTCTGGAACAAGGCACTCTACTTCGTGTATACTGTAACACATCAAAGTCAGACATTTAATACAGCATGAGCCAATAACCACTAAAACAGGGCAAAAACGTAGACTGGGCTGTAACTGAGAATTCCCTCATGGAAAACCCAATAACACAAACCCAGCGTCCAATATCGGTGCGTATTGCCACCTCAGCCAGTCACATCGCGTTCGGTCGCAAATGTGGTCGCAAATAATTACACTATACTGATTTTTTGGGATGTTACTAGGACACCTATGGTGTAAAAACAGTTTTACAGCTTCCAAAGACTTGTCTCTCTGTACAGAGCGTGTAAAATTTTCAGATTAAAAATTTTGACATTTTATTAACACCCTAAAAATTCAGTACAGCGCAATGGTGATTGTCCATTTTAAAAATTTTGTTAATTATAAAACCATTTCGAGGACTACGGTCTCTAATTATTTATTCTTTGTTAAAATGAAAAAATACTCCCTAT
The DNA here is from genome assembly GCA_963082995.1 of Noctua comes. Classification (NCBI taxonomy): domain Eukaryota; kingdom Metazoa; phylum Arthropoda; class Insecta; order Lepidoptera; family Noctuidae; genus Noctua; species Noctua comes. Next base: position 6,880,377 of record OY720271.1, read on the forward strand.
TCATTGATATTTTTAAAAAAATGTGGTTAACCTTTATTTGACCTTAAATGACGTCATCTCAAGAAGGAATATCGTGAAATAAGGTTTTTGCGGTTCCAAACTGCACGATTTGCAATCGCGCGGTTCTCGCGTGACTGAGCAAGCCCTTAGCTTCATGTGCACATATTAAATCGTCGAATGAGCGAAGAAATCTTTTCCAGTGATGACGTCATGACCCCTAAAACTTTAAAATTAAGTAATACTTAAACTAGCCATTGAATTTCAAAAATATTAAAATTAGTTTCTTAAAATACTATATTTTAACAAAAAAAAAATAAACAGGTTATATTTTTTGGACAATGCTGATTATTTGCGTCCTACGATATTTTAATTGGTACTGGCCTTCATAAGACCAGAGAGGGGAAGACTTTTATTCATTATTTAGTTTTCGTCGTCATAGCTTCACAAATTTACCGATATAGGTAAACCAGTATTGAATATTCCTGTATTCATTCCGTATCAGTGAACTTTCAATATAAGAGGTCATGACCAATAACAACGAAGACTGCCCTTGTGTGCCTACTGTTAATCAGTGTTATGTCACATTTCGTTCGTACAAACTCGTTGAATGCTACTTTACATATGTGATATTTACCTATTTGATAAAAATAGAAGGCTATATATGAACATATCACAGCATATCATCACACCTGTAATATCCCCGAATTGTAGAGGTGTCCCTTTAGCACAACCCTTTTTTTTTTTTTTCGGATGGGGGATCATCAAATGACCCCCCCACTCTGGGTGGAGTGGAAGGGAGTGTCAGACTTGTACTAACTAAAACCCATCCATGTTCCTTCTTTGCCCTTTGTGTTCCAGGGCCACGGTATCTCTTTCGAACAGTCCCGCAGCCCTGGTTTAGCACACCCTTAATTCACCGGTTATGATTAAGGGGGAAACGCTAAGGTAGCCCGCGAAAATGTTTCTTACGTATTTTACCATTTGCAGGTTAGTGTCGGGTTGTATGTTGATTAAATATGATTTGCGACCGTAAAACCGGATTTATTGTAAAACGTAAGAAATTTTGAATTTCGCGGGCTATGAGGCAGTGTTAGGTTAAGTGTGTAGGTTAAGTTTACTAACATAATTGTAAGGAAATATTATTACTAACATTGTGAGTCCTGTTACTTGTTGATTAAAAAATATAAATTTATACTGGCGCTTCCACTTTAAGTCCTACATGATAGGGGCGAGCCATAAACTATGCTCACTTCTCAACACAACTTCTGATCTCGAGTCAACTTCTGATGATAAATTCCAATAGCACTGACTGACCTAGGTGTCAAGCACTAGAATTTACAGTCACTACACAAACGAGGCAGACTGTTGGTAGAAAACCTGCAAAAAAATGTTCATCTCCTGATTTTTGAAGATTTCGAACAATTTATACATCGAATAAGTATAGTTGTCAGAAAACCAAAGTAAGTAAGGGACTAGAAAAGTGTTAGATAATTATAAAAAAAAATATTTACGTTGAATACAAATAATAAAGTGAATAAATAAAAAATGCAGGAGATCTAGACCAGAGACAAATGAGGGTCAGGCGCATATTTGTTATAAATAGTGTAATAATTACAAAAGCAAGAGAAAGGAGAACGGGAGATATTAATCATATAAAGTGTATAAAAGATGGCGCTGGTAAGGTTCCATCAAAAGATTTAAAAGGGAGATGGCAGGTTTATTTTGAAAAGTTAATGACTGAAGAGGATGAATGGAGCGGTGTGCTTAAATAGGTACAAGTAAATATGGGTTTGGTGAGGGAAATTATCATGGATGAGGTGAGGAAGGCAGTTCCAAGTATGAAAGGAAGGGCATAGACCCTGATGATATACTAGTAGAAGTATGGAAGTGTTTAAAAGAAGATGGATGCATGTGGATGACTTTATTCTTCAATAAGTTGTTGAGCAAAGAAGCGATCCCACAAGATTGGTTCAGTTCTGGAGTCATAGCGCTAGATGGCGCGTTTCTTCCTGTCTGCTCCGACTTTCGGTATCTCGGTTCACTCGTGCAAAGCGATGGCGAATTGATATCAGAATTTGATTCATACAGGTTTTATGAGCGGCTAATAAAATTAAAGGTGTCCTCATTCTCATCAGTGGACCAATTCTAATTCTAATTGGCTTATTAAAGAAAGAAAGAAAAGAAAGAAAGAAAGAATAAAGTTTATTTGACGTCAGTTCATCAAGCACACATAATAAAAAAAAGATACAAAATAAAAAATTAAATAACAATTTAAAAAAAAAAAAAAATGAGTAAATAGGTACGTGTGCTGTGTGCTGTGTGGTTATTATCTGGATAGATTTTGTATGTTATCCAAACAATAATTATAGCCGTGGATTTGGTTTTTTAATAAGTTCTTAAACTCTTTAGATTTTTTTTGGTAATCACCATTATCATCAAGGTGGCGCTGCTTATCAAGAAAAAAAAATATTATGATGTCTAACTTGGTACATTTATTTTAGATCTGTGTTTGCCCGCTTGCGCAGATAAAATGGTTGAAGTGCAGCTTATTTTTCTTTTATTTTGTGTACAACTTAGTTATAATAGTATTGTGTGGTGTGTATTTGTCTCTGATTATTTGGTCTCCAACTAACATTATTTTAAGTGTAGGTAAATACTTACTAACTAAATTATGAATCGTAGTGTCTGATGCAAATAAATAAATCATCAATAGCCTAGGTAGCAGGATATAGATCTCTGTAGTCACATACCAACATCCTACGATATGTCACAAATGCTTTAAAATATGCGTTTAGACCTCTTGCTTTTGTACAACGATCAGGCGCAAGTGTAGCTAAATAACTGGAGAAAGTACTGTTAAATGGTACTATTTGGTACGTTGTGGAGTTTAACGTTCAAAGAGCTGAGCTTAGTAAACAGTCTATTATTTTATACATCTTCGAAAGATCAAATGCAGTGTTGAACTGGTTAGGAATTCTTAATCTGTATAAACAGGGTGTAAAAAGACCCCTCACAAAGCCGTCATCCATGCATTCTATACCTCGAACTTCGTAACAAATTGTGTGAAATTGTAAACATTTAATTTAGTTTTTTAATCTTTGTAAAAGTTAGAACGTAGACCTTCAATATATTCGTAATTAGAAGGCTCCCATGTATGGTCCGTTACAAAAAAAATATCGCATTAATTTTAGATTTCTTATGATGCTTCTTCCTGTTAGCAAGTAGGTATTTTATTGTATATCGGACTGGTGTCCGCTACTCCACATTCAAAGCGCGTACTTTGCTTGCCTAGGTTTAGATAGTATACGTTATGAGTTTGGCGTTTATGAACCGATTGCTGATGAAGCCATCTTCTTGTAAAGAGTACGTGTCGACAAGCATAACGTCCTAGATATAGCCAGACCGAAGACCTTAAATAGTGGCTGAAACAGACTGAATGCGAAAGACGGAAGAAAAGGTGTTAGTACACAGCTTATGTCTGTGTCTGGAAGACATCGCTTTCCGCGATAAGACCACCATTGTAACCATAGAATCAGCATTATTGTAAAACAATTGTGTTTCAATTTTGGTGTATAATAAAGTATTTTTAGGAAATTGAAATGAGATAACTATCAGGACAACAAATGTAATCTATCAAAGCACAAAGATTAACAGTTAAAACACAAAAGTTATAATTTTAAGTAACAAATTACAAAATTGGTCGAGTTAACAAAATCAAGGGGAATAGTTAGAGCGCGCCGCCGAATAAGGGAATGAGCCCTTATCCACGCTACGCGTTGACTTAAATAGGCTCGGTCATATGGTCCGGGCTTCCTGGTGGGGTGTAGGTTGGAGAAGCAGCTATTGGAGACGCAGCTAACAGTATATTCTTTTCTATGTCCAGCAGTGGAATGCGAGTTCATAAAATCATTGAATGACGAACTGAAGTCCATGCAGAAGTCTTCACCTGTAGACGAAAAGGCTAATATCCTCCACGCGGGGCAACGACAGAATTCACCTTTCTGCTCCCGTAGCATGACCACCGTAGACAAGGATTTATTTGACGGAAGATCGACAAAATGACAGATTGTGTCGACACAATGACAGATTTCTTTGCTCTATCTGTCATTTTGTCGATTCTGGTCTGGTATAGCACCTGTTAAAGCAAGACAAACTCGAACCTCTGATTGAGGGAATGCAGATACTTAAATAAGTGCAATTCGATTCATCAACCGGTGTGCGTACATGACCTTCATACATGTGGTCTTGGACGAGGCGAAAGGCGTACGTCAAGATCGTAGCAGCTTGCGCTATGTGGTTTCTGCCTACCCTGTCTGTTTATTTATGAATGTATGATTTGCTACAATGTGGCCAGAGCTTTACGCCATATCTGTATACTTTTCTGCCTAATCATATCAATTAGGCCCTGGGATTATCAGGTTGGGCAGTGTTATTCGGTTATTGCATTAGCTAATCGCGTGTCAGCGCATCGGTGTTAATTTCTCAGTAGCAGCCTAAAGTTAGGATTTGTGCCCGGTTGATGGTAATAGACTCGCCCTTAATACAACCTAAACATAAGTGGCGAAATGTGGGCGCATTATGATGCACCTCTGTCTAACCCTTCGGGGAATTACAGGCGTGATTATATGTTACGTTAAGTATGTACCTCTTATTACTCAAGAGACATCATTATTATTGTTCTAAACGGGACAATGCGTGATATAAGAGTATTATCAAAATAATTAAAATAAAACTTACATAAACAAACCTTAGGAATAGAGGGGAATAGATTTAATTAAAAGCCATTGAATATGAATTAATCCGGTTTGCGTTTATTCGAAATTTTCTTTCTCATTTACTTACAACGTTTTAATGTATCTGCAATAACACCGTTCATGACTTTTTTAGTTTAAGTTAGTTTACGAACCTTATTCCATTAGGAGTTATGTAATGTCTTACAGCCACATTCATGGTTGATTCAAGTATCATCAACATAGGAAAATGGTTTACTAAACGATTTATCAGTGCGTATAGATAAATACATGAAGCCCTTGATATACTTCTTAAATATGATACTATAATGTTCAATAAATAAAACTTATCACAATAAATAATAGTGTAATGTCATAATTAGTGTTTAATATCGCATCTTAGTACTTCTAATTCAACACCAATATGTTTGGGTGATAAAAAGATAGGATAAGAAATATTCTTTGGTATTAGGCGACGGTTGTAGGGACCCTCTGTCTGGGCGCAATCTTCAGCCTGAAGCCGTCAGTTCTCTTCAGGATGATGTCAGCCTGTAGCTTGAACTGGTCTTCAGTCACGTCGGAGGTCACCTTGTAGTTACGAAGGACAGTAGATAGCAGAATCTTCAGCTTCAAAATGGCGTATTTGCGGCCTGAAAATTGCACATTGGTAATGTTAGCAACATGACTATTATAATTACTTTGATTTTATTCTAAATAATTTATTTATTTATTTATTTATAACAGCTGTAGGTCGCACTTTATTGAAATCAATCAAAATCAGCCAAGATGGCGTAGTGTGGGTCGTGGGACTTATAGAATTACCGTGACCCTGGAACATAAAGGGCTATTGAAGGACACCGTGGATTTTAGTCAGTACAAGTCTGACAGCCCCTACCGCTCTGCCCTGGGTGGGAGGACTCATTTGATGATTTTACCACGCTAAAAAAATAAAAAAGGTGGCGTGGTTCAAACTCCGAACTACACGAGGTTAGCTCAAGGTAAGTGTTACCACGGACGTGCGGTCGACTGTACATCAGACAGCAACTGTAAGGTTCGTTGGCTCGACGGTATTTTGAATTTGATTAGAATTTCTGTGAGTTTGGAATGAAGAGGAGACGTTGATATTGAAGAGTATATAGCAGTATCTTCGGTGAACAAGTCTTCATGTCGTTTGACGTGAAGACTGTGTTCACTGAAAGGATAAGGAGAGGTGTACCTGGAATACAGTCACATTTAGCATTTTATTTATGCACATTATGTCCCATATAGATAGGGGTGACTGGAATTAGACATTTCTCTGTAGCGGCCACGGAATCGGAAGCGGTCATGGATTTGGGCCCAGTTGATGACAATAGGCTCGCCCCCTATTACATAGGACTTAAACCATAGCTGACGAAATGTAGGTGAACTATTAGGTACACCTCTGCCTTACCCCTTGGGAATTACAGACTTGACGTTATGTAATAAGGGCGAGCGGTAGTGCCAAGAACCGGGTAATTTTGTACCCAGTTCCAATTATATTGTTTCCGGTCCCAATTCTAACCGGTCCCAGACATCCGGTTGTTACTTTGAAAATTCTGATGAAAATTCCTGTTAACACTTTACCCTACTTGAAAATCGTACCTCAGGCTCAGCAGAAGCGCTTGCGACTATTACAAACAAACTAAAAAAAATAAAATAAACAAGACATAAGGGTAGGTGAGACAGTTGTTGGAACTGGGTTTGCAATTGTTTTTTTAACAGCAATTGAAGCGTACTAACCGACGCAACTCCTGGGTCCAGCACTGAAGGGAATGTAGCTGTAGTAGTGCCTGTTCGAGGTGTTCTCAGGCAAGAAGTTGTCAGGGTTGAAGGTCTCAGGGTCCTTGTAGTATTCAGGGTTGCGGTGGACCTTGAAGGTACCAACCACGATGGTGGCACCAGCGGGCAGAACATAGCCTTTAGTGGCTGAAAAAAAAAATATGTTGCAATACTAATGATTGAGTTTATAGACCAGTGACGCAATTGCTTGACCCTCTAATCGAATTCAATTTCACTGTACAATTTATACAGTCCACCTAAGGTTAAATGCTAAAGACGTAAGTAAATCCATAGATTTGCGTCATTTGAATTCGACTATTAGTTAATCGATTAGAGCTGTTTAACTAAATTCGTGGGTGGACGTCACTTGTTTTGTCATACACGAATTAGCTTTTTCCTTGTAGCCCACATGTGTAACCGTGTAACTTATGGAATTTGCCAAGAGTGGTGTCCTTCTGCCTTTTAAAAGCAAAAAACTGCGAACACCAAAACGTTTGCTACGGAATTGCCTCGTTGGCCACTCACTAAAAACTCATTGCATTTTTATTGCTTAATGTAGACCTCCTAAGTAGTACTAGGACATCCCTTTCTAATAATGAAAGACAACGACAAGAAACCCGGAAAATACAGAATACGGAATCCTATCTTTTCTAGATTCATATTTTTTTTCTAGGTTGCATAAATAAACAGTATATTATATGAAGCAATAGTATCATAAGACTCACCGATTTTAACGTCACGGTTAAGTTTCCTAGCGATGATGGGTACTGGTGGGTACATCCTGAGGGACTCAAGGATGACTCTCTCGAGATACTTCATCTTCAGGGTATCATTGAAGTTGGCGGGCCTGTCAGAGTCGCCAAAGATCTCGTGCAGCTCGTTGTAGACCCTCTGTTGGATCTCCTTGTGGACACCCAGGAGGCAGAGCACGAAGCTGGAGCCAGCGGCTGTGGTGTCGTGACCCTAGAAATTAAAATTGCATGATCATCTTATATCTGAATTGCCTAATCTTTTTCCAACTATCTTTAGTTAGTTCGGCTTCCAGAATAAATTAGAATAAAACATGGAGCCACTGCCTCCTGATCCTTTCAACATAGCTTCGTTCAGCCTAGACTGGTAAAATGGCTCCGGTCTTCTGAATATAAGACAAAATTCTTGCACCTCCTTTTTCGAGACTGGCGCGTAATTTAAGTTGCTCTCCGAGGCGGAGAACTGGACATGAGTGACGCATCTGCATCTCACAGATTCTTGAAATCGTGCAGGTGTGTTACATAAACATAAATTTGTTTAAATGATTACATTTAATTGACTAGTTTCTTATTTATGACGTCTGCTTCTGCAGGATTTGAATGTTAAAGATCACAAAACGTTAATTACCTCGAACATGATGGTGTCGACTTCCTCTTTGATTTCGTGGTCACTGATGTTGTTTGTTCCGTTCTGGGATGATTCGATCATCAGGTCCAAGAAAGCAAGACGTTTCTTCTCACCTGGGGATAAAACAAGATAAATGAAAATTGTTTCAAGATAAAATTGTCCGTATACCGCTCTGAATTTAGTGATATCTGAATATAGTGCGAAATTATAAAAAAAAAATATTATGTTTACCAATGTCGTTTTCATCATTGAAGTCCAAGTCGTCGCGGTATCCCTTGAACACATCCTCAGAGAGAGTTTTGTCATTGTTGGCCAACACATTGTCGCCGTCATCAGGACCCTTGGTGAGCTCTTCAATTGTAAGTGGAACCACACCCTTGGATTTGTTTACTAGGTACGTTTCCTTTTTGTTCTTGATAACCTATGGCAACAAAAAAGAATTAGAAAGCGATAATATTGATTTTAGAAGATAAAGCTATGAAGATTTTAAAGCTATTAATAGACCCACACCTACATGTGACATTTAGTATGAGAATACAAAATAATCTATTTTGTTCTATAGAATAATCTTCAAAATATTGCATTAAAAATAGACTAATCTTTCATAGACCATTTAGATTACATATTTTAATGCAAATTACCTTGAATTTATTTAAAAAACTTAAACATAGTATAAATAAGGTAGATTATGATGTCACCTTGTTGGTAAGTCCGTGGATAATGTCCAGGAGTTTCTTCTGTTGCTTGAAGAAGGGTGATAAATTAAAGATGGCGTCGAATCGGAGCCATAGTTTGTAGTGCCTCTGGTGGATAATGTCGCACATCCTGAAACAGTCAATAATGATTACTATATCAGTTTATACACCGTGACTTTTTAGTCGTCTTACAAAGGTGGTCCACTCAATATACCCGACATCAAATAGCTCTAGCCGCGATTTTTTATTTTTTACCTGCCATAATAGGTACAAAAGAAAAAAATAATACATTAGAATGAAACATGAAACATGCTGTTAATGATGTTTACGTGTCAAACTGGAGAACATATCTGCCCAGCGCTCGAGTCCAATAGATCAACGGGGTGTTTTAACTACGTCATGCGTCATAATACTGAATAATATTTTTATTTTTACATTATTAAAATCTCGTAAATACCTATTCTTTTTTTATGAATGTTTAGTAGTCATTGGATACATGAAGTGGGCTGCCGTTGTAAGACGACTAAAAAGTCACGGTGTATAATGCTTAGTTGCAAATTAAAGGTTATTGATAAGAATCTTTAAGAGAATCATTAATTAAATTTTTATACATAAATATCAATTTAATTGAGAGCAAAAAAGTAAATAAATAAAAAAACATATATTTTGGCGCATTAATTAGGTACAACAACATTAATGCGTGCCCTCAACCGGGCACAAACAGACTCCGTGGCTGCTACTGAGATATTCCTGATGGAAAACCCCGCTTTGCCCGACCCGGGAATCGAACTCAGGACCTTATGCTCAGCAGTCGCGCTTGCGACCACTCAATCAACGAAGCAGTCGTGAAAAATTACAGCCTAATGATAAAGATAAACTAAAACTCACTTCATGACAGCCATAGCATAATCGAATCCAGATTCATCTTGAGTCTTCCTAGTAATTCCCATTGCAGTTTCTGTAATAATTAATTAAATATTCATTTGATTGTTACCTACTGTTATTTACTACAAGTCATGCTTACTAGGTAGTCTAATTTAAAAGTCAAATCGTTTATAGAACAACTTTTGCAAAGGTCACCCGCATACGTACTTAGTTTACAAAGCAAATAAAAGTTGAAGAGGGCAATTAATTTGAATAATTATGTAAGTTTATGACTGTGTTGGTAATGAAACAACAAATAAGTACCTGAATTGCATTTTGATTTGAATTCATGTATTTGATTTCGAAACGTCATCCACGGTTTATAAAGACATTACAAAATAGGGGAGTAAGTTTTTTGAAGAAATGTTGCGTTCAGGGCTAAAATAACGATCTTGGGATGTAGCAAATATTTGTATCGATTCCGCTATGTTCTGATTTTAGGATAGTTTCTGGGTTGGATATTATAAATGCAAAAATAACTCTATTTGTCTGTTTGTTACTTTTTCACGTCTTAAAGGTTGAACGAATTTCGATAAAATTACATATCGCGCACAAAGACCAGGTCACAATGACCAGGTCTTAAGACACAGGATACTTTTTTATCCCGATCTCACACGAGCAAAAACCTAATATGTATCAAAAATTTTGCAAAAATATAGAATTAGCTTAACTTCGAAGTTTTGTTTACGGCATTAGGTACTTGAATAATCTCTAATTTGTTTGAGGAGTTACTGCTTTTAAGACATCTCTGTCAGTCGTGAAAACTTGACAACAATTTCTAATTAATTATGAATAATCTTACCGAGTAGAATGTCAACAGTGACACCAGACATGTAGTCGTGGACATCGAACTCCTTGCCGATCTCTGGGCGCATCTTCTCCACCACATTCTTACTGTTCTGGTTGAAGATGCTCACAAAAGACTTCAGGATGTTGATATGGAATGTAGGGGCGATCATCTTCCTGTGAGAGCGCCATTTGTCACCTAAAATGGTTAAATGAATTCAGTCGGGAATCCATAGTTCAAAGACTTTTAAATTCAATGGTTACCACAATTGAATATAAAAGTCTTCGAACTATGGACTCGTATGTCGATGGATGGACTGTGTGAAGGATGATATGGTAAGAAAGGAGGTGTCTGATGAGATGACGAGTAATAAAGAAGTATGGAAGAAGAAGACATGCTGCGCCGACCTCAAATCAACTGGGATACTGGTATTTAATCTAGAAGAAATATGAAATAATAAAACTTGCTGGGTCGATTCCAAATAAATTGGGATTGCCAAGAGAGCGATGATTGAAATAATCATTTTTCGCAGTTTTTTTTTGCAAGCCTATTTCGTCCCCCACCTTGGCCAAAGGCTTCCCCTTTCTCCTTCCATACCTCTCTATCCGGCGCGATCTCTGGCCATGTTAAATTATAATAACCCTCCTGCTCTTCCGCACGCAAAATTCGCGCTTTGACGTGGAGTTGCGGACACCAGCCCGTTATACAATACAACCCTCCTGCTCCTATTATATGTATATTTTGGCAACAAGTCTTTTTCTTTCACACGCCTCTGTTCGCATTCCTATAACCTCTTAAATATTTCTGAAAACCATGCATACCTGTACTAATAAGAAGACCTTCTCCGAGCCAGGGCTTAAAGAATTTGTATTCTGTAGCTTTGTCGATGTGGATATTGCTGTTGAGAATGACTTCTACGTCGTTGGGGTCTGTCAGGAACACGATCAGGTTCGATCCCAACCACACTCTGACGACGCTGCCGAACTTCTCTCCATACTCCAGGCCAAGTTGAACCAGTTCTGAAATAAGAAAACGAGTTAAAGACAGTTCTGGAAAATCGACACCCTGCTTTGGGGTCTGGTGTATTGCGGCCCATTTTCTCTCCATGAACAGTAGGTCTGTCTGTGTTGCAGCAGTTAAAGGTTAAAGGGTGATCACGTTTATGATTACGCTGAGAATCTATTTGCAATTCGGGCATAAAACTAAAATATTATAAATTCAATTAAAAAACAAGAGAAATAATAAAAAAAAACTGAGCATAGCTGCATTTAAAATCCTATCACTTTTGCAGCATAAAAGCACTCTTAGCCACAACCATGCAGAGACCAGAGACCATGCAGTCAAATGACGTGTAGGTACAGTCCCAAAATGGTACCACCATGAATACAAACTTACCACTGGGTTTTTTCCTCAGCACTAGAAGAGCATTTCCCAAAAATGGTATAGCAGCTGGTCCTGGGATCTTCTCTGCGAATTTGACCATGCGTGATTTCTGCTGCCATCTGTATAGGATCCAGATGCTGGATGCAAGAAGCAGGAGGGGGTAGAAGATCAGTCTTGTGTTGTAGCTCGGCACCTCGGTCTCGTCGACCAACGTCGTCATTGTGCTGGAATTTTGCAATTTTTGTTAGAATTGGTCTAGACTAGTCAACCTCCTACCGTTTCTTGGAATTGAACTATGTGAATGACATCACTGTTCAGGTAGCAGCTTTCTAGTTAAACAAAATGCCAATGAATAAAATTGATACCTACGAAACTAATGAGAGAGGAGAGAACGAGGAGAAAATTACACAGTACTAAATTTGGTATGGCTATAAACCTCAAATTAGTTTTATATGCATGGTTTTTTAACAAGGTGGTGTTTAACATGCTAGTTGCGGCAAAAAAATCATAAACTTTCATCTGGTGCGGTGGCGGTCGGAACGCGCAGCCATCGACATTTTTGACAGTGCTTATCAGTCCTTTTTGACCTGACACCACTATACTCATAATAGTTCCGCACCAGCGAGAAAGATATAGTTTCCACCGTGTGCAGCAGTGGTAAGCACCATATCGGGCCGATTTTGTATGATCCGCAGTGAAGGTGTTAAACCACGGGTTGTAGAGCAAAGTGGTCCAAGGAACCACAGCCTTGGTTTTGGAGGAGACTAAAGCTGTAGTTTTAGCTTTTAAAAACCGGCCAAGTGCGAGTCGTACTCACACGCACAGGGTTCCGTAGCACCAAACAATAAAATAAAAATATTTTGAAGGCTCATTCATATGTTGTATTGTATTACTTTCAACAGCAAAACTAAATATGTTTTTCATGGTATGTTAATGAAAAACAAAGTTACTGCTGCAGTTTGATGAAAAAGTCCCACATATCAGAATTTAAACATCAAATCTTATTCAAACCAATTTTCGTTGAAAGTTTTCGTTACGTTCTACAATCCTACATTTTTTCAGAATTTTCCTCCTCTTACTTTAAAAACTAGAGGAGCCCGGAATCGATCATGTTTATTTTTTAACAAAAACAGGACCCAGTTTCAAGATCATCGTAGAACTAAGGCCATTCTGAATAAAAATACAAATTAAAAAAAAAACCAAGTAGTACCAAAGACATTTAAAAAAAAAATAATCGATGTTTTTTGTTACCTTATTTTACATTCTTGTACACCAAAACCACAAATTAATGAATTCGATCGGTTTTTTATTGTTATAGTAACGAGCGGTAACTGACCTGACAGATAAGTCATAAATAGTATGACTGCTACGTCAAGGATTAAAAAAAAAAAACTCGAATTACTGTTCTAGTGAAAAAATAAAAAAAAATAAATCATTTTGACAAAGTTTAAGCGTCCATAGTATAAAAAGTATCGAAATCAATGTGACTAATAATTTTAAAATAATATGTACTTAAAGCCGATTTCAAAATGGTGTTATTCATTATTAAAAGTGAGTTATTGCTATTCATGTTCAAAAGGAGTGAAATTTGGTTAAACAACGAAGTTTGCATATTTTGGCATATTTATTGTGCCTAATCATTGGGGTTTAAATCAAATTAATAATCGTTAGTATTGCATAGTAATAACGAAATAAAGCCTGTTTAAAACCAGCTTACGCCTAACATTCGCCAAAAAAAATATTTTAACGAATACAAATTGGTTAGTTGCTATGGGTTTTTTTGGTGCTTTTTTATTTGTATTTTTTTTCTGACTGACCATTAGTGGTATGATGACCCATTTCAAGGTTATCCATTAATTACCGGACACCCGGTATAAATAATTAAAACTAATTTATGGCGTATTTTATTATTTAAAAAAAAGATTAGTAGCAATGAGCATTCACGAAAAATTATTAAAATAGTGTACTGGAGGGCATAATAACTAAGGGAAATTATTGCTGAATTAACTATAATTTAGGTACTTCCTGTAAAAACTCGTTTAACCGCAACACTGACAAAGTCACTTAAAACACGTTCCAAAAAAACCGCTTAATAAAAGATATTTTATTTCTAAAGCTTTAAAACTCGGAAGAAATCATTTCACGATTGATCAAATTTTAATAATAAATTAATTTTCATACTGTCACTTACATGTTTTTAATTTATTTCTAAGAGTATCAGTCAAACTTATCACCCTGTAGTCCAGTCACAATTAACCTATTTACAAAACAAAACATTTTATATATAAGCACGGATCACATGGGTTACGCATGCAAGCACATTATATTATACTGATTATATTTGTTAATGTCTTTCACTATTGTATATTCTGAATAATTAATCAATCGTTATTCACAAGAGAAATTCAACGAGTCTTCGAACATTTTTTTGATGGAATTGTATGTTCTGCCCCTTTTTTAATGACTTATTGTTAATAGTTTAGCCCTGGACCCTTTATTATGTATGTACATTATATTTGTTGCTTGCTGTTGCCCGCGACTTTCGTCCGCGTGAAATTATTTAAAAAATATTACTTCCGCTATTTGAATAATTTTATTTTTTAAACAAAGAAAGTGAAGAAGGATTTTTTTGGACGGAAACCTAATCCTTCTTCTAAAAAAATTGGCCTTAGTTACTCCTTGTAACATATACTTTCTTAAAAACCTGTGGCATTCAGTAAAAACCTGTTGTTTTGAAGTTATAGACACTTTAATTTTATTAATTTGTATAGATGTAAAAAGATTTTGGCACAGTGTAATTCCGTAGCGTTTAAGAAGTCACACAGCTTGTATGTGAAAGTAAGGGCTATAAAATAGTCTGAAGACAGTCACTTCCTTCAGAAAAACCTATTCAGGTTGTGGCATGGTCGTGGTTCGGAAAACCCTTTCATGATGCAATATTGTAAAGTCTAAACATATTCATGTTCAGAGGTGTTTGAACCAATATGACAGTAAGTATTAAAGACACAGGATGCCCATTTATGTATAGAATATTAATGCTATAAAAACTTAGCCAGATGCAATTGTGTACATCTGCATTCAGTTAGACGGGACGCCCGCCGCCGTCTCTAACTCAGTCTGAAATAGGCTAGGTAGATAAAAACGACTAGTTACAATCTGGCATTTCAATTCTGGCAGATCAACTTCTGTCTAGGATATCACAAATCAACTTCCTGCGAGACAAAAGACAAAGACCGACTTAACCCAAAAAAAAAAGTACGGAACAACAATGATTTAATGAGCAACTCAAACTTATGTTAATTGAAACAACAGTGATATAGGTGTAACGTAATAATTACTTGTCATCTACATTAAATTAGTAAACTTATTGTCAAGTATAATTTGCAAACGTACGTCGACATAATACGACATATTTTCGACCCTGTCACCTGTTGTTTTTAAATACACAACACATGGGTGAATACAAAATATGTGTGGTTATTTGTTAAGTTGGTCAGTAATAGTAATAATTATGGTGTTTGTGTTAAGACTAATATTCGAAAAAGGAAGAACATGTCTTCTTGTGCCACCACTAAAACAAATTAGGATAACTTCATCGTCCTACCTTTATCCGAAAAAAACCCTATCGGATTTATAATGTTATCCTAATATATAATGTTAACCTAAGGTCCTGACCTTAGGATGACATTATACAAAAACTTAGGATAACATCATATTCCTGAATATGATGTTATCCTAATTTTGTTTGATGATGATGTGTATAAAGATCAGCGTACATTCCTAGTAAATTTCTTCAAGTGTATTTCAGATGTGTGTTATGTGCACAGATATAGATATACGTAGATAACGCAAGAGCACCTACTTCGCGTCCCACTCCCGGCTTAAGCATTTTATGCTTAAGTCGAGCACAACAACAGGCGTTACAACGTTGTACCTTATAACGTTGTTGTTTTAGCCAAGTAGACATTTAAACAAGTAACATTTAATTAAAAGTATCAAATAACTCAAGTAGCTGATGTTGCAGTTAAAACAGCCAAGCTAAAGTGGGAGTGGGCTGGCCGTGTCGCTCGGATGCACCCGGAAAGGTGGGCAAAGATCATCAATCACTGGACGCCTGAAGGTGGACATCGCCGACGATTTTGACCGGAAGGTGGTGTGACGATCTGATCGTGTTGGCGGGGCAAACGTGGCCAGAAAAATTGCACAGAACAGAGAGTTTTGGGGGGAGAAAGGGGAAAGGGGAAAGCTTTGCCTAGCAGTGGGACTCAATGTACGGCATGGCATGTGTGGCCTATGGCATTAAGTCCGTCTCTGTACTTTGGTGCTTGAAGTGTTAAATAAATGTAGGATATAAAAAAAAACCGAAATTAAAGGCAAAGTTAACTATATAATCGACCGCGCATTACTGACGTGAACGATTTGCGCGGTCCGCGCAAAATCGTTCAATTAGTAACTAAATAGTTAACTTTGCCTTTAATTTACGAAATGAAGTTATTGTTTATTTATAAAATAAAATTTAGATTCTATTAAAAGGTTACCTTAAAATTAATGTGTAATTTTTAAATTTTCTTTAAAGTGTTTCTAAGGTAAAGAAAAAAATTCTTATTTGTGTAGACGTTTTCCAAAAATTACGTTTTTTCAACATTTTTTTCCTGCTATATTTCGTATTGAAGTCAAAAATGTTTGTAGTTCATATATGAGTAGACCATATAATGATGTTATTAATATTTTTTAATGTTCAGAATATTTTGTAGGTTTTTGTTCAGCGAAGCTCAAATATGTCTCGCTCGTTACTTTTGCGGAAAAGGGGTTTTGAATATGGGTGATTGCCATTAATACATGCATTAGTTTAAACATTTGTTCAGGCTATCTGCAAGAATAAGAATTCGACTCTAATAATATCAAAAAAGAAACTTCAAATTCTTCTTGTGTTTTCCACAAGTAGTGATCAAAATTGTTCAAAACGGGTTGATTTTGTGCACGGCCCCTTAACCAATAACTGGGTTGTGGAGATCAGATAGGCAATCACTCCATTATAAAATGCTTGTATTCATCTGAATTTGATTAGACTGGATGCAGACCCTTATTGACCTCTAATGCCTTCTAAAACTGTATAATATGAATAACATAGATATTATAGACCGACCGCTTTAATGAGTCCTCCACCTTGCCACATAAAGGCACATTAAACGTTTACAAAGCCCTAACAATGTCCCACAGGTTATTTGCTTTAAAATAACCATAATCCACGTAGGTGTTACGATACTAATTGAACCAATACGTGATCAACCTTCAGAATATTCCATTTAAATTGATACCTTCGCGAGGACTCATTAAAGCGTTCGGTCTATAGAGGAGCTCGTGGCTAAATATTATTAGCCGCTCAGGTCGATCTTTAGGTTAAGCCGTGCTTGCTTAGGTTGGTCCGTCCGATGGGTCACCATACTGGTGTGCATACCGAGATTAGCACGTAAAGCCGTTGGTCCCGGCTGTCATTTGAAGATCTTTGACAGTTGTTACAGAAAGTAAGTGGCCTGATAGTCTTAAAAGGACAACCAGTCTTACCAAGGGGTGTCGTATTCCCAGTAAATAAACAATAATAAATAGACTGTCGCTCCATCTAAAATACTGGTATTCAGCTGCATCCCGTTAGACTGGAAACTGCACCAACATAGTTGGGAAAAGGCTAGGCTGATGATGAAATTACGTAGATATTGTGAAAATTGTAAAATCGTTTCTGCTTACGCAGAAAATTTTACTTGGAAATGTGGCTCGACCTCTTCGTATTGTTAGTAATAATTGTTTTTCTCTTGAACACTGTGAATTACAATTAGGTACTTTTAATTATTGTGCGCTTATTTGTCACGTAGACGGAGTCGTATCTGCAAGCCGTTGTTGTTCTTATTCATGCATTTTTCGCCATTCAACCTGCACTGAGCCTACGTGGTAGATTATGGCCCAATACCCAAAACCCAAGGAGGCCGGTGTCCACCAAAGGGAGCATTATGTGTTGATTAAGCATTTGCCTTGTGATAAGGTACTACACCATAAATTCGATAAGATATAGAGGGCTCACATACACACACTAGCCTTGCCCAGCAGTGGGACAGCGTGAGCTTTTTAATTTTCTTAAACATTTGCCTTCTCCGACCAATCCGTTAGAAACGAGTCCAGATCGTCATGCGAGCGTTTCTTGGGCCCACCACGAACGTCACACGACGTCTTCAGGCACCCACTGCGTGTCATCTATCTAAAACTATTTACTACAGTTACTTTACACTAAACTGTACCTAAACGCGTAGTTACAGCCTGAAGAAACTCAATAGTCAAATTTACTTAGCCGTTTCCATGGAAGTACGTGGGTGGCGAGAAATGAATTAAATATGAAGAGAATATAGTTTTGTGTTTACGGAATACATTTACAACAATTAATTTTGCTTTGTAATTTACCATTGTTGATAAACAATCGCGCCGTGTTCGTAATTTACGTACATAGTGCCAGTCATTTAAATGGACTAAGTTAAAGCGTATTATACTGTCAACAAAACTAAAGCGAGGTGACGTCTTGTGAGCCTTTGGACATCGTCAATATGAGTAAAAGTTTCTACTGGAGTCCCTAAGAGGTAAATTAAGTTCACAGGTTGCATTTACTGTAAACGAAAAAGTTGGGATATTTCCAACCTATTTATTATCAACATTGATAGGCTAATAAACTTTTTTGTCATGAAAATAGGCGTGGAATGCAACAATAAGATTTCAGCATACGTTAACTCTGGTCAGTTATCGAAACCATATAAATTCTCAGTGACTGTCACATAGTATGAAAGTTTGTGAAAGGTTACTGAGAGAAGAGAGCGAAGTTTCACAGGACCAATTCGGTTTTACGGGGACGGATCACATTTTCCCTATCCGCGAGAATTACAGACGTGCATATAAAAAACTTGCACATGGTGTTCGTCGACCTCGAAAAGGCATACGACCGGGTACTCCATAAGGCTCTTAAGGAGAAAGGTGTGCCTGGGAAGTATGTGCAGTTGATCCGTGCGATGTACAGTCGATGTAGAACCCAAATACGGTCTACAGCGGGCACTACTGGCAGCTTCAATGTGGCTGTCGGCTTGCATTGGGGGTCGCCTCTCAGTCCTTACCTTTTCTTGGTGATAATGAACGCTCTCACGTCGGACAACCAGGAAGAGGCACCCTGGTGATGCTGTTAAAGGGGAAAATATACAAGTCCGTAATTAGACCTGTCGTACTGGCATGTGAAAAAGATGGATGAAAAACGATTGCATGTAGCGGAGATGAGAATGTTGAGATGGATGTGTGGAGTGACAAGAATGGATAAAGTAAGGAATGAGTATATATGAGGAAGTTTGAAAGTGGCGCCTGTTACAGAAAAATTGAAAGGAAGCCGTTTGTCTTGGTATGGACATGTCATGTCTTGGGATGGAGAGATGAAATGCATGTGACTAAAAGAGTGATGGACATGAATGTTGATGGATGGAGAGGGAGAGGAAGGCCAAAGAAAAGATGGATGGATTGTGTGAGGAATGATATGAAAGAGAAAGGAGTAAATGATGCCGTGACGTCTGACAGGGGAGAATGGAAGAAGAAAATGTGTTGAGCCGACCGCAAATAGAAAGGGACAAGGCTGAAAACTATTGTACTATTTATTCTACAGAATGAAATCTGAAAATATTTGAAATAACGTACAGTATTTAATGACAAATCATTCGACATTTCTTGATAAGACATAATATGTGAACAATGACATTAAATAAAACCTGATGCTAAAATCATAATCTAGATCACTTAAGACGATTTATTAGTGAAACTACGTCCTAAACATTCTACGCAGTCACATTATTAAAAACGGTAACATTCTTCAAAGCGTTTATTCTTTTCTCATCCAACACTAGAGAAAATCTAAGCTATGATTATTGGTACACGTGTTCTAGGTTCAACGGTAATTCTAAATCCGTCAGATCTCTTCAGAATAATGTCAGCAAGCAGTTTGAAATCTTTCTCAGGTACAGCGGACGTACACTCAAAGTTCCTCAAAATTGTTGATAGTAAAATTTTGAGCTTTAGTAAGGCGTACTTGCGACCTGAAAATACAAATAGTGAAATTAGATTTTATTCCAAAGTTGTCTGTGTAGTTTATATTTTAGTGATAACGTAGTGGTGTGATCGTCGGACTGTCAAGTCGTAGGTCTCAAGTTCGAACCCAAGACACGCACCTCTGATTTTTCGGATTCATGTGCGTATTGTATAATTACCACTTGCTTCGGCGAAGGAAAACATCGTTAGGAAACCAGCATGCCTGAGAGATATTTCTCGACGGCATGTAAAGCCAAGTCAGAGGCCTATGGGCGGCATAAAACTAAAACCAGGTTAGGCACTAACCACACGAGAAAGAAGAGTTTATATTTTAATACAAAAGTACAAAATGCAAAGCAGCCGATATCAACAGATTCCAGGTTAATCATTTTGCTACTTGTTTTCACATACGAGTTAAATTAAGTCTGGATGTTAGTGACTTTCATGTTATTGATTTACAAAGCGATTTAACTAATTAAGTATCAAAGTAGATGCTGGTTTCTGAAAACCTAATCAAGTTAAAGGTAAATTTGTTAAAACTAGAGGATGCAGACAGACAGGATAAAATGAAAGCGGTAAATATCAATTCGTCCATAACAACACATTAGAAAAAAAGTTTATGGTTGCCAAATATAAAAACATGAATGGTTTCTAACCGACACAGCTCCTGGGTCCAGCACTGAAGGGAATGTAGCTGTAGTAGTGCCTGTTTGAAGAGTTCTCTGGCAAGAAGTTGTCAGGGTTGAAGGTCTCAGGGTCCTTGTAGTACTTAGGACTTCGGTGTATCTTGTAAGTTCCGATGACAACAGTTGAGCCAGCGGGGAGGACATAGTTTTTAGTCACTGGAAATAAGATAACTTCAAATGGCAGTAGCTGTATCGATCTCATGTAGTACAATCTGTGATCGATCTCACACTAGAGGTGGCATTTCGGGATTTAGTCACGCACGCATTTAAAAAATAAATCCAGTTGTCGATAGATAGAAATTAAAAAAAGATTCACAAGTTCCCCAAGATTTATAAAACCGTTGAAAGAAGGCTGCTTACCAATCTTAACATCGCGATTCAGTTTCCTTGCGATGACAGGCACAGGTGGGTACAACCTCAATGATTCGAGGATGACCCTCTCGAGGTACTTCATTTTAAGAGTATCGGCGAAAGTAACTGGTCTATCAGAGTCACCGAAGATCTCGTACAACTCGTTGTAAACCTTCGCTTGGACTTCCCTGTAGATACCCAGAAGGCATAGAACGAAGCTAGAGCCAGCAGCAGTGGTGTCGTGACCCTGAAACATTTGTAATTTGTTTTGTTGACTTTCTCGTTGGATTTGTCTTGACAACCGTAGAGCGTAGGCTAAAGCCCTAGAGGACAAAAGTTAGGGTTTCAGAAGGCCAAAAACAAGGGGGCTATCTTGCTCGTTTAAAGGGTGCCTATGGCCATTTTTCTGCTCTTTCATCAGGCCTTCGACTCGACTTCATTAAATAGCCCTGTTGTTTTAAAAGCTGCAAATTTTCCCCAGCCACGCGTCAAATTAATCTCACCTCAAACATAATAGTATCCACCTCTTCTTTAATTTCGTGGTCAGTTAACTGATGGGTCCCGTTTTGAGCAGACTCAATCATGAGATCCAAGAAAGCAAGTCGTTTCTTCTCACCTTTGGAAAAAATAATTATTTATTCTTACGTCATCTTTCTACTTTACTACATAAGGATTAAATGCTACTACATCTACAGATTACAGGATACAAAAGATTAAGCGGCATCTATTACGTGATCTTAATTAAAAGGATTACAATTGCAGCTGGGATTGTAACTACACTAAAGTATGCGTTCTATGTTTGCGCTTCGCTTAGCTTATCTATCTCATGGCTTCCTGTTCAAATACTTCTTTCAAGTGCGAAGTTTCTTTCTAGTAATTTTCCAGATGTCAACGTGATGTGTGATTTAAATGTGCTAGAAGTCTTACAATCATTTTCTTACCAACATCATTTTCATCATTGAAGTCCAAGTCATCGCGGTAACCCTTGAACACCGTATCAGAAAGAGTTTTGTTATCAGTAGCAAGTATATTATCATCGTCAGTATTTCGTGTCAGCTCAGCTAATGTTGGTGGAATGAAACCTTTCGCTTTGTTTTCGAAGTACGTCTCTTTCTTGCTCTTTATTACCTGAAATTACGATTTAATTATTAACTGTTGCATTAAAATCTTGCATAAAAATGAAGATCTATTGTTTTGTAATAATTATTGTAATAGTCGATGGTCAAGGATTATTTACTGGTACTAATAACACTAATACTATGGGAAGAATTAATTGTAGTCTTTTAATTATTGTAAGATGTCTATTACAAAATGCGCAATAAAATTTGTAATCTGGATATAAGAATTGCGATCACGAACTAATTTATCCACTTATAGTAATAACGTTAAAATTATCTACAAACACGCGAGATGAATTCAAGCAGAAAAGTATTGTACGTACCTTATTAGTCAGCCCGTGAATAATACTTAGGAGTTTCTTCTGCTTTTCGAAAAATGACGTGAACTTGAAGATGGCATCAAAACGCAACCAGAACTTGTAATGCCTTTGGTGGATGATGTCGCACATCCTGGAAACATTGGAATAAATAAATACTATTTAAAAGAAAAGATGAAAGGAAACACTTTTTTTAGCCAGACCAGAACATAAAGGGTGTAAATAGACCTTTAACACATCCGAAAGGCACTTGTTCTCCCCATCTCTGCGATCATTTTTTGTTCTAGACCATATCTGGGAACCTTCTAGTTACGGAGATATTGGGGGTCAAAGTTCCAACTTTTTCACAAGTTTTTTTTTTTAAATACATGTTTTTAATGTCAGATTTTTACTTTACACACCTCCACGAGCCCCGTACTATTCAATCCATCCATCAGCACAATGCTTTGAGTGCTTTCCATCGAGTCCTACCGTAAAACGTGATTTTTCACCCCAAAAAAAAAAGTCGATTCCCAGAAATAATTTTTGCGTAATGTTACTTAGTTTGATGTACAGAATGCTTGGGTGACGGCTATGTGAAGGATCTGTTTACACCGTGTATTCTGCACAATAAACACAAGAGGTACAAGTAAAAAGAAAAGCGTGTGCCTCACGGCTGCGCCTAATAGACAGAGTTCAGCAAAACATGTCAGACCACTAGTGTCTGATGTGGTTCAAAATAAAAGTATGTTGAAGACACCGATGATGAGAAAACTTACTTCATAACAGCCATTGCATAGTCAAAACCAGATTCATCTTGAGTTTTTCTCGTTATTCCCATTGCAGTTTCTGAAAAAGGTTGAACAATACTAAGCTTAGACCAACCAAAATCCAGAATATTTCAGTGAAGCCTTCATAGAAATGTGGGGTAGTTATTGGGGAAAGTTCATTTCGGATTGGGAGTAGTGTTCAAATTCATATATTTTGTATCTTACCTAGCAAGATGTCGACAGTAGCTGTGCTCATGTAGTCGTGAACATCAAATGTTTTGCCCGTCTCTGCGCGCAATTTTTCAACGACATTCTTGCTGTTCTGGTTGAAAACTCCCACAAATGATTTCAAAATGTTTATGTGGAATGTCGGAGCTATCATTTTGCGGTGGGAACGCCATTTGGCACCTGTGGACAGTCAAATTTCAAGCATCTTTTCTTCAATGGCTGACGCTCTTAAATTTCATTACATGCGCAAGTAAGCACTTTGCGTAAGTATAAATAAAAGATTAGGCGGCAAATGAATTCAGAAACGTCGTTTCTCTTCTGAATCTAAATCTGAACGAGAGGTGATAAAATATCTTCAAGATGTAGACAGTAGGTATGTAATTTAAATAATAACTAAGTTTAAACTTATCTAACTGGTTAATTCACCACTCAGTGAACCCCACACAAAGACCTCGTATAATATATGTTCAAATACCTATGTATTTGCATGAAGGATATAATAAAAAAACCTGACTGTTTTCGGTTATGGCAGCTAATCTCGGTGTAGACTAAATCCAGCGCAAACACAGGAGCACTCTGTCTTCTCCCGCTAAGAAGAAAGAAGAAGAAGTAGGTATCTAAACTTTACCTGTGCTAATAAGTAGTCCTTCTCCTAGCCAAGGTTTAAAGAACCTATATTCAGGCGCTTTGTCAATGTGCACATTACTGTTCAATATGACCTCAATGTCGTCGGCATCGAGAAGGAATACTACCAGCTTGGAGCCAATCCAACCTCTTATTACTGTGCCGTACTCCTCAGCATATTCCAGAGCGATGTTTACTAATTCTGAAATAAAAATTTTGTGTGAGAAAAATGAAGCGGGCTCAAAACGTTTTGTAGTAGCAAAATGTCACAAGTAAGTGTTTATTGTTAACGTTGTTCAAGCAATCTTGATATAGCACACAGTAGAAAAACATACAGTGATGCCCTAGCAGCTTACATAGCAGTGCTAGCCTAGTGGTGTGACCATCGGAATGACAAGTCATAGGTCTCGAGTTCGAACCCAAGGCACGCACCTCTGATTTTTCGGATTCATGTGCGTATTGTATAATTATCACTTGCTTCGGTGAAGAATAAAAATCGTGAGGAAACCAGCATGCTTGAGAGATATTTCTTGACGGCTTGAAAAGCCAAGTGGGAGGCCCATGAGCGGTATAAAAACTTTGACACTAGGTTAGGCACTAACCACACGATAAAAAAGAACCCAGTGGAAAATAAAATATACAATTTTGTACAATAAGTGCGCCTGTATTTTGAAAAGCTTCCATTTTATTTCAGGTACGTATATGGTTTAGAATCAACAAGTTTTAAGAGATTACATTAGTAATACCTAGTTGGTACCATGGTAGTGAAAATACCTATTTCCATTATATGCAAATTATATTGAAAGACGCACGATGATTGCAAACAAATATTCTAATTTTGAATACAATTAGGTAGGTGTCGTCATGCTTTAATGCTGAGCAACAGTAATGCCAAAGTATCAAGTAGTAGGTATAGAGTAAGTAAAGTATCAAGTACTTACTTGATAGTAGCCACTATCCCTTACCATTGAAAAACAAATTGCGAATACATTACAGGGACTAATATTTTCCTCTGCATTGAAAAACACACCATACTATTTAAATTACGTCACTTCTTTCGGAAATTTATGATATCATCTACTTACGATCAGGTTTCTTCCCCAAAGCCAATAGAGCGTTTCCGAAAAACGGTACTGCCCCTGGTCCTGGCAGAAGATTGCCCAACTTAAAGAGTCTGGACTGCTGCTGCCATCTATGTATCAACCAGAGAACAGTTGAGACGAACACTAAGGGGTAGAATATAATCCGCGCGTAGTTCACAGGATTGGTGTCGTCGACGACGGACTCCATATTGCTGCAAAGAGATGTCATGTTTTAACCAGGAATGTTTAGTCGAAAATCACTTCAAACTAAGTATGTTGAACCGTCAACATAACTTGGTATAGGTACTTTTATTTTTTATTTATGTTCACAGTGAGTTATTCTACAATATCTTTATAAAACTTATTGAGAAGCAGTAGCACCACTCAGCACTTGTGTCAAATGCCATGATGCAAAAATCCTTATAGGGTTTGCTTTTATTTTCTATAGTAAAGGTTGGTAAATTTCAATTTGTATCTACTGAACTGACTAGGCTTCGTCTGGTCACAACTAATGGGAAAAACAATATGTACTTCAATACGAATTGAGGTATACTTTAATGCGATCGAGTAAGCCAATAACGACAAAGCTAAAAGGAAGGGTTATGATTATAGCTGTCTAGTACAACATTAAAATAAATCCAAATATTTGAAACCTCAAACCCAACTAGGATACACGTATCTGTATAAAACATAGGTTTAATAAATTTCTATAACTTCAATAAACGTTACATCCATGTGGTCTCGACCCCTGAACTAGGACATCCTGTATGACAGGGGTCGAGGTTTCTCCAGTTACATAGATGTGAAAGTGGAAGCTTAGACAGTGCTTATTGCAACTGCTATAGAAATTGACAAAAACTTAAGGTAATTGACAAAAACTTTCAGTAAAATTGAAGGAAAAAATAAAGGTATACAATTATAGAATAGAGATAGCGTGTGTGTGAGATGTATATTGATGGTAATGTGTGACTTCGGTAATACGGAAACGATTGAAAAACTTGGGACAACCGTCACACCACCCTACCTAACGCAAACACTCTTTTTTGTTTCTAAAAGTGATATAGGAGATCGGAGGCAGGTCACAGGAACCCCGCATTCCCCTTAAACTCAAGGCGAAGATTTATAAAACCATGGTTAGACCTGCTGTCTTGTATGGATCAGAATATTGGGCCACAAAAGGGATGAATGAAAGACAATAATTGCATGTGGCTGAGATGGGAAAGCTAAGGGGGATGGATGTGTGGTGCAACGCAAATGAATAAAATAAGGAATGAGTAGGTACATAAGAAGACGTCTGAAAGTGGCGCCGGCGACTGAAAAGTTGTGTGGTAATCGATTTATCGTGCTATAGACATTTTATGTGGAGTAATGAGGAAAATATAGTAAAGAAAATGTTGAGTTTGAAAGTAGATGGCTATAAGAGTAGAGGAACATCATAGAAACGATGGATGGACTGTGTGAAGGATTATATGGCTAGAGAGGAGGTGACTACTGAGATGACGAGTAATATGGAAGAAGAAGACATGCTGCACCAACCTCAAACAAATTGGGATAAGGGCAGGAGAATGATGACAGGAGATCGGATCGGAAATTACTTCTATAGCTAACAAAATAATTATAAGGTAACAGTGAAACGTAACGTACCCCAGGCAGCTGTCGTAACAATGGTCACACAATTTAAACGTATGTTAAACCCTGCTTTTCGATTAGTTAGTTTGAAATCGGTCTAGTTAGAATCACTTATTTGGCAATAATAATTGCAAATGATTTCATTCAACTAACATTTTCAGGCGTTGAATAAATTCGCTTTACATGTCCGTCGGTTTGTTCACATAGTTCCTTTTAAAATTCACAATGGACTTTGATTCAGTATTTAGAGAATATATTCCGAAAGGTTAACGTATAAGTATAATAAATAGCACATAATGTATTATGATGTCAACTTTTCATCAGGAATATTTTTTTTAGTAAGTCATTTGTACAAAAACCTAGAGAATATCGATTTACTATTTTATGTTACTGGCAGATCAAAATGAAAATGGATGGGTGCATTTAGTAGCCTAGAACGATTCGATATATTTAAAAGCAGTAGGCACGACAAAGTGAATTTCCCATATCCAATTATTGGATATGATTGGCTCATTTCGACAGGTAGCAAGCTTGATGAACTGATGATTTTTGAGGCCCAATTAAACATTTTGTCACTCACTCGCTTTGCTCACACTGAGTCAGCTGAGCTGATATACTAATATTACAGCACTCTATACGACTTAAATCGAGTCAGATATTAATTTACCCCAGTAAATTATTTTATGGCCACCATGTATATAATTACGAAAATAAGTAGGTACGTACCTGCGTAACAGGTCCTTACAAAACACCTCACAATACTGATTTTAGAGATTCACACACAAATCTTTTATATTATTAAGAGTAGGTACAAATTCAGATTTATTTTTGGGAAACGGTTATTGTATTGTCTTTGTTTCTTAAGAAAATTTAAATATATGAAAAAAAAAATGGAAATTCATGATTTTCAGAACACAATGAGTGTTACTTTTGCCCAGGAGATTCACATAGATCATTCGTCAATCTATACTAATATTATAACGAAGTAAAGATTGTAAGTTTGTGTGTTTGTTAGTTGTTTGTTTGGATGTACGGAGTAATCTTCGCAACTACTGATCCAATTCTGAAAATTCTTCCACTAATGGGAAACTACGTCATCGGAATGTCATTGGCTATATTTAAAATGTTCCCATGGGATGATTTCCGATCATAACGCGAAGCCGCGGGCAAAAGGTAGTATCTAGTAAAAGGCAAATCTATTGTATTTACGAGGGCATTTTATTTTTAGATTATGTCATTTATGAATATAGATAAGCTTGTCAAAGTAATCCTCTATACATGGTGGAAACGTTCACCGGGTCATCATTAATAACAAAATTTTTTTTTTGGTTAAAACTTTCAAACAAATGTGTGGGAACAGTTTTTTGTAATTTCTAACTATTTTAGTACTCCAATCTGGGTTGGTCTCATAGAAGTTTTTGATCAGTATTAAAAACAGGATCGATTGGCATCAAAAAATGTTTTGAGTAAAATGGCCATTTTCTTGCTAACTGTATTTTTTTTTGAAAATTTGTGATTTTTGATAAAAATTTCAAGAAAAATTATAGATAATCTCCTAAGACCATTTTCGTGTAGCTGTAAGGGTTAAGCTATCCAGGGCTCCGGGACTGTTCGAAAGAAATACCGTGGCCCTGGAACACAAAGGGCAAAAAAGGAACATGGATGGGTTTTAGTCAGTACAAGTCTGACACTCCCTTCCGCTCCACCCAGAGTGGTCATTTGATGATTTCCCATCCGAAAAAAAAAGGGTTAAGCTATCCACCCTGTATATCATTGCCAAAAGATTAGTATTTTTGTCGATGCTATGCAAGCAAAGGTCGTATTTGTTGATGTAAATTATATTCAGTATTTGGGAATTCCAATCAGTTGCTTAAATTTAATCGCATTCGTAATAATCACATACATTGTTGTAATAACTTTGTTGTGCCTGAAATGTATTGTTAGCAATTGACCTAAAGATTCTTCTTGCTATACTTAAAGTGACAGGCACTTAACGTTGTTCAAATTGTGGCAACGTATTGCGTTTTTTCTCAACAACTATTTTATATAATTAAACACGAAAACGTATTTCGGGTGTCCTAAAGCGATGGTGATTCGCAGATTTACCACATTATTTTACCAAAATATAGATCCCTCCCTCTCGACTCATATTAGCAGTAAGTACCTGGGCGACCAAGCTCTGCTCAGATGAAAATAGAAAACCGAATTTATCCAGACATGAGACCTAGATGGATTGATTTTTTGCCCCCGTAAATCCACTATATTCCAATATATTTTTTCGAAATCATTAAAACCGTTTTCGAGAACGTGATTACCCCATAGATTTCCTCAAGAGATAAAAATACACGTGCCATAGAAGTGTTATTCGACGTTTTGACGTCATGCAATAATTCAACTGAACTTTACTAAACTTTAACTAAATAAGCAGTTGGACTCATACATATTCGTATGTACTTTCCTTTCTTCTGAATACTTTGACTATATGTATTCGTAAATAATTATAATAATAATATTTTTTTATTTTTCGGACAACAATGATCCAAAGTGTTAATAAACAACAAAATAACTTATTACTAGTGTTAGTACTTAAACTACAATAGAGAACACATACAGACTAGATAGTATTGTGAAAAGGACAACCCCAAATTAATGTTAAAAGACCGTTGTTGTGTAAAGACCGTTTGGGAAACCTGTGTCATCATTACAATAAATCATCATCATCTACCTAGTTTTTTGCCAACTATGTTGTCAGGTTCGTCTAACTGAATGCAGCTGAAAACAAGTATCAGTCGTTATTTTCAAACATATTTTGTAAAAGTTTAATTTTTTTGCTTTTGAGAACATTATTTATTAGAGATTTATCTAGTTGACCTATTTAAGGAACAAATGGCAAGTATAATCAATCATTTAAATCGCATAGATTTAATATGCAATCATTGCTTTTGATTAGAAAATCAAATCAATATGGATGGAATATAAATCTATATATTTACACATATTTACATACATGACAACCGATGTCTGAATATTGAAGATATTGAAAAAAATAAATATGCGGGTCTTTACTAGAGCAACAGAAGCCAAACCAACAGTTTTTAGAATTTTTGTCTTTCTGTCTGTATGTTTGTACATACGCAAAAACTACTGCATGGATTTGAACGCAGTTTTTACCGCTCTACTGCTAGATGCTTAATTTAATATAAAGGCTTCATTAGATATAGTTTTACACCTCACAGGTGGCGCTGTGCGAAGCAAGGGCGTGTCGCTAGTTATATAATAAGTGAACATTTTTGGATTAGTTCCCTATGTACAAAGTAGGTACCTACTTAGTAATTATAGCTATACAAAGGTGGAGTGAAAGAATCAGAAATCTGTCTGTACACATAAGAAGAATAATACAGCAAGAATAATAAGTAATAAAGATAAAAAATAGCCTAATTATTTTAAAAAGAAACTAAGAACACATGACCCAGATTTAATTTCGTAAATAAGAGCGGTGTTTAATTACAACGATAAGACGAGACACTTTTTATTTCGATTTAATAAATTAACTAAGTAGGTAGGGACTTTTAGTTGCATTGCAACCTTACTTAGATTGAGAATCTCATGGAAAAACAAAGTTTTTTTTGGTTTTGTATCAAAACAACTTGTATTGTATGGGCACATAATGAACACAATGCTTTTGAAACTAATTAAATAACACTTATTTATAATCCATGCATTTCACAAACCAACACAAATCAATCATATCACAAAAAACAACACAGGAAAATGAATAAAATTAGAAACCTTACGTCAATCGCAAGTCGAACGTAGTCAAAAGATGGTTGACGATACATTTTCCTAAAACTAAAATGCCGTAACCCAGTGTAATACCAATCTCACGCATGGCCTTAGGTAATGAAGATTAGAAACTCAATGATAGCATCGGCAGAGGTAATACCTCTGCTAGGTGCTTAGATTCTCGGTGCTTGTTTCCATCATCGTATGGTCCATCGGATCTGACTTATTTTACAACATAACTTCACGCCTGTAATCCCCGAAGGATGAAAAGAGATGTACGTAATAGTACACCTACATTTTGTCGGTTATGTTTAAGTCTCATGTAAAAAGGGGCGAGCGTATAGCCATCAACCGGGCACAAATCCAGACGCCGTGGCTGCTACAGATAATTTCCTGATGGAATAACCCAATAACAGTTTGTCCGACCTGGGAATCGAATCAAGGACCTCATGCTCAGCAGTTTCGCTTGCGGCTAACGACGCAGTCTGACTTATTTATGTCAGCGTAAAAACGTCGACATGGGTTACATCACATAACTCATAATATCTCCTAAACAGGAGGCCCGGTTCTCATCAAAGTTGAGACAGGACGACTGGAGCGAGGAGATGCGGATGAGAAACACAATGAGGATTTACTTTTTTCAGTTTGAATCGACTATTGCTCATGTTACGAGATATTTAACGACGGCATGTTAAGCCAAGTCGGAGGCCCTTGGGCGGCATAAAATCTCTGACACCAGGTTAGGCACTAACCACACGAAAAAGGATAATAATTAATCGATTTCCACTCGTCTCAACCATGAATTCGTGGAAACCGGGCGTGAAGGGCTTGTGACCATCAAAACATGACTAAACTATTTTTTCAATGATCTGTCGAGATGACTCCTATGGGTCACCATCGAAAACTGCAGTAGTGTGTGATGTTGTCTCTTTGCCACTTATGACGTCTGGCTGAGTTATTGCGGAGATGGAAAGCGTATCTCTGTGTTATTGTGGGATTCAGTCTGAGATCAGTGCCTTCAGAGAACCCCTAAACCCACAGGATTTCTACAGCGTCTTTAAATTATTTTGTTTGAGCCAGCCAGGGCGAGGTCATAAGTGTATTGGAACCTTAGCTATGTTCAATAGTAGGTTGGTCATTGGAATATATGGTGAAGAAAATGGGCGCCAAAACACTCCCCTGGGGCAGGCCTTTCTTATGTAATCTCCATCTGCTTTTTTTGCGAGTTTAAAAGAACTTGTTATTGTTTATTACGCAGCGTCTCACCCAGTACCAGGATCATGACCCTGGTCATCGATCATGCCATATAGTTTTGCTAATAGTCGCTTAATATTAACAGTATCATACGCCGCTGACAAGTCGACGAGAATCACACAAATAATTCGAACGTGAAGCACAAGAAAGAGATAGGGGAGTTCTTTAGGTGGTCCAGACAACCCGAAGGACTATTGAAGATGAAGGTGCAGTACGGGATCAACAAAATATTACATTTTATACTGATATGCCAGTGACACGAAGAAGAGATTTTTTCAATTACCTTTACTTTAACTTTGATGAGTATCATAGGTAGAATTCCGTGGGTTAGGATAGAATCGTTTGGCTAGGCTGAGCCAGCAGTGGGTCCAACAGGAGGGATAATAATGGGTGTTATTCGCTAGGGTTTGTAGATAGATAAAATTACAATTCATCTTTCTGTTGGTTTCTCTTACTGCGTATTCGTTTTATAGTTAAGCTTAATTTACAACTGAAAGTTCATATAACAAATGTGTGCGTGTGTGTGTGTGTAGTAGTTACAAAATACTTGAGTATCAGTGATGCACCGGTATATATCGGTCAATTCGATTGTACTCAGGCTATAATGATAAGCGAGATAATAAATTGTGAGTAAGTAAGTAACATTAGTTTATCATCATAGCCCTAATCGTATTGGTCCATTAATGGATTATTGGTAAATACATCCTCTAATGTACAAATATTATGATAAGAAGGGCTATACTATGCGCTTCGGCTGTATAGGGTGGTATGACATTTTGATAACGAGTATTTATTTTGACAAAGTTTAATATTCGAAAGGAAAAGAAAGTGGCTAATAATAGCAACTGCCTATACGATAACCTATCCATGTAAAATTGATTATTACTGAAAATTGAATTTATTCGTATTTTTTAGGTATCCGTTAATTTTGTGTGAGTCCTTTATTCTATAAATAATGCCCACAACAACATACTATAAGTTTGTTAATGGAGCTCAGGGCTTTTGATCAAATTTAGGATTACGATCATTACAGTATATAGACAACATTTCAGCATAATCCTTCAGGAAATCCAGGGTTCATTGTGAACTAGCTCACAAGCAACAAGCAACTAGCTCACTTGGTATGTAGAATCTATACCAATTCAATATAATACCCACAACTGCTGTGATAACCTGATTCACACACGAGAGGAATTTATTAATTATTAGGTTGTTTGTCGAAATATGTGGCATCGATAGCACGTATTCTAAAGTTCGTAGTTTTTTCCTAGAATCTAATGTCTTTAAAAGCTTTATATTTAATTTTCGTGTCACAACACCGTTTTAATATACAACTGCCTACAATGTGCTAGTTATCATGATGCATCTGACAGTGAAAAGGTTCCCTTCTCTTTCAATGCAACTCAAGTTCATGTTTACCGAAAAACCAGTTTTATAACAAGTTTTAATTCCAAATCTCGCCGTGCAGTGTAATTATAGTTTTCGTAACAAAAATACTAATGTCATTACACGACAGAGCGACGGTTAACTTGAGTGGGTGATAAGATAAAGTACAATCTCCAAAGCGTTCGGAGGTTCATAAAGTCGTTGTTTCGAATCAAGTGTGATGCAGTGACACGGAAACATTCAGAGATGGGTGACGGTACTGTGCCAGAATTGGAGAAAATCCATAAAAATGGACTGGACAATGGGAAGGAGTTTAGTGAATCTAAAGATGAATACCTCAATAATGACCAACGGGCCCCGTTTAGAAGACAGGTGTGTGTTAAAAGCTATCCAAATAAGTGTTAAATTAACAAACAAATTATTTTTGAATAAAAAATAATATGTGCACGCAGGTGACGTATTACACGTTTTTCTCTATTAACAATGGACACAGGTTTGATATATTTTTGTGTAATTACTTCTTAAATTAGTTAACCCTCACCTACATCGTAGCTTGAACAGATTATCGACCGGATCTTCTAGTGTATTGATTTCCTCAAGGCATATTATCAGTTAACTGCTTCCCTCCCGGTTATTATAGTAATTTCATGAATATTTTCGTAAACGTTACGAATTAGAATTAGCTACATCGTTGCTTGATAGTGTGCTTATTGGAGCATATCATTAAGGTGGTTTTTAGAATGAAGTTATTAATTAAATAAATATTTGAAACTACCTGTTACTATAAACTTTTTTGAAATAAGGTTTAATTTGCAATGAATAATATTTAGTATCTGCAGGGTGCTAAATATTGTTGTTAATGGAATGTCGTTGTCAGTTTAATTTAATTACGAGTTCGGTTAAATATAATCTCAATTAAAAAAGAAACAGGTAGGTAGTTCAATGAAGTTAACCAACTATTTATTGTGCATAAGACACCTATTATGGAGTTGAATCATGTTCTGCAAAAAAATAACACGCAAA
Organism: Noctua comes; assembly: GCA_963082995.1. Classification (NCBI taxonomy): domain Eukaryota; kingdom Metazoa; phylum Arthropoda; class Insecta; order Lepidoptera; family Noctuidae; genus Noctua; species Noctua comes. The sequence goes on from OY720271.1 coordinate 6,914,403, forward strand.
TGTCAAAGTTTGTTGTTTCCTTTTTTTAAAATAAAACGTGAATGGCAACTACTTTGTTTCGTAAACACTTTAATATATGTTTTTTTTCCTATGTCGGAGGAGTGTCATATTACAAATTAATAATAAAGAACACGATTTTAATAACAACGCAGAATACAAATATTCATTTTGAGTTCAATTAATTATTCCATTAGTCATATTTAAAAAAAAAAATACACTTTCGTAGTACATTATTCATTCATAATGTAGGCTCGATTTCAAAACATATGAGATGTTGAGGACCGGTATGTCCTTTACATTCATTTCATTTACAAAGTTAGAAATTAAACTACCAACGTATGTAAGTGTTATGTAAATAGACGTGTCTGTGTTTAATTACATATACAAGGATACGGTATAAGCGGAATTAAAATATATTTTGACACAAATTTTGCATGAAAGCAGGTTTTTTTTTGCATATTATGAAGTTATAAACGACCGAATATAGCTATCGCATTGAGTTTAGTGTATTTTAATGATCAACTAAGCCTTAAACCAAGTCCAAGGCCCAAGTCTGCTATTTTTATAAATTCGTCATTCCAACACGACCCCATTGTCATTTTGCTAAAAGTTCGTAATCTGCTAAATTCGTAATGGTTGATCATTGGTCGGTCAATGGTCTCGTAACAGAATTGTGTTATAATGACTTTGTCGTATTGCTATTATTATAAAACCCGTTAGTAGAAATGATTTCCGAGAAACTAATACTAAAGAACATTTATTCATGCCAGATTTCATTTATGTATACTTTTACATATTATTTATTATTTATCAGATTACCATTCTATGCCATTTCTTTCAATGGAGTGTCAGTGGGTGAACATTGGAAAGTCATAATGACGCCATTGTATTAGTAGATTACCAAATTTGTCATAATCAACAATTATAAACGACATTAAGCCCGCTTTTGTGCAGTCTTGTTACTTGTGCATAAAGTTTCAATAAATAAATAAAATCAATGATAGGTAGACCGTTCTGACAAAATTGTAATAGTAGACTTGAGGCCCTGCTTATGGTTCAAATAGTAACCCTGAAACTACAAATCTTCTTATAGTCAGGGAGTGAAGAAGGAACTTTCTTACATAGTCATTTTCAGTACAGACCTACATTAGTACTGGAAATAACTGCCGATATCCAGTTTGTAAAAGAATCTAGGTATTTCATTAAAATGTAAAATTCAGTGATGGATAACACGCAGCCAATGGACTCCAGCCAAGCCTCCTAGAATTTAATTATTACACAATACAATAGATCTTTGGTTTTGAGAGTAAAAATAAAAAAGTGTGTAGAAGTTTATTATAGAAAATTTGGTATTATAACCAAATTAAAATAAATAGAACAGTTAGCACAAATATAATTATCAGCCTTAGAATTCAGTATTTGTATGTATAATTTTAAACTAGTTTAAACAATTCTACATTTTAGTCGTCAAAAAGATTAGGTACCCTGGGCAATAATTCTTGAGACAGTCATGATAATAAAATGAAAGCCATAATTTTGTAATCTAAAGCACTATAGTCGTATTATCTCGTATCTTAAGTCTGCTGACACTTTTTATCCCCGTATTGCACGCTTGCACGTGAGAAACTTGCCAAAAAAGATGGAAGTGTGAATTGATTTACGTTAAAAATTTAAGAGAATTTTGTAGTAAAATTATCATAACTTTTTAAACGGGCGTATCATGTTTCAAATTACTTAGAATATGAACATATCTACTTAATTAATCTTAAATTCATTCACAGACGGACAACACATAGCTTTAAATAGACACATGGAATGTTGTGTCACAAAACTTCCTTAAATAAACGAAAATGATCAGAAAGGAAGGATTTTTGCAAATTCATTCTACTATATTATACTATTTCACATCTATAAACGGGATTAGGAGAGGATGAAAATTTGTGTGAATGTTGGCATTACCCATCGCCATTTTTGGCGATGGGTAATGCCATCGGAAAGAATAAAAAATGTCAAAATCTGAGCAGGTTAAGCTGAGGCAAGTTTGTTTTATTAGAAGCTGCGTCGATACAATGCACTTGCATACTTCCTGCCTCACTATCAGAATATTGTTGATGTTCCACATCATTATTATAATCATGTATTGTTTACATACTACTAGATAGTGATAGGTTACACGTGCATGTGCTAGATTGTGCGTAAAGTTCGCTACAGCTGTTCTGTTACAATGTAGTTTGTTTCCACCAATAGTAAATCATTGTTACGATTTATTGTAAAATGAGTCTAATAATAAATCATTTGCAAGAGAATCTGTATTTTTAGGAAGGCATTACTTAAAAGTGTAATCTGGGAATAAATAGCCGTAGTATATTTCCATAGCCACCACGAGGCATACTTTAAAATGATAAATTTTTCATGTTGTTAACATCTGACCTAATGTATTGCGCAACATGCCTATCACAATAGTTTCCGGATAAATCAAGTTTATTCAGATCATTTGCTTATCTGTCAACAAAAACATAGTATAACTATTCGCACAAACTTCGATTTAGTCAAGCAAGACTATGATTAAAATGTTAAAATATTGCGAAACAGGGTTTTAACTCGTATTTTGTTTACAGGCAGTCATCTCATTCGGAGTGTTCATGCTCACTCTCGGCGCTGGCGCCACATCGGGCATCTCCGCCATCTTAATACCACAACTGAAGAATGCCAAAGGAAAGCATGCCTTCTCCGTAGAACTGGTATCTTGGGTAGGTACGTGTATACCTCGACTGTGACCAAGCATTTTTTGAGTTTGCTTACGACATTCATACGATATTCACTCTTTTGTTCTTTTATCTTTCAGCCGCTATATCATCCTTGGCCCTGTTCTTCGGTAACCTGATGTCGGGTTATTTAATGGATAGACTAGGAAGACGACTGTCTACCTTATTACTGGCAGTAACATTTGTAGTTGGATGGCTGATCATTGGGTTTTCAAACGACCTGATGTATTTAATATTAATAGGAAGATTCATCACAGGTCTGTGCCAAGGATGGCTTGGGCCTCTCGGACCAGTCTACGTGGGAGAAATTAGTTCACCAGCTTACAGAGGACTATTCTTAGCTGCACTATCTTTGGGGATCGCAGTTGGTGTGTTCTTGTCACATTTATTCGGTACTTTCCTTCACTGGAGTTTAGCTTCCTTACTTTGTGGATTTTTCCCTCTGTTTGGTGGCCTCATACTTTACTACGCTCCAGAGTCACCATCTTGGCTAGCATCCAGAAAGAGAATCGACGAATGCATTATCTCCTACCAATGGTACAGAGGAAACAGTGTAGCCATGAAAACAGAACTGGATAAAATGATTGCAGATCTTTCATCCAAAGAAAAGAATCTGAGTAAAATGCAAACTTTAGCCGCAAATATCAAAAAGCCTGAATTTTACAAACCATTGGGAATTATGACGACATTCTTCGTTATAACGCAACTTTCTGGAGTCAACGTTATTTGTGCGTACACAACAGATATGATGGAGACACTCATTGGAAGTGGTTCGACTAGATCTTACACCTACGCCGCCATGTTGAGTATAGACGTGTTGCGATGCGTGTCGCTGGGGGCTGCTTGTATAATGCTCAGGAAATCCGGTAGAAGACCGATGGCGATATTCAGTGGTGTCTTCACAGCTTTATCTCTAATAGCGTTAGCTTTGTATCTATATCTTTACAGCTCTGGTGTCGTCCATCACATGTCGCCATTTATTTCATTAGGACTTATGGCATTCTATATTATCGTTTCTAATTTGGGAATTTGTCCATTACCGTGGAACATGGTAGGAGAACTGTTCGCTGTAGAAACAAAGGGCTTATGTTCGGGTATCAGTGTTATGATGACGTCTGTGGCCTTCTTCGCCGTAGTTAAGACAGCACCCGCCATGTTCATTAGTATAGGTCACCATGGAACGTATCTCTTCTACGGCTTATCTACTTTGTTTGGTACCGTATTCTTATTCTTCTGTTTGCCTGAAACAAAAGACAAAACGTTGCTGCAAATAGAAGAACATTTCAGGTATGGCAAGAAAAATGATAGCAAAGAAGTAGATATTTAAATAGAGCTTAGTACATCAATAGATGACTGTTTAGATTGTTATCTTAACGAATTTGTAACTGATCTCTTAGGTGACGTTATGACGTGATTGCGTAAGTCCTAAGGTTATAGATGTCAGTTTCAATGACCGATCAATGGAGCCGTATTTATTTTTATCATTGGAGTTGTGTTAAAACAAAGTATTTTGTTAAATATGTATGTGGAATGTACAATTTATTTTGTAAATTATAACTGGGTGCGTGTTATAAAGAAGGAACAAATGTATGAGTATGTATTTATGTGATTTAGGTAACCTAGTTAGATATGATAGTGCCACGGAGTTACAGTATAATTGATTGAAATTGGCCATAGCATAGTTTAAATGTTTAATGCCGATAGCACGGCGATAGCCCGGTACATTAAACATAAGATATTGCATAAATTACATCAGTAAAACAACTTAACTATAATTTATTAAATAGAAGATTTTATGAATGGAATTTATGACTGTATTAATTCTTGAATCCCATTTGTGATGTAAGTTTAAGGTTGTACTTATTCTATAAGAGTCAAAATAGAAAACCGATATTAAATATTAGTTTTATTAAAATGACCTTGTTGTTATTATTGTTTATTGAGCAACTGCTATAATTAGGAACGCACCAATCAATTACGAGTATAATTTATGGTCATGCATGTGTGTCAAGAACATATTTCCTCTGTGGCGTAGAAGTCAAATATGGTTCTTTTTATAAGTGATGAACCCCGATTTTTACTCCATTTTAAATTGGGACATGTATCAAACAAATTTAGTTAATAATAATAATAAAAAACAAGTCGTTACTTTGCAGAAATCAATGACATTAAATGTTATGCTAAATTATGGGAAAAAATGCAAATTCGTGATTTTTTTGGGGAATTATAACTGCATATTTTGCATTGCAACGTTTTGGTATTCTTGTTTAGTAATTTATTTATTTTAGAATGAAAGGATTCCAAAACATTTGTTGTGCGATCGCGTTCTACAAACAAGGTGAATATTTTAGGTGAATGAATTTTGAACCAAAACGTTTCGAATTAGCTTACTTTCTTTTCACCATACCACCAGGGGTATGGTGGGTCCGCAATGATATTTTGCATAACACTTAATCTAGATTATAAACTGAGGTTAATATCATATTTTAGTCCTGCATAGATTACCGAGTAAAACTCTCAGTTTTTACATAATTACACTTGGCATAACATACATAACAACGTCGTTATTCTCCTATCCTTATTCCAATTTATTTGAGGTCGGTGCAGCACGTCTTCATCATCCATTCTCATCCCTTTCTAGCCATATCATCTTTCACACAGTCCATCCATCAGTAGCGAAGGGTCATTTTTTGTAAAAGGTAAGCCGGAGTACATAATCTTTAATGTGATTATATTATTTGTCTATAGAATACTGACTGTGCCATTTAAAAGGGAAGCCGGTAGGAATCGAGTTGTAAGGAACCTTCGCCACTGCCATCCATTGTTTCTTTGGTTTTCGCCTACTGTTAGAGCCATCCACATAGTACACATACTCATAACTTTCCCCACGATACCAATTTTCCTCATTTCACAGTTTTTAATAGTACTTAGTAATAGTAGGAAACGTAGGTATGCCAATTAACATTATTTGTATAAATTTTGCAACATGATTCAGTTACATTTCACAACATTTTGTTAAATATTTGCTGGTTGAGTTATACCGAGTGTTGGCAAGATCTTTTCCTTTAGGTATGGTATTAAAAACGGACAAATTGGTGTTTTATATTAAAATCCATTAATGGATTTTGGTCGTTTGGACGTTGTCACCGATCTCAGATCTGTCCTCGCGACCTTGTTTTTATTGGGTGTTTTGACTCAGTGGCTTTTAGTTTCAATAGAAACAAAATAAGTTTAAATAATTTTGGTGCCTTCACATTGAGAGCAGGTCGTGCGTAGGTGGGCACGCCGCAGGAAACCTGCACTACATTCTTGGCGAAAATATAATGGAAATGTGTATAACATACAAACTAGTTATATGTATATTGGGTCATCCTTCTTTCTAATATCTATGGGGTCTTTTGGTATCTTTATGCTGCAACAAATTCAGCATATTTATGTTCTTAGCAGCTCCTACGTGTGTCTACGCAACGTTTATGTAGCTGCAACGCCTACGCTGTTAAAAATTATCCCCATAGGCGAAAGTAAAAAAACCTCCAAGTTTTCTTCATTTTTTCCCGTTTTTATCAAGTGTTCATCTCTCGTCATTAATACGTAAAACACCAACAGTCTGATATAAAATATTTTCAGTACAAACAAATGATAACTACGGTATCATTTCCCGTAATGTTGCGTATCTCATTGTGACGCTCGAAATTGGCTTAATGTGCTTAACTAACAAGCCAAATATCGATAGATGCAGTAAAAACGTAATATACACTTTTATGACACTTTGACAGGTACCTACAAGATATTTATATTTTTAGTCTAGATAGTGGTACAGGAAAAGTAGTCATATTTATATATTTATATATGTCATTTTATATTATCATTATATTTTATTTCTATAAAATTATTCACCTCTTTGACCTTTCCTTGTCCCATTGTTTGGGTTTCCACACATTCTGCGACAAGACAATCTCAGGTATTCGATCCAGAGCACACAACAAACGAGCACGATTAGAATTCCACAAGCGCACACTAAGAGAGGGACTGATAGAAAATGTCGATGGTTTAAAAAAAGTTAGAGGTGGCGCAGGAGAAGAGCACCTGGAAGGATATACCTAAAACCAGGTCTTGGGTGACCAGTTCAGGCAAATCATCATCTGCCTAGCCTTTACTCAACTATATTGGGGTCGGCTTCCAGTTTAACCGGATGCAGCTGAATACCAGTATTTTACATGGAGCGACTGCCTATCGGACCTCCACAACCCAGTTAGTACTGGGTAATACGATACCCCTTGGTAATACTGGTTGTCAAACTTTTTGGGCCACTGACTGCCTAACGACTGTCAAAGATCTACAAATGACACCCGGGACCGACGGCTTAACGTGCTTTCCGAGGCACGGAGGAAACTCGGTATGTAATGAGCGGTCATCCATCCACAGACCAACCTAGGCAAGCACGGCTTAATCTAAAGATCGACCCGAGCGGCTGTTATTATTTAGCCACGAGCTCCTCTATCCGACCAGTTCAGGCAAATGAGCTTGAATAATTTCTCTCTTGATAACTATTGTCTCTCCTTTGTTTCGGTAGGAACCCAAATTGTATTTTTAGGGTTTTGTACCTCAGTCGGCAAAAACAGAACCCTTATAGGATCATTAATTTGTTGTCCGTCGGCCGTTAGTGACCCTTTTTCTCTGGAACGCGTGGAGGCATCAAGCTGAAATTAATATCAAATACTTTTGCCTGCTATCCTTTGGAGCAGTGAAATCAAACTTGTGAGCCAACGTGATTAAAAGATATGACCGTTTATGACGCATATTTGGCGATTTCACAAGGGAATCTAAATCTATACAGTAGGTACTTCTCGTTGACTCAGAATCATGAAATTTGGCAAGAAGCAATGTCTTACAGCACATGTAAAGGAAAACATCTGAAAACCGTAAATCTATACATATAATAAAATCGTAGACTTTCCGTGTCTGTACATTACATATTTTTACAAAAAAATCACTGGAAGGTGCTAGAAATAAGTAGTAGAAAGTAAAAAAATATTTTTTAAAATTTTTGTCTGTTTGTCGGTTTGTCGGTTTGTCTGTTCGTTTGTGCGCGCATCACGTAAAAACCCCTCATTGTATTCAAAATCGAAATATTACAAAATAAGAAGCATTGTTCTGGGTATTTTTTAGCGTTTATTTCATCAAAATCGACCAACAGACGCAAAATATATTAATAGTTAAAATTTAGTTGGTAACCTCATGCGCGATTTCTATGATAAAAATAATTTACGTAAGTAGGTTTTATTTTCGCCAATTGTGAACCAATTTTGATGATTCTTTTTTTGTTTGGAAGAATATTATTCCACGATGGTCCCATTTTTTATTTGGTGAAGATCTGATGGTGATCTTCGGAGATATCAATGGAACTCTTCAATAATAGACAGCAAATCTGTCGTGATTGCTGCAATCGCTTGGATGTTTATTGTTTACACATCACCATAACATAATATCACGCCTGTATGCTCTGAGGGGCTACGCAGATGTGTACAGTGCACCCACATTTTGATAATTAGGTATGCCCAGTTCCATTTTTTTGGGGCTAAGCCTATTACCATGACATGTATTGTTAACGGTTATCTAATGTTTCACCAAAACTTCTTTGATAATTTTTAACCGACTTCAAAAAAGGAGGAGGTTCTACGTTCGACTGTATGTATTTTTAATGTACACCGATTTCTCCGCCGATCGTCGACCGATTTTGAAAATTCTTTTTTTATTCGAAAGTCTATCCTCCTGAGGTGGTCCCATTGTCATGAAGTCAGAATCTGATGATGGGGTCCCAGGAAAATTAAGGGCAACCCTCAAATTTTATGAGCATTGATTGATACAGTATACTTCCCATGTGGTCCCATGGTCATCAGCTCAGGATCTGATGTTGGGATCCTGGAGAAATCAAGGGAATTATCTAAATTGTATAGGCACACATACTCGCAGGCATTATGCCTGGTAATCATCATTGTGTGTAAGTTCAGCGATACCTTTGCCAATAGAGAACCTATTTCAATGATTTCTTTTTTATTTGGAAGAATATTATTCGGCGGCGCTGGCCAATTTGGTGAAGATCTGATGCTGATCTTCGGAGATATAGGTATAATGGAACTCAACAAAATTAGGCAGCAAATCTGCTGTGATTGCTGCAATCGCTTAGATGTTTATTGTTTACACAATATCCTAACATAACGCCTGTATGCTCCGAGGGTGTACACAGATGTGTGCAGTATAACCAGATTTGTTTATTTTTTTGACAATATAAAATAAATGCATAGCAAATATTAATTGTATAGCATATTACAACTAAAAATGGAACAATAAAAAACTTTTTTGCAAAAAATAAAACCGCCTTCAAAAACACAAAAAAGTGAAAAATAACTTTAGCTTCAGAAGTCGGTGACTTTGTTTGTTTGATACAGTTTTTGTTTCCTTTTGTCTTTACTCTTTGCACTAAAAATTTGGTACTGAAAGAGAGGTTTAATTATAAGAAATCTATCTAAATATATGAAAGCGAAAGGTCGAAAACCGCTTGACGTATAAAGATGAAATTTGGCAGGCAGGTAGTTTATAGTTAGTAGACGTCCGCTAAAAATGCATTTTACGACAGGGCCGGATTAAGGAGGTCTAAGGGCTCTCGCAAGTTTGTATGAAAGTCCTTCATTTTGTGTGCTATAAACTTGAAATTTGGCAGGAAGGTAGTTAATAGTTAGTAGACGTTCGCTAAGAACGGATTTTGCAACAGGGCCGGATTAAGGAGATCTAAGGGCTCTCGCAAGTTTGTATGTAAGTCCGTCATTTTTTGTGCTACAAACCTAAAATTTGGCAGGGAAGTACTTTATAGTTAGTAGACGTTCGCTTAGAACGGATTTTGCGAGGTTAAGGAGGACTAAGGGCTCGCAAGTTTGGATGAAAGTCCTTAACTTTTTGTGCTCCAAACTTGGTATTATTTGGCAGTGAGGTAGTTTATAGTTAGTAGACGTTCGCTAAGAACGGATTTTGCGACAGGGCCGAATTAAAGAGGTCTAAGGGCTCTCGCAAAAAGTCATTTAATGTTGTTTATAGAACGGTATTAGAATAAAAAGCGCTAAACAAGGTTCACTTTGAAAAAAAGTTGTATAGTGCCAAAATACACCGATTTTTGAAGCCATATCGTCGCCTCAACGCCATTTAATTTTGTTTCGGACCTCTGCCGCCCAGAATTACAGCACCCAACGACGCCTTTTGTAGTCATAAGTACATTATCACCTTTTGATCAGGCAGTCAGTTCTCACACATAACATAACGTCACGCCTTAAAGCCCCGAAGGTTTGGGCAGACCTGTACCTAATCGTACACACACATTTCGCCAGTTATATTGACGTCCCATGTAGTAGGGGGTGAGCCTATTGCCATCAACCGGGCACAAATCCATATTCGCGCCAAATATCACCCAATCTCATTTTGATAAATCCCACGTGAGATTAGGAGGGAGATGAGGGGGTCAAGCCAAATCTCACGACATCCCACCAGGGGGGTCGAAAAATCGCCTCACGTAATTAATGGATGCCCCCTAAAACAAGCATCTCCTTGCTTAAAAGGTGATCTTCCAAATCATGTGTGTGATAACTTTATGTAATTGAAATAAACATTTTTTTTAACACTGCCCGACCCGGGAATCGGTCCCCACGCTTAGTAGTCGCGCTTGCGACCACTAGACCAACGTGGCAGTCTCACACATGCACACCAAAATTTCCACGCGAACGAAGTCGCGGGCAACAGCTAGTATATAATAAATACTTACAAGTTTAGGTATACGAAATCCTCGGTGCCTGAGTTCAACTCGCACTTGACCGGTTTTACTTTTAAGAAACCAACGCGGCAACGCAAACAAAATTCTTTCTAGATCACTGAGGTGGCTGACCCTTCCGGATTCAGGTAGAATATTTGAGATCAGTCCTTTTAGGTTTTAATGTGTAAGGGGATCCTCAGACGGCGGGTCAAAGATACTATAATAAAGTTGATCATATTAGTGTAGGAGGTGGAACACACTTCTTCGGATTCGGTTCGGCAATATTTCATCATCATCTGCCTAGCCTTTTCCCAACTGTATTGGGGTCGCCTTCCAGTCTAACCGGATGCAGCTGAATACCAGTATTTTACATGGGGCGACTGCCTATCTGACCTCCACAACCCAGTTAGTACTGGGTAATACGATACCCCTTGGTAAGACTGGTTGTCAGACTTTTGGGCCACCGACTACCTAACGACTGTCAAAGATCTACAAATGACAGCCGGGACCAACGGCTTAACGTACTTTCCGAGGCACGGAGGAAACTCGGTATGTAATGGGCGGTCACCCATCCACAGACCAACCTAGGCAAGCACGGCTTAACCTAAAGATCGATCCGAGCGGCTGTTATTATTTAGCCACGAGCTCCTCGGTTCGGCAATATTTGTTGAACAAAAAATTTAATCTTATCGGTCGTGTCGGAGAACAGTGGTGGCCCAGTGGTGGCAGCCCTGACTTACGAGCAGTAAGACGTAGGTTCGAACCCAGGCAGGCAGCATTACTTCGTGTAATTTATTTCATCACCACTGCTCTCAAAAACGGTGAGAGAAAACATTGTGTGGAAACCGGCATGTCTTAGAACCAACATTCGAAGACGTGTGTGTGACATCTACCAGCCCGCACTTTGCCCGCGTGGTGGGTTGTTGCCCATTCTCTCTCAAAGCGAGGAGGCCTGTGTTTCAGCAGTGGGGGAACATTATAGGCTAATTATGCTAGAATCGTAAATATCGAACGAATCATCTTTGGCTCGGCTCGTTACAATCCGAGCTAAGTCGAACGGCCTTTTTTTGACCGAACGTCTATTTTAATAAATTCCACGGCATATCTATGCAGAATCATGACGACCCCAACCTCGTATATAAATCTTTGAACTTAACTTTTTATCAGTGTTCTAGGAAAAAACAATTGTTATGGTTAGGTTTAATTACGACGTGATCTAAAAAAAATAAATGATAAAATCACGTCTCCATTCAGTGGTATTTTCCTATATTTCATATCAATGTTGATCTTGCTCCCCAAGAATCACAATAGGCACATAACACCAATTATATTGTTATGACGAAAAATCTTACTCGATCAAGAGTCGGGTCAAAATAAAATACACTCAGCGGTACAGAAAGTGGGCAAAGCACTAAACTCGGCAACTTGAATAAGTTTAGTTGGTTCACAAATCCCAGATTAGTGTTTGGACCACTTTCCGTGCCGCTGAGTGTCTTTCTGTTGGTTAGAATGTTGTGATAAAACAGTAAATACCAGCCTGGTGATTACAAAAGTAACACGATTAAACATGACATGGACACATAACACACATTACTATTAATTGCTACTACTTTCTACCTACAAAGCGGAAAAAATGAATTGTTGTAAGACGTTTACTAGAAGGGTGTCCATCCGCACCATGAAATAAAAACAGTAGGTCAATTTCACGGTCCGTTAACTCTTAACTGACGTTTAGTCTGACACAAGTGGCACGCGTCTCCTACATAAATTATCGATTCTTCCTGTCTGACACGTGGTCTAAGAGACCAAGATTCGCTACATCTGTGGAGATTTTTTCCAAATCCAAGTTCCCACGTTGGTACGCGACATGTTTGGGCACAAAAAACAACCAGGAACACATCTGGAGACTGGTAAGTCTATTTATAGTAGACTTGAGTGTTTATGAAGTAAAGTGTGAGGAACTTGTTAATGAACATGTGCGGTGACGGTAACGACGTATCTATATTCGATTGATGGTTCCAAGTTCCGAATTCAAATGTAGATTAACTACTTATAAGTTTGTTAGGCATTATGTTCCGTTCTTCATTTGAATAACCAGCCAATAACAAGAGCAACCCTACCGTTACCGAAAATTTAAAATAAAGCATGCATCAACAAATTGCCTTTATTTTCATGTCAAGTGGTTCCTGTGCTTTAGTTTACTTTATCCCGTTCTGTTCTACTTGCATATCATATCATCGGCTCTAAAGGGCACGATGGAATCCGAGCGGAACGAATATTTTAATAATTTACAATAGGACACGTGGCTGAGCGGAAACCATGCACGTGCTATCAATTAGAAGTGGAATAGATAGAAAAAAACTTGACTAGAATTTTATTGAACCCTTCGAAGTGGGTGGAGTCGTTACCTATAAAAATGAAAGCGAAATCATAAATATTAACCCTGTTTGTGCAGCGAGTTACAAAAGGGCTAGATGTTTTTCACTTTTTAATTTTACGAGTCTGATGTTCAATGTCATGTTTTAAACTATGTATATAAAATTTAGTGATAACAGTTCAAGTGCTATGTTCTAGTTAGGCCTTGGCTGGATATGGGTGATTTAGATTACATGTATTATGATAACAGCTTTTGAAATGTTGCATATGAATGTCGTGTTGAAAGTTAATCGGGTTACATAAAATTGAGTTCTGTAGAACCGTGATGAGTTAATTAAACATTTTTTTTTTGTAAAATGCTTAAATGTTCAGTTTTAAAGCATATGTCATGAGTTCATGACATGTCATAGAAATTATTTTATCGCGGGTTTTCTTGTGGATGCTACAGTTAATTCTGTTTTTTTTTTTCAAAATATTGAGGGAAGGGAGGCCTTTGCCCTGCAGTGGGACACAAATGGCTGATAATATAAATAATTGAAACTTACCTTTTATGTTTAAAAATCTGCAAATTCTTTTTCACAAATTGTCTGATTAAAAATGTTGAACATTGCAGTCCAAATAATTTCAAAAATGATAGCAGTCTGGCCCTTCCCAAATTATATGATGAGCTAAGTAAATAATTCATTCAATATAGATAACTACTGAAATCAAAGACGTCATATGCGGTAGTCAGAATGTCATACAATTTAAATGCATGGTTATAAATTATATTATATTACTTCTATTGAGCTATTTATCGATTCTGTAAGATACGTGCGACATATAAATGCCATTTATTATCAGTATTTCCAAAAAAGAACCTATTATTTATGTATTTATCATTAGCGTCTTATTTGCAACTTATTATTTGTCCAACTACAAACTGCCAGTAATTTTAATGAAAATTATGATGAATGGCAATGTTAACTAAAATTGCACGTAATGTAAGATATAAATGTGTTTGAAAATTGCTTAACATTTTTGTTCCTTGTCCGTACAGTCACAAGCAATGTAGGTAACGTATAAAATTATCAAAATTCAAAAGCCATTTTTTTCTACTTTATTGATTATTGTTTTACGTTTTCACGAGCATAGTATTGTTTGCTAGTGTTTGTTATTTGGAATCCATCTTATCTCAACGTAGGAGCTGTTATTTTACGAGAAAATCGCTTTTGAATTTTGATAGTCTAATTTCATTGCTCGTGACTGTACATTTGCATGAGATTTTGGCACACTGCAGCAAATACTTATCTTTACAGTAAGGAAAAACGTCGTATATTTAACGAACCTATCAAAATGCAAACATCGTCACGTTAGCGTGTCATAATTATGTTAAACCAAAACCAACCTGTTAAATATGATTGTTTTTAAAATTACTATTTCTGTAATAATATGTCCTGCACTTTCCAATTATGGTATGATGGGAATATCATTGAAAGGGCCTGTTAACATTTTTGGAGATGAATTATTGAACGCCCTGTTTTGTATTAGCGAATATTAAATAAGTTGGTAGCCGTCCTCCTGACTGACCCTGGACCTTAAATTATAGCCCAAGGTGTCTCGAGAGAATCCTATAATGACTTGGCATGTAATACGGTCTTCTTCTTTTCGTAACAATGATGTAAAGGCAAGAAAGGAGGTGATTCATGAGATGACAAGTAATAGAAAAGTATGGTTGAAGAAGGCATGCTGCGCCGACGTCAAGTAAACTGAGATAAGGGCAAGAGAACGATGAATGAATGTAACATCCATATTATAAACTTAGGGCTCATTAACTGGCCTCGATCATTGTAGCATCAGAGGCGTTGTTCAGGTCGTCAATGGACACCTGGGTCACTCCAGCAGGTGGAGCGGAGGCTGATCTGGAGCGCCGCACTCGCAGTCGGTGTTCGAAGAATGAATAACACTCCATTTCGCCAGATGTATTACGGTATGGCGTGTTTACGGGACTTACACTATTCGAGATACCTAGATAGCTGAAATAATATGTAGTCTACAAAATAACATTACGCCTGTAATCCCCGAAGAGTTAATCAGAGGTGTACCTACCCAATAGTACACCCAACAATTCGTCAGTTATGTTTAAGTCCCATTTAATAGAGGGTGAGCCTATTGCTATCAACCGGACACGAATCCAGACTCCGTGGCTGCAACTGAGAAATTCCTAATGGAAAAACCCAACAACACTTTGCCCGACCTGGGAATCGAACCTAGGACCTCATGCTACTGTAGAACGAACTGCCTACTTATTTCTATACTGCGATTTCATAGAAACAGTGCTAAGATTAATCTCAATAGAATGATAAAATTATATACTAATGACAACGTGCCATTATATATGGAATGTGTTTTGTAGTATCAGACGATGCATCACAGAATCGCAATTATTTACTATTACTCTTGTCTGCATTTATCTTGTTATCCAGTGAATCATACTTGTTGACATGTGTTAATGTGCGATTAGAGATAGCTCTGAGCGATGTATCAGTCTATTGTGTGCTTAGTGCTAGTCACAAAGAGAGAAGAAATCTCATTATTTACTCATTAAATTCTTTTTTAAGTACGCATAAAATACAAACTGCCTGTAAAAATATTTTGATGAACTAGAAATGACTGTGTGTAAGGGCCGGACTTCACCGAAGCGGAGACGTGCGGAGATGTGCAACGCAGAAAGGAGACGAGATATATAGAAGCTAAGGCGTATTCACCGAATCTGTGTGGAGATATGCAAAGCGGAGAGGAGAGATGTTCAGGAGCTAGGGTGTATACGCCGCACGTCGCGCACCGCACGCCGCTCACTGCACGCCGCTCACCGCACGCCGCTCATGTCTCTTTTCGTCTCCGCTATGCGCTGCTGCCCACTTTGCCGCTGAGAGTGAAGGCTGGCCTAAACAAATATGACACGTCTCTTCTCCTCTCTGCTCAAGCGTTTCCACTAAAGCGGCGGTGAGACGTTTAAATAACGAACTTCTATTGGTGGTTCACAACACGTCTCCTCTCCTCTCGTCTCGTCTGCGCTTTGGTGGAATCCGGGCCTAATTCTTGAAAAACCGCCGTTACTCATATTTGTGGGTATCGTATTTAACCTTATTCTGAGTGTACAAAAGATTGCAATATATTACTCACTTTCATCTGCTAACCTTCTTTATTTTTCAACCTCTGTATCTATTTCTTATCGGAATATTTTATGAGTGGGCCCAAATGTTTCCGATTGGGAATTTTCCCTACGGAATAATTTGCTAAAGTCGTCATTACAGCTTTTATTTAATTTGCACTGATCGTAATGTCCTACATAATTATGTAAGTTGTACGGCAAAACATTTTTCGACCACTTCTTGGTATCCGATTAAACTGAAATTTTGCACACATCTTTGGTTCTGGTGACAATACATTTTTATGACCGAAATCACTTGATCCTGAAGTCAGGATCGCCTCCTCAATAGTTAATAGCACGGAGACGAAACTTTGTATACGCGTTCAATGTTGACGGATAAACCTATTTTTTTACTTTTTTTTTGAAGAAAAGTTTTTTTTTTTTTTTTTTAAAAGTTAATTCGTTTTTGTTACGATAAACAACATATTTTTTGCTACTGTGACCTCTTTTTCTAATGTAACTGTTTTGCAGACGAAACTTTGAATTGGTCCAGATAAACAGAGTAACATTATTAAGCGGTATGATTGTTTCTCTAACTCGTCGAGGTTTTTTGAAATAAGTCAATGTCTTTCATTGAATAATCTATTATCTTGACATGGTACTTATGCGTGACAGTGATCTACTATGTTTCCAGACAATATTGTGTAATAGATAATGTAATGTCTAGGTACTTATAGATAATGTTCAAATATTTTATGCATACGGAATTACGGATGTAGGTATCAGGGTTTTTTCGGTAGCTTTTCGAAACGTCAATTTGCATTTGATGTCCTTATCGGTGTATGAGTACCTATGTACCTACTTACATTCTTTCGTTTTATTTTTCCTTGAACTTATATAATCTTATTTTTAAATTGAAATAAAACATTTCCTACATGTGTCGCCAAAGGCTGTCGAATTTTTTAAATTATTGTCTAAAAATTCAACCTTTTAAAAATTCACGAATAATAATAATTTGTAGCCCAATAATATCCTTACATGCACTATTATGTATTCATGTATACGTTGGGTGAATTATTTAGTTGAACACGTGACGTGCGCGCGCGCAGTATGCATAGGAAGCAAGGTTGACATGCACCCGACTCGCGTAACTGACATGTGCGCTGTGCTACCCGTGATTCCGGCGGTGTTCGAATTATTGTAATTTACTGGTATTATTTAAAACCTATGTTTATTATTTAGCGATTGGGGAAATAGAAAATAAAGTAATTTTTATATTCGATTCGGCATAATTTGTTGAACAACTAAGTCGACCTTAAAAAATTATACTACTTATGTAATCAACTTTCATTCAGGTCGAATCGATCGGTAATCTTCCTTCAATTCGAGTTAAGTCGAATGGCTTCTTCTCGCACTTAAATCAATATACAGCATGTATCAAAGAGATGTTACATAATATACCATCCCATTGAATAAGTTTCTATAATTATGTTGGTTTCATAGAGAAAGATTTTCAGTTTGATGGTCTGTACCGGTAACTATGAGCACACCTTTCTTATACATAACATAACATCACGCTTGTAATCCTCGAAGGGTTAGGCAGAGGTGTACCCAATTATAGAACACCCATATTTCTCCAGTTATGTGTCCCATGTGATAGGGGGCGAGTCTATTGCCATTAATCAGGCACAAATCCAAGCTCCGTGGGTGCTATTGAGATTCCTGATGGAAAAACTCAATAACACTTTGCCTGACTCGGGAATCGAACCGAGGACCTCACGCTCTGCAGTCGCGCTTACGACCACTCGACCAACGAGGCAGACCTTTCTTAGGCTGAGGCCAAACGAGCGTAAATTTTTGAGCTGCGAGTCGCGGAATTTACGCTGCATTCGGTTTCATACTAAAGTCCTGTTTGTACCACACGGCCACGCAAAATGCGTCGCCGTGTGGTGTGTTGTTTGGCCTCAGCCTCATAGACGCTGTATATTCAACTTTGCCGCCCAGTTATGCTGAATCGAGCCGAGTCAAATCTTTGTTCAGTTCCTTGTATTCGATGCTACGCTGCATCAACCAATTCGAAGGTAGGCTAGTTTATTTTTGGTATTTGATAGTTGTCGTTTGACATTAATTTGTCTAGTAGTATGTAGGTATAGTCGACTCAATTAATTTATGATACCGACCATCATAGTGTCCCAGAAAAATTGTTCAAAACACAATTGTTATTAATTTGTTATGACATCTGTAGGTATGATTTATTTAAATGCCAGATTAAATCCCCTTCGTCAATTTATTTATAAGCATAAGTAGCTGGCTACGTAGCTATCTTATTTTTAGAATTAATTAAATTTTGAGTAATCAGCACGTTAAGGTCAATTTATGTAAAAGATCAAAGTTAAAATTTTATTTAAGAATTTCTATAAGCCATCCTACTTATTGGTGTACTTACTTTACTAAAACAATGAGGCAATTATTATGTTTTTTTTTTTTTAATTATTTATCTTTAAATTGGCAAACCAGACTACTACCAATGTCTATTTACCCAAGTAACACAACACCGCAAAGGGTTTGTTAATACGGTACGAACTATAGACCGACCGCTTTAATAAGTCCTCCGCCTTGCCCCATCAAAGGCTCATTCATCATCATCATCATCAGGCTATAGCAGTCCACTGCTGGACATAGGCCTCCTCAAACGCACGCCACTCAACTCGATTCTCAGCAACTCTCATCCAGTTGCTACCAGCCACCCTGCGAAGATCGTCACTCCACCGAGCCTGAGGGCGTCCCACCTTACGTTTGCCGATTAGCGGACTCCACTCAAGAACATGGTTATCGGTTCTGCGGTTTAGGTAAGCGTAAGACACATTAAGCGTCTACAAAGTCCTAACAATATCCCACAGGTTTTTTGCTTTAAAATAACCATAATCCACGTAGGTATTACGATACTAATTGAACTAATACGTGATCAACCTTCAGCATATTCAATTTAAATTAATACCTTCGCGACGACTCATTAAAGCGGTCGGTCTATAGAAACAAAGTCGCAATGTTCCAGGTGAGTGTAATGTCTATGTCATGTTTTTGTTTTCGCAAGGAATGGTAGAATACACAAATAATAAAAAGTTATTTTTAAAATATCTTTGAACCATACAGACAGACTTTTAATGTGACAAAGACCAACAGTAATTAAATACCGAATGATTTAGCACAAAATGCAAAGAAAATACTGATTTAATATGGAGTATAATGAACTCTTTTTTGCACAAAGTCTTTGCGTATTTACATATGTCGTATGTATTGTTGGTCACTACTGAATATTTAGTACGAATCAACATGGGAGAAACGTTATTATCTTTTATTTTTGTAAGTTAGCGAATTTTGCGATTTTGTTTATAGTTCAAAGATGTGATGTAACGCGACTGTCTACTACAGGGTGTCGAGAAATAATTACCATTTCATAGCCAGTGCTTATGATCAGAGAGGTAGTGTGCTATAAAATAAGTTGTAAAGAGGTATATGGATGGATGACAGGAGGGATTCGGATGGCAACGTAGGGACCGGGCATTCCGTAAATTTAAGAGGGATCGTACTGACGAGAACTGGTCATTATACAAGGTGGCAAGGAATAGATGCAACCAGATGATACGCAACGGTAAACGCCGCCACATTCTAGACAATATAACTTCTTCCTCTTCTGCCGATATTTGGAAACTTCTTGGAACTCTGGGTATCGGCAAACCGCGACATTTAGACCTTCCAAACTCTATTGACCTGGACGCGCTTAACCAACATTTTTCTTGTGCTTCCTCCATGGATCCCTTAACCAAGCAACAAACTTTGTCCCTAATTTCTGGTCTAACGCGTCCTAATATTAACCACTTTTGCTTCGTCCCAGCTGAGCCGGAAGAGATCAAAAAGATAATTCTGTCCATCAAGTCGAAGGCAGTGGGTTGTGATAATATCACCCGTGGTATGATCACAACCCTTCTGGATGAGCTCCTACCTGCGATTACCCACATTGTGAATTTTTCCCTTTTCACCGGAGCATTTCCTTCCCTGTGGCGCAAAGCCTATGTTTGTCCGCTACCCAAGGTCCCTAATCCCTGTCTTCCTGCCCATTTCCGTCCCATTTCGATCCTTCCTTTTCTATCCAAAGTGCTTGAGGCCTGTGTGCACAAACAATTCTCCAATTTTGTCCATCAGAACTCGCTTATCAGCCCACTTCAATCTGGGTTCAGGCCCGGGCACAGCACTGTTTCCGCCCTTCTTAAAGTGACTGGCGATATTAGGGCAGGACTGGAAGACACCAAGGTAACGGTACTGGTGCTGGTCGATTTCTCAAATGCCTTCAATACCGTTAGTCACGACATCCTTTTAGCAATTTTATCCCTTGTCATGGTTTCTCCCGGAGCACTGGAATGGTTCTCCTCTTACCTTCAGGAACGCCAGCAGTCAGTCCATGTTGGGAATTCCTCATCATGTTGGTGTGATTTGGAGACTGGTGTTCCTCAAGGCGGTATTCTTTCTCCTCTTCTGTTTTCTATTTTTATTAATCTCCTTACTTCTGAGCTTCAGTGTGCGTATCATCTGTATGCCGATGATTTGCAGTTGTCCTGTCAGGGGAGGGTTGACGATATTCGAGATCTGATCGACAATTTAAATCGTGATCTGATAGCAATAAAAACCTGGTCCGATAAGTTTGGTGTGGCAGTAAATCCTAACAAGTGTCAGGCGATCATCATTGACAGTTCTCGCAGTCTATTCAGGTTGAATGGTGCAACCTTGCCACCAGTTGTTTTCGATGGTACGGTCGTTCCTTTTAGCACTGAGGTAAAGGATCTTGGCTTGTATATCGATAGCACTATGAAATGGCATACTCAAGTTGCTCGCGTCAGTCAGAAAGTTACTGGTTCGTTGCGGGCTCTGTACCGTTTGAGAAACTTTTTACCCTCAAATACGAAAGCAATGCTTGTACAGTCCTTAATTTTCCCTATCATCGATTATGGTGACGTGTGCTACTTTGACTTGAATGCGGATCTCCTCGACAAACTTGACCGTCTTCTAAATAACTGCATTCGATTCGTTTTCAATTTGCGTAAATATGATCATGTCTCCGAGCACCGGACTCTTCTTAAGTGGTTACCCATACGTCAGCGTAGGGAGCAAAGGGCGCTAACCACCTTGTTTTCTTTTCTTGTTTCTCCCACTTCCCCTAGTTACCTTGCTCCCCACTTTCAGTATATTTGCGCCAACCATAATAGGAGCCTGCGATCATCGCAAAACCGTATGCTTCAATGTCCCTCTCACCGCACTGACTTCATTCACCGATCATTCTTTGTCCAATCTATATCTCTGTGGAATGCGCTTCCCCAGGAAATCAGGATGTTAACCAATCGCTTTTCTTTTAAGTTTAAAGTTCGCGAGTACATTCAGAAGAAGCTGGCAGTTTCGTCACGACGGTGATGTTTTTCCCATTGTTTGTTATTATATTATTATATTATTTTAGTTTATTCGTGTAAATGTCTATTTTCATTTTTCTAAATTTTGATATATATTTATAGTATTTGATATATATTTATAGTATTTTATATATACTTGTAGCTAATCTTAGTATAAATTATAACTATTTTCAGATACACCTACCACTGTTTGTCTCTGCATCACTCAAAGGTTGACTGGTAGAAAATGCCTATGGCATTAAGTCCGCCATTGTACTTTTGTGCTTGAAGTGTAAATAAATAAATAAATAAATAAATAAATATACTGATAAAGTCAAAAGTCCAAAACTTTGAAAAGATAACTTCCGATCAGCTTAGAATCCTTTTCCTCATTTCTGTGATGCAGTTAGGTAATCACCAGGCGGGTGCAGTGCGGGCTACTGCATAGGTAACTGATCTATAAAACTCCAATCTCGTGGGCCGAGTGCTCGCAGGGCGACTACTGAGCCTGCGGTCCTGGGTTTGATTTCCGGTCAGGCAAAGTATTATTTTGTTTTTCGTTTTTATCAGGAATTTCTCAGTAGCAGCCACGGAGTCTGGATTTGTGCCCGATTGATGGTAGGCTCACCCTCTACTACATGGAATTTAAAACTTAACTAGCAAAATGTGGGTGTACTATTATGTACACCTCTCTCTGCCTAACCCTTCTGGGATTACAGGCGTGATGTTATGTTAATTCCAAGTAGTACCCAAAAAATCTCATCTAGGCTGCTGAAGCCAGAAATTCAGAAGGCAGGTAGCTGTATGGAAAATTATGATCAACGCAGAGCGTGTAGCTAAAACGATAAGAAAGATAAGTGCAAAAAAAAATACCAGCTCACTATCAAGGGTTACTAGGTCAATGGAAAAAAAGTCATGATAGATAATGAAACTACAAAAATTTCCAACTAACGGTCAACTACCTAAATTATATAAAACAAAATAAAAAGTTACACGTCGATTTGTAACGTAGAAAACACCCACGATACCTTAGTAGGTGTAAGACTACTGTTGCAATCGAGAAAATTCAACGATTAAATCTTTAAACGAGTTTAACAAAACTATGAATAATAAACGCCATGGTACACGTGAGTTATGGTAATCTACCATATGTCATTAAAACATAAACGTTTACGTAACATGTTACACCGGATAGCAGGCTTCCGTAGAGAGACACATGACTCGTTTTAGCCTGTTCTATTTTGAGTGCCGTAATTGGGTCTTTCGTAATGCACATGCTTTAGAAACATGCAACATTTTTACCCGATTGGAGGAGCGTAATGTGTTTATCAACCTAAAGGGTGTAAATATACCCTTAACATATCTGAAAGGCACTTGTTCTCCACGTCTTTGCGATATTTTTTTTGTTCTAGAACATACCTGGGAACCTACTTACGGAGATATTGGGGGTCAAAGTTCCAACTTTATCACAAGTTTTTTTCTTAATACATGTGTTTAATGTAACATTTTTACTTTACCATGACATGCGGGATGTGGACTCAGCTAACATTGTGCCGATAGTTGTATCAGCCCATGGCTTAATTGCCAAGAGCCTCGACCAATACCTGAGGAGGCTCTCGTTAGGCAGCTGGATCAAGGGCTTGATTCAGAAAGCGGTACTTCTGGACACGGCTCGTATTGTTAGGAGGTTCCTCTCTCTGGAGCCCTGACCGCCAGTAGCTTGGAGTCTGTTCCCGATACCGGTGGGCTACAATTTTTTTATATTTTTAAATGTTTTTTTATATTGTTTTTTTAAGGAATATTTAAAAATGTAATTTATTTGTATAGGAATAAATAAAAGAAAACGGGATCCTATCTGAATCCAGAAAACATGTATAAATTTCGGTCTATAAGTAAAAGATATAAACTATCATCTTAGCATGTCGTTCTCCTCTGGTTATTTTTAGACTTTTTACCTATTTTGTTTGTTAAGCCTATGCTTTGACATTTAAAAAACAAGCTTTAAACTTGATCAATTTTAATAGGAAAATATTTTGTAATCTCCGATTTAAAGATAACGACCCCAATTTAAAGGTCCCCTTGATTTTATCGCTGTTCTGATTATGTTGACGTGAAACATTAATTTAGCTTATATTCTAAAAAATCTATGTATTTGAAATTAACGTTATTACGTTTATAGAATACATAAGTCATTGTATATACATGACATGTATACCTACATTAATGACACAAATATTTGTATATGTTTGACAACAAGTGGAATCATTTTAATTTTGTCTTAATTTAAGACGATGTTGATCACGGTATTTATTTATTGCAAAACATATAACAACGCGAACTAATTAAAACTTATTATCACGCTTACAATCTTCGAAGGGTTAGAGAAGATTTACGTAAATCTCTACACCCACATTTTGCCAGGTATAGTCGAGCCGTGTTGTCATAAGCCGGGCACATAGGATCTAGACTACAGATGGTTTCTGTGGTATTCCTGAAGAAATCCAATATTTAGGTCGAATCCAGCTGCTCAGCCACCGCGTATGACAGCTAAATCAATAAGGTAGTAATTTCATGTATGATAAATATCTAGACCTAAATAAAATGAAATGGTTTATATAAAAATATGATGTTACATAACTGTATATACCGATAACAAATTCAGATGCCAGTGCCTACTAGGTAAATATTAATGTCTGTGATAGAAAATAAGAAAGTTGATTTAAGCGCAGGCCACACCACCAGCTATCGAGCGAGCGAGCGACGTCTCACCTCTTTTCATAGTTGTTTTCCAAACCGCGAACTATCGAAAGAGCCGAACGAAGTTTGGAAAGGGCCTCGTCTGGCACGCTCGCTCGCTTGCTAGCTTGCGGTGTGACCTGCGCTTCAAGATTGTATTAACTGCACAGGTCAATTATAATTTATGTTGATATTGTATGTCTTGTTCATCTGGGATTTCTAAATTCAGAGATATATTAGGATCTGGGGATTTCTGTTAAGGGTTGCCGTGAAGATCGTGGCTCGGATGTGAAATATGAATAGGATTCCCAAATTTTTTCGGTTTACCAAATGAATTTGCTTTAAAGACATTTCTGCCAACTCATCAATGGCGATTGAGATATACCTGCATGGAAACACCATGACGAAGGTGACATGTCCTAAAACTAAAAATACGAAGACATGACATGACATGAGGACGTTTGTGTCCCAGCAGTGGTAACGTGATGAGCCTATCATAATACAAGTACGTCCAATCTAATCTAAATAGGTCCAATCTTAAAAGGCGTAAACTTGCTCGCGTAATCACGTCTGTTACGTTGCTGATGCAGTTGAAAATAAACCTCATAAAACCATAAGCAACTCTCAACGCATATGTTTTGTTTATCATCAATCGAATTACACTAATTATGAACAAACAAAAGCATATGCCACCGTGACTTAAACTTTTTCCTCCGTCGAGTCGAGAGCTAATTTGTAGTTTTTGTTGAATCTCTGTTGATCGCCAGATGGTTATGCGCCTGCGCAAGCCGTATGGCGTCAGCCAGGACTTCGGCGGGAACCTGGCGTAATTTCACTGTCTACTATCTCAAACAATCTGGCCCCACGTCGGAAACACAAAAAGATATATTGTTGCGTTTCGTTAATTCGGTTCTTAGGTTTTGTTTTCGGAAAAAAAGGGTTTCAACTTGCATCAATTCGGTTATAAAGTCAGATATTGTAAGATATTTTTCTGGCAAATAGAGTTGCAACAATGAGGCAACGAAGAACTTATATTATATTAGCAGCATTGAATATGAAGCGCCTTGGACCATAGCACTCCTTGAAGACATTAGATATTAATACTGAAGTCTTATCGCATAATTATTGAGTACATTTTGGTGTGAACTCAATGTGTTTTATTTACGGTGGTATTTTAATTTTTTTTGTTTACAACAGTAGTTGAAATCATCATCATCATCATCATCATTTCAGCCGAAAGACGTCCACTGCTGGACACAGGCCTCCCCCAAGTGTCGCCACCTTGACCGGTCCCGTGCGTCTCGCATCCAGCGGATCCCTGCAACCTTTACGAGGTCATCGGTCCACCTAGTGGGAGGCCTTCCAACGCAGCGTCTTCCGGTTCGCGGTCGCCACTCCAGAACTTTAGTTGAAATGTTTTGTTTTGTTGAGTTTGTAGTTGAAATGGAGAAACAAAACACCTAGTGTAAACTAACGCATTTCAAAGGTGAAGAAGAAATTTTCAGGAGAACTTCAGGAGAAGATTTCATCAAACAGACTTTATAAAACAGAGGAACAACTGGTTATTTTTCTGATTAACTGTAAATTTAAGTCATCATCATCATCATCATCTGCCTAGCCTTTTCCCAACTATATTGGGGTCGGTTTCCAGTTTAAACGGATGCAGCTGAAAACCAGTATTTTACATGGAGCGACTGCCTATTCGGATAGGCAGTCGCTCCATGTAAGTACTGGGTTCTCCCTCACCTCCACAACCCAGTTAGTACTGGGTAATACGATACCTCTTGGTAAGACTGGTTGTCAGACTTTTTAGGCCACACATTTTAAGTATCTTAACTAAACTACAGAGTTGTTTTTTTTGTTGTAGTATTTCAATATACACATACTGTGGCCTTCAAAGTCTTAGTTAAATCAAACTATCAGAGTGTCAAGATAGTTCATGTAACATAACATGATATTATCTAAGTCAAATACTCCAAAATATTAAGATTGGGTAACGAGATTTTCCGAAGTCTAGCTATATGTCTACAGGTGAGTGTAGACTAGAGCATTTACTTGTAACAGAACAACGAGCCGCTCTATGATATGTTCTAGTGTATCACCCTTCACCTTTCCCTTCATTCTTTGGAAACTGAGCTTTTACCTGTATTGTAGCATTCGTAAGAACGTTACATTACACAGAAATGCTCGAGAAAATGCTCTAGTCTACACTCACCTTATTATTTACATGACAGATACAAGGTTGATTGTGCTATGGTTTGGTTTTTTTCAATAGGAATTTCTCAGTAGTTGACCAGAGCCTGGAATTGCGCCCGGTTGATGGCAAATGGCAATAGGCTCGCGGCTTACATTCGACTTAAACATAACAGGCAAAGTGTGGGTGCATTATAGGCAAACCTCGAATCTACCTATTCCTCCGGAGAAAACAGGCGTAATTGTTAGATACAGGTTTACTTAAGATACACTATAGATACATTTACGTTGGGGGCAAATTTGTTTTTGAGATCGTAACTTTGTAAGTATGACAGGGCGTGACAGAGGTCTTCACGTGCAAAAGGATTTGCTGAACCAAAGAATGTCATCTTTGTTAATTAAATAAACAAACAAACAGACATCTTTTGTACAATACTTCTCGTTCCACCCCGAGGGTCTTTGCATAAGATGCACAGATTATTAAATACAAAAATATACGTCATCCTAATCTTTGAACACGTGGATGCGCGAACGTTGTGTAGAAAAAGTGCTTATTCAGTTTCTTTAGTGAATTCGGTAGTACCCTAAAGGTAAAGTCCGTTTTTTGCTGGTTCCCATGAACCCTGCGACAAAGGCGACGACCTCGCTGAAAGACTTCGGGGAGATCCACGCAAGAATAAATATTATACAACAATAGGGTAGCTTCTTTGACTTTACTTTGCTTCGTAGGACGACGGAACAGTTTAGATCATTGGAGTTGTAACGTCTTTTGGAAAGTTTTGTTATAGAAATCAAGGTTCAAGGTATTGAAAGCAGGAAGTGGAACTTAAAGCATTATTTATATTGAAAGTAATCAGTCGAACATTGGTGATGAATTACAAGGAAAATCTTACTATGTATACCTATAAAATATTTACCTAATCAATATTTACGACACAAAAATATGACACAACAATGTTTAATTGCAGTTATAAAACAAGCCGGGAATATTTCCATTTTCAGGTGCGTCGGCAATAAAAAACTCATTGATACTAAATAGCTGAAGATAAGATTATATCTAGTATCAAAATAATAACATAGCTTCATATGTTTGAAACATTCAAATGTTTGACAACGTAAAAGACGCAATTAATTGTCTAAATGCATACTAGCATTGGATGGGCTGTGTGAAAGATGATATGGCTAGAAAGGAGGTGACTGCTGAGATAACGAGTAATAGAGAAGTATGGAAGAAGAAGACATGCTGCGCCGACCCCAAATAAATTAGGATAAGGGCAGAAGAATATATAGAATGCATAATTGGAAATGCGAGTGTATTAAACAATAATCCACCCCGCGGTTCGAAGTATCAAGTCGTGTGACGCGCGCTATACGCAAGACAACAAAAGGCATAGCGGCTCGTAACGGACTTTTTTCCGTGCGGCATCGATCAGGATATCTTCCTTGTAGGTTTTGTGATGTAAGGGACCCGCCATTCCCACGCATCGCATAACCTGATTACTGACTTAATTTATTGCATTGAAGATTTTTGTCACGTGCAAGAAATACACGTAGATATAGTGTTTTTAAGAACTTGATTTAAAAATCGGAAAGAGTAATTAGTACTAATTAAAACCTTCTTCGAAATTTAAGATAGTATTCTGAATCCTGATAAACTTTGATCCATAGTCAATTAAAATAGAATAAAAAATCGCATAACATTATCATTACAGGGTAATGAAAAATGTTAATTAGCCAATAAAATTCAACCTTTGCAAATTAATAAAGGGAAAGGCATTGTAGAACAGTAATTAAGAAGTAAAAAAAGACAAACCAACCACAGAGGATACACTTGTTACTAAACACTAAAAAGGATTTATTCTGTTCTACAGAACGGGTCCCGAAGCGTTTTAAGTGCAGTAATAATCTACTCAGATAATGATAGTTTAAATAAACGTTCGTTAAACTGAACTGCAGATAACGGTACGAAGATATCGGTCTAAGAGGACACTTGTTTCAGAGGATAATAGCCACTTGCTAAAGAAACTGTGTTCTTAGCATTTTAAAAGGAGAAACCGTGTACCGTTGTCTAGAGAAATGCAATTAAAAATGTTCCTTGGTGACCTTACAATAAGGACATTCTTGGCTATGATGCTTGTCTATGTCTATAGAGAAAACTTGT
This sequence comes from Noctua comes, assembly GCA_963082995.1. Taxonomy (NCBI): domain Eukaryota; kingdom Metazoa; phylum Arthropoda; class Insecta; order Lepidoptera; family Noctuidae; genus Noctua; species Noctua comes. The sequence continues at coordinate 6,943,003 of OY720271.1, forward strand.
TTCGTTTCGCCCCTTACCAAGACTAGCTCCTAACTGTAATATATTGTACGCAGGTCGACCAATCAAGCTATGCAAAACCAGTATAAACGAATCTCTCATCGTACGGGAGATTTATACAAAGCGAGGCCGTGTTATGCTGGAAATGCATAGCTTAATGTGTCGCCGTGTGTACTCAGTGTTTGTCAGTAAAGGGTCGTAAAAGTTAGTCAGACAAAATGAATCATGTTGTGCTAGTTTATTTTATTTGACTTGTTATTATTGTGACTAATGAACTCATAGTTAAACAATTTGTTTAATACTTCAGCTAAATTGTAACGCAAATAATGCAATTAAAATTCCTTTATTGTTTTCATTGTACCAGTCATCAGATTAGGTTGGTATGACTTTCTTGTGTACAATACCTTTTTAGTGGGTGTAGTGTAGTACAGTCATGTGCACTAATATACAATCATTACCTAACTAGCTATAGCCTAGTACCTTATAACATCAGCTATCTGCCAGTAAAAGTCACGTCAAAATCGGTCCAGCCGTTTCGGAGATTAGCCGGAACAAACAGACTAGCAACAAAAATTTTAAAAAAAAATTGGTAGTACCGTAAATACTTTTATTATGCATTCAGTAAAAAGTTGTTATTTTGAAATTACAAACAGATACACTTCAATTTGATTTCTTTGTAAGATGTATAGATTTGAACAGCGATTTTCTCGTGAAATAACGATTGCAACTTTGATATGAGAGCTATTTCATATTTATATGTGCCACAAAATTATGTTTATGGTACAACATAATAAGAGAAAATAAGTTTTCATAGTCGCTTATTGGTGCTCATATTGATGCTTGTGACTGTACACCTCTGCGTAAATCTTCGGGGACACATGTGACATGTTCTGTTAGTACCTATTCTGAATATTGTAGCACTATTATGAAGCGGAAACTCACTCGCTAACTATGATCGATATTCACCCATGTGCATCAAAAACTTTAATCATTTGAAACAGCGCCTGACGAATGGAGCGGAAAATATTTAAATGGAAGTCAAAATAGCGTGCAACTACCCCATAAAATATGGCGATATTTTGATGGGGAGAAAAAAACTAAGGGAGAAATTAACATTCTTACCGTCCCGGATATAAGGAACGTGCGGAACGAAGCCGACGAAGGAAGAAATAGGCGAACTTACATGTTTACTAACTTTGAAATTCATCGCATTCTTCGTTAGTGAAACTTCCGTTATTTAGCTGAAAGAAGGCGTTTGTTAAGAACGGTAAATTAACCTCGGTTGAAAAAGTTGAAGATACAAAACTAGAAATGTTCAGAGAAAGATGATGTTGGTTTTTTCTGGAAGCAAGAAATAAACATTTATTTTTCACATGCCACAATAGCACACAAATAAAATAAAAAAAACTTAAAAATAATCAGAAAAAAAATTGATTATATTCTGTGTCTCACGGCTGCGCAAAATAGGCCCAGTTCAGCAAACTGCCTAATGGAAGCCTGCCCTGCTGGAAGCAAGAGTTGATACCAACCCAAAACTCAAAAATAATTGAATGGTTTACAATTTGCTAGCTGCTAGGTGTACTGATTTTTAAATACAACCCTACACTTCCCTTATTTCAATTCCATGCAATGAAAACGATCAAATTACTCGAACCAGCATTGATAACTACAGTTAGAATGAACTTGAATAACTTTAAATGAACTACACAAAAATCAAATCTGTAAGCTCGACCCAAGCTGTAATCAACCCGTTTGTGGCTCTCCCTTGAAACTTGGTATTTTTTATTCGGGATAACGGCGGCACATTACAATCATAATAGCGCTATCGCCTTACCGTTAACGGCTCGGGTTTTTGGGCTGACTCCACCGATTTTGATGACTGGAGATTAAGAATTTTGGTTGATGACGCAGTTTGTGGGAAAAATAAAAAAATAACATACAATTAAATAAAAATTAATATTTTTTTTTTTTTATTAAATATAATTTATTATTAATTTAATAATTGTTTAAACATTTATATGATGTGTAAACCTATACTGTGTGATGCTACAAAGTAATTAATTTTACAGTCTAGTCTACTTGAAGTTAGTCTCCATTATACATACATATTTTTTTTTAAAGAACTACTTTTATTGACATCCACATTAAGTAGGTACCTCTAAAATCTAACAAGGAACTTTAAACTAGATCCAATCATAATTAGAGCCGTTTAATCCTCAGTTAACAAGAGCTTAAGATAACGGTGAAGTCGACCGTAGCGGCTTACGTTAAGCTGCAAAGCGTTTAAAGTAGGTCATTTACTGTCAAATGATTTGGTTGCATTAGCATAAGGGTCTTTGTCTCAGTGGGGTTGGCATTAAGGGGATGTGTTGTTAATGGGCTCACTCGATCATTGGCAATCAATAAATTAGGGAAAGGGTACTTTTATATGGCGCGAGTCAATTTAAGATTTCTTTGAAAACATGCACCCCATTATTAATTTATAATCTACTTTTCAGGAATCTTTTTAGAATGCAAAAAAAAAATATACGTGGGTATTCCAATAAAAAACCATTTACAGGAACTAATTCTTTTATTGTCGTAAAATAATTATCATCTAACATCACAATGTTTATTAAAATAGAAGGCACTAAGTTAAGTTATTCCATTTGTATTAAGAGGTGCCCTTTAGAACTCGTATTTACAATATTTGAACTATTCACGAGAGCTATTCTCCGTTCTACAATACACTGGACTGTCTAAGTCATTGAACTATGTAAAATTACTAGAATAACATATAAATAACACGATTAATGTACAAAGCTTGAAGTGCAGGCTCGTCTGGCGACCGTTACGACACACCTTGCGCCTGTCACGTCAACCGACTTTGGCACTAACAGCTGTATGTTATGTTTTACTACACTATACTTCTACCGCAATAAATATCTTGAATTACATTTATCTACACAGAAACTACTATACTGCCGCCATAAGGAAAAAAGACGTATCTAACATTTTTTTCAAAATTGAGTTACATACATATTCGAAATCAGTAAAAAAAAAATGGCATTTACCAGTATATTTATATTTAAAAAAAAAAAGTTAGATACGTCTTTTTTCCTTATGGCGGCAGTATAGATCCTTAAAGTTAATTCTTATTGTTGCTGTTCTTCAGTGATCGTGCTTGTCTAGTTTTCTCTTGCCACCATTTTAGCGTTTCCTCAAACTGTTCCCTGTCTTCCGGTGTCACTTGAATATCAGGAAGTTCCTTCTTCAGTTCCATATCATCATTGAATTGGTCTTCAACGAATGCGGTTTCTTCTGGCTTGAATTTATATACATTTTGAGATAACATCAAGCTAGGATCAATCGAAGGCAGACTGGTCTCTTCAGTGAAGTTGTGATGCATTTGCTGATTCATGATTGCAGAATATTTGACTTCAAAATCACTCTCATTCATCTGCACATCAGTTTCACTGAGGTAATGTCGTTCCGGGATCACTGTAAACTGTTCTGCTGAATTCGGGAATGCGAAATGTCCTTCCAATAGATGAGGGTTTATTTCTTCATGACCAAGAAGGTCAGACGATGGAGTAAGAGGCTGCCCAGCACCTTCTTCTTCCTCGTATAAGTTTGGAGTGGCCACTAATTGAAACTGTTCTGTTGCCTGTAAGTCGACGTATTGCTGTTGTGGAAGATGCATTGACCTATCCAGTTCATCTTCATCCATATCATCGTCTTCGATAGCGGGAGAATGCAGAGAGTAGTAACTTCTTTCTTGACTGTTCTCTCTCGGAGACGAAGATGCTGGGGACGGGAATGATTCCATTGATGGACGTGCCGAATTTTCTTTATCATGACCAATGTTCAGTAAACTCTCCAAGTTTCGTATATATTCGACTGCCATACGTAGCGTTTCCACTTTGCTTAACTTTTTGTTAGCACCTCGATTGGAGTTAGCATTTTCGAATTCTGACGCAACTTCTTCGGGGATATGTTTACGGAGAGCGGCAAAGCCATCATTAACTTGGCGCACTCGGTTGCGTTCCCGCGCATTTCGTCGTGCAACTGCAAGAGGTGTTGGTGACCGCACTGATTCTTCCGCGCTATTTTCACTAGGCCGGGGTTTCTTAGCCGCTGAAGCTTGTGACGTTATAGGCTCAGCAGCACGCACTAATGACGTCACTGAAACGGTGGCTGGTATAGATTGAATCTTCGGCTTCTTTCTCACTATTATAATTTCACGTGTAGAGTTTTGATTGGCATCATTGTTTGATATGTTCACGGTATTATTCACGGATTCTTGGAGCACCTGCGCTTTGCCGAGCGGCGAGTTGCGGAAGACGACGACGCCGATGGAACTCATTTCGGCACGATGAGTTGCTGTTTTCACATGTTACGATTGTTTATTTTGGATTAGTTGCGGAGTTTGGTAAGATTGGATCACGTAGAAAATAACTGTTTTCTAGTAAAGTGGAGTAGGAATATACGATGGCGTCAGAGCGCCGGCCGCGACAGGAATGGCGCGTGCCGCGCGGACGCACCTGGGGTGGCCCGCGGGGGGATCAACAGGGGTACTTACGTTTACTAGTTGCACACATGCTCTTTCAAAGGGCGGAATGGGGCAGCGTTCCTGTTCAGTTTTTTTTTGTTATTTTTGCTACAGTAGAAATGTTTTGTTTTGACTTTACTCATAGTGAATGTAATCTGCTTTGTGATGTAGTGTGATGTAGATGTGATTATAATAGTATTAAAATATAATTTACGGAATACTGTAATTTTTTTTAAGCTTTTCTTTTGTCTTCTTCAATGATGTTTCAGTCTGAAAGACATTTGGAGATTTATATTTTAACAAGTGTTTTATCATAAAATAAGACTTGAGAGATTAATTTTACTTATTTTTTTAACAAAAATACTATATGTACTAACTTGAAGTACAAAAATCAGTTATTCAAATCACGAACGTTCTCTGCTATGAACAGTGAATACTGAACAGCAACGATGCACCAAAACCTGAACAGAATAAAGGACAATAATATAATTTTCATGGGGTGTCGCACCCAACTACCAGTACATCTGTGTGTGTAAGTTGCAGTTACATACCAACACAAACTTTATGATTTGATATATACGCACACAAACATAAATAGTTCACACATGTGAAGTAATCGAGCTAAAACCGTTCGCGTGTTTGAATGGAACTACGAAATGATTGCGCTGGCGCAAGAGGGTTGGTGTTGGCATTTAATGTAAGGCATGATCGAAAGTGCTATTATATTTTATTTTATCGTTGCTTAGAAGCTGTGATGTTGGTACCTACCTGTTGTGTGCAATGCCAATCCCTAATTAACCTACAGTGAAAGTTGCAAAATTTTGATTGCTTTCACCTTTCTTCAGAAGTCATGCACAGAAATAAACAAAAAGTTAATAAAATCGTTAAAAATTTTCAGCGAAAGTTTTTCATAATCATAATCATAATCATTTATTCATTTGCGAAAATGGGTACAAAGAAAAGGTCTTAAAATAATAAGTGTCCATTAGCCATATTCTACCATGAGGCATGCAAATTTACACACATTATAAAAGTTTATCCTGTAAATATTCATTGACGGAATAATACGCTTTATTTAGTAACAGTGTTTTGACAATGTTTTTAAATATGTTTTATGTTTTGTTTTTAATATGTTTTTGTGTGTGTTTTATAAGATTTTAAACTATCATGGTCACTAACTTTATTATTAATACTCGAAACGGGAAATTTACCATGTTTACTGTTTAATTTGTTTATTTATATTTCTCTACTCTTATTTGTGTACTTCCAAAATGATTATTTTTATAAAATCCAACGAGGACTCTTTGTCTACTGAACCATAATCTCCCGTTCAAAACAACTTATCTCTCAGATAAAATATAATTAATCTTTTTTCTAACCGATGTGTTTGTATGTGTGTGTGCACATACACCCACGCCAGCTGCATGCCCTTAGCCTTTGTGTTGTGGCACGCGCCACTGTCCTAGCAAGACCATTGTCATATTTCTAGTACAACTGCACTGTAGTCTGATGGATTATTTTGATTCTTGACTTGAATGTAGTAGGGTTGATTTTTGGTGTATGCAAAAGTTGTCGGAATAGTGGGATTTCTGAAACGGGAGTTTGGATGGGCACGGAGGTAAAGGTTCATAGAGACCTATGAATCTTTACCTCCGTGAACAGCCATGAACAGACGTTCATGGAAACCTTTATTGGTAATAAAATCGTAAGAAAATCTTGCATCAATACAGCCAGCTCAAAAAGATGTGATTAAGAAAATGATAAATCGTGCGCTTGATGAGATTTTCTTTATCATTGGGAAACTTTCAGCGTTGCTTACTTTTTTCATTTTCAAAAAAAATCTTTGCTTGGTGTTTCCTTCTTTATAGTAGGAACACGTCTTGTGCAAAATTTCACGCTTCCAGGCCCTACAATTTAGAGTGTGCGTTGTCTGTTAGTAAAGAAAATGAACTGATGTAAGTAGAAGTTAGTACTTACGTTAGTTAAAGTACTAACATTTAAGAATCTGCTACACACTTAGTCGTAACTGTAGGTGTCCATAACAGGTGGCGACACCTAACGAATGTTTACATAACGAGGTCAGAATTAATGGCTTACCTGTGGTTTTAAGCCAAAAGGGGTATTTACGGTACTCAGAGCTACCCAGAAGGACCTCGTGGCTAAAAATTAACAGCCGCACGGATCGATCTTCAAGGGTAAGCAGCGCTTCACAAGGTCGATCCGCTGATGGGTGACCGTCCATCATATACCAAGTTTCCTCTGTGCCTCGTTGGTCCCGACTGTCATATGTAGATCTTTGACAGTCGTCAGAGGTAGTCAGTGGTCCGAAACTCTGACAACTAGTCTTGCCAGGGGGTTGCGTATTACACATTACTAACAGGGTGGTGGAGGTCAGATAGGCAGTCGCTCCATACAAGATACTGGTATTTAACTGCATCTGGTTAGACTGGAAGCCGACCTCAACATAGTTGGGAAAAGGTTAGGCAGATGATGACTCGGAGCTATCCATTTAGTTCTTCTTTTTAAGGTCCGGAAATAATAGTTCTTAATTATAAAGGGTGTAAATAGACTTTTCACCAAGCCGAAAAGTACTTGTTCTCCCCGTCATTGCGATATTTTTTGTTGTTCTAGACCATACCTTCTAATTACGGAGTAATTGGGGGTAAAAGTTCCAACTTTTTCACAATTATTTTTTAAAAACATGTCTTTAATATAAGATTTTTACTTTAAATATCTCCACGACCCGTACTATTCAATCCATCCATCACAACAATGCTTTGAGTGCGTTACATCGAGTCCATCCCAAACAAAAAAATCGTTTCTCAGCAATAATTTTTACAGAATGCTTGGTTGACGGCGTTGTGAAGGGTCTGTTTACACCCTGTGTTTGTCTCTTCGTCTAGTGGTCGCAAGCGCTACTGTTGAGGATGTGGTCCTGGGTTCAATTCCCAGGTCGGGCTAAGTGTTATGGGGATTTCCCACCAGAAACTTCCAGTAGCCGCCACAAAGTCGGGATCTGTGTCCGATTGATGGCAATAGGCTTGATCGATATAACATGGGACTTACACATAGCTTCTAGGTACCTACACCTCTGCTAACCCTGCGGGGATTGTAAGCGAGATATTTATTTATTTATAACCAACTTATACTTACAGTTTACACCAAACATACAAGTTATTGGTTGAACATAAAAATCAAAATCAGAATAAAAAATAGTAATAAAATTAGGAAGTAAACAATATGGTAGACGTGAAGAATAAACAAAACATTTTTAGTAGACAGAATAAACACAATGAAGTTACAATAAAAATGAACAAAACTCGTGTCATCATAAAACTATATATTTTTTATTAGGGATACAATTTTTTTACCCCGAGGAGATAGTACTGGGACTGGCAACGGACTCAAGGTATTGACTGCAGGATATTCAGAATCAGAAAGCTTTATTTGTGAACATAGGTCAAGTTACACATAGTGTGAGGTGTTATAAATAGGTAGATCCTCCATGTTCCCAAAGGCGTACAATTGTTTTTAATATATTGTGCTATGATAATCTGCTGTTTCATGCCGAAAGTATTAGCTAGCTGTAAGCTGCACCACAACTTTGAAAATGATGACATTAAAAAATGATGTCATATAAGAAACGCCTTGTTTTATTATAATTTTGTTCTTGCTACTCACTGTCAGTTGCTCAGCCGAAATCTTACGTCTTTATAGCAACAAAAAGTTATATCAATAGCTAGTCCATTTCATAACCGCATAGATTATTAGAAGCCCTATATTTATGGCCAAGTTCATGCCCAATTATGGTTAAAGAAGACGAACCATTGAGTAAAAGAAGCCAGGTAACGACAAGATGTTTTAAGCGCCTGTTCTTATACTAAGGCAACGTATAGCATCGGCGGTGGGTTTACCTGAGTTCGAATAGATCTTATAGGCGTTTGTGTTCGAAGAAACAACATAAATAGGCCAAATTCAAAGTTTTTAACAATTTTAATTCAGTATTTTTTACCTTCACAATATGCGACCCGTTTTTTGAAATGCTCACATCCTTTTTAGACGAGACCCGTTGAAAAATTTGTTAAAAAAGTGCAATTAAAACGTAACTCGAACAACGAAACATTAAACTGTCTTTAGATTAGTGAGGTAAGACGAGTGTTGCTCCTAATACTCAAAAGTGCATCCTGTAACTCAAGATGCCTCGTTTTTTCGCGGCAATCCGCTCAGCAAGGCGAACGGCAAGGCTCCACCATCTTGCGAACATGTGGGATCCGTAAGTGTGACTATGGTGCATACTATCCTGGCTATATTTAGCCAGGCCATATGGTAATTGGTGGCAGGGGAAGGTGTATCGAATCGGAGATGCCTCAGCATTCGAACGAGGTGGATTGATCTGTCAAAACATTCGAACCCTTTTTAAAAGCAACTTTTTTGGAGCATCATCAGTGTTTTTGTTTGTCTTATTTTTGTACTAAAATAATCTTCGAAGTAGATTATTACTTTCCAAGTATAATTAACATGCGATAAGACGACTTTCTTTAGTGAGTTACTATCCAAATGCTGAAACAGAGTCGTATTATTTTAACCTAAGTTAATAAAAACACAACATATAACAAAAATCTGAAAAAATATTCAGCTAGTTCAATTTAACCCTTCAATCCAAGACATAAAGTGCAAAACCTGCACGGTACCGTATTGGCTAACAAAAAATTGGCAGACCTAATTGAAACACTCAAAATATCAACTGAATAGCTAGCTATTCAGTAACTGCTAGCAGTTTTAACAAAACGTTATTGAAAACTTATTTTCTGAACAGAAAACAAATCCTATAAACCCAGCCTGGACCAAAGGAACGCACAAAAGCTAACCTGCACATTCATTCCAAACAGCTGTGTTATGAATAGTGCCCGACGACCGAGTTACCTTCCATACTATAACCTATCTCAATATAGGACACCTTGAATTAGCTAGGCTATTGAGGGCTTCCCCGATCCAGACGTACACTATTATAAGAAACTAAGAACAAGAATAAAGGAGAACCTTCAACTTGAAAATTAAATAAGCTAAGGTCAGTACAACAAAAGATGTCTGGAACCCTTAGACTGCATCTAGACGACTAGACCAGCTATTCAATAGACGTTTTTATTGCAAGGGGGAGCTGTAAGCATATCCGCTTCAAAATATTGGGTATGAATCTGAGGGAAAACAAAGAGACAAAGGTGTCTTTGATAGCCATTGGAGCCAGTTTAATCGAAAATAAAAGTTTTAGTTTATTTAGTTCATGATACATATTTTTTTCTTGAAGCAAATTTTGTGAATAATATTGAAATTGAAATGAAGAAAGTTCACAACCGTATTGTCATCATCTGCCTAGCCTTTTCCCAACTATGATGGGGTCGGCTTCCAGTCTGACCGCATGCAGCTGAATACCAGTATTTTACATGGAACGACTGCCTATCTGAGCTCCACAACCCAGTTAGTACTGGGTAATACGATATCCATTGGTAAGACTGGTTGTCAGACTTTTTGGGCCACTGACTACCTAACGACTGTCAAAGATCTACAAATGACAGTCAGGACCAACGGCTTAACGTGCTTTCCGAGGCACGGAGGAAACTCGGTATGTAATGGGTGGTCACCCATTAACAGACCGACCTAGGCAAGTACGGCTTAACCTAAAGATCGACCCGAGCGGCCGTATTACTGGCTGCAAAAAAACCGTATAATTATCCTAAATCCAGCTGAAATACAAAGAGCGCCCGATACAAACAGCAACTAGTTTTCGTCTTCAAGGCTGGTTATATTAAAAAGCCGTCTGGTTCCCATTTGTTGCATTTAAATATCGAAATCTGGAGTACCTACATTTAAAAAGTGTTCGCTTAGTGCGAGGTGCATTCATTGAACCGCTGGCCAGACATAATACTCCTTTCAACCTCTTTGTTTAACACCAAGCGGGACGTTTGGACCTGCCCCTTCCTCTGAGACCTTAGAACTGCATTCGCTTTCAATGAACTCTTTGCCAACTTCTTATGACAAAACAACATTACATTTGCACTCACAAAATTCTCCCCTATTCTATTTCCCACCTTATTCTATACAATGGTTGATTATGCTGCTTTAAGTAGTGGCTTGGATAACTTTGCAAAGGTTCAAGATCAAGTTTTTTCTTTAAGTTGTTCTGTTCAACTCGGTCTCCTGTTTTCAATGGCAAAACCGTTACATGCTGTGAATTAACTTTTTGTATGGCAATAAGTGTTGCTAAGGACTATTTAGTACCTATTTATTGATTTCAAGAGTATGAGTAAATCGAACTTTGTTCAAGACCTAATAAACCTTAATCTCTATCTAATAATGTCAAAAATCGGTGGGTCCGTACCGTATACTATAACAAGCGGATATCTTACATTAGAACTGTATCAAAATTGATAAGCTACAGTAAAATCAATTCCAACTTTAATCAAATTTAATTCAGTATTATTATTCGACCAACTTAACCGACCAAAAAATATCAGGAACCAGGCAGATGTTTGGGCCCGCGCCGTTTTACGCACACAAGCGAACACTCCGTCCTTTTCTTTTCTACTAAAACCTTTAATGATAGAAAGAGAGGAAAGATATGAATAGGGGTTGTGGAGGGCTCTGCCACGTGATCTCCTCCCCGGTGCGCACGCACACATACAGAACAGGGAACCCTCGATCATTTTATTGATCTAGAGAAAAAATCTCTGCGATTAATTTTGTTACTGGCCGAGTACTGGATTTACGTGATTTGTAGATGTTGTTTTAATTATTATTATTGCTGCATGATTAATGAATGTAAAAATGATTAATATTCTGAGTAAGCGTGTTATTTAGAAGGCAATATTTACATATTGAACTTAATTTGGGAAGTAAAACAAACAATATTGATTGATTTCAACGTTACCTGATAATTTCATCGTAGCATTGCTTTTTTGAACTGACAGAGAATGAATTGCCGATAATGGTTTGTGGACTGAATTGTAGTAAAGCGTAGTATGTTTGACAATGTACTTATTTATGTTGAATCAGTCAGAGTACGAAATACTTTCCTAATTGGAAAAAGTCGACACATCAACATCAAATAGGAATTGAGCAATTAACAAAAACGGATATTAGTCTACACGATGGTGTTATAGTTGCAATAAATCCAAAACCGGATCACTTTTTGTCCCGAAGTGTAATGACTACATTAAAACCAACTTTACAGTTAAGTGCCCATAAAAAACCGCTTCCGTAAACATTTAGACGCGCCGACACAAGCCCATAAAGTCTACGTCGGGTCTTCGGCAAAATAATATCATCATCTCATTGGCTTCCGACAATTTCGAGTGTGCAAGAAAAACAAACTACTGGACTCGCGTATCGAGTTACACTACTTAAACTGTCGTCAGCTACTACCACCCACATGGTCTCCCTTTTTTACCAATCTTTTTACCAAACTAAATAGGTTTCCTGTTAGAAAAACAAACAGAGACTTTTATTGAGTCGGAAATTTTTGTTTAAATGTCTAGTTGCGAATGAATGATGGATTTCGAATGACTGTCGATCCTTGACGGAATGATGCTTCCGTTCACTAAATTATATCTTGATGTTTGATATGTGAAGGAATGAGGTAACTGATCTGTCATTTCATTGATGACAATAATTTAGTTATTACAAAATCGTGCCTTTCCTCAAAATCATGTTCTTATGCTCTATGGTGGTCGTCGTTGGTTACAGTTAATCATATCATTTACCAAAATTATAGAACGGTGCTATCAAAGTTTATCTGTTCATCGGTTTGCGGTAAATATATCAAGTTTTACGAAATTTGGGAAGCGAAAAGATTGAGCTGACGGAGCGTAGGCAGCGATCCTAATCGATGTCTATCTGTATGATTTCGTTTCACGATTCACTGATGACGTTGCTATTACACCCTTTATCCTTTTTCTATGGAAGGTATTATTTGGAATGCGTTTTTTGAAAAACTAAGACTCCTGACATTATTTTGTGTCTCTTCATCAGATACCACAGAATATTTGAAAGAAAAAACCACGGGGACTACCGTGGACACCGCTTTGATTTACGACGAATAAAATTTTGGGATCTTTTTAGCGTCGCAATTAAAATATTTAACGAACCTGTCGCAGTGGGTGGTGGGCGACAGTTCTCACGAGCCTATTAAATATAATTTTATTTGTTTTTCTAACGATTTATTAGTAGACGCCATCTTCTTGTTTATAGATGTGGACACTTCGGCGGGACTTTGACGTGTTTTACGATGAGGAAGCTCGAGGTCTTGTTGCCAAATATTTTTTGTGACAGGTTCAAGGTTGTTGTTTCCGATATTGTGTTTTTATAATTAATGTTTTTTTGGTTACATTTGGAGATGTTTATAAGATTTAAGGTTGTCAGAGATTCTAAAAAAGGAAACGGCAAGCGTATTACAACGTTAAATGGTCACGATCTCAAGATAATGGAGATGAATCAAGCCTGCCGACGTTTATATAATATCATGCCCATAAATTGCTAACGTTTCAACAATACAACCCTTTTAATAGTTTCGTTATTCATATGTCAACATTCATAACCACGATACTTATCAACGGAGCGCATACGCATCTCAGCTAAAATAAAATTCTGTTATAAACGATTTGTGAAATGCTTTGTCAGCATGACGCGAACTGAGTTTAGTGAAATCGAGTTTTTTACTCAACAAAGGGTAGATATAATAGTTTTGTCCCCTGGACAATATTGTGATGAGACGTCTTAGTGGATTCACAGCATGGGACTGACGGCGCGTTCACTGTTTGGAAGCCACCACCCGCTTTGTAATGTTGTTCAGAATTAACATATTATAATAATTTTTAACCCCATACATCGACTCATCGTCGACAGTTAAAGATAGCAATAAGAACGTATTAGTTTATGTTTATAGTTCTAGTAGCGGTGCATGTCAAAGCCGTTACAATAAATTCGAGCGTGCACTAGTGGCTGCGAAACATAAGTGGCGAGGCTGTCTTTAAATCACTTAACTTCGAACGCACGTCGTGTATTATGTTATCTATTGCAATAATTTCCGAGGCGTTAAAATGAGCCCGGCAAGGGTGTCGGCGCGCAACGAGAACAATTTAATTGAATAAAATTAGCCAATAAAGTGTGGTCGTCGAAGGCTGCTACAATGGCATACCGCCTCCGCAGCACGGTACTCGTAAACAGGCCTTATTTACTGGAGACTCCTTTGGGAATCCGCATTAAATGCCCTCAATATACTGTTGGGAACGTTTGCTTACATTCATACCTTAGGCGGTAATAGTTTTTCGATCCCATTGTGGCAAGAAGGTGATATATTTGGGAGACGTAATGTCCTGCAGATTTTATAGTGCAGGATTTGTTTCTTGACCATACTAGTTTAATGACTGAAAATACTTAATAAAGAACATAAAAATATCAAATGAATACAAACGAGCGGGTGTCCCGTTGTTTAAAATCAATTATGAAGAGCAAGGCTTGGACGCAAAAGTCCGTAGCCCGCGGGAGTGCCGCTTGCAAAACCAGCGGTGAGGTCTCAATCAAGGGACCAATTACTGTTGTGCTCACTGAACTGTTCATGTCATATAGCCTGGAAAGGTTCGACACAATTAAATGTGCAACAGTGAGAGAATGTTGTCATATTTGCCCCCTCTTTGAAATTTCTGTTATTACTTTTTGTTGCTTCTCTCAGACTTCACATCGTCTTCACTGAAATGTTTATAATAATACTAGCTTTTGCCCGCGGCTTCGCCCGCGTGTATGTCGAAAAATATCTGACGGGAATGTACCGAACAAACATAGTTACTTACATTCATCCCCCTTTTTAACCCTTCGGGGGTAGAATTATCAAAAACGTTGATACACGTGTAAATTGATTTTCAATTGTCAACTTAAACACAAAATTTGAAGATCCTAACTTCAAAACTGACGGACTTTCATATTTTACCCCCTTAGGGGTGGTATACCCAAAAATCCTTTCTTAGTGGATACTTAATCTTCACAAAGAACAACTCCTCCAAGTTTCATGTCTCTAGGACCAGCGGTTTGGGCTGCGTGTTGATATTATCACCCAGTCAGTTAGTCAGTCAGTTTATCATTTTATAAATATAGATGATTAAAATCTAGATAATATACAATATCCATGGGTCATGGCTGAGTAGGTATGCTAATCTTGGGTGACTTTCCTCTGCGTATCCCTTATTATATTAGTCTAGTCTTGCGCTAATTTGATCGAGGCTTTGTTCTGTTCTACTTAATTAAGTTCCTCAATTTCTGCTGGTCTTTCTTTATCCTAGTTTCTGTTTATCTTACAAGTTCTTTATCCTGCCTTAAATATACGCTGAACATCACCAATTACCATTTCTTTGGTTCCCAAACAACAAGTTAACATGTTTTTTAGGAACCCAGTCGATAACCTGTTGCAGGTTAATACGGGCAAATATTATTCAATTAACGAGCCGAAGTGTTCAAAATTATATTTTTATTATAAGAAAACCCCAATGCTCGTCATTTTAATGAGATTTGTGCGGAAGTGCGCACGAGTCATTGGCAGTTGGTGCTCGGGCGGCTGCGCGCTGAATGTTAAGCAACGCGTGCCGCGGCGCAGGCGCAGCCTCCCCGGTTCCCCGCCGCACCCCTGCTCCGCTCAGCTGCATCAAACTTGATAGACATCTCAGCACCACTTAATAAGCGAATTCCTCACACCACTTTACTGGTACTCGGAAACATCGATGTAGTTATCGAAAAACGCGAAATTTGCAATTTTTTTCTCCACTGATTTATTGTCACCTCTCATGTTATTTTCTCGCTCCTTATTTTCCGTGAGTGCAAAACAAGGTATATCCCTAATTAGCAACTAAAAATCACAAATACATAATTATAAATTATAAAGAATTTCGCTATTTGCAACTGTTCGTGTGACAAATGCTGGCCGGCCGCAGCTTTGTCGGCAGCAGTAATGAGACACTGCGCAAGCGGGAGACAAATTTATCTCATAAATATCTTTGGGATGCGTCGATCTGCATCGTTAATTTACTACACTGGATATCGATATCGTAATTCATTCACATCTTTATTATGTCATTTATTCAAAACTGTCTCGATATATTACTGAAATTTCATTTCGACCGGTTGAATAAAATCCACTTAATTGACATGGAAGGGAGAAAAATGGCATTTCGTGCCGCCTTTATCTTCAATTTCTTAATTTGAGTTTCGCAGCCAAGTTTAGGATAAGGCATTTTTCAAAACATCATACCTGACAGAGTAAATGACGAATTCTGACTGTAACTACCACTTGTATTTACACGTTGCGATGAAATCCTTATAGCTCGGGGCTCTTAACGAGTGTTCCTGAAACCTCAATTTGCTTGAACGCTGACATATAGCGGGGACAGAGGGATGCCACACACGCCGCGACGCCCAACCGCCAATCCTTTATGCTAATACCAACAATATCTGACCACTTTACTTTTTAATACAGTAATCATGTTATGAAATGGGTGGCTTCAGATAACGTTGGAGACCAGGCCCTTCGCTGTTAAGGCTGTTATTAAGACAACACTTACGGGTTTCTTCAATTAAAAGTTTTGAGACATATTAATATTTACCTTTCAACAAATCTTTGGTTTGAACACAAATTCAGAACTTGTGAACAAGTTCGCGACCGCTCATTATTTACTAAACAAACAGAGATAAGGGTCGAACATGCTCGGAACATTTTCGGAACACTTTTTAAGATTTGGCAAATGGAAAAAATGTCGGCATTTTTTTGGCGTTCACCTGTTTTTATGTCGATATCGCACAAGTTTTCTACCACCCGTGTTCTAATAAACACTTATCGGAACCTGATCTTAGGAAGCAAAGAATTATGGCATATTTAAACAATTTATTGCTGCCGCAGAACAAGGGAACTGCTGATAAGCCTCTGGTTTCGCGATAACGTTCTTTATGCTCTCAAGATGTGCCGAAATAAAAGAATTATGGAAATGACAGAATCGGGACATATTTTAATACGGTCATACAGATCAGAATTAGATGAGGTAAAACAGCTGGTTGATAGGAATCAAGTGTTTATTAATGTTTTCATTGATTTATTGAAGTAAATAATAAAGCCAATTAAAATGGTAACATTTAAAACATTACACATCATTTTACCTACCTGCGTCGGGTGATTCTTGCAATATATTGCCTAACTAATCGGTATTATTTTTCCGTGAAACTATATGTATAGAAGTGATATTAATTAAGTCATTGCAATGATGCAACGAATGCTGTTTTAAATATCTAACGAGTTATAATGAATGATATTTCACTGCTAATTGCTGATATAATGTCATAAATTGCATACAAATTGTTCATTGCCATGATTGTCTGATCATCATCACGAGGAAGATGTTTTGTTCTTTTAGTTTTGCAGTGTTAATTTTTGTCACGGCTATGAATGGAAGTTCATTAAATATTTGCGAAAAATGTAATACTGTTAGCAAAAAATGTTTAATAATAAATATATAAGGTCCCAATAAAATAGATAGACAAATTTTAAAACTGCGTTCAGTACGTCTAGCCAAAGATATTCAAGAAAAAATCACCGATTAAAGTGATTTTATTTTGACCTAAAATCATCGGATAACCAAAATTTTTAGTGTATTTTCGTTAGCTGATTTTTTTTCCTTGTAAGTATCTAATGTGTTTTTCTTACCATTGTCCTTATTTTGGTCGTCTGAATGATTTCTAAAAGTTTGTCCATCTATTTTAATGGGACTTTATAAAAATATTTATTAGTTGATATGAAGTAGGCATAAAATCAGCCATATCAAAGAAAAGCGGAAGATTCTTATCTAATGCTATATTAGATAAGTACGTGACGTATTGTATTGTACCTAGATGTGTGGAAATTAATTATATTATGAGTCATGCCCGTACTTAGATTACACTACAGATACAGGAGCATAATTTCGCCGATGTCTGACACAAGCAGAGTGGCGCAGTGGAAGCGTGCTGGGCCCATAACCCAGAGGTCCGTGGATCGAAACCACGCTCTGCTATAATGCTCTTTTTGTAAATCTGTTTAGCTAATTTTTATGCCATTTGTACGTTATTGTTGGATAAAATAATAAATAAGGTAGGATTTAGTGTTTCTTTGTGTTTTTTTAAATTATTGTTCAATTATAGTAGTAAATTTCTATTATTTTCAACAGCTTCCATGTTTTTGTTACTCTTTGTGTCATCGTGTTTGTTTTTCTTCAAAGTATCAATCATTATGAGTATTTTGTGCGTTACTTTGATGGTTTTTTCTTTAGATAAGTACTTAATTTAGTATCTTCAGATAAACCTTGTCATATTTTCAATTTTTATGTTTTCTATAACACGCTTGTCCGTTATATGAACAATAGCATAAATATCGTCAAACAAAATATCGATTACAGATTCTCAGATAGTAACATGATCTTTTTTGCCGACCGTGAAATCAAGAGCACGCTTTGACGTCTTAATCCAATCAAGCAAATTAGTTATTAGATTACAATGTGGTCGTTGAAAAGTAAATTATGTGTTTATTGATAGCCTAGCGCGTGGTCAAACGATTAACATTCGGTAAATTAAGGCAGGTCGGGGATAAATAATACCGATTAATATTTGGCGGTTATTAACTAACTTTTGTTTTTCTTTCCAGAAAAATGTAATTACCGTAAAATAAAATGAAATGGAAGGCCCATAATTTGTGCATTTTATATTTTAGACGATATTTTACTTGCCTAATGTTGTAATGTCTCGACTGATTGGCCAGAGGTGGCAATATACCGGGAGTGTTGGAAAGGAATGGGGGAGGTCTTTGCCCAGCAGTGGGACAGAATAGGTTAAATAAAAAAAATGTTTCTGAAACTGGCTGGCTAAATTTTTTCTGACTACCTAATATTATTATTATTTTTGAATATGTGTGATTATTTCTATTTTTTTTTTGTCTTTGCCAATTTAAGTTGTAGTAGTAATGAAAGTGTGTGTTGTGTTTTGTCTTATTTTATTATTTTTTCTAATATTTTTAGTTAATGTACCTTACGCTTTAATATGATCCAATTGATGATTGAAATAAATTGAATTGAATAATACCGAATAATGTCATTGAGTACAGGTAGCCAAACCTAGATAATCGGAACTAGGTCTATCAACAATGCTAATATACTTACATGATGCTGAGTTATGAAAAACAAAAATAGTAGGTACTTTCAATACATCCAGTTAGAACATCTCAGAGTATTTTTTTTGGGGTCCAATTAGACTGATCAAAAAACCGCTAAGTATAGAGATAGCAGCAGCATCATGTCTCGTATTAAGAAAGTGTCAAAACTATCTTTCAACGATAGAGTATAAAATGACACCATTAACAACAAAGAATGACCAGCGTTTCCGAGATGGTCACTATAAGGCTATTATTAATACATATCTTTTTTTTAAAACCGACTCGTTATCTGACGCAGGAATCCTTTCAATCCATCCGTTCTATTGTTTTTGGACCACTTTTTTATGTTGATATCAATATTTTTTACGATGGGAGCAACGATAAAACAGTGATTTGTTCCGAACAGATATCTCGACCATTCGAGATGCCTTGAGGCACTTATGATGCGTTTATCATTCGGCGGCTACATTTCTTTTGTATGTAAATATTTTATTGTTACATAAAAAAAATCTTATTCTTAAAAAAGTGTATCATATTTAAATAGTCTTACAAATACAAATAACGTTGAGATTATTCGAATATGTGGGAACTAAATTATATTAAAAGTAATAGAATGTGTATTTGATCAAGCTCAGTCGAATCCAATCTGACGTTAAATACATTTTAATGAAGACTTTATCCTTTTCGCAACATATTTCTCTCGCTTTTATCTTGTGTATAGGGGTACCGACAGAGAAGTTCCAACAATCGGATTTGTGCTAAGTAGATCATAAAATATCGAGCATTTTTATGTCAGTGGTTTTAAAACGTGGAGCGTGAGAGTTATAATTTTTCCCTAAAAGATTCACCTGCGAATGAAATATTGTATTATGAACTGAAAATCTTTCGGCATTCTTAAAAAAATTTGGATACTATCAAAAATCGAATCGAAATAAATAATAAAAATTAAAAAATAAGTATAGTTTACCTGAAATGAGAAATAAGAATATCTTTAGAGTAGACTACGTCGTGTGCTAAAATTAAATAGCATTTGATATCAGCCATCGTTGCAACTGCACGTAGCAAGTAAATGGGATCTAGAACATCTAAATAGGCAGGTTTCAAGTTCAATATCAATAAATAGACTCGTTATATCTTCCGTTGATTTGAATTTAAGTGGTACCTAAACAGTTGATCCTCTTGACGTGTTTCTTTCACTATTTAATCATAAAGCAGAAGAAAATTAAAACCTAATTCTGTTTTAAGAAGCTATTTCAAATACCACATGATAATTCATTTTAATTGAGTTGTTAATCGATGCATACCGTGTTAGTTCTCGATTTGAATATTCGATTGTATATTGATTATCGCTTTGGACACATCGGATGATTGATATTGGTCTCGGTATAATTTCGTAGTGGATTCCTTCATATAGTTTGAATTAATAGAGTTGTTTGTTTTAGTGGCGCTAGTGGGCATCGCCGCGGGCGCAGCGTATCGCCTCGCCTTAATGAAGTGTCGAATTTTGTGTTCTGTGGCGGAGTTAAGGTGACTGTACAATGGGTAAAGAGTTTCTATCACACACTTTAATTTTGCAAAAGTATTTCAGCCGCGACCGGGCCTGGCATCCCATTATAATTTTTTCCTGATCGCTGTCCTTATCTGAACGAGACTTAGTAATTTCAGTTCATTAAAAAGGTAATAATTTTGTAAACTTACTCAAGTAAGTTCTTTTTATTATTTTCGTAAAACTAATTGGCGTAATAACTGCCATGGGCCATGATAGTACACATACGCACATTATATTAGACGTTTATCAGCGCAGGAGTATGCATTTTGGGGTATTGCGTAGAGGCCAGGCATAAACGCTACGTTAGCATAGTGTAGCTGCAGCGACTGCGTAGCGTTGCTACAGCGACTACGTGGCGTTGCTACGGCAACTGCGTAGAGTGGCTACAGCAACTGTGTAGCGTAGCTACGCCGTTTGTGTAGCGTTACTACCGCGATTACGTAGCGTTGCTACGGTTGCGCTGCGCTTGCTTTAAACAAACCTCGAGCTCGATTTTCACTTTGTTGTTACTGGTGCACCACTAATGTGTAGGCCCTCTAATCCACTCGCTTCTGAATTAACTTTCGGATCGTCCATCGATAAATAAATATTTATATTGTGTTAATGATAAAGAGTGTTTCGTCTTAGATTTAATAGATAGCGAGTTATGGCCGTCGCCTGAAGCTGTATACATTATATCTTAATGTACCATGTTTAATTGTAACCATCTCAGTTGTTTTCATAATGAATTTGTTACTACCTGTTGTGTTCTCTATTGTTTTGTGTGTTACTTTAATTGTTCTAAGATTGTGTTTGATCTTATCTATGTATATAGAAATTGAGAAATTTTTACTGCTGTAACGTGGAATGTAACACTGTAATTGTATCTTACTGCTATGTACTCTGTCTTATAATAGATTACAGTATACTTTACTTTACGGTGCCAACATTTTAAGTACAAAATTGCACACTTATCACTTTAGTTCGATAATAATCAGCTGGTAAGTAGTCACATTCGATTATTCCTAAAGTTCAACAATTCCAAAAACATAAAAAATATCTCTCTTTAAACTTGTCTCAAATGCGATTGGCGACATTGAATCATTTTAAACTGGCCGTAATTGTACTGTAGCCCGAGATAGCCCGGCAATTTGAGATAGCCGGGCAATTTGATGATAAATGCTACAGTAAGTTTATACGCTCGTACACCGTCACGGTCCTTATGAGTTAATTAACGACAATCATGCAAATGACACGCCACACTCAATACTCAGTACATGCGACCAACTCCAGTAATAAGTGAAAATCGACTGATCGAAAAAACATACGGCCAGCTTTAACATTGAGTATAATTTTGTAGTTAACAAGCGCAGCTACGTGAAGAAATTTGAAACATCGTAAACGAGTAACAAGCTTCTAGAAAAAAGGAGAAAATGTTAATATATGTAGTACTGTATATGGTCGTACGTAATGTTACTATATCACATTTAGAAGACTAATTCCTATGCAAAAAGAAGCGAGTGAAAGAAATCATACGGTCACGATCGTACGCCTCCCCAAGCTCGCTCTATTAAAATTTCCATAACATGTACACTAACCATACATTAATCTAAAAGCTCGCCTCACTCAAAGCTATCTCGCATGCATCACTACTATCTGCTAAAACTTCTAGTTGCTGTGAAAAAAAACTTTAATAATTCCAATTAACCCTAATAATAGGCTCCGGGCAGTGGAGAGGCAGCGCGATTAAAAAGACAAATCCCTCAACCACTAGACTACAATAGCTGGTTGCGGGCATTCCGTCGAGTGGAAGCCTGCCCTTTATTAATAGACCAACGACTGGTAGCCGGCACGGTTGCCATACTGAGCGAAAGATATGATTAACACAAAGGCGATACATAATAAGCGATATTGGGACCAGTTCGGGGAGCTATGGACATAATATGTAACCGCAGCAGGTTTTCGATCATATCCATTACAGGCTAATGCTCGTGGCGCGATGGCGGCGACAAACGCACGCGTTCACGTTTGCTTTTCTTTGAAGCGGGCTCAGCAGCGGGCCCTGAACGTTATCGTCCCAGACTGGTGCATCTAATTCTCAGGATGAATGCACTTATGAGGTATGCTACTTTGTCATTGTGTATGCAAGTGTATGCTCAGGCTTTTAATTAACGTAACTATGCACTTCTATGGCCGGCTAAGGTCCTCAGGATCTTACTTCTAAGCCTTTTATATTTTAATTTTCAGTCCAATTAAGCTAACTAGCTTACATGTTTCTATAATTTTTATCAATAGGCAGTTACTTTATCTTATAAATAACATCCAGAATATTAATTGGTTTTGATAAAAATCCTGTAGAACCACCCACTTAGACTCTTTGGCTACTTCATACAATTCAATGACTTATTCATTATTTTATTGGGAACCGTTAAGTGGGATGTCGTTTAGAAATGACAATGTCAAATTAATTAATGCGTTCTAAATTCAATTCATTGGAACTAATAATTAGCTGACGAGCATGTAATTATTGACTCTAATGAAGGTATCTGTGACATTAATAATGAAATGTTTCAATTATTCGTGATCATAAGTTGTAAGGCGTTGTAAAATGAAGGGCTATTTTCTGTTACTAGTCGTGTTATGTTTAACAAGTGTTGTGTTGGCAACATCTCCTCCTGATATTGAACGTGCTGATGATGGGATTGAGAAAGAAGACCAAGAAGAAGGACCAAGAGAACTGCTGACACCCGTGTTCCAAAGCATGTTAGTCGCCGATGGATGTGTACCAGGAACGGTGAGAATTGGAGACATTTGTGAATTCGAAGATTAAATGGAAACAAAGCAAGAAAAAGATTCAAGAAAGAAAGGGATAAAGAAAGTCTACGCTGTCAGTGTTTTTGTATTTGTGAAATGTGAATGCTATGTTTTTAAATAAAGCCAAGAAATAAAATAATAAAGTATCTTCATCTTTTGCTTACAAGTTCATGCAGATGATAACTTCTTTTTTGTCTGAAAATATCGTGGTCTTAATCGAAGTAATAACAATCCCGCAGATGTATATTAGATTGTACACGCAATATTTTATCGTTATCTCATGATAAATACACAGAAGATGACTGTAAATAATATCTCAACGACAAGAGAAGTAATTGGATGGGCTTCCACATCGATCAAGCCACAATTTTGTATGAACAAGCTCATGTTAATTAAACGTGATGTGGACATTTAATAAATGGCGTTCATGTTAATTGTTTAATAGCCGACTTGTTAAAGAATTCTTTTTTTATGTTCTACTGTAAAATTGTAACCACAAAACCTTTGTTAAAAACTATTAGATTGATAGGTGGCCATTGAAGAGGTTACAATAAAAATGAAATATTCAAATACCCGTTATTAAAAATATGACGGAGCTCCAGAGTAAACGGATAAGCAAATATAACACAAATTAAAATGCAAAAAGTAATTCTAACCGCAAAGTTGCATTGCACATACCTAATGACGAGTATCCGCCAATTAAGCGTCTGCGCATGGTCCGTGACAAAAACTTGTCTTGTGAGCCTTTAAGAGGCGCTACCGAACTTAATTGGACGGTGGTTATCGAGTGCTGGTTATTGTACCAACTGGCAATGGCGAATAATCGAAGGTCGGCCGAGCGGATTCCACCTAGCCAACACCCAGCTATGCCATGATCTATTTCTGTCTACTCCATTACAAAAACCGCCGTGAAATTGCAGAGTCGAACAAAAAGAGCCAACTCCAAAATTGGAATTTGAAATTTTAATTGTGCTGTTAGAGCCTTAGTTGCGTTGCTTGTGCGCAGCTGAAAGGACTACAGCATTTGAAGCCTTAAGTGTGATAGATGATTGTTTTGTTTTAACGCCTTATTGAATAGAATTATTGAATAGAATTTACTTTTTTCAGTCCTTAGTGTCATCTGTAAATATGGTGAGGATAACTCCAGATCTGTTAGGATGTCTGCCACTATTGTAGTTTCCAAAAGATCGTTAATAAGCTGTTTAATTAATATCATCATATTAACTTATTCAAGGTTTATAGTGTGTTGTACTATGTAATATATGAACGTTTGATAAGGTTGATGCGACAGGTTGAAGTCATTCCGTATGTAAACCGAGCGTGTGTCGTCGGCGGCGGCGAGTGGCAGCGCCACGCGCCACTACCGCGCACCCCGGCTGGTTCCGCCGCCTGCGCCGACGATCACTCCGAAATAAAAATAAAGACACGCGCCCGATGACGCCTATCACCAGACCTCTTCAAACTTTATCTTTCTTGCCATATATGAATTAATTACAATACCTATCTACTCCCGTTTTAGCACCCGAGAATTCTCGTTTTCGTAACAAATGCTGAATTAATCTGTTCGTCCTTTATTTTTCCATTCGTTTGGAATAAGGCGTGTATTTCATTTATTTCTTAATAAGCGAAGCGACAGTACCTCGGCTCGATGTTTAATTAAGAACTAGCGAAACGGTGCGACCGCGGTCTCTTGTAGATCTACATAGGTATTTATTTTTTATCACGAATATTTATGGACGCTATTTTGTTTTGTCGGGTATTTTAAAGACTTGTTTAATGTGGGAAACTCAGCAAATCCGCCATGACGTGTTGCTGTTAGCAAATAGCAAGTTCTGTCATGTTTTCAGTAGAAGTATATCAAAATCAATTTGATAAAATGTGTTCGCGAATTGCAATACATGAATGCGGAAACACACATAGGTAAGAAAAAATTAGTTCAATGAAATAAGGTCGATGCACCGAGATGCTCACAGAATACTGGTTCGTTTGTTGAATTCATTAAAATATAATTGATACGAAAGTATAACGTTATTATGCTAATAACGTTGCAACTTTGTCGCAGTAAGAAAAGTTCGGAAATCGACTACTTTTCGTTTTGTTCACGGATTGCGCTCATTCGAAAAGGTTCCAGTGTTGATGACTTGTTTATCGAGTATTTCGGGTGGGTAAAAAGAGGAATCCTGTGTGTCCAGCGGAGCTGTCCATTCAAGAATTTGTTGACAAGCAATTAAGGGTGGGCCGAGTATGTGCCCACGATCAAAACAGAAGCGAGAGACAATTTTATATATTATTTTTTATTGATTCAATTGAATGCTGTAGATAAATATAATTTTATGGATTGCTGTTATTATCATTAACGTAAAAAGCCCAAAATGTTTAAGGAATGTATTGTCAGGTTGTATGTAAGTTAACTCAAGTTGCCTAGTCGTGCTAGACTTTTTCACAATTATTGTTTCTTCTTCCCATCGGATATTAAAGTGGTTCTAGTTTGCGTTAGAGACCATCACACTACCAACATATCCTTGCAAGACGTGTAGTATTGATGATAATTATGTTTATGACATTGTTCTACAAGTTTTTACAACTCGTTCTGTAGCTTCACGTTCTACACAATCGTAATATGTCGTTCCTACACATTTGCAGGAGCTATTCGAATACAATTCTTATTCTTTTTTTATCACAGATCAAATGAATGTTTCATGGTGTTTTGAAGGAGTATCAAAAGTTTTATTGCGTAAAGCGAATCATTAAACCCTATTGAACTTTTCAGGGTTCAATGGAAAAGTTTAAATATTTTACTTGTTTTAATATTTTTACTGCATTCGCCAAGAAACGCATAATGACGTTAATAGTATTTTTGGTCAATTATGTCTGTTTGAGAACAAAGGCAGACGTTATTTTGACGTTGAAATATCCATTTAAAGTCAGCGCAATGGCACGGGAGTCAGACGCTCCATACTAAATGCTGCACTAATTATGATTTCTATAGTACCTTTGTTTTATTAACAATAAACCCTGCTAAAGATTAAGGGTTATGAAAATGCAGGATGATTTTTTCTTCATAACAATCAATTTTCTTGTAATAAAACCGGATTCCTGTGCTGTTAACAAAATTCAATTATAACAAAAGGCGAACGTTCGGTCCGAGCTGTTGGCTCGCTTGTTCTGATTATATGGACGGAATAAATATGTTCGTTTTTGCGAACAGGAAGTAAGTAGGACGATCTTTATGGAGATTTGCAGTTATTAAAGCATCCATAACAGTTTAATTTAGACCCAGGTAATTAAGTATAAGTGATAGTTAGTGGTTGGTGATAGTTAGTGGGCATTAAGTTGCCTGACAATAAATTATGTTGTTTTAAGTGGCTTTCAGGTTGATGTTTTTTAATTTTATATAATTATAATATTTTTTTTAATAATTTTTATTATTAATTTATTTATTTGGAACCTGTTCCTGATGCCGGTGGGCTACTATTTTTTATTATTTTTTTAAATGTTTTTTTTAATATTTGTATAGAAATATTTAAAAATGTAAACTTTATGTAAGAAAAAAAATAAAGGACATTTATTTAGACACATTTTGATGATATGTTAAGCACAACAAATAAAAGATAGTGAAAATAAAATATAAAATAAAGATATAGTGCAATAAAGTAGCGGTAGACCCCACACTAGGATACCCTATGTCGTGGGATCTAGATACCCTGTGTCGTAGTATCTATGTGTTTTCAGTAAAAGGCGTACGTTGTTAATCTAGTGACACTACAAGACGTGCAGGTTTCATTACCTGTGTTTTATAATGTGTTTCAACTCTTAAGTTTAAAATAATTGAAATGGCCAGTTCAATAAAATATTTCAATTATGTCCATTGTCCACCGTTAAACTACAAATAATGGACAGAAATAAACCATCCCAAAGCGTTTATCCGTATTCTTCGTTCCACGGCCCAAAGTATTCCTAGTGGTCCCAAGTGGTCATAAACTCGTCCACCAGTTACGCTACAAACCTCCGCACAATGGTAAATGATAGTTATAAACGTTTATTAATAGGGGTACATACCTTCGTACGTACAAACAGTCAAGACCTTAATGTAGACTTAAAAAAATAGGGCTTAATAACATGACCGGTGCGCGAGCGTTGAATCAAGACAGAATTCTGTTGTTACGCGCTATTATTAATAATTAAAACGATTACTTCTGCGAGATAGTGGAGCGGTGTAATTAATATTGTTATTAGTGAGGAGGCTTGAAGTACGTGTTACTATGTGGTATGGGGTGGGACTTCAGAGATACCGTGGTCCGTGGGCGAGCTGTCAACTAGCCCCGCAAATCATTAGCTAGTTCGCGCTCACATGAATAGACGGCTCAAGATAATGAGATTCAAATCACATTGGAAAACCAAGTAGAATACCGGTGTCGATAAAGTAAGAAAAACTGAGAATATTATTTTTAATACTCAAGGAAGATTCGCGATAAAGTAAGGTTGTTCGTCTTTTTAAACGTACAGATTATTATCTAGTTATTACTCCGAGTTTTAAATAATTGTTGGAATGAAAATATTTTGTGTATCACTGGTATATCTCCGACACAAGTTATAGGATTCCTGTGAGGAATCTACTAGTAACTTAATGCTTCAAGGCGATAGCTATCTGTCACTGTTAGTAACTTTATGTAGATCAAGCGGCGCCGACGCAGGTAGTATGAAAAAAAGTTTAAGTGATACATTAATACTTGCTATATTCTGCATACTACTTGTGTTTATTCATTTGTTTCTTTAGGTTTTTTATTCATTCTAGAATTTTCCCAGACGTCTGAGTTTATTTAAGGAGCTAACCGTTGGTCTTCATTTGTTTTCAGGTTATCACACAAGCAATTCGTATCTTTTCTTGTACGCTTGTCATTTTAACGGAGCAACCTCGTCACCACCCTAAGAACTGTTTTTATAATCTGAGGATAACCTGGAAACACTGACTGTAAATAATAGGAAATCGTGCACATCTAATCTCCTACCAACGCATATCTACACACTTTTCTAATTACAAATACCTCAAATAAATATTCGGGGCCCACGTGGTGGCTCTCGGCCACCGTAGGCGCGGGCCTGTGGACGGCGAGCTATGGGCTAGCTCGCCGTCCGGCCGTCTCATGACGACAGGCCGTGTCGACGGCGCGTTCGTGTTCCACGCGCGCCTCATGGAGATGTCAGCAACGATGTAGGGGTCTGCAAGGGCCTATGCCTCCCAGGGCTGCGGGACTGTTCGAAAGAGATACCGTGGCCCTGGAACACAAAGGGCTAAGAAGGATCATGGATGGGTTTTAGTCAGTACAAGTCTGACACTCCCTTCCGCTCAGCCAAGAGTGGGGGGGGGGTCATTTGATGATTTCCCATCCGAAAAAAAAGATAAGAAGCTTTTACACGATTCAATGAAGAATCCTAAAGCACAAAGCATTAATTATCGCCATAGCTTCAACCACTAGCTGTAACGAGAACCAGCAATTACATGCTGCAAGTCTTAAATCTGCCATTTTAACGTAACCTAGATTATCCACTGCGGTTCGACATCATTTGATTTGCAATGATTTATAGGCCCATGAGAAACTTAGGGCCGTATTACTGTTAAGATAATCATTGGTTTAACAAACGAACGCGGCAGCTTTTAAAATTAATGGTCACGTGAATTAAAGTTGCGGTGCAGAGTCGTAATGAAGATAACGTTGGGGTGGACACGCTACGATAAAGTTCTGACGGCGTTTCTGACTCGAAGATAAGCCTTTAATTATTGAGATAAAGCCTCTACGTACGCCGTATAGGCTTTAAAACAGCAATTAGGACAGGAGTGACTCGGTGCTTACCGCGGGTCGATGATCTGTAATTAGCGATTGATTAGTAATTTTGATTAATTCGACCCCGAAATCTGTCACCCAAGTGTTCAGCTGGCGGGATGACTCTTTGCTCGCGAATAAATACAACTTCCATTTAACGAATGACATACATTGATAACACCTGATAATGTCGTTTAACTTTGATCTTTTGAAACATCGAAACCAATTTGATTTGCATTTTTTCTATGAATATAAAGCGGTTGCTGCGTGCTCGATTTAAAAGTTTCAGTAAACTTATTAAATCTAAAAACTTGCAATCGTCAAGGGCACGGTAATATTTGCGGAACGAGGCACCCAATTAACTGGAGACGTGCGTATCATTATCGGTAGGTACAGGTTGTAAAGGTCATTAATCTCATTCATTAAGAACATCCGATTCCTGATTGTTCGATGTGAATTCTTGCGCCCCCAACTCCGCCTATACTTCGCGCGGCGACGAAATGTGTTTATAACGATTCTAGTGCAACACCCACGACACTTGCCGATATTTTTTCAACCAAAGACGTGTCCATTCGTTTCCTAGTTAAGGAAATTGGCATGATTGATGGCCGACCGAACTATTAGTTGCGAATTTAATTAATCTTAAAACAGATATCCGTTCATTTCACACGTAACTTATAATTATAATCGCATCAATCTTATAAATTAAAGAAATAAAAATGAGTTGGATTAAATCGATTCCATGAATATGATACGTTTCCAATAATTTGGACGGAAATGACGGATAAAAGCAATAAGACATGAGATGTGGAGCTTCCGCCATCAATCTCGGTTGAGAAACAATATGATGGTCGCATTTGGCGTACGGAAATTTTCCCACGATGGCGATCGATGGCCGGAGTTTCAATTTAAAAAAACCATCGACAATACCATGAAAATAGTAAAATCATCCTCTAAATATGTGATTTTGATTTCACTTTTGTTAATAATTGAGAATTTCTATGTATTTATAAGCCTTATTTATAGGTCAAAAGAATTCGTAAGTATTTGCACAGCACAGAGCAAATAAGGGACATAACGAATGGTGGCATCCAAAACGCGTGATTAAGTCATTGACGCGAGCTTAAAAAAGGTAATACAGCTTTACAAGTATCACGACCGCAGGTTAAAATTATATTAGCAGCTGAAAATACACGTTGTCTGTAAGTGGGATCGTTATTATAAATTGGCAACGATGCTGGGATATGAGCTAACGTTACTTTTTAATAACTTTCTCGGTAAGACTGGCCAGTTTACTCCACTCGGTCAGTTTCAGTTGTACGGGCATCGCCTTGACATTTATTGGCGGTATAAATCGTAACTTGATAACTTAATCTCGGATGATGGCCGTGGTTTGTACGCACCTGTATTACGCTTACTACGTTAATTTGTGTGTGTTTTTGAAACGGGTTTTAACTTAAATTGTAAGTCAAGTCTAATATGGTAACGCAACTTTGAATGTATGACGTCGTATTCATCTATAACAATTAAGTGTTTCAGACAAAAACAAAGATTCCGTTATTGAATAATGATTGAAAGCTTCCTACGTCATTTAGATTAATGATCTCAATTCTCAAGTATTCTCAACGTACGAAGTACATCTTAATAATAAATCGAGAACATGTCGCGTGCGACAGCTAGACTACGATTTATGACTAATTACACAGCTAAATAGAAGAACAAGACTCACTACGAGATGCATTAAATAGCCATCAACATCGCTCAAAGTTGCACTTTGCATAATTTTCATTGTAAACAAACGCCTTTGGCTTTCGGCTATACAAAGCGGTTCGGAGCGGTAGGTAAGATACGTAATTGCTCTTGCATTTCAATTATGAGCAATTATTAAATCCCACCAATAAATTGTGTATGTTGGGTTTTACAAAATGTTTTATGGGTACGATTTAAATCGGTACGGGAGCCTGCAATTAGTGGCTCTGATGCGGTGATGCTTCGCTAGACGTGAAACGGTCGTATAAAAGTGTTTGGTCTTGTAACAAGTTCTTGGTATTGTATTGTAAAAACGTATTTAGTTCCTAAAACTTTACCTTATTACTCAAATTATCGGCTATAATCGAAAGAACAAAACATTTTTTTGTAACGAGGAAAATACTGAATGAGACATCATGAGAATTTCTTGTCTCGACCTCAAATGCATCGCCGAAATATTTCATAAATACATTCTTCTTCTTCTTCTTTCTTCCTATTTCAATTTTCGGTAATTACAAATGTGTTTGTTTATTTGTAATGCTTTCAAGGCTGGACGGATTTCAATAAAATTTGGCAGACGGATGAACCATGACCTGTGTTACGACATAGGATTCCTTTGGGATAATTTCCGACCTCCAAGTCACCAACGAACGCAACGACAAAACCTAGTATAAAATATAGAAACTTCTGAAAAAGTACGACTTATTTATCGTACGCGACACAAAATCCACCCACGTCGAAAGACGCATCACATCGCAAGGGCGGCGCGCGACGCCGTGCCCCCGGCGGCAGGCTAATTCTACAGTCTATATATCTGCACTGATTGCCGGGACACACTCGTATTTATTTACTACCCCCACTACTTAAGACCTGAGAAGTTTATTTGCAATGTTAATTCGAGAACTGGATCGTTTTTCACTTGTTGTAGGAGGATGTTGCTCTATATTTCTTTTGGATTTGTTCTGGTGTAGTGATTTTGCGTAGGTCTTTGTTGTGTGAAATGGGTAGCTCCAAAGGGACTTTAAATATTATCTACTAGCGAAAAGTGGGTGTCCACTCAAAAATCTAAGTGTAGGAAGTTAGGCTTCATCCACTCGGGGAATACACGAGTGATATTTAAACGACACCTAAGGGTTTAGACAACGGGAAATTGCTTACAAAGCGTTTCGTTTTTCTACAAAGATTTTCAACACTTTAGTAGCATAAATTCATACAATACAATTTTGAGTTTCCTGTCATCGTGATCGCAGATATAATGTGGCTTTGCCTAGGCCTTTTGCTGTCGTTACCCACTGAAATAAACATACAAGTATTCACTGTTTAATTCACCAAAACAAGACAAAAAGTTGTTTCTTACACCAGTGTCAGCAATTTCTTTAAGCCAAAACTCTTAACCCATTTACCATTCAGTTCCCACATTACTCAACATAAGTCTACGTATATACAAGCGCTCCTTAACAGCCTGCGCCTGAGGTGTTCCGGTGGCGTTCAGAAACGGACGCTTACGCAGCTTTTTGTGCGTCAACTTTGTCGGTACGGCACTGAGGGCCCACCATCAACTAGATGGAAAGAATATATATGAAGGCTGGAAAGACATGGCGCTGTACAGGATGTCTAGCTCCGTCCCTTTCCCACACTGAAATAATACTGATATAAGAGGTGAAGGCATAGGCCCTGATCACATACAACGAGTTTTCGGCTAACGAGCGGATAGAAAGGCCGTTATGTCCTCAGGTTAAGGTAGCTGTTGTAACAGATTGTTCTGATTCTTTGGCTGTTATGAAACTTCCAGGTCATTTGTAATGGGATAGCTGATTAAAAAGTAACTTCTTCTTAAGATAAATTCTGATGAAATGGTTATGGCAGGTCCTTTTGTGGCTAAGTAAATGATTTGGTACCTTATTAGTAGGCTATAGGTACTATTAGGTAACAGGTCGAGAAAATCAGTTGGTAAAATGATTTTACGCAGCTGATTCTTATTTGAATATATACAAATACAGTATCAGTCTGAGGTTTTTTGAATGGACAAAACAACAAAAACATGAATTATAAAAACGCTTTGCATTTCACCTTGAACAAACAGTATTAATACAACTGGTTTACCCCTAATTCAGTTACTGGGGCAATAAAACATGACGTTACATATAATATTTAATGCAAATCCACATAGTTCACCCTCTCGCCCTCCCTTTCACAGCGAACAATTAGGGTTGAGGCACACCTGTCATGCGCGCGCGCATGCCACGCGCCGACCGCTCGCGATTCCCTCCGCAATTATTTCTACGTTCGATTGTTGAATTTTTATATCATACCATTATTTTTATTCAACGGTATTTTTTGACACGTGTAAAACGGGTTCCGTAATGAGCAACTTTGTTCAGTAATTCATAAATATTATAATTTTTATATTGTATTCTGGTTGAGTGATTGCAATTTAAATTTTATATTAGTTTTTGTAATGCTCATTCTTCAATATTTGTGTAATTATTTGGCACTGTATTAAGTATTTTTATAATAATGTGCTTATAAATTATTCGTAATTCTTAATAACAAAGTAGGCATTTCATGTTTTGAACAGTATTTTGCTGCTTATGTCAGCACTAAACAAGTTAAACGAAAAAGGAAGTTGAAACGTATATTTGTTGTCACAGTAGTAACTTCAAGTTGATCGGCATTATTTTATCGAATTATCAGTGATGTAGGTGTCACTGCTCGTAGGTGCAGTTGTAAACTGTCGACACAACAATAAAATAGGTTGTAAAGACATTTTACCAATTTGAGCGCACACAATGGTCGATTGATCACAGTCACGGCGAAGAAGCGCCTTCATTGATCAGTCTCTATAATATATTGGTGACTTGTAATACAAATAGCGCTTTCTTTACCTGTTTGGAAGAATCTTCTGGTAAATAAAAATACAGCATAATGTCCCCGTTTCAAATACCGAGGTCAATCAGGTAGGCCAAAAACCTGAATAATAATAAAAATAAAACACCCCTGCCGAACTTGTTCAAAAGCGTTGCACTATATCCGTAACAATACACATTGCTCTACACATGCTCAGATTTTGAACATGCTATATGGGCACCCTACGCGATTACCAATTCAAACCATTTTATCCTGACCTTTGGCGATCGGTACGTTGTGGGGACTTTTAAAAGCAGGAATGTTCAAGGACCTACGTCCCTTGAGGTCTATTTACACTGGTAGAGGAGCTTGTGCAACTTGTAAACGTCGCGTGTCGCGAGGGTGCGGGACAGGTGTGTCGCACCCCTTATTTGAGGGAATTTGAGGCCACAACGCATAACTATACTATACTTGTTTATATTCCATGTAGGGTGGCCGTTTGATAAGGAAAATTTGAAAATGTTATTTGCTTTCAAATAATCGGTGGTTCAGATGACTGGTACATTATGGTGATGATTGACAGCTTCGTCAATGCAATATTGCTTCTACCTGCGCACAAGCCTCTTCATAAAACAAATTTCCGTAATTTACTGAAAGTTTTCGTCAGAAGACTTGCTTGCCAAGTGCGACTTTGGCGAGCTTTTGGGGACGACACAGCTGATTTGGACAATGGGAATTGGAATAATTTAATGGCAAGTCAGAAACCTAGAAATTAGTGAATACCCCCTAAATAGTACTCAGTCGGAGATGGAGGGTAATGTTAAAGGACTGCACGTATTTTCAACATAAGAAGACAGTCTGTTACTACGGTTACAATAAAGCTAAAACCAGTAAACTTAATCGTATGCAAATATTCAGAACGTGCTCAAAAATGTAAATATTAACTAGCATGGTCCATAGAAAACCAGTCTAGTAAAATATGCAAATTCTAACGTGCTTAGAAAAATGGTTACCCTACAAACGGCTGACACTCAACGATAGTAAAAGCTCGTTACACTCGTGAAATGCAAATAAACGTGTTGTTTGAACAAGTCTAACCCTCCGTTACCGCCTCACCGGCGCAAGCGCATGACCCGGGCGTACCCGTGATTAACCGTAAGGGGTGAGAGGGTATTGGTATGTCTAGTACTATTATTAATTCTGATGTGTAAACCTTTTTAATGATGATCACTCTTTTTAACGAATACTGTGCACATTTGCTACTTTTTAATTGGCAAATAAAAAAAAATTAAAGAAAAATAATAAAATAAGGAATCTAATGAAACATATTAAGGCAGTAATAATGCAGACACCGAGTTCTGTGGTTTCAGATAGATTGAATATCATCACTTAGACCATTGATGGAAGAAGAGATATTTTACATCACTCACAGAGTCACAGATATTTTTCGACACATATCTAGAACTTATTAAGATAACATTTAAAAAGTAGCTAAACAATCCTTAATTTTTTAATTCTTCTCAGCGTGTCGATGGAAAATTTTCATTGAGTTTTGGCCCAGAATTCAACATCGTATAACTTTATTTTTACTAAAGAAAATAGACACTCAAAGGATATTTTAAGTAGTATTACTTACTAAGAGGATAGATAACAGATAACAACGGTTTAAAAGACTGCTTCAGCTGCAATGTTTTCTAAGAGGCTATCCACACCTCAGATCGTAATCAATGAACGATTAAAAATAACAAAATGGCCAACACAATCACTATGTTTATCTGTTTTGACCACAAGTATCATGGCATTCATGGCCATTCTTTGCTATCGTCCTTGATTATATCAGTGACGTAGACATTTGTTAGAAGGCTTTGGTGCTGGGGCCATTGAATCAGCGGGCATCATCGTTATTACAGTACTGGGAGTTCATCCACTCTCAAGTTCCGGAAAAGTTTTTTCGTTGGCACAAATATCTTCATAATTATGTAAAAATTGATAGGTATAGTACTTATGCCAGTACTGACTACTACTACGTTTACATACTACAGAAACTGTAGCACTTAGTATACTCTAACGTGATGCCATTTTTTTTTTAAACTTCGAAAGGAAAATGTGTTTATGTAGTGGGCAGGTTTTTCACGGATTTGTGCCTACTGCACAAACAGCTGTTAACATTTTCAGTTTCTGTTTCTCTCACACACTTTCTGTTTCTCGCTACTTTACTGGCCACACCGTAATATTGAAAGTGTGAGTGAGAATAAGAATCCATTGTACCATCTGATGGGCGATAGTATTCATATATTTCAACGCCATTGTATACTTTCGGGCGCTTTGAGAGGTCGATCCTTAGATCATCACTGTTGAATGGTTACATTGAAGATCATTCAACGTTTGTCATCGGACTATTGACAGATTTTAGGCCTTTTGTTCGACAGATAATTTCTGTATCGAATGCTTTTTTGCTGTCTTTCGGTCTGTGATTTACTCTGAAGTGTTTAATTTTTCACTATTTTATGTATTTTTTCCTACTGATGTTCTAACATAAATTGGTTAGCAGTAAATCAAATTAAGTAACAGAAAGGTACTGGTGACAGTCATTAGTTAAATGTGCAGGCTTTTAATGGCTTACCATATACTGTTTAGTGCTTGCAATACATTCAATGACCTACAGGTTTCTGTTAATAAATAAATTTCATTCACAATCTGTGGCGGGACGCGCCGCTCCATTCCCACGCATGCAATATGGATTTCACTTAGCATAGATAGTTCATGAACCACACCATGAATAATAGACAGCTGTATTTTTGCTGTGTAATTGACACAGCGCAGTTCTACGCTCGAATATAAACTTATGATATAGTTAAAACGATTAATCTGTCTCGGTTGGTGGTAAAATCCGTACGCGAATAATGAGACGAACCTCCTTCGAGTTACTGTTGGCTTGCGTGCCAATTATTGGCGTAATTATTTTGAAAATATTGCCAGCCTTTTGTGATATTTAACACTCTAAAGTGGCCATATTTTTTAATCACCCGTCGCGGTCGCCATTTATTCAGTCGCCACGAGGCGTGAGGCTCAGATTGTCAATTGACTCTTTATAACGGATGCGCGTCTGTCCGTATTAAAACTTTAAATCAAGATACACATAAAATCTTTAATGCTCAGAATGAAAAATAATAACGAAAAGATCCACTTGGCGCTACGAGAGTATCGATATAAAAGCTCGGCACAAAATTAAAAATCTGTTGGCAAATAAATAACGTCAATTAAGCTCTCTCTGTCATTAAATATTTTTCGCCACAATTTGTTTACACGTCTACGAATAATTAATGCTACAATTATTTTATTTAACAACTCTAATCAAGTATGTTAGTTTGTTGCATTATCCTTCTCGAAGGGGAGTCTAGCACTCGCGTATTTATTAAAAAAGAAAGTGTCTGTTTAAAAAATATCTGCTGCATCAGGATTTCATAATAAAGAAAAATTCGAATGTGTAGGTACCTATTTGTATGTTTGAGTAACTTTTACTTATAATTTGACGGCATTCGATACGGTCGCAAACGTACAAAACAATGAAAATTAATCAAATATTATATTTATAACAACAAAATAAAAGGAAAGTTTTGAAGAATCGGGTTTCTACTCCAAGATATTAAAGCGAGCTTAAAAGAAGTAATTAACAATTTTTCTGAAGCAACTTGGCACTAAGTATAAACTGATCTGAGCGACGTATTAACGAGCTTGGACGCGAAATTAAAACGTATTCCAGTGTTATCCCCGCTATTAAACACGGCAGGGCAGTAATGAGATTGTGAGGTAATCTCTGGTTTCGTTAGTGAGACCACTTCTCGCCCCAGTATGATCAGCTCACAGGTATTATCGTGCGAGAGCGACAACTGAGAAGTGGCTGCTGATTACGCCTCGTTCACACGGCACACGGCTATTAGTCCCTACGAAAGGCGTCCATTTATTTCGATTATCAATTAGTCCTTAACACCTAGACATGCGATAAGCCACCGACTTTCAACTTTAATGCACGTTTAATTAAAATGAAAAAGTTCCTCGTTATGGTCTATAATGAAACGGGAAAAATGTACTTAAGGAGACGTATGGGCGATTTTTCTATTTCAAGAATCCGCCACCTGTGTACAGTATGTTGGGAATACGCGGATTTCGCTGGGAGCTGTGTTCTATTGCGTCGGGAGGCTCGGGCGGCGCATTAAACTGTCTCACACGTAATGGATTGGGAATTTCATGCTCCAAAGGTCGATTTAAATTAATTTACACATTAAAAAGACTAAGTGGACTGGCTCCCGCGAAACAAGAAGTAAATAGTGTTAATCCGACTAGCGACAGACGCTGTGCCGTTCTTTAGTACTGTCTGAGCTGTGATATAAATAAACATTTGCTGTTTAGTTATTGCAATGCCTTCGGCCATTGTTGTACTAAATAATAGTATTGTTAATAATAAGCGATTACTTGCAACACTTTATTTTTGCCAGCACGAGCTTTTGAACAAAATCATTTCACATCATTGAGTTCAGGCAACATTTTGATTTTGACAACTAAGTAGTAGTAATAATGAAGTCTCGCCAAGGTTTTAACCTTACGTGAGACTATTATGTTTTTTTGCATTCTTTATTCTTCTAGTTATCATCACTCACCTACGTTTTTAATTGTCTATCTACAAGACATTGACAGCTGTATTTACATATTTGCAGCTCTCTTTTGTTTTTCTCATTTCTTCACCGCTCATTTTAATTTTGCATCTCAATTATGTTTTTAATTATTCTTATCGAGGTACACACGCCAGTTTTAAGCTTGGGTGAGGCTTACAAACAAAAAAAGTGGTTAATTGGCGAAAATATTTGTATTCCTTATTTTATTAAATCAAGACGTTGATTTAAAAAACAAAATCGTCTGTCTAATACTACTCTACTTAACGCAACATCACGCCTGTAATCCCCGAAATGGTAGCCAGAGGTGGACTTATAGCAGGTACACCTACGTTTCGCCAATACTAATTAAAAATAATCATCATAATAATATAAACCCTACCTACGTGTAGCTGGTGGGTAGCCAGACATTCCACTTTATAAATAGCCTCAGCAGACCCTACTACTAAAAGGTGAACATAAAAATTCAAAGAAAGCATTTCAGCTAATGCGAAATCTTTGTCAATGATTGACGGCGGATATTTAAGATGTTTGCAGACAAAACAAGAAGTGATTCGAAAATCGAACGGAAGCCCGAGTCTTGAATATTGACCCTTTAAGGCCCTTCGCCCAAATACAATAGGTTAAGAAAAATAGAGTGGCGCGAGCGCACCGACACATCTGCCCACAGTGCCCACTATCGAATAAATCTAATAAAATAATATTTTTATTTTGATTACGCATGCACGGGTTGGGCAGATGTTAGAAACGATACATACGGGGGACTAGATTGTCCAGCAGTGTCCTTTTCTAATGGTCAACCGAAATTTTAATGTTCACTCAAAAAATAAAAGTCAATGTATTTAGGATTAAGTAGTCGGACCTTGCTTAACTCGTAACTAAGAATAATAAAAATCACAAGTGTCCTATGTGATTTTTATTATTCTTTAGGTAGAAATTAAAAGTAAAATTGCCTTGTGGTAGAAAGTAATCATTAAACTTCTGCAACCTAAAAGTGACACTGGGAATTGACGAGTTAAGTGCATATTACATTTTTTCATTAAGTGTACTAAACATTCTTGCAAAAGCTATTTTGCTATACGTAAACAATCAACACATCGGCCTCCGAACTGATACTCCTGTGGGAGTGATGCCTAAATGGTACAAGAAAAATACCAAAACAATGTAATTGTCATATTCTTTATTAGTTATTTAGTATTCTTATTTAATCTTGTTTTCAATTGCAAACATTGATTTCTGATCAAAATGCATTACCAAAACGGTTAGATATTCGATATCCTCAACGGTCATGTGTCAGCCAAGCTAAGGGCTGCTCCAAGTCGCCAGTCACTGACCAAAACGATATGGGCTTTAATAGGATTCGTACATTATCTACTTATTGACCGAGCACAAGGTGTGAAAGAGTTTAGAACCCCGAGGTAAGTGTACAGTGTTAACTATTCCAAAATATAACTGTAGATACACAAGATAAAAGGCCAGTTGTGCTTGTTAGTAAACCTCATTACGCTTTTAACATTTATCAATGGAAATTTTAAATTAGTATTCTGCAATTCCATTGAATTTCATACCTACGTCTGTCTAATTATCATCTGGTAATAACTTCACGTAGTTTATGTCTCGATCGGTTTGTATGACAAAAAAATACACAGTAGCCATGTTTAGTCTCGCATAACATTAAAACCTTTTTGTGCTTGTCTCGCATATATTAATTCGCTTGACAATTTGTCTAAAATAATTTACAGCTTTTTTATCTCGTTCTGTCAGCCTTTCTTTATGTTACTCTGTAACTTTGTTAGTAAAACAATTCGTTGGCATATTAAAGATCTTCGCTTTGCGGAAAAAAAAATGGTCAAGTTCGAAGCGGACTGCCCGAATTTTGTACAGAGGAAAATTATTTTAGTGATTTCAGTGTATTATTAACTTTTATGTCGCACTGTATCCTATTGAACAATTTTATTATTATTTATAATTAATCTTGCTTGTTTACGACGTGAATATACTAATTATCTTTTAAGGCGCACTTAGTAAGTAAATTTCACCAAAAATGGTACAATGGTAACCTCACTAAATACACCTTAAAAGTCGTCTTAATTAACGGTTTAAGTAAACTCAAATTATCTTTAGTTCCTACACAAAATAATCACTCAAAACACACATCTTTTGGTTTCAGGGCTCTTTCGTATAACTTCTATTTCTCGATTTCAAGGCACAGAATCCTAAAACAAATCGATTGGACACACAGCGGTGTTACAAAGGGCCGCCCGCGCCGCCCACCGACTATATAGTAGTACTATTCCGCAATTTGACAACTCATAAAAGATACTAATAAATAAAATTAGTGTCATTTCTTGTGACAATAATGAGCAAAGAGACGCCGCGGTGCGGGGCGGGTCCATAGATGTATTGACTGACTTTCGTACAGGTACTACTGAATTCACTGAAGGTCACTTTTCACCCTTATCCTCTAAGTGATATGGTTGAAAAATGGTCGACCGTCAGTGAGCTCGGTAGTACCTACTAAGGTGGTAGTATGTAGGTTTTATTGTGCATAGATATCGTTAAAATGTTCTATGTGTGGTATATGGGGCGCATGATTAGATGTTATAAAAGATGATGGTTATCCATAAAATGTATCCGCCATATTCACGTTATGTAGTTGCCAATAATTCCAATATGTATTTGATTGGCTTACTGAGGTAAGATTGTCGGTTAAGTAGGTAAGGTGCCAGTTTCGGGAAGTCTGATAAAATGTCAAGTAATTTAATTGGCTGATTGTTACTTTGACACAATGAGATTGACAGCAGATTTAAGACTCGGAGGGATCGCGAAGCTATCTTGCTCGATATTCATGTGATTGAATTTAAAATCTTGAGCTGGTAATTGAAGTTTTCCAATACCTTGCAATACCAGTACGAATGTAAGGATATAATATTCCACAACACAAAATGTCGGGTTTTAATATTATACATTTGTAGGTTTTTTTCATACTTAGTGAGAAAAGTAGACAACTCGACAGTCAGACTGATACTGATACATTAATATACAGATTAGTAGAGCCACCTACGTTTAAGATTAATTCTTCTCCCACTATTTAAGTATTGATTTATAACATTCGAGCTTTTACCCATGGGTAAGTGCTTCGCCTTTAACCTAAGTAATTTGTTAAATATTAAAAAAAAATGCTCATTTAATTTTAAATCCAAGAACGAATAGGCTCAGGCTTTAGAGCCAAAATAACAATGGCCGACAATATTTCGCGCGCTTTTGCAGATATTTTTAAAGCAGTGATATCAATTTTCGTAGCCAGGTAGATAATAAATGACCCACTAGCCCAAAATCCTGGCCGTTGATATAAATCTTTAACGCTTCGACACATTTTGACCACACGTCAGGATTATGATCGGTATAAAATACTTCGCATTGTAGTTCTTCCCTTAACGTCGCCGTACAATGGACACACGTCTAACTTATAAATTTTGGCGCGAACAAAGGCGCCATATTGACAATGTAACATCGATAAACGGACGCTCGGACAGCCCGCCATATTAAAATATATCCCAGCCCCGAGATCGGAGTAAATCAATAAAGATGATGGCTTAAATCATCTTTAGTGTAGAACCAGTCAAAAAGCTGTTTCCAATTCGAAACAGAGTGCTACCGAACGTCAGCTTAGTGTAAGTATACCCTGCATTAATCCATTGAAAAGAAGCGTACAAAAAGCCTTCTGCTCAATTTCCCTCGAAACGTCAAATGTTTGCTTTCGAAAAGGATTTTAAAATGCAACGACTTTTTGTGTGAGTATTCCAACGGGATTACCGTATGCAAAGCGGTCACGGACAGCAAAGCGTCGGTGTTACTTACTAAACGTAACTAAAACGCAAACTTTGATGTTTGTTGCGATAGAGACTTGATATTTATATGTGAGGCTAATCTCTGACACTTGTTAAATGTGGTAACTGCAATACCCTGACGGTTTAAATTGATTTTCTGCAGACAATCTGGTTTATATAGAATTATTTCCAGATCTAATCCTCTGAAAGTTAATATCTAACGTAACGTAAAAGTTAACGTTACAACTGCTACGTCAAGCTCGGCCGGGGTACAATGGAAACTATTTGATTGCTTCATTATGCAGAATCGGACTCGGTTCATTGTATATCATTTCGCATGTTATATCTGTTCGTATCCTAATTTAATCATCTTGAAGATTGGACCACCGGGGAAAGCGATGTAACGGGTGGCCCTTCGATTTGCGATTGAACTTTTAAGACAGTCCACATTTAGGAATGATTTGTTTTTTCAGATTACCGATGATAATATCTAAAGAGGACCTAATGACTCGTTTTGGGTACAAGTTTTGAATTATGTTATCAAGTTAACTCTGATATGAGGAGATAATTAGAATTTATGAAAGTTAACTTTGGACGTAATTAATAATTATGAAGAGAAATGGGTGTTGTGGGAGATTGAAAACCTGATTGAGGTTAGAGTCGTTAAATGAAGAAGATACGTCTGATGAAGATGTTTTTGAAAATAATTATTACCAGCTTCTTAACTTTTCTTAGAACGAAAAAGACGTCTTCCACGTATCGACAAACCTACGAATACTGACCAAAACACAAAAATCTCAACAGGGCATAGACAATACATCATCATCATCATCATCATTTCAGCCAAAAGACGTCCACTGCTGGAGCTAGGCCTCCCCCAAGTGTCGCCACATTGACCGGTTCCGTGCGTCTCGCATTAAGCGACAATTAATTCCTATGAATAAAAATAAAAAACCTTTTAGATAATGTCTTTGTTTTAATCTA
This sequence comes from Noctua comes, assembly GCA_963082995.1. Lineage (NCBI taxonomy): Eukaryota > Metazoa > Arthropoda > Insecta > Lepidoptera > Noctuidae > Noctua > Noctua comes. The sequence goes on from OY720271.1 coordinate 6,985,984, forward strand.
TCCACCACCTAAAATAGAAACCAAATTTAAAAAAAATCACGATTCCATAAAAGCAACAGCCTGTATCTTAGTTATATCTCCGTCGATGTTCGCAATATCGGAAGAGTCTCGTATTTGGTATTATTTATTTGAAACGCGCAGAAAACGGTCAATTCTAATGCCTTCACGAAGCTTTCATTCCTTTGATCCGTTTCAATTTGCCTGACGTCTTATTTTCTACGCGGTGGTCCAACTGATCGTTCGAACAACCATGTTGAAAACGGATTTTTATCGAAGAAACTCTTATATTGTAAGCGGCTGAGTATTTTTTTACAGGACGCCAGCACATCAAGCTAATAAAAAAATATAAAATAATTAAAATATAAAATTAAAAAAAATTAAAATAATTAAAAATAAAAAAATAATAATAATATAATTTGATTCTATGTTATTTTATAGGATTATATTTGTCCATGTTTTCGGATTGTTATTAATTTATGTGTGGCAATGGGTATTATTTACCTGAAATAAATGAATTTATTATTTATTTATTTTAATACAATCTGTCAAATTACTTTAAAATAGATTTTCAGCAGATTTTCCTCTTGAATCACTCTATCTATTAAAAAAAACCGCAACAAAATCTGTTTCGTAGTTTTAAAGATCTAAGCATACATAGGGACAGACAGTCGGAAGCGACTTTGTTTTATACTATGTAGTGATTATAAAGCTGAAGAGTTAGTTTGTTTGGTTGAACGCGCTAATCTCAGGAACTACTGTTTCGATTTGAATTGAATTGATTGAAATTCAATTAGTGTTGGATAGCCCATTTATCGAGGAAGGTGGCTATAAAATTTCACGCGGACGAAGTTCGCGGGCAACAGCTAGTCTGTTATAAACAAATTCGCTAAATAAAACCACGTAGAAAGTGGTATCTAACCAGTGGTCTTTATGGTTATAAATGTTTACTAGATACACAATCAAATCACTTAGTTAAATTGATTAAAAGCAAATTAATTAGTGTAGGGTACCATTTTAGCGATAGATAATTAAACGGTCTTATCATGTAATATTTTAAATTCTTTGCCGTCTGTCCACGTCATATCTTGGTCGGCATAAGCGGGCTAGTAAACTTAGACATTCTGATAAAGAAAGTCTTTTAATAGCTGTTTTAACATAAATTTATGAGAAAACCCATAGAACGATGTGATAAATTCCTCATAGATGTTATCATGGACGAACTCAAGTGACAAATAAATGCATTCTACTGTACTGCCATTTTAGCTAAGAACATCATCACTTGCCTAGCCTTTTCCAAACTATGTAGGGGTCTTCTAGTCTTACCGGATTCAGCTGAATACCAGCTATTTACTTGGAGCGACTGCCTATCTGACCTCCACAACCCAGTTAGACTCGGTTACACTATACCCCTTGGTAAGCCAGGTTGTCCGATTTTCGGTCCACTGACTAACTGTAACGACTGTCAAAGATCTATAAATGACAATCGGGACCAACGGCTTGACGTGCTTGCCGATGCACAGAGGAAACCCGGTAACCGGTCCCGGTATATGGTTACCCATTCACGGACCAACCTAGGCAACCGCGGCTTAACCTGAAGATCGACCCGAGCGGCTGTTATTATTTAGAATAGAATAGAATAAAAGCTCCTATATCTTAGTAAAGAAAATCACTATAAAACACAGTTTTAAAACTTAAGCTTTTGCAAACACAAAAAGTAAGTACCCACATACCAAACCTAGTAGTTACAGCATTTAACTGCGCTTTTGCTGTAAGCTAAATAATTGTTTTAAAACTACCAGCTTCTAACATGATTGAAGAGCTCTTTCTACGGATTCGCCTCCTAGCGATGCAGTTATGTGGTACTAAGAAACAACTGATTGATAAAAGCTATCAAGGAATATTCTTGCTATCTAATCTGTGTGTGTGTTTTTTTGTTTTATGCTTTTCTACGATGTTGTGGCGAATACAGGGATCTTAGAGTTAAAACAGTGTGCACACCGAGGTAAGCAGTTTGGTGGGTTGTAGACAGAACAGTGGTGTTCTTCCTGAAAGCAACAGTTTGGTTAGATTTGTCGTAGATTATTTTGTCTTGGAGAGCAATAGTCTATGAAGCAAAGCACCGTGAGGAAACCTAGACTTATAATCGATCGTCAAAAATTTCCAAACCTCTTTGAGTAATCGTGGTGATCATGCCTTCTCAGTATGAAAAGAGGCCTTTACTCTTTTTTGGGACAGGAACAAGCTGACAGGTATTATTAATATTTAATTATTGACTACACCGTTAGTCTTGTGGTCCCAAGCGAGACTGCTGAGCTTGAGGTCCTGGGATCGATTCCCGAGTCGCACAAAGTGTTTATTTATTTAACAATTTATGTACACACTAAATACAGAAAAGAAGAAAGGAACAGAAAATAGTACAACGGTGATACTTATTTCTAAAGAAATCTCTTCCAGCATACCTGCGAAAGGACATACAAAAAAAGAGATGTAGACATGATATGACTGTGTTACTGGGTTTTTCCATCAGGAACTTCTCAGCAGCAGCCACGGAGTCTGGATTAGGGCCTGGTTGATGGCAATAGGCTCGCCCCTATTACATGGGACTTAAAACATGACTGCTGAAGTGTGGATGTACAGATCGGTACACCTCTGGGTAACCCTTAGGGGATTACAAGGCGTGATGTTATGTTATGTCATTTCGTACAGCCGACTGCGCGCACAGCAGTCAAAATAGTTGTTTTTCAAAAACAAAACATTTTGCCTTCCATGAAGCGATTGTTTATCTAAAGATGGTATAAAGACAGTCATTACCATGGTCTGCACCAAGCCTAAAGTAAAACATAGAGTAGTAGCGCCTAATCAACGTGCGTAAGTAAGAATCAAGGTATTGAAGGTAAACGGGTTCCCATTATCGCAGGACTAGTAAATAGTCATTACTTAACTCTCTCTATCTTTGTTCTGCTTGTTTACGACCTAAAGTGGGCAGTGTCCTTTGAAAAAAGAGGGAAAGGATTTATTTAATGGCCACGTGGGAATAATTAAATTACCCATATTGATAGTAACTGTACTTTCTTATTCAAAAGAGCAATTTTATTTAAAAAGGGATCTTTCTTTCAGGTGAATGATGGGTTAGCTAGTTGATTGAAATGGCTTTTAGTTGGAGTTGATTGGAAAGCCAAGTGACTGAACGATGTCATAAAAGGTCTCTAACGATTTATAACAGGGAAATGGCTTGCGACATCCGGCTGTGAAGGACTGTAAGTATTTAGTGCTGAAACTGAATGTTGTTTTCACTAGATTAGGTACTGGTGTAAATTATTGGGTTCATTGATAGTGTTTTTTTTTTCTGGTTTTCGTAGGCGGTAGGCAGTAGGCACAGTTTGTGGTTGTAGTGGCTGAAAACAGTTTAATTGATTATGTATTTAATTGGATGGGTATATGAGTAGAGGAAGACCAAAGAAACGATGGATGGACTGTGTAAAGAATGATATGGCAAGAAAAGAGGTGTCTGATGAGATGACGAGTAATAGAGAAATATGGAAGAAGAAGACCCCAAATGAATTAGGATAAGGGCAAGAGAATGATGTATTAAACTGATTACAATATAGCCTGAAAGACTTATAAGCAATCTATCTATCTTCGAATTTTTGTGTACTCTTGTAAAACACCTACTGACAAAAAAAGTTTCGAAATAGATTGTTGTGTAGTACATTTTCAACGCATTCGCATGGAGCTTTCGCGAACAAAATGTAGCCATTGACGAAGAGCCAGTACTTGAGATACAAAAACCTATACAAAGGGAACATTAGTAACGTGGCATGAAGAAGTGTAACAGTACACTCAGTAACAGGCATAACAATGGGGTATCGTTTTCTTCGAAGAGCCATGCGATGCGAGCCAAAAAGAGCCAAAGCCGCCGCCACGTCTGCGTTTGCGCATGTCCCGCGTTAAATTTAGCGTCAGTGATCCCATCTAAATGTAAACGTAACCTTTGAAAGTAAAAGCTGAAAGTAAAAGAAATGTAGCACGCGATTGTAAGTGAGTAAAGGGATTATGTCGTCACAGCGCCGAATTATGCCTTTATCCGATAGTCAAATAGGTTGAACATATACAGAGTGTGGTTAAAATGTGAGCAAAATAATTTCTCTGTTAATTTTTAAAGTAGGTGTTTTTAACATAGGTGGTAGGTGAGGTAACTAGCAATCGATATAAAGGGTGTAACAAGACCCTTAACGAAGCCGAAAGGCACTTGTTCTGCCCGTCATTGCGATAATTTTTTTGTTCTAGACCGTACCTGGGAACCTTCTAGATATGGGGAAATTGGGGGTCGAAGTTCCAACTTTTTAAAGTTTTTTTTTTAAATACATGTTTTTAATGTAAGATTTTTACTTTAACCACCTCCACCCCCGTACTATTCAATCCATTCATCAGCACAATGTTTTGAGTTCATTATATTGAGTCCTACCGTTAAACGTGATTTTTGATCCCAAAAAAAAAAGTCATTTCCCAGCAATAATTTTTGCGTAAAGTTACTTAGTTGAATATAATATACATAATGATTGGTTAACGGCTTCGTGAAGGCACCCTGTATGATAATTAACCTGTTTGCAGTATTTCTTTTCAGAAGCTAATTGAAATCTAGTAAATTTTTTTTTCAGTCCCATCAACGATACCGCTCATGGAATTTAATAATGTTCAAGCACTCAGAACAGCTTAATTAAAATATAGGTATAAAAGTAAATTCAATAAAAACAGGAAACCAATTTAATTCAATGCGTAAACTCTTCAATAGCGTAATTTCAGGAGCCTTCATTACACCGTGAGCTTTGAAATGTATATGCGCATGATGACTTCATTAGCATAATCGGTAGTAAAGTCCCGTATTGCTACTGCCATAATAAATACCAAGACGATACGTAATGTCCCGACTTTATTAATCCCATGTATATAGTGGATAGAAATAAAGATACTAGCTTAATCGCCATGTGTTTTTACCACTGATATATGTAGTTATACCTAGATAACGCAAGAGCACCATTTCGCGTGCCACTTCGCGTGCTCGGCTGTTTAACGTGGCTACTGTCGCATCTAATTTGTTTAAAACAACAATTTTACAACTCAAGAACTTAATTGTAGACAATTTTAAAAAAAAGTAGTCTATTTTGTGTAGTAGCTATAAATAGTGCTTATAACGTCATAGAAGGTAGTCAAAAAATGACACGCTTGGTTTTCATACGGATCGTGATACTTGTGTTACGTAGGTAAATGTATATCTGTGGTGTTTACGACACCAATAAAGGAACGTGTATATTCATGAATCCGTACGAAATATAACGTTGCCTTACATCCTGATTCAACTTTCGCGAATTTTTCATCAGTGTGCGGTCTCCACTTAAAAAGTTACAGGTGACATCGTAGGAGCAGATGCCAAGAACTGGAAGTGTTGACGCGTGTTTAACTTGAACATTAAATCAACAATTTTATTGACCGACGTCTGTATCTTACATACGTTGGCTTCCGGAAGCGATTGCATTTTGAAGAGTTAATAACAATCACCGTTACGTACGATTGATTATTGAAACGTTTTTGTACCAACGAAAACATTGGACGCATGAATAGCATTTCATTCACACTGGCCGGTTCGGAGAGCCGAAAATGTAGTTACACTGCGTTATTTGTAATTGTTCGGCGACTTTAAATGAGTGATATTGATGATATTTACATTTTATGATGGAGCGGTATGTAACAAGGGAACGAGCGGGATTCCTCCACTCGTCAACCAGGAACAAATTCTTATTGATATAAAAAATGGATGTACAATTGTACAGTAGTCCGAGAGATGCTTCGCTCGGGAAATCTTTGAATGACATTGCTTTGTGATACCAAAGAACCACAGACACGTGAGGGGTGCAGACAAGGATAAATATTATTTAAGAAAATTCTTGGTAAAAGATTAACCCATTATAATAAGTTTTTTTTAGTCAAAAAGGCTGGTAGCAAGGTTGACTGCTTGCTCAGGGCGCGTCAGTTTTACTGAAAACTACTCATCACTCATTTAAAATCTACATTAATATTTTCTAACACGATTAAGATGATCTGTTTTTAACAACGGCGTTTGGGACGAACCGTTCTACTAAGTTTACAAATTGTTCAGGTGTACAGGAAAGTTGCGTCTTAGAAATACAAATGTGCATACAAGACCCATTGGATCACCTAGACGACACCCTTATCATAAGAAACCAAGTAACACTGAAAGAAAAATTGTATTTCGACTTTGTTAAGGACCTTTTTACATCCGTTATAAGTATACTGTAGATCCTGTGTAAACTCATTAGTTCGAATTTGATTTTTTTATCCTAAGCAGTACTGTCACTTATTACAAATAATTTAAAAGTTCAAATCAAACAGCCGGGTCTATCCCATCTCAGCACCCACCAACAATTTCGTTCCGAACGCAATCATATTACGTCATAAAAATGACGAATAGGCATGTAAGCACGCAACCAGTGCGCACGATGACATGTCTGCAACGCCCGCAAAAACTTCCAACACACTGCGTTGCCGGGCTGGTGTCATCTGATAGTGCACTCACGCATAGACCATCCATCTCAAGTATTTATTGGCGAGAAGCGGATGCTGCTTCTGAATCGTGAACATTGACGGTTACGTACTGTACATGTATAAACATTGAATTGATTCTGTGATTGAGCAGTTTCTTACGGATTGCTGAATTGTTATTATACTTTGTGATCTGGGAAGGTAGACTTGTTCTCAGGATATTGTTGCTTGATAACGTGCTGTATGTTAGATGTGTCGGTGTGCGAATGTGCCGTTATATCTATGTTATATTAAAAATATTTCGCAGGCAAAGACTAAATTTTTTCTTTAATGAAAGAAAATGTAATGATCTTTCTTAACTATTTTCCTTTGATATGCAATCAATTTCAGTTCTGTTTTTAATTGGCATGCTGACGTAATTTTCACGTCTTGAAGTTGGAACAGTCGGAAGTGTGTATTGGTATGGTATTTTGATACTCAATAAAATACAAAGGTAATAATATCTTTAATGAAGCGTTATAATTAGCTGGCTACGCCTGTCGTTGTAATTACTAAAATAAATGTCAAAAATACATTCAAATGTTAATAAAATTTATGTTCAATAATCGTCACGGCTTATAGGCGTCTTACGAAAACGAAATGTTCGAAAAGTGTTCTCTTTCATTATAAAAGTTTATTTTCTACTAATCTCCCTCGTGATCTCTATTGGAATTATATGACATTTCATATTAAAACGTAATTATGAACAGCTATAAATTAGCGCATGATGGTGTTCGAAAGAAGTCATTAATTCTTTTAAACCACTCTTAAAATTTATTATGAGTAACTTATTTTTATTTATATGTCTTAATTGGACATCTTACTTGTATGAGTTGGTTTGACTAATCAACACGATCGTGTCCCCAAAGATAGTTTATCTATTATACAAGCTTTCTAAAGATAAAAGTCAAATTTGAGATTATAAAGCAATAATGTTAGTTATAAAAACTTGATTTTATTATGCCATCAATCTTGTAGTCGGCATGTCGGATGTGTTACCAACGGATGAGTCGTGTGAGGTTTCATTTTATTAATTTTATAATCGCATTTTCATAAAAATAGGTTTCATGTTTGAAGAAACAACAAAAAAACAAAACAGAGTATTTGATTGACATAATCATCCTTGCCGAGAAAGTTTCCGACAATTATGTATGGTAAAAAACTTGCTTTTGTTTCCATGCCAATTGGAAATTAACACTTTAATGTCATAAAAATTCATCAGTTTCTGCAAAAGGAGAGGTAAAGAAGAGATCATTTTGAGATAAACTGAAGTAGACAAAACTTGCTGCGTGTTTGGTGATTGTATTGATTATATCCTCCATACAAAACAATTTATTTGCACATACCTGCATAATGATTTAAATTATACTGCTTATATCACATTACTCACGAGATGATTTCAGCAAAGAAATTGTATTTAAACCCGCTTTTGCTATTGGGGAAAGATCAAATTTTTTCGTCATTATACACGCGCGCGCGTTATTTTACGCGCAAGTGGCATAAAATCGTTTTTGCTGTGTAAAGTACTACAAAATGCGCCATAAGCAAGGATCTTCACTGCAATATTCAAGTTTACCTGTAATTCAAGGATAGCGTTGACATGATTATCGCGTATTTTTTAAGCTTAATGCACCATAAAGCACAGGATACATGGGCACCTACGGTAATCTCTTACAACTTTCTTATATAAATTCACACTTAGCGTATCAAAGAAAAAATTTAAACGCATTCTTATTTGATACCGAATGCACGTCCTAATGTCCCTTATTCTGTTTCTCACGACCCGAGCCGCTATATGTTTAATAAATTCATTGACATAATAAATATTTTGACATCATCGGTCTTTAAAGCTATCTATCGGCTGGTTTATCTCCGCCACGCCTGTAATCTGTAATAGAATAGTAAGTGTCGATCCTTTGAGAGGTGTACTCTTTATCTTATCTCCGATTCTGTCTATGGTGTGGTATTGTGTCATATTACGAGTGAGATCTTTAAGGGGACCTATTTTTTGGGACTCGTAAAAGCTTATTTTCATTTGTCGCGCTAAGTGAATAGCGGAGTTCTCTAAAATATATTTAAACGATACATAGTAAATAAACTATTACAACATTTGAGAGCATGCTATTTAGATTTCAAGAGATAGCTGTTTCTTCATTGTCTACATTCGATATTGGTTTCAAAGGTCGGTTCTCCCACAATCTTTCTCCGATGCAATATTATTTCTGCACAATATCATGCGATATGTTATGCCTATCGTAATTGGCACAATTCTTAATTTTTAAACACACATTAATTCCGACATTTAATTTGTTTTAATTCATATTTGTGATTGTTCAGCATATTTGTTTAATAAAATTTTTTTTTTGACATTCGTGCTGGTTACTGTTGCAAAAGAGCCCAGTGATTTTGCAGTATTCCGTTTTCGCTCATGAATGATTTACAATTTTATTTAGAACGAATCTATACTTTATGGATACCATACAAATGCAAGTAAAATTCAGTTGTTTTTTTTTTTGTAAAGGAATATTGCTTCGATATTTGCCCAATAGTCAAGCATGTAGCCTGCTCAGTAAACCCCAGTGGAAGAGGGGAGTGGAAGGGGGTTAAGCAATATTTGTATTTCTATAAAAGGGTAACATGCCATCACATGAAACTTTAAACGCTTTTTCCGGGAGCCGTGTATCGACGGTTCAAAAGTCAGGATCTGTTGACATTTTGACATCCGTACAAACAAAAGCTCGTTTTCTTTTCAACGTTTTTACGTAGCTACTGGGATTTCAAGTGCCAGTTAGTAAATCGATACTTATTTGTAGTAGCATTAATAAGGTTAGGTCTGCTGTTTCTATTAAAAATGTTTATGGACAAGGCGATGTTAGTAGAAGCCTATTTGTAGATGTAAATCGTAAATTTAATAAACACATTTAAAACAACATATCTGACATAAACGAGCATGTTATCACAGACCATACATCACTCTGAAGTGAACGTTCATCTGTAGAACATTACCATGTTTTGTCACTTTATCATTTCAACTGCAGTAAAATTAAGTTTATTTATACGAGTGTATTAATGACCTTATCTTAATATACAGACTTAAAAGTATGTATAACTCACGGAGCCTTCGCATTCCTCTGTCAACGCCACGCGACTGGGAACCTTCCACAAAAACTCAAATGTCATTGCGCAAGCTTATAATAAGGCCCATTCACACGGCACCCTACTAGATATTTTTTCAATGTCAAGTCGGGACGGGCATGCAATTTTGTAGAAAAAACGGCAAAATCAATAATAGCCCCGTGCACGTGTTGCCGATGGATTATAGATTATGTTTTGGAAGATTTTCTCAGCGCTCGCGAAGTGATGTCAGGTACGACGCGTCTTGGACGAAAATCTATGGAGTCGCTTTAGGATTACAAATATTTTAAAATACGGTGTGTCATTCTACTATGCTAGATAGCTGCAAATTTGTTGACATCCAAATTAATTGTTGCATGTGTTCCGATCCGTAGGTTTCAAGTATAGTTAAGGTAGGCGTCCCTGTAAAATCTGTAAAGAAATGAAGCAGCCTCATCCGCCTTTGAAAAACTACAACTGTGTTTTTGTGTCAGATTAGCGATTGATCAACAAAGTCCTGGTATTGCCAAAAAACTTAGCTTTCTGTATATAACAATGCATTAATTGTTCAACTACTCTCCAATATTTCTCAAATTAGAAACGACCGACTCTACTCATTTCACTGTTCCGTTCTTGCGCTTCACAAAGAAATTCTATACAATTATAACGGCCGAAATTGTAACTGTCTTTCTAACAAAACTCCGACGTTGTGTTTCTTTTACGAAAACCCTACAAAAAGCAGGTAATCTTATTGAAAGACATCGCAGTATTTTACGATTTCATAAAAAAACTAAACAGTTATTTCATCAAGATATTGAGTGCAAGATATTCTATAATAAATAGGTCAGCGAAGGATTAGCCCAAATTCGTATTATTAAGTTTTCGGCGGAACGTACTTTAGGAAAATTTATTGTTTTTTAATCAGCAGACGTGTGATTCAACTATGACTGGCAGGAATGAGATTGGTCAAAATAACAGAGATAAAATTTCCTAACAAGAGGTTAAGGACATGAAATTAAATAAGATACTTTCTACTTACAACAAATTGCTCCGATTTCGCTAAATATGAGGTTTTGTTATTAAGTAAAAGCGCAGTTCATTATTGCCGCTATTAATTTGAGTCAGGAAGAAAAGCGAAGTGCATCATCTCAAAAATTAAGAATTATGTAACACGAAATTACCTTTTTTCGAAGGCTCTCCCGCACTCGACGCGGAAGCCTATGGTTAGCTCAAAATATGGGTTTTTAACAAGCCCTAACAGGTGAGGTTTTAATCTGGACTTTATTTACTTGATTTTATGAGAAAGTTTCTTCAACATATTGCTGGTAATTGATACTGTTTCGATTCGACGTATAAGTTTTTTAGTAATTATTAAAACACGATTCCAGATCAAACTAATTAACTGCACATGTTGCAATTTAAACATTTAGTTTGCTTTCACCTTCAAAGGTGTTCTAGAAAGGTGGACAAGAAATATTTAATTTATATAGGACAGACTCACATGTTATTAATCCTCTCAACAGTTTGACAAATATCCGAATGATGTGGCAATTAAAGAAATATAGTGTAGATCACATTTCATTCGACTTAAATGATGGCATTAAACGTGCCATTATCTTCTATAATTATTTCATCAGAACATAACGTTGTGTTTTTGCTGAAAAATTACAAATAGCGACAGTGCACGAATTAAGTTAAAGATCACGAACTGTTGTTACCTATATATGTCAGGTAATTAACGATAGTATGGACGATTAAAATGGTTCATTTACTGTTACAATAATTACGGTAAATATCATAAACATCTCGGGATCTTGACTCAAGGATACTGTTTTACAATCCGCGGCGGAGTTCGCAATGCCGCTGAATGACGTTTTCCTGTCACAGTTTCGCGTTTTTTACCATCCATACGTTCACCTACTTGAGAAAATTTGCCGCTGATCTTGATATTTACCTGTAAGGAATGCACGTGTGGGAAAATTCTGTTAATGGCTTTTGTGAAGGTGTAAACGATTATCATAGCAGTACCTACAGACGAGCGAATTAACGATACGTGCTCATGATACGATATTTAATGCGATTAAGTGCTAAGTTTATTGCTTTTGGTTCATCAGAGCGTTTTTACAAATAGGAAGTGCACTGATTATAGTCGTATGTGAACAAAAAGTTGACGCCAGACTTCCGTAAGCTTAAGAGATGGCAAGGTTTTCTCAATTGATGAGTACATATGTATGTGTCATATTTATCTACTAATATATAGGTTAATAAAGAACATTATGATCGATGTAGATGGTGCAATAGACTTAGTCATTTGCTACACTTGCAGGAATAGATTTCAATCATTGATGATCAATTTTCCAGTACTACTTTAAAGTCAGCGTTGACGTTTCCGAGAACGATAAGTTCATCACTCAGGGCCATTTAATTCTGAAAATTCCCGGAATTCAGTCATGTTCTCGTTAAAGAATAATACGAATTGTGAATTTCGACAATGCGAAAAAACATATCGTAACAATTCGCGTGTCGCATCGACGTCAGAATCGGCGCGGGCGCAGCGCCGAACAACAATAATCGTGAATGAATTGTAATGGCGGGCGGTTTAATTGATGCACCCGCTGTTGGACCTGTCCTAATATAGGGATTGAAGTAAGATATCGAAAAAATAACCGAAGATTTATTTAGTGGTTGAATTTTAACCCTTTTCATGTTGTCATAACAAATGCGATTAAAATATTGATACTGTATTTTATTAACTATGTATCAATCACTGATATAAGTGAAGAAACTGAAAAACAGTCGTTCGGACTTTGGTAGAAAAATAGGAAAGTAAAAGAAAAGTAAGCACTGTTACTTATATCTGATGGTGAATGTGATGAATCTAATTCTAACTTTCGAAGTCAACTTAAAAAATGTTTAAAGGAATTATGTATAAGGAAAACACAAATACTTATTCTACATAAGTTTTATTGACAATATTTCACATAATACTTTACGTCGTATAAAAGTATCGATACAAACCGGTAATCTTTGACAGCACTAGTGGTTGCGTGAACGTTCATTCATCGAGCCGCTCGCCTTCTGTTGAATTTAAGAGTTGAACTCTTTAGTCATTTCAGTGACCACAGGGTACTCACATTAGTATTCGCATAAGTATTAATCGAAGGTTCCTTAAATTATGTGGCTGCATTTCACCAATGTTCAGAATATTTTGCAGTAACTGACATTTTTTGGAGGTATATAAAACAGCAACTCGTAAGAGTAGATACAGTTATCCCCCACTGCAGTTTACCAGCTCATATTACCTTTGGAATCGATTTGGAATTATAACATTTCCTGCTCAAACAGTGTTTCCTCACTAAACATGTTTATGACTCATTCCGATCAGTCTGACCCAAATGAATTCATTACAAGACTAACGATCGATACATGCGATCAATTGATGACTCCATTGATAAATCGAGTTCTTAGAACACTCTTGAATAAATTACAACTTCATTTATCACATGACGTCTGCCGTTTGACTAGCGGAGGAGTTAATGTATTCGACTCACAAGTTCAACTCGATTGACATTAGCAAAACATCCTTGACACCCAATCGGAAGTTAGATGAATGAAGACGCGATTCTGCGCCGAGCTGTTTGAACTGGAGACAATTGCATCATCGAGTGATGCGTCGAGTCATCGGCCGGCCACTTACCGAGCGGATGTTGTTAACCGTCGCTTGATTAGCCGCGACGATGTTAAACGGCAGCCCGGGCAAGTTCAAACAATTAACTGTATAGAAGTGTCCGACTCTAATGAATGATACAGACTTGCTCCATTTCATTATACAAACACCGTGACAAGACGCGGCTTACAAATTGAGATTAATTCAAGAGTCAAGACGCTAGGTACTGCGGCCTCTGCGCTTAATTTGTAACGGCACATAGACTGCTTTCTTTGCAAAGTAATGTCATCCTTAATTTAAAAGTACTGTGGTGTATAGTCTGGTGTAGATGTAAAAGGAAATAGTTTATGAGTGTGTTATTAATATATGTTGCGCAACTAAACCGTTTAACCTTAGCTATTCAATGTCCTGATGCTATTTATATCTTGTGTTATTCAACTGAAATTCTTTGTAAAGTGTCGTCTGTTCTTAGTAATAACGAGTATGACGTAGCTGACACATAGCCAGCACCAAATTGAAATTAATTGCTTTCTACGCATCGACACAGCTATTTCCGCTTCTAACATTCCTTATTTGAATCAGTCTTGGGTATTACGGCTACATTCCGTGTGGCAACTTTCCCGATTCGCCAATTAAACAAAAGACGTACAAAACAAGTGAAAAAAGTGCCCTTTCGTAACTTTTTTAATCTTCATACATTATATAGTTTGTCTCCTGCTACCTGCTATGCTGTCTTCCAATAAATCGCAGAATTTTATCAAGTCTTATCTTTTTAGTATTTTAATTTAATCCAGTACTTGTGTTGATGATGACCAGTCCACGATGGTATCACAATAATTGTTCCAGAGATGCTTTTCAAAGCTAAGCCGAATAATTACTTTGTATAATTTTGTTCGTAAACATTAGTAAGATATCATCTTATTTTATTCGCCAGCGGGGAGGCCATTCCTTCGTACTTTGTTGAAGAAATTTAGTTAAACACTTTGATTCCGAATGCTAATTGCGGATCCCAGGTTTTGTTACAATGTAGATTTTTAATTACTACGTTGATTTCTTTATTTAAATATCAGTGCTACAGCCAGATAAAATATCAGCTTTGATTCCAAAGCGTCTGTCAGGCAATTAGCATTAAACGATATCTGATTTACACGTCGGAATATACTTTGTTTTGTATATTAATTATAGGGAGGCGATAACTAAGGAAACGAATTTTCCGTGTCATTGAAAGGTCATGGCCGTGTTTTACTATCATTTATAAGTACCAATAAAAATAAACCTAGCTAGCAGCTCGATTTAATCAGAATACAGAAGTTAAGCAAGCATTCTTAAACTGTTAATATCTTCTTAATGTGTTGACATTACAACTGATGGGTTCCTTCAAGAACCGTTGAGAGAAATATGTAAATGATTTTATTTTGACTATATTCGAGATCGAGTGAACAAAATAAACATGTCCCAAATTACAAGTGCGTAGTCACGCAAGTTGGTAGTACCATTACGAAAACATTTTAAAGCCAGTGAAGTAGGTGGTACAAATTGTTCAATTTGTCGCTGATCGCACGCATTGAAGCACTTTCCTGTCGTCAAGTCAGTGCTTACTCGATATTGATTGCGTTTAAATCGACTCGCCCACGCTCGGTCAATATTTACTGAAGATAGAAGACGGCACCGCGGCCGCCGAGGAAGTGTTACTTAGAAATTTGTACTGATAACAACACTTTACATTTGATTATACCGAGCCCAGATATTCAGGTTCTTATACAAGAATAATAAAATCGAAGCACGCGTTGATACCATAAAAATATCAGGATTCCGCGCTGTCGTATAAAATTCTTTTCAATACAAATATGTCACCTACTTTATTTGTTATCGTATTGTAATTTCATAGAAAATATTACGGAAAAACGTATCAGAGAATAAATATCATGGAATTCTTTTAAAGGCCCTCAATAAATTTCTTATATCACTTTTTTATTTTATTTTCATTTTTTCTAGGCGTCCTTTGTGGTACAGTCACGATCATAAATCAAAATTCTCGGTACAAAGTATTAAAGATTTATTCGACTGAAATTGATTGTTTACAATCGTGCACGCAGTTTTATTGTGAGAGCTTCGCGTCTGGCTAAAATACATTCCACGACTTTCCGCGTGCGTCCAAGATTTGTAATTTAAACCCTCAATTGTAACACTCATTTAAAATTGTAAATTTTTAGATCGGCCATTCATCACGCGCTGTTCGTCTGCAGTTGATGGCAGATGGCGGCCTTGGGGGTAACTGCGAATCTCAAATGCAGCCTTAATTTTGTTTTTTTTTCTTGGTATTGTCAGTAATTGTTTAAAGCACGGGTTGTTTATATTTAACTTAAGTTTTTAAACTGTCATGGTCACTAACATTATTATTAAAACTAGAATTATTGTTGAGTTTACTGTTGGTTTTGAGTTCCGCTATTTCGGCGTTCTAACAAGCGCCATAATCACGGATAAACTGAAGTTATTGCGCGTGTTGTATTGAACAGTAAACATGGTAAATATCCCGATTCTAGTGTTCATGAATATAAAATATATAACTTTTCAACAAATTAAAGATTAAATTTAACCTACTTAGCATCCTCTCCTCTTCAACATTGGTGTAAATAATTAAAATTCAAATTGGAGCCGATCCGTACTGGTCGGACAACATCCGAGTCATTGAATATTGTAGGATTTTTTTTTGTTGTTAAGATTGTACCTCATAAAAAGAAGGAAAACAAAGAAATCAGTACTTACCAAAATAAATAAATAAGAAGAAAAAGAAGTATCAAATAAATTCATTATGTTAATTGTCGCGATTGTATCAGAAATTCTTACCTCAATAATTAAACTGGAGCAGCACTCCCGACACCAAGCAATTAGTCCAGACTGCACAGTGCACAAGTTATCACCTACATCGGGCCAAAGTAATTGTTTTGCACGAAAATGCCAAATTGTAGGATAAATATCCTGGCTTTATTTATAATTGAGGAATACTTTTGCATTGATCTGGAAATTCAAAGAGGAAGAGTATCTTATCAAGCTGTAAATTGAAGAAATAGACTGCAGGGATGCCCTGGAATCCTAGATTTTGCCTGAATTGACGCAAGCTCACACAATACTTTTGATTGTTATAAGATGTATAAAATTTTACAATGTTAAAATTGTATTAGTGACGGTTATACGTTGAATTTAATTTATGTTGGTGAATATACAAAAAAGTCGGCATTCATTAAATACATATTGTAACAAATGACTTGGCGCAAGCGAGTAGTCACATTGTACTGATTTGTCCCATTACAAGTGCTTCACTTGTCACACGACAAAACCTATTCATTCACAATTTACACCCTGCTAAACTATATCTCAGAAAGTCCTAACTCCACCACGTTGTCACTGCAAGATTCAATCTTGGAGAAGGGATGTAAGATTCATATTAGTTTGTAGTTAAAACAAGGTTTATTCTCCAATAATGAATTCAAAGTGGTATCAAAGCAAACATAACGCCTTCGCAACCTACTCCCCCTGGTGAAGAAACAATAATTGAGAATAAATGGCCAACTTCACACCACAAAGGTTTCTAAAGATAAAAGGTAGAATTACACGGAAATTTCGAGGCGTGTGCCATTGTCGATGTCCTTCACTAGATGACAATTTGCACTTGGAGTGTGTCTCGTATTGTTACCAACATTATAAATAAATAGTACAATGAGACTACCAGATGTGTGAAGTGGGTTTGAGTATGCGGCACAAGCCTTTGAGAAAATAAAGTACAATAGAATTAGGTTAAGCTTGTTCTGACTCGTGCTTCCAGTTTGACCGTTGACTGTGGTTCCATAAAAAAAAAAACAATTTAACTACCTTGCGAGCAGCGGTGGCCCAGTGGTGGCGGCTCCGACTTACAAACAGTAAGTCGTGGGTTCGAACCCAGGCAGGCGCATTACTTTGTGTAATTTATTTCATCACCATTGCTCTCAAAAACGGTGAAGGAAAACATCGTGAGGAAACCGGCATGTCTTAGAACCAAAAATTCGAAGACATGTGACATCTACCAACCCGCACTGGGCCCGCGTGGTGGATTATAGCCCATTCCCTCTCATAGAGAGGAGGACGCTGTCCCAGCAGTGGGAACATTATAGGCTGATTATGCTATATGCTTATGCTTATAACTATCTTGCAAGTCTTGAAACGTATAAAAGTCAAGTCAAACAAGGTGTTGCTGAAAATAATTAAGCCAAAAGACAGATTTTTACATAGGTCAGTATTTAGTTTCAATTTAAAAAATGCCAATTTTTTATAGTGAAATCTATCATAACTCTTGTCAAATTTACAGAATAGGGTAGAAAGTTAGTGACAGGATAAAGGAACGTCACAGGCTATTCAAATTAACTTGATCGAAAGTAGACCGCCGTTGTACAATCCTGACAATGCACTTGTGGAGTAACAAATTCTTTCCGGTCGCATTGAATCGACCCGGACCGGCAGAGGAAGTAACACTGCAATAACAGCAGTAAAACCATCATTCAGTTGTAAAATATTTATGGTGAAACATTTACAAAAATTACCGTATTAAACATAATAAATTGCCATAACAAAGGTTTTTACAACGATGATTTACAATCGGAAGATTCTCAGTATTTAGTTACCCGTTGTATACGAAATTGTGTAAAATAATTACCTGTAACCTGAACAAGATATCTTACAAAATAAACTTACACGTCACATTTATAAAGATGCTATCAATCCCGGACGTAACAGAAGTTATAACAAAGTAAAAAAGTAAGAAGCAGAACTCAATAAAAACACGCACACATTCATTATGAGGCAAAGATGAAGATGTGTTTCCTCATTAACCTGGCCCAATCATCGGAGGCTCCACGAGCTTGTTGTTATTAATTTATAGAAAGTCATCGTGCGCCCATTAGGCAAGATAACCATATTGATCAGACGGTCGATATTCAAAACTATGAGCGCTGCTCCCGCTTTTGTATGTGATTGCCCTAATAATCACGTGCCGCTTGTTAGCCATGATCAGTGGCCCACTATTACCAACGATTGATTCTGTATCACCGCCGCCGATATCGTTAGATTTATAGCTTTCACAGTTCCTAATGGTGCAATTATGACCACAATTGACGTCGTCGACACAGGAGTGGGTTTAGTTACTGACGCAGAACATAGCCGCGGTGGTATAAAGAAGGGAATCTTAACGAATAGGAAGTTGTTTATCATCGTCGGGAAATATAGATGCAATTAAAACTAGCCAGACGATGTTAGATGTTCGTAATGAAAAGCCGAAATCGGAAGTCACTCGTTAATGTCACGTGAAAACCAACCTATTACCGTTTTATCGGTAAGATCTTGATTATCTTAGTGGAGATCTCACGGATTAATTCCCTAACACCTCATTAGTGTCCAAAGAGGCACCGTTTACAAACCAAATGCAAATTTGATGAGTTGTGCTCGAGCATTCTCATCTAAAGGCTTTCACTTCGGCCAATCAACATCTATTAATGCCCTGTTTTAACTGAGCCTCCGATGGGTTTAAGAGCAAATAAATTTTGGATTTGGACGCTATTAGTTCGGCCGCTTTGTGTCCGTGGCGCAGGCGTCGTATATCCCGGCGCGGCGGCGCGGCGGTAGTTCTCGTCGGTATCACTTTTTATTCGGACACAAACGTCTTAATTAGGGTTGAAACGGTTTACGGCATAAAATATTGTATCGGGTCGTTTAGTTTTGGGAACGCACGATATATATTATTTCTTAATTTAAGTAGAAGTTACGATATGTTATTTATTATCTTTATCATCAGAAATAGAAGTCGATGATACAAATGAAAAAAATAGAACGTAACTGAAAACAAAGAGCATGTGAGCTCGAAATAGAATAAGAATCTGTAGGTAGGGCAGTTTTATATCAGATCAAATTCGCATATTCATAAAATGTTGCTTATAATTCGAATAAAAATTAACGAGACCATTAACAAATCAATGAAAGGGTTCCAATTAAGTAGCTGGGGTTATTATGTGGCGGTTGGCAAGTCTCGCCTCCTGATGACTATCACAAAATGAGATCTTGGACAGACTCCGTTACGTGTGATATCAGACTTACATTCATTAATGCGCGCCAGCGGATGTGCGGTAGTTAAAATGGATTTTGAAAATGTATTAAATAAAGTCGCAATGTTGATTTGAATATTTAAAAATATATTAATGGAAATATGACCGTTATTAGCAATTTCTTGTTGTTTCAAAATAAATTACCGCAGAGTATTCTGTTCTAGAGGAAGCCATAGAAATTCGCAAAAAGATAATTAACAAGGGCGGATGGTTAAATCTTGTTTACATGGACTAAAGAATGCTTAATTATACAGGGTGTAAACGGAGCCCGGCTTCGGGTCACGAAGCCGTCAAACAAGCGTTATGTACATCAAACTAAGTATCTTTACGCAAAAATTATTGCTGGGTAATGAGTTTTTTTTTGGGGTAAAAAATTACGTTTTACGGTAGGACCCAATGTAACGCACTCAAAACACTGTGCTGGTGGATGGATTGAATAGTACGGGGGTCGTGGTGGTGTTTAAAGTAAAGTAAAAATCTTACATTAAAAACATGTATTTAAAAAAAACTTGTAAAAAGTTGGAACTTTGACCCCCAATATCTCCGTAACTAGAAGGTACCCAGGTATTATGGATAAAAAAATTATCGCAATGAAGGGGGGAACAAGTGCCTTTCGGCTTCGTTAAGGGTCTTGTTACACCCTTTATGTAGATACAGTTCGTTCAATTTGCCAATAGTCTGGTACATGGTAGTTATAAATGTTTCTGTTTTGGAATTTGCTGTACTTTTTATAGCTGTATGTATGTTTACATAGGTCATAAATACTTTTTTATCATTCACTCTTTTTTTTTCTGGTGGGAAATCATCAAATGACCCCCTCTGGGCGGAGCGGAAGGGAGTGTCAGACTTGTACTGACTAAAACCCATCCATGTTCCTTCTTTGCCCTTTGTGTTCCAGGGCCACGGTATCTCTTTCGAACAGTCCCGCAGCCCTGGCAGGCATCGGCCCTTGCAGACCCCTACATCGTTGCTGACATCTATGTTTAAGATATATCAAGTAAGCATTAAAAATAATGTTCAAATAAAAATAATGTTCGTGTCTTTTATAAGCGCATTTGTGGTTTTTTTATTTGTTTGTAATAAAATGAGCACTAAACAGATACGAATTAGTAGATACTAAACCTAATTAAATGTAATTATTGTTACCTGAAAACCAAAATTGCCATGGCTATAAACTTAATCTATTTATAAGTAGCTCCGTTCTTATTGCACCGTATATCCTTGAGTTAACGAATGCCGATAACGATTGTAATTGGATTGATTCATTTTATACTATGGCAATTTTTGCTCGAGGCTTATAGTTCCCGTTAATGCTGTTAGGAATTGCTGTGTGAGAACCAAAGCAAAAAATTCCTAGAACACAATAAACTTTGGTTAAAATAAAATAACCGGGCCCATAAAACGTAGTGCCAGCCTAGTGGTGTGACCGTCAGACTGCCAAGTCATAGGTCCCTTGTTCGAACCCAAGACACGCACCTCTGATTTTTCGGATTCATGTTCGTATCTTGATTATCCCTTGCGTCGGTGAAGGAAAACATCGTGAGGAAATCTGCATGCCTGAGAGATATTTCTCGACGGCTTCTAAAGCCAAGTCAGAGGTCCATCGGCGGCATAAAAAGTCAGACCCTGAGTTAGGCACTAACCACCCAATAAAGGAAAAAACTGTGCCAATACAGAAACGTACAAGTTCTTCTTTATAATAAAATCAATTTGAATATACATGATGATTTCTACGCGTACATTTAATAAAATCCAATCAAATATTATGGGCCCTTATAAGATAATGTTATACATACTGTTTCGTCGTATAGGCTATGTTTCCCAACATTACCATTCATGACATGCTCCTACGGGTTTTCTCGTTTAATAATAATAGGCATAATGATCTCTAATAGGCCTAATGGCTTGATTGGCGTCATAAAATCGGGAGGGCAGGGAGAACGATTCAAAATGGTCAGTAACACAATGTTAGCCTCAGCTTGTGTGAGGGCAAATTAATTGAATTGGTTTAATATAGCCACTTAAAATATACATGCAAAGAATTGCAGTTGGATTTCATTTCACACACATATTTTACAAGAACGGATACATCTGAAATTATTGCCGTTCTAAATATTAAAAAATATTTTATGTATAGCAAGTGTCATACGCTGTCCTTAGCGAGACGATTTATCAGACTTACTAGTAAGTAAATTGCCTTTTTAATAACATGTAATTTTCTCGCTAATTTACACATAGATTCATAGTATCATTTAAATCATGTTTTAAATAAACTTTATCGTAAAATTAAGTTGTTTAAGCCAATTTTATGAGTACAGCCATAAATTTTTAATAGTAATTTTGCGGCATATTTTACGGTTAGGGATTTAATTCAGTTTTGAGTCAATCATGGGCGGTACATCAAAGGCGGCACCTGTGCGCCCCGTGCTGCTAAACAAATAAGAAAAAAAAAATAGCCGTTTAACTAAAACTATAAATATTAATAACGCGTTTCAAAATCGTTAAATGTATCAGTAGGGTGACCAACGGTAACCTGTCGGAATAATTTGACAAATACTTTAAAACACTGGATGATCTCCTGAAACTGATCAATTATTCTACGGTTTTGATTAAGTACTTGTCAATCTTACTTTTTTTGTCTGTATGAAATCCATCGACAGAGACTGGAAACTGATATAACATAAACATAACATACTTAAATAGATGATAAGCTTCAATTTATTTACTCTTTTAGTCTATTAAATTCTAACTCAGAAATTATTCGTATTTTTATTCACCGAAATGGTTTTTTCAAACAATAGAGAGATCAAGAAAAGCGAGCAGTTACTTCGGAAATATCTTCTTAGCCTCGTCCGCATGGTCACCCATGACACTGACCGCGTCAATTTTGACAACGCTTCGCCAATTTAATATCACAGGTGAAGGCGCGCCCCTTCGCCCACAAAATTAATCAGCCCACCTCTTTTTCAGACCTATTTGTTTTTAATCATCGTATTTGTTCTGCTAGTCTTTTAGTCCTGGCCGCTGATTAAGATTTTATTCATAAGTCTTCCGTTTTTTACGCGAAATTTTAACCCAGTCTGTTTTTTGCCGTTTGATATAAATTTTCGGATGCTTATGTTTATTGGGTATAGTTGTACGGTTTGTGGGTTTTGGATTCTTAGATTGTCATTTAAATTAATGTTGGCTTTTGAATTTTTTTCGCTGTGATTATCGTTTATAGAATCAGCTCCTTAATCTCCTGGATATAAAATCATACTATACAGAATGTGGCTCACGTGAGCGGGGTCCATATATATCTGATTGACAATGTCATTATGGCGCTAGTCTATAAACAATGTTCAAAACACGGCGCTTTATAGGACAGCTGTCTCTGACCACAAGGACAAAAAGTGTCCTGATACGATCAGGTCGAATTACATTTGGCCACGGGTCCTGCGACGACGGTGGTGAACGAAAAAAAATCACATATTGGAAAAAAACAACGAATCTGCCGTCGCCGCTCGGTGTAAACAACTCACTGTTTATGAGGAACTTATAGTTTTTATACTGAATGTTGCCAGTATACTGTTTGCGTTAACGCTCTGCAAACAATTACCCCACAAAGTTACCGAGGTACCCCTGATGTATGTATGATGGACCCGCTTTGATACACCGACCGTGTGGTCATTTGATATTTAGGCGGACATAAATAAAATTATCGACGATGTCAGAACTTTTCCGTCGACGGCTATTTATTAGTGTCCGAGGACGTTCATCGATTTTAACGGTTTTGGGATCCTCAATACGAAACGTCTTAAAATGCACTTGGTATCACGGAATAATAAGAATCTAATATCGCCACCGCATTCGACCCGCGAACAATGCGCGTTTCTCTACGGCTTTTAAACATGAATAGGACGGTATTTAGATGATGTTTTTTCATCGAACCACGGTACTGTTCTCTTATTTGCCTTTTGTCAAGTTGTGGGTGCGACAAAGCCACAAACATACCCTGCTGTGTGCCCGAACAATTTTTTGTCCAAAATTTCGTATTTTATTTCATTTATTGAAGCTTTACTTTTAGAAAAAGTAAATTTCGTACTTTGGGGTATGTAGAAAAAAAAAACTTTATAGAAGATGCACTATGATATATCGTCTCGAAGGTAGGCACCTATTATTGTGAGGTGGATTTGTGGTCGTTGTTACGGCATGGACCATCCGTGCATACCGATACAGAAAATAAAAATGATTTTAATTTCATTGTTGGCTTAGATTTAGAAATTAAATCCCATGGCCTCAAAACATATCAATTGGATAGTTTTCGACAAAACATTGGATAATCATCTTGCATACGTATGTTTAAACTACCTCTCGACATTTACTTGATGTTAGACCTTTTTATTTTTAGCTTTAAAAATTATCGCACCAGAATTCCAGCAGCTATTATTAGGCTATTTGTTCTCGCCATATCTTAAACACTAAGTCATATCTGAAAATAAGCATAATTTCACTCGGGAAGGCTTTCACGGTGCCTTTGGTAGCGACTGCAGGGGCGTGCACAAAACACTCCGGAACACGTGCAAGTTCGCACAATGAGAGTTTGCATTTCCGCCCGACGTGCACTTCCTTTACTCAGATTTTACTTTTTATTGGGAACGCTTTTATTGCGCGGTCTGGACGCTTTTGTGCGCCGCCATTGTGTGCAGGACATTCAGCCACATAACGCATCGTAGGTTTCGATTTCGTTAATGATATCGGAAGATTTTAACCGCGATTGAAATCGAAAGGAAATAATGAGGAACTACAGGAACGCACACATCAAATTCGCTTTTCAAACAGAACAATGGACGCCATGTTTGACGCTATTCCGTTACGGGACCAAGTATTTTAATCTTAACATCGAAAACATGTTAAGGGTAGATTTAACACTTCTAATCTGGGTGACCAGCACACGTCAAGATAAGGGCGCACCACCATGAGAGCCGTTTCTTGCTAAATTTATTTGCACTCCCATCTCGGGATTAAAACAAAAAGTCAAACACCATTACTGTTCGCAAGAAACAATACGGAGCAAAAAATAGCACAAGTAAGTAGATCAAAGATAGTACAAAGGGCTGTTTGGGGTACGGAATGATGAATAGTTTTTGTTGCGAATTGGCATCCCTTTAAACCCACCTCAACAACGTGGACTCAGAGTTCAGAATCCTTTAGCACGTTTGTCTTGTCCATCAACATTGTACGTGGAATACCTTGTGGTCAAACTCTGATTATTTTATCTATATTCTATCTCTAATGGTGTCAAAACTTATGTCCGTTCTCTGCGTGATACAGGAAGGTAGCTGCTGGTGGCATCTGCCCACACAACGTGACAACTTACTTTTCTCGAAATAAACCCATAAGGGTTGATATGTGACAAATTGGCATATTTACTGACTGCTAAACGCAGGAGGTCCAATTGTTAGAAGTAATAAGATTTTGCTACATAGATTAAAGATCCCAGTAATTTGTGTGGGCTTCGAGCGTTCGTGTCAATGTTTCCGTGATCGGAAGTAATAAGTGACGTGGGTGTCCCTTGGGACCCTATATTAGTGCAAAAAGTGACAATAATATTCCAATTTTCACAAATAGGGGTAACAATAAAATTGCTATGCCTTAAATATTTTGGTTCGGTAGCTTTATTTAATTTTTTCTTTTCGGTAACATTCCCTAAAAACTTTTCGTATTTACAATTTTCTTTAAGATTTTTTTTTTTTTTTTCTTACCCTGTTTGAGTGTCCCACTGCTGGGCAAAGGCCTCCCCTTTATCCTTCCAAACCTCTCGGACCTGTGCGATATCTGGCCAAGTTCGCCCCGCAAACGAGATCAGATCGTCACACCACCTTCGCCGCGGCTTTAAGATTAACTGCAAGAAAATAAATTGTATTTAAAGTGTTCATACGCCGATGGAAGTAAAAGAACACAGCATGTACTCCGCATAGCAGTTTTAATTAAATTAAAAATGATTACCAAAAGCAAAACCATATTTAACAATAACAAACTTAATAAGTGGCACTCATAAAGACTTCTTCACAAACTACATTATTCATTAAATGCTTGTTGTCGGATGCATTCACCCCGAAGACAATACACCTTTAAAGACGCCATATTTTTTAAGAATTATCAAATTAATTCAATTACCACATAATAATATGATTTTGGTCGAACAACGTCTGGCTTACCATGTTCGATTCGAAGCCGAAATGAACACAACTATAATTGTATGTGATGAAGCGAAACAATACAGGGCTTTATAGCATTCATTTGTTACAATGTTGTTTTTTGAGGAAAGTTGTGTTCTTTTGTTAAATTAATTATTGCAACCACCACATATTAATACCTTATGGTAATAATTTGCAGGTTTCAATTTGCGAAAAAGGGTGAATAGTGTCTTCGTCATTTAATTGAAGATAAGTGATTCGTATAATGGTATAATGGCCGGTCAAATTTACTGAAACGCAACACAACATAAAAACGGCATTAAAGCCCAATTAACACTTTCTACCGCGACAGTTATCTGTCACTATAAATCAGCATTTACCCACATAACAGTAGTCCTTGTTATCGAAACTTGGCAACACCAACCCATTATACCATATCACGTATGTTTACATTAATGTCCCACTGAAAACTTGTACACTCGCGGATAGAAAAGGTTCAGCAGTTTTCAATAAGTATTCTTCCTATTTAGTAGAACCGTGTCACCTCTTCGAGATGACAAGCTGTCAAGGCAAACGTCAGAGCCGTCTACTTCGCTGCGTACTGGTCGGAAGAATCTAAGTCATCGAATCAAGAAAAAGAACTTCCTCTACTAAGTCGAAATATTAGGTCTTATGCATGATGCAAGCTTCTCATAGAGACAAAGCCTGAGTCCCAGATGTGGAAACATTATCGTGTGAGGCAACAATTTTTACCTAAACGTGTATAATCTTTTTAGTTTCTGACTGTACATTATACACAACAATTTACATCGCACGTGTTTATTATCCCTATCTAGACATAGAACAGGTTTCTATCGTTGCATACATCTAACAAAAGATAGCATTGGTTAATGCCATTTATGAACATTTTATGTGTGACCAGTTCGTTAGCGACGTTGTGTTCAGATAAATATCTTTCCATACATCTTAGTTCGGATACCGAACGTATTGAGCACTGAATGGACTTTAAGTAAATACTTATAACGTGTGAAAACTTTACGGGTTATATTTTAAGGGGTGTATCCTTTCCTCGGACTTTCGAACGATTTGGTTTCTTAAGTGTTTTATTTACAATTTTTGGTTAGTTTTGTAATGAAGCATGATCAGTGTTTAATATAAGACATAGTACTCATCTTTGTACGAGATTTGGATGTGAGCCACCGCGGGCGTAGTGCTTTTCACCCGACTGCGGCGAAGCCCAAAAAGACAGTTAATGTTGATGTTGACATTTTTGGAATCTTCGAATTTTTGGTTCCATGACATGGTAATTTCCCAACGCTCTTCGAAGATTATAAAGACACCTGTATTGTATGTAACAATTTTAATAATTTATACTTACAAAAAAAATGCAATCCATATAAGTAGGTACCCGTTATAAAATTCCGAACAGTATTTTACACATTGCATTACTGCTTGGAACATGCATGTATTATAACGTGTAACATTGACATTAAGAAATGTATCGAAATACCTAACTGATGTTCCGTTCAACGGATGGATATACCATGTTCTGTACCAGAATCCAGTCTATCTCCTTAATTAAGCAATTGCCATCTTGTATATCGTAATGCTACTTAACATCAATCAATGTTGAAAAAACAAACTTATAAAATGAAGTCGGCATCTCCTCTTATAATAAGAATATAACTGGAAGCTGCGTTGAAAAGGTTTTCTCGTATTATAAAATGTGGGGTTTCAAATTACTGATTGTTAGACAACGTTTAACATTATGTCTACGGTTTTACTAATCTTAGATTAGCGATGGCACAGGTTTTGTGTGGGGATAGCTGATTAAATGATAGCAGGATTTAGGCTGTAGTAAGGGTTTTCATTTTATTATATTTAGGCAATATTTACTGAAAAATTTATTGGTAGCTTTAACAAAACTTTGGTGATTTATGCCACACATCCATCTCTATCATGGGTGGTAAACCAAAAACTTCGACAATTTAAAATGCTAATAGATTTTAAAAGCCACATCTACTTAAAGCGAAACCATGCTTAATGTTTAATGTATGCCACCATTTAAAATTCTAGAGTAATAAGGTATAATGATAGATTCTCATGTAATACAGTGTTTGCCGCGGGTTAGAATTTATGCTACGCCTCCGCCGAAGCGAGTGGCGTCGCGTGAAATCCTTGTAAAATCTACTAAAGACCAACCCGGTTCTGAACACAGGCCTACTTGGGAACAGCATGATACACTTACGCTTTATTAAAACGACACTTATTTGTTTAAGGATAAGAGGGATTAAGGCTGCATTTATTAGTTTGTAAGTACGTAATGCGTGTAATCAGGCCCTGATTGGCTTGAATTAATCGTACGAAGCATGCGTGACCGCTACCATTGCAGCCAAGAGGCAGCTTATGAGATGTTGTTCAAGACTCTGATGTGAATTAAAAATAATGGCGTCGTTAAAACTTATACCCCTGCGTGAAATAATAATCCCTAATGATTTTATTTGCTTTGAATGCGTTTTGTAAATTGAATAATTCGTGTTATGATGACTTTTAACATTGAGGAAAATGCTGCAATCGTTTAATGTTAAGTTACAGAGTTGCAGATTTATAATTAATTAAAATAAATAAGTATTCTTAAGAAAATGAGCTGCAATTTTTTACTGAGCATTGTCGCACGCACTCGTAGATGGTTGCGTGATCCAAATCAATTGCTTGAGCCTGACAGCGTGTGAATCGAAATACACTCCATAAATAACATAACTTTCGAGTTTGATTCAATTACACATTAACTAGTTTTAGCTACTAGAATTTTAATATTTTCATCAAATTATGACTATGTATCCAATTAAAACTCTAAAAGCCTTAATAAGCGTATTGGATTAGATCTTTTGTTGGTTGTAATGTATGGTAATAAATCCATTAAAATAATACCGGTGAGCGGCGGCCCATTCGATTCGTCACCGTCATTACATTGATCTCGATGCAAGCCACTGTGGGACCACCGGAATAACTCCATTCCAAGTAAAAAGTATTAAAGATAAATAATGATTAAATAGACCGATACTTTTGATTTTCTTTCTGTATTTTCATCAAAAAGAATGGCGAAGATTCATGCAGTCTTTGTTTTATTCATTTAGACACATATTTTCTGAAATTCGAAAATTTTATAGTGAAATCTTTTAAAAGTGGCTTGCACCGCATGCAAATGATTATTATCGAAGAAAAAATTTTTTTGAGAATATATTCTTTCGATCTTGATTTCATCAAACTTGCCCAATGACCTAGTAAACAATTTTCCATCTTGGAACTTATATTGCGAAGTCAACAATTCCAGCATTTGACCCAAAAATGCAGTTTCCACCAATTCAAACGAATCCTGTCCACCACTCTCCTCCACAACAATTAGTTCCGTATCTGCCACACCAGTGGCTCTGATTGTCTCATTCGATATGCGACTACCGGCCATTAACCGATTGCTACTGATTGCCCCCCACAGCATTCTCTATGGTTTGCCTCCCGGCTGACATTGTTGTCTTAACGACAATTATAACCATTACGATTTGTTACAGTTCATTAAATAATTAAAATGTTCGTGCTGGGTTCTAGTTTCTATTTTATTACATGGCTACTATTTGACTTGTGTGAAAACTTTCGGAAAATATGTGCTGTTTTCTTTTATTCTAAACCTGAGTCCAAAAATATTTGCTAAAATTTTCAAAGAGTAAAGTAATTCTACAAAAACGTATGTCTTCTTCCCGAAAAAAAGAAAAAAGACTTATTTATGCTAAACGTAGTGCGTTTTTCACCGTATACGCATCAGTAATCGTTGCGAAACATCTCAATATTCACTTATTAGGGTTTAAAGAGCGGTTACGTCCAAAATCAACGGCACGGTGCGGGTCCGATACCGGAACTACGCAGGCGATCAAGTTCCTAACCTTTAATTAAGATACCACCGTCTTACACCTCCGCTGACGTTGGTGGTCTCGCTTCGAAGATACTTTTTCGATGTACATTTCGTAGATCATCGGAATTTGGAAATAAGGGGTCTTTTGTTTTGAGAATTATGTAATATCTTGAATGACGTCATAATTTGGTCAATAGTGTTTTATTACACTTCATATTTTGTCAAACATTTGAAGTTGATACTCAGCAAAAACATTTCATCTCATTCAAAGTGCACATCGCAGTTTTTTCTTTCAAAATATCATGGCAATGATCAGATGAGACTTGACCGAGCAAATAGGTCTATCATCAAAAACAACAAAGGAAATAGTCACAAGTCAATATTTCGGAAATATTCTAAAGCGCTACCGTCTCGGTTCAGCAACTCTGACTCGTGCCTTACCTTGGTTTACGCAGTCAAATAGAAAATTAGTGAGAAAATTGATGTGGTCAGAGCAATCCTTCCAGACGATGACCCGCTACTTATTACTAATAGTTTTTAAGTGTCACTGACATTGGAAGAGCCGATCGCAAGATAGTGGCGTATGATCTGCGTGCGCGCAGTGCGGTCGGAATAACCAGAAATTATCCTCCGAACCGTGAAATTATTATAACACTGTTTAACTAAACAACTTTATTACATGTGCCAATAGTTTTTTTCTCCAGTAACTTGTTCTACCACTTCATCGACCTATCTGATTCTGATGAATTAAGAAACATGTCGTAAAATATTATTAAATTTCTTGGGGGCGCCGATCCAGATAGCGTTATCTAAGTCGAAAAGAAAAAGATAATATATTTTAAACTGGATTTGAATTAGTATATCCTGAACGTTATCTCCGCACTTTGTTAATGTGGCTCTTTATCAAACTTAAAATCCAATGAAACATTTACAAAGTGAGCCGGACTATACCGCGCTACCTTTTAGAAATAAGCATTAACAAATTGCTTTTGGACAGATATTTTTGTAATGTTACTTGTTTGTGAATGGTTCTATCTCTACTGATCAATTTATCGGCTCGTTAACGTCTGATAAATGTGACTGGATTACTGCGTGATTATAAAGCAGTATATCATGATGAGAGCATTGATTAACACTGTGGGAATATCTTTAAATATTTTTAATAAACGCCGCTACCCCGACTCATGCATTTTAATACATCGAAGGCTCCGACTGCAGCATGATCGCGTGATTGCGGAAAAGCTTCTTACACTACGATTACCTCGTATCTGATTTCTGCCTTATAATCGTACATTTCATCGTATAAGACCAGACTTCTGGGCGGTGCCAATCGTAATGAATGCCTACCAGTGCCAACACCTTAACGTTTAATATACTTTAAGTACCGTAGCGGCTCGAAACTGAACAGAACAAAGTGGTACATTATTAGCAAATTTTGAACCGCACACATTAAACTTAATAACCGTGAAAGGGGAAATTGGCTTCAAATACTTGATGATTGTTAGTTATCAGGTGGAAGCGCCTATGACATACAATGCGTCGATCAGCATCGCCAATTACTGTTCGCTTTTGGAAGCGACTGAAGTAATGTACCCTTTGATGATACGAGGCGTCTTCC
The DNA here is from genome assembly GCA_963082995.1 of Noctua comes. Taxonomy (NCBI): domain Eukaryota; kingdom Metazoa; phylum Arthropoda; class Insecta; order Lepidoptera; family Noctuidae; genus Noctua; species Noctua comes. Next base: position 7,017,194 of record OY720271.1, read on the forward strand.
GGTACAAGACGTACCTTTAGGCAAAATTTTTCATGAGCTACGTGACAAGAACTTTTAAACAGCATGAATTAAAACCATATATGTAATAAATTTCAACGGTTCCCTTACGAAACATATGTCCTGTTATGTAAAAATTACACATGCAATAGCCAATTAGAATTGATCTCAATTAGCGGGGATATTTACCGACTATTGGGCATATAATTGCCTTGTAAAGTAATTCACATGGGTATTGTTGCATAACGAGCCCTGTCTCGCTTAGACGGGTTGCGTTGACAGCATCGGACCACCGGAGGCGAACACCGTTTTTTGAATAAACCTTCGTTAGAGTCGATCTGGATGACATGTTACCTCTTGCTGAGGTTTTCCTGGACAATTGCGAACGTGTCTGTACTTATGGTGTATGTAAATTGTACGTCTGTAAGTTTAGTCATCCTGTATTTCAGGTATGTAAATATTCGAAGAGAGTTTCATGTCTGGGTTAAAAAGTTAAAGAAAAGTAAATTCGGCTATCGTTACTTTTAAAATAGTTATCACTGCTTTGACAGCTGTCAAGATCACACGCGCCGATAAAATTAAATTGATTGTGGACATTGTTGATGTTAGACGTAATCTAGAGCGCATTATGAGAGGTCAGTTCAATGTTGACTGACACCAATAGCTTCGTAATTTCTTCCGTTCATTGATAAGTAATGTTTGCTGTCACTTACCACCTGGACGGGTCGATGAACTCGATGCAAGTTTCCATTTTGATCTCGACAAAATTATCGACCGAAATTGGTAATGTAAACACATAATCGGCGTGACCAAATATCTTACATTTCAAGGGGATTCGGTAATAACGGATGATCATTATTTTAGAGTTCTATATGGCTTTATTGGATACAAGTGTAAATGATCGTCGACGTTTGCGAAGGCACTATATATCACTGATGGTTGAAAGTTTTTGTGGCGGACGAGTCCTCACGACGATTTTATGTGGTTTAATTCGATCAGAGTAAGTGGTTGTATCGGCCCTAATTATTTGAATAGCGCGACACGACAGCCCTTTGACTAAAGCCGATAACTTGTTCGAACAGAGAAAATTATAGAGAAGGGCTTTGAAGCCGCAAATCTGTTTTTAACTCAGAACTGGCGAATGTGAGAGGTTCCCTCGCAGATAAAAAAGAACACGTAAAACTTTGGTCATGCTCGGTAATATGATGCGACGATTTAAACAAGATGAAGTGCGCTAACTGAATACAGATGAGCGCAGCTTTTAATGGTGTAAGTGATGCTTGTAAAGAATATGATAAAAATATGGTAAAATCAGAAATTCGCCGTGTCACGAGAAATGTCACGGGATAAATTCGATAAATGATGAGTGAAACATAAGTTGATTTTATCAGTTTAAAACACCAACAGCTGGTATCGGGAATAAACTGCATGATTTCATTTATCATGATGTCCTTTTGATTAATATTAGTTTTCTTCGACTCCACTCCTTCCAACAATTTACAAAAGTTTTTATGTAGCAAGTGCAGCGCCATTAGACATAAAATTATAATAACAACCACTGACTAATGTTTGAACTTCTGCTTTTTATTGTATCGCCCATTTATAATATGATTTGTTAAAATATTAAAATTCATTGTTGATGAAGTCGCGCATGAAAAAACGGGGTACGTTATAAAGAACGTAAAGAATTCAAAGGTCGCATTTTTGGGAGTGGCAATTAAATGCGAAGTTTAAGGGTGGCATTTCCGAGAGCGGTGACATGACACCCTGGGATGTAACTGTTATTTTTATAGGAATTTCGGCGGAGCTATTCGAGATATTTTAGATAAAACTACCTGCTACTGAGTTCCAATTCATTAAAGGCCATTAATGAGGTTTATTGCGGACTTCGAATTTATGGCACCTCTGTGCCGACTGATTAATTAAATAGTCATTGAATAGGACATTATCTGTGGACATTACAGTTTGTGCGTCCCGTTTGGAATTCAGTATTTTTATTATATCGCAGCTTCAACAAATTCAAAGGAGATCGGCGTGTTTAAAACTATCTTTAGAATTTAAATAAAAAGTGCGTATAACTGTTGTCATTCATCAGGAGCACCACCGTTTTTGTAGTTCATTGCAATAAGAATATTTTTCAAGACTGTCTTCTCTATGATTACGAAAAAAGTATATAATTGATGTATTTACTCAGTTGAATTTATTTTTATGAGTATTTTCTTTTTATTTATTGATCTAGTGGCTTCAGTGCTCACGTAACAGCCTCATAGGTCCGGTACCTATGACGCCAACATAGTATTTTTAATTGGTAGGTATAATTTCGGCAGATATTTATTTTCTTAAGCGAAGCTAGTCATAACTATCAAAGTACACATGCTGATACGTCTGGCACAACCAAAGCAAAAAAGCCAAATAAAAAAAATACACCGACCAAATGTAGTGGTACTTGAACTTGATCGATATTCCAAAATAGCAGCGTGTTGTGCGTGCGCGCCGCCAAGGGATTTATTTAGGTCACACGCTTATTGGCGGCAACGTAACACTTGCGCCCAAGGCCAGGGGTCCCTGTGGTCTGGATAGCCCTTGGAGACACTTGGGAGTTTCGAATAGGCCTATTGGGAAATGGTGTAAAAGCTGGCTGGATTCAAATGTTTACCTAGTTGTTCCTAGAATTATGTCTCTTAAGCGAAGGTCAAAAAGAAATTTGTTTCCATTTTCAAAAGCGTTCGAAGTGTGTTAGTTAGTTCAAAGAGGTGTTAAACCGTGTCGTCCGAACCACAGGTCCGAACTGAAATGAATCAAAATGACGTTTATTGCATGTAATAGAAAACGATATTTTGTCCCAATAGATGTACATATTCACAAAATAAAGGAAACATCGAGGTAATTTTCCTTCAAGTCGCAATATTTCATATCGGTAACACGGTCTGCTAAAAGTGAAGCCACGTACAATTTGGTGATATTTACGGGTCCATTGTTTCCCAAAAGCTTAAAAATATTTTAGTGTCCTCTGGATACATGGGTGGTAGCTTCTGAAATAGGGGTTTACAAATACTCATGGAGACTGATGGTTATGGTTATGGTGGTGCCAAAAAAACGTGGCAAATTAATACACCTATATCATGAAAACATACATAAAAAATAGCTACGTTGACTATCAATGTGAATATGACCGAAAACCAATTTTGTATTTTACGGGATATTTCCATGGAAAATCCATTGTTGGGTACCTGCTACATTCATCTCTATAATTATACATATAATCCCAATCCCATTCAAAAATAATCCATACACCAAAAATCAAGTCTACCAATTTCATAATTTCCATCACATCCAAGCAATCAGTTCTGGGCAAGTGGTCACCAGTCGCCGGCGCAGGCAGCTGTGCGAGCTGCGCGCGCGACGGTCGCGTGCCTCGTAAACGCACGAGCGGAGCCGAGCGCGCACGAGACACCGCCGCCGCGCGCCGAACTCTGACGCCGCCAAACTTTGGGAGGCGGCGCAGGCGCAGCTTTTGATGCCGCCGCGATATTACAACGAGCTTTAAAGTTCTAGAAAGTTTGCGAGGTTATATTTTAGTAGTTTAAGTAGGTACGAATTCAATTATTTTTTTTTATGTTTATGAGCTTCATCAGGATACTACTTTTTAATTTCCATAAGCGCCCACAAAATGTTGCTCGCATTAATTAATACTTAACAATTAATTTAAAATTAACATTCCTTTTGGTAAGATTGTGATAATCGCTATATAAACGAACGTAGACACTAGGTATGCAACAAGACAGACAAGATAATGAGAAACAAGTTTGTTGCAAACGGATGCTCCGGCGCATAATAACCAACAATTAATACTTAAGAAAATTAACTAGAGTGAACTACAAAGCTATTCGCAAATTCACAGGTGTGTTCGTCAAGTTCCTGTCATATCTAGCAGATCTCGTTTTGTATGGAACTTGAACAAGTTCAAACAATTAATATCCTCCGACGGAAATATCCTCCCATAATGGTTCGTGCTTCCCTTCCATTATCAAAAATTACTATTGCAATTTGATTTCGATGGGCGGTTCGGCGACGTGATCCAGTTGCGGTACGAATTGTCTTTTTCAAATTAAATGCACCAAAGTATGCTTAGGCCCCCCATTTTGTGCATTTCGAGTACCTCTATGTTATTATTTTTCTTTTGCAAAATGTAACTTGAGCAGAGGCACGTGTGGAAAAAGCACCTTTTGTTATTTTAATTTTGCAACGTCCTGTGTTCTGTGTTTGTATGCTCAAACCTACGTAGATAATGTTGCTTTTTACTTATTTCAAGGACATAATTATAAAGCATTGGTAGTCGAAGTTATAGATGTCAATAGTGTGGGTGATAATTTATAGTAAAGTAATCGAACTGCTTGTTTGTTTTACCTAGAGTTACGACTAGAGAAAGATAAATAATGGAGGTGTGAATTTTAGATTAACTTCTGTAAGATGGTGATAATAAGAAAACAGGGAGTGTATCAGCTGCTTATCGTTCTGGGCAATTCTGAGTTAACTAAGAGAAACAGGTTCTTCTGGTGATTGTAGTCGACGGGATACTAGTGTTACCAGCCAGTCGTTATTTGTTTATCTATGCTTTGCGGCTAGAACGCAATTCTTCGAGGAACCCCGTGAAGTCCCGTTGCTCCTGTAGTTAGAGTAGGTACGTTTTGAATTTCTACAGTAGAAAAAACATACTTAAAATCAAATAATCACACAATTTATCTTGGTTATATACATCTAGTTTACATCTAGATTCATATACCTATCGGCAGTTGTGATTGCCCAAAATTCGCAGCATTTTTTTCAACATCAGAATGTAGTGCCTCATTATATTCATCAATTAGTCCTCGTTAGTTTCTCACTTTAGTATATTTGTAGAGGGTCGAGAGGCACTGTGTCTATGTAAGCCTGTAAAGTACTGGGAATAAATCACGTTTGTTCATTTACGCTTATTAGCACTTATCTACGAGCTTAAAATAGGAATATTTTATCGTATAAATTAGTCGAGAGCTGTGCAAAGATTTATGAGTGCAATTTTGATTTTATTTTTAGTGTCTTGCCATAATTTAATATGAATGGAGGGAGAGGCCCTTATTTTTCAAAAATCAAAAAAATCTAAATATTTTATTTCACATAGGCCTCGATGGGCACTTATAAAACGTCGACAGGGTTGGTCGTTTCCTATGGAGAAGAACCGGCAAGAAACTCCATGGTTACTCTTTTCAAATCATTTGGTGTTACAATATTATTATGGATACAGCATTTGTACTTAAGTATGGGGGGACAGCGTAGGCCCGACAATAAGTCATTGCTTACTACACAAAAAATGTAGAACAAAATAAAAAGTTAACAAGCAGCTGGGAATCTACAAAGCTTTCAGCTTAGCTTCTCTTGCATATTTCACTGTGGTTGGGTAAAATTGGGTGATTAAAAAACATATTTAGGAATTTATAAAAAATGTATTTAATTACAGATACAACCGCTTGGTTGAATACTGGTATTTTTTATAACTATTTCATAAAAATCTTATAATATTAGGAATCTGTCTTAGGGTGCTAACCTATCTATTTACATTACAAGTCTTTGTCTCAAGATTTTCAAAATTTTATTTTACATTATTGAACGAACTGGAATACAACACAAGGTACCCAGAGACGTTCAAAAATCTGAACATAAACTATCCTTAAACATTAATGACTAGATAACAATTATGAACAATTGTAAAGATTACATTCTAAGTGGAAGTAGTAATACGTAAGGCTACACTAAGGCACAGCGTCATGTAGAATCACTAACATTACAACTAAATGCTTAAGTGGAACAAATAAATGATCGATTCAGTCTTCTTAGTGCTATTCCGTCGATGTGGGAAATGCAGTGGGGGTATTCGTTCGGTGTCCAGTCGCTCAGGGAATGCATCGATGGGGTCGTTACAGTCCACCATTATCCCTCTCATTAGGAATATACTGATTGCGCTTAATTAGAGGTTCTCTCGGAGCCCTCGCGCTCCGATGCTCGGCTCCTCTGGAGGATTACTCGTTTTTTCATAATCACCAAGCCGCTGATTGGCCGCACTTTGATCACCGCAATGTACGGTTCCTGGGAAAAAGGAAAAGCATATTTGAAATGTTTGAAATAAAAAAAGTCAATATCGGTACGATTTGCGTCAATGCTTTGACAATAACAGGTAATCTAAGTCCTAAATGCTCGATAGAGCTTCGTGACGCTATATAATTCCCATGAACAGTGCACGATATCGCCATATGTTTGCATAGAGCTCAGCAAATATTGTAACACGTGTGCTTGCTCGCCGCCCTTCTATTTCCTCTTGAGATTTCGTCTTCCGGTACAATAAATTAATAGCCGACGAAGCGTCTCAAAACATTTTTTGCTAGCTGTTATATTTTGTTTTTAGTCGCGGCGCTACCGGTTCTACTTAATCTATCAGGACGGACCATATGGCGAGTTTTGGCCAAAAGCTCTCACTGACCGGACGAAACGCATTAACTTGAGATATCAGCGAAAACAGAACATGTTTCCACTTGGGAATCGGAGTCATCTGTTATGGCTACTTATTAGAATAGATCACTTTTATGTGCAATTTTCTCACTACATGCGGGGCGAACCGCAAGATTGTTAGAAGTAATTGCTGTTCGGCTATTGAAGCAAATAAGAAGGTGGAATGCGGGTCCCTACTATCTACAACTTGGAATAGAAAAGTCTACCTTTGATCATAAAAAAATGTTACCTAGCTGCAAGCTTTTATAAAGCGACATATTTTAAGATTCGCCATTGTTGGAGACGTGCCATTGTGTCCTCCTAATTCTACAATAAAAGATAAAGTCTATCTTACGGTTCAATGCTCACCCATAATGGTGGTTTACTTTTTGCTTAGGATGAAGGTGAATCTTCATTCAAATTGTGCAATATAAAAGATTCGGTCTCTAAGGCAACCGTGACTAAAAGATCGTCGTAAAAAATACTATAAGCTTTAACTACCTGACTCTAGGCGAAGTTTGCTAGTGTGATTAAATATGATAAAATATATTTTTGACTTAAAACGGTGATAAGCTTAAAATGTTTACCTTCCAACCTAGCTTTAACAAATGACTGACTAATAAAAAAATTTGATAACTTTGATGCTAATATTAACTGACGGCGCACGGCGGCGGCGCGACGAATGCAAATACAGTGATAAGAACATCATTATCAAACCTTGAAGGTTATGTTAACACACTTAAAATTCATTCATGGAATATCGTGCAATGTTATCTCATGGAAAATATAGGTACCCTCAATATAAAATCTATGTCAATGATAAATTCAACAAATAATATGAAAATCAATCAACTATCAAAAATGTAAACAAAAAGAAGTTCGACTCACCTCCAATCACTGTTGCTGCCACCACGATATGACGTCTAGAAGCTCTTCATCTTCAGGACTCATTGGCTCGTAGGAGTCGTACGCGTCGTGACAGCCCGGGCCGGCTGACGACTCGGACACGAACGAGGGGGCTGGTGAGTGGGACTCCTCGGACAGCGGCGGAGTGTGCGGCCCGCTGCTCGTCATGACTATTCCTGATGAATCGGAGCAGCCCTCTTCGCTCTCCTCAAGTAACCGCTTCAAGCTTTTGATGTACTCTACCGCCAGCCGCAAAGTGTCCACTTTGCTCAGTTTTCTTGAAGATCCTCTTCCTCCAGCCAGGGCTGCGGAGACAGCTGATGGGATGTGTTGACGAAGTGCCGCAAAACCATTGTTTACTTGCTTCACTCTGTTCCGCTCCCGAGCGTTCCTCCGAGCTACGGAGGCAGGCTGGGTCGGGTAGGGCTGGTGAAGATACGAAGACTTTTTCTTGCAGCGGTTGGGGTCCACTGGAGCAGGTGCTAATCTCCGTGGAGCCTGGGATTGTAGGTGCGTCAGTTTCTGATCGACACCGAGATTTTGGTACGTGTGAATAGCCGCCATCGGCATCGCGAATGTACGAGTGAACTGGGAGTGTGTATCGAGAGAGCACTTGTCTGTGCCGCGCGGAGGTTGCCGGTGGATTGGCGGAGGTGGCGCGCACCCCCGACGCTAAGTAGCGCGCGCGCCGGCGGGAGCGGACGGGCGGGGCAGGGGAGCGGACCGGCGCGCGCGCGGCACGCGCCCCGCCGCCCGCACGCTACTTGTTGCGCCGATCAAAATACGCCGGCGCTTATTATGCCATAGAGCGGTAAGCTCGCGCCGCTATTGTTGCACGTCGTTGCGCGTAATTATCCCGTCCATTACCATGTTCGGAAGACGGGCTCTGTTCACGTCTTCTATTTAGAAGTCGTTATAGAGAATAGACGCTGTAAACCGATCGGCGACGATATTGCATTATTAATATTGTCCCGGAGCTTTTGTTTTATCAAATGAGCCTTGTAAACTTTTTGGGATACAACTCGTATAAAAATACCCGTGTAAACAAGGCTTGAGGATATTTTCAAAAGTTCATGTGCCTACAGGTATGTTACAAGATATTTTAATGTTTTATAGGAAAACATTTAAACAAAAGTCGTATACTAGTTAGCCGAGTCGTTAACTGCTACGTAGCGTCTACGGCGTAGCACTTAACTACGTTACCAATAGTTTGAGTGGATTTTCTCAAAAGCTAATGTTTCATTATGCACAGGTCGTTTGGTTCGTCTCGCGGTTCGAGGGCAGGTGCACTGATGACGCTCATGCGTAACCTAGCCCAGTGAGTCGCCAATGGCACTTTATTTGATGGCTTACTCTCATTATAATGTTAGATCTTTTGATATTTATAGTTTACAAGCCGCTCTTTAAGTTCTTAGCTGGCATGGAGATAGATTAGAATACTAAGTTGTCAGGAACGAAGGTGTTTTTTACAAAAACTACCTATAAAGTGTTAGCTTACTTGTTTATGGCAATACTTTGTTAATTACCATTTCTTTTAACTTGATTGAAGACTCAGTAATTATGCATCAAATCTTTTAATTAATAAAAAAGCCTTTTAATGCCAGTAACTGAAGAGCTAACGATTACATACGGATGTAATTTCAATGATTTCATGCAAAGAATAATTTGAATAATAAATCTTTATTTACTACTGATTAAAACAAAACAACATTCGAAACCTATAAATTATGTAGATCTAAACAATTGAATGAAAGCCGTTCAAACCATAGATCTATGTTTCTAACCGAAATATGCTATTGATCTTTGATTACATAGAGATGTTGGCAGGTGCATAAGCACGCGTCACATTCCTAATATTTCGCCTGTTTACTTTCTGGTTTTGACGTCATGCTATTTTCGATTCTGAAATATGAAATATGCAAATAATACATTAAGAGTTTATGAGTACGAGGTTCTGGGTTCGATTTCTAGGTCAGGCAAGTGTATATGGATGACTGGCAATAGGCTCGCCCCCTATTAGGTACATGGGATTCAAACACCTTTAACTTTTGAGGTGTATACTAGGTATTGGTTCGCTCATGCCTAACTCTTCGTTCATTACATATTATGTTAATGTGTTACATTTTTTTCACGTTTATCAAAAAATAAAACTACTAAATTCAAACTAGGCTAAAGATCAGCCATTTTTGAGTGTCAATTACACAAGACAGTCTCCCAACACGCAAGGCCTTCGCCCTTAAATTTTGACACTAAGCCATAAAATCTATTATCAGCGTGTGAACTACAATAGTAAAGAACATTCAAATGAGCGGGTTGTTTGTGGCAGGTGTACGGGCGCGTGACCAACACCGACCGACAATTCCCCATTTTTTTTTTTTTTTTTCTAATTTAGACATAACTAGCAAAATGTGAGAGATGTGCGAAATCTCTAACCAACCCTGCGGATCTGACAGGCTGATGGCGTGTTATTTAGGTACCTCTAATTTTGACCTTGTATTAAATACCCGTCTTGAGCAAGCGTGTTGATCAATGCTCGTGCGTTCTCTGTATGAGAAGAAGCCTTTGCCCAGCACTGGGACAGTAACAGGCTGGTATTATTATAGTACAACGGGCTGGTGTCCGCAACTCCACGTTCAAAGCGCGTATTTTGCGTACGAATTGTAATAATTTTGATTCTCAAATCACGTTCCTACAACTATATGAGACAGATGTAGGTACCTACCTTAGAATTGAAATAGATTACATTTAAATTTTAACACTTATCCCTGCAATCTTTTAGTAGCGTGTGAACTAAACTCTCAAAGGATTCAAATCAGCAGGTTGTTTGTGGCAGGTGTCGGCTCGCGACACTGTCCGACTATGTCTACGTCACCTGCATGTTGTGGTGTTACCCTATTTTGGACTTAAATGTAAGAATGCAAAGGGCAATATTGAATATCTTTTGATTTGAAGACGTAATTTAACCTAATGTAAAAGTCAAATTATTATCAGTATGTTGTGATTACCTGATACTTTTTTTTTTTTTTTTTTTTTTATCGTGGTAAAATCATCAAATGAGTCCTCCCACCCAGGGCAGAGTGGGAGGAACTGTCAGACTTGTACTGACTAAAATCCACGGTGTCCTTCAATAGCCCTTTATGATCCAGGGTCACGGTAATTCTATAAGTCCCGCGACCCCGGCAGGCTTTCGCCCTCTAGAGGGGGGCCCCGTCATAATGCTGACACTCTTTGAGGCGCGCGTGGAACACAACGCGCCGTCGACCCGGGCATGGTCCATGGTCGGACAGCGAGTCGCCCATTACTCGCCGCCCGCAAGCCCGCGCCTACGGTGGCCGGAGATCGTCTGCCGACGTCCGGCGCCGTGGGCGTCTACCACTGCGGCTGGGGTGGAGGGAGGACGCTGTCCTCTCCCTCACGCGGCCCGCCTCCTCCTTCGCGAGCATGACTGCTTCGCAGAAGGAGGCGACCGCTTCCCACTCCGTCTCGCCCCGCAGCATGGCCTCGACCAATGCCGGGCGCGAGAGGTCTCCGCCTATCGCCGCCGTGAGGACACGGCGGTGCCCTGCCCAAGCGGGGCAGTCCTGCACCGTATGCTCCACCGTGTCCTCCGGGCGGTCCTCGCAGTGGTGACACCCAGGCGTTTCCTCCTTCCCCATCAGACACAGGTACCTCCCGAAGCTTCCGTGTCCGGTGAGGACCTGCGTCATGCGGTAGGTCAGGACGCCGTGACGCCTATCCAGCCACTCCTCAAAGAGGGGTCTTACCGCCGCGATTGCGGCGTGCCCGGACCTCGGTAGCGACAGTCGTTCCCTCCATACTGCCCTGAGATCGCGCCGGAGCTCTTCCCGCTGCGCCTCGACTTGTCGAGGCAGCAGCGATTCGCCCCGGCGCTGCGCCTCCACGCGCCACTCATAGACGCGCTGGAGGGCAGTTGCCTCCAGATCCCAGGGCAGCAATCCGGCAAGGAGGTGATTACCTGATACTTGCCCTGAATTTAAAAAAAAAAAAAAAAAAAAAAAAAAAAAAAAAAAAAAAAAATCACAAGTATCTGTTAACCAAAGAGTAAGTAGTTTAAAATTATTATATTTCCTTAAAGATATTGACAAGAATGTTCTATCTAACATTAAGTTTCTTAATCAACGAAGTATGTACGCAAGTAATCACAGTGCTTAAGGGTTTATTTAATTTATGCCCCATATGAATATCAGTTATAGTCTAAACATAAATGAAATGTGCACTTGCACAGAAAATAAATTACTTCTTATAAAAGTTATATGTAAGACCTGAAACACATCTATGAATATTCATATCAGTACAGAGCATTGTTACGAAAGACTTAATTAAAAATAACTTGATCAAAATTCTGCCTTTATTCGGCGAAGAAAACACTCACATTTTTAACAGGTGTATAATTTGCTTAATGTCATCTTCGAAAACATAAAAACCCGTATAAAAAATACATACGTAGACTGCTAAAATCATAACCATAAAATCAATCATCATATTGTAATACCAAATGACTTGAAAAGAGTAACCATGGAGTTTCTTGCCGGTTCTTCTCCATAGGAAACGACCAAACCGAACCGTGCACCTTTTTGTCGACGTTTTATAAGTGCCCATCGAGGCCTATGTGAAATAAAATATTTTGATTTTTGATTTTGAATCATAATCAGCCACGGGGCCGCGTTATCTGGAGTTATGCCCGGTTGATGCCAATAGTCTACTACATGAGACGTAAAACATAACTGGCGAAATGTGGGTGTACTATTAGGTGCACCTCTGCCTAACCCTTCGGGGATTACAGGCCTGATGTTATGTTATGTTCCTTTTGAGTTAGCCGTAGTCGGGTAAAAATATGATCAAGAGATTACTTACGCACACATTGCAGGACTAACGTAGCTGTGTGTGTGCAGCATCATCGCTCGCGCAGTCACACACACAATCATACACATTCCAAAACTGATCTATTAAAAAACCTACCCTTAAACCAGCACAGTCACGACATCTATGCCCAACCCTTAAACGATAGAAAACTAGAATCGATATTCGCTCAAACCAAAGGGAGTCATTTCTACAAAAAGATAGCAGATGGCGTTCGTTCGGCGCAAGGGTTGTTTTTAAGGGTGAGTTCGGAACTACTGTCTTTTAAATCATGTTCGCCTTAATAGATGGCGTGTATCACAAGCGTAGAATATCCTTATTAGAATCATAGTTACTGAACTTCTTAGCTAACTAATAGTATGTAGTTACGATTGCTGATTCATATTAAAAACGTTAAATGCATAAGGACGAATTTTTTAATTTGTTTAATACTAATTAACACACAAAATTATGTAAAAGGCTGATTAAATTTTTTATTTACTCATGTTTTTCTGGATCTGTGCTCGTTTGATGGCAATAGGCTCGCCCCAAATACATGGGACTTTAAAATAACTGGCGAAATGTGGATGTACTATAAGGTACACCCCTGCCTAACCCTTACAGGGAATTACAGGCATGATGTTATGTTATATTATTCATGTTTTTATTCTTGTTTCCTTCCATTTCAGGTCATTTTTAATTTGTCGAAGTCCCAAGAAACGTTCGATTGTAATGAGTCGTTAACCAAATGACACTTATAAAACGTGTGCTCCGAAACACTACCAAATTAAACTATCGTAGAACTTTCCCGAGTATGCCATTAACATTTATTGATACGGTAGCTAAAAGCCAATTACATCAAGTAACACGGAGACGGCGCAATCTTCACACCTAAACTCACACAAATGTTGTTATTAATTAAAAATATAATAAAACTTCTCCCCGCGAACCTTATTATCTCACTGTTAATTACTCGCGTCCTCAGTAAAGCTCTCGATAACATCGAAGCCAGATTTTACGAGCGAAGAAACCGATGAAGATATATAGAATCAGTGTAATTATGCTCGTGTCTACTTAATTAAGAATTCCGTAATTGAAATCAAATCGTGAGAATGTTGAAATCAATTTTTGGTGCTCATCAACAGTTTCGTAGCTGTTGTTGGTCTACGCTACGCAGTATTTCCTCATATTTTGTACGTTCGAAAAATAATAAACTAATGAAATATAGTTTTTTTTTTCTTCTAAATAGCTTTGATGAGATATCAAAGTTACTAACACGGAGTTCACTGGGCTTCAATTCTTTTCTCGTTACACCATGCAGTAAATTATATTTGAACGATGACGATCTAAATTCTGCGAGATGCTGTCAAGGATGACATATAACTCGTAATTAAGACAATAATGTAAAATTTATCTTGATCGATATAAGTAATTTAATTGGATTATAAAGCCTTTGAGTTAATGGATTGAGAAAGGCGGCCTACCACTTTGATTGGAAGCAACTCGGTACACTCGCGTTTTTGCCGATGCCACCAGACATTTTAAATAGGCCTCCGCCGTAATTATGTTGTCATTTCGCAAATTTATTTACATTTTTAATAACCGCATCGGTTTCACGAATTAATTATATTCAGCGTCAGAAAAGCGTTATTAAAATAATTTATATCGATCGTGCATATGTACGGGCGAGCTCGTGTAAATAGTTATTTAATGCGTTATTCAATAAATTATACAGTCAGCTAAAGTTACATCGCAGTTTTAGCCGGAGTTACAAGCAATACAAATGATAATACCACGTCGCGCGACACAGACAGATTCCGATTGTCATCAAAACAAACGTTGTGCGACTCTTTCTCTCGGTAAATAACTTTGGGTTAGCGGCAATAACTTCTCTAGGCGCGCGTAGGCCTATCATTTACGAAATAACAATCGCAAATAAAATGCGATGCGCGTGCGCGGGGTATTAGCGGTGTTGCGCGCAAACATCGCGGTCGGGTGTGTAATTTCACGTGCGCTGACACGGAGGCTGTTCGGCACGATCGCCATACCACAATATATCACATGCTCGCGTACGCCGCCACACTGTATAATTCGTGTAATTTATAGCAGTCCGTCGACTAGTAGCGAGCGGCCGACACGGTTAATAGCACGTAACCACGCGACAGACGCATTCGTGTGCCTCGGCGCTCGGGCCGCGGGCACGCCCCGCCACCAGCCGTAGCCCATTCCATTAAACGCACCTACATCATAGACCTGCGTTACGCTCTAGTCTGGACCGCGCATCACCGGTGATTAGAATGAATTATGATATCTTTAAACTCGTAATAGTAGTCTTCATCTGCAACGGGATTATTGTTACACTTCTTTTTTTACATTGTTACACACATTCTCACATCCTTAGTAGATTCTATCACCAATCGGATAATAGAGCACTTCGTGTTATCAATATTTTTTTATTAAATAACATTAAACGATTGTACTTTGTTACTAATAAATAATAGTTATTATACTACATTATGCGTAAACGATGGCTAGCGAACAATAAACGTCACTTTAATATTATTAATATTGCAATAAATTTTAAGTGGTGACTGTACCGCACTTGGGTACCGAGTGTATTTAAACAACGCGGCGTTTTTTATTTATACCTCTAGTATAAAGTTCGCACACCATAGTGTTGTGCTTTTTATTTTCAGTTCATCTGTGGCGATTATTCATTTATCAAACAAATGGCGGAGCTTCATCAAACGAATATCTCTCTGATCTTACAGTGGGATCGTGTATATTATTAATTATGAACATATAGTGAAGAGCCGATTGGAATAGACGGTTTTGTATATATGTGGTTACTGAATGGTGTATGTTGCTTGTATGACGGTAAATTATACCAAATGAGAGTAAAGAAATGTTGCTCGTTTAACGTGTACATATCATGCGTGTTGCGCCAACATGGGGTGTTGATACTGCTTGCGGCCACATGTACTTATAATGATCTGGTCTTAAAAATGCGGCAACGTGCAAGTATCGGCAGCATCCAGCCGCTTATTTACTGATATCTAAGTATCTCAGTTTGCTCTTAAACCTCGCGTGACTTGTTTTCATCAATTTCAGTCCAATTTATTAATTTAAATAATTTAACAAAATATTATAAATTTTATGTGTTTTCTTTGAACAAAATTACATTATCAGTAAAATTGTTACTTGTCAAAATAATTACTGAAAATAAGTTAATCACAAAAATATGTCGTCGAACTTCTTACAATTTGTTTCTTGTCCAAACTGACGGCAAAGACGTTCAAATTAGAGGGCGCAAAACAATTACCAATATTTAGCGTGTTACTCTAATTGTGGACTGAGGTGAAATGCCTGAGGCGGTTGAAACGTCAGCCTGTAGGTGCATGTGTACTTAATCGCAGGAACAACTTATTAATTAATCATTTCGCTTAATTAAAACAAGATTAACATAATGATTATCTCTTGGATTTAATGGTAAATTACTTCTTAACATATGTTTGGGCGTTCGCGATGTTGTTTTAATTACAATATTTTTTGGTTTTGTATGGAATGTAAACATGATATAGGACTTCTTGAGGTAAGGTAAATATAAGGCATTGCAATTTACTTTTTAAGAAGAATGGGTACATCTTTTTTAAGAATTTACAGAATATTTATGGAAATTAATTGGACATTTTAATGAATTTTGATTTTATTAATCACAATTCATTAAAATGTCCAAGTAGTTTTTGCGTGAAAGAGTAATAAACATCCATCCATCCTCACAAACTTTCGCATTTATAATATTAGTATGATAGGATATAACACTGTCCGGTTTGAAAGTCAGATCTAGCTTTAAAGTTACTTTTTTGTTTTTTTCAAATTCATGACGTTAAAAAAGAAACTTGTTCAGTTTTATTTTTTTTGTTTCATTTAAAAGTTGAATAAACATACAATTTATTTATTTATTTACACTTCAAGCACAAAAGTACAATAGCAGACTTAATGCCATAGGCATTTTCTACCAGTCAACCTTTGGGCGATGCAGAGACAAACAGTGGTAGGTGTATCTGAAAATAGTTTTAATTAATGCTAAGATTAGCTATAAGTATATATAAAATACTATAAATATATATCAAATACTATAAATATATATCAAAATTTTGATAAATGAAAATAGACATTTACACGATATACTAAAATAAAAACACAAACAATGGGGAAAACATCACCGTCGTGACGAAACTGCCAGCTTCTTCTGAATGTACTCGCGAAGTTTAAACTTAAAAGGTAAGAGAAAAAGACAATTGAATTAGCGCAAGCTTACCTGAAAATAATTAAAGCAACTTACACAAGACGATAACTAATATACAAATACTGAAACGCACAATTGGACCACAACAAGATACCGTACTATACGTTTATAACTAAATACATTCCACATCAGACTCAAACTATCTAAGCTGAACTAAGTGGAACTAAGCAAGATACCGTTACAGGCGTACCTCTGTTCACCTATTGTTGGACGAAGCAAGCCTATTGGTTCTGTTTCGGAGTCTTGGCAGCGGCTCCTCCAATCACGGCGAGGAGGCTTCGCCTAGCAATAGATTTGCGTTGGAACTCACTGCGCATGCTTGGGAGGTATTTAGCGGGTAATTAAAGGTGGTATTTATTGAAGCTCTAGTTAGGTGTTAGAATCTGGTTCTATGATTCGTATTGGTTTATCTTATAAGACCTATGTCTTAGCTGATCCTCGTTGGTGATATCGTCGTTGGTGTTCTTATTGGTTTTGTGATATCCAATGAGTGTTGATCTAATTGGAAGTATAGGACAAGTATTGAGTTTGTGTTTGCTTATTAGTTTTATTTTAGTCGGTTTTCAGTTTATCATTAACTTTGCTTGCCACCAGAAAACGTCTATTGAACAAAATGGCCAGCTTAACAGATTTGGGCTAAAGTTATTCGTTGGAATTAGTAAAAAAAATATATGACCAACATCACTGTTTATCCCATTGTGTATCTATCAATGTTTGTTCTACAAATATGTCTGGAAGTTTTGCACTAAACACGTAAGAAAAAGTAAAAATAAAAATTACCAACAATATAAATTCATAACATTAATCCATTGTAAATTCATCCTACCTAATAAAATTATAATGACCTTTCCAAAATAAAATCATTATTTATCATCAATATTACTCCTACACTTCTCCAAAACGCCAACGACTACGCAGAAACGACATCCCATTCACAAAAGAGTTTCAATTCCAATTTTAAATTCATGTCACATTGACAATCGGCTTCCGAATACGCGACACTATGGTATAGAGGGCGGAACTTTTACTTTCGTGAAAAAATAGAGGTGCGTACTATCACGTAGGCACAATTTCCCCGTCATTACTGGGGACGTGTCATAATCTGTGACCGGCGCAGGCGCCAGATTTTTATTGTCTTCTCGGGTGGCTGTGGCGCGTGGATGGGTTATTGATTAGGCGTCTGGGGTTGTTTTATAGGAAAATACGCTTTGAGTGTGATGTTCTATGTGTAGGGTAAATTATTTACATAGAAAATACAATTTAAAATACCATGGATCAAGTTATTTTTTCTGTTCCCGAAAATGAAGAAGGTTCTTAGATGGAGCTTCTATGCATTATTATTTTAAATGTAATTGAATTTCATGCAACTAGGTTTTAAATTAAAATAATATTTGAATACTAAAAACTCGATCTTTCGTTTCCCCTTACAAAAGACATAAACGAGACATGCACCTTTGATCATTTAACAATAAAACAAATTATTACAATTCTATGTTGTAGCTGTCCCATTGCAAGGAAAAGGCCACTCTTCAAAAGACTCAATAAGTATTTTCTTTGTAAAATACGGAAACTTTACAAAAAAAAAAACAAAACATAATTTCAAACACTTAAAAGACAGCACCAATTTATTACATCGCCGTCATAAACATTGTATGATATAAACGAAATAATTATCTGAATTGATATAAGGCAACGATCTCTAATTATGGGCCCCAACAAAGGTTCGCAAGTAGCAATTTGACAATGGTAAATGTGACCAATTGTCAATGATGGACCACGTGACTCCATTCATTGTACTTATGTGCAAAAAGAAAGTCGCCAACATTAAGCAGCGATATATAATTTAAAATGATTACTGGCCATTTATAAAATGCTCTTTTTAAATGTAATGGAAACTGGTAAGGATGGGAAAAATTCACGAAACAAATAAAATTAATGTGTAGAACGATAGGGTGCGTCCATGATTTATATAAATGTAACTGGTATTGAAAATAACTATTACTTAATACTGCTAATAGCATATTTTAAATGTATACTAAAAATACACCGATTTAAAATATAGGTAAGTTTTTAAGTATTATAGTTTAATAGCGAGTTATTTAATAAGCTTAAAGCCGACAATTTTTATGTTCCTTTTAATAAAAAATAAACTTCTTCTATGTGCCTATTTATATTTCCGTTCAATTTTAATTTAATAACTATACTACGGCGTTCACTTTTACGATGAATATGATTTACAAAATGTTGTACATACATATCCACTACTAAAAATATAATGATAAGCAGTGATAGACTATTGGTGTGACCGTCACATTGAAAAGTCATACGTCTCGAGTACGAACCCAAGACACGCACCTCTGATTTTTATGATTCATGTGCGTATTTTATAATTAAGAATATATGTATGAGGAAACCAGAATGCCTGAGAGGTATTTCTCGACGGCTTGTAAAGTCAGAGGCTCATGGACGGTATAAAACTCTGACACCAGGTTAGGCACTAACCACACTATAAAGAAGAAAAGAAGACTAAAAATATAAAATTTTACACATATGTACATACATACATATATCACATATATAAAACAGTGACTAAAGTGACGATATTAATGCTAACACCAGTGTGTAGGTAACTTTACACTCGCAAAAAAGTTTACACAGGCATCGAGGAAATAAATAATTTCAACAAAGTCGAAGTCACGCTTTTATTTTACAAAAGCCGCCACCCGCGTCGGCGCATACATCACGCCTCGCCGGCTAGGTATAGGCAGCACTGCTAAATGTGACTGTCTGATAGAATCGGACGTGTCATTGGAATATTTATACCCTCAGGTATATTAGTGTGTGAGATGTAAGACGTCTTTGCTGTCCGTGGGAAAGCTTCAGCCGACTAAAAATTACGATAAGGAAATATTTTTAACTATCATAACTTTTCGTTGTTTTTCATGGTTTTATTCTTCTACATAATAACCTATTAACACTCCGAGTGACAACGTCAAAGATCATAACCAAATTAATTATTTCTTCCTCATTGCTCTAGAAGGCTAAGTAGTTTTTACAACCCAGCCTCGCCAGGCAAATAATATCCAAGAAACGCGATACAGTAGAAAATCATTCAAGTCTTGTCACTAGAATAAAATGCCCATAAAACTAATTAGCAATCTAAGGGTTTACGATGCCATAAATGAATAAAATGGACCCCGGGCCCAGCAGTTCACATGAGTTTTACCGACGCTTTTTGTCTTAAGAGGCTGATGAAGACATTTCAACTAATTAAAAGTCTAACGTTGTTTAGAATGCGTAACACATCAATATGTATGAACCCAAAAGTTCTCAAAACCAAAGTAAGAATACCTCTTTTACATTAAGAGCGATCAGTAGCACTAATTTCAACTCTACTCCGACCAACATAGCCCTCATTAGGATTCATTTTGTCGAACGCAATGTTGCGCCGGAGTATTTAAATAATAACAAAAAGGTTCAGCACCTCCACCACGATCATTATGATGATAGCCTGATTGTAATTAAGCGTCCGTCTCGCGACCGTACTACGGGAGGCCGAATAAAAAACTGAGACACCGTATAGCAACAATGAGGTATTAATGAAATGCCGATCAATTAACATGATGCCGCGGTGGGGTGCGCACCTCTCTGTGATGCATAAATAACGCATTTCCCTTAATCTACAAATGGTCGGGTTATACGGTAAAAACCGATTTGGCGCTCGTAAGGCTCGCCCCGTGGTGCCTCGCCAGCGGGGAGTTACCGCACTCTAGTGAGAATTTACTATGCCGCCATAAAAATTAATGCTATTCCGCAGCGATCGCCAAGTAAAAACTTTCGCAGTTTGAGATATTCGAACTAGTAGCGACGCCACCGCACCAAAGCTGATCTTTAAAACCATTTTGTTCTCAATTAAATGCTTATCAACTTACAAAACGCTGTATCTATTTAAGCCCGAATAGATTTTTTAATAGAAATACCACTTTTGCCCCATAAAATCCTTAGTTTATACCGCTTAATATCGCTGACGACGTGCACTTAAGCAAGATTACATGAGGTCTTTTTTATCCGAGCATAAGACGCCGAGATCGGTTAATACGGCTAACGAAATAAAGTGCCAATGAAATTACCGGATCGCTTAGTGAGTATGCTTACCATTACGCGAATATAAAAGTTCCTCACTTAATAAAGAAGTAGATTTTACACAGAAACCAGATATGCAACATTTGCAAGTCCAGTTCCGAAATAATCGCCAGTAGGAATTTAAATAAGGTGCCAATTAGAAGGAGGGTCGCGAGTGCTGGCATTATTATAATGTCTTTTAATAATTTTATGTGGGCGACATTATATGTTTGACGTTTACTGCTTAATAATAAAATCGTGGTAGCGGGCGCGCGTTCGTATACTCAGCTTTAAGCAACCAATAAACTTGGCTCAGTCCATTACAAGGTTTGCCTTGCGTCGTTTAGATTAGATTTTCGAATGTATATACCTAAACTGTTTCATTAATATTTGTCTGTTTGTTTGCAGGGTCCTCTGGTCCAGCACAGTTAAAACCCAAGCAGAGTTTAGTGCTTTTAATAAAAACTAATGTATCTACTTTATCGAAGTCATAATGATATCGCAATTAAGTTATTAAATGCAAAACAAGATATTAAATGAATTAACAAAATGAACTTTTAAAAATGTAATAAATATCCTCGGATGGTAATAACATTTATTTAGTTAATATTACAAACTACTAAATCATTTTCTTAAAATAAAACTGTTGGATAGCGAGGCTTAAGTATAAATTCCAATAGTTCACTCGATTAAAAAGAAAAATCAACAATTTGCATATATCAACCGCGGAGGTTGTGCGTGTGTGGTACAGCGCAAAAAGCAACTTTTGAAACATGAAACAATAAATCAAAGCACAAAAAATACGTGTTACCGCGGTCCGTTGTTTACACATACCCATCGACATTGTCGCGAGCCCTAAAAACAACCAGAGCTGCACTTGAAACCTTTAAGGAGAAGCTATGCCTCGAAGCCTTCATAGTAAAAAGTAGTTCGACTAATAAGGCAATATCAGGTACATTTCATCTGTAATAGTTTATGTTTAGAGTCTCATTGAAGATGTATGACGAGTGAGTTTTTGTGACCGATCTGTTATATTTTTTGAGTCGGTCTGCTGCGCCTTAAGAGAGCAGCGTTGTAATAAATACTTCTCTTTCCTCATTACCTTACCGCCCAAACCGACGACATGCAGAATGCAAAAACAGCAAATGACATACGCCAATACACGAGCAACATATTCACTTAGCGAAATTGAGAAATAAAGAGATTTTTTACCATTCAAAACGTGCTCTAATTGATATTTTATTCAACGCTTTTGCTCGTTGGGTGGCGGACATGGAAATATCAATAATGAATATGACACCAACGACGCTGTGCGGCGCTTTTGTTTATGTAAATTGAATATATTTCATACAAAGGGATTTTTTCTTCATATTGTTAATTCAGGAGCGCATGTTCATTTAAATGATTTTGTACCGATATTCAGGATCATTTCCTTTTACAAGGTCGGGTAAATGCTAGCTACGTACCAAGTAGAATCTGCGGTGGAGATGTAAAAACTTGCTTTTTACGCACTATAATGGACGCTACTAGCAGGAATTATACCTATGTTTAATTCTAAATGAGATCTTATTAGAAAACAATGTTATTTATGTTTTTTTATCAACTTTTTAGGGTATTGTTAACCTGTTAATAGAGGCACCTAAAAACCAAAACAAGCAGATGTTACATCACAAGCTCAATTAAAAATAATAACATGATTGATTCATACAAAAACAAACCCTTTCATCGGAACAATTCATTTGACGTCTTACTCCAAATCATTCAAATTACACGTTCCACTTGGTAGCAGTTTTATTTTTGTCTATTAACTAGAACTTGCGTGTGGTATCCCGAACTAGGTTCCTTATTAATAGTAATCGGTTTCGTGACATTACTTATTAATAATACCGAACAGTATACAGATACCGAATGATAGAAATTAACAACGCTGTTTACCGTCCCATTTTTTATCGTACAAAGATAATCGCATGCCTTAATAATAATTTGTATCAGCCCTTTCGGATGTCGGTATTATTTTTTGTAGCTACGATTCACGTAGCACTGATTGGATCAGTTAAACAGTGACAAAATACTCGGGACATTGCTCCTTTGTCGTGACGTTCGGTTTTGTTCCCGAGATGTGTCTCACGATATTTAACCTCATGTCATTATTAAGACATCACTTGCCCGGTGGCTGGGAGATCCACTTGCTGATAAAATTTCGGTCATTTATATCGAACCCCGATAAATGAGAGCAGCGAACACTGAGTCAATGTATTGTGCTAGTATAATAGTCGAGTATTTTAATTAGAACTTTGGTATTTAAGAATTTTGTTTCGAATCTTGTTTCGTTATGTGGGAAAAAAGGGACCCTACCCTTTACGTGTAAAAAAAAACTGTTGGTCATCGCAACAGTGATTTCCCAAATTCTCTTGCACTATTGAACATTAGTCAAGTTTCAAAAGATTTGTCCCCAAAATGCTTACAAGTCGTTGCTCAATCGTTCGTGAACCACCCGGATCCGAGTCACAGTCGGCAAAGGAAACATTAATTAGGAGGTCGCCCTTAATTAAATTGTGACGTCTCAGCGAATTTCCCTGAGATGCCCTCACTCGGTGGTCTTGCAGGTACCTAAACGTTAGAACTGAATGTAAATTTTATGGGCATGGGCACTGGTAGTAAATGTAACATTTTAACGATTATCAATTAAGGAGTAATTCCTTATGGAACAGTAATTAACTGAGCAGTAAAATTATATAAACGAGATCGCGACTGTTTCACATCCTGGGAATTTAGGATGAGGTAGTTCCTGGCTAATGTGAGCAGAAAAGGGAAGTTTTATGAGTTACTGCAATCTTACTAAGTAAATGGATAAAGACTCGTCGAGCTTTCTGAGAATCATTTATTTTATAATATTATGCAAATCAATTAAATCTTCAAAAGAGCAGGACACATTAACGCCCTTGCAAACAATGGGGATGAAAGGTTAAAGATCACACAGACGATACACCCTCAATATAAAATAGGGCAATAGTGGCACCACCATTTTACTATGCGCAATAAAAAATATTATATGCCAGGACAGGAACAAAAAACAGATTATTACACATCAAAAAATAAAGTTATTAAATTGATGAGCGGCAATATCCTTTAACAAAAAAGGCGTTAACCACAAAGAATAGATTCATATTTGTTGTTTAATTAAGGAATTTTTACGCTATAAAAGGTATCTTCTAATTTGATGGAAAAAACATAGGTTTTATAGGCGGGGTAAGCCTGAATCAAAGAATTCAGAAGCTTAACTTATAATGTTTCCTAGTTATTAGTATCTATTGTTAGCGAAGCTTTATTTCAAATTATTCTGGAAAAATTGAAGGCGGCACCGTGGCGTTGTTCATGCAATTGGATGGTGCTGCAAACAATAATATTATTTTTATGAACACCAAGTGAAATTAATCGAATACTTACAAGAGATCTTTCATTTCTCGCTGATTGATATTTTAGTATTCAGTATACTGGACTACACGCTATTTACAGTTTTTTTTTTCAGCTCAATGCCACTAACCGTAAAAAATAGCACAAGTAACAATCCCAGCCATTTCATTGTTTCCAATTTTCATCTCAATAATTACGGGCATCAATTAAATCGAATGTTGCCAGTTCAGTGTGCCCACATTGCCCACATAAAAGAGTACCGTTGGACTTGTTAAGAACGACATTTTAGTATCATCACGCTGCCCCTGTTCGGGTGCTGGGCTGTGTCTAATTTTCTCAGCAAGACGTCTGTCCTGCTGCGCTTTTGTCAATGTACCATCATTAATCAAGGTCAAATCAACATCTTAGACCATTTTATTAACGTTTGATTCGCTGCCAAATGCCTTTTGACAAAGTGTATTTAAACAGGTACCCGATGCATATGAGGACGTTTGGTTGCATTTATAATTCGCATTCCTGAACAACACATAAAGTTGAATTTGCATTAATAACTGCAACTTTGGAAGTTATTCTGTCCTTGTGTGTTTCTTTTTACATTCCTTCCTCTGTTTCAATTAAAGTCACTATTGAATCTAATGTAAGACTGGACATCTCGGAGTTTTTGTGTGAGCGAAAATGGTATGTACCGCTTTTGAGTCATCCGACAAACGCTTACACGACTAACCCAAGCACCTACATACAGAAGTATGTGGTCAGGTACTAGAACAAGTTCCCAAACATGTCGGAGGCTGCAGGATTAAACATGGTCATAGACTGTGGGGTGGGATCACTCGCACCGGGAATACTAATGAGTACAGAGAACTATTTTAGAACATATCATTAAGAAACAGGTCACATAATGTAAAATGCAGTGGCTCTGATCTTCGTATAGCGCTTACATTACTTTGTTGGAATCAAAAATACGCGTTAAAGGAAAGAGACGGCGATAGGTTATGATGTGGGTGTGAGAGAGAGGTTGAGCCGTCAAGGCAGGTGTCGCGATACATCTGCGCGTGCGCACTGACCGGCACGTGCGCCCCTACCAGAGCTTTCAGGCCGAAAGGGAGGGTATTAGATGTTATTAGAAGTATTTGAAGTTCGATATTATCAATTTATGAGTATTTTTAATATTTTAATGAGTCAATAAATAATTACCTAATGAGTATTCATCACATGTTCACCTCTCACCCATACAACCATTCTGTGTCCCTATTAATTAAGTGAAATGTATTTTTAAGGCCCTCCATCCACTAAAAAGTACAATTTCGAGGCGACATCTTTTTTACTACCTATCAACTTTTAATATTTCCATTATTCATGCAAACAGATACCAGTACAAGTATCGGAATAATTATATTTATTCAACGGCAACGTTCGGAAATAACATTACAAAGTGTTAATTAATGCAATCGACGCAAGTATTTTTTTTTCATTTGTCGATAAATATAGTAACTTGCGACGAAAAAGTATAGTTGAACATACAAGATAAATTGCTCTCCATATGTCAATCTTGAATCATAATTGAAAAGTAAAGTCTTGTAACTTTTTTTGGTATCATTAAACCACCGTGCGTACGGCACGAGCGGTCGCCAATTTTATAACCAATTTTGAGAACAGGAAGCCTGCGCGTGCGACGGGCTGATTTCAATAATAAATCGATGCCCCCACAATTCACCGGTGGACAGCGTTTGTCCGTAACACTAGCCTGAAATTATCGACATTGGCACAAAATGTACTGGGCGGGGTCCAACGGTTTCTCTTGAGCCCGGTGAATTTTTATAGCGGTAGCAGGAATCGTCGATTACGGGGTTATTAAGCTTTGGCACTACGAGCCTTCCTCATCATGCTTGATTGTAACATGTCAGTATCTCTCTCCGTGGTTTACTCGACATATGTCTGTTCACCTTGTGGCATGTTGAGCTAAATACTAAGAACAGTTACCACACTCCTGTGGAGGAGCTCGTGGTTAAATAATAACAGCCGCTCGGGTCGATCTTTAGGTTAAGCCGTGCTTGCCTAGGTTGCTCTGTGGATGGGTGACCACCCATTACATACCGAGTTCCCTCCGTGCCTCGGAAAGCACGTTAAGCCGTTGGTCCCGGCTGTCATTTGTAGATCTTTGACAGTCGTTTTAGGTAGTCAGTGGCTCAAAAAGTTTGACAACCAGTCTTACCAAGGGGTATCGTATTACCTAGTACTAACTGGGTTGTGGAGGTCAGATAGGCAGTCGCTCCATGTAAAATACTGGTATTCAGCTGCATCCGGTTAGACTGGAAGCCGACCCTGGAAAAGGCTAGGCAGATGATACCTGGTACCTCCAACCATTTAAGGGACCGTCCGTCTTAATTTTACAACGTATACTTTATTTTTGCTGGATCTCGTTTATTATACTTAAGACCGTGAAATCAAATTTATGCCGTCACTTTACTTAAATCGCTTTCGGCTTAAACGAGAGGCGACATTGGTGTCACGACGAACCTGGTATTAACGTCTATCATGCGCCATTATCACGGAATATCGTAATAATTGAATTACAGTCTTTCCTCAGACTCGCTGATGAGAATATTTTACGAGAGACAAAAAAAAACGGATCGGAAAAAGTTTAGGTTCACACCTAAAATGAGGCGTCGGCTTGTTATAAAGCTATTAATAATGTTTTAGACGTATTCCAATAAACGTTTTAACACCTTTTCTGTAAGGTATCATTAGGCTTATTATTGCTGAGCCGCCAACCGCTCGATCTGCAACCTCTCCAACGAGTTCGATTTCGTTTTAATATTAAACCTGCATTATGGACAATTTATTTAAGTCCCTCGATGTTGTTACATTAAAAATATATGATGTCAATTATTGAATATTAAAGTCTATTTAAGCATAAATAAAGCAACGTTTTCTTTTATTGGACTAGCCACTTCGTGAAAGTTTAATTGGCACAATACGCCTATAACCTATAATTGTGGTTGTTGTAAGTTATTGGGAACACCGATTACACGCTAATAAAATGATTCGCAGTTTGCTCCAGGAATTTAATCTGGCAGAGGTGATATTCTAGCGAATTCGAACAATATCAAATACCGGCTACCAAAAAGTTGATCCTATCAGCATTAGGACACGCATGTGAATAAATTCAAAATGGCTACTGAGCGTACGGAAAGCCGAAAATTTATTAATCTCGAAGTAAATAAAGCAATCCGGGAGTTCATTAAAAGGTTTAAATTTTATCTGCGCAGTTTATGTTAACCACCGCGTGCAGGGCGCGCGGCGCGCGGCGCAGGCGCATCCGATACCGAATCGTACTAATTGGAACTTTGTACCAACTAATTAGAATAAGTTGTGGCCGTATGGACCAAAATATATTTTGGATCTGTGCCGCAGCGAAAGTGTTCCCCAGTATCCTTTATTTTTAATTAAATTGATTCATTTATTTTTACGGAGATCGATAGCATCCCTGTAAAATTCCTGTGAGCTCCACACGTCGCCTCGGTTCTCACATTACACACGAAAACATCGTAATAATATTTTATTGGTTTTTAAAGGCACCTTCTACAACATTCATCACGTAAATGGTGCTAATAAAAATATTATTGAATGAACATGATTAAAATATCCAAACAAGAAGACAATTCGCATGCCTTGGGGGGACTGATCACATTTATACGAGTATGTGAAACACATAAATATCGGGTCGCTATTGATGTTTTTAAATGTTGCTGAAATTATCAGGAAGAGGGTAAATGATTAAATTATTTTTTTATATTCACTTTTCTAATTAGGTGTCGAAGGTAATTCGGTATTAAGGTTTTCATATGCACGTCAACCGCTACCCACAAGAAAAAGCATGTGAACGGCAGCTGTTACAAATTCATAAAAAATCATTTCGGTATGCCTCCTCTTTTATTTGTGACTCCGAACAGTATTCATATTTCATATTCCTGTTACATTTATGTAAAGAGGAACTGGACAGAAAAACAATGTAAGATAAACTTTCTGAGAACAAGATGAATTTTTAAAACAAATCCCATGCATATCCGACAGACACTTCTTGTTATAACGATTTATTTAAATAATGCTTCAACTAATTAAACTGTAAACCTAAACTAAATCATCTAGGTCAAATAAATAAATCAAGGTAAATCATAGTCAGGGTCCCTAATGATCTGTGGGTCAAAATAGCCACTACGTGGAGACCGGACACAGCCAGAAGGCGACGCGGTAACTCTCGTAGAAGAAGGCGACGCGGCAGACCTCGTGGAAGAAGGCGACGCGGTAGACCTCGTAGAAGAAGGCGACGCGGCACACCTCGTAGAAGAAGGCGACGCGGTAGACCTCGTAGAAGAAGGCGACGCGGCACACCTCGTAGAAGAAAGCCACGCGGCAGACCTCGGCGACGCGGCAGACCTCATAGAAGAAGGCGGGGCAACCTGGACAAAACCAACGACTAGTGGTTCACATTGGCCCTGGATCGAAACAACTGGAAGTCATGGGGAGAGGCCTTTGCCCAGGAATGGGAGGACGCAGGCTACCAGTACCAGTAAATCATAGTCAGTTTCAAAATTGCCTTTACCTATAGGATTTTCTCACGATACATAACTACGCTCATTAAATCACACACCTCCATGATTTGTCAACCCTAAATTGCGACGGGTCAAAAGGGCACAAACGGACGTCGAGTTCCTGTAGTCATTAGCTGTTCTACCTCATACGTAATATTTTTATAGCCATTACCTTTTCACACCGTGATTTGTCATGGAAAATATAATTTAATGCTTCCGTATCTAAACAGGTATTGGACGGTTAAATATACATACACATAATACTTATTAACATCTTTAGGAAATGCGTGTCAAAGGTGCTTGTTCACAGCTACTTCAGTTGAAGAAAAATTACTTCAATTACAGGCTGAGTAGGTATGTTACGCCTTGCCTTGTCTATTTATTTTATGCCAGTTTATGCATTTCCTTGTCCTAATGGACTTGAGTGGTTTTATTGAAATATGTAAAAAATTAAATGGGGAGGCCTTTGCCCATTTTTTTTTCCTTGGTACGGTTTAGGCTAAAAAAAAGAAAAAATACACATGAATCAAATCAACATGCTGTCTATTCCAATTACTATTTTCACTGTTTTAATTCATCATTTATTAGTAGCTGTTTTGCATTCAAAAATTTACGATGCCAAGGCACAGTAATGCGGTTTTCCAAAATTTAACACTGTTTTCACATGGTACTAAGGTAAGATGGACATTCATTTATTTTATGTCCCTTTCCCAACATTATACCAGATGCTATAATTTATAAATTCTCACGTCCAAACTGTCGCATAATGATTTGCTGGTTCGATAAAGCGTTTAGTCGTTATCGCTGAACTGCGGACATACGGACAAAACCAAACAATTGCCCACGCTATGTCCGCAGAGGGGCTGGAATAGCCGCAATTAAGGGTTAATAGCGCTATCTGTGTACACGACACATTCCCACGCACGATACGGATTAATAATAATTTTATTTGGAATATTTTAGTTGTTTAGGTACTTCCTGCAGCTATTTTAAGCTGAAAAAAGATTAAATCTTATCACTTTTTACTTTATTTCCTACAACCAACCATTGAGAAGCTAAGAAACAGCGCAACATCTCGACTGTACTCGCTGAAGACCACCGCATGCGGTAACGACAGTCTGTCCACAATTTGCCTTTGAAACTGCCGGCGATCAACCCCTTATCAGCGCATAGAAACGATAAAATCTCCGCTGCGACGATTTCATCATTGTCCCGCCCATTAACGCCCATTAAAATTCCAATCAACACGCACTTATTCATCTGTCGAAGATGTTACGAGGACGCGAAGACAACGTGACGTCACATGCCATGTCTGGCGTCTCGCAATGAGAAATTACCTGTTTAATTACCTGAGTCATCGTTACAGTTGAATTAATTGGCGCCACCGACGAATTTTAAGGAGTATGCGTAGCCGCTGACAAACAATATCCTCTCCTATAACCCAATAAACTAAATCAATTTCATGTTGACTGTGACTAATTTTGTTAGTTTTAACGCGGGCTTTCGGCGCCAGTTGTGGTAAAAAACAAACAAACATTCCGTAGAACTAATGAGTGTGTAATTTTGTTAGGGAGGCTCTATGTAGGCGGTCCTCGGGCCGACACGAAGGACCACAGAAAATTAATATTCTATTCGACGACTATGCGTTTGTGAAAATAAAACTCCTGGCAGAAGTTATTTCCATATTATTATGGTTAAAAGCGAGTGAGGATCTGAAACTGCAGTTCAACTACTGCATTAAATTGACACCATTTTCTGGATAACTTCATTTAGTGCAAGTAGGCCATAAAACTAGCTTGTCGCTGGTTTTAAAGACTTGTAGTAAAGCACAGAAGCTCTAAAATAAACGCAGTTAAAACTTAACTGCTTGACACATCGGTCCATACATGTTCACCTCGGTGTAAACGATGTCAAGAAATTCTAGGAATTTTAACAAACATTTAAAAAAAATGTGTGTAAGCTGCTGCATTTAACATTGACACTGTCTCAAGAATTTCTCCCGTCTCTAATTACGCAAGACTAACAACTAAGCCGTTAACGTTTAGAATTGGCGTACATATCGCGAATGCAAGAACATTAATAGAATAATGGGATGCATTAATAATCCACACAATAAAATGAGTCTAGCCAACTTGTGCTTAAGGGGGCAAGGACTGCAAGTACCCAAGTACTTAAATATAAATACGTATGTACCGTTGAATGAAAACCGTAGCGATCGTATCTTCATTTAATTTAGAGCACAGTAACATTTTGAAGATAGCCTATAAAAGTTGGAGTTTAAATGAGACTGTAAAATGGTTACATTAACCTTTCACCGGCACTATTTAAGTGGAGTAATTGATTTCTTTCTCATGAAGATCATTTTCAAGTGCATCGATGCGTTTCGTCGAAATCTAAATTTATTTACGAGAGTAACCGCATTGCGTAATGATCATTTTAATTATTTGCCACCTCCGAATTCCTTAAAGCGGCAGCTATATCATCTTACTATAAGTACTATGATTTGTGGTGTACGAGAATTTGCGGTTAATGTAGTTTCTATATTAGATTATTCATCCTTTCTTAACCCCAGTTACAGTTATGAATAACAACAAGAAGCCATTTATGTTGAATACCTCGCTCCTTCCCGCAGTCTGTGCAGAATACAACTATGGCGCCTAACGCTGTTTGAGATCTCATTATTTTCTCGAACTTATTCCACAGCTAATAAAATAAAGACTATTAAAATGTTGAAGTTATTAAGAAAAGAAAAATAACAAAACACCCAGCTGTTTGATACTGAACATTAGCTAAATTTTACGACAAAATATTTTCGGCGTTGCGTTTATATTAGGGACTTCATTTTATCCCCGAATTCTTCGCTAACGGTTATTGATTTAGAAGATAACATTCCTTGGAAGAGTGGATTTCTAAATGATTATTGGGAGAGTTCCAGTGTTAATGTCGTTGGGACGTACTAAAACAAAAGAGGTTCGCTTCGGCAATGAAATGTTTATTGGCTGCCGAAGCCGGCGGGACGTTTCGCGCCTCGAGCGTGGATAACGAGCAGTAAATGACGTTTACAGACATTCAATCAAACCCGTGATTGGACGATTGATAGCCACGGTGCATATTGGAGCCGAGTTCGGCGTCAGACGAAATTGAAGTGAGTAATTAGGTTTTTGGTCAAAATATCTGAAAGTAATTTTGTTTTTACTAAGTGATTGGGGAGACCTGAACGGACTTCTTGGTTGATTACTGCGACGGTAAATAAAATTATTATGAGAATTATATTTAACTCCAACAGCTGATTTGAATGAATTTGGACCGTTGGTACAGAAAATCAGCTGTTCGAGCTAAACAAACAAATATTTATCTCTTCCAAAACCGTAACGATATTCCCGGAATCCACACGAGAGATGTAATAAAAATTATGACCAACAATTTGTTAAAATCGAAAGACATTATCGAAAACGAACTCGACTTCAAACCGAAAGTCGAAACACATTTATTGACACTGAGCAACTAAATAAAATTAGCTCGGTCCAAATCCAGAAAGGAGTGAAAATGTAAAAATACAAATCTTTTTACACCTTTTTAAATCATTACACATTATTACGTACATATAAGGTTTAAGGGTATACAGGTTCATACATTACTGTGGTAAATAAACATCAAATTCGGTCGTTTCGCGCGAATGTCGCGCTGGGAACAATCAGTTGGTTGGACGCGTGTCATTCAGTCGGCAATGCGCTAACGAGCACATGCAAATACCGGGTACTTCGCACTAACAATATCCATGGGCTACTAGAGTACTGGTTTATTGCGACGAATGTGTAAGGAATACAGACGTTTCTGGAAGCGACGCGTAGAATTGTTTGCAGAGTGTCTTAGTATGTGATTCTTAGTTTTCCATACGTTTTGTTTCAAAACTAGCCAGCAGTGGCGAAGGTTCCAAACAACCCGATTCCTACCGGCTTCCTTTTGAAAAATGGCACAGTCAGTCAGTCAGTCTGGTTCTATAGCCAATAATATTCTATACAGTAAAGATATGTACTCCGGCTTACCTCTTACAAAAATTGACCCTTCGCTACTGCTAGCCTAGCATAGCTGTATGAAGGATGATGGCCAATTGACATTATTAAAAGCATAAATTGGCTAATCTGTCTAATTTTGTTCTTATTTCATCAGGGTTCAGTGTGAAATTCTATAGTAAAATTAAGTTTGAGATAGATTCTTTCTGGAAAATATTTCAGGTTTTTCTGTGTTTTCACTTTTCAGACGTTCTAAGGGTTCGTCGTAGGTAGCTCGGGAGTCATCACAATTTACAGATGCCGTTTTCTACAGGAATGCTCAATTTGATCTCCACATACACAAGTATTTGCAAATTGTTCTCATGTTGTAATAATGGGCGAATAGCGATGGACTATCAACCTAACAAGGACTTATTTGAATTAGAATAAAAAATATTTCAGGTTCTAGGACTGGCGAAGTAGGATAATGCAGTAAGTTAATATTAAAGGAAATAAAGCCTTTTTTAGTAGTCTGTAACGAAACTTCAAATTTTAATTTGTTAGCAAAAGGTTTGTCAAAAATGATGTGAAATGACTGGATTAAAACCACGAATTAGCCCGCTGGTAAACAAGGCTTTGCAGTGGATTCACCACATAGATTTTGTGACAAGTACAATTATTGAGTGATGCAATAATATAAAAAGTATTTGGTCTATTACAAAATTAAAATAATAGCCAATTAACTTTAAGAAAATAAATAGTAATAAAAATATATTAGATTATGGCTATCATATGACTTACTTTCCTTTTCAGAGCCTATAAATTACAGCACAGCGGGAATTTTGATCTTATTTGTTTTAAATCACAATAAATAATCTCCAATGAATGGATTCCAGACACCGCATGATTCCTACATTTGTACGCGCCAAGGTCCCTATAAAAATGATAAACGTTTGTCGCTGGTCGCTTTGTGTGAAAAAAATATGATGAAGCCGCATAAGGAAAAAAGTAAAACGGTAGGCAAGAACAAGTCTCGTGTAAAGATAGACACGATAGAATCGCTAGATGCCACCATACCATAGATGCAAAGATATTTTGTATTTGGAACAGTGGAATCATTTTTTCAAAAACACAAATATTCCGTGATCACATCCCTAATTTGAATTTTCCACCGTGGGATAGTACAGAATTAATTCCGTTATAAATGCCCTAATCAATGAGACTGTATATAAATGGTTTATAGTGTTCCAATATGTCTAATCTTCCATGGTTTACATTATCCGACAGCAATGAAATGTTTTCGTTCGTTAAAAGTTTGTACAAACGATTCTGACATCTATTTCATTTGAGTAATGTCAGTGTACGATTCGATAATCGGTAATCGTTATTCGGTTGGTTTATAATTCGATTTGGTTAGAGATGTCCACACCTCTGGGTGGGCGCCGGCCTCCCGCTAACACCAGATTAAAGCTCCAAATGCATTGCGTGGGCAATAAACATTTATTAATAGGCCTCAGATATTTGTTTCAACACCATATTTCTACGGATTAAGTGAATTAATTTGATATAACATGTGTACACAGGAAATACGTTTGAAAAACGTCTTGATATTTCGATTAGGTGTTTACACGAGAATGTACAGTTTCCAGCCAGGTTGATATTTCATTGCTTTGATAACATGTTGATATTGAATTTGTTTAATACAGAATGCATGTATCCTATTAGTTATGTTGTCTTGTACCGAATTAATACCATTGACACGCAAAGAAGTAGGCGCTTACTCGGACACTTAAGTTTTTACGGTGAGGCGTAAAAGGGCTATTTTAATGGTTCAGCAACAGTAGCGAGATGTGCGTGTGCTATTGTAATCAAAGATATGCTAAAACGCACCGATCATCTGTATAATTTCGCACACGGGTATATGAGGAGTTGTAAATATTTATAGATCAACTTTTCCATGTCCGGTAAATTGCGGTGTAATCGAGTCAAGTTTATCACAACAATGTTTTTACATTGCTCCCAAACGTGTACGAGTGAAAAATGAGCCTGTTGTTTAAACAGCAACTTACTAGCAACCAGTTGCTGGACATTTAAATATAGAGTGACTTAAGTGTACAGCTTCCATTTGAGATAACTTAAGAAATCTTTAGTTATCTAAAACAGTGATGTTAAATATACATTATTATATGCAGAGTCTAATTGGTAACTGTGTACCTCATACAGTGGTAACCACTGACCAATAAACGCGATAGTTCGGAGCCAATGAAGGTAATGTAAAATGCCTCAATGCATTTATTATACTTTATTTAATTACTTTGACAGAATATTAGATTGGAAAATATAGATAAGTAGAACAAGTTCTTGGACATTTTGATAGACGTCTGAAGTCTAAGCTCTAACAATTTTTATCCCATTTGATGCAATTTTCTAGGTTGACGTAAACTCGATGTACGGTAATTGTACAACTATTGCACAGCCATAACCTTAGCAATTTATAAACATGTTCATGTTTCAGAGTGATGGTTACAAAGTACACGTTACACGTCGTTTTTAAGACAATGTCGGAACGAATTAAGGGCCAATTAATACAGCAAATTGCTTTATTAACGTAGTTTGCGTCGCTCGTAAACCTGTAAAAACCTTCGGTTCTTACCAGGTCTTGTTTTAAGATTAGAATAAAAAGAATGTTATGCAAATCGTTCAAATATTTATATGCACAAACAATATGTCATTCCAACATGTAATTGCTTACAAGAGAAACAAGCAACAGCGGCATCACAACTTGTAGCAATATTCCCTAGACATAAAACTTTTTTTATCGCGTCCAGCATGACAGACCTTTTACCATTAAAAATCAGAGATAGAATCTCTTCCATAAAATAAATTCACCTCACACGTATACACACAATATTTGCATCGACATGTACACCAACGTGCTATAAATTAAAAGTTATGATCATTAATGAACCAGTTTTAATTTACGATCAAACTGTTGATAAATAATCAAGTTGGTTGGTATGAAAAAATTAATCAGATGAAGTTGAACGCGACATTCTGCTTACCCAGTCTAGTGGCATTGCTCTTAATGCCTCCATTTAATGTAATAGCTATATAAATTGCAAAATGAAAGTTAAATTGCAATATTACTTTATGAAACAAAACAAAATGATGATATACTGCTTCGAATAAACAGTTTAATTGATGGGAGGATGGCTTCTTACCGAAGTTATTTGTCAAAGCTTGTGCCAAAAGATTTACGTTACCATAACTAAATGGGTATCCTGTGTGTGGATTTCATTATTATTTCTTCTTCTTTGTCCGAGCTACTTACTAATTTGTAATCATTACCCATTTTTTCTTCATAAAAACATTCTAAAAGTGTAGTTTTATTGCGCTGAGTATATGACATGTTTTATGTAAATTTAAACTTATTGTTCTGTTTTAATACCACGGTCCAAAGTCGGCTTTAAACGTTATTCTTACCAATAAATATTAACCATTGATGTAGATCTTCAGTAATTTGTCATAACGTCTTTATCTTGTCAAATGAGGGAATGTAATTCGTAACAATCGAAGATCGGCGGGCCCAATCCGTTGGCTGATATCGATGGTCCGTCATCGCTCTGTCATTTTAGATGTTGAACGATGACAGCCATGAGTGAACACCGCTTCGTTACTGAGGCACTGGGACCAACGGTGGAATGGTGAGAATTCGAATTAATTCACCAAAAAACGTTTAGAGTGATGTTAGGCTATTTGAAATTGTAATCGTTGAATACGTAATTAATTAATTTCTTAAATATATCCAGTCCAGTTAATTTTAGTAAACACGAGAGATTCTTAATTATTTTCTTTTAAACCATATATTTTAATTAATTTTGAAAAAGCCTTGCTAAATCTATTTACTGCTCATTAATAAGCTCTGCATCTACCCGAGATTATGTCAGTAAGTTCCCACGAGTAATGGATGGCTTTCAGAGGGATCAAAGTGCTTCGGCGCCTGCGCAGATATCGCGAATATATCGTGTTTGGTGCGATGGGCCGTGAGCACAGATGTGACAGCTATGCCTGTTAATTTAAACGGACGCGATCAATATACACTATCGTCACTTCATCTCAGATTGAGGTATAAGGTTCATTCAGATGATGGTTCAACCAACTGGTCTTCAAGATGCAGAGTATGAGAGTAATGGAAAGATTTGTATGATGCATTGAGAACTAAACTTGTTATTATAACATCTGTTGTCGAAGTTGTCGTCTGATGAATGAGCACAAAAACCATCCATAAAATAGACCTTATTCACCTAAAATTTTGGGGGTGAGTTAAGAGGGCAGACATCATACTTAAACTTAATTAAATAAAACATAAGAATAATTGTATTATTTTTGCTAGGAAGAACAGACGGCTGGATAAGGTTTTCGCGTAGAAATCGCAAAGAAAAAGCGATAACCAGTTTTTGAAATAACTTAAAGTTCAAATTCAACCCTAACAAGCTCAAAATATTTAAGATACTGCCTCCAATCCTAAATGCACTGACCACCATAACAGTTCACAGTCCGATTTACTTCGGATTCAAACATTCATCACGACCCAAAATTACTTTTATGACATAAATCTTCGCATTCAAATCAAACAAGTGATAAAAAGCGACGCTGCTAACAACATCATCCCGCCAACAAGCGTATCTAATGTTATTTAAGTCGAAATATTGGATTTGAAGCATACGAAATTAATAATTACACCCTGTACAATGCGGTGCGATTTGTGCATACTTAAATTTGTATTAAAGTGACGGGAACAAATTGTCTTATCCAGTTTTGGTTAATCCTCGTGTTTAGATACATATCTGTTTCAGGTTCACAGGTTGTTAGTATTTTTAGTTGTTGTTTTGGGCGATATGATTTGCTAATGAGGTAGCGTCTTGGTTCACACACTGACTAATGCAGAAATAAAAAACATGTCGTTTCACGAAATACAATAAGCATTGAAAAACATAGGTATTTAAAAACTTCAGTTTAATTATGTCAATCATTTGAGACACAAACATACTGACAATTTAAATGTTTAAAACTAATTGTATTTAACGATGATTTGTTACACATCAAGAAAAAATCATGAGACCAAGTTTTTATCAATGGAGAACCTTTCTTCCAAAAGTACAAATCACTGCATCGTAGAGGTATGAGTCATTATTAAGCTAGACAAATGATAATGAATGTGAGTTCAATGCTGCTTAATTGATGCTGTGAATGATCATTCTGAATAGGTTTTAAAATTCCGTATCTCCAAGTAAGTTGCAACAACATTACCTAACACAAAGAGAGACCGATATCCAGTCCACTAGATCCAGATTAACTAGATAAGTCAAACATCATTAAGTCCGCCATTGTGCAGTTCTTGTGCATAAAGTTTTAATAAATAAACAAATAAATAAGTCACCGCACTAACAGTACCAAGACTGGCCAGCTCCACCAAACCTACTCGCTAATTTAACGTCTCACGCGAGAACTGTAAAACGGGAGTGATTGGCGCGTTAGATACGCACTTAACCGCCGGTTAATAAACCGAATGATTCATACCCAGCCTTCTCCATATACTGGCATTAATGTTCAGTTTAATTAAGTTACTTCAAAATTTATACACTACAAAATTTAAATTGCTGGAAGTGCCGTTTGGTTTGTGAATTTATGTGCCCTAGTTTCTACGAATATTCCTCGAGGAGGAGGAGCTCGTGGCTAAATAATAACAGCCGGTCGGGTCGATCTTTAGGTTAAGCCGTGCTTGCCTAGGTTGGTCTGTGGATGGGTTACCACCCATTACATACCGAGTTTCCTCCGTGCCTCGGAAAGCACGTTAAGCATTTGGTCCCGGCTGTCATTTGTAGATCTTTGACAGTCGTTAGAGGTAGTCAGTGGCCCAAAAAGTTTGACAACCAGTCTTACCAAGGGGTATCGTATTACCTAGTAATAACTGCGTTGTGGAGGTCAGATAGGCAGTCGCTCCATGTAAAATACTGGTATTCAGCTGCTTCCGGTTAGACTGGAAGCCGACCCTAACATAGTTGGGAAAAGGCTAGACAGATGATGAGTTTCTACGAGTATTCCTAAGCCCCAGGAGTGATGGATGTGATAGTTCAGTTGAAAACCAGCGCCGGGAACTAGTTGTCCGGCGGCATTCTGCTGGGCCTTTTTGGCGCAGCCGTGAGACTTACAATATTATTTTTTTAAGGTTCCGTAACCGAAGGGTAACCAACGGGACCCTATTACTAAGCCTCCGCTGTCTGTCTGTCCGTCCGTCCGTCTGTCAGCGGGCTGTATCTCATGATCCGTAATAGGTAGGCAGTTGAAATTTTCACTGAATGTGTATTTCTATTGCCGTTATAACAATAAATAATAAAAATAAATTAAAGGGGGCTCCCCTACTACGATGGTATGGAACCCTTCTTGCTCGAGTCCAACTCGCACTTGGCCCGTTTTTTTGTTTGGATTGAAGTCTATTTTCTTTTATATTGTGTGCACTTGTGGCTAAACAAACATAATTTTCGTTCTTCTTTTTTTTATTTCTTTGATAGTAACGAAATTCCTTTCTATTTATTTTATGCGCCTGTACGGCATTCAATTCAACAACTGTCTCTTTGCTCTTTTATTGAATGACTTAGTTTCACTGGTTTTACCTCAGTATCGTGTAGATTGGCGAGCTCGTTATTTTTGTGATTGATTCAACGAAACATCTATACACCCTGTAATTTTATGTTGTCTATTGTATTGTAAGAACTGTCTATTATTTTCTTTGAATGTTTGCACCATTGCTTTATTTTTTCTTCAATTTTCTTGTAACTAGCTATTATTTTTTAGGCGGAATATACCAATATCCATTAATTTATTAATACGTCATTGTTGAAAACTTACCCCCAGCTTTGAAGACCTCTTTCGTAACTATATTTTGAAAACAGTAAAATCATGTTTACTGCACAAACAAGGGATCATTTTGTAGTATTTAAAAAGTAAAGAGGAGACAAACCATCTCACATTAAATCACTGAAAATAAATACGACAAAAGTGGTTTCAAATTCAAACGTTCGACTGATTTAAACAAAAACACACATAAAATTAATATGAAGTGATAGCTTCCATTCTCCATCAGAGGCTTATACAGTTTATGTCTTAATAAGAGAACATCGTCCTGATTGCCTAAAACAAGGACCATTAAACTAAAATACTGTCTTTAGCCTGTTCTAATCTTCCTCCAGATCACAGGACACCGAAATCCGAATCGTATTACGCATTAACTTCTTATGGTTCACATCAAAAATGTTTCATCTCCGTTACGCTTACCATGCCGAGGTGAATGAAGACGTTATTAAAAATAATATCTATCTTGTCCACGTATTAAACGATTAAAGCGATAGATGTGTAGAAAACAATTAACTCTGAGGATTGAAAATTCAAATTATGGAATTATCAAGTTCCATAATTTGGTGGTAACGGTAGATTGAACTTGGGAAGAGACGGTATGAAAACAAAAAAAAGAACATTCAAATAATGTTTATTTCTTCTTATGATCTTTACACCAAAAGCTTATGAGATCATTTATTTGTGTTAATATTTAAAACAAAATATTAAAACACAGGTAACAGTAACTTAATCTTCAAAAAACAACATACAGATTTCAGTTCCCACACACCCCAGATTTATTCAATAATCTCGAAACGTTACCTCCATGTCGATATCTTCGGACATATTTAGTGTTATTGTGCAAGTAAGAGCTCGGTTCGTCGGTTGCAAGACTTGCAAGTACTGGTAAGTCCTGCAACCCCCGATGTAATGGTGGGTAACGGACGAAGCCTATAAGGAGGCGTGCAAGCGCCAACTCTGACACGATCAAAGCGCCGCTGTTCTTGCCTGTACCCGTCAGGAGGCTCCACTCTCAGTTACTACGTGTAGGTTGAGTATGCGAGTGTACTTAGTTGGGAAATGTCTGGGAATTATAGCTTAAGTATGTTGTTGTTGTTGTTGTTGTATGTTAAGTATGTTGTTGTTGCTTGAAGATCAATATGGTTTTACTCTAGTATCTTTATAATAATCCAAGTTTTGTCTATCAGCCGAGTTTGATTGCAAAGCTTTAAGACAGAATATTATATTGGTATGTAAAATGTGTTCAGTTGCTTAAAAATATGTTCCCATAGCAATACTTTCAGGTAAATCAGCATAATCATGATTATCACGCTGTCATAAATCAGTCACTGCCGAATTAAGTTAAGCTTTTATTATTGGACATACCAGTGGCGAAGGTTCCTAGTACTCGATTTCTACCGGCTTTCCTTTGAAAAATGGCACAGTCAGTAGTCTATATACAAATAATATAATCACATTAAAGATATGTACTCCAGTTTACTCTTACAAAAATTGAACCTTCGCTACTGGGACATCCACATTGTGCTATTCTAGGAACTATTAAAAAAAAAATATAATAGTTCCTAGATTAGCACAGTATCTGTCAGCAAAATTCAGTCGTCCTCAGTCCATGGTCACAGCATCCCCGTGTGTACTTACGCTCATCTCTCTTTAATTGATGTCGGTTTTTGAGTGCAGCAATAAGCCGCCTGGCCGCGTCGCTCCAGCACCTCTGTTCAGCCGCAATGTATGGAATTTGTATTCAATAATTTAAACAGCCGCTTGCTTTGGAGTATTCACAAGTTATTTATTTAAGCGCAATTTATTTTACTGATAAAAAATAGATTTTATCCGTACAGGGTTTCATCGTGGCATAAATGTTTTATGGTGAACAAGTGACATTACACGCGCCAGCTTGTTGGATTCTGATCTGCATGGACCTTTGGCTGCTATGTTTACAGCCAGTGCGCATTATTGGACGATTCATAAATAAATACGCCAAAATATTTATGATGTCTGAATTGGCATTGATAGCTTTTGTTTTTTAATTCTTCTTTTGTTTCCTTTTAATCAAACTTTTTGTTTTGAATTTCAGGATATTTCAGACTCCAGTGAAATTAACAGAATAAACAATGACTAAACATCTACTCATTACTACCAAATTGTTAAAATACTCAGAAATATTTTACACTTCATTGAAAGCATTTCTACCTAAACTAGGACAACTATGAAAAATGTAATAAAAATTCATTAATATTTTAATCTCACTATAAAATACAAATCGTATGAAATCCTCTCACTTTCGATATAAAACAAGATAGTACCTCACAAAACATTATCACAGAGCAACATATGATGGATGATGCAACAAAACAAAAGATTCATCCCTATTTTTTCCCGACTTCCTGTCCTGTACGGAGGGTACTGTATTGTTTTACTTGTGTCTGTTCTCTTAATATAAATCAGGTCGTGGCAGGACGTCAGCGGACGCAGGTGGTTGACGACACGCTTATTTCTCAATGCTGCGCAAATGCTTTGATTACGTTAATTTTGGATTTTGTTGTAGTATGGAGATTTTCGGCGGTTTTTTGTGAAAGTTTGAAAAACTTGATTTGGTTGAGGATCAAAGGCGTTGAAATTGCGAAATGTGGGTGTACTATATTGTACATCTCTTGCCTGGCTTACTTTTTCACAAATCAAGGGTCACGTTATTATAAGTGGCACTAACAAGGCTCTACAACTATCGATGTAAGAAACTTTCTGAAATATCTGTGTACTTGACACTAAGCTTTTCAATCGAAAATCCAAAAATCTTAAGTGAATAAGACCTAACTTATTACAAGACCTAAAGTGAGACATCAGCGATTTTGTGATATAACATTTAAACAGGTGTAAGTGATGACGATTAAGTCATAAGTGTCATCATAACACACTATGTAGATATTCACCTACTTAGCCTACACCTTACACCTCCCAGATCTTGTAAGAGAAAACATAAAATTCTCTCTCTCTGCTCTTTAATCCTTAATAATAAGAGAAGACTCATTTCCAAGAAATTGATACCCGGTAATATTACTGTGACTTTCATAAAATAAAAAAGGTTACAATTAATTTAAACGATGTCCATTAATGAGAATGAACATTTTTATCCCCTTTTTTAAAGCCTAAAAATATAAAAAAACATGTTCTTTTTAAAGGCAGATGCTGTGAAAAATGATAGTCCTTAACCCAGTACATCAAACTTAGTTCCTTTGTAGTACTTTCTCCGGGGTACATACTGTCGTGTAATTACCATTACCATGAAAGTAATAATTACGTTTTTATTAATCAATATCACTTTTATTTATTACAACGTGGACCAAATACAGCCGGACGCAGGTGTATGGCAAATACGGATGTTACACAGCCTGGGCCATTAAAAAAAATAATGTTCATATGAAAATAAACACTGAAAACGAATATAAATTGAATGAACTGATTGTACGGTTACGGAGGTCTTGGTAAAATAATGAAATCATTAAAGCAGCGATGTTTTTGTGGTGTGTGA
Source organism: Noctua comes (assembly GCA_963082995.1). Classification (NCBI taxonomy): domain Eukaryota; kingdom Metazoa; phylum Arthropoda; class Insecta; order Lepidoptera; family Noctuidae; genus Noctua; species Noctua comes. The sequence goes on from OY720271.1 coordinate 7,060,346, forward strand.
AAGAGAAACGGAGTTGTGTAAAATTATAAAGACAAATTCGGGATTTAATTTTTAATTATTACCTAGTATTTAATTAAACTTATACTGTCACTTACGGGATATCTTCCGTGATTGTTCATTATTTTGAGCTCCCGATATTCAACCCGAGAGTCAACCCGCGATCATGGCGCTTGCAACAGCGCCGAAATATCGGGAGCTCAAAATAATGAACAATCACGGAAGATATCCCGTAAGTGACAGTATAAGTTTAGTTGTAAACCGTGAAAGCTTGAAATAGTATTTAATTATTATTAGTTAAGAACTAAAAAAGCCATTGTTTTTGAAAATTCATACATAATAAGCATTCGATTACGATTGCTAATTTGTATGAATTTACAAGCAAATGACATTAATCGAAGTACTGGAACTGTTTGGACATTTATTCAGTAGATAAAATACGTTTCGTAAATTATCAACATAATAGACCTATGGGAAATTTTTTTTTTTTTCGTTAAGGTCTAAAAGCCTCTCCCAAAAATGATAATGAGGAACAGATACGTTTTATTAAAAATAAATCTGAAACGCGTTTCAATACAAAAAATGTCTCCCGTAACAAAAAAAGGGTAGTAATCAAATATAATCCGAAACTAATCGCATCAATTTCTTTGGGTGACTATTAATTTTGTGAATTTTTTAGTTACAAAAATAGAGGTCAGAGAAATTTTGTAGTAGAATCTGTTATTACGCCTATGGAATTTCATTCCTATAATGGTAGACGAAGGTTTTTAAAACGCCGCGTAGCCAACCGATTCTATTCGATACGATATTTTCAGGCAAACGTGGATTACTGCTACTATAGTTACACGGTTAGTACCTCTTCTCTTCTCTTCCTTCTTCAACCTCTTGTAGATGTCTTCCAAATCTCTCCACGTTTGGCGGTTTTGGGTCATGGCTCGTGAAAACGATGCGTTCCAGTATAGTTAAAGTGGTAATGTTTTTACTGTTAGAGGAAACGAACTTTTATTCTATGCTTTTGATTCAAGAACAACATCTACGAACATTTCTTATTTGCCTTCTTTTGTTTCTATTGTTTTTACTTCAATATGCAGAAAAGTACCTATTACAACATACGTCCAATAAACCAGCACTCAACACTTGGTGTTTGAAGCGTTCCTTTCCCATATCTATCATGCTCTGACCCCTCTAGTTAAACCAAACAATCATGAGTTATCATTACATCTAATGCTGTTTTAGTTACCGCATTAAATAAACAAAATCTCCCTAATGATGACCGGACAGCATTCGTAAAATTCAATTTGAAGCTAAGATTCTCTCGCGGCGATTCCTGAACTCATCAATCAAAGGTCGCGACTATTCAATCATTACTTTTCTCTGTCCCTTTCTCTCATGTTTGATAAGCCTTTGGGAGACAGAGAGAGTGCGATGAAGTTTAGAAGGTTGAGTGGCAAGTAACCCTTGGTTCACACGAATGCCTCAAGGTAGGGTCTGTCCAGAAGCGTAATCAATTTGCTTGAAGGAGGGAAACGGAATTGGAATAATTGTTTTTTTCCCTGTTAATAGTCTTGCTAATGTAAAACTGATCCAGATGTGAATTTTGACCAGCTGTGGATAGAATAAGGGCGAATATCCGTGATTTATTAGTAGGAAACATTATCAAATTAAACTTAAAAAAAAATCAAATGGAGCAAGCAAATGCATGAATAAAATTAAACAACCAGACTGTTATATATGTACTTCAAAAACAAAAAGCAAAATAGTCTTGCTAATGTAAAACTGATCCAGATGTGAATTTTGACCAGCTGTGGATAGAATAAGGGCGAATATCCGTGATTTATTAGTAGGAAACATTATCAAATTAAACTTAAAAAAAAATCAAATGGAGCAAGCAAATGCATGAATAAAATTAAACAACCAGACTGTTATATATGTACTTCAAAAACAAAAAGCAAAATAGTCTTGCTAATGTAAAACTGATCCAGATGTGAATTTTGACCAGCTGTGTATAGAATAAGGGCGAATATCCGTGATTTATTAGTAGGAAACATTATCAAATTAAACTTTAAAAAAATCAAATGGAGCAAGCAAATGCATGAATAAAATTAAACAACCAGACTGTTATATATGTACTTCAAAAACAAAAAGCAGTTCAAAGTTCAATGTCTGCCAAAATGTTAGTGATTGTTACCGCTTGCTGATTACTGCAATTGGACACAGATCAGCCAATATAATGTAAAATAACTAGCATCATGTGGGAGTTCATTCTATTAGTACTCACGATGCCCACTTACCATCCCGTTACAGTGATCAATGATGCAGGGGACGCTATGCGGAGGCGTAAATTAAAACATAAAATTAGCGATCGGCAGATACGACTCGGAGTTTCATTAAAAAGTAATGAAAACTTCCTCAGAATATTAATCGAGTTATAAAACGAAGAGCCGGATGAAATACAGCGCTCTTTTAAAGTTGATTGCACGGACTACTTCACTTCTATCTGCATCGCAGATACGATGTTTTACGTGAAATACGCCAAATACCGTCCAACAAATACACAAGTAATGACAATAAGTGGTAGTTACGTATTTCTTCGCCGCACCTCCGTTACATTGTCGATAATTTATTAATACCAAGCGCAAACAACGCGACGCAAATCATTGGCACAGGACGATGTACGAATCCCTACTCGCCTGACCAGTTATCGGATATTTGTTTTATTTCACATAGTTAACTAGGCACGGTGGACATCGAAACATGTAATTGTAAGCTAAATTAATAGGTGTTTTTAGAGAATAAGTAAGTAAACAAAGCTGTTTGGTTAGTAATTAGCTCATGGGACTGAAATAACATAATGGCGTAATTGACTCGTTTGGCGCGTGTTATTTCGTTACTTCGCGTGTTGTGATCTCCGAAGATTCCCTTCAAATACGTATTATTTTCTCATAAATATGAACAAAATGAATTTTCAAGTCTTGGTCCGTAATTTTGAAAGAATCATTCTGGAGTTTGGTTTTGGCCTTTTTGTCTAAAAATGATTTATATGGACTCCCGCTATTCTTGTTTACGAACCGATAGGCGAACAAAGGGCTCAGATCGGTATCACTCCACGTAAATGCGTTCGGCATGATGCGAGACTTTTGACACCAAACAGCAGCGATAACATCTTAAAACATCTAATGTTTTAAACAAACTCTTTTATGTGGGTTAACTTAATTTTGTGAGAATAAAAGAGATATTTCTATCATATTGTTTGATATACTGATATCGAATATGAATTACGTTTTTTATTGATGCGGGGGCAATATTTTTTTGGTACTAAAAGGAGTTGGATCAGATATCAGCTAATATAGAAAAGGGAAGTCATCATTATCTGCGCAAAGCTTCAAATCCATAAAATTCACCGTCTTCTTAATTGAATAATAAAAAACCTTCTCAATTTATTTTAAGCCATACATCAGAAACTTCATCTGTCATTAGCATCACTTAAGATTAAAAAAAGACTATCTCGAGGCTAAATTAGTCATGCATGTTTTGCCTATGATCTAGGTGTTTTTATCCTGCCTGCATGCGTATGCAAATATCTTCTATACACACTCGTCTGACTGACCGACGATACCAGGTGTACATGCAACTAAGAGTATGGAATGAAGACCCAAGACACTTTCGCCTGACATAGTCAGTGTGTTTATCACTTGTTTCGATATGGTTTATTTCTAGAACATGACAATGTCGATCCTTAATTGTAGATGCTGTTTTAATTATTTAAATATTCTATCTGCAAGGATCGATTGATTAAAATGTTAATCGCCTCGATATTTCTCACCGACATAATACTCGTATTGTATTTCAAATCTAAATGATTTACTTTGAGCTAAAGTCATAGCTTTAAAAACCATAAAAAAATGCAATTACAATGCATCATTTGCCTTTATTTCTGTATAAATCCTCGTAAGTGTCATTTTGTAAAAAGTACGCAACAACGGTCCCTTATCTGCATCAATAGAATAAATTCGCGATAAAACAAAATGAAATACCGAAATAGATTTACTAACCAATTACTAACGTGCTCTCCAATCAAACAGCAATACGTTCTAGCTTCAAGCACATTCTTCAAGCGACATTAAAATGCGGGTCCTGGCAGGTTCCTCAAGATGGCCCTACCTGCATGTATTAGGATTCCGCAAGCCACTTAGTAGCACGGCTCACCTACAGACCCGTTGCCCGTATTCCCATTTAAACATAAAAAATAGAAGCTGGATAATGTTAGGATCTAGTCTCGTGTAGGGTTATAGAAAGCGATAGAGACGATTTATTGATTTATCTTTTCTAACACTTTGAATGAAAGTATCAGGACACAGAATTATTTTTAATTTAAAAATGTATTTAATTTATATCGACGCCTGTTTTCTTAACTAACAATTTAGCGAGCCTACCAACTTTCGGTGTGCGGTACAACAAAAACATACAGAGGTCAGATATTATTAATTTGGCTCTGGGTACTTTACAGCTTCAGAAGAAAATAAATTAAAATAAATCCTATTAGGAATCTCCACGAATTTCCGAGTCATAGTTCCTCAGTCGTGTGAGGTGTATTAGTGGTTAGTGTGGTCGATAGTATGCACTATGCAGTACTGAACCAGTCGGCAGCTGACGGTTAGACATGTATTAGTTGAGGCGCCATCTACATGCAAATTGTTTCTCCTCCACTGTTTATTAAGGTATTAGGAATAAAATCCTCGCGAGTGATCATCGACCAGCCACGTACCTGCCATCAAGCATGTTTAATAGCAAAATGCCTTGTCCGCCACGCATTTTCATGTTATGGGCATAAGACCTTTATTCTGTAAGTACCGTTGTTCGTTATTCTATTTGCCTGTCTTATTTATTTTTTGAAAGGGCGTAATAAAAGTAATAGTTTCAGTTCACATGAAAATTATATTTGTTTTGTTTTCTCGTTATCCTTTTACAGGTGGCAAACAAAAAAGGGCGAATATGTTTAATGGCACAGGCAATTATTCACGTCCGTTTGACGTATTTAGATCAGTGTTTTTATCATCGTCTTCTACGTCTAAGCAGCACGGACTATCATTAACTCCTTATAGTAAGATGATGTTGTTTTTCTGCAGCACGGTATAATGTGCAGGTATGACGTCGGTGCGCACGACACAGCCACAATTAACTCGTCCTCTAAAGGAGTTGCACCTGCTAAAACCTTAATAATTACACTAACTTAATTGTTAACTATACTAGTTTCGAGCAACGCAGTGTTCTAATAAATATGCGGGCTAGTGCACTAATAAATCAAATTACGTGTATAGCCACACAACGTAACGAGCAAATAACTGTTTTTTAAACGCCATTGTAGTAGCCATTTTTTCTTTTGAACAAGATGAACAAAAAACTTGATGCCATTAACAGCTCTACTTATGCCATAATAGGATTGTATCGTGAAGATAAAGTAAGAATTAAATAGTATCGTAAATTAAATTAATTTCTTAGGTAATTAATACGAATTGACAAATAATGTAATTTATGACAAGTTGAAATAGTAAAGCTTAATGAGTGGCGCAGCCGTCCTTCGCGAAGGCCGCATGTGTAGTGGGTGTGAGTGACCTATCGGGCGGCGCAGGCGCAGGAGCAGGCGCGGGAGCGCGCGCGTCGCGTGCTCCGCTTGCGCCATGTTAATTACTACCACCAATAAGGCGCCCCGTCAACATATTTTTTTTTAGTTTATGAATTGTTCATAAAACCCACTTCATTAAAATAGGATCTGTATCACTATTTTTTTCAGATACCAGTAAGTACAGAGCTTTCTGCGACCCTGAACAAAATGCCAAGATTAATTCCCGACAAGGTATTTTATGACAAAGACGTGCTCCGGCACGAGCACTCAATAACTCGGGACCTCCTTTTTCGGTACGATCCTTATTGGTATTCGAAACGTTCTATGAAAATAAAAATCCTAAGGTGGGCACCGAATGCCTGATCCTTATATTGCAAAGACAACATTTAATAGCGAGCTGAAAAAATATAATCGAGTGGTAGTTAAGCGTCTATAAACTAGTATAGGGTTTTTATCATTCTCGAGCTTTCAACTTTTTACACGTTAAAATTTTTCGAATATCGAACAGTAGCTGTAATGAACAGTTGACTGAGCACGTTCTGCGCGCTCGAGCTCTGCTTGTGGCAGACGACGTGCGGTCTGTTATACATTGCGAACCATGTATGGGACTCATATTTACTATCGCTACATGCATATAAAAAGTGCGAAATGGAAATGATAATTTTTCCCACGAATATTTTGATTGGTCGTCGAACCAGTCAATAGCGGAGATCAAAGCGGGCCGGCCGTCGTCGCCTGCGCATATCGACCGCCGGATCTTTGTCATTCGCGCTCGACTCGACGCGGAGCGACATTGCGGTAACACAAGCGCCGCCGCTGTTGGCAATTAATGTAGCCAAAGATCATCAATAAACATCTTTATCACTTGATCGCCTCTGACACCGAAGTACTTAAACAACTAGGGTCCTGTGCATTATAAGTTTTGAATATTCAGTCACGCACATCTTTCAACATGCTCCGAGCGGAGAGCGGAGAAGTGGTCCCGTCCTACATGTTACATTTTTTATTATTTAGCCACCGAACACGACACATATTTAAAAATAAAGTCATATATTGTAGAGAAGTTGGTGTCAGCACGGGCAAACAAGACAATTAGAGAGATGACAGTTCCAAAGAACAGGGTAAGCCCAGAGCGGCGTTTAGTGATTTTAAAAGCTCGAGGGAGCTATGTTATAATGATCAAGTGCTGTATTTTAAAGTCCGCTTGACCAATTATGACCATTTAAACGAATGATCGGGGCGTATGACGAGCCGCTCGGGCTAGCCGTCATGCCATCTACGGTAATCCGGCGTTGGATCAGCGCCGACTCTTTGGCATTGTTTTCCTTAGAAAATACGCAATTTGATATCGGTCAGATAGTGTCAAGGGAAGAGAAATCTAATTTCTAGATTTGAAAAAAATATAATTGACAGGGAATGTTGACCGATCTAGAGGAACATGCTCCGAATAGTAACAACCCTGTTTCTCCGAAGCGCATTTTAGTAGCTAATTACATTTTTTCTCTAGCTGTGTATTAATCATAGTTCGTTTATCGGGTACAAACAAGATCTCGGGTAGCAAAGCGATCGCGTGGTAAGATTCGAAATTCGAATCTTGAGACTCGCGTTAGCAACTCACGCGCAGATACAAAGAGATATGCGATTCTGATCATGCGCATTGATAAATTGATCACATGCATATCGGTTACTAGCTCCAATATCGTGGGAGTACGTCCTCAAGCTATGGAAATAAGAACTTTTAATATCAAGTGGAAATTATCACTCGATATGGTCACTAATAAAAATGTTATTGTTAACTTGTACTGTGAGAAATATTCGCAACGTAGTTTTATAAAAGGGAATGATCGCATTTTAGTCGTAACACTTTTGTTGCTCATTTGTACATAACGCCAAGATTTTACAAAACTCTAACTAGCTTTTGGATTTCAGCTCGTCATTTAGAGTGAACAGACAACCAGTCTTACCAAGGGGTATCGTATTACCCAGTACTAACTGTGGAGGTCAGATAGGCAGTCGCTCCATGTAAAATACTGGTATTCAGCTGCATCCGGCTAGACTGGAAGTTGACCCCAACATAGTTGGGAAAAGGTTAGGTAGATGATGATGATCTATAGTGAATCGACGTCCTGGCCGACCAATAATCCTATTGATTTATTCATTAGTTTTCAGCAAAATATATTGTTAGGAGAAGAGCCAATGTATTTCGGTGCCAATTCCATACATCCCGCTGCAGCAATCATACAAAACTCGTAAGGAAGACATAACACACGATTCTCAAAAACCATATGTTCTGCATGTGGTTTTATTTGGTTTCACGGTGTTTAGCCACGAGGCTGCCCTGGGCAGCGCCCCTCCCCCCATTGTGTTGCACAATGCGCTGTAACTCCTCACTAACGAGACGTAGAAAGGGAACGAGGGATAAGCGAGGAGCGATCTGGTTAAGAAAACGCTTTGGTCGTTCCAATATAAGTATGAAGAGGCGCAGGAGTTGGTAAACGTCTCGCCTGTATCCATTAAAGGGATTAAAAAAGAAGATGTGTATACAGTTTAAAGGCCGGGAAAGGAGAAAGGAGGCCGAGAAAGGAGTTTTTTTTTTGGGTAATGAATTACCTAATCAGCCAAGAAAGCAAGGTTATGCTTTCTTGGCAGATAAGGTCTTTCATTTGAAGTTTGTCTTTTGCACTCATAATGATTATGATCAAACTATAGATTTTTACAGTCCAATTTTAATCAGCATCTAATTTTCCGATTCCGCATCCAGCCAGCGATTTCTTCAAAGTATAATCCGATTAAACGTATACTGTCACCTACGGGATACCTTCTGTGATTGAACAATCACAAACCGCATTAGTTGTAAACCGTGAAAGCTTAAAACAGAGTTTGATAATACGATTACTTTGTTCTTCATTTATTTTCAGCCTATTTCATTCCAGTGCAAGGCCTTTTACCTTTCCAATTTTCTCGATTTTAGGCTATTGTGCCGTGTGTGTGAATCCTGCTTGTAGCTGTCAAGTTCGTCCCGCCATCTTGACCTGGGTCTGCCATAATTTAACCGGTCTATTGCATGAATTTTTTTTTTTCTCTACAATTAACGTACATTCATTTAGGAAAATCACAGCATAGACAGCGCTTAACGCCAGTGTCAGAGTAACGCTCTCACCTCCAACTTGGGCCACCACCAAAGCCTGAAGCGTACTCACATTTGTAAAAACCATAATAAGCGCCCGCTTTTGGCATATTGTATTGACACACGATAAATATTTGCGAGATTACACCGAGCCGAGATTGCAGCTGCAATGCATGCTGCTGTTTTTCCTCCAGGGTACGAGGTATGCTCTACTCGGTAGGCAAGCGGTTTCCTGTACAATAATACTGCATTAGTTGGTAAATAAGCCTGTTTTAGTTCGTTATCTTGAAAGAGCGTAAGCCTATTTCATAAGGGTATACGTAGTCATTTGTTTTCTGATTTGACCATAGGAGTGTTGGCTGTTTTTGTCTACCATTAGATACAATTTTAAAACTATCGTCAAGGACGTTCATATCTTCTTCTTTATCATGTGGTTAGTGCCTAACCTGGTGTCAGAGTTATTATGCTGCCCATGGGCCTCTGACGTTCATATAATTTTCATGATTTTTTAGTATGCACGAAGTTTCAGTCATTTCTACTTGACTGTAACGTCACAGCAAAACAAAATCATGTAAATATATAATTCTGAAGTTGCTGAATATGTGAAGTAGCAAGAATGTGAATCCATTCATATTGGATCGGGCTACGAATAAACTTAATTATAAATTGAATTTTAATGTCTTCAAAGACAATGAAAGCGGTATTTCACAAGGTAAATACAACAGAGCTATTGATTTTAAGCTGCATTCATACAGTCCAACATAAGTTATCGTCCGGTAATAACTGCAATTAATTGAAACTTTGTAAGTAATAAAAAAGAAATAATCATAAAAACCATTAACACGTGTGCGCCTCAATAATCGATGAGTCCGTAAATTAATACTTTCTTGTTTCTTTTTTAAAGTTTGTTAATTCAAGGCAATGGCTATTGAGGAATGCTGAGCGCCACCCTTAAAAAGCCTAATTTAATTTAACAGGTAGGCAGCGTTCTTTAATCATAGGCTTACCACTAAATTATACAGTGTGGTAATAGCTGCAGAGCAATCAGCAATACTTCATTTTTGCTACTGTTTTTTTGTATCTACAAAAACTAATTCACCCACCCCCGACGTGGGTCCGCTACTCCTTCCGTTTAGCGAGTGGTTTTTAGGATGTTCGAAAGGAAATCATTTGTTTTTACGACTTTAAATTCAGTAAAATAATGAAACAGTAAGATCACCATTCTCGTCACTTCTTTTTAGTAAGTTATTCTCAACGACAAGCCCCCTTCCGATTGGACCTGATGCAACTTAGCATTTTTTCTCATTGCAGACCAGATAATAAACGAAAATTATGAATGCTAATTAAACACTAGGTATAGTTCTGTTCAAACTTTATGGCGGCTCGGAAGCTAGTTGCACGTGGCGGTTTGCGCACGCGCAGGTATCACGGTTAAAACTTTAAATTCAATTCAATTCATTTATTTCAGACTCAATGAATGATCCATTATTTTGTTAGTAGGTACACTTAAAAATAATGTTAGTAATTAATTAAAATCAGAAACACATAAATACACACCACACACTACACACTACTTTAAAGCAGCTCGGAACATCTATCGTACAGCTCCGCAGAACACAATTTTATGTATCAGCGGGACACAGAGGATGAATCGTCTTGACTGTATAATGCGCAGACCGTCACTCGCAGCTAACTTCCGAGCTATCATAAAGTTTGAACACAACTTTAACAGACTTTACTTAGCGGCGGTACTTTCATACAACCCTACAAGCTTAGCTTGCCCTTATAACCTGCTACACTTCATGATGTTAGGGTTTCGGAACAGTCTACTTGCCCTAGTGGCTTGCTGTATTTTTGGCAGGCACGCCATCGCCTATAATATCACTACCACAATGAAATTCCATTACCTATAATGGTCAACTTTGATCTACCTAGATTGCCTTCACAAAAATAACTTTCACCATTTTACAAAAATTATAGAGCGCTAGATCAGAGTGTACGATGAGATTGGACGCATCATTAAAAACGAATGACGGTGCACTACTTGAATATTATTATAAAACATGAGGGTTATGATCTGGGAGCAGTCCTGGAGGCACGTAATACACACAGTGATTTTCACCCTCACACGCCGCGCCCGTCAGCACACGTCCCGCCAAAATTACAGGGGGCAATGAAAACTTAGCACTCGTTAGGTGTCAAAATTGCCATAATTCGAAAACGCGGTGTGTGCCCCGCCTTACGTAAAGCAACGCCGACTTTTTGCCCGTTCCGAAAACTTGAAACTCAATTTTTTTTAATGATTTGTAGCCGCAACCGATATTCCGAAATTGGATGATCGGAAACGAAATCGATCGATCGTGTGAAAATAATGTTTTGTTCAACCCTTAGAGATTAGTGTAAAAAGTTTACCTCTATAATTTTTATTTAACTCGTTGTTGCACAATTGAAGTATACCGTCGGACTTGAGCTGTTGTGTTTGATATACATCTGATAATAATAACAACTTTAGATAAGTATGCTAAGTAGCTAAGTAGTTTCATATCTAACATATCTCTAAGTGCCCAATGTTTACAGCATCATAATCTATCAATAGACAATAAAAGTATCCGTTTATCTTCCGCTCAATGGATTCACTCTTGCTTTCTTTGTTCATCGTATCATGACTAGCTTTTTGAATTGTTTCAAACAATAAATGCTACTCGATTACATTCAAAATATTTACTTTCAATTACGACACAATGATGTTGCATGACTGTAGTCAATGTTTCGTAATCGTTTGGTGATCGTATTCATCGATTTACATATTATTTACATACAGTAATGTAATTCATACTTTCTAAGAAAAAAGCTTTCAATTATAATTTAGTTACATTGCGTTTCAGCGTCAATAACTTGAAAATTTGCACTGGCTTTTATTCTGCTATTTAATTTGGAAGTTTACTTATTTACCCTAAAAGCCTCCTTGCAATCTTACCATCACCATCAGCATCATCTTCCTGCCCTTGTTCCATTCTACTTAGGGTCGGCGCACCACTTTTTCTTCTTCAATTCTCCCCTGTCAGACGTCACGGCATCATTTACTCCTTTCTCTTTCATATCATTCCTCACACAATCCATCCATCTTTTCTTTGGCCTTCCTCTCCCTCTCCATCCATCAATAACCCTTGCAATCTTACGATATCTAATATTAAAATTTATTTAAAAATAAAGTATAACATAATTCCAAACTCTAAATAGCTGGTCAAAGTTCTATGATCATTTTAACACCATTGTGATTCGATTAGTCTCGCTCTGATATCAAATAGACAGCTTCGATTTCGGACAATCGATCTTTAATGCCATAATTCAGATCAATCGTTATAAAAGCCACGTAATTGGCTAACAATCGCTCGATATTTCATATCATTCGTTTGATATTTCTTCATCAAAGGGAATAGGAATATTTAATGTTAGAACTGGACTTTGTTCTGTTGTTGGTACAGAGATATTTCGGTGCATGTCGTTTGTAGTATGGTAAGTTTTTTTCGAATATTCATCCAAAATATTGTGGCAGTAGCATCTTTAGGGTTACACATTTCACGTCGGCTATTTCACGCCGAATTACTTGACTGGAAGCGTAATAAACACAATATATCATCTACCATGATGTGTATTGATACACAAAATTAGTTACATGTATTCAGCGGTCAACCAGACGTGAAATTGGGAGTGTTTGAAGTGCGTCGGCGCAGACAAGTGTGGCGACAACAACTTCGCTACGTTTTGTTGTCGGCTACGGCGAATTGTGCAAAAAGGGTTCTACCTGCAGCGTACAGCCGTGGTCAAAAGTTTGCGTAAAAGGTTCAGCTTCATCACAATAATACGTTGAAACTTTTTGGGTACACTGGCCCCATGTCGTCGCGCTGCATTACACAATATTCACAATAGAACCCTTCGTTCGATCTACTTAAGGACCTTTGGATTTTTTTCTCGTGTTTAATTTCGTTGTGCGTCGAAGTCAACAAGATGGACTTAAGGGTTCTCGGCAAACTGCTAAACAATGCTTGCGTCACGGTCAATAGAACACGGTGCGTTTTTGTGCACATTTTTTTTCCCTAGAGCTTTCGAACTTGACCGTTATAGCTTTAGTGGTTCTAATTTAAACGGCGCCGAAAGGATTTAAGAATTTCTTAAACCGATTATCTGTTAAAGTGAGCTTATTCTCCACAATCGCGTTACTGGATTTGTGCAAAATTCTTCAAATTTAATTTAAGCTGCGATACCCACTTAACATTTTGAATAGACGCACAAACACTTGTAGGTTCCTTTTTGCTTAAATCATTTAAGTTATACACATTAAATATTCGAGATAATAAGTAGTAAAATACCTACTGTTTTCGTAGAAAGTCTCACACCAAAACATAACGATCATCTTCCGGTTGGCAAAATATTAAAAGATAAAGAAGTGTGAAATTGATGAATAGTTTTTTTGCACATGCAACTGTTTTCTATTTTAACGCCTGTTGTGGGGAACTGATTCTTGCAAAAGATTAATTAACGCAGACGCTCTCCTCATTTTGATGAAAGATAAAAAAGTAAAGAAGCCCATTGTTATGATCCAGATTTTATTGAATTAATATTTATCCTAGGAGATGAGAAAAAACTTAAAATTGAGAAGCATCCTCTTGGTTGGTTAGAATGAAGGTGTAACAGTGATAGCACGTAACTAGGTCAGTGTTTAATGTTCACAAAATTTATTATATTCTTTTTTTCTGTAAGGCAGTTAGTGCTGATGTCGACACTATTTCTAATGCAATTTACAACAACATAATAATAAGGAGACACTTTTACGCAGAAGCACTTACAGAATACAAGGAACACGCTTCCAAAATGTTTCAATCATAACAATACAAGGTGACATAAACGTAAGTAATTACAGATCACCCTAATAAATCCTAAACTTCACAATTTCAGCAATTTCGTGTCAACCACCACTTGTGGGACAATAAAATGCCATCACAATCGCTCACGCCCAAAACTCGTGCCATTTAGAAAGATTTATATCCTAGCACAATGAATATCGTAAATTCGTAACAAATTCCCGGTGAAGGAAATATATGGCGTACCAATTATTCAGAGACCAACCAACCGGAAGTATTCAAGTATTTATATCGGATCTTTTGAACACGGTGGTGATTTTAAACAAATATGAAACTACGAACCGACGCCTAAGCTGAGAAGAATAGAGGATTACAACGAAATCCTGTTTTTGTTTGTTTTCTTTGGTGTAAGTCTTTTGTATCGAAGGCGGCGGACGAAGTAATGTGTCGGAATAGAAATATGCAAGCAATTTAGTATCAGACCTTTGTAGGAAATAGTATTATGTAGATTTGAAGCAAATATGTATCGATAATAAACCGCAGCGTTGAAACTTTTTATGGTACGAAGAAGCTTATATTAGTAAGAATTTTAATACCTTTAAAGAATTCAAGAGTGGTTCAACCTTAAGTCGATCTAATGCTCTAAATTATGTAGTCAATGATTTTGGTGCTCGATAAAACACTAATGATAACAATACAACAATAATTCTGGCACCAACTTAAATGAATACAATGTATGTATGAGAAAGAAGAATAAAAAAAATAAAAAAATAACCACTGACATAAAAACAGAAACGAAAACAAACATACACGCATACCATAATTCGCGCCATAATTTAACTTGTCCAGTTAAAACACGAAGGACACGTTTAAAAACATAGCGGGACAAACTCCAACTTTTTTCATGTTTACAACTTTGGACAACTTAATTGGCAAAACAAGACACAAGCTTTAGAAAACAAGAATAGATTCTTATCTAACAATATATGACAGGTCCAAGAACAACTGACCCAAAAAACGGTCCACCGAAATTTGTTGACAGAATGTAACACCTTCACCGATTGGACGTATCGACAGACAGTTCATTTGTCAATATCCTTCACGAGACATAATTAAACTGTAAGATAGAAGCTAAAAGCATCGGCTTCTGTATCTACAGCCAGGCGTCACAGTTATCGAAATTAATTCTATGAATGATTGCCATTGGTATACGTGAGAACAGATAACAGAACTCATTTTAAACAACTTATAAGTGCACCTTCCACGGCTTAGGCGAGATCTAGCAGAAGAAATACCACGTTTAGTATAATTTCTTCTTCAAATCTAAAGTGCCGATATTTTTTACGACCCGCGATATCGGATTTAGTTTTTACTAAAAAAGCGGCATTTACTTAACGGGCTAAATAATTTCTCTATCGAAAACACGTTAAGTAACGTCTACATTTTGATCAAACAACTTCATTTAATTGGTCTCTCTTGGAAATCTCATATTCAATTAATAAGATGATGGTAATTGGATCAACAAGAGTCGGGAACCTTTGGTGCTGATGGATGGTATCAATTTTCGTACCGGTCCCCACGTCCCTAGTAATTAGTTATCATAGTAATATTCTCGGCGTCTCATTCCCGGAGTACTTTAAGTAATCGTATTTTGTTAGTTAGTTGTTTATTAATTAGTGTTATTTAAAACTTTTTGGTAGCGAGCTGTTGTAGCCGTTGGTCCTGGCTGTCATTTGTAGATCTTTGACTGTCGATACAGGTAGTCAGCGGCCCAAAAAGTCTGACAAGCAGTCATACCAAGAAATATTATATTACCTAGTACTAACTGGGTTGTGCAGGTCAGATAGGCAGTCGCTCCCTGTAAAATACTGGTATTCAGCTGCAACCGGTTAGACTGGAAGTTGACCCTAACATAGTTGGGAAAAGGCTAGGCAGATGATGACGGTAGCGTGTTGTGACCCACGTATTTGTTTGCAAAAGTTGCCTACGTTGTTTGCTTCGTAATTCTGGTTAAACAGATTATTAAAAAAATAAAGATCATCAACTTTTTCAGTTAATTACGAGATTTTATACTTTAAAATATTAACTCAGCAGAAGTTTATAACTTTACTATCCTCACCATAAAATATCGTTTTGTTGCAGTACTGTAACTACTTGAATGCAAACAGGCAGAACCTACAAACGCGAACCGTTAAGCCTGTGGTCAGATAAAGCTACAATCGACCGGATTTCCACCTGACCGATACTTGCTCCGCTAAATTATCCCTAAACCATTGTCCAAACGGACGTCTTTTGCAGCCACATCAAAGAGCCACCGACAATGTTCGGGGCTTAAGCGTCGCCGGTGCAAAGACGCGTGCCTTTAATCTCTATTGATATAACGGCACTAAAGAAACTTTGTATGAACACCGTACGCGTTTTTTACCTCGTTTCTTTTCAAGACATCCCCATAAAACGATAGACCACTATTTTTTGTGCACTTATTGATATGAGAGAACGGTACTGCACTTTGCCGTTATGATAAACAAAAAATCGAATATCAAAGTGTTACAGTTTCGAGGTAACTGTATCGCAGCCCCCGCGCACTTCCGAGGTTCCTTGCTGCACTACCTACTCCAGTTCAAGGTGGAAGGAAGCAATACATTATTTTTACAACGATCGACATTATGTTATTGAATTACTTTTGAAATTGATTTGGTGCCTTCAGTTATGTTTGCAGAACGCTTGCATCTGCTCGGGGCAATGCGTTTGGTTTTTTGTCCGACAGACATTGTCGAGACTGCCTAGATGTGGGCGCTTAATTACGGATCACGTTCATAAAGATAATGTAATATAATCCTCGTTGCGAACAATCAGAGTAAGCAAGGTGGCGTCAGAAGAATTAATTCAGAAATGCGATATATTCTATTGAACGAGTCCAGGTGAATTATTTGGCACGCTCCTTGGTAACCTACATCTTATCGATCGGTAGCACCTTGTGTTTCAGAGATAGTGCGTTAGATACCTTCCGTTATAATGTAGATCAATACGTGCGCCGATATATACGGCAGATGTGGAAGGGTTATTGTATACACAATTTATTATTGTTATGATTTCTATAGAAACTTTGACAAGGTGTACTCGAGATTTTGGCATGTGCTATTCCTTTTGGTAACACATTGTGCTATTGATTCATTCTATATTTTCTTTGAAAGATTCAAATCAATATACGTATCTATTTTTACACTGACGAGTCGTAACTTGTTTATCTCAAAATCTAGAGTAATGATTTAGATACTGAGTTATTTTTAGTTAATTCCCGCGACTTAGCTAGCCTATATTTATGAGGACATCCTGTAAATGTAACGACGGTCGTTTTACAAAGTTCTACGTATGAGACGCGAACTTACAATCTAGTTCTAAACCGTGTACTTGATGAATATAGAAGCAAATTTCGCATCGTTAAGTCACGTTATAGCAACCGTGCGCATGCGACGTCGGCGAATGTTCAAAGGCTCGGACGCCGACAGATGACGTATCGCTTGCACAATACGATAACATGAAAGGGTGGAGTGCATAGCTATGCAACTCATAGGGGTACTCAACTCGCTGTAACCCAACACTTTGGATTTTGCACGGTGAGCACGTGTGCAAATCAAAATGTGTACTATTGTGATAGCGATGATAGATGGAGGACGTAAATGTTGATTAATTGTTATGTGGGTTTAGAAGTCGTGTCAGGGGATCGATTGTAGAAGCATTTTACCGTCGTTTTGATTAGGATTTAGGATAGAACCTAGCGTAACATTATGAAGGAGAATTTTTTGATGTGACGTCACAATTTGTAGTATTTGCTCAACAAAGACAAAGAAAATTATAAATGGGCCTCGTAAAATATAAATACCTGCAAAAAGAAGTAGACAAAGCAGTGTGTAGAAAAGAATGTAAACAATAGTGCGTGCTACAGCGCAGATTCTGTGCGGGAATAAATGTTGGGAAAAAACTGACCTAAGTAAATATTGCAGTTTGCCCACTGGCGCCTGTAACTTGATAGTGTTTAAACAACATAACAGAACCTATTATTTTGTATGTATTCAGTTAACATTTCATTTCACACAGATTTTAGTTCACTCTATTTTAATTTTAATCAAATTCTTATATCGAGCTCTTAGAAAATCATAATCATCATCATCTTTCTGACCTTGTGGCATGTTACTTGGGGTCAGCACAACACGTTTTTTTCTTCCACTCTCTTCTGTCAACCGTCACGCTATTATTTACTTATTTTTATTTCATATCATTCCTCAAACAATCCATACATCGTTTCCTTGGCCTTCCGCTCCCGCTCCATCCATCAAAAAAATATTCATAACTCTTTACGTTACATACGATTAACAAGCTCTTAGATTATATTGAAAATAAATTATTAATAAGTATTATGCACCCCCTGGACATGAAAAAAATGTTTACCGAGAAAATCATGCCTAAAAGAGAACATAGAAACATCTCCGATGAAAAAATGTACCCAAAAAGTTCCAGTTAATAACGAACATGGAGACTTCTAGTTTGACTATCGATCCATCTGCTATGCGTGCCCTATTTGTAATACTACCCTTAAAATCTTAATCAGAATAAGCAACGCCAGCACATTAATCACTGGAAACCAGAATGAACACCGCTTCCGGACATCTACAAATAAAATCAACAACATGAAAAAATACCGACCCCTCAAGAAGCACTATAATTTTTATTCCGCATAGTTTCTTATTTCGACATTTTGTGACACACGGAAATGCTAGTTGTACGACAACTTTATAAAAAAGAACCCAACAAAAAAAAATGTTTGAATGTTTTGTAATGATTCAAGCAGTAATTATAAATTAATATTTTCGTAGCACTTGCTACGAAGACGAAAAAAGTCGTAGCAAATAGCTACGCCGCTACGACCAGTTCTTAGACAATTCGCAAATTAGATTTGTTGTCATTATTCAGAGGCTTCTACGTATTTTTCACCACGAAAATATGGTTAAAGGTGAATGTTGTCTACTGCATAAAGCCGTGTGTATCCCAAATAAAACGCAACATGATCAAAGCATTGGAGATCAACGCATCGGTAACACAGGGCAGGTACAAATTACTGTGGCAGGGCTCGATCACGAGATGGTGGTCGCTGATAAAGACTACACCATCACTATAAAGACATAATTTAGTCAGCGTCGAACAAAAAGTATAACGGACAGACAGACAGAACTAGATGAACGATGTCGCTTTCGCGTTTTAATTAACGATAACATGTTGCGATTGAAACGTCCTGCTGCTGAAAAATGTACGTGATTAGTTTTATTGTGGCGTTTGAGCGGTGTGGTTTATGTGATGCGGCGTCATGTGTTGATGTGCGTTCAGTCTTATGAAGCGGTTAAGGTTTACCAGTTCGATTTTTTTAATAAGATCTTGTTTTGCTGTCGAAAAGGTCACCATGTACGGTGCGCGAATAAATGTTAGTTATTAAACAGAAAAAGTAGTTTAGAACAATATAAAAGTTAAATTAACATGTCAAATCCTATATTAAACTAATTTAACGTTAAATAAGTTCATCATTGCCATTTCAGTGTATCTATTAAAAAGTCCTAATATTGTACACTTAACTGACGCAGTTAAGTTTGTACGGTAATGCAGAAACGGATTTTTTTTTAATTTTCAAGTTACAACTTCCATAAAATTGGTGCATAATAGAGCAAAATTTATCTTTTCCATTATCAAAACTGAAATGCAAACTGTCGGCACAAGTAAAAGGGCTCATATTCAATTTTAGTAAAACATAATGCAGGGGTAATGAAGCGTCGCGACTTCCTGTGCGAAACTATTGAGCTGTACTCGCTACCCGGATATGTCTTTGTGCGAATGCGAAAGGGTGAGTCGGGAAGCTAAGATCCTCAAGCATAGTTATTTCACGCTTACATAGAACCCTTTGAATACTGCACTTTCTCCCGCGGCAATTTATTCGCTGAGGAAATCGATTTGCAATCACAATTGAGTCTGGTTAATTGATTAGTTATATGAGTACTGGTACTGCAGTCGCGTTTCCGTTTTGGGATTGATTACTTATTTGAAGAAATATAAATTATCTTAGATTTCCAAAGTTATTTAGCAACGGAGTCTATTTCCCCATGTTGATTAAGAAATCATAAAATTCAATCCTAAAAATTAAACTTCCATTCGGTCGGCAAACAGCCGACCGAATATTACCTACTTTAACACCGAGATAAACAATAAAAATATACCTAAACCGACTTTAACGACTTAATATCGTAAATCACCGACTTACGACCTAAAGTCAGCTAGCCAGCGCAGCTAGCGGGTTCCCTGCCCACCCATAGGTGTGGACAGTCCGCGGTCAAAGGGTCGCGACCAAGCACTAAATCAGAGGAGACGTGTTATTTGTTCAACAGGCTTTGATACCACCGCGATGCGCCTGCGCCTCATAATTTATGTGGATATATGGGAATTGAAACACATTAGTGTTTTGTTTGTTTAACAAATTTTTCGGAGATGAGTTTTAGATTTGGTAAAAAGTTTAATTTTGAGTCGGTGAAATTAGTCCTTCAACAGTCTATCCTCAATGTGGCATTGATGACCATTATTCTTTATAGTTTGGGTACGACGCAATTGCTGTTTCTGGTGGAGCAAAATTGTCAAGCGTATGTCAATCCTGGTACTGTCTTTCCATTGACAAACAAACAGCATTAATACGCTGTTCCTATTCATCAATTTGCATTTGTCGGCTCCCATTCCTAGTTAATAGATCTCAACGAAAACATCTCAAAACATTACTACAACTAAATACATTCACAATGCTCCTAGTGTAGTAAGTACAGATCGTTCAATAAAACATCGACTGGCAAAACTCGCCTTAACGCAGTTGAAATAAATAAATAATTCGTCTGTATCAATTGGAAAAGGAACATTCTCCCATCGAGGACGGCTCTTGTAAATCTTCGATAGCAATCTTGATGTACGAACGGATGCAAAACGGGATCGTCTCGGGTCTGAAGCGGTTTGATTTAAGGAAATACATCCCTGACGAAACACAGTAAGTATCGTATGTAACATCGAATAATATCCAATCGCTTTGCATATCCAATTGCAATCTCAATTGTTTAGTTCAATCATTCGACCGATATGTAGATTTAACGGAACGCATCGCATTTAAGCGATAGCTCTCTATAGACGTACCGTTGCCAAACTTTTATTTAAAACATCGGCAAAGTATTCAAAGGTTCGAGGGTTTGCATTACCATTTAATACACACAATAATACTTAAATATAAAGGCACTTCAATAAAAATTTAGCAAGAACATCACGTAAATCATTTCTCATTAATTGGATTTATTCGATCACGGAAATTACATAAAGCAAACAAAAACAGCCATTAAATCATAACACAAACTTCTATAGATTAATCTAATTTAGTTTAGTTAAACACCCAGGGCGAATATTTATCAAATCTGAGCTATCGGCCCATAAATAAGACTGCACGCGGTTTCGGAATGTGTGATAAAATTTATAGCGGGACTCATACGAACCGGAGCTCTATCCCACCGGGATACTCACAACTATTGTAATCTGATCATGCAAATTTGTAACCCCTTTTTTACTGGCGCAGTCGGCACACGACCAACACTCCATGTGTACCTGTTTGTGGTAGATAAGGACATATTTATGTGGCTTTAAAACAAATGTATAGAACGTTCCTGAAAAAATAGTCATTGGATGAACAGTTTCCTGATATAGAAAAGAAAAAACAAATTAATTTGTCATTAGCACTATAACTGTGGTATTATAAATCAATACTACTGGACAAATAACTTCCAGTCTTTTTTTAATTTTATTACTTTTACCGACGAGCGTAGTGAATTATTAATAACAACTGTTAAAAGTGATGAATTTGAATTTTATATTCACATTTACAAAATCATGAGGTAATTATTAATAATTTTCAATTAATCATACTTACCGTAACATATACATACTCGTACTAACAAAATTAAAATAATTTTTGTCAACCATCCTCTTGCATCTTAGCGACGATTTTTATCATGGTATCTCAAGGAAATTTATGGCTCCCTCAAAATCCAAAACACGTGTACATTACAAGTTATCTGTGAGATTGAAGACAGGAGAAAATAAAATTTTGGCACGTTCGTTAACGACCGGTCCTGTTGATTTGGCAGATGTTATTTTTAGTCATTAGAGAGAAAAAATCAATTAATAACCGCCGTTTGTGTACAAAATTGATTACCGGAGGCTTCTGAAGTCAGCCGTCTGACCGCTCGCCAGGCACCCGTGTGAACTCTGAAAATCATAATTGCGTACTGTCTAATCAAGCATGCTTCGTCCCTGTCTAATCCACAGAGATTAGTCAGAGGGTGAAAGAGACAAATCTTAGGAAGTAAATGTTGCTTCCACTCTCCGTGACCACACTTTGATTGATGAACAGAGAAAACGCCTCGAGTGAGTTAATCACGCCTAAATTTAATTTAGAATGAATATGAAAACGCGGAGGCTATTTATTATGTTTTATTTGTTTTGGGTAGCATTTTCTTTTTTCTGGATCCATAACCCTAATGTTACTTTTTGCAGGTCGAAAATATGCCAAGTTTGACCCCAGCTCATTTAAAGGCTTTTACAAAAAAAAACATAGTTTGGATACAAAATCGTTGTAATTATAGAATAAAGTTTTTGTAAAGGATGTGAAACACCTTTTTTGTCAAATATTATAAACAGCCATCTATGTGGCATTAAGGTGCGTCAAACGTTTCGTGGGAGACTAGTATTAAGATAAACGCTTCCCATTAGATCCATTTAATGCTGGAGCAATTCGGGACTATAAACATAATGCTTTTAATCATAGTAGGCAGATAGGCTCCAACATTATTTGTTACAACTAGCACATCGACATACTTGGACCCGTCTGCTTTTTTCTGAAGTTATTGAAACTTTATGTATTTCATGAGGAACAGAGCTTTTTTAAACGTGATATTATGAAAATTTTAGTAAATATTTATGGGAGTAAAATAAACACTGCTTATAACAAGTTTATAATACATTTTTTGGTGTATTTAGGTAACATAAATTACTTAGGTTAAATTACCTACTCTGGGAAAAAGCGAAGTTTTTGACTTATTTGCTGTCATTCTCCGACTTTATGGCATACTGCGCTGTAAGTTTCACTTCATGGAATTGTATTGAAAATACATTTCATTTTTAACCTTCACGCACAAGGTCGTATCTACCACGTAGCGGTCGACATTTTTGACTAGACCATGCCACCTCCACTCATTTCACTATTCTCCTCCCAATACCATCGCTCATCATTTCTAGATAACGCATAAATAAATAAATAATAAAGTAAATTGAAAACCTTCCCAAGTAATTGTCGGTGTGGTGAGTGACCCTAATGGCTGTAATGACACCGGAACCCTTTGAATGGCCACGCCACTTACGAGGTCCCTTAAGCAAACAACCTAAGGGAATTCTCCCTCTAAGTGGCATAATAAAACGTAAAATCACTTGATCTCATAAACTTTGATCACTTGAAAGTGACCCTCTAATTAGTATATTTAGCACCAACAATTGCGTTTTGCATTTAACAGAAAAAACAATTAATTTATCCGCTGTGTGTGGGACGATAGTGCGTTTTTATTATATTGTCATAAAGATTATTTATAGTCACACGTAAGCGTTTAAAAAATGAGTTTTACGAGCAGAAAGGCGGCATTAAAAAGACTTTTGTTGAAGACAAAACGTTTCTTAGCTTTAATGGTCATCTTGTAGTCATTAAAGAGATTATGTTAATCGTTTGACCCAGTAATTTTCAATTAAGTGGTTTTGCCAAAATGCAAATTAAAAATGATTTTTTGAAATTCGGTGGCATTCGCATGCTAACCTTACCTGCCTGTTACATGGTATTATTTTATCAAACAGGCAGATGTATTCAACTTGTTATCTGAGTTGCGTGGGTGGACGGCACGCGAAGGTGTTGCCAATGAACTGATCTCAATGCTTCTCATTGTTGTCAACCCCTGCACAACGATTAGTGGCACACGATC
Organism: Noctua comes; assembly: GCA_963082995.1. Classification (NCBI taxonomy): domain Eukaryota; kingdom Metazoa; phylum Arthropoda; class Insecta; order Lepidoptera; family Noctuidae; genus Noctua; species Noctua comes. The sequence continues at coordinate 7,084,043 of OY720271.1, forward strand.
GCCTACTGTTAACCACTTCCTTGTTTACATTATAGCAATGTATACAGAGCTTCGAATACGGTGAGGTGATCATCAATAGACAAATACTGATAACAGTGGCGAAGTTTTGTAAAAGTGAAATTGGCGGTTTATACAGAGAGTGCTTTGTTCGGTTTGGAATAGAAAGTGGTGGAACAATTGATATTATGTGATATAATACTTTCTTTACCGTCTCGTCCGCTAGTGACTAATTCCACATACAACTTTCTCGGTCCAGCTCACTTCGTGTACAGCTTAGAGATTATCACTGTAGTCTCCTGACCACATCTTGTCAGCAATGATGTCTACACCAGATAAACTACCATGTATTCCAGCTCCATTTCTCAATTGGAGGCCTTTCTCATATAAATATGATATCGTAATAGTTCCCTGTCGTTTTCTCTATTGAACAGAGCAAGCTACTAGTTCTGATTATTATGGTAAAGACTGGATGGTACGGTAGTAACGGATTGGATTTAACGATCACTATTATAGGCCATAAGTAGGGGCAGGTTGCGTAACACTAAAACGATTACCACAGATTATAGAACGTATTCTATATTATATGATCCAAATTGCATAGCTTTGTTCGAGTACGATTTTGGTAATCGATAGATGAGATTAATTGAGAAACCAGCTTAGTGGATTGTATTACCAGTGGCCTATGGCCAGCAATGGACTGATTAAGGAAATCTTCTTCTTTCTTACTTAATCGTGTGGTTAGTGCCTAACCTGGTGTCAGAGTTTTTCTGCCGCCCATGGGGGTCTCTGACTTGCCTTAACATGCCGTCAAGTATTTCTCAGGCATGCTGATTTAGTTTCCTCAAGATGTTTTAGATACTGAGCAGGAAATCAGAAGTGGAACTTTGCTCGGTTATGGTTTCAGGAAAAAAAAAATTGAAGACATTGTAATGATGGATTTCCAGCCGAGGTTAAATAGGTCTCGCTATAATAAACAATACTAAGTCATGCAACGGTTTGCCTGCAGGAGAACAGCTGACCCATAAAAGTCATTTATCGGCATACCATCTTTAGGGGTGAATGATGAATCACTGCAGTGAGTAACCACCCCACGTTATTGTAATAATGGGCTTACCATGATCTATATGGATAATTGTATCACCAACATGAATGGATGTAGGTAAACAAATCAAATTTATTTAGATCGTCCGTACAAAAGGGTTAAAATAAAAAGTGGATTAAATTAGTTGAAGCTCGACAACATGTTACTCGAACGAGTTTAATGCTAGGAAAAAGTTAATCCTGCAGAGAAAATGAGCAATGACGTTGTGAGCGAGGCGTGCTATACATATCTTCGAATCGGTCTGATTCGACACAGCTGGTCGGCACCGACTCTTTTCTACCGACCAGTTTGTGCGGATTTAGACCGACCCGAACTTATGTCACCCCTTTAACGATTGCTATCATATCTATTGCTTAAATCTTAAACCATTCTTAGCCCATTATGTACCTACTCCTATCCTCATATCCCCAGGGCAACCAGTTTGTCATCGCGTCACACAAACGTTTCATGCTGGATACGAGCTTCTCAAAGATCAGTCTTACAGCAAAACTATGCAGTTGCGATACATCGAGTTTTAATTTTTAATTCAATGTTAATTGACATACAGGCGAAAATTCTAATGAATCCCCATCTCTTTGATTAATACCGCAGTAGTAATGATGGATGCACCCCTTCAGGTAAGGGTAGACCGCCGGCAGAGAGCCACCCTCCGCGACTAACGTAATTACACACTTATTAGTTCTAACCTATTTTTATTTGTTTTTTCAAGCAATCTATGTGGCGCCCGCGCCGGCCACGTCGCGTATTTGAAGCTGATGAAAAAATCGGTCACACGGCCTAGTTTTAAACCACCACCCTTTAACAGCGATTCGGAAAGCAAAGCTCCTCAATTTTAGACCCTCTGAGAGAGAAGATAAGGATGGCGGAGAGTTATCGTATTGTCTAATGGTGATGGTTAGTTCATTGTCAGAATTAGGTTCGGACCCATGTTCTTGTGCTGTAAACATGTTTCCTGTCTAACACTGCCGGTGGTAGGAAATGGAAATACGTTACTTTTTGTTCTTCATCATAAAAGTTCTAAAAAGATATTGCTGCGATAGTATGGTAGATCCTTCTTCGGGCCTGTACATATAAGGTCCATCTTTTCATACACGACATATTTTAAGAGTCACTTCTGTGAGTCGCAAAGTCGCCACAACGAAAAAAAAAATCTGAGTGGTTTTGTTTTTACGAAATTATTATAATTCTAAAATTTCTTGAGACTTTTTGAATAAAACCTTTACTGCCTATTCTAACAATGACAGTAGAAAGTAAATACGACGTCGTAAACTAGCGTAATGAATGTTGAAAAATAAGGAGCCAGTATTTATTTTGTGGGTTAAGTCTTCTTCTTAGCGTGTCGATGGCAATCTAGATTGTGACAGAACTGAGCTACTAGTTTGGCGCTTTTAGTTGCGTCCATCAGTTCCTGAAGTGAACAAACAACAGGACACGCAGGACACGATATTAAGTGCCCCATCGTTTGCAGAACAGCACCACATTTACACTGTGTTAAGTAATTTTAAATTATTTATTTTTATAAAAATATACTTAGATAAAAAAAAACCCTTGAAATGGTTTCGTTATAGCCGTTAGATGATTCTCTGAAAATATTTCGTATATGAATAGTTAGACCTTATACATATATGTAGATGCAATGTATATTTGTGCAGTGCTAAGGGGTCTTAAAGTTTCAGCGGTCACACCAGCCGCAGGCCTTACCGTAATGGTGAAAAATGGGATGTGAGAATTGGAACTCATATATTAATTAATTAAGAATACAAGAGTCGCCAGATGCTGTAAATCCTCACCTGCGAAACATTAACCTACAGCAGACACCTTTCGTTAATTCACATGCTTTCTACTTCGTTTAAAAATGATGCCATAGACAGGTACTGATGTATTGTGATCTTATCGGATCTCCGAGGTGTTTAATCTGACCTTAATCAGCGATACTCTTCAGTCAGGAATCACTTATGCTGTAATTTATCGCATCCGAGCCTTAAGCGAGTGTGTCCTGTATTTAATTTCGGCGGTCCATTGGTCGAGACCTTTCGCCCTGCGCTTGTGAGTGGCCGTATTCATAGTGCTGAAAGTTATAAATATTGAGGAAAAATCTTACCTTATACATAACTTTATAACACACACTAGCTACTGATGAGATCATTACTCTAGGCAAATGACAGAGTTTGAAGTAAAAGGATATTTTGAGCAATATTGTTCTAATTTCTTAAAGACCTTATCTTGTGGCATGCGCTTTTAATATGCGAGAATCAGCTAATCACCATAGCAACTGATTATTTTTCGATGACTAATTTATAGTCTCTGACTCTGAAAATGACATGAACAATAAGCGTACCTGAAACATAAAATTTTCAAAACCAGATTAGCGCTTCCACCAGACTACAAATACGACACATTAACATCCTTTAGTGTAGTTAATTCGCTGGTCAGATAATAATTAATAAGCTCACAGTCGATATCCAACTCGTTCAGCTCGTGACCACCGAAGGCCCTCGTGACCGCGGTTCCTCTGACCCAACACAGATTGAGATATCAAAATTCGCAATTCAATCCCACGGTGATACAGGCGTTTGTTTTATAGTTATCATTTGAGTTAGCCTTTGGGCAGTGTGGATTAGTTTGTAGAGGATGTGAGCTCATTAGAGGTGCAACTTATGGATACTTTGATGGGATAGAAATTAACAAGCCCAGCTTAAAACTTATTCTGCTAAAATTTTTAGTAAAAATTTTCGATTTTTTTATAATCTGTCGAAAGTTTGGTTCGCTTTCCAAAATGCACACATTTTAAACACCAAAGTCCAATATATTACTTGAAACGGAACTATGAAACTTCATCACTGGCGCAATTTCTTGCTGTTAGACAATCATCATTCTCTTGCCCTTGTCAAAATTCGTTTGGGGTCGACGCAGCATGTCTTCTTCTTCCATACTTCTCTATTACTCGTCATCTCATCAGACACTTCCTTTCGTGCCATATCATTCTTCACACAGTCCATCCATCGCTTCTTTCATGCTGTTAGACAATAATTTAAATAAATCAATGCAATTAAGACAAGTAAACCAATGTAGTTAAGTTGTAAGGTTAAATTAACTATGCAAAACAGGAGGATCTACTGAGAGTCCACTGCTACTCTACACTGGTTAGGCAATACCTGCAGTCATATAGCCCGGTAAGACTTACCGTAATTAAATTTTACAGTCGCCGAGGATTTTTTAATAGCACAGTAACTACTCGTAAAAGTATGGTTTATACCCAGTAGCATTTAATATAACGCTCACAAAACGACGAAAGTAAGATCTCGACTTAAGAGCAATCTCTTAATTCCAAGTTTAAAAACTGCGTACGAATTGGCGCTGGCTGTATAAACAGCATTGGAATGGAGTCTTTTTACGTCTTCTTTATTTATCGGATAGTGAGCAGTATAACAGATTTTATTGTTGATTCTATTTACACTTGGCTCGGTAACGTTATCTTCGATCTACGTAATGGTAAGTGCAAGTGAGCGGCTAATTGTTTTTGTTCGCAAGTGATCGTATCCGTTGTTCAAAGCTCACGAGGGGCAGGCCTCGTCTATACTGCCCTGATTTATATTTCGATGTGCGGAGAGATGTAACGTGTCCTTAAGCGTTTGGCCGGTTGCGTGTGCGCATTGTTATGGCGGCGTTTTTTAATTATCAAGATTCTAATTGAATGAACATTTGAAGAATAACGTTTTTAATTAAAACTAATTTATGTTGATACACTTTTGGGACTTTTAATTACTAAAAGTTTTGTTTACTTTCGAGGTTCTTCAAATATGCTATTTAACATGGCTACGATGCCTAAAAAGTTGTTTCTGAACATCTGATTTTAAAATTCTTCCTGTTACTTATATTGAACCGCAAAACTGTTATAACTTCAGCTTCGGACCCTCGCCTTCCAATTGCTCCAGGATTGGCGTTACCGTAAAGATAATCCTGTGTTTGTTTTAGCCTCGAGCTGGGATTGAGCCATTTAATTTTATAAGTCTAATCTAGATAAAGCCTGCTTGAGTGTGCTTTATGGATTTATTTATTTAATATGCTTATTGTTGGTATAATTATGTGAGGTGTTCTTTGTTTTATATTCTCATGTGATACGAAAATTGATTTGCGCAAAATTTAATGATGAATTAAGTTTCTAGGCAAGTAGTTGAGCTATCTACAGATAGTTATTTTTTTAAAATTATTAGTAATTTCTTTCAAATGAAAACCCAAGGCAAAAAAACCTAATTAATTACATGAAAATTAAAGATTTTGAGGTTGATCTAAATAGAGAAAATAAAAATAAAAACACAAACAAAAACCTATGATTCACTTCAATAAAAATTTACTTCACGCTCCATATAAAATGCGTATCCGATGATTGATATAAACAAAAAAAAGCCTTGGATTACACCTGCGTTTTAATGTAAACGATTACATTTGTGGGTTACTAATGAAAGTTTAAAATTCACCGGTAGGCCGCGTGCGCCGGCGCGCGCGATCGTGCGTGCGCGCATACATGTCGGACGTAGGGAGATTTGCTCGTATTATACAATGTTTTATGTGCGTATGGCTCACTTACATTATCATGTGATCGATAAATGTATATGCTTTAGTCGAAGGTTTGGAGGAATTAAATGAGCATTAATTTAAATAAAGTCTTGGGAAATCAGCTGTGTAGTATATTGTTTTTTTTTTAAGAATGTGAGCTGATTTTCAATAAAGAAGAATGCAAACTATTATTATACACATGACCGACCCCAAAGGTAAACTAGTACTTAGTTCCATCTTGCAGCTACTTTATGTAAATCATCAGAAAGATTTATGACTCTTTATGATTATTTATAGTTCTACTTATTCAATTAAAATAAAAAGATAATTTGATAAAATTATTCTTTAATAATTATAATTTAAAATGTTAACCGCAGAATTATGAACAAAATTATGGAATAACGATTCATGTCACATTAACTGAGTCTTGTTTTTGTTTCCATGTAAAAAGAGGAGAAACCTGCTACACACCAAGTATGTTTATGTTAATATCGTTCATAGCTACTTAAAATACAATTCAGAAAGATCTTAAATGATCATGTAGACCGGGAAAAAATGTTCCCAAAGTCGTCCTCCAGTTATAAATTAAAACAAAAGCCAATAATGGCAATTTGAACAAAAGAAAAAACATTTAATAAAAGCAGTAGTTACAGGCATGTTCATGTGTGTACATTTAACAGCATGAGTCGAGATCGGTATCGAACCTACTTCTTTACACATGACCAAGACTGCCGAACACCTGTGGAACCATTTATTGATAACACTGGCACCTTTGTAACTTCAGACGTAGAGTTCAAAATCGAAAAGTGTTACATTTTCGGAAGTGTCTGGCTACGTTTGTTAGTGCACATGTTGAAACTTTTGTCATGTAATCTGGATTGGATCTGCCGCTAAGTTTTACGGTAATCGTAGTCTCCGCAGTACTTTTAAAATATTTATGGTCATCGTTTTTTCTTGGTGGGTCTTACATTAGTCCCAACATCAAGAATGCTGAGTAGAGCAATATTTACATGATCTGCTGATAAGGTTTTAATGCGTTTTTTGCTAAAGCTCAGAGCTAGCTACTAACTAGTAGTTAGCTTAAAGTAGTTATTAAAAGTTAAGGGCATTCGGACTGACCATTTCTTTGCTTTTTCTCGTGGTGTTAGTGGCGTGATTAAATAGCCCCATCTACTAGATTAATATCAATACATTCTTAGTCTTTAATGTTGTTTTTGACCCTCAACAACAGAACACAACTGATGTTTAATACATTACGCCTCTCAACAAGCTAATTGGTGCTCCACTTATTGTTCAATGGAGAATCAACTATTTAACTTGATTTATTCGTCGACATATTGTTGCAATAATAATAAATTCAATCAACCTGAAACCCGTAAAGCCTTACTTATATCTGTCACTTAACGTCGTATAATAATAAATTATGACCACAATAATATTAAATCATTTATTAGCTTCTGTATGAATGTTTGAATTATGTATGTCACTGAGTCTATTGCGAAGGTTAAAAAAATAACTGAAAGTGGCAAAAATTACGTATGCAGGTTACATTATAAGTAAGTTCCACGTTACGCAGAAAAGTAAGTACTAAAAATTCAAAAGCCTGGTCTGGGCACCGTTGTCCCCGCCCAATGGGCAGCTGTGTCCCCATCCAGGACTCACTAAGCCTCTATTATGGTTCCCTCTCGCATAAACACGCCGTCGACCCATAAAAGCGGTCGATCGCGCCGAGCTTCAATTTATTCTTGAAATTAACCTGTCGCATACACTTAAGAAGTTGCGAGGCGCGTGTTTCAAATGAGGCACGCGGTGATTGGGATGTTCTGAATTGACGAACTTTCCAAATTATTATCATTAACGAAAAGATTTAAGACTCCGTTTTGGGTAAGCGAACCTGAAAGTTCCTCAAGGCAGCGGTAAACTGCAGTACAGGTTAAGGTTTCTAAACCTTCATGTAAAGAGATTAACTTACATTGTAAAAGTGAATCTCTAATGACAGCTAAGACAGGATCTGGGTTGATAACCGTAAGGTAATATGACAGACTAATCGACTCTAGAACATTTTGCGTCGGCGATAAAGGACCATTTGATGAAGAATATCAACCTCATAGCCGTATGACAGCGAAGTTCTATCTTTGGAACATAATTTATGGAAATGCTCGCGTCCATGATACACATGAATATCAATTACTTAGACTTTTATTTCGTTTTCACGATCTAAGCAAGTAATTTTGTTTGTTAGATCGAAGAGCGAGCAATAATTAAATTATATAAAAATGATTGATTTAATGAATTTCTTAGAAGTAATAATAGAGGTCTAGAGGTGGGGGAGCATAGAAGCATGAGCAGATGTACTATCGCACCTGCGTAACGACAATTTACACGAATCATTATTTACTCATAATCTAGTGATTTGTACATTTCGCGATCCGTGTGCGTAATTAACCAAGCGATTTAATCTATGTACTTAAAAGATCAGGATAATTAAGGATATTAATATCTCTAATGGGATATTTAAACTTATTCAATATTGATACAAATCTACATCAATGCATATTTTACTATACAGTCATTTAACTAAATCTCAGCCACAACTCTACGAAGTAAAAAAAATATTCGAAACATTTTTTATTCAAGTTTGAGGATATGATGAAGAAAAAACTTAAATTTGGTGCCTACTGTTCAACTAAACATGCATTCAAAAATATGCAAGCATTTCGGGTGTATTTATAATAAATGATTAACTCTTTTACATGTTTGTTTCATAAAAATCTGAGAAAACAAATGAAAATTTATTACGATCCCATATTGTAATGTCTACGATTTTTATGACAACATTCATTATATCTTAACATATACTCACCTGTAAACATGTTTTTAAAGAAAAATCAACCGTAATTCTACGTATAAAAAGGGCATACTTCGGTCGACGACGGCCTTACATTTTTCTGATATAATTATGGAAAGGTCGTGCGTGGAGTCGACTTTAGTCTTTTTTAAATTATTTATTTAGGAGTAACAGGACTTCAGGATTTCATGTTTTAAATTCTTTTTATTATCAGTAAAATTGATTTCTTTTTGAGAGTTGACTAAATATTTAAATATATGAGTACAGTAAGAGGACATATTCTACCAAGAAAGAGTCGATTAATTTTTAGATTTACTCCTTCCTATCCACTATTCATAGCATATGCTTCTTGAGTTACGAATGCCTAGCACTCCGGTAGCCCTTACTTGGCAAACTCACCGGTATAAAACGATCAAGGTGTAAACGAAAAAGTGAAATATTCTTTAGTTGCCATCTTTGGACATCCAAGACAAGTTAAAACAAAATTAAGCAACACCATCTCCATAGTTTCTCTGTCGCGTAGTTTTCAGTAAGCCAACGACTCGTCGAGTCGGGCAGGTGCTGCCCAAGCGCACACTTCTTTCATTAAAATTAATACCACTGTCGCGTGTGCACATTCTTACTCGATAACGCCTTGCCGTAATTAAGGTATGGCTTTAAACGAGCCGGGCAAGGCGGGCGCTGCGCCGGCGCACGACCGCCACGCGCCGAACGGTACTCCGCGAAACGTTTAACGAGAAATTTTGTTTCCATCAATATTTCTGCTTATGGTATCAGATTAACAGGCTCGTTGCGATTCGGTGCAGATGCTCTCTGAGGTATTTTCTTTATTCGTTGTCGGAAAAATTTGGTTGTTTTACTTTTCTGATTAAATGAACGCTCTTCTAAGTTTTTAATGCTGCGCTGTCTTCTAAACATCTCATACCGCAAATATGTCAGTAAAAAGGCTAGATTTTTTGAGAATTGGCCTCTTTCTCTAGTGTAGCACCATGTTGGAATAGATCTGCTATTTTTAACCTGTGATTATGAACCAATATGTCTTGCTCTGTAAGTAGCAAAATATATGAGGTGTTAGACATAATGTCATATATACAGGACACGTTAATTTGTAGTGCATCTAAAATTAATGCACAAAACGAATTCTGGTTTTCTTGATGTTTTGCCCGATGCAGTCTCTGAGTTAAATGATACAAAATATTAAACACGTTTATCGAGTTTGTTTATTGGCAATCAGTATTCGACGGTTTATTTATGTTTCTCATTCTTCAGCTGTTAACACTTCGAGATGACGATCTTAGGGGCGTCGCAATGCCGGTCAAATCAATAAAACTGACAGTATAAAAGATTACACAATAGGAATCGATATAAGGAAACAATACTAATTATCTATTTAGGGGAATCTTATCGCCGCAGCTAACGAGCTGTCGTAAACCTATAAACGCATTCGACAAGCCTTGTTGTCGGCAAATGAGACGATTGCCTAAACTAGCCTTATTTATAGACCTCCGCACATGTCCGAAGGGTCAGATATGTGAAATACAGCACACTAAATGATACACGTTTACTCATTATCGAAACTAAGAATGTTGTCAAAAAATAATTAAGTTGGAAACATTTTTATTTGGAGCGGTTAATTACATAAATTAACAGGTTTATTGGTCCAATTTTCTTTTATTTTTCTCAAGAATTTCACAGAGTCACACGAACAAAACGCAAGGTGGGGAACACAATGCCTTGTAAAGTTTGAAAAACAAAAGAAACCAGCAAATCCCACCACCGCACCCCTCCAATTGACTTCCTACCAATACATCCAAAGTCATTGTCGCACACAAATCTTTATCTTAAAATTCGAATATCAATCAATCGCATCCGATTGGTCAATGCGAATCGAATCACAGCCGAATCGTATCTCGGTCACAATCGGTGTCGGGGTGTCGGTGAAGTCGGATGCGACGACGTCACTGTGTCCGTCGGCCGTCAGTCGTAGGTGGCGGCGACGGCGACCGAGACCGATGCGATGTCCCGATAGTCCCCGTGTCACTGTCTTACAAGCTTCGAGACATTCTATTTGCATTTTGGATGTCGTCTAAAAGACGTGTGTTATCTGTCCTAGCACATGTAGGTGGGAAAACAAGTATATTCCCATGGGTAAAAAGTATTTAGAAATGCTATTAAATGTCTGCAGACTTTCTTTAGGTTTCGGTTTTGTTGTTCGACCATTTTATCTTTTGAGTCTTATCTTTATATCGCGATAGATACTTTAAGTGCTTTTTGCGACCAGACTAGCTTGAAGCAGTGACGTTTAAGTGGCTTCAAAATAAACGAAGTAATACTGTTATGTGTGTGTGCCGCACGCAAAATACGCGCTTTGACGTGGAGTTGCGGATACCAGCCTGTTATACAATACAATACAATACAATACTGCTATGTATCTAGACTCATGCCTCAGATAATATATGTTTTTACTGCGTAAAAGACCGTAATAAATAATATACAACGTTCAAAGCAACACTTTTTTAATTAAATACAGTTTCCCTAAGTCCACAAAAATCATTGAAATCAAATAAACTTGCGACGCACAATCAAACCGCGTATCATGGCCTGGCCGTCATAATTCCATACATCACACCTTGTTGGCATCGAAGAGGAATGTTCGTTCATTGTTAGCAAACCACGCTTGATATGAAATGTAAAACATTCCCTTTATTAATACTTAATACGATCACCCTTTGATTCGATGAATAGGAGTCACTCAACAAGTCGTTAATCAAACGATATTGGGTACGAATCAGGTAGTTGTATTGTGTGATCGATGGCGGCGAGCCTTGTAACTATGATTTATTATAATTCTTAAACTTGGCATTAATGAGACTGAAGTATTCATTGAACCGCGATTGGAAGCTACGAGCTACCAATGCATGTTACCCTTGTTATCGATCCGGTTCGATTCCGATAAAACATGACAAGCAAAATCATTTATACATACCTAAAGAATGATACCAAAATCAGATATTTGCTGACGAAACAGTTTTATTTAGTTCTTCTGATTTTTCGTTCACACTTTTCCTAGTAGCAGTGATAGCTTAGTGGTGTGACCGTCGGACTGCCAAGTCATAGGACTCGAGTTCGAATCTTTGATTTTTCGGATTCATGTGCATATTGTATAATTATCACTTGCTTCGGTGAAGGAAAACATCGTAACGCACGCCTGAGAGATAATTCTGGACGGCATATAAAGCCAAGTGCAGCATAAGAACTCTGACACCAAGTTAGGTACTAATTACACGAAAAAGAAAGACGATTCCTAGTAATCTGAACACAATATTCTCATTTCAACGGTTGTTTGACAGTTTTCCAGGTTTGTTTACAAGTACCGCCCATCCTGTCAATCCCACACCAGTGATGCGTAACTGCATGTATGACAGATGACATCGTTCCCATAATCATCACATCACCACCGTTTTCAACCCCGTATCCCACGTTTTACGCATCTCACGTCATTTGTTTTACCTAATGATTTTATTTGCCTGTAATTGCTCAAATAAAATGTAAATGTCACACAATATCCGGTGTGGAATGGGGATATAAATCGATCGATTTAAATGAAACAATAACAGTTGATGTAAATGTTGTTTAAACATTATTCATTACATAAAAAACACCGCCATCTTAAATATTTGTTGTTCAAATCAATCTCCTCATACATTTTGTACAAGTTTTGTATTCATAATTACTGAAAAGTTAATAATTACAAACGAAACCATTCTCATCAGAGCCGAAAAAGGTATTGAAAAAATTTTATTTGACGAAATTTTTTCATGAGAACATACCAAATTATGAAACAGATGGCAGAAGATGAATTACAAAACAATCGATTGTAGTGAACCGTCACCAGTGCATCAAGTTACTACAAGCTGTCAAATTTTCTCATTCGATTTTAAACTTATCCTTCAATATTTTAAGGTTTAAAATCATTTCTAGAAATTTGACAATTAGTGGTAACTTGATGTGGTGGCGACTAGGACTGTTGACTAAAGTGTTGTAGTAGAGTTGTTCGATTACTAAATGTCTAGAGGGGCACTAGCATAATTTGTTCAATTGTAATTTCTCCATGGGATGAATTAATTGATATTGTTATGACAAGTTTTGTGAAGGGATGTCACCCTAACCCCGTGTTGCACCCTGTTCAAGGGTCATATGAATAAATAACATCACATGTGTCGTTATTATTGCACTGTTTCTTTACAGGGTGTTGGAAAATGTGTAATAGCCCAACAATTTAGAAAGTTTTTAACAAATTTGTCTTTGCCAAGGCTTCACTCGCGTGTATTTCGGAATTTATTTATTAAGTAGTAGTTTTTGTTCGCGGCTTCGCTTCCGTTTTGTACGGAAAATAACCCACGGGAACGTTTTAAATGTAGCCTATGACACTAGCTTTCCGTTAGTGCAAGAATTTTCGTAATCGGTATTTTCCCCCTGCATACAAATATAAAAAAAAAACAAATTTTACGTCTTTATAATATAAGTATAGATAGATAATGCAACTGTCATTCATATAACCAAATCGATCTTTTAAAATTTAGTTTAATTTGCTTACATTTTCTCACATCTGAAAAGCTCTAAACCTTCGATTCACACGACAAATCAAACGCAAGCTTTCAAATCCGCCCATAAATCTTAAACTGTATCAATGTATAAAATAAACTTATTAAGTTCAATTTTAATATTGTCCAGCACTTAATTTTTAAACCAGTTTCGTGGGTGGTGCGATGATATGCGTAGGAGCATGGGGTGGGTACCCTTACAATACGGTCACAATGACTTGAATTATCATCGCATTCTTATTGGACATGTTTCACGACTTGAACATGTTACTTAAGCTTATTGTTAGTAACTTAACGACATCATTGAACGCTAATAACACTATATTCTTCTTTTGTCGGTGGAATATGTGTTCCTTTTAGTTTATACCTCGTAAGGTACTTATGAAAAATATTAAATTAGTATTGGAGTACAATGTGGCTCCCGCGATCAAGATGAAATGGAATCTTTCTCAGTGATGATAATCGTGGTGTCAACGGAGGCTGGATAATGCATCATTGCAATATAAATGGGAGAGAAATAACAACATTATGAACATATCTAGAGAAGCTCTAGGTGTTTTTTAATAATTAGATATTAACTTTATGATGTACTGAATTTCTAAAAATGCTCATGTCTGTAAGCTATTATTTACCCGTTCCATGAACATAATATAGTAACTTCTAACATTTTCACATCGGCATGGGTTCGAATTAAAGTCCATTGTCTTTCATTTAGCCCCCAGCCACACGCATAACCCTAACGGAACATCGATCGATTATTCGAAATAATCATAACAGGAAAAAATATCGGTTATTTACGGAACCCATTAGCACCTCCCCGCAGGTCATATCCGGTACAAATCATGGGGTTCAACCCCACAAGATGACTGGCCACTGCTTCAGTACCGAAGTCAATTTAAATCTCATACAAGATAAGTAATTTAAGTTCAAAAAATATAACCACCAGAAATGGTGTCAAATAAAAAGAACTTTATCACACACCCAGTCTGTGGTATGGTGCACAATAGGGAGGTTTCCTGTGTAAAAAAAATATGATTCTAGTCCGTCAGTTAGATTATCGAAAAATATTGGATACGTATTTTTTGTTTTATCAAATCAATAAAAATTGACGAAGATAAAACGCATCAAAGATCATGAGTGGGGGCCTGTGACGTCACTTTTCGGTAAAAACTCAGTACACTTCACTTACAATTATGACGTGACACGAGTTTTCGATGCACTGTTATCGTCTTCATTTTTAGTTTTCGTGAAAAAAGGAAAAATACGTGTCCAGTATTTTTTGGAAATGTATTTATTTATTATTTATTTATTTATGTACACACAAAATACTTAATATGACATTACATTAAGATAGAAGAGCACAAAGGTACTGCTTATCTCATTAGAAATCTCTTCCAGCAGACCTGCGAGAGGAAAGTAGGATTAGAAATGTAGACACAGTGTGTAGAAAAGACAAAACAGAAAAATTGAAATTGCATACCTATTACATGTGAAACTTGAAATGGAAACAACACATAAGTAGGTAATCGTACATCACACAACAGAAGCATTTAACGAGGCAAGCTGAAAACAACCCGATAAAAACATCGATACGAGACCTATTACCCGCTAATACAGAGAAAAGTATGTATTAACTAACGAAAACAAATACCTAACAACGAAACAACCATATCGATTCAATTAGTAAAGCTAAATAGAATGGGAGTTATTCGATTCACGCAATCGTATTGACGGTAGCCGGTGCGTTGATCAAAGGACCGATGTAATAAAAAATAAAACAAACTTTAAGAAGTGCAATTCATAGCGTGTTTTAAATCTAATTGATGATGGGCTGGTGAAGACGCCGAGGACTGTCACCACGGCGGCAATCCTCACACGAACGGTATTGGCATATTTTAATGAAGAAAAAATGACCATCTTTCATTAGCTTTCGAAAAGAAAAATGCAGTTAAAGTATTCAAAATTATCTAAAAGCTCATGTCAAGAATGCTAGAAATATTCAAAAGACATACTTAAATAAATTCGAGGATGCGACGATTAAAGATATTTTGTAGAAATATGTGTTAGTAATAGGACTTGGGGAGCCATAACTGTTCTTCAAACACCACTATTATCGGTCATATCTCTGAATATTTAGTGATACTTCGACAAGTATAATTAAGTTAAAGTTATTTTAGTTTGGAGGGCTTTGGACTGCGATAGGCCATGTTATTTTATTTATTGATTTCTCTTTGAGAAAGCTTACCTACAAGAAACAAAAAATATTCTCACTATAAAACAAACAGGTACATACAGGTACTTAATTTAAACCATGAACTTACAATCCTGAAGTAAAGTTCAATAAACTTTAGTGGTCTCATAACTTTTAATCAACACGATCCATCCTATCTCCATATAAACTGATTGCTATTCAAAATTAAAACAGTTCCCTTCATAGTTTTCGACTAATTAACAAAGCAAACATTTTTAATCAAGCCAGCGTGCTTATACGTCGCGTCTACACGCGTATACATATGTAATAGGAGTAATTTCATTACATTTACAACATCACCGCTCCATTCCCCAATTTCCAGAATTGGTTTCATTAACGTAAATGTCAATGTATTTTATCGATAATGTACCGATAAACACTGATGCGACTTTTATCCAGCAGGTTCGAATACGACTTGCCTTAAAAGAAATACCTTTAAACTCAAACACTCAATGAGATCGAAACTGATAATACTGATGTGGATTCTTAAGACGATTGATTTATTTTAAATATAAAGACATCGATACGCTGATTATGTGACAATATCTCTTCATCCCTTTTAGTGGCAGTGCATTAACGGTAATTCCGCAGATATTTATAGGCACTTACATTAACCTGTGAATACTTATTATGCATCCCTTTATAAGTAGTAATGGTACCTATAAGTGAATATTATAGGTGTTTAAGAGTCCATTCATGAAAATAAGTAATGAAAATGTGCAGTTACGAGTCATTGCTACTAAAACTATTCATTTCGTATTTTATGTTCCAGTATTCAGCGGTCAGCAGAAAAAAACTGGGCACGCGTTAGCCACCCCCCGCGCCGTGCACGCCCGCTGACACCCCAACCACCACGCCAGGTACGGACCCGTACGTACAGGGGGAAGGGATGATCGAAAATAATAGGGGAAGAGAATTTTAAAATTTTATATTTTTTGCAGCCGGCGCAGGTGATATAACGCGTGCGCGTGCGCCGGCGACTCACTTGTACGTGAAGCTCCGCTGCCGCCGCTCGCGCTCGCCTTTGCCCGAAAGCTCCCACGAAGCCTTCCCCTATCGCGCAGTGCTTTTCCGATAGCCGCGCCGACCGGTCGTGCTCGTTATCTGTTGTGAACGCCGCGCCGTACGCACGTAAAATGCTTCAAGAAATTCAACTCGTTCAAGGTCAGACGAACTATGTAGTCGTCGCGTCCGGATATCCTTCAGCTACGAAAACGCCCGTAGAGAAGAGAAATATACCGATTGCTCCGGCTCCTGAAAAAAATTATGTTACACATGATACACCGCCGAATCTACAGTACAGGAAGAAGGTGCACTTTAGAACAAACCCTTACACTGGACCCCAGGCCGCGTCGATCGCGAGACGTAATGCCCGGGAACGTAATCGTGTGAAGCAAGTGAATGATGGATTCAATGCGCTGCGCCGTCACCTGCCCGCGTCCGTTGTTGCTGCGTTATCAGGTGGAGCCCGAAGAGGATCTGGCAAGAAACTTAGCAAAGTTGACACACTGAGGATGGTGGTTGAATACATTAGATACCTGCAGCAGCTATTAGAAGAAAGCGACGCTGCTCTGGGCATTACACGGGATCAGGAAAACAGAGAAAATATTCCAAATGGAAACACATTGCAGCAGATGACAACGATGGACATGGACGACGGGTTCTTCTATGGCAGTGGATCTCCTTGTTCAGAAAAGCCCGATTCTCCTGCGCCGTCCGAGTGTTCATCGGGGGTATCGTCGGCGTACTCAGCTGATCGGTACGAGGTCACGAACACGCAACAACAACAGCTCGGCCCAATGGATGAGGACGAGCTACTAGATGTCATCTCGTGGTGGCAGCAGAAATAACAAACACGTAAGTTGACATGCATTTTCTAAATTTAACTGATAAGTTTTCTTCTTTTTTTTTGTGCCAGGATTAAAAAAAAAAAGTAACCATGTTTTTGTCCTTAGTACATTGACTACTAAATACGAACTCCTCGTATGAATATTTTATATCAATAAATGCTAATTTTTATTTTCTTTTGTTCACAGATATAACGTTGTGAGTGACACAACTGGACTCAACCCTCCGAAAACGATGACCATTATTCATGAATAGTGCATTGTCATACGAAAAGACTCTTGTATATCTAGTCAAATCAATAGTGCCTTTAGTATTTAGGTGTTAAGTCTTAGTTTTAATCGCGGGGTAATTAATCATGTTTTGGATTACTGTACTGACTTTTTTAGGCAGGTGAAACTGACTGAACAAATATTTAAAAAAAAAATGGGTGGGTGTTAACTTTTTATCGTAAGTACACTATTCATGTGTTTGACTGTATAAAATACCTCTAAATTGTGCCGATAATTAAAAAGACAATTGTTTGGTATAGGCTGTTATTATAATACTTTTAGTAAATACTTTGTGAAACAAAATGGTCGATAGTACATGTTACCTTTTACTGATATTACCGAAACTGTAGGAACGCACTTTGTATTATCGGCCGAGTCGATGATATTGTAAATATACCTTAATTAATTGTAAGTTATTAGGTTAAGAAATTAAAACTATTTATTGAATCGAGCTGTTGGTATTTTTATTCCTTTGTTTGAAAAACCTGCAAGGTTTCCCCCCCAAGCAAGCCCCTGCAAGGTCCCTCTAGGTACACTTCTAGTTTTTATGCCGTACTACCGGTGCTAAAATGTCGTGAGTTCAAACAAGTTACAGTTTGTATCAATTATTTTTTTAAACACATAATGTTTATTTTATCGACGTAATTTAAAATAGATTCCTTTAAATGATAGTTATTCCCTTTGTCCTGTCAGTCTGTCAATAACTATTAAATTAAATACAAACTGGACTTTTTATGAATTATTATGATTCTCTTAGATACCGAATATAACAATTTTAAATATCTATGGATAAGCCAAGTTCTTTCATTGACTTTTTCGTTCAAATGAAAGTTTCAGTATGTAGGCGGATAGTTTTTAATTTTCAGAAACAGATTATTAAAAATTAATAATAAAATTTAAAAAAATAGTAATATTAAAATTTAAAAGAAATTAAAAAAAAATATTTGATTATTATTATAATAAATTATCGTCATAATCAGGTAAATGGAAATAGTTAAAAGTCAAATATAATAAACAGGAAATAATGACCTGAGGCCCTAGCACCAGCGAGCAGTGTAAACGTAATGTAAATACGTCTATTTTAAAATTAAAAATACTTGTTTCACAATTTTCATAATCTTAAGAATGTATGAAATATCTATGGATGTTACTAATTGTGCTTGTTGCAAACAATTTAACTAAATCGCTATAGGATAATTGTATTTTTGATAAAAAAATCGACGTATTTACGTTACGTTTACACCGCACGCTCGTGGTAGCATCTGTACCTAGAAACGCAATCAATTTCTCGTTGTACCCCATTGATAAGGATTGCAAAACCTAGGTAATTTTAATTGCCTAATGAAAGTCTAATTCATTGTACAAATGTGCAAAGATAATAAATTAAATTTAAAATTTAAAAAACCCCCGTCGCAACAAAGAAAACCGAACAAACATTTGAAAAATCAATAAAATGGTTGAGCAGATTTTGGTAAAACATGTCTAATAGTAATATACACATCATGCACTTTCATTTGATACCCCACTTTTGTATATTTGAAAATAATCGATTTTTCATACCCACTTTCATCCCCCATAACTAGTAAATGGCTGCACCGATTATGATAAAACGTATCTAAGAACCATCGCCAAGAAACTAGCTTTCAAATAAAAAAAACTGCTGCCAAATCGGTTCACTCGTTAAAGAGCTACGGTGCCAGAGACAGACACACACACACATTGCGGTCAAACTTATAACACCCCTCTTTTTGCGTCGGGGGTTAAAAAGTGGAACTTTTTTTAGTTTTGATACCATTCCTATTAGCACAGTACGCACGGCGACCAATCGGGCTACACAAAACCAGATTAGGCGGATCTCTCATTGTACAGGAAACTATACAAAGCGAGGCCATGTTATATTGGAAATGTATGGCTTGATGTGTCGCCGTGTGTACAGTCACGAGCACCAATATGTATACACTTTCCTAAATTTAAAAGCAAACGTGAGAAATAACGATTGTAACTTGGAGAAATGATCTTTTTCATAAAAATATGAGTTCCAGAATACTATGTTCGTAACAACATGAAATTTTAATCAGAACATTAGAAGAAAAACACTTTTAAAAGTTGTTAAGTGTTTACGTATTGGTGCTTGGGTTGTACTACTATTGTGTACACTAGAGTTTACGGAAAAAAATTGATACTTTGAAATTACAAACAGACACTTAATTTTTTTTGTATTGTATTGTATAGGCTAAAGAATTTCGTGAATAACCCTTTAACATAAGATATTTGAAAACAAAGAAAGCTGTCAACAAGCCAGCGGGAAGCTACCGAGCTGCTCACAGCACAAATTAGCATAATGAACGAATCAGTGTCTGCCTCTGTTGACTTTATTTAACTGAACTCATTTAAAACGACAAGAAATATAATAAATCAGCAGTTTGGTTCACAATACGATATGAGCTTTTTGTAGTAATGGCATCTTTTCAGTACAAAGTTTTCACTAAATGTTTTATTTATTCGCACTGATTTTACGACTTAAAAAATAAATAAAACAAATAAATAAAATTAACTGTCTGTTTGTAATTTCAAAATAATTTTCACTGAATACGTATGAAAGTGTATACGGTACTTATAATCTATACATCTAATCAAATAAATAAAATTGAAGTGTCTGTTTGTAATTTCAAAATAACAGCTTTTTACTGCATGCGTATACAAGTATATACGGTACTTATAATCTATACATCTGTGCAAATAAATATAATTGAAATGTCTGTTTATAATTTCAAAATAACAGTTTTTTATTGAATGAATATGAAAGTATATATGGTATTTATAGCAAAAAAAAAACTTTTTTTTTTTTAATCTGTCTATCTGCGTTTGAACAAACAAACGCTGTTGTTTGTTCATCTCCGAAACGGCTAGACCGATTTTGACGAGCCTTTTACTAGCAGATAGCTGATGTCATAAGGAGTAACTAGGTAGGTAGGTTGGGCTACTTTTATTCAAGTTTGGGTTCAGTGCAAAAAAAAATTAAAACCCTTCAATTTGTTAACAAAATCCGATTCAACCCACTAACGGTGATAACTGATATTTTTATGGTAATTTCACGCATTTTATTAAAATTGCATTTATAAAAATAAACCTTCTGGAATATAAAACTCCTTTGTGAAAAAACACATTAAAATCCGTTGCACCAAGAAGAACAACGTGCTCATGACAGTTACTCTGTTTCATACTATTTAATAATAATTAATAGATTTGAAAGACTTTTGCTGTCACTTAGGGATTATGTCAGAGGAATAAGCGACAATATTGACTGTTCTATTGATAATGTCATACCACATTCAACTCTTAGGTGCTAATGTGTCGGTTGAAGAGTGTTTGTCAGTTTGTCGTGTGGTAGTAGCTTTATAAAATGTGTGTTTTACGTGTTTGACCTTCAACTGACCTAACATAGACCAGAGTTTCAATAGAATAGAGGTCCAACTTATACTGGTTTTTTAAGACTTACGTGCATCCTACTGTGGCTGTAGATGAATCCTGGGATGACGGAATTACACAATGACGAAATGTTTTAGAGGTAACGGGAATCAAGTTTTATCTCTTTAATTTATAAGGTACTTAAGCTAAATTATCATTAACACAGAAAACGGGATTTTTACAATATTTACTATTTCTTTTGAGTTCCCGATATTTCGGCGCTGTTGAAAGCGCCATGATCACGGATAAACGGATGTTCATTAGTAAACGTGGTAAATATCCCGTTTTCAGTGTAAATGATATTGTGTTAGTGTCAGTGTTAATTTAACCTTAAGAATTAAATATTCAAAACTCTTCATCAATGCAATTACAAATGACACGCAAGTTTGTTCGATAAGCCTGACTTTTAAAATCTTCTTCTTTATCGTGTGATTAGTGCCTAACCTGGTGTCAAAGGTGTTTTATGCCACCCATGGGCTTACATGGACTTGGCTTTACATGCCGTCATGAAATATCTCTCAGGCATGCTGGTTTCCTCACGATGTTTTCCTTCACCGAAGCAAGTGATAATTGTACAATACTCACATAAATCCTAAAAATCAGAGGTGTGTGCCTTGGGTTCGAACTCGAGACCTATGACTTGGCAGTCCGACAGACACACCACTAGGCTTTAATTTTTAAAATTATTTACTTAAAAAACTGTCCTCTTCCCATAATTTTACATCCAAACAAACAACCCGTCCGTTTGTTTGTGTCAATCCTGTTATTAGTATTACCCTTTAGTTATAATAAATCATCGTTGTCCAGATGTAGAGAATTAGCGGGACGCTCTGCGATCGTGTCGAGATATTCCCTAAAAATAATAAAAAAATACCTCACACGAGCCCAATCCACCATTATTATATGACACACGATGAGGGCAGATTCTATTAATTTATAACCAATGTGGGTGGATATACTGGCATTATTTTTTTAAAGGTCGCGAACGTGGACACGGATAACTGTAATTTCGTGTTGTTTTTATTAAGATATTGGCCAAGTAAATTGTGGCACGCAACCCTTATGGAGACGTTAATGTGGACAGAAAAGATTAGGTGGAAATATTTGGTATTGTTATCATTAGTAATCATTGCGAGTAACCTGCACATCTTATAATAGCAGTTTTATAATCAGAGTTATTCTTTATTCTTTATTGCACACAAAAAAATATAGATACAAATTGCAACAATATAGCTAATGTAGAATGGAGAGCTCAACCCAGAATTGGGTTTTCTTACAGCAAACCAAATCTTGACTGTGAGATTTGCAGAAAAGGATATACTTAAGTGCATTAACTTGAGTATGCATTAAATTGAGTTATGTTAAGGCATGCGAAATACACATGCATGTCAGAATAGTGTTCAGTGTAATTGAAACGAATATTGTAATTAATCAATATAATTCATACATTCATTCATTCATATCTATACATATACATTACATTTTTAATCGGAAACAGGGTCCAAGCTACCGAACTAGGGAGCAAGAGGAACCTCCTAACAATACGAGCCGTGTCCAGGAGTACCACTTTCTGAATCAAGCCCTTGTTCCAGTTGCCTAACGAGAGCCTCCTCAGGTATTAATCGAGGCTCTTGGCAATTAAGTCATGGGCTGATACGACTATCGGCACAATGATCACTGAGTCCACATCCCACATGTCGACAACCTCGCGAGCCAATTAATAATTATTATTATTAATTAATATTATTTATTTAAAACGTAATAATTATAATATTATTCCTACTGAATATGCATATAAAATTTCATAAAAATCGGTCAAGCCGTTTCGGAGGAGTATGGTAAGGTAACTAACATTGTGACACGAAAATTTTATATATAAAGATTAAACTATTATTATGAAATTCCTTACATTATATTGTAGCATGATACTACAATATACGACTTCTGTTGTCTTGCCTCTGTCTTGATTTTTTCTAAACATTTCCTCCTTGTTTCTACGAACACAAAAGCTAGGTGGTATAATTTATATGTCTACGTAAATTATATTTGATTTTGACTGCATTGTTAGACCTTTTGACAAATTCACTTGTAACACCGCGCGTGAGAGCGACTGTGTTACCCTACTGTTTATATTAAAAAAAAACGTTATTGTTTTGATAAAAAATGACATGCATCCAAACATCTGATAATAGGCGTGGGCGGGGTCGCAACAAAAGAGAATTGGTTAGCACCATACAAACACAATACGGGATGAAGTTTTGATTCGGGTGTAAAATTAAGTTTTCTAACATGGGCCCCCCTTTGTTCGTTTTTTCTTGTCGCACCGTCCACACAATAAGATTGTTTGTTCTATTAACGACTTAACTGCGATAAAATTACTGTTTTCTTGGGAATATCTTTCACTAATTTACGAGGCCTTTCTTGCGTAATTTGGCAAAATAACGCCTATCACGATAAGAAAATATACCAACACTAGTGACTATAATTTTTTACATCTGAAAACGTATCTATTGAAGGCTTTTTTGTCTCGTCAATTTATCAACGAATCTGAGTTTAACACATTAATCAAGTTGCATACATATCTGTATAACTTCCTGCGTTCGGTTCACTAAAGGCTACTTTTAGGCGGTTTATCTTGCTAATGATGTTTTACGACATTGCTGCACTCGGCGTTATCACGCGCCGTCGCCTACGGTAGCTAATGCACCAACTATCGGTGAAATCTAACAAAATCTCCTCTATGAGCGAGATAATAAGGTTCTATTTCATGATAACGGTATTCGTATCGTGAAGTGGTAGCGTTCTCCCGGCGGCTGTCTCTTTGTCGCCTCTCATATCTACAGGCAACTTAATTAATTGACGGATCGCGGTAGCAACCAAACTGATTAGCGCCCCTTTTTGTGCAACATCCTAACTCTTTTGTCGGAAAGTTTATCTAGGTGATAATAGAATTGAGTTCACATGTTCCGCAACTTTAGATTCCTTTGTTGAAACGGTAAATCTAAGAGCACTTAATAGGTAGCGGTTAGGAGATTAAACTGGTTTAGTCTTCAAAGACACAGGAGGCGGTAAATCTTTCCATAATCTTCGGTATATACCACAGACACTACAAAGAAAAGCAATCAGTAAGCGTTGCTCTAACATAAGATATAATCACGGGTGCGATAGTTACGTTTAAACGCCTTTAAATATTAATTTACCTCCCTCCGGAGGACACCGAGGCAGTAATGCACTTACTTAATAATAGGCGGCCATAGCTTCTTCAACAGGTCCCGACAGATCTACTTAACGCACGAAATAATAACCCAATTGAATATTTCGGGGCTGGAGAACAAAAGCCGGCAACACGGCTGTCGGCCACATTACCGCCCTACCACAATAAATCCCGGAGGTCCGTCGCCAAAGGGCTAATTACTCTGAATATCGGTTGATATACTGTCTACTTAGGAACCGTGATGTATGACCGCATTCAAAGGATCGGACGCCGCGCGCCCCCGGCACGGGCACGATGCTACGATTATAAATAAGCATGTTTAGGATAACGATTGTCGACACTGCGGTTAGCTCATAATAAACGGTAATAGAAAACATTAATAAACGTCGACCTATAGCTCAGCTATGGCAGTAAAACACTGGGCGGTACCCAACGGTTGCATTCAATCGTAACGTCTTTCATATCGACATCGAATGAGATGTCCAAGATATTCATTGTGTGGGCAACAATAGCGCACATGATCTAGATTAGTGACGTGCATTGTGTCGCCAAAGGGTTGCATTGTGTTCTGCACAAACGCAGCGCCCGCGCATAATGCGTCGATACCCGCAAACATCTCCACGGATTCGCACAGATTCCGTGAATTTGTAAAGAAAATAAATATAACTTTTGACAGTGCTCCATTCATCATATTTTATATTTTTGGGTGGAGAATGGCATTCATTATTATAAGTGAAATATATTTTTGTCACTGGATGCGTCCAAAAATATTGATGAAGCTGACCGAACACTATTTATAGGTTTTTTTTTAAATTATACTGTAAAAGACAGTTAGATATAATTTTATACGTAGCGTAAATCATGTTGATTGTAACCAGTAAAAAAATAATGATAATAATTATTATAATGTTAAACTAATTGGTGACTGTCGTGACCACTACTCATTATCACATTAAGTTACAGAAAATTAAGACATTATAATATCAACAAACGGAATGCTGCTGTCTTTATTACTCGTGTCTTTCATCGTGTTTAATCGTCTAATATTTTACTTTCTCCGTTTTTTTTTGTTCACAGAAACAAATTTCACACTCACCGGCTCAATTTTTCCCATAACACCCACGAACAAGTAATTTTTAACCGAACAATTCTCAAAATAAACCTTGGTTGAACGTAATTTTTAACCAAACTCAGCCACAATGGCTGTGATAAGATCAGATCTCTTGCTTCGACAGACAAATTGTTCGCTTACAGACTGTTACATCGATAATATGTTTTCAAAACATGTCATTCATCGAGAATTATTTTAAACAATGTTTTTGTACCGTGAAATTGATTCTGTGGCTACCTAGAATTTGGTGTAAATAATCGCTGGCCAGGTACGGCTTTATATTTATAAGCAAATGTGAAACTCGTGGTTTTTGTCGTAATTCAGAAACCTATTTTAGGTATATTTGTCTAAAAGAAAATGTTCAACACATGTTTACGATGTAGGTTTCAGCCTACGGAGGTCAAATTCACATATCAATGTAAAAGATTTCAATATTTTTCCTTTAAATTTTTACTTTAAAGCCATGTATGTTGGAAACAAAAGAGATGGGAAGTTCTGTTCAACAATATTTTTTTTTTAATTCTAATTTATTTTGCTTCTCCCTAATCAAGATTACCTAGGCTAAAAGCTAAAGTTTAATCAAGATTACGTATGCTAAAAGCTAAAGTTTAAATTATCGCTGCAACATTTTTACCCACAGTAATGATGCTTTAATCTAACCCTTCCATCTTAGGCACAGGTATATGAGGGTGCGCCTAACTATTAATAAAATTCTAACTCACACCCAAGCTCTTCTTTCCATGTATGTGTCAAACAATGCGTTGCAAATAAATGAGGTCGTTACTTGTATAGTTTTAGTGCCGGCTAGCAATAAGTGGCGTGGCCGGTGCGGCAGATGTTAAGGTTTGCGGGTTGCGAGTTGCGGGTTGCGGGTAGTAGCAAGGTGTCACGGCTCAGGTGCTGTGAGTGGCACAAGCCACAGCTTTGTCATCGTCGCGTACTGACGAGCGCAAAATGAGTAAGATTTATGTAAGTTTTCGTCAGATTTTGTTTCAGAAGAGATCAAAAATATTGTTACGCTTTGGGTGTACTATAAGTGCTCCGCAGCCTAATCCTAATTATAATTTCTAAAAGTGTTAAGAACTTATGATGTAACAAAATACTGTTTGTAATTTAGAGCGACTACTAACTAACAAATTAAATGTAAGACGAACCATCATGAATTATGATGGAAAAGTCTGGCTTTGGCTGAAACGAAATTACATTTAATATCCTGTAGCCGACAGCAACAGTCTTGCTAATGCGTCTACTGCAGTTTGTTCCTACAGTCGTGTTATCAAGATCGGCTAGAACAAACTGCCGGGAACTTTGAATAATTAAATATGTAATATGAACTGTTTCGTTTTTTTATTTTAAAATTACTCGAGGTTATTAAACATGAAGGAATTACTCTACATCACATGACTTTCAAAAGCTTGTGTACTCGAGTGTACCTTCCTCGTAGTAATTTTTTCAACATCCGCCTTGATATAAATGCGGAATGCGCGAAAGTAGCACAGGATAATTAAAATCCCAGTTTATCATGGGCTTTGAAATATATAAACACTTTTCTCTTGATTGTCCTGTCGTTCAAGTTTCTATATCATCTGTCTCATATGCACCTTTAAATAAGAAAAACTATTTCCTAATTGTATTATGTAATTTTCAGAACTGTATTTTGAAGATCTGTCCTGTCTATCTAGCTTATGATAGAAGAAATAAGTTGTAAATTAATAGTACGAAATAAATAAAATACTGAATAACAATAAGAGACTGAAATAAGAAAGGTTAATGTGGAATCAACTTTGAAGAATCAGTTGCATTGCATTAGACAAATGAAAGAAAAAATCAGGATGTTTCCCTCTTTTACTGTCTATGGCGCAGTCTATGCTAGCTAATATTTATTTATTTATTCAAACTTTATGTACAATAGTGGTACATAGGCGGACTTAATGCCACAAGGCATTCTCTACCAGTCAACCTTTGGGTTAAATAAGAAAACATTGTGATAGGGTACGAAATAAATACATAAAAAATAACTTCTTGCTTTCGAAAACTTATATAGGCACTTATAATGATACTAATACATACAGGGTGTAAACAGACCCTTCACATATCCGTCAACCAAGCATTCAGTACATAAAACTAAGTAACTTTACGCAAAAATTATTGCTGGGAATCGACTTTTTTTTTGGGGTGAAAAATCACTTTTTAAGGTAGGACTCGATGGAAAGCACTCAAAGCATTGTGCTGATGAATGGATTGAATAGTACGGGGGTCGTGGAGGTGTGTAAAGTAAAAATCTTACATTTAAAACATGTATTTTAAAAAAAACTTGTGAAAAAGTTGGAACTTTGACCCCCAATATCTCCGTAACTAGAAGGTTCCCAGGTATGGTCTAGAACAAAAAAAATATCGCAAAGACCTGGAGAACAAGTGTCTTTCTTCTGTGTTAAGGGTCTATTTACACCATTTATATACAAAACAAAAAAGGGATAAAAAGCAATTACGCAGAAACTATCTGTAATACAGTGTACACCGTCTTAATTGGGGCACAAGAGGCATAAGCAGATGCAGATACTCGTGCTTATTGCACAATAAACAAGCTGCAGGACAGATGAGATCCTGAGGACGGATGCTCATGGTCAGACAGACAACCCGATGACAGTTTGCGCAAAAACTTTCTATTTACAATACCCTATAACCCTTTCTTTGTGCAACCCTACACTCAGATAGACGAAATTGTACAACTGCTCAGATTGGCACATGCTACCCCAGGTGCGAATTTGTGTCAATGAAATGGATGGAATTTTGTTGAAAGCTCTGTGGGTGTGTTGGCACACTTCTTTGAGAATTTTTGAGGGGCAGTGTGCTAATATAATGTCTAGTATCATGAATGAAAATGGCTGTGTGATTAGTAGTAGGTAAGTAGGTGCTAGATAAAGGCTGAACTATGAATGAGTCTTCATATCGTGAGTGTATGTTCGACCACAACGTTCCCTTATCTTCAGCTGGGATAGTGGTCCCTTATAAGCAAGGCTCCAAAGAAAAAAGACGAAAATTAATTATAACGAAGCTGTTAATTAAAGTTCACAATGATATGAACAAGTAATACTACAATTAAAACACGAAAAATTGTAGTTTCTGTACTAATGAGCGCTAAGAACAGAAGTAAAATGGAATCACTTCTTAAATACAGTGACAATATTTCGAAGATAACCTTAATTAAGAATGTATTACTTGATTCATAAAGTATGTAATTATAGTTAACATTTAAACTTATCAATTCCCGGTCTGTTAAGAGGTCAGTGCCTTTATCATCTTAGCCGTCAAACAACGATTTTGACTCAACTTACAATATTTTTGGATGCGGCTAAATATCACCATTACACTCAGCGACGAAAACCTGTCGTCCTAATTACAGGGAGATAATATGGAAATCATAAGCTTGCATGTATGGGGCAAAGTCCTCATGCTGCTGACGTACATATGTTATAGCTTTAATAAAAGAGTCACCCACATATCGACATTCTAATAAAACAAACACTTTCTGTTTTACAAGGCACAATAAACGCGGTGCTATTCTTCAAAATATTACGACATGGGTCATAACGCTGTCCCTATTAATTCGTCAAAATTTGAATGTCAATAATAATCTACGAGTAGTTAAGCAAACAGCCAGTTACTGTTACCGGCAGTAACCAGTATCTGAGATATTTTACTGGCCGACATTTACATTGGTGTTAACGAGCCATCCCCCTATAAAATGTTTTGTGTTCATACATAAATCTTCGCAGCTAGAAGACATCACAATACCAACGTATAAATATTGTGTATTAATGAAATATATTTATTGCGTCATAAAAAGTTATGTGTATTGGAAAATGCACGACTGTATCGGCTGTGTTGGTATTTAGACGTCATGTCTGGATTTCTTGTGTATTCTTATTATTTGGTTTATCTTCTGAAGATTTAAGTATTTTTTAAAGTATTTCTTCATACAAATATAACTAGGTGTTCATTAATAGATATAAATCGCCCTTTTGTTTATTTTGCGAGCGATTAAACGAAATAATACTTATTTATTTATTTATTTATTTACACTTCAAGCACAAAAGTACAAT
This sequence comes from Noctua comes, assembly GCA_963082995.1. Lineage (NCBI taxonomy): Eukaryota > Metazoa > Arthropoda > Insecta > Lepidoptera > Noctuidae > Noctua > Noctua comes. The sequence continues at coordinate 7,113,418 of OY720271.1, forward strand.
GGCGGACTTAATGCCATAGGCATTTTCTACCAGTCAACCTTTGGGTGATGCAGAGACAAACAGTGGTAGGTGTATCTGAAAATAGTTATAATTTATACTAAGATTAGCTATAAGTATATATAAAATACTATAAATATATATCAAATACTATAAATATATATCAAAATTTAGATAAATGAAAATAGACATTTACACGAATAAACTAAAATAATATAATAACAAACAATGGGGAAAACATCACCGTCGTGACGAAACTGCCAGCTTCTTCTGAATGTACTCGCGAACTTTAAACTTAAAAGAAAAGCGATTGGTTAACATCCTGATTTCCTGGGGAAGCGCATTCCACAGAGATATAGATTGGACAAAGAATGATCGGTGAATGAAGTCAGTGCGGTGAGAGGGACATTGAAGCATACGGTTTTGCGATGATCGCAGGCTCCTATTATGGTTGGCGCAAATATACTGAAAGTGGGGAGCAAGGTAACTAGGGGAAGTGGGAGAAACAAGAAAAGAAAACAAGGTGGTTAGCGCCCTACTTATTCATTACGCAGATAAAACTTTTATTAGATAAAACACTATTCATTACTATCGACTGTTTTAATTTACATAATGAAGCATCCATTCATTACTGATTTGTGAGGCACCCATTATCACCCAATATAAGAGATAATAACTTAGTGAAGTTGTAATAAAAGTCAGGCACTTTTGCATCGCTAACTCTTCGCAATTAATTTAAATTGTTTAATGACCAAATGAATTATTTTAAATGCCAATTAATGCCCCCAGATTCTGATAATGAATAATGTGGTTTCTGACGTATTACACCTCCCATTGATTAAATTTTAACGCTCTTATAAGTGTAAAAACCGCGATAATGTACCCTATCTTCATTTACTTAAGTGGTTGATAAGGTGTGTCAAAAAAGAAAAGATTTTTTTTTTAATTAACACATTAAGGAGAATCTTAATCTGTATGGCGCCAATTCTAAAAAGACTTCACCCCTTGATAACAGTCTCGACGACTTTATCAAATACGTCCCTGGGACGTATCTATGGAACGGGATAATAATGTGCAAAAAATCTAAGGTTCTTTTACAATTAATGGTTTTTGGGTTTTACTTGTGTTTTAGATTTCAGACCACCCCTAAAGAAAGAATGTGAACATTTCTTTAAGATTATGTTTCACAAGTATATCAAACTTTACCTTTTTTACATAAAAAATTAAATATATTTTTATATTTTATATTTTTTATTTGTTCAGTGGTGTTTTTTTTTTAATTTTAATAATTCTTTACTCAACAATACAATATCCAGCAGTTGTCGCTTAACTCGAAAATTTCGTAGTAGCCGCAGACTCGAAATAAATGTTGAATAATAATTACTGACAAGAACAGACGTGGGAAACCGTCTCCTACGGGTACGGCAGCGATCGGCGTACGCGCACCACATAAATCACGCACCATAACAACACAAGATTTATACCGCTTAAACGGATAACAACAATTATACCTGAATCATTTCAGCCGCCATGATATCACCTAATGATTCACATAATTAAGCCAAAGGTGTTACATTACCACCTATTTATATACACACATTAAGATTGAGCAGCATATTAAGCAATAAAAATAAATATTTTAATCAATTAGTAGTATACTTACATATGTTCGGTAGCGTACCTATCAATAACTCCGTATCTTTATAATTACTTCAGGTAAATGGAAAATTAACATTAACGAAACGTCTTTTTTCATGTATACACATGTTGCACATTAACAATATTGCACACACCTGTTTAATTCTTAAATAATTAGGACCTTGGTAAAGTGGACTTACATCAAATCTTTACTCATTTATCACAAAACAATATTTCTAATTACGTACAGTCAGCAACAAAAGTCCATGAACAGATACTAATTTACAAAACACCTGAACACTAAAACGGACCATAAATCACTTACCAGAATAGAGTACAAAATAAGGTTATCATTTCAATGTTGCAAAAACCCTAAGCATTAATATGGTATAAGTAGATTAATGCTAAAACACAATAATTAACCCTTTCCTCAATCGGTATTCTTTACCATTTTTTTACGCACACCAATATTTCACACGGGGTAATAAACTTTTGAAATATTGGGGGCAATTATAGAAAGGTAAAATGAAAAAATAAATAAAGACAAAAATCGCTAGCCTCGGGCCGTATTGCGGAGGGCCACTGTTCAGACTACATTTGTACGATATTTTTTGCTACATTTTTATGAGGGAAAGACGTTATCCGTTTGATCTGGTCCACTTGATTTATAACATCTGACCGGACTAAACACCGCTTGTTAGAATTCAGGTTAGATTTGCATCCAATTAGTAGCATTAGAATTTAGTTATGCGTGATATACCGTATCAAAGTGCCGATATTTATGGCAGCTTTGATCTTTAGCTTTTGAGATGGATCGGACGTTTTGTAAAAGTACAGGCTAATCCTGTAATCAGGGGTAAGGAGAGATATTTTAAATTTTATTTCGAACACATAAATATTAATACTAATACCCTATGAGCCTTGACAATAAAATATTTTTATTTTATTTATTTATTTATAAATACGCTCGATGCAACGAAAGTTTCTTACCGGTTATGATTGTTATTTGTTTATGTTATTAACTTATTACACTTGAGTAGCGCGACTGCTGAGCATGAGGTCCTGGGTTCGATTCCCAGGTCGGGCAAAGTGTTATTGGGATTTTCCATCAAGAATTTCTCAGTAGCAGCCAGGAAGTCTAAATTTGCGCCCGGTTGTTGGCAATGGGCTCGTCCCTTATTTCATGGGACGTAAACATAATTATGTAATTGGCGAAATGTGGGTGTAATATTAGGTACACCTCTGCCTAATCCTTTGGGGATTACAGGCGTGATGTTATGTTATGTTATCTTCTAAAATATAACAAAAAGGACGTCTTGAAAATAACAAAATGGTTTTACCTAGACTTACTAATAGGTAATTCATAGCTTTTTTAAGTTGCTCATTTGTTACTCATTTGAAAGGCCCTAGGTAATTGTCATAAACGATTCCATTTACTCGTTCACATGCAATTAAGAACACATTCAAGTAACAGTACGAACCAACCCATTTGCATTAATCTGAATAAAAATAGTCAAAAACAAAAGTATTGCGAGTGGACGGATACAGGCGAAGCGAGGACTTTCCCACGATACAGCACAATCAGTAACTAGATAGCGATATATCTAAATAACTTTACAACCGATTTCGATAAACAATTAAACTTTATAATCCCCTATTTGTTTGTTCATTATGTATTGTAAACTTACAGACAAACAGTAAAAAATCATGTATCGATTTAACATAAAGCTGTAAAGTCAAAACAAAAGGCACAAGACAATAGTTTGCGGCCATATAAACGCACGGAGTACATAAAGTACATATACCTCTATATATGTAGGTATGTGCTTACTTAAAACACTAAAGAATAAAGAATTCACAGTCATCCGCGGATTAACGAATGCTCCCGCTGCCGACATCAGCGTACACACGAACAAATTGGCTGACCAACAATTTTTGTAGGTGCGTAGCCTTGTAGGCTGTTCGTAGCGCGCTACGATTTTTTGTAGCACTTTTTGTTGAGCCTACAAATGAAATGATTTTAGTTAAAACAAATCAAGAACTTTTGCATTTATTCATTTAAGTTAATTCGGCTTACATATTATTATTACATGTGCTATATAAAATATGGAATGCATTGATTCAAGAAGTGTTATTAATCCATAGCTGGTAACACACCTTGTACGAATAACTACTTCATGTTGCCGACTAACATCTATCAAATGTTGCGGTGTTCCCAATTTCGAATAAGGCCACCCCTAAACCTCCCCAGGGTATCGTAAAAGGTGACAAAGACATCATGGGAGTGTGCACTATCACTAACTATTGTACTAACATTATCGTCGTATTCTTTTTATGACAATAATCAAAAATATGAAAATGTTGATTGTGTTTTGCTTTGATAATCGATGTTTCCCGTCATAGAGCGGAATCCTATGCCCCAGTACTGGGGATTTTATGCTATTCAGATCTGTACTTACAAACAGAGGCCCATAGTTTTATTAAACAGTATGTCACATAGCCCACCGCCAGCGGGTCCAGTCAACCGCCCAGGAAGCGCAACTCAACGCGCGAATAAGAAATAAATTCGCTGGCAAGCGTAACAAAGGTGAAGTAAAAAGGAAGCGTCCAACCCCTAGGCCATGCGTACGCGCAGGGATTTATACACGTGCCTTATGGCTTCATGGGAAACGAGAAAAAATGGCAATTTCGAACGTAACGAATGTAGAAATCTATTCAACTTAATACGCGTGTTTGTGTTGTGTGCGTGTTCGAATTGTTTTACATATGTATGAGAAAAGGGGTTGTTACTTATCAGCGATTGCTTATCGTTTAAATGTTACAATTAGTAAAATCATAAAGATTTTGCTATGGCACAATAGAAGGACTCAACCCATTTCTGGGTTAAGTTCACCGTTTGTAGTACATAAGCTTTATTATTGCAATTTGTGTGTATGTTTAATGTTGTGTGTAATAAAGAATAAGAAATATTCGGATACTGCAAACAAGTATTTTGCAGCGGGCTATAATAATCACCGCCTTTGGCAGGAAGTCTGGTGTATAATATTTTTTATGCAACGTTTTTCTCTAGTATACAGGAAGTGACGAACTTCGTTTATTTGGTGTCGATATTACACATCACATCGATCTGATCATATCAACGCACAGCCCAAACCGCTGGTCCTAGAGACATGAAATTTGGACGGAGTATTCTTTATGAAGAGTAGGTATCCACTGAGAAAGGGTTTTTCGAAATTCTACCCCTAAGAGGGTGAAATGGGGTGTTGAATTTTATGTGAAACTTTTTATTCCCTGAGTCGATTGACTTGAAAAATTGTGTGCCAAGCGTGGCCAGAAATTGCACGAAACAGAGAAGTTTGGAGGGAGAAAAGGGAGGCCTTTGCCCAGCAGTGGGATACAATATAGGCTATGAAAATAAATACAACACGAAAAATTTTACATGTAGATTCCAACTTTCAATAATAAACCATTTTTGAACAAAACATGCCATTCAAGTTAATACAAGTTACTTGTAAACACACACCCAATTAATTCCAAAAAATATAAATCACAAAAGAATAGAGGTGTCCTATGTTCAGCGACATTGTTGGAGGTGGAAGATATTTGTCTTACAGCACAGATAAGCATCAGTTCGCCATGTTGTCCCCACCTCCTGACCTCGACATGTGTACGAATAACCACGCCATAACTTTAGAAACAACCTGAAACTAGATAATAATTAAAATTCCTTTTAGAAGGGAATGTGTGTTTGTTGTGTTAAAATGTAGCAAAACATGTTGTAAATTAAAACTGGTAACTTTAGTCTTAAGTGCGGTTACTTGTGGTTTAGTATGACTTATAATCAAGATATAACTATGATAGACAAAATAGTATAATTGAGTGAACTTGGCAAGAGAACCAAGGTTACCAACGTAGTCCGAAAAATTGCCAAACATAAGTGGGCAGGGCACATTGCTCGCAGAACGGATGGCCGATGGGGCCGAACACATCTGGAGTGGCGACTGCGAACCTGAAGACGCGAGACGTCCCACTAGGTGGACCGATGACCTGGTGAACGTTGCGAGGATCCGCTGGATGCGAGACGCACGGGACCGGTCAATGTGGCGACACTTAGGGGAGGCCTATGTCCGTCAGTGGATGTCCTTCGGCTGAAATGATTGATGAATGATGATGAGTGAACTTTTTTCTTCGTTAGATTAAATAGTACATAGAATTTTTCTCCTCTCTTAAGTTAAAAAAGTTGTGCTCAGAAAAAGAAAGGAGCTTTTATGTGGCTTAAACATATTTTGACACTACATAAAAAACGAATCAAAGATGCTCTTCAAATGTTTGTACCAACAATTGTAGATGTGTGATAAGGTGCAATCTACATGATCTCGAACGTGCGCACCATGTCTTTGTGTCTGTTCAACCCTTTATATCGAGGTGTTAAATTGTTTATATGATAATCGCCTTTACATTGTGTTACTTACAAAAGTACAACTGTGTTGTATTTCTTTTAGTTTTTTACCTCGACTCTACTTAAGACACCTGAATTATTTGTTATAATTTCTGAACTAGATCAAGTAAACTTTGTAAGGTCGGTAAATTACGGTTTTTAATGAGAATGATAATAATTAAAGCCGTTGGTCCCGGCTGTCATTTGTAGATCTTTGACAGTCGTTACAGGTAGTCAGTGGCCCAAAAAGTCTGCTAACCAATCTTGGCAAGGGGTATCGTATTACCTAGTACTAACTGGGTTGTGGAGGTCAGATAGGCAGTCGCTCCAAGTAAAATACTGGTACTCAGCTGCATCCGGTTAGACTGGAAGCCGACCCTAACATAGTTGGGAAAAGGCTAGTCAGATTATAATTAAAGCCGTACATTCCAACTACCAATTCATATTAGCAACCTAAGCAAACTTGTAGCATAGTCGCAATAGGGATACCCGTTATCACAGCCACGAAGCGACACCTAAACAAATGCCTAAATATTATTCTGCTGTCCAGATTTCACGACGCTAACTAAACCAATACTTGAAAATAAAACGGTGTGCTTTTATAAAGGCATTCATACAGTTTTCGAATTTTCTTCCATTTTTAAGACATCTTTGAGAGCTGAATAGTGAATACTATTAAAAGATAACATCTATAAACATAGGGTGCTTTTCAACGTTAAAATTATTCACAAAACCTTTGCAGACAACTGAATCGATACCTAATTTACCCGCCGGAATAAAAAATCGAACTCGTATCATTCGGCACTCGATCATTCCCAGTATACTGTTATAAGAGCTGGTGGTTTGCGTACGAGTCGTACGACAAAATTATTCGTGCCAATTAAGCGGTGTCTGCGGGATGACACTCAACTTGTCCTTTGGGCACACGCCGCCCATTCACTCGCGATATGGAATAACGGTGGTATGGAGAAGCATTAATAGCAACGGCGAGATTGCGAGAACATTTTTTAGATAAAAATAAATGTAGGCAAAGACGTATAAAAAACATATCATTCAATGAAATATTTATTTCGAACAAGAGTCCATGGGTTAGTAGAGAGTACTTAAGAACTATGTTAGTACTGCTTTTAGAAAAAAAACAGTCGACAGTCATAATATAATAGTTCAAATTAAATTAGCTGGTGAAACTGCAGACGTAATGTGTATCGATATCTACACGTGAATAAAATAAAGATATTTATTGTTATTTATTATCCAAAAAAGCAATCAGCTGATTGAAAAGTATGGTAAAACTGAAAAAAAAAAGTATGAATTTCTAAAATTTGTTCAGTTTCGTGGTCTGAGACACCACTTGAAAGGTCTTGCCGGTTTATTATGTTACGCTGTCTGTGCAGTTTAGCCAGCTAATTTAATTTAACCCCGTAGGTATGATTGTTTTCTCTTGGAGTATATTCAAGTTAATAAAATAAATAAAAATATTTATTTGATACTTAAAAATACATGTTACAAGCCAGTCACAATAAGAAAACACGAGTGTATTGCCACAAATCTGATCCTAACCCCCAAACCAGGCCTAGTTGAACGGGAGATGATGTCATAAGTATTGTTATTCTAATTCATTTAATAATAAATCAACGGCTATGTTTAAAACTCATCATAATTGTTATTTATGATTGTAATAACTGTGTTAACATTAATTAAGACTAATACAATATTTTATTTTAACTTTATGAAGTGTCAAACATTAAATTATAATACAAAATATTATTATCTACATTGCGTAGTTTCTACCAGTAGATCTTTGTGAGTGTAATGGACTTCAACCCACGCATAAAAAAAATTGTTCTTAAATCATTCGACTCTAACATATTTATAAGTTATCGCTCCGTTAGTCCAAGCCGCAGGTTACAAAGTAATAAGCAGTTAAACACACATGAGAATGCTTCCAATATTTTTACATATTATTAAAGAAATTGTTGCACACACGTTAATGATTGGCCAAGCACACTTTAATCATCGAGCGTCTTCCCTGAACGATCAACCGTAATTTACGATCACGGAGAAAGCAATAACACAATAAAAATGAATACGGAAGCCATTTATGAAATATTTTAATCTGTACACATAATGCTGAATAATAGTCGAACACAAAGTAGCAATAGGAAGAAATAATATTTTTCATTTCCTGTTTGGTTTACCGGTGAAATTTGGAGAGCAAAGTTTTTGCATTGTGTACAAGCATCCGTGGGAGCAACTACCTGGCACCCGCGGCGCTGTAATTTCTTATAAATCGACATCGAGTGAGATATCCAGGGCCGTGCTTCTCCCCGCTGAGAGCGAGCTGCGCGAGCGCACTGGGGACAGGGGAGAGGGGGAAGCGCACCTACAATGACACACAATAGCGCACATGATCTAGATTAGTGACGCGCATTGTGTCGCCAAAGGGTTGGGGAGCTTTGTGCGGACAAACGGTGCGCCCGCGCATAATACCACGGTACCCGCAAACATCTCCACTGTGATTTCGCACGATTCTATGAATTTGTAAAGAAAATAAATATAACTTTTGACAGGCGTCCATGCATCGATGCTATCGTTGTTTGTCGATTGTGAATTGAAAACAGAGATACAAATGAAACATAATCCTTAGGCATTCATACAAAACGTCATATCATCTTCATATAATCGATCATAGTTTTTTTTTATATTTAATTAAAAAGAACAAGATTTCTTGTAATTAATTTCATTATAATAGCAAATAACCAGCAATCATACTTTTAGCTAAATTAGAGCTTGGACCTGTCAAGGGCGGAAAGGGTTAAAGAATCTAAGATTTGAAAAATTCTAATAGTTTTTAATAACCCGCTTTTGACGAACATTAGACAACCGATAATTAAACCACTTTGAATGTTATGCAGAGGTTATAATGAACGTTTCCGTAGAAGTTTTAAGGGTTGTTCAGTAAAGTTTAACCCCTCCATTCGCGCTGGTTGCTGGAGGCTATTACTTAAGAAAACGGTTATTAATTTTTATCATGTCGTGATGTTGTGAGTGCTGGTGGTGGAATCATGATATGCAATCATAAAACTTTATGGATTAAGCACATAAATATACTCTGTTTGCCCGCGGCTTTTCTCGCGTGTCTCAGAAATTGGGTTTTAATGTTTATTGATCAGTAATCTGCCATTGCAATTTATTTATTTGTTCCGAAGAAAACTCACAAGTAGGCTCTTGAATATTTCAAAATTTATTTATAGTTTTAAATATTATTATTAAAAAGTGTACAACTGGGAGTCTTTTTTATTTTGATGCTAGAAGTAGAGGGTTAAAAAAAGTATAATCGCCGATAAAATCATAAATAAGACATTTGCATCTAAATTCTAACAACAAACAAAATTCCACGACACATTATTAAAAAATTTAACCTGTCCGCTTACGTCCATTAAGAGAGAAGTCAAAATATTTTATGGACGAATATGTTAACACTTTTGTCAAACGAGATCACCCACAGAAGACACAAAGGGCACCGATGTAAATCCCGCCTTTTATACGCCGCAAGAATTTTTTGATGCAACATCATAAAATACAGATATATGAACAAAATACTAAATGCAATAAAATCCTCATCCTCATTCATACAGATTTAAAAAAAAACTCAGCTCTTCATTTCGGAAAAACTCGTTCCATGGTAATTTTTTATACGCAACCTGACCGCTGTCATTGTTAATTGTACCTCTTGAACTAAAAAATGGATGAATGGCTCCGAACGCTGTCTTTGAGCACCCAACGGGTGACATTGTTGGGAGCGATTTGTCTTACAAGTTCAGATTCGATCTTAATATTGGATATCGTTTTTTCGCACCTCATGTCAATTATGGCTCGTATCTTTTATCAGTTTTTTATTCTTTACAATCAATATTTTTTATTCCGATGTGCTCGTATGTTATAAAGTAACCTTTACTTTATAGTTTTATTGCGTTTAAGGATAGGTTACACAGATACACAATATCAACCTCTTTCATTCAAATGTACCCCTTTAAATCAACGCGTGGCCATTCATCACGCAGGCGACACTTCTCGCGTGGATCAGACACCAACAAGTGAAGTTCAAAACAACCAAAACACAACCCTAACACCTCGTAGTACAAATAGTATTCGGTTGTAGACCACTTGCTGTTAATTTACGGAACTAAACGCAGATGCAAGCATTATTGTGTACGCTGTATCTAATTAGATAATGTAATTAAATAAAATTCCATTCTCGCCTTTGGGTGGTAACCCTTTGGATATTCTTATCACCGTTTTAGGCCCGTCCAGAATTTATTGACCTTGAAGTAATTAATTACTTTATTTAAAAAAACTGTATCACTATCGACGCACTCGGAACACCAGAAAAAAAAAAAAAATATTACCTTAAATAATTGTACAAGAAACACTTATCTAAGCACTATGCAGTGTTACAGCTAGGGAAAGAGTATTTTCGATGGGCTCTGGCACCCAATGTAAGATTTAACTTGTGTTTAAAGAAAACTTGTACCCACGAAGAAATAGGATGCTCAAAGAAAAAGGTCGTTGAACGTAATTGTAAACTCGATATAAATTTGATATACAACGTCATAAAAAGACTAAAAGCAATTCAAATAAAGTAACTTTTTTCCCAAAACTAAATGCAGTGCAGTGACGGACAAAAAAGCTGGCGGAAGAGGATGGGACCTACCAATATTAGTTTTATATCTGGCAGAAAAAAGGCTCGACTTGAGAGGGCGATTGTCAATCAGAATAACAATAATAATGGGAACCCTTTGAGATTGACGAACCCTTTCGATTCTGCACCTGATGCGGAAGCTATTCGCACACGACGTGGGAACATTATTTTTCCGAAAGTTTGGACTTTTTGGTACTGCCTTTTTCAAACTGTGTGAAAAATGCTTTTGAATGCGTGTGATTTAAGGACAAGACAGGTTGCTATTTCTAATGTGGTTCACACAATGATTTATTATTCGCCTTTCAAGCTTTCTCTACTGACAAGTGCTTCAATAAGCTTTGTTCCGCATTTTTTATTGAAGTTAATTTAAAAGAAGTTTTCTTGACTTTGCTGAAGATTTTTACAATTTACACCATTACATCAGATATAAATAGTAGTGTAAGCACCTAGAATGCAAAGCTTTCGGTGAAGGCTACATGCCAGTACACTTATCAAGTTCGCACGTTGACGATACCTGTACTAACTGTCCGTCACGTCCTGAATCCTGCTAACAATGAACTTGCGCGAATAACAAGTAGACAGTCCAATACTGTTAAAAAATAAACCTTGTGCCCTTGAGATAAGAGTGCTGAGTGTCACTACCCGCATACTGTAGGAATACACGCGCCAGTGCATTAATGATAGTGCTATCTGTTACCTACACTTGACTCTTAAGTTAACAAGTACAAGAGATAAACGTTCAATAAGTATTCCTTTACATTGGAAACATACGTTATCTAGCTACTTAAAATTTTCAACTTCTTTATGTCTTTCAGTCTGTTAATTGTTATTCAGTCTTGGTACTTAACTATTTAGTTTCATATAATTTAGTTCCATACAGGTTACAATTTCTTGCCCAGTCAAACTCATCTTGAATTTTGGAGAATCTTAGAGAACCCTATTTGTTTAACCTTACCTGTATTCAACTTTGACTCTACAAACCCATCGTTACAGGCGTAATCGATAAATTATATTATTAATCAATTTTTCTCCTAAACTGAATAAATAGTTTGGAAATTATACAGAAATGCTGGGTCCACTTGAAACCACTGCACATTTTTGGACCGATGAACTTTGGTAGTAAAACACAATAGTACGGTACCTGCATAGTGCATACCCGTATCAAATTCACATTTGAATTCAACTGTGGGAATCGTCAACATATTTCAATCAAATCAAGGAACCAACAATAAACATTAAATTATAAGCATACTATTACGTCATTACTCGTCACCCTCACTAAGAGTTTGGTAATATGACGGAAGCGACAGGTTTTGGGGTCCTGGTAATTTGACTGATGTCATAACAGCGGATACAACCCACTTAAGCTTATTTCACCTAATTGAATCCTAGAGCATTAAGCTCCTAACCTATAATCCCTTTTATGAGATTCACGCCGACACTTTAAGCGTCACTTCTTTAGCTGCCCTCTTCAGATAATGTTTTTTGTTACCGTATAAATCTAGGCAAGGTGCATTCGTTTCTATTAAAGTTTTCTACGTAAGTCGGTTTAGCATTTGATTGGCTGTATAATTTTAATTGCGGGCGATTTCGTTAGATTTATTTTCTAATCTTTCGTGATGTGCATAATTTTCTTGTGAATTTCCTTTTGCTGGTTTGGTTTCAGTGGTTGTAAATAACTGTTTTTTTTTTTTAAATTACCTTCCATTGATTTATTTTACTTTTTGAGATATCCCTGGAGTAACCTACTTTGTCTTCTGACAATATCTGATATCTTTGTCCCTATTTAGGTATGTTACTTTACATCATAACAACCTAGTACTTTCCTTTTACTGCTTACTGCTTACACTAACATCGATAGAAATTGAATGAATATTGAATGCACAATAAAATCAATAATTTCTATTGTAAGTTATTACAGTAAGGTCACGCTGGGCACAGCGGTGTTCTATCTAAATCACTGCGTTGCCACTGTCCTGTCTCTTAAACTAACATCTTCATCCCGTGTCTATGGTAATGGTGCGATCCACTCACTACATTCTACTTGACTCGATGTTATTATGCAAAAATAATCGACTCCCCGACTAATGTAACAGTTCGAATACGTGATTATACTTTTAACCCTTTTTTGTCACTTGATATTTCTTTACACTTAAAGACGTTTAATTCGGTACATCTTATTACATGTTATAGTATTGAACAGCAATATTATGTTATTGCTTTTAAATTGATTCAGTTTTGTTCATTCGAGTCAATTGGCACTATAATATTCAACACCTGCCTTATTGGACACTTTTAAACAGTCAATTTGCTTCTGTTTTAACATTATATCGAGTCGAGTGACTGTATCGGTGGTATTGTCACATCACTAGCTGATGTTCACATAAACACATGCACAACGACATATTTACGAATGTTACCAGTGTTACCGCTTGTAAATGACTAGTTTATAAAATACGATATGCCTATATGAATCTACTGATATTTATTAGACACCCCGGTAGCCGATACTCACACATTCCGAGCTTCGGAATCTAATAAAATACATTTTCGGTATGTTTCCACCTTAAGTGCCATTTAAATGAAATAAAATGCGTCGGTATCTTTAAAAGGTATTCTTTATTTAAATTGTTGTATATTGAAGCCACTAAAGTACGTGGTAAACGATGTTGCGCAATTTGAAGTACGAAATTACAAGAAAAAAAATGCTTGTTACAATGTGCCCTTAGAGAAGCCCGGACAATTTCATACAAATCGAACCGCAGTGAAGTGTTTAAAAAGACGGAGGAAACGCAGAAAAAATGTAGCAACATGAGAGTTGGTTATTTGATGTATTTCATGCGGAAATCATTCTCAAATTGCACATCACAAAAGTGTATCTTCCGATTGCGAATGTTGAAAAAATCAAAAGGTTTTTTAGTTTTTTTTTTGTATGGAAGCATGCCATAGTGCGGAACAAAAATAATAATTATTATAACTTCATTTCATTCATCTGTTCCTCACAATATTGGAACTAGTACTATCGTATATCACAATTCATATTTTCTTGTAAGGTGATACTTTTTGTTTCGCGGTCAAGTGGCCACGCTTTCAACGCAATACAACTAATTATAACTTGTAATTATCTCCTTTTGAATCTGCTACTGGTCGACAGATGTTTTATTTTATTCTTGGGAAAGGTTTTTTTTTTTAGTGAAGGTGCTTTAAATAAATATTTGTTTTCTGAAAGAACTTTCGCCAATTCCATCGAATTTGATTTACATGATATGCAAAATAATGAATCAAGCAAATGAACAAGATAAATCAAATAATGTAATGTAATTATGCTGTAGTATTTAGTAACTTGGCGTGAATTTCCGTAGAATCTACTTTTTTTCTTTCTCTGTATTTTATAAGTGGAGACCTGTAATTGGCTTTCAAACTATTGTACTGTCCTTGATCTGTTTGTTCTAGCTGTAAGTCTCCCATGTTATTTAAATAAACAAATTAAATAAATAAATGTATTTATTTTAAATGGCTTGTTAAAAGTATCTAAAATATAGTAAACTACAGCACTTCCTCAGTAATTCCAATCATTACAAAATCCCTATTTCGATGGCACTACAGTGATATGCCTGACCCGGGCCGCGTCGATCACATCGCGGTTCCCAGCGCCCGCGCAGCCAGCCGAGGGAAGCCGAAGGAAGCCGATATCCGACGATTATTTATGTACGAGGACCTGTCCGCCGCTAGCCTTATTTCTTCTCTGTCTGAACGTAACTTATGTGCTAACTGTTGAAGACATTTGTAAAAGGGGCTTGAATTGAAGAGGAGAATGAAATTAGTCATCATAATAAGAGGTGATTAGCTTTATAACTTTTTAATAATACCATCGTATTGATTTACGTATAATTTCCACATTTTTCCGACTTATTAAGCTCTGTCTTGACCATCATAAATACTACTCCTATTGACAGCAATATAGTACAAATTACTCTTAATACCGTTAATCTCCACAATCCAGTGTATAAATAATCTAATAACGTGATAATTATCTATAATAAAACGATAAATAAAGTTTTAAGTTCGGTGTTTAAGATCAGAGTTACGTGTGTATGGTAAATGTATTCAAGTATATAATGTACCGATTTGTAATAAATCATGAAGCGGGCCGCGTCGGAATTTAGTCGGGCTATAAAACATTTGCATAAGTGATGGCCCTTACTTGTCCCGTATCATTGTACCAATTACGTCTTTACCTACCGTACCGCCGCACAATATACTTTTTAGACAGTATAAAAATTACGAAATTATGTGAAGAAGCCAATTATTAATTTAATGTTCCTTGAGCAGCTCAAACACGAACATTGAAATTATGATGGCAATAGCTCATCTCTCTCTAAAGAAAAGTATGCCGGTGTAAATTAATTTCAACGATTTATATCCAAAGAACCATTAATTATAAGTAAAATAACAGTGAAAGTGAGAGATTAATTAAAATATAACAAATGAACGCACCAATTGAATGGCTAAAAGAGATTATAGAAATTAACAATAACAATCGCTTAGCCCCGTTTGTGCAGCAAGTTGAGCGAATTACGAACAATAGTGCTTACAGACGGAGCCACAAAGAGATACTATCTATGCCAAACACTGGTTAACTGATCTAGCGAGATAAAATATTAAGTAAGTGTATAAACAAACGTTTTTACTTATAATGTTTCTGAGGAAATTGAACCGTTCAATTGATTTTTAAGAAAAGGGTTCCTTAACAAAACAGTAAACAAAATAAAGGGAACTAATCTCTTAAGAGGCTTTCTTAATATCGAGATCTAATATTAAGATGGCACTATATTTGCAGGCTAATGTTACCTATCACCAATTAGCTAAGTTTTAATTAATCGTAAAAGTTGCATACTCCATTTTACCTTTCATTAAAATTTAAAAGCTTTTAGTAAAATACATTGTATCCATTTTGTATGACCACTTTAAAGTATTTGCTATCCGATTGTTCTAAACTAAAACTAAATACGAGCTCAAAGTACACAAAAGTACCCTAAATATGTGTGCCTTATCGTCGAGTATTCGCAAATATCACGAACACAACAAAGCTCACGTGCCCCGTATAATAAGATTATCGATACAAAGCACTGATAGAATTAATAGTTTCCGGAATTTGGCGAAATCATTCGATTCTATTGTAGATTGTAGCAACCTTTTATACAAAACGGAAGCAAATAAATGCAGCGAAATGTAAACCTCAAGTTTTTAAATAAAGAACACTAATCTTTTATGCTTAAAGACGGAACACGCAGCGCTCATTGTAGCGCTGGAACACTTTCCCACGTGCCTGCCAGTGTTGCCGATCGTAAAAATATAATCGCAATTACGTGAGTTAACGTCTGAACTGACTCGCATTAGGTTTAATTACTCGTTAGCTTCCTCTTCTATCAGCATTTTCCATAATCGTAAACCACAATCTGCGATTGCATATAAATCTGTTTGTTTTACACACGGACGCCTAGACACGCGAGCTATTAAAACTTTTATTAGGCCTAATGTTAATTTATGTTAGAGGACAGCATGAGATATCGTGCAAAGCGTTATATGGTAGGACGAACTATTTACTGAAACCGTCGTAACTTTCTACCAGATTAGCTCTTATCCATTTTAAGTAGGAACTTATTTGAGGATTTAATTGGTAAATCGTCCACGAAGGACTTTTATAGCAATAGTTTGAGCCAAGAAAATTGAAAATTAATACAATGTAGCTAAAAACTCATTTCCGTCCCACTGAGTGACCTATAAAAAAGTTGGAACAATTAACCTTAGGTTCCAGAACAGGCGCTACACTTGGGACAACCGTGTGTGTCACAATAAATGGTACCATTTTTATTCGTCGCGAGCTTCTTTGTCCCTTTATCAGTGTCTTTTTATTCGCACATGTAAATGCATTTAGCTCCCACCTCCTTATCTTGGTGAACACCATTAATCTTGTATAACAATGTACCGGAGCTGCGTTTGCGCATCGATGGCTTAATCAAGCTCGCTGGCCGTATCAGTACTTTTTTAAATCTACGAAGATAAAATAATTCTGCACGGCTATCTCTACGAGGTTTCGTATCTCATTTACCGTTTCTTTCGATAGTGTATTTGAATGTAATTTATTTATTTTCTCACTTTTATCGGAATTTGCGTTCAGCTTTAAGGTTTTGCGGCACCTTGAAGCGTTAAATCTCGTTCTGCATCTACATTTTTGAATCGATATTTTAAGTTGTTATATTAAAACTTAAAACTAGTTACTTAAGTAAGAATACATTATCTGCCAATGTTAAATACTTACATAAAGTCTAGCCTACGATATTAAACACCAACAATATAGGGATGTTTTGCTTTTATCATATTATTACCATACATCACTTTTCTGTGAACCTAAGCGGGAACAAAAAAATTAATATTATTTTTGAAGACTATTAACTTTACCGACTATTATTTTTTACTGTTTTTATTATTGTATTCAATTCAATTTATTGTTGTATATGGGTATTTTGCTAAAATAAAACATGTTTTTAATGCCCAATATGAAAAGAGAATTAAACACAAAATTTTGGTTTGATTCCCTATGACATTGTACTCTATTTGTTGACTAGTAACCCACTCTTGCTTCACACAGTTTTTACAACTTCACAGAAAAGTTTTGTTTTGTTGTATGTTTGTCTATGTAGTACACATAGACCTTCCTAGAAAAAATCTCTCAATTATGATGAAATTTAAAATTCGCAATTCATTTCAATTTATCTTTGAAACTTTAACATTATGTACCTGCTATTAATTCCAAGATAATAGTCATTTCACTGACGGTAAAAAAAATGGACGCGCTGATTCATAAAGGTAATTCTTGTAGGGGAATGTCAACCTAAAAGTTATGTAAATCCTCAGTAAAAGGGATTAACTTGCGCTTTCCCATTATTTTTCATAATGTGTGTGATAAAAAATCAGATTAAAACCACAAAGTATATCTATATTCAATTGTATATTTTCACTTATATTAACGTTCTTTTATACATATTTACATAGTGAGTAGTTGTACTCGAATATATTTTATACAAAATGTACAATCACAGCCACAACAATAACATAGTCGTTTACAATATCGAGTTGACTATTAACATACAGCTAAACATTTTTCTAATAAATTACTAGAGTTCCTTAACTCAGAAGACTAGACATCACGCACATAACTACACGTTGCTATTATATTACTTGTGCTGCCACCACGTAATAGCGTCAAGTAACTCTTCTTCATCCATAGGACTCACTTGTTCTTGGGCCTGGTAGTTATTCGGGATGTAACCTCCTGAGTACGCAGACGAAACACCAGACGAACACTCTGA
This sequence comes from Noctua comes, assembly GCA_963082995.1. Taxonomy (NCBI): domain Eukaryota; kingdom Metazoa; phylum Arthropoda; class Insecta; order Lepidoptera; family Noctuidae; genus Noctua; species Noctua comes. The sequence goes on from OY720271.1 coordinate 7,131,566, forward strand.
ACCAGCTGGCGAAGGCACTGAGTCTGAATATGGAGAACTTCCGTCAAAAATGCCTTCATCGAGTTCGTATGGCGCTTGCGACGGCATAGTTTGCGCGGTTCTTGTCACACCGTGCGCTGCGTCGCTTTCATCAATCATGTTTTGCAAATACCTGATGTATTCCACGACCATTTTGAGAGTGTCCACTTTGCTAAGCTTCTTCCCGGATCCACGACGCGCGCCTCCAGACAAGGCAGCAATGACAGCAGCAGGCAGCCTCTTCCTCAGGGCATTGAATCCGTCGTTCACTTGTTTCACACGATTCCTTTCCCGGGCGTTCCTCCTAGCGATTGAAACCGCTTGAGGGCCAGAGTACGCAGTATTCTTGTAGTTATATTTCTTCTTTTCAGTCTGCAGATCCAGGGTCAAGTATTTTCTTTCAGGAGCTGGAGCAATGGCCACCATTCTCGGAGCGTCACTTTTGACGTAAGCAACGTGATACTCGGACGGTTTGTGTTGGAATCCTTGAAGCATTTTGATGAATGGTTGCAAGGACGGCTAAATGCGCACGCGGCAGGTAGAAATGATAGAGAACTTTTAGGAGCTTCGATGTCGTCGACCACGGTCTAGTGAATGAGCGCTACGGGCAGCCGCACCGCGTTATATGGGCCCACCTTGTCCAAAAAAATGGATGGGACTCCTCACTCCCCTACTTTAAATCATTTTTTTGGGATCGTACCTGGGATATTGGTTCAAAGGTGTACTGCATCGAACCTGTACACGTGCCATTGAATTTAAATATGTTGACCGTGATCGATTTGAATCGTTTTGATTACTTTTGGCTTACATTTGATAGTTTTAATAATTGTGAAAATATCTTTAAAGCATATAGTTATATTTCAAAAGCTTATCCAGTAAAATATCCTGCACTTACAATAATTACGTTTTTATCTATTTATGACACAAATTCAAAGATAATACTTTTATATCCCCCTTTTTATAGCCGAATAATTATTTTAACAAGATTACGAGCATAAGTTTTGCTTAAAAAAGCGTATTCAAAAAGGAGTAGATAATGATAATCTGCGTTATGAGCAATAAACGACAAAAGTATTCGCATATCCAGTAGCTAATCGAGCTCATAAAATAAATAGTTAGAACTTATCTGCGCATTATCCTTAAGTTAACTAATATTAATGCTAGCTTACAATGTAAAACGTTGTCAAGTCATAGTCGTGGAGAAAATTCTAAGATCGCAAAGTAACAACAAAGAGCCATGGCGCCTGTGGATCAGCTGTTATTTTCACTGTTGCGTAAACAATATAACTTTCATTAAATTCATGTTACGGGCACAAGTGGAAACCCATGCGGTCTACAGTACAAGACTTGAAATTTATTACGGTCGGTAAAATAAAAATTTAAAAGACGAGTTGCTTTGTATTTAGCGCAACAACAATGAGACCGTAGCCAATAGGGATACCTACAACAAAAGTAGCAAACTTATCAATGAAAGGTGAAACGACTCCTATGATTTGAGGTGTAAGGTTGAATATCGTAAATGAAACTTTTTCATTAATACTTGAAGCTGTGAGGACTTTAGAACCTGCACACTGGGCGGCATTGCCTTCAGTGAATAACTGAAAAACGTTACCTTAATTTAGAACGGAGCGTCAGTATTTTACACGCTCTTCAATAGTGAAGGGCTCGCCTTTGTCACGTCCATTGTCCTTTAAAAAGATTACACAAGGAATGTGGGCCAGGCCATTGAGACACGGAAGAATGAATTGTTTAGAAGCTTTCAATCATCCATTGAAGAAGGCGCTAAAGTGATTTTAATAGACTCGGTGTCGCCTCCAAGAAGCTATTCGAATTACATTTTTGCTCGTGGTTCTGTATTTTTACCTGTACTTTGTTTTGTTTTTGTCACGCAACATTCGATGGGCAGTATAACAATTTGCAGTCATATGTAAATTATTTTATTAAGGGTTATACGGTGGGTTTTACAGTTGTTTGTTTTGTTTATTGTTTACATCTGAAGTTGCTGAAGTGTAAATGAAAATGTTCGTGATAGTCGTATCTATAAACTTGTGGCCGTTCATTTTGTGAAGTTGCTAAAGTATATAGTTGATGAAGATTTTATGTTCTGATTTCATCTGTTGCAAGGAAAACGACTTATATCATTTATATACGGTTTGTCCCCAGAGTCATATAACTTCACATATGAACAATCGAATCCCAGGATGAATATTAAGACCATCAATCATCTCAGTTCAAATTCTCCTTCCTGCAAGTGAATTCGCAAAATATAATAAAATTGTGGGAGTGATACATCGAAGCACAAAGTGCGCACACAATGACGCTGCGGGCGTGCTCACAATACTATCGTCAAATAACATTTAGCCAGCCCACACCTTAGAAAATCGCAAAATAGAGACATCTACTGAACACAATGAGCTACGAAAGAGCAAACGGAACCATAACTGATAATTACAGTCTTTGTATCTTTCATACTTCGAGATTTTAAAACGAAACTAACAATGAACTGAAAGGACCCCATTGTGAAAATTGCAATGGAAATACTTTTTGATTGAGCACCCCTAAATAGCGAAGAGAACATCGTGTCCGAGGAGCAGTTGATAAACTCATCTACTTGTATATCACCGCGTATATACAAGGAGATTATCGTAGAAAAAGTGTACAAGCGTCTGTACCATCGATGTACAAAAAGTAAAGTCTTGTTTAACTTGCAATATTAATGGGCTGTTATCCTTATTCGTCTGTCGTGTGCTGACAAAAGTGGGCACCAACTATGTGGGCACTGTGGCCAGTGCGCTAGTAATAAACTCATTCGGAGGATTATTGGTAGACAAGGAGCGATCGGCTGACAGTTCCATTACGTGGCAGGGCCTAGCTAATATTTATATACCGTTGAGTCCTTCGATGCAGATACGCAGCCCGGTGGTCCCTCGTGTATTGGAAAGTCTTTGATCGATAAAGTTGTAACTTTAATTACTAAACTGGAACTGAGGCTTGCTTTAAAAGGCACCGCGCCACGCGTCGAGGACCTCCATAGAATCCGACTTCTTGCTAAGGCTGTGGCAAAAATAACTACAAGTCCTTCAGCTTTATACCTACACGTTCACAATTTTTATTGCATTTAAATCTCGTGCATATTATATCGCCGATTACTGAAGAAAGAGGCGAGGATTATTCCAATTTGTTTATTTATTTATTTATTTATTTATTTATTTATGTACACACAAAATACTTAATAAGAGATTACATTAAAATAGAAGAGCACAAAGGTACTGCTTATTTCATGAGAAATTTCTTCCAGCAGACCTGCGAGAGGAAAGTAGAATTAGAGATGTAGACACAGTGTGTAGAAAAGACATAACAGGAAAATAGAAACAGGAACTTAAAACAAAATTATACCTATATAAAATAAACATACATACAAATATACACATATAAAATAAATACTAGTCCTGTAAATATATACCTACAATATATATCCAGAATATTACAGTATAGAGGAGAGGTAATGCTCTTGTTCTGTCCAGCTTGTAATTATTTTTTGAAGATGGAAGCTAACTCGCAAAGATAGGTTCAATTAATATGCTATACTTACGTCTAGTACAGTTCAGAACTTTTTTTTCATCGCAAGTTTATCTGAAACTCGAATCTTCAAACATGATTCAGTATCTAACTTCCAGAAATTACCAAAAGAGGACTTTAACGCCCAATCATAACTTCGAAGATGATACGAAAGGGTCAAATAGAGAAATGCTTACCTACATAAACAGATGCCGGAGCTAATATTATAGACGATTGTTTGCCAAGAGAAGTGTTTGGCACAAGCCATATAGTAGGCGCAGGCGCACCTTGCCAACATGTGTGTGCAATCCTTTCGCATCTGCCCGGTCTTGCACTGATTTTTATATGAATAATATGACGAATTATGTCTGAGCTTTTATTTGAGATGGCACCTTTCCGGATGTGCATCGACAGCGGATGTGCCTTCTCTATGGCGGTTATATATTGCGAAATACGATGACAAACAATTTTATTCGCAATTCATGAGTAGGTAAACTATAATTGTGTACATAAATAGTCTTAGTGTAAAATACATTATTATCAGTTTCGTATATTGTTAACCGCTAAACCAAAAAACGTTTTTTACAACATAATGGCCTGCATTACGCCGAAAACCGCAAATCCGAACCCACATTAAGACGTCAATAGTGACATACCTATCGATCCTCCACGGGGGCACGTCTTTAATAAAGTTATACGCATGACAGTGCACACAGAATAGCGCATTGTTGTGCAACACTGCGTGCCCCATTGACATATTAGCTTTTTAGTGGCCTCTTCAACCATTGTGTACACATGTTTACAGTAAACCCACACGTGGACCATCTTCAATCTCCTTTAGCATAGCTTTTTTTCTCGGCCCTTTTGGGAATTCTCGCTGTGTGTTCCGAAAATTGAATTAGAAAGTTTTTAATGTGATATTAAATGTTATGTCCTCTTGATAGAGTGGATCATTTTAAGTACCTTGGGCATTTGGTCATGTCTGATCTCGGGGATCATGCTGACATCGAACGGGAGCGGAGGGCTCTGTCGAAAAGAGCTAACATGCTTGCCCGCAGGTTTGCGCGTTGCTCTATTCCAGTTAAAATCACCCTTTTCAAGGCGTACTGCACCTCTTTATACACGTGCAGTCTGTGGGCTCGCTACACACAAGCTAGCTACGGTGCCCTCCGCGTCCAGTATAACAATGCGTTCAGGGCAGTGGTGGGGCTGCCTCGTTTCTGCAGTGCCTCGGGCATGTTTGCGGAAGCGCGCACCGACTGTTTCCACGCCACCTTGCGCAAGCGGTGCGCGTCCTTGGTGCGCAGGGTGCGAGCCAGCTCCAACGCTGTCCTGGCAATGATTGCGGGGAGACTTGATTGTCCCTATATGCGGCACTGTTGTGACCGGCATGTTTTTTAAGGCCTATTAGCTTTGTCCTATCTAATTTGACATTCAATATTTCTAATCTTTGATTTCACATTTGGGAATGTTTTAATTATATGATAATTTATTTTGACATTTTAATTTATTCTGATTCGGTTATGTATTTTATTTTTGACTTTTTAATTTAATTCAGTAATGTTTCTTTTTAATGTAATGTAATTCTGTTTTTGGCTATAATTTATGTGTTTGTGTTTGTATTTTTGTCTATTTTTGGTTTTTATATGGGTCTTGGACCTGAAATAAATGGAATTATTATTATTATTATTATTATAAACAGCCATTATCTGATCCCCACGATCCGCGGCGCTTCCCGCAGAGAGACGCAAATTTAAATTCAATTAACAAACTATAACCGTAAATACTTATACTCAAGCTTAGAGCTAGTTAGAGCTGCTTCATAGCAACAGCTTAATTATTATTTTAATGGAATATTAAAACTCTCAACATAACTCATTGTTTAAGGACTGTCATTAGAGGCAAACCGCGGCATCACGACGTTTGGAGCTATTAAGAGGGTCATTTAAGTGAGGTTATTTCACTAAAAGTATTCATTTGTTTTGTCGGAGTGGCAACGTTGAAATATTACACCAATCCTCCCAGCCCTGCCCATCTTAACGGTTTTACGTCCCTAAGATGAGCTCTAAACGATTTTAAGCCCCTTTACTTTTTCTCTAGTCAAAACTTGTATTTATTTTATTTTATTTATATTCAATCAAATAAATTATTTATTCAATGAAACAAATAAAAAAGTAGAATTTTATTGTCTATAAAAGTTTTCGTACTTATTTCGTTTTCGTAGCAAACTTGAAGCAATCAGCAAAGCGGCTCTTTATTTTTATATGCCAATTTGTTCGTTCCCATTATCTCGTTGCAGTCCGCGAGTTTGACTTTTATAGGGCGTCCACAATCCCCCGAAGGTTCATGGGCCTGCAAGTAGCCGAACATTGCGATATTTTTCTTTTCCAATGACGGACTGACACGAAATGTTCACGAGTTATTACCGAGGCAACGCCTTACGCGTGGCTCAAATTGCTAGGCCACTGTAACCTGCGCCGGAACCGCCTACACACTTAAAATCTTTACGATTATTACAATAATTATTATCCTGCATTACCATCGAAGGATTGAAGATTTAATTCACTGTTCAGAGATTAAAAACAAAAACTAAATATTTCCAATACGAACGACAAACGTACATCCCTTCAGTATTGTTATCTCGCCGTATAATGTCACGAGCATGGAGGTCACAAACTTGATCGTAAACCAAATGGGTAATTAAACGTAATCAAATTAAATGCGCACGCAACAAATTAAATGCATGTATTAACAAACAAGACACTAATAAAACGTAATCAGGAGATAAATAAGAAAAATAACAACCGTCACTTACGGACCACCAGTGCTGAGAAATAATTCAAACTAATGAAAACACGCGTATGTCATCGCCTAAAGATACCGATGTTCATTACCTAATTGATCGTAACGCGTTATTAATTCAAATCATATGAACTAATCATTACATATTCAAGAGCAACCTCGGGGTGGTCTCCAGCAACCGAAGAGGTCCCTTCTCCTAAAATGAAGCATTAAAAATCGCTATCGTTAAGGTCAGCGTGTCTACTGTAACAGTAGGAGAGTTATAATCAATGATGCACCGTGAAAATTTATGACTAATTTGTTATGATTTTTTAGTTCGAAGTTTAGTGTGAGAAAAAACGTGGGAGTCGTAAAGGAACGTGAAATACAACAGCTATTTGAGAGCAACCGTTATTATTCCGCTAAGTTTTTAGGTAAGCAGGTACTCTCCGCGAGATTGTCAGCAACATCAAGGCGCTGCTGACCTATCTCGGGGAACTGGGGTGGATCGAATAAATATTCCCACCCGCACGCAAAATACGCGCTTTGGACGTGGAGTTGCGGACACCAGCCCGTTATACAATACAATAGGTAAGCAGTTTCAGTTGCCACATGGTGCCGACAAATCACCTCATAAGTATCTCACTAATAATATTACCTAAAACGTATGTCCCTGGACTAACCTTGAAAAGAAGAAAAGACATAAAAGCAGAAATTGCCCAAACGAAAACCAAGTTCGCCAGCATACAATATAAAAAAACGTTCAGCTCAGCTGTACAATAAATTTAACAGAGAGATTTATGTACATAACAAGAAAAAACAAGAATGTAAAAAAATACTAATCAGTTTGATTAAACCACTTGCCTACGAGGACATTGAGGCGCTGCTAAAATAAAACACAAACTGACATTATTTTGTATCCCATGCCCTCACGCAGCCATAAGCACACGATACACAGAACGATGAATCACGATGTACAGAATATGTTATGATAAATAATAAAACTGTAATTATGGCCACACTATTGAATTAGCTCATTACCTGTAATGATAGTGATGATGAGTTAATAAATAAATAAAAAATAAATAAATACACACCCACGCTTTAATTCTCAACACTCACTCACTCATCCACTCACCCTACACACCCCCTCCCCCACACAGGCATACATCATACACTCATTTACACACCCTCTTCCCACACAGGCATACATCATACACTCACTCACACACACCCCATAAAATCACTCACAGCCCCCCCATATACTCACTCGCACTTAACCATTCCCCACACACCGCCTTAGTGACAAGCAAATTCACTTTTTAATTTTTTTTATGTCTTAATTTTGTATTTTTTTCTACTTTCTTTTTTCTGTTATAATTGTAAAAAAAAACAAGTTTGTTAATGTTAATAAGTTATGTAAGAGTAGAGTCTCCTAACAGAGGCTTTAGACGCCTAAAAGGAAAATCCAATCAATAGTTTGTAAGAAAAACTTGGCAATAACATTAAAACATTTTTCTTTTTCATTAAAACTCATAAAATATAGGAACGTAATTAGCTGAAGCTAACAAATGGTAATTATACTAACTAAACCCCCACTTATAATCGGAATACAAATAAATTCTGAAACTACTTACAAGGTTTCTATGCACACCTCATTAATTTTAAAAAGTAACTATGAGCAGAGGGGAAATTACCTCATTTAGCACAAACCAATAAATAATAGTTAGCAATAAGCTACTCATTAAGCATAATGCACGTAAACGGAAACATTTCACAGACTAATTAAATATTAAAAGCTCTCCCCACTCTTTTCATTCATGATTTCCAGTAAAAAATACTGTCACGTCAACTGAATGAAAGATTTCATTAAAGTTGTATAAGTATGACTGTGTAATGCGTACGGTTCCTTTAATGGTTAAGAAAACTTTCAGACGTGATTGAATTCGCAATAACCAACACATTTTGTTCTCCGAATCAAGAGAACAAGAATTTTGTTACATCTTCATAAGTACAATAATATGTAGTACATCTTCTCAAGCAAAGTTTCAAAGTTACAAATATTTTTCTTCAAATTTTCAATATTATTGTTATTTATAGAAACATAGAAAAGGCGCTATTGACATTAAAAGAAATAAAACGTGTAAAACTAATGAAAAATAAACATGAAAGAATTAAAAATGTCAGACAGCAATTTCAGCCGCAGTCCACGAATGCCATGTAGTATTTAACACCCCTGAAATAATCTCTAATATCTATAACTAAGCCAAATCGTGTAAATACTGTCGTACTTGATAAAGTCATTAAGTTCAATAAAGAAAAGTAGTCAGAAATATAACAATGCATAGGTGCCCGACCCCACGTCACCCGACACATGACACTTTATGCGCTCTGAATTTTTTACCACCTCTTCATAAATACGTTAAATGCTCTTAGGAGACATTTAATACTCCATTAAAATCACACTGGGGCTGTGTTATAAAGGATCTCAACCGGGAATATATCTCAATTTAAGTTTGAAGATTACGTTTTTAATAATTCCATACAGTGTGTTAAATCTCAGGCTTTATTAAAATTTTAGAGCTGGGATTAGTGAAACGGTTTATGCTCTTGTAACTTGTAATATCAAATGTTTAATCAAAATTCTTTCTTACACTCTTGTGATTTGCTTTAGTTTTTCGGCTGCAATTATGTGCTGTATTGAGAACCAATCCAATTTCATTAATAAGATGTTTCTCCTTCGTTACGTTAAAACTCAATAACAACTTTATTGGTTAAACCAAACAATGCGTTATTAAGTTGTCAAAATTCACACTCTCCCGTTGTTTTCACACCAATTAAATGAACACTTGATACCGATACCGACAATCTTGTTAATTTCTTATATCCACCAATCATCGCTTATCGGTTTTCATGAGAAATATTTGGACAACATCGTTCGACTAAAAATCACAGAGTAAAACTGCACAAGAAAAGACATCAACGCGAATATAACTAATACTTCATTCATTAAAGTTGTAAAGTCAAGGGAGTATGTTTAAGTTATAAGGGACAACGAAAAACCCTTAGATGGAATTTATATAACAAAGTTAACGAGAAACTAATGACTCATTTGTAGTTTCAGCTATTGACTAATGAATTTTAATTCTTGACTTAAACACGAATACTGAATAAACAACAACCTCTTCCAGAGAACAAAATTCTTACAATTCCAACATTAATCGAAGCCTGCGTTTTAAACAAAATAAAATTAACAGTCGAAAACCAGAAACTAATTAGTGAGACCAGAAAGTGCTCCTTTGATTTCTTGGACTTTTTGTGGCGAAAATACAAATAATAATTTAATATTCGTGGCTTTAACTACCCTTGGTTTAAAACCGCTAATTACGGTACCTGAGACATAAATCAAGGTAGCATTTATTCAGATCTTAATTAAAATGTTCCTGGATGCAATTGTCTGGGATACTGTCTGAACTAATTACCTTTGTATTCAAATATGTACTCCCGTATAGGTTAACAAAATAAAACTGGTAGCTGTTGCTGTACCGCACGAATACCCATTTAGCCGCGGTACGCGTAAGTAAAACTAATATTTTGTAATTTATCTCTAAAGGATTTCATTTACTTTAATTACTTTTACAAAGTTAATCAATTCGGGAATGATGCAATCATCATTCCCGAATTGATTAACTTTTTAACCATTTTTGAGGTGTGGTGAAACCGTAACAGGGACTTGACCAAATTGAGTGCAGTTGATTTTGTTACAGTTACAGCCCTTCTTTTACGTTTATCACGTACACGTTCTGATTCATTTTGATGCCATTCGAAAATAATCCTTCTTGCCAAGGCTTTGCTCTTCTTGCTTATCTATTAAAAATAAGTCACCTTATTTTACTCCTAGTTTAAAAGATCTTTTACTTTCTCATAGTTACTCTCAGAATAATTGAAGATCAAAGTGACGATGATGAATCAGAGCTGCGAACTGAAAGTGATTGAATGACACTTGTATTGAATGAATGGGATGTGTATGCACGAGCCGCGTCAGAGTGCTAGTCACTTGTCTCAGTCACCTACTAATACATTTTCATCAAATAGCACAAGTCAATCAAAGGCCTGGGAGATCAGCAATTGATATATAGGTCTGTATTTGGCATGGCATTAAAAGGATTAATAAAAACTGCATGGTGGATGTTTTTATAATTTATTCAATGTATGAACTTCACTCAGAAGTTTTTCCGAATAGATACTTGTTTTAAATGTAATCTTCATTCACTGACGGATAAGGAGCCCAAATCTTGGGTCTTGGGGACCTTTGCACGAGAGTGCGACATACGTAAAGAAGATGAGCATTATGGAAATATTGTTTAAATTCGTCCTCTGTAGAGGTTAGTGTTTAAAATTAAATAAAAGTTGTGAAGTTCGACATATTTTGTTGGAAAATCCTTTGCCTCATGATGAAATTCTGGGATTTGGTGGCGATAATGAAAGTTAAATTCAAGTAGTTACCGATATAGCAGATAAAGATTGTTTACATGTATAATTATTTAACTTTCTACCTCACAAACCGGCCTCAAAGAAAAGTATAAAGGATAAAACAACAGATTCGTTTAACTAAAATACAGGGATTTTATCTACAGCGGGTTAGCTTTAGGCTATTTGAATAGCAAATGATGTATCCATTTCGGGTGCGATCATCTCTCCGATATCCGATACTAAATTAATACTCTTTTACTTCGATAAACAAACAGATATTTACATATCTCGATGATGCATTTAGTTGATTTCTTCTGATATCAGAATAGTGAATGGTTTTGATACTTTCATCTTAGTGATCAGTATTGCATTTTGTTAGGGTTAAACTACGTTTATAGTACAAGAACAAAGTAGTTTCATGATGAATTCCTATGAATTTTCCAGCAAGTCTTGAGATATTTTATAAACCAAGTGGCTAGTTATGATTGACGTGGTCTCCCAAATCAATGCTTCTAATTTTTATACCCGGCATTTCATAGTTCATATCACTGCTTCGTTATTTTCTGTTTCCATACTTATTTGTCGAATCTCTTGTTTTAAAGTAAAAGTATCAAAACTAATGTATCGCAGTAGCTATCGTTTAATCCTGTGTTTATTTGTTTTGCCGAAAACAAGCGAGTTGCCAGGATAAGTAATAGCTTAATATCACGTTGTGTCGGCGAAGGTGGCTGGATTCTCGGCTCCACGCCGCTTCGGAGGCCCTCTTAGCAAATGTATGTTATTAGCAACGCCGAGGCTTTAACAAACAACTGCCTGTAACAATAACCTCACGCAACACCTACCAAGTTTATAGCTCGAACCTGGGAATAAGGATCCCTAAAATATTCCTCTTATGAACAAGCATTTTGTAAAAGAAATTAACACCACTTTTAAAACCCTCATCTTTGTTTATCTGACGGTACATTAAAAATATCAGCAAAACGTTTGAACTAATTTAACTTGCATATTCATAATTGCATGGCATTAAGTAAAGTTTCTAGATAGGTAATCAGCAAAACGAAATAAAGACACAAGTGTCTCTACTTACTGCCATAAAGTGTATGACCACTTGGGCTTGCGGGCGGCGAGTAATGGGCGACTCGCTGTCCGACCATGGACCATGCCCGGGTCGACGGCGCGTTGTGTTCCACGCGCGCCTCAAAGAGTGTCAGCATTATGACGGGGCCCCCCTCTAGAGGGCGAAAGCCTGCCGGGGTCGCGGGACTTATAGAATTACCGTGACCCTGGATCATAAAGGGCTATTGAAGGACACCGTGGATTTTAGTCAGTACAAGTCTGACAGTTCCTCCCACTCTGCCCTGGGTGGGAGGACTCATTTGATGATTTTACCACGATAAAAAAAAAAAAAAAAAAAAAAAGTGTATGACCACTTAATATTAACCACAGACTATAAGCGATTCCACAGTCAAAATGTTAAAAGATAAAACTGTAATAAAATAAAAGTGATGACAGATTTAAAATTAGATAAATATCGCGCGGTCTTTTTCAGTTGCTTCTTTTACATTTTCGAAGTAATCACACCGAGAGATCGGCGAAAATTATAAATATTACTTTTATGTTAATTTAATATTATAGTCTTGCGTGTGCCGCAATCATTGCGTTGATTATTAACCTCATTAACACGGTGTATACTGGTGGTGCTTTAACCGACATCTCCTAAAAATTATATTTAAAAAGGCGAAGCAGGGGTGTGAAAGCGCGTGAAAAGTGAAACCAACATAACTAGCCATGAAGTCAAGATTAATTTAAATTTTGAACTTAATATACATAAATTCATGGGAATAGAAACTTTGAAAAGACCCAAGACTAGAACCTGAACCCGTTTCGAGAAAAAGCTTGAGTAGTTACTGAAGTTGAGGTTACCAAAATATTCTGGCATATCTCGGAATTCTTCGCAACAACGTATAATAAACGTTTAGCTTGGATCTTTACCACAACATAAGTTGCGCTGAAAGGCCACCCATCTAGCGCCCCACGCGGCGTCCACCGCCACTGTGACGGATCCCGGCCACGCCCCTCATTTGTTATACAAATTTTATACTACCCTCCGAGCTAAACTACTAAAAGCCCTCAAAGTCGCTTAATATTGCTTAGGAGCTGCGAGTCTGCGACTAATACGAAATCAGAATCTGAGCTTTTGAATATCTTGCTGATTCAAGAGATTAAAATTATTGTTTGCGATTTGAGATATTGATGATGAAGCCATTCAGAATCATTTGAATTTTTGATGGTTTGAACACTAAAACAAAAGTACATTGTTTTTTCATATACATTAGATGCAAAAATGAAACGATCTACTGCTCGTTTCCAAAGTTCGTTTCAACAGTAAAGTGTCTTAAATTGATAGTCAAAGTCAAACAATCTTGAATAACAAAGTCGAGATAATTATTGTTCATTTCATTGCTATCATCCACTCGAAAACAATATTAAATCGAATCGCTCCCATATGACGGCAAGTGCAAACAGTAAAACAACTACTGATCCGTACGCCACAACCAATGTTATAATCCGATGAAGGCCGTGAAGAAATTTCATTAAATTCTCTATCACCCGAGGACAATGCAATTGTACGGGGGCAATCGAGATTGAGACGGCAGGAGCGTATTGCACACCAGGCCTCCGGCTGGGGAGCTGGTACCATAGTACCGGAGTACCGCTCCTTGATTAAATAAACCTTCAAGAGAACGTCACGCCGCCGGCCCCTCGTGTCAGTCTTCGGCATATCGCACGAGCACGGCATATCATACACGCGTGTCATTCACTCCCTCGCCATTATTTACCATTCAACCACGCAATATTGTTTTTCCATTACTCACAATAGCACCTACCGCTTCAAAATCTCCGTTGTATCTGTCTGCACCTGTTCCTACTCTTTTTATTTTATGACATATATCACAGTTCTTATTCTGAATTCCTGACCCAGTTATGTTAATGTGCAACAATGAGATTACGACATTTTTATTCGTCGTTCAATTTTATTGATCCTTAAATTGAGTCATTTCAGATTTCGTTATCAATGCCATAAATAATACCAATGGCCATTTGTCCTTATGCGCGTGAGTGACGTATATTTAAGTAAACTAACGATGCGTACTTTTTGCGGACATCTTCAGGAGCTTCTATTAATATTCATTACATCAGGCAAGTTGTTTATATTTTTGCCTTATGGGAGAAATGGTCCAAGTCGCAACCTTGAGGCACTCGCGGCGATTCGCAGCAATTTGTTAAGATGTAGCAGCTATTTGTCTACGAGAAACAACATTTATCACTGGATGTGCAGTAAACTTGGATGCTTCGTCTACTGGTCTCAATTTATGATACGATTGTGGAATACCCAACTCTCCAGCGTTTTATTTATATGTTATTTTAAATAGCCCAGTTAATAGGATACAAAGACAGTGATAAACACTCAATAGGCCAGTGAGTGGCAAAAAGAGAAAAAAAAAGTGCCTCCATATTCCCTAGACTCTAATGAGTTGATAGTACGCAGACATATTATTGTAGATAAAAAGTACCGTTACCTTCTGATGTAACCTTTTTGATAAACTCGTACCTGCTAAATAAATAATTATGTAAATTCAAGAATGCAATAATTATGCGCACGGACGTCAATAACATGGAATACGTAATTAAAATATGTTAGGATTTCAAATAAAATTACGAAAGCCACATTTCGTTCCGCCCAAAATTATGACTTAATAAAAAGTAACGTTTGTCGTAACTCATGCAGTGATAAAAGGAGCTATGACAGCTATGCTCCTCAATGCTGTATGTGTGGAATCTATTAAACACGCTTCGCCGACGCACCGACACATTATTTATGTTGTATTATTTTGATAACACTTTAATTATCTAATGCACAGGATCCGGGGGCAGTTAATTTAGTGAACTTGAAGGCTCTTATAACAATAAAATGTGTGATCATTTCGCCAAAGTTTATTACTGTAATGTTGTAACTTGACTTTGAGTAAGTCTTCAATCTACTTTTACAAGTCTTGTTGCAATAGTGTCATAGCGGCTTGGTTTATTAGAGACTCAAATGTATGTTCCAAAATGAATACCTTAATCACGCTGTCAATACGCATAAATCAATATTCAAACAATGACCTCGGTACGGTAAAGGAACTTACATAAGTCAGTTGGGTCTCTGGTCACAAACTAATAAATTCAAAGGATTGACTCGGCGGTGTGGTGAGAACTCGTCCATTTACAGAAGCCGCCATATTACAGGAGCATAAATCTAAGCGAAGTCACCCGAGTGTCGTCGGACGCCCCGCTCGCCTCGTGAATGGACCGATATGAAGGATGGCCGGGCTCTGGGCCCCTGGACCCCGCATCTCAACCACCGCCTTAAACGGGACGTTTTGACAACCGCCGATATGTGAATTGAAATATGAAAGCCGCTGATATCACTGACTCGAGTATTGATGTCGGAAAATAAAATAAACGTATTTAAGTACGTTGCTCCGATAATGTGAGTGGGATAAGTGATTTAAAATATTATTTAGTCATGTTGTAGACGACATTCAGCGCAGCCAAATAAAAGCATTAGAAGAAGTAAGGTTACACGATACATCCGAGGACGCATACCTTGTATAAATGTAAAAGATCCAGACTTATTATAAATAAATTCATCACTCTTTAATCATTTCTTCTGAGGAGTCGACGTCAATTTGGCGGCTCTGAGCTCGAATTCAAAGCTGATGAAAAAAACACAATGGGATTATGCAGGCCTAATGGTCCACCGAACATGGGCATTAATCTCGTCATAAAATATTGATGTTTCCACAATTTATTGCCAGTGCTTAGATGAATCACAAAGTCAAAACGGCTTATTAATGTGTGAAGAAACTCACCTCTGGAAACCGTTCTCATGTGACATATTTTTATGAAACCCGCGGGGGCTCGTTAGCAGAATATTTCGTTTTCATCCGCAGAATACAATTGAATGTGAAACTCAAAAACATAAGTCATCATTTTAATAATCTTATCTAGATATTAATGCTTGTTCGTTTTCGGGGGCAACAAAAAGATACTATTCTCAAACAAACACACTGTCAAAGTTAAAAAATACTTTTAATATAAATGAGGACTTGAGTTTTAAGAGGCGGTTCCATTGTAGAAGACTCAGAGTTGACTTTAATCTGCTTAAAATCAGGAGACATTCGCTTCCAAAGCACGTTCCGTGATTGAATAAGATTTAATCTGTTTCCCCGTACGAACAGAAATCCCCGTCTCCCTCAATGAATCCTTAATCGTTGAATAATTTACTATAGCATGCTTGTTCTTAGTTGTGATTTTAGATAAATCAATCAAATATGAAATAATTCTCACATTTTGGAGTATGGGACATAAATTATCATTTATTCTTATGGATATGGTATACTGAGGAGCTCGTGGCTAAATAATAACAGCCACTCGGGTCGATCTTTAGGTTAAGCCGTGCTTGCCTAGGTTGGTCTGTGGATGGGTGACCGCCCATTATATACCGAGTTTCTTCCATGCCTCGGAAAGCACGTTAAGCCGTTGGTCCCGGGTGTCATTTGTAGATCTTAGACAGTCGTTAGGTAGTCAGTGGCTCAAAAAGTATGACAACCAGTCTTACCAAGGGGCATTGTATTACCCAGTACTAACTGGGTTGTGGAGGTCAGATAGGCAGTCGCTCCCAAGAAGCCGACCCCAATACAGTTGGGAAAAGGCTAGGCAGATGATGGAAGCTTTAGTTACACTGTTAAGCATCTGCACCTTCTTATGGGTTTGAGATTAATTTCAAAAGTGTAAAACACCTCTGCTTGAATTTGGTGATAACAGTAAACACTTTGGGTAATCTTATAAGTGTAGCTTTCCAATTTTGCCTTGGAACTTGATTGGCAGATGTTAAAAAGGAATATTTGTGAGGTACATACATTATTTTAACGTTTACCACCGCGCCAGCCTCGATACTAATTAATGGTGAATCATGACTTAATTAAAAACTGATTACCTTTCACGACTCTTAATTCTCTTTTTACCTTTGCGTAAGCGATAAATAAAGCAATAATTTCATACTGGTCGATGTTATTTCTTCGGCGGTACCATTTAGGGGCGTAACGTTTTATTGTAATGCAAATCTGTGCTTTTTCCCAGTAATAAAAGTATTTAGATGGCAACACGTGACGACAGGCGCTGCGGGCAACACCGGGACGCAAATTATGGCAATCTTGACACCTACGAGGCGCTAACTGGGGTGCACCCTGCAATTTTCTCGACGTGCAACACCGAAGCTTCGGTACGTACGCTGCCGGCGCGGGCGGCGGTATGCGGGCACTGATTTGCTTTAATTTACGCCCATGTATTTCTAACACGCGTTTTATTATTGTCTTGAACTTAAATTAGACGAGAAATATGGTGTTTATTGCTGCCTATATTGTTGCGAAACTGTATGAGTCGATTAGAGGTAATTATTCTTTATTGTGCACGTGATTTCAGTGATTTTCGAAGCGGCGTAGTTCGATGGACTTGCCACTAATACGGAAGCTTTGATGATGCTGATTGATTTTCATGATTAAGGTTAATTTATCAACAGTAGTTTCAATCAAATATCGAACAATTATTAATTTAGAGTCATATAAGAAAAATATTATTGTGACTAACTAAACATCTATATATCTTGAAAATAAAGCAAAAAGCTTTGTTATAAACCTGAAACTGCGTAACGCTTATCTGATACACAAGACTTCCTTTTACAGGTTGTAGAACAAAAGCGGCGAAGATAAAATCTAGAGTTCAAAGGCGTGTGGCGCGTAGCTGCCGAACGCAACCGGGTGTAATACAGTCTATAGCGAGGCTCCCGGCTCCCACGTACTGTTCATTCACAGTCCGTTTACTTATGAGGCATTACTATCAAAATGACAATGATCTTTATAAGCGTTTCTATAAGGTTGGTGTTCTGTTGCAGCTACTGATAAGTCTGTCAAATAACAGTGAACTTTACTCTCATAAGAAGAAGGTTGTGTTTGGGTTGCTGCTGTCAAACGTTAACCAACTGCGAAAGGAGTGTACCGTCTACCGACCGGACGGACGGACACCGGACGCGAGAGAAACAATAGCCTCCCGGACCAACCGATCTCAAAATCACAACCGCAATCTCCGCGCGGTGTAATCTTGCAAATATTTATTATATGTCAAAACAATATGCCGAAATGGAACGCTTATTGCGGTTTTTACAAATGTGTCTGGTTTGCTGCGAGCGCTCGTTAGCGTGAGGTACGACGCATTGTAGGGGTACAATGGAGGGCGGGGCGCGCCCGCGGCGCCTGCGCAGCGCGGGAAATCGCTCGCCCAAGTGTTCCACATTTAAATCAATGACAGACGCGGTGAACTATCCGCTCACACAACGAGACACGCGTCTCATTCTCCTCTCTTAAACTTTAATGCAGCATTTCTTGATATTATGCCTGTTTTTCCCGAAGGTTTAGTCAAAGGTGAACCTTATAGGACGCCCACATTACGTCAGTTAAGTTAGGTAACGGCGAGCCTATTGCCATCAACTGAGCACAAATACAGACTTCAGACATTTAAATAAAACGTAATTAAACGCGTTTTCAGTTATGAACTCCTTTCCGCACATTGCCAAAGCAATTTGCCATCGAAACTGGCTGTGACTTATTTTTTATTATTTATTTTTATTATCGTTTAATTTGCCCAGAAATCGGCCTTAAAATCTTTAAGGGTTTAATTTAGTTCACTTTTTTACGATTCCAACGCAAAATTATGCAGTCAATGAGACACAATATTTTTATAAGCGCATCGCCGCCCATGAAGTACTTTCAATTGATTTACAAAAAGTAATTAAAGTTATAACAATCCCTGCTCAATCCAAATTCCCTAAATATATCGTAAACAGATCTCAATTATTATTATAAGCCTATATTGTCCCACTGCAGGGCAAAGGCCTCCCTTCTGAGTCCACATTTCGCAATCTAGTGCTATTGTAGGCCAATCCTTTGACAAAGATATTCGCAGCTATGTTTTATTTTTAGTCATGAAATCTTTAATTTAGACTATTATTAAACAAGATCGAGGACATACTTGTGCTGCTCATTTTTAGTAGCAATCTTAAATTAAAATCGAAGGTACGAGGGGACTTAATGAACTCCTTAATCCTTCCTCTGCTTCAAAATATCACGAAACTCTTGTAATTACTTAATCTATAAAATAAATCAGCAAAAATATTAAAAACGAGCTTCAGGCCTTTCCGTTAAAGTACAATACCCGTCACTCATATACTCAGTCAAAGTCTCCACTTATTCTACATTGTCTTGAGAGCTCCTGTAACCGGTTCCGTATCTTATTAATACGCGCCTTCTATAAATAAATAAATAATATCATAACATCCCAAAAATCCCGTTGCTCCCAATACCGTTTACGGCGCGTGTCGATCGCGAGGAAACGCGCCCGCGCAGTTTTACGACAAAATAATATTCTTTAATTATAATGAAGCGTCATGAAGTATAAAGGCGGCGCACGCGACATCTGTATTAAATTTTAATGGAATAACCGTTGCACCTGCGTGCAGCGGGTTTGCGCGAGAGTCGATCACTACACTCCGATCCCAAGAATCTGCTAAGTGTATCTAATTAAAAATTAATTACTTCAACCTTACCAAACACCGACGGGAATTCTTGTTGCGATGATCGAGATTTGAAGAAGCTAAGCTTCAGTTTTTTTAATTGAGCAGCAGTGTCCTTTAGAAAGAGAAAGTGATCAGTTTTATTCAACAGCTATGCTCATAGACCTCCAAAAGAAACCGGAGCATACAGTTACAGGAATGCACCTGGGCCATTTCATGTGCCGATTTTGTACATAAAGTGTCAGTTTGATACGATAATGTAGCACTACCAATGACTATAATTGCACCAGTTTTACAAAAACTTTTACCCTCTGCCTCTGTTATTTACCTAATAAGCCGTATCGAACACGTTGACTACATATCCAAACACTCTCAACGGAACGAATCTTTGAGCACGGTGTTACCATACTTACGACATGCACTCATGCCCTGCACTTATTCATTAATGTCAATCATGAATGTTTTCATTAAAAGAGTGACACACTTACATAAAAGTACATTCTCATTACAGTTTCCTTTTCTGGTAAAACTGTCCGTTTTCTTCTCAAAATCCGATAAGTGCCCGTTATCAAGAGAAAAAAATAATTATCCGGTTTAGTTTCAAATTTGTTTTTTCTAAAATTCATATTACATATGGTAATTTATAGAACAGGATAGTCAATTAGAAAGAAAACTGCTTTACCACTTTCTTTGATAAACCGAAGGTTTAGAGGCGTAAAGAGTTTAAGCGAAAACACACGCAACGGTTAACAAAGAACAGTGAGTCAGAAAGCAGTTAATTAAAGGTAAGTGAAAGTATACCACGGGGTGCAAAAGCTGCAGCTTATCTTTAAATTAGTTTCAACTAAAGAATAAACATAAATTATATACGGAAAGTTTAAGGAAAATTGCACATACGTCTCTAACGCACCAATTTACATAGGCTTCTTTATGCTTTTTGCACGTCTGAAGTCTATGTACCTAGAACCTGATTGCATTCTCATACATAAAGAGAACTTAGAAACGCAGGAGTCACAAAGCACTTTAGGTACTTGACCTGTGTACTTAACTACGCAATTAATAACACAGCTGAGGTAGGTACTGGTCATTATAACCGCCTCGGGTCCATTCTAGTTACCGTCACTTTGTATAAATTATATAAAAATAAGCACAACTAGAAAGGGATGGGTATATGGTGATTGGTGTGGATCAGAAAGTGATGGGCGAGGTGGCAAAGGCAGGTGTCACGGGACATCTGCTGGCCCACAGACAGGCACGTGGCTCAACCCTATAAACCGACCTCTACGACTTCCAGCCATAGGAAAAAGTCAAGAAATCCTGTAATCATTAAGACATTTTACGTATCGGGGTTTTTCTAATTTGATTTAGAAAAGGCAAAATTAAAATTGAATTTACCCACCCTAAAAAATTACCCTGCCAGAATTATTCTTTAAAGAAAACAGAATTGGATCATTAGTTGCTCTTGAATAGATTCATATTCATAAAGAAAAGCCTCGTTCACAAATTGATTATATTGTTTCCTGAATATTTCAGGATTTCTGAATAATTTTTGGTCATACCCATTTCAAAACAGTATTTGGGTGACATACTGTTTTCATAATATGTCATAGAGATGACCTCAAATCCTGGTAAAAAAGAGTTCAACGCGTTGCCAGGATAATATTAATAAGGATATTTTTATACAAAAAGTCTTTACAATATAAATAAAGTTATTGCTTACTTGTAGTACGTCTTTGTGAGGCTTTTTAAATCTAGTACATGTCTGAAAATTCAGTTTTCAGCTTTTGTAACTTTTCTTTCGTCTTGTAGTATCATAGCATTTCTAGGCAAATGAAATACAACAGTCCCTAAAATTAATGTATGTTGAAACTATCTGGTATATAAACTAATTTACAAGAAATCTTTTCAGGATACGTAGCAACTTTACACACAAATAGATAACAAGATAAGTCATGAGGATATATTTCATATGCCGAATTCTAAAGCCTGTGCAATGCAAATAGCTAAAGTTATTTCAAACTTACAAGGAACAAATTATAATTTACGGTAGCCATAAGGCAAATTAAACTAATTTTACGATTCCCACCCATTTCTTGTACAGTTTACCATATCTTCAAATACATCGCATAATGTCATACAAGCCCCATATAATTTGAAGGGACAAAATTTATAAGGATCGCCATCATTACCACGTTATAATCATTACTCAGATACACGATCAAGATGTTTGCAGAACAACATGGTCACCTCCCGATACATTATATTAAATAAGAATAAATAGATGATATTTATTAATAATTTACAGAAAAAAAGAAAAAAGGAATTTAATGAAAAAGGTCAAATAAGAAACCAAAAACCGGCAACAGCAGAAACACTTCAAGTGCGATCCGTACACTGATACCCTGAAAAGATAATCAACAGAACTTTTATATAAATAAGTGCAAACTAGCGCACATATTCTTTAATTATAGACATTAAAAGTACAGTAAACGGAATATGAAATCCCATCGTATGTGAACCCATTAAAATAACTGGGACCGGCTGAAACTTGATCCACCTTTACTTTTTGTTACCGAATGGTAGTCGCGCTGTCTTCGACAGAACTTAGATGTTATCAACATGTAATAATATTATCCTGCCTCTTGTCATTATTCTCCTGTTAACTGAGCTCATGATAAGGAAAATTGTATGATTATACTTCGACGCATTGTAATTTGTTCGATCTTTATTCATTAGGGAATTTCTTTTATTAAAAAAATCTGGTCCTGTTTGGTAGGAAGACAGCTTCTTCGTTTCCAGGTTTTATTCACCTCTTGCTGGTTATGAGTGTTCTCATTGGATTTCTGTACCGCAAGCTTTTCTCTGTTCAGTTTTAATTAATTTACAGGTAATACCTGCATCTAAGGTTTTAATTCAAAATCACACACTTATGAAATGTCAGAAGATGGAGAAGAATAAGTCGTGCGCTATGGAGAACCGGTATAAAACTCCATGGTTACTCTTCGTAGATAACAATACTGCCCCATTGAAGAAACCATGGGAATCCAATTTTATCGTTGATTGAGTTACAATATGTAATATTGCAGATTCTTTTAACTTAGTCACACCAAGCACGCAATGTAAAATTGGTCTAGAGATGGCATTGATTACACTCTATTATAAAGTGGTTATCAACAGTTAAAATCCAATTTAAATGCATGTAACACTGCAAAGCATAAACAAGACTCCTTGGAAATGGATGGCTATGAAAAATTCATGTGATTTATTAGGAATAAGATTGTGGCAACAAAATACATCACTGCGGGGTATAAGTAAGGAAGAATTAGTTCTAAATAAGTAATATGTCTAATTTAAGTGTATATGTGGTTAATTGCGGCAGTAGATGTTAGGATCTATAGCTTATTTATACAACAATAAAATTGCAATCACAGCGTGTCTTGAGGATTTTTATTTACTACAATAAAATAAAGTTTAATTGAAGTTAATAAATATAAAAATATCGGAAAAGCATTTTATGGCATAGTAGGGTAACGTACGATGGTACCTACACCAAGCAATTATGACTGGATGCAGATAGTAATATATGCTTAAAAACAGAAATTTATAAGTAAAATAACTAGCAAACTATTTAACACGAAAACATCAGGCGTTAAAACAACGTCGGTGTTGACGCCTACAACTTCTACCTGAGCAACATTTATTACAAAAATGCTTGCTATTTAAATTTTGACAGTAAAAAAATTAACATCCTATCAACTCAATTTACTTACGAACAAGTAAGTCACAGTGAAATTCAGAACAATAAATTGTATGCTAAAATAACATAACATCACGCCTGTAATCCCCGAAGGGTTAGGCAGGGTTGTAGGTACCTAATAGTGCACCAATATTTCGCCAGATATGCTTTTTTTAAGGCCCATGTCATATGGGGCGAGCCCATTGCCATAAACCAGGCATAAATCCAAATTCCGTGGCTGCTACTGGGAAGTTCCTGCTAAAAAAACTCAACAACAATTTGCCCGGTCTAGGAATCGAACCCAGGACCTCATGCTCAGCAGTCGCGCTTGCGACCACTAGACCAACGAAGAAATAAATGAATACTGTAATACTACTATTAAAAATAGTTCCTTATAAGACTTGATATACCACTGCCACAGATAATATAATCACTGCTATTGTTGTAATACCAATTAACACATTTTTTTCTCTCTCTCATCTGATTGACCATTTATCCTTTATGTACGAGTGAGAAGTATATTTTTGTTCCCATTGATATCATACGAAGTATTATTTATTATCGTATCGACAGGAATTTATCGATATTTACACCCTCGTATTTAGATGGGCACTAAAAATCAACTATCGAGATCAAAATGCTGGACGAGCACAATGCCTATCTCTATTTTTAGACAAGTGTTTTAATAGATTCTGACAGTAGGGTGACCATGAACAGTATTAGAGAACAATTCGCAATTATTTTATTATATTACACGCGTAAAGTAGCATCAGTTAGATGAACCGACGACCTCTAAAAAACCGGCCAAGTGCGAGTCGGACTCGCGCACGAAGGGTCCCATACCATCTTAGTAGGGGAACCATATACAACTAATTTGTCGTTATGGCGGAAAACAGAAATACACATTCTGTGAAAATTTCAAATGTCTACCTATTACGGATCATGAGATACAGCCCCCGCTGACAGACGGACGGACGGACGGATAGCGGAGCCTTTGTAATAGGGTCCCGTTGGTTACCCTTCGGCTACGGAACCCTAAAAAGTGGCTGTGGTAGACTGGATGCGAAAGGCGGTGGTCACTGATCAGGGTTTTGTGATGAAGCTGGTTTTAGATCTATGCTCAGCTGTAGACTACAATAGGCCGACTTTGATATAACAATGAGATACAATTGACAGTTAGTTACAAAATTGTCAGATATAGGTCTTATGTTTTTATACACAACTAGCTGTGCCCGGCTTGCGGTGCAATGCACCTTTTTTTAGCCTACCCTACCTATCTACCCCCTAATCACCTAGCTGTGTGAAGAATACTTTACGACCTATTCTCATACCTACCAAATATACGTAAAAAAAATTCATAGAAATCGGTCGAACCGTTTCGGAGGAGTGCAACCACAAACACCGTGACACGAGATTTTTATATATAAGAAAATTATCATTAATCAGCAAATGTTTTTTAAATAAAAAAATATAAAATTACGACATAAAAACGTACCTTATGGACCTTTTTCCCAAAATATTCGTATTGTGGTTGTTAATGTAATTAATTTGGGTAAAATTTTAAGAAAAAAAAACCATCCACTTTACTTAATAACCTTTTAGTTGAATCATCAGTATTCATCAGGCAGATGACGTCAAACAGTATGTAAATATAAAAATTACAAAAAACAGTTATTAGAGTTCAATCGTCCAAATAATTCGTTCCTATAAAATCCCTCAATCAAAAACGTGGCCACCGCATCCCTAGGCACGCGACACCAGGGTCCAAGACTGGAAACATTGACGAGTTTCCTAAATAGGAGTCCACCTCACACAAGAATGCTGAACTTAATATAAAAGGAACCGCAAAAACGTTGCTACATTAGCATGATACAGTGACTTGACAATTAATATGGGGCTATTAACTAAGTCTTGAACTTGAACTTAGAATACTTGGGTACTCGGTATGCTAAACACGTTTGTAACTAACTGTTATTACTGTAGTGTTTGCATATTGGTTTTTTTTGTGAGCTACGCATATAATTGACTTTGAAATTATATCGTGGATTGAAATGTGTCTGCTATTGGAGATTCCTAGCTGAGATATGTAAATATCAGTGTTATCTTTTCATTCGGAAAATGCAATGTGACGATAACATAATATAGGTAAATGTGAGCTATAAGAAACTAAAGTTGTCTTCTGCAATCAGCTCATACAGAGAAATTATCTCATCACTAAACTCGGATTGACATTAATTAACACCCGTATCTATAGTCAAGTTTAAGTAACTACTTATACAAATATTTTTATGCAATAGACAAGAATTTAAACGACGTAAGAACCATCAAAGAAATCAAAGCTAAGAAATTCTTACTTTTGACAGGTCTAACTTCAAGCAATTACTAAACTACATCATAAAAATCGTATCTTAAATAATTACTTTTACTCAAGTAAACATTTTGACTTGTTTATAGATACGGGTGTTAGACTTTTCAAAATCTGATACGTACTTCAGAAACACGTTAGATCTGTAGGTGCTAAGCTTGTTTATATGAAAAGTTCCTAAGTTACTGTTAGCCTGTGTCATCCCACTGTTGGGCAAAGGCTTCTCCCCATATAAAGGGTGTAGATAGACCCTTAACATAGCCGAAAGGCACTTGTTCTCCCCGTTTTTGCGATCATTTTATTGTTCTAGACCATACCTGGGAACCTTCTAGTTACGGAGATATTGGGGGTCAAAGTTCCAACTTTTTCACGAGTTTTTTTTTTAAACATGTTATTTATGTAAGATTTTACTTTACACACCTCCACGACCCCCGTACTATTCAATCCATCCATCAGCACAATGCTTTGAGTGCTTTCCATCGAGTCCTACTGTAAACCGTGATTTTTCACCCCAAACAAAAAAGTCGGTTCCCAGCAATATTTTTTGCGTAAAGTTACTTAGTTTGATGTACAGAATGCTTGGTTGACGGCTATGTGAAGGGTCTGTTTACACCCTGTATAAGGTCCCACTAAAATAGATGGACAAACTTTTAGAAATCATTCAGACCACTAAAATATGAACAATGGTAAAAAAAACAAGAAAAACGCAATAGATAATAACAAGACAAAAAACCAGCTATCGAAAATACACAAAAAAAAATAATGTTGGTTACCCAATGATTTTAGCTCAAAATAAAATCACTTTAATCAGTGTTTTTTTGATTGGATATCTTTGGTTAGACGTACTGAACGCTGTGTTAAAATTTGTCCAGCTATTTGAATGGAACCTTCTATAGTAAAATAAGCAATTTATTAACTTCTAATGTTTTTAAAGGTTGATTATAACTAAATAATATTTACATAATATACAGACTAAAAATAGAACTAATCTAATGAAAAAAAATAATTAAAGTAAGAAAACATAAACAAATAAAAAACGATGACAAAAGGACACTTCAGAGTGCGTCAAAGTACTCCTCCGCATCGCTGTCAACTGGAAACGTGCCCAGAAGACTGGCAGCATTGCCACGCTGAATGGCAATGCTAATTCTTTGGCCAAAGAAAGAGCCAGCCCTCTGGTCACGCGAAGTGTCGACCAGTCGGCGAGAGATTTCCTTAAAAAGGAGACGCGCACTCGGGCCCCATGACCCGAGCGTTTCGACCCCAAACGGCTCAAAACTGTAATTACCAATAAGGTTACAATATTTGCGCCGCTTGAGGATCTCAGCAGCCGCAGCAGCAGCGCCAGCACAGCCCGCCGTGCTTGCAAGGTGAGATGGCGCAAGGGTGTCGACACAAGTTGCGTCCCACACCAAAGGCCTACCCACCTTCCAAGGCACCAACGTCATGCCGTCTGGTCTCTTGCCATCGTCACGTACCAAGCCGTTTGGTTCTAAAACCGCTGGTACGCCGGCGCTGGCAAGGGCTCGACGAATAATGTCGTTAATGCTGGCGTGCCGTGCAATACGTCCTGCGCTCCTGTAGCAGGACAGGCCATGGTGTCCGAGGCTGTCGACAGCTTCACCGCAGTGACACCGATGCGGGGCAACACAAGGTGCGCCTAAGCGTAGACTCGTAGCGACCCGGAACGATGCGTCATCCATCATAGTGCCAATGGTGGATGACGGAAGTGCCTGAAGCCACAACCCCGACTCCCATTCCCCCACGGCCAGTAGACGGGCACGCTCCACAGTATTGAATGACGTGTTTAAAAGGGTATTCCGTACAATACTGCAGAGCGGCACGTCCCACTGTCTCTGGGAGGACAGGTTGTCGGGCAAATCCGTAAAAGGACAAGCCATTTTCCAAGCGTTCAACGCATTGGTAAAATACGGCACCTCAAAATCAACCAGTGACGAAGAAAGAATATCCCTGGTTAATTTTTCGGTACCGTAGACCGAGGAGAGGAAGGCTGGTAAACTTATACTTGAAATTTTGCGGACGCCGAGACCACCCAAGCGAATGGGAAGTGTAGCTTGCTGCCAAGCTCGGTCGTCCAGGGCCACATTAAGAATTGAAGTTAGAGTGTTCCTAATAATTTGGTCTACTTTTTCTAAAAGCTGCGGATGTTTCCAAAGATGAGTGGAGCGAAGACTATACGTGAATTTTGGTCCAAAACAACAGTATCGAATAAGTGTAAAAGCCGAATGAATGTTAATTTTGAAAAGTCGCTCCGAAACATCATTAAAATTTTGAATTTTTTGTTCAATGAACGACGGAAAAGCTTCGTCAAATATTGGTGACCCTAGGAGGTGAAGAGTATTTTTTCCGGTAATTTTGATATTTGGTGCTAAAGAGTTAAATTTAGAAATGGTAGTCTGTCTGTCAGTGGTTTCAGGAAGGTAAATTTCGCACTTCGAAAGGTTAAGGTCTAAGCCAATGGAACTGAATTTTTCTTTTAAAAAAGTTAAATCTTTTAGGACTGTATCCACATCACCTCCCAGGGTTCCATCATCCAAATACCATACGTTGAATTTAGAATGTAGCTGCCGAATAATTGGATTAATTGCTAAACTAAAAATGACTGGTCCAAGAGGGTCACCCTGTTGGCATCCAACGGCTGATTCCAAAAGGTTGTCTTTATAGAGTAATTTTGATGGGTTCCTGTAGCATTGGTAAAGAAAACTGTAAATTTTGGGTATTTCTTTTTGAACCTCTGTCAACAAGGTGTCCCTATTTACGGAGTTGAAAGCATTTTTAATGTCAACCTTAAGGATGACCTCACCCTTATCACTATCAAGGTAAGTGGATAGTGCGTGTACCGCAGCCTCACAGCCCCCTTTGGACCCGAAACCTAGCTGAAGGGGCTGGAATTTGCTGGCCAGTGTTTCACTGTAAAAGGCGCAGCAAATTTTGGCTGCGATACGACGGTAAGTTGACCCTACGGCAATGGGACGAATGCCGCCATCCTTCTTGCGCAGGGCACAAAGATTGGCCCCGTACAAAATATCGATGACGGCATCGTTCACACTGCCGGAGAGCATGAGATTGATAAGAGCCGTCAGCTCCTTCAAAAGGGACTCACCAGCTACCCCGGCGCCTGAACAAATTAGATCCTTAAGGTGTTGCGGAGTCAGGCCGTCGAGGCCGCCGGCGGAGCCACTTCGAAAGGAGCAGACGGCCGCACATACTTGCTGAGCTGTAATTTGTAGAGTGTTAGTTTCTGGAACGGGGGGGTCAGGGAAGGTGAGGTCATCTGCCGGGGCTGGGTGTTTACTCTCCAGAGCTGTAAGGGTCTCTGGAGAGTACGGTGCGACCACATCGCTGCTAAAGATGATCCTAGCTGCACCACTGATATCACCCTCGCCTAATTTAGATTCGACATGATGCCATAAACCTCTCTGGGGGGGATGTACTGTAAATTTTGGGTCAAAACTTTGGGCCGAACTGTTACAGTTGTCTTTAATTTGAGTTGTTAAATTTTTTTTGTTTGCTAAATTTTTTTGCACATGTAAAATTCTAAATGGGAAGGTGAGTAATTGCTCCCAAGCACTTTGAGAGTTCTCTCGGGCGGCGACGCGGACACAACGCGCCAAACTTAATGCTACTGAAGGTCGCGCCACCTTCTATATATATCTACTTGCAAAAAAAAACAATTATTGGAGAGCCCCACGAATAAAACAAACCACTATGTTACTCGATCACCAACAACAAAACAATATTACTACAACATACTTGCTGTAGATTCAGACGTACATTGCACTTGTAAAGGTCGCATTGTATTTATTATCACAGAGCAATGTCTTCTTCACACAGCAAAATACATATATAAGAATCTATTTGTATCTTTTTTGCTATAATATTATGTACATTTATTTCACTGGGTATTGTGTTCTGAGAATGGTGATGGAATGCGTCTATCAAAGGTTCATTTGCCATGTTATTGATGGAGACATATTTAAGTGTAAGTATTTCAGGAATTTTTGTCGGTAAATAACATTTTGTGAAGACGAATGATAAAAATGTATGTAGAATACCCCAAAGAAAGGAAATCTAGGATTTACTTGATTTTGACATGAAGTGTCATGACCTTTTTTAATCTCCTTCATAAAGTTTTTCATAAAAACTTACTGATGTGGAGGTCTGGTGGCCTCGTCTTAAAGCAGAATTAATTCCAGTGTGGGAAAGAGATGGCGCTAGACGACCTGTAGCTCTGTCTCTTTCCCACGCTGGAATTACTCCTGTTTTAAGACGTCATGGTAGGCCCCCAGATAGGCAGTTGCTCCATGTAAAATATTGGTATTCAGCTGCATCTGGTTAGACTGGAAGCCAACCACAACATAGTTGGGAAAAGGCCAGGCAGATTGATAGATATAGTTTTTCATAAACCACACACACTTCGAAACACAATTTTTAATTAATGCGAACCATTAAAAAAGTACATTAAACTACTACAGGGACGCACTTAGTTCCTCATGCCGATTGTGTTAATTGCACAAACATAAAGGCTTCGACCATAAAATGGTGATACTGTTATACGACTACGATTAACAAAACATGATATAGGTGGAGTTGTCGTTTGTTTGATTAGCAAGAAACACCGAAATATCCTATTTCCCGGTACAGAGGTAAATCTTCGTTTTATTGATACCAATTTACAATATTACATTACTACCCGCACGTTGAAACAAGGGTAATAAACACGCAATATTAATAACCTGTGTGAAGTCAATAAATATTGATTGTTTTCTAATCATAATACCTAATCTCCTATTAAGCAAATCTATTTCCGAAGAAATTAAATTGCCATATTTCAAATTCAGTAGCCGCGAAGTGTTTAATTATTAGGTATAGCAATTCTTGCTATCTCGTCGTCCTGATCGTTATCGCGAGATCAAATCGCGAATAATAAATATAAATAGATAAATAATTCATAGTTAGCTTAGATTTTAGTCCTCATTAATAAACCATGTCAATATCTCAAATAGATCGTTATCAGCATCTATTAGTTAGCTTATCTTCATCACGTCAATATATTTTGTTTTCATCAGATATCGCGATCATAACATTTATTATATTTTTAATTGGAAATTTGATCGGTAGACGATATTTAACTTTAAAATTGCTGGCCAATAAAATCGTAACAATGGTTATCGGCGATCGAGATAAGCGACTTCCGTTGATCCGTCAGATTATAGTTTTTAAACGTTCGTCAAAACGTTCAATCAGTAATTTTAATTGCAAATCGATTTTTAAAGTTTTCTGTGACGACAACACTATGTGCTTTTTACATTTATTTTGAAGCTTTGTGCGTGATTTCTAGTGAGTTTCTAGCGCGTGATAAATGATGTTTATTTTGCAAACACTTTTACATGTCGTCCTTTTTATCCGACTGTGGCGTAACCCAACAGGAGGGTTATGTGTTTGACTTGTATGTATGTCCGTTTCTATATTACCTCGTAACTCCTAAACAGATTAACGGATTTGGATAAATTATACGTAGTTAGATTCGTCTTGATGGCGCGAGTGTCACTGGCCACATGGATAATGGCAGATATCGGAAGCCATGTCGTGAAGTTCGAATTTTTATCCTTCCAATTCTTTCGAGTGGGGTATCAAAATGAAAGGTTTTAAAGGGTGATTACGAAAATATATGCAACTTATATGTTTAAAAATAATTCAAGTGGGAGGACTCATTTGATGATTTTACCAAGATAAAAAAAAAAAAAACAAAAAAAAAATGACAAATTAAAAAAAAACGAGACTACGAAATCTTTCACGTAACTAAACTAAAAAGCTGGAAATAAAAAAGTAGTTGAGTAAACTAAAAGACCCGACTGAAAAAACTGAAAAGCAAAAAAACAAGCAGTTCTTTATTTTATTCAACTCCTTTTTTAAAACTAGAAGGGGCCGGTGTTTCGTAACTGCCGAATCAAACTCAAGAGGTCATAGTCTCTTTTAAGGTCCAGACATAATCTTCCACATGAGGACTATGCAGATTAGTGTCTGAGATGGTATTTTGAAGAAAGAACCACACAGATTTCAGTGGACCTGTCCAGCCAGTGCAAGCATTTGTCAGTTATAGCGTGTAACTCAAGGAACTTATCGACACTACGAACGATACCAAAGAAGACACTTGAATATGGTCGCTTATAATACTCAAACTGTTATAAGCGCCCTACTCAAGGGTCACATTTACAATAATCGAATAAAAAAAATACAAAGTGGAAAATTTTGCAAAAAAAAAAACTGACTTCCAAAAAAAAAACACATAAAAGTGGAAAATAACTTTACTTTCGAAAGTCGGTGACTTTGTTTGTTTTATTTACATTTTTCAGTAGGTTGTGTTTTTTTTCTATTTTCAGTGTAATAATCGTAGATATTTTAAGTTGAACTACGTCATATAACTTGAGTAATTATTCTGACTTTGATTTTGACTTTTAACCGTTAGGAGTTTTACCTTCCATAATCAGCTCACCTAGATAGACTGACAGAATACAACTATATATACGCCCCCATAATATATTATTAAAGAATTATCCTCCAACTTCTTACCGTTAAAGAGTTATAACTTCCATCATCAGCTCATTAACATGAGGTGTTGATTCCCAGATGCGGATACTTGAATAGCTTTAGAAAAAACACGAAACACGTAATACGTGCCTATTAAATTTTAGGGTTGCCCTCGATTTCCCTAGGATTCCATCATCAGATCCTGACATGGAGACAATGGGACCACCTCGGGAGTATACTCCTTCGAATAAAAAAGAATTTTGAAAATCGGTCTACAATTGACTGAGATATCGGTGAACATACATAAAAAAACACATACAGTAGAACATAGAACCTCCTCCTTTTTGGAAGTCGGTTAATTAATAACACTTTAAAAAATAAATGTTTGTGTGATAAAATTCCATTCATAAATCAATGTTATTATTTCCACTCTTACTAAGTAAATATTTATTTACAATAATTATAACCATTAACTTCCTAAAGCTCATTGCTAACTCCATCATTATACTTGAGATTATTTCAAGGAAAACATTATTTTCATTAGGTTTTTCGATAGGTTTGATTTCGGTTTGATTAAATCGAATGGGCACAAAACAGAAGTATTCGCTGATTAGAAAGCAGATGGTCGACGTAATGAGCGTCATTTTAGACGCAGATATTTATATAAATGCTTACTTGATTCACGTCGGAAAACACACAACTATCTGTAAGTTTGTTATAACCAAAACTAATCGAGGTTTTCGAGAATTACGCTGTTTTGTTTACTTTCTACGATTATGTGATTACAAGGTTTTTTTTTAAACCTTACAGTTATTCTATTACATACCTGTAAATACATTATAGAATAAGATACTCATCATCAACAGATTAATTGAAAACTTCTTTTACTATCAGGCAAAAGTTTTACCCGTAGACTATTTTGCCAGATTGTCGTTTCGTTTTGCTCAACAGCTGCTCCGCCTGTTCTTGGTCACCATTTCAAAAATGTTCCTTCAAAGACTGGTTCTTGCTGACGCAGGTAAATTACATATCGAATTTTGGTCTAGTTTTTAATCCATACTTACTTCCGACTGAATGAACTAATATGTCATGCATTGGTCGTCTTAAGTGACTTTCGCTTAACGATGCATATTGCATTCGTGCATAAATGTATATCAATCAGGCATTAGCATGATGAATTGCAAATTATGTAAATTATCATTCAACTTATCTGTTACTTAACATGAAGTAGGTAAAGTAGGTACCTATATGAAATCAAAGCTGCAATCGTCACTTTAGGTCGAAATCGTCGTCTTCCGCGTGAACAAAGTTAATCGTTCACCGTAATAAGCATTAGATTACCGACCAATTCCACTGACCAATTCCAATTTCACTGAAAACCACCACAGCCACATAGATTTCCTGCATTCAAACACACGTCTGCGAATGTAAAACATGCATAATGCATGTAATTCGCCTAATTGGAGTTATATATCACGCTAGACGAATTCACTAGATTATTCAGATTTCTGTTGGGGCAATATCAATGCTTGGCCTAAAAATAGACTTGTTTGTAAGGCTTTTAGATACTTTCATTCATAAACGTCATTAAGATTTCAAATCATTTGAATAACGCAAATTAAAAGGTACAGATTGATCAAGAAGAAGATTCCAATATGAATACGCACCAAGTTTTATTAAACATAATATGGTCTTCGATCTTGTCGCATCAGTAATGTTAATAAATGTCTGTTAATCGAACAATGTAGGTTTAAACTTTTTCATTATTTAACTGACAGTTGGCATGCATTGCACTAAATGGCTCATAAGCATACAGCTACCACAACTGGTACGATCACTGTGATCCATCATGTTTAACTTTGCAACATGTAAAGGTGCAAAACTAGTGAACGTTCACCCACTTTCATTATGTTTTAGTTTCGGTTCAATTAATGCATTGAAAAAAATATTGCCTGCCTTAGATTTGCGTACCCAGACAAAGGTTCCGTCCCTAAAACTTTAACGAGTAAAACAAAGCATCAGCTCATACATGCGTACACCACGAAACCATGTTCAGTAAACAACGACTGAGTGACGAGGTGTATCCTAAAGAAATCAAAATATACGGTATCTGGATCTGGTACATAGTATACCTCCATTAGAATATCTTGTTTTGTTGTTTACAAAACAATCAGACCATTTATTGTGGGGCTTGTCAACAAAATGATCACAAAATTTTCTCTCATCAAGGCTATCATAGCAGCAATCAAAAACTATATTTATTAGCAGTGTTCGTAGTAATAAATTTCTTGAATCTATCACTAGAAAGTCTGAATTTTTTTAGGGGTCGAGGGGCCGAGAGTGGACTAAACGGAACATTCAAGAAGCAACCATTTCTTCAGGGTTCACACCCACACGGTACCCAAACAAATGCAACGCGCTATCAGCTAGGATGCAACCACGCCTTTGTTAAGGTGTGTAACCAAACCCGCTCGTGATAACATGCAGCTATTCGTATTACAGCATTTCGTAATCACACAATACAATACGTAACATCTCATTACCACTATCAGTACACAGACGATAATTATCAACAGCTATTTCGCTTTCGATTTCAAAGTTGTCGATGCTGAGCGATGTTCCGAATAGTTCCGAGACCAGCCGAGTATATGTTTGTTTTAAAATTCAGAAACCGTTTATTGTAAGCTCACAATAGTAGATAAAGACTGGTTTGGCTAATTGACTTTGGTTGTTTATTGTAGCTTTGTAGCAGACAGCGCGGCGGTGCATGTTTACAAGGACTCAACAACATTATGAAATTCAGATTTTTTCGCCGCTGCTAAGCATAAAGTTTTGGATTCTTCCCGGATTGTTTTCCTTTCGGGAATTTCTCAGTACCAGTTTGGAGTCTGGATTTGTGACAATATACAAATATAATAATTATAGGACATTAGCATAACTGACGAAATGTGGATACACCTCTGCCTAACCCTTCATGAATTACCTACCGATGGAGTTTTTTGCTTTTTTTAATTAATAAAGGACATGATGAACATCCTTGATGTATCAATTTTAAACTCGGAAACACTTAAAAAGTAAATTGATAATTGTTTCGCCCTTTAGAATAAATTATTTCAATTTTGTAAGGAAAAACAAAACACACGTTATCGTTACTCGTTTTTTTGTTCAACGCTATATAATGAAGATAAATAAACCCCACCCTATCTGGTTTATCCACTTGTATAGTACAAATGTAAAATATGTTTGATTTCGTAACAGTTGCTTTATATTATGAATAATGTACAGGATGGTTCCGTAGACCTATTTTTCTTTTAAATAGTTACATTTGCCGAACCCGTTTTCCGGTTTCTTTACTTAGTGATAACACAAATTCCAGCTAATTCCTAATTCAGGTATCTAGCGTTTTTTTATTTCGGATTTAGCAGAGTAACACTGTTTAAAACTTTATAAGTAAACTTATACTGTCACTTACGGAATATCTTCCGTGATCATCATGTTTGTCGTGGTCATGGTGGTTCGTGGTCATCCCGCGATCATGGCGATTGCAACAGCGTCGATATATCGGGAGTTCAGAATACATACTATACTTATATAATATTATAAAGCTGAAGAGTTTGTTTGTTTGATTGAACGCCTTAATCTCAGGAATTGAAAAATTATTTTAGTGTTGGATAGTCCTATTATCGAGGAAGGCTATAGGCTATATAACATCATGCTACGACCAATAGGAGCCGAGCAAAAAGAAAACAAGCCAGAAGCGGCGGGTGAACCCGCGGGGCACAGCTAGTAATAGATAATCACGAAAGGCTCTGTAGCTAGGCAGGAAGTGAACAGCTGATTTCACGCGTCTTTCGTTACAGTATTTCAACATTGGATTTTTTTAATTTAGCCGATTAAATAAATGGAGTGATGCGTACAGGGAATGTAATTTTACATTGAAATAAAGGAATAGTAAATAAATAAAAAATATTTTTTTTAAAAATCGGAGAAAATTTCCGGTGGAATATGGTTCAAAATAAGGAGCTGAATGCACCCTGTCAGTTTGTGGAGGGCTGTCCCTTACACCCTGTAGATTACACTACTGCCCATCAATCAAAGATTTTATTAATATTTTCGTAATGACATCAACCAGCCTCTGCATGCATTAATAACATTTCATCAATTCATAGAGCAGACTCTATGAATTGATGAAATGTTATTAATGCAACAATTAAATCGATAATTTATAGTTTTTTGCAATCAGGTTATAAGTTAATTACCTACTTAGGTATTACATAATATAGCTCAACACCTGTAATCCCAATGGGTGAGGTAAAGGTGTACCTAAATATGTAGTATACCGACATTTCGCCATTTATGTTTAAGTCCCATTTACTTAATAGGGGACGATTCTATTGCCATCAATCAGGTACAAAACCAGATTCCGCGATTCTACTGATCTAGGAATCGAACCCAAGACTTCATCCTTAGCAATAGTGCTTACGACGACTAGAACAACGAGGCAGCCATTTTTAAAATTACTCAGTTGTTTTTGTAACCCATGTAATCGTACATTCATTTACATAGCATAATTTAGGGTGTTACCACACCAATCGATCGATCGTCGATCGAGGTAGAATGGATTAGTCGACGTCAGCCACACCAATCTATAAACGTCGACCAATGTCGATCGATCGATTGGTGATAACACCCAAAAGCATAACGAGAAACATTGCGTTGCGCCCTTTGCATAAATCGCACGACTATTAGAGAAAATTAAAATAACGAACTAGTTAGTGGCTTATGAATGAATTTTGTAGTTGATAACCAACTTTCTGCAAAAAAAATCGACTTCCAAAAAAACACTAAAAAAGTCTGAAAAGTCTTTCGGAAGTCGGTGGCAAAAAATTCAATGAAACGTACAAAATCACCGAGTTCCGAAAGTTTAGCTACCAACAATTCCCATTTGTTCTACCTGTTCCATTACACTATTCTACTTTAAAACTAATGGGGTTTTTGTTCTCACTAGCACTACATTTTGGCGTAGGTCGTACATTCACACTGTGCAAAACTCGCACTAATGCGAATTAAGCCCGCTTTGGATTTTCTAGTAGGTAGTATACTGGCACAAATGTTGATATTTTCTTAAATGACCGAGTACAAACGCGGGCGCACCTGATTGTGATTGCGAGTGCATTTGAGCACCTGATTGCACGCGCTGTTGACTGAATATTGAGTACAATGCAGTAGAGGAAGCGATCTGGGATACTCACAGGAATACTAGTGCAAAAACAATATGATATCATAGCAATCTCACTTTTTATTACTAAGAGCATTAAACCACAAAAACGACGATTGGAAAAAAAAAACATAACATTGAAAAAGGCGCACAATTAAGGCGTTTAGGCGTTTGCGAATTTATTGCTCATTTGACCTTCAGAGGATACAAAAATGTTCCACCACCTCGTGACCTGTTCTCACCACAAAGCACGTGCCCACACGGTTTTCCCCTGCCCGATACAAACCACTTTTTCAGGCGATTAGATACTTTGACTTGGAGACCATCTTGCCAAGTAATTAACCAAACCGAAGTGTTACTTAAAACGCGCTATTAATTCATCGCCAAGGACCAATTAGTTTTGATAATTACAAAAAAAATAATTAGATGCTAAACGTTTCGTAGACATAATTATGATAAATTTTAGTTACAGGAGGCTGGGTTATTGGGTCTAGTAGCCTAGCATATTGTAAATTTTGAACATGATTATTATGATTAGCTTTCTACAGATGTTCGGGCGTGCCTGACTTGCGTCAGAGAGTCACAATTACATATATTTGTTATACAATGTGGGAGGAGACTGCTGACTCCATTGATTGATCGGATTTTTGGTCAATCGTAAATCTCTCGGTATTTGATCATGATTTAAATAAACGCAATTTCAATCACTTTTTTATTCATTAATTACTTTTAAATTAATCAGTTTGTGTCAGTAAAAGATTTATTTATTAATTTATGCAAACAAAAAAATTTCATTCAAGGAAAGGAATTTATGGCACGAATTCTTCTTAGATGAATTTCTTCTAGCCCACCTTCGAGAAGAAAGTAATTAAGAACTACTTATTATAAAGGCAGTGTATACGAAATAATAACTAGTTCTACACAGCATTTAGACCAATTAATGACATGATTCTATCAATTACAAAGTAGTCGGACACACAATATGTAACAAAAACACAGTTTAAGACTGTTTGTGTTTATCTAGGCTGTGATCATGGTGCTTGCAACAGCGCCGAAATATCGGGAACACAATACAAACAGTAAACATGTTAAATATCCCATTTCTAGTGCTAATGATAACACAGTTTAATTTTTCACCTAGTAGGTATATGAAACGAAGTGCCGTGACTTTTTTTTTTTTTTTTCGGATGGAAAATCATCAAATGACCCCCCCCACTCTGGGCGGAGCGGAAGGGAGTGTCAGACTTGTACTGACTAAAACCCATCCATGTTCCTTCTTTGCCCTTTGTGTTCCAGGGCCACGGTATCTCTTTCGAACAGTCCCGCAGCCCTGGCAGGCATCGGTCCTTGCAGACCCCTACATCGTTGCTGACATCTCTTTGAGGCGCGCGTGGAACACGAACGCGCCATCGACACGGCCTGTCGTCAAAAGACGGCCGGACGGCGAGCTAGCCCATAGCTCGCCGTCCACAGGCCCGCGCCTACGGTGGCCGGGAGCCACCACGTGACCCCCGACGCCCAGGGCGTCTCCCGCGGCGGCTGGGACGTGAGGTTCTTTCCCTCTCACGTCCCGCCACCTCCTTCACTAGCATGACTGCTTCGCAGAAGGAGGTGACGGCTTCCCATTCCCTCTCAAGTGCCGTGCCTTCGGTAAGATTAGGCTACCACTTACGTTTCAGAACTTGCAATGGCCGTAAAAAAAAACAGTGAAATACGACTTCAGCATAGGCACATGCATCCCCAATCGCGCCAATCAACTTAAATGGTTTCGGATGATATCAGGAACCTTAAATCCTCATCGTTCAAACAAATACTGGCTAATCTATAAATAATGGTTCGCGTTTAATAAGCCCGTATAAATCTAATTAAGGGTAATTAAAAGTAATAAAATTATAATGTTATTTGTATTACTCTCGTGCCTCAGGTAGTTTAAACTGACATAATGTTACATGAACCGAGTAACTTGCAACAAAGCAGTGATACCGAGCGGATCTATAAATCATTGGTAAATCAGCGGCGCGTCGAAAGCCGTCCAGTTATTACAGAAATTTTATAGCGTTTAAACTGGACACAACTGCGAGAACAGCTGTTTTGATTTTATTGTAGTAATAAAATTGTAATAAAGCGTCATCGTTAATTAATCAAAACAAACGAAATTGTTCTAGAACTTAAAATTCTAATCCTAACCCACCCCGCGGGCCCACTCCGCGTGATCTATTATGGCCTATTCCTTTTCATAGATGAGGAGCCCCAGCAGTGGGAATGTTATAGGCTGATTAGGTATAAAGGCACTTGTTCTCCCCGACATTGCGATATTTTTGTTTTTTTGCATCATACCTGGGAATCTTCTAGTTACGGAGACATTGCAGGTCAAAGCCCAAACTTTTTCACAAGTTTATATAAAAAATTGAATCATTAACGTTTTATCATTACTTTAAATATCTCCATGACCCCATGACGGAAGAATCGACAAAATGACAGATAGTGCAAAGAAATCTGTCATTGTGTCGATACAATCTGTCATTTTGTCGATTCTTCCGTCAAAGAAATCCTTGTCTACGGTGTTATGCTACGGGTCTGTACTATTGTACTATTATATACACTGCATCCATCAGCACGATGTTTTGAGTGTTTTACATTGAGTCCTACCAGTGTAAACGTGATTTTTTACCCCAACAAAAATACGTTTCCCAGCAATAATTTTTACGTAGAATTACTTAGTAAGATGTATGTACAGAATGCTTGGTTGACGGCTTCATGAGGGGGTGTCCGTTTACACCTTGTTTACTTTCTGAACTGCGAATTAAAAACGGAAATCGAGTTGAGTTTTCAACATCATGCTTCTGTCATACATGTAATAAATGTAATTAGTATTTTAACTAATCTAAAATAAACGTACTAATAGAACTCAAGAAATGTCAAGGGGATCAGGAGCAGGCTGCTTTCAGTTTGCTAATAATGACGTTCGTAATCAAAAATCCTTCTGTCAGACGTAGATACTTTTGCAATATCCTGTGAAAGTACATATAGCGGTAATTAGTAGGCCATAATTCTACACTGGTGGGCGTGGTCGATTTTGAAATCGTATACCATCTAGAGGCTAGACGACAATGCGTCAGACATGTCCAAAAAAAGAAAGGGCCATGGAATTACAACTTTGAGCGATCGGGTCAATTATTCGATTGCCGAATTATATCCATATACATGAAGCTGCCATTTCGTCTGTCTTCCTCGTATTATGTGATCATGGTCACATTGA
The DNA here is from genome assembly GCA_963082995.1 of Noctua comes. Taxonomy (NCBI): domain Eukaryota; kingdom Metazoa; phylum Arthropoda; class Insecta; order Lepidoptera; family Noctuidae; genus Noctua; species Noctua comes. The sequence goes on from OY720271.1 coordinate 7,172,197, forward strand.
CGTAGAGACCGATGGCAGACCAAAGATGGTTTAATGTGATAGCGGCGAATTACAAAATAACAAAGTCGTTAATTCGCTGTTTAGGTTAAAATCCATGGATTACGTTATAATACAAATGATTATACTTATGAATAAATTTACCTACACTTTCCATGATAAAATAGTTAAATAAAGTTTCACCAAAAAATATGGTGCAATAATATTATTATGTCATGGCTACCTTGATACAATTAAGAAGTCGTTTTCCCACGAGGCCGAGTGTACCATTCCTTACAAGACCTTCTATGTAGGAAACACATACATATTAGGTTTATATTTATGAGAGTGATCAATGGTGCAATGGATATATAATTATTGTTTTATGAGTGTGAGCACCTTGGCTTGCCCACGACCGAATAATACTTATACCTACTGCTCTTTAGGGCACTTAATTACAAACAGATATACATGGACAGACACACGTCTACCTTTGGGATGTCAGTGTCAGTCGATGTCATTTTGAAAATGCTAGACAGTTGTACAACATGCGTCATAGGGCCAGTAACGTGACCTTCTATATGGATTTGTTGGCATTAGTCATACTTTTATTTAAGGATAGAAAAAAAACAGACCGATGTCAAATAAATCACGATTTTCAATTTATCTTACGAGCAATAATATCAATCAGTAGATTCTGGCGGACATTTTGCCGTAATTGTGAGCATTAACGACCCCGTATAGTAGGTATTAAATATATGGCCTAAGGCCTATAAATGCTAGCCCAAAATTTTGATTCTCTTAGTAAATAAAATGTATTGTGTTGGTTTAAAGCGGGTCAATTAGTGTTTATTTACTCGCTCTAATTATTAAGTTCCTCAGTCAAATTGAGTAATTTATATTCTAATTGCATTAAAAACAGGTATCACCTTCATACTCGAAATGCGTGATTTGTATCAAAAACTTTTAGTTCTTCCTCGACCTACTAATACACCGATTGACGTCATACGCGTGACACGAATCTCATATAGAGAAATGAATTATAGTCCGACACATAATAAAATTATGAATATTATTGTGCAACCTCTTGGTTATGATACCTCGAGGGCATAATGAGAACTATTACCTTAGAAAAATAGCTGGTAAATGATTAAATCGCAATGTAATGACAGGTTGCTTACCTACGTACATATGTAACACACGCGCCGAAAAATGGTTCTAAATCCGCCCACCCACCGTTCGCCCTCGAGAACCAGTAAGTTTGACGTCAGAAGATCTTATGAGATAAGAACAATAGCATAATACGCGGTTGGTTGGTGCGGTTTTGTGGGGCATAGTTCTTAAGTTAAGATTTCTGTAAATCTTGTCTTTATAAATAAATTTAAAAAATAAATAGAGTTACGCATAATTGCAACATAGCAGCAATCGCGAACTGAACGTGCATTAGACTGACGCAGGAGTTGGGATGCTGACACAAGCAAAAAGAGATCTAGGCCCAACAGCGAATGGAATCAGGCTTCGGATGATAAAAGAGTAACCATGGAGTTTCTTGCCGGTTTTTCTCCATAGGAAACGACCAACCCGAACCGTGCACCTTTTTGTCGACGTTTTATAAGTGCCCATCGAGGCCTATGTGAAATAAAATATTTTGAACGCATACATAATTACATAACAACTGAAACTTACACAATTGTGCAAGACGTACAAGGAAATGATTTCATCGGCAGTATGACACTATTTAAGGACATTTACATATGGAGATCGTCATCCGTTAATGTAGACACGTTATCTAAATTGCATTATGCACTAAACATAACTGTCACTAATACTAGTTTTACATATATGTTGTGCTGACTTTGTTTTTATCGAAAACGTTGACACCACCTTTCACACTGTCTGCTATAAAATTTAATGCAGCTAATTAATTTACTGACAGATTATGACATTAGAACATTTGTATTACGGACAGTGTTGCCATATAAAGTATTCGTTTTACACAGGGGCCGTTATTTCATGGTCGCATAATAGCTCATATTCAATTATACCTAATGATTGTATCACCAGTAGACAAAAAGCACAGAAAAATGCCTTTTACTTGTCATAAATGTCTTGGAGGAGCTCGTGGCTTAATAATAACAGCCGCTCGGATCGATCTTTAGGTTAAGCCGTGCTTGCCAAGGTTGGTCTGTGGATGGGTGACCACCCATTACATACCGAGTTTCCTCCATGCCTCGGAAAGCACGTTAAGACGGTGGTCCCGGCTGTCATTTGTAGATCTTTGACAGTCGTTACAGGTAGTCAGTGGCCCAAAAAGTCTGACAACCAGTCTTACCAAGGGTTATCGTATTACCCAGTACTGGGTTGTGGAGGTCAGATAGGCAGTCGCTCCATGTAAAATACTGGTAATCAGCTGCATCCGGTTAGACTGGAAGCCGACCCCAACATAGTTAGGAAAAGGCTAGGCAGATGATGACTTGTCATAAATGTCTTGTTTGACAATACCAGTCTGATTTATGGATAAACTTTGATGTGTGTGAAAGCGATGATATTCACTTTATATCAGAAACAAAGCGATGTACCTACTCATTCCTAGCTACATACTTCGTTGCTGCAATTTGTAGTATTGACTGCTTAAAGAGAGAAAAAAACTTGATATTACGGGCCAGAATAACTTGTAAAAATTGAATAGCTTTCATTTTAATATCACTGCAGCAATTACTTTGATGAGATTAATGTAAAATATATAGCAAATTTGAGGATTACTTCTAAGTTCTATCTGTTTCGAAAACACGATTTCATAAAATTTTCTACATAGAAAAAAGTTGAAAAATTAAAATTAGGTCATGAAACTTTGCAGGATAGTCGATGTATATATAAAGTAGAAGGTATCCGTTTTGCTTTTTTTTTATACACGTTGTTTTCATCGTAAAAGCATTTCCTCTGAAACTTCAAGCTTTCTAACCAGTCACAGCTCGGACCGCCCTGCCCCCCGGCCCTGGCTATGACCGGGGTGATGCACAACTTGTCACTACGGCCTCGGCCTTCAGACGGGGGTGATGTATTTCTTTGGTTTTCGCACAGAAGACCCGATTGACAACGTTTTATGTTCTAAATAAATTATTTATTCATGAAACATTAGATTTAAATTAAAAAATAAAGCACCTGTGTTTAATTTTTTTCCAAATTTTGTTAAAAAAAATTTTTGAAATGGTTCAAAATCTAAATATTTTGTCAATGTCAAAAAAAATCTTTCAACCAATCTTTAAATTTCATGGCCTAAGAAAGTAACAAAGTTAACGCCAAAGAACTTTTATCTGCTTATGAAATTCTGTTCACACGATGTAGACGCATTTAATGAAAAGGCGATAATATTCATCAATTGAATGCCATGCTAGTCACTACAATGGAATTCCTGAATCATAATCTATACAAATAAATAAAATTGAAGTGTCTGTTTGTAATATCAAAATAACAGCTTTTTACTGAATGCTTACGAAAATATATACGGCACTGTCACGACAAAAAAAAAAATGTAATAAACATCTTTTTTATAATTTTTGTCTGTTTGTTCTGGCTAATCTCCGAAACGCCTGGACCGATTTTAACGAGACTTTTACTGACAGATATCTGATGTTATGAGGTCTAACATAGGCTACTTTTATTTTAGAAAAATAATTAGGGTTCTCTGCAAAAAAATTAAAACCCTTGAAAATGGTAACAAAATCCGATTAAAAAAGGGAAGCAATATTTTTCTACAATAATTTTACGCGAACGAAGGTCGCCGGCAACAGCTAGTAATATGAATTGCGTTACAATTCGTAAAATGGTCACAAAGTGACAATTCATAGAATGAACTGCATCTATGACCATTTAAGAATTTTAACGTAATTTGTAAGTTCCGGTCAATCTGGCGACACCAGCCCCCGTAGCATGACCACCGTAGACAAGGATTTCTTTGACGGAAGAATCGACAAAATGACAGATAGTGCAAAGAAATCTGTCATTGTGTCGACACAATCTGTCATTTTGTCGATTCTTCCGTCAAAGAAATCCTTGTCTACGGTGGTCATGCTACGGGGTTTGGGGGAAGGCCACGCCTATGTCCATTAGTGGACGTCTTTCGGCTGAAATGATGATGATGACCCTATTATGATACTGCTAAAGCGGCCATTTTAGACCCCCTCGGTGGCCAAAACTATCTGCATATACACTTGTACAGCTCCTCGGCAAATTGTTATAACCTTACTGTTATCCGGCACCGCCTAGTTGCTAATATCTAATTATAAGTTGATGTAACACAATCCTGTGTATTGAATAATGAACTAAATTTTCTAAAACTAATCAGTTCCGCCCGTTTCAGCGGAGTTTAGGTCATTCACATGTATGTTAATTAAATGAAAGGTTATATCAATTAAACCACAATTCTGGGAAAATCTGACACAAAACCAAAAAGGTAAAGTTTTGTTTTTATAAAAAAAAACGTGTAGTTAAAAATCAGCGTAAACTCATAAATAAAATCACGTAATTTTTGGTTACACTGATAACAATCTCATTTTGAAATATTTTTATTACTTTATATTGACGTCAATGAAAAATTATTATTCAGATTAATGTATTGAAGTCTAGTATTTGATATTCTAATGATAATAATATACAAGATTCATATCTATATCTAACTCAACACCCTCTAAATATCACTAATGCCAAGGTATATCTAAATTGCATAGGCAGTCTAAATAATGTAAATAATATTATTGGAAATAGCACTTTCTACAACCAAGAACTTTTAGAAGGAATAGAACGTCACATCACTAAACTTTCCTGTAAGTGACAAATTGACATAACTCTCACCAACATAGTTATGTTATGTTGGTGAGAGCTATCACACCTGTAATCCCCGAAAGGTTAGGCAGAAGTGTACCCATTAGTACACCCACATTTTGCCAGGTATTCAAGTTGTAAATGGAACCTTCACGAAGCCGTCAACCATGCGTTCTGTACATCAAACTATGTATCACTACATAAAAAAATATTGCGGGGAAACAACCATTTTTTTTTTTGGGTGAAAAATCACGTTTTGCGGTAGAACTCAATGTAACACTCAAAACAATGTGCTGATGGATGCCAATGCATTAAAATGTTGTGAAAACGTTGGAACTTTCACCCCCAATATGTCCGTAACTAGAAGGTTCCCAGGTATTGTCTAGACAAAAAAAAAATATCGCAATGACGGGGAGAACCTTTCGACTTCGTTAAGGGCACTTTTACACCCATTATTTAAGTCCCATTTAAAAGTGGGCGACCCTATTGCCATCAACCGGGCACAAATCCAGACTCCGTGGCTACTGAGACATTCCTGATGGAAAAACCCAATAACACTTTGCCCGACCTGGGCATCGAACCCAGGGCCTCGTGCTCAGTAGTCTCGCTTGCGACCACTATACCAACGACCAACCATATACACATTTAATATTTACTAAAGTTTGTTACGGATTTTTTTATGTTTGGATATCAGATTGTTTGAAATGAATATATTTAAAACTTTTATAGGCTCTTTATGCGTTTAGAATGTGCTGCGGTGTCTTCAAAACAAGTTACGAAGTAGATTTCGAATAGCACGCGCCATGATGTTGATCTAGGTCGCGTATTTTAAATAAACAATAATTTCCGCTTGAAATGAAGGTCACATTTTTGAATGATAACAAAAGAAATATGAGAAACCATGTCTATTTTTAAAATCTTTAGTCTATTTATACATTTTACGGTCTACGGCCGAAGGCTTTATTCGCATATTCATAAACTTCAAATCAAGGCCTTATTAAACTCGTAATTTATAAAGTTTTCAGAATCCTTTTATTTGTGGTTCCTAATCTCTCAAAAGCAGGGCTGTTTTCTTTGAACGAATGAATGGTATATTTCCAATTCAGGCTGTGTGGTAAATATTTTTCAGGCATGGAACTTTTATGTTCGAAATGACGTCCTTCTATGCCAAAACGTAAGTTAAATTGACCGGTCACAGAATCTTCTCTTAATCCTGTGATTTTGAAACACTATTTATAAAAATTCTTGTGATTTAAGTTGACTGAAACACAAAGCTAATAACTCTTATAAAAACTGAAACTCAAACCTAAAATGAAAAACCTGTCCTGAAATATTTGTTTATGATGTTATCTATACCTACAAATAAATAAAATTGAAGTGTCTGTTTGTAATATCAAAATAACAGCTATATACTGAATGCATATGAAAATATATAAAGCACTTATAACAAAAACACATTTTTTTGTTAATATTTTTCTGTTTGTTGGCACTAATCTCCGAAACCGATGGACCGATTTTAACGGGACTTTTACTGGCAGATAGCTGATGTTATAGAGTCTAATTAAGCAACCTTTATTTTTTTTTTTAAATTGGGGTTCCGTGCATAAAAATTAAACCCCTTGAAATTAGTAACAAAATCCGAATAAAAAAATGAAATAATATTTTTTTTGTAACAATTTCACTCGAACGTTGGCCGCGGGCAACAGCTAGCTGTAGATAATAATGATTATTTCTACTTACATTTATCAATAATAGTACACAAAAACGTCCACGACGATTTGTAAAAAACTTCGGGCGCCAAGTAATGACCAGTCGCGCGTACTTAGGTAAAATTGCAGTGTTTTATCAGGCGTTTATCAAAATTGAGACCACAATGTAGGAACGGGTCACGAGGTGTTGATGCAGTGCGCCCGACCAACTCAAATATGCAGCGCAGACGCATGCCATGCACTTCTAAATGCAATAGAATTGGCACAGCAACCGATTAAAAGATTAGCCCAATTTTTTTTGTTTAATTTCCTGTTTAAAGTTATTTTAATTTTTATCGACTTCGATGGTATCTCCTAATCTCTTAATCTAATCGTTAAGGAAATTATTATATAAATAATTAGTGCTCATTTAATTGCACATTCATTTTTACGAGTTTTTAACTATCTAGTTACGACATATTAATGTCGTAGCGTATTTGCTAGGAGAGACTGAAAATGAAATTATTTAATGCAAGAGAAAATTAAATAAGATTAAACGAAAATTTGAAATATAATATTAAAAGCTTTTATTCAAATTAATGTATGCACACAACTTACAGATGTATTGAAACAATGCTCTCCCTCACCGTTATCCTTTAACCGATAAATTAAGCAAGTTTTTATTCATCAGCCATTACTTAAAATAACAATTACTTGCTAAAAATAGCTCGTTTTCTCTACTACAATAATAAAAAAACGAATTTTAGATAACATATTAATTTAGTAATAATAATTTCCTGACGCATGTTTAAGCAAAAATTCACGGAGAGCTGATTTTGGGACCTATAATTTGAAGATTCTATTGAATACTGTCCATCATTTTATTTTTCTTCTCACAAATATCCTATACTTTTGTAATAATAGAATACATTTTTGTTCTATGCTTTTTAGGCATATTGTAAAATTAGCGTAACGCCGAAATCCGGCTCTTAACTTTATTTTTAATGTAGGTACGCATTTTCCTAAAAGTAATCTAAGCAACATTAACATAGAAACCTTTCAGATTTTCAGAAAAAAAATCCCTTGTATGACACGATGCAAATATATTGCAAATTTTCACTATGCAAATGACAAGATAAAAACACGTTGACAACTCTCAATTAGAATATTATGTCAGAAGTATATTGCATATTTATTGAAACACGAAATTGTGATGCAAAAATGGTTGAATGGAATTCTTGGCGCCTTTCTTTACACCTTTTACTCACTTTGTGCACAAAAAACCGGAAAAAGAGCTTGAAAGCCAGAGTAGCATGCTTTCTTAGATCGTAAATCGCTAAATTAATATTGTTTAATGTTACTTGTTTATCTGTTTTGAGATTTTCGTTCATAGGTCTACGGCAATTTGGTTGCCGATGGTAGGACGTGGTCAGAGCGGCGGCTATGTTTTATATAGTAGGGGTGGATGTTACCGTTTCAGTTCACTACCAACTGTCGCGAACATTGGCCACTTTCGGACAACCAGTAGGTTTTTCCTTTTTTTTTTAGAAAATATTTTTTCTTGCTTATGGCAACTTGTGCTTTAGTAATTTTGAATTTATTGGAAGACGTTCTAAAAGTGAATTTGTTACGGATTGTCGAAGATATTTTTTTAACGGTTTTAACGGTTGTGTATGTGTGTGTGAGGGTGCTGTTTTAATTTTAGTGCATTTAAATATGTCATACAATTGATCTGGTTTGACAACGCGTTGTCAACTATGGATGAATTGTTAAAAGAAAACGGAAAATACAAACCCCAAAAATAAAAAACAACTAGAGTCCATATTGCTTACAAAAAAAAATATAAGACTGTTATTCGTTTAGATAACAAAAAAAACACAAGAAATTGCAGAAATTGTGCAATAGGCGGCAGTGATAAAAATAAAAAAGGGGCGGAGTTTTGGGATTTTTTTTATTAGCCAAAACCAGACTCATCCCAAACGCGTGTTACAAAAATTGCGTGTGCGTCAAAATTTTCCTTTCGTGAAAACTAGGTCATTATTACGCAATATTATATTTTGTCTAGAAATTAGTTGTGAATGTAAAGATCCGCCTTTTTACATAAAGAAGACATGAAGAATAAGAACACAAATAATGAATTATTAAATAATTAGAAAATTTAAAAAATATTCAATAATTAGAGAATGCCTTATGACATTAAGTCCGCCTATGTACCACTCTTGTACATGAAGTTGAAATAAATAAATGAATCATGAAGTACCTACTTAAGTATTAAGGAAAATGACACAAAGCAAGGTTACCAAAATATTAAATTGGCTGCTCTCACAACTCAATTTTTTGTACCGTCCATCGTCATTGCAAAACCCGTTATTAACAAACAACACAACCTTTTTTAATCCACAATGTCATTGAGAACATTACCCTTTAAAGTGCATTAAGATAAAAAATTGTATGTAGTTAAACTAATGCTCTTAGCAATGGATTAGACATGCAACTCTAATAAAAATAAACCAGTTTTGACAATGCGTGCATTAAAGGGGAACTACGGTGCACTACCAAATTCAATTGTGGCATTAAAGTTCATTAAGTACACGATTTAATGCGTTAATTGAAAATTGCTACACACGATTTCAATCTACATTGTCTGTTTTAGCCAAATTCGCACATAGTAAATTACTCTGCTATGCTTATATACATAGTAACTTACCTTTAGATATAACATAACATAACATCACAGGTATATCTAATACTGCACACACATTTCGCCAGTTATATTTAAGTCCCATTTAATAGGGGGCGAGCCTATTGCCATTAACCGAGCACAAATCCAAACTCCGTGGTTGCTACTGAGAAATTCCTAATAGAAAAACCCAATAACAATTTGCCCGACCCGCGAATCGAACCAAGGACCTCATGCTCAGCAGTCGCGATTGCGACCACTAGACAAACGAGGAAGATCTAGATAATGTATATCTTTAGATATCTCAAATCTAAAACATAAAATAAAGCTAATGTCACACTGAGGCGTATCTCGTTAAGGACGCGGGATGGGACATTCAATCTTCGTACAAATAGAATCAACTTCTCCCATCCCGATCGGGGTTCGTCGCAGTCTGTTTGAAGCTTGACACTTTGCGGGACGGGAAATGAGATACAAAACATTAAGTTTTATTGTTATCACGTTGTTATGATAAGCAAATTTAAACACTAAAGACGCTATGTGTCAAGTTTTGCTGATCATAAACAATAAAATCAAAAACATAAAAGCGTAAAGATTTTAAGTATGCAAAACGTAGTGTCATAAAAATGATTAGGAATAAATAATGATCAACAAGAGCCTACAAAATTTTGACAGCTGATTTAATGAAACTGCTTAACAGATTAGATAACTAATAAATTTATCTATATGCAAATATTTTTATTGAATGTTCTCACTGGGTTTGAAGCGTCTTCTTGGTTAGTTTCATAATAATCATTAGTGAATAAAACCACGCACGCGCTTGTGGTAAGAAAGATGGTTTTCTAGAAATCAGGTTGATGGGCCTCCCAATGACTTCCACTATAAGAGAAAGTTGCCATATTATAAATAAAAATGCATATTAAACTGTCATCTAAATGGCCTTGTTTAATAAAAAAATTGTCGTTCCCACATCACACCTATTGCTATAAATACGCATTGCACAACATCCTGGATTGAGTCTCCTAAATCACCAATAGCTAAATTATACTTATAAAGACACGTTACTAAAACGAAAAGTGTTGTAAATAAAGGTCAGACGTCAGTTTTGTCTGTTAATTACCTCAACCGGTTCCTTTGAACAAAACGGATCTTGTCATTTAAGCAAAATTAATAAAATTATCATGAGTGTACTATTATGTACCCACTGCCTAACCCTTCCAAGGCGTGATGTTCTGTTATAAGCAAAATTTACGAAAATTTATGTAAGGCAGTTATTTAGCTATCGTGGAATTTATTAAACTGACCTAATTCTTCAGCCGGTTTTAATAATAATGTTTTTAAAATCAACACTACCAATAAATAAACAATCCATTTAATGGGTGTAAAAGTACCTTTAATGAAGCCGAAAGGCATTTGTTTTCCCCGAACATAAAACAAAAAAAATGATCGCATAACGCGTTACGGAGATATTGTTTCTCCAACTTTTCCACTGATGTACAAAATAAAATGCTATGTTGACGGCTTCGTGACGGGTCTGTTTACACCTTGTAGGTACTAAGTCTGGTAAAAAACGACCAGTCAGCATTCCATAGTATACTTCCAATTTCGGCGGAAAAAAAAAAAATTATGGGCGTTAAGAATTAAGAAATGTTAATAAAAAACAGCACTTATAGCTTCAAAATACAGTTAATTAAACAATCAACCTTTGGTAGCGTAACAGTATGAATAATATAGAGACTAGAGGTTACCAAAGTAAAGCGCTCAACCATACATTGCTTTAATAATATGCAAATAACAGTAGTTTGTGTCTAATACCAACATAGGGCCATATTAGCCAATTTTAACCTCGAACAAAAACATAATATTAGAAATACAACATAACTTTAATCTTTATGTAAATAATATACCATAATAAAATACTATGGTTTAAAAAAACGCTTTAGTTAGTGACGACACTTAGCTAACCATGCATTATCATCCAAAATAAACATGTATGGAAAATTTCAGCTCAATCGGAAACCGGGAAGTGGGTCAAATTGAACTTTTCTTACATTTTTTACATGGTGGTTTACAGGTAAAGCTATATTTAAAAGCGTGTTAAAAAACTACATTATATTTTAATCTTACAGAGGGCAGTGATATGAGATTGGTACGCACGACGGCCAATCAAACTATACAAAACCAGTTTATGCTGATCTCTTATTGTATAGAAAATCTATAGACAGCGAGGCCAAGTTATACTGGCAATGTACAGCTTCATATGCCGCCGTGTGTACCTGCCCTAACTTAAGAGTTTCAGGACGTAGATTCGGACCCAAACCGGCACTTTACTAGGTGTAATTTTTCGTCACCATTGTTCTCGAAACGGCGAAGGAAAACATCGCAAGCAAATCGGCATGTCCGCAAAAAAAATCATGTCTGTAAAAGAAGACGTCTATCAGCCCGCACTGGGCCGCGAGGTGCATCATTGCCCATAACCTCTTACAGAGTGGAGCCTTGTGTCTCAGCCGGGAAAAGAGATTTATACCGAGTGTCCCACTCCACGTATTAAATCTATCTATAGGCCGATTATGAAATGATGTATTTAATAATAATTGAATTAATTAGTCTTTAAACTAGAAAAAATGGAGGGAGGCCTATGCCCAGCAGTGGGATAGCAAAAAAAGATATAATAACCAGCGATCAACTAAACCTATAACAGTCCACTGCTGGACATAACAAGAGCAGGTCCACCTACCACATTCAGTACAACCCAAGCTTTTTGAAGATCGTTCAACGGTCCCAGCGCTGAGGAGCTCTGCATGCTACATTCGATTCAAAGTCTCAAATTTTTCCAATTTCAGATAGAGAAGTAAAAATGGCTACCAAGTTATTGGTTCTACTAGCCGTGGTGTCATCCGCGACAGCCGCAGTGAAGCTCCAGGAGATGTTCTCCTGGAACGTGATGGACTGGAACTACCCTGACCCCTACTCGAGGCAGCAGGCCATCCAGTCCGGGGCTCTCATGCAGGAGAATGCCCTACCCGTTGGCATTGAAAGGTGGAGGAACAAGCTTTTTGTTAGCGTTCCTAGGTGGCAAGCGGGTAAGTCAAACATTTCACTAACTAAATAACTAACTTATGCCCGCGGCTTCACCCGCGTGGAGTTCGGTAATTGTCCCACGGGATCGTACTACCGGGATAAAAAGTATTATATGTGTTAATCCAAGTTATAAACTATCTGTGTGCTAAATTTCATCCAAATCCGGTAAGTAGTTTTTGCGTGAAATAGTAACAAACATCCAGACATCCTCACAAACTTTCACATTCATAATATTAGTAGGATTAACTTTTTTAACGGTTTATAAAACGAGATAGATATATAGAGATCTACTGTGTCTCTCGCATTTCCGTAAATTAAATGCTTTTGTCATTATACCATGATAAAATTATGTGAACAAGAAAAATGCATCACTATTTTTGAAAAAAAAAAGTTAATTACAGTCAACGCCAGCTTTGCTATAGTTGTCAAAGCCGATTACAAAAATATCGATAACATTCTCTTACCTTAACCATTTTTCGTTGACATTCAGTGACTGTATCGTTTGACTGACAATCGCAAGCGCGAATGTAACACATGGGATCTTGGGTTCGATACCTAAATTCGACCTTTTTAACATAGCACTTATTGTCCCACCACATGAGTGTCATGTTGGCGATTATTAAACTACCAGCTTTTACCCGCAGCTTCGCTCGCGTTAATTTAGAACGTGACAGTCAACTCGGGTTAAAAAAACTCTACACACTATTATAATTCCTATAATATAAATAGCTCAACTCAATCATGATTCGAAAGACACGTGGCGCCTTCTGTTATAATAAGAACGTTATTGTTATTTTCCTCGGGAACAGTATTTTTTTCGGGATGAAAGGTACCCTATGTCCGTTTCTGTACACCTGCCCCCGTAGCATGACCACCGTAGACAAGGATTTCTTTGACGGAAGAATCGACAAAATGACAGATAGTGCAAAGAAATCTATCATTGTGTCGACACAATCTGTCATTTTGTCGATTCTCCCGTCAAAGAAATCCTTGTCTACAGTGGTCATGCTACGGAGGCTGACAATATATACGCAAAATTCCAGGATGATCGGTTCAGTGGTTTAGGCGTGAAAAGGTAACAAACAAACTTACTTTCGCATTTATAATACTAGTTAGGATTAGGATTATGTCATCTAAGCGAATATTTAAATGTGATTGTACTAAACAGACCAATTTTTCGGGGATTACAAGCATAATGTAATATTATGTCTGTCGGTATAGATATAACATAAGCAACGTAATAATATAACTGCGACGGTTATCCAGAGGCACAGGAATTTCCGTCGTTGCATTTCACTTTGCGTGTGGAAGACATTTTATGTCATAGTAATAATGTTAGGTTTGTATAACACACTACTGAGAAAATCGACCAATTATCTTACTAGGTGAACAAACTAAGTCAACCATATATAGTTATTTCCATCAGTATTTTAATTAACATTTATTTCGAAGCTGTGTTCTCAAATAAAGCTTGCAAGATTGGGAGAGCGGTGGTTGTGTTTTGTAATTTATAACGGTTTACCTCATCACTAACCTAGTTCATTTTGTTTACTAGCTATTTCCTTTTTTGTCGGTAATCTGCATTATAAATCTACACGTGTACTCATTCATAAAATTGTTGCCTTAATTCGTCTCTCACTATCACCTCACGAAATGAACTTTTAAGTAAGTATTTAATTAACTATATAACTTAGTAGACCGCTCAAGGTCTACTAAGTTACAAATTACAGCAGTCATTACATAACCTTGTTATTTATGAACGATTTCTTAATACAGGTGTACCCGCTACACTAAACTACATTCCTCTGGATGGACCGTACGATCCCTCTCCGAAGCTGAACGCCTACCCAAGTTTCGCAGGCAACGAGTTGGGAAACTGCCAGACCGGTCTCAGCACCGTCTACAGGATTAAGGCAGACAAATGTGACCGTCTCTGGGTCCTAGACACTGGTACTTTTGGAATTGGTAAGTTAACAAAACTCCACAAGTAATTGAGTAGAAAAAATTGGCTGGCAGTGTCCCTTTGGGCTTCACTGCCATTACTGTTTCGTGAATTCGTACCTATGTAAAGAAGAATTTCTTGCGTTTACTTTTAGACGCTGCTAGGCCTCGCCCACGCGTGGTAAGGCCACCTGTACTACCCCTACTTTTCCCATTTGCGGTCATATACCTAATACAATGGTACAACTCGAATCGCCATCTATTATACTTTTCGAGATATAAAGCTCGAAAAGTACAGTCAAATTATCTTAATCGCATTTCTGACATGCACCCCCAGTTCACTGCGAAAAGACGTTCATATTAATTCACGTCAAAACGTACACATTACAATAGTTCCTCTATGTTGGCGAGTTTCACTTTTCTGGTAGGCGTTAACCGTAATTACCTTGCAATAAAAACGATATAAATTTAATTTTGGTAGTATTTAAATCAGGTAGGTATGTATGTATGTAGGTTAATTACTGAAAGTACAGTTTTTAAAAGCATATTTTGTGTTTTCAGATACCAACACTACCAATGTCTGTCCTTACTCGCTGAATGTATACGATTTGAACACCGATCAACGCATCCGAAGATACGTGTTCCGTCCAGAAGATATTGTTGCTTCGACTTTCATTGCCAACATCGCCCTCGACGAAGGAAGGACTTGTGACGACACCTTCGCGTATTTCTCCGACGAACTCGGCTACGGCCTCATCGCCTACTCATGGCAACAGAACAGATCATGGAGATTCAGCCACGGATTTTTCATGCCGGACCCACTTACTGGAGACTTCAACATCGGCGGCCTGAACTTCCAATGGAGCGGTGAAGGAATTTTCGGAATCACATCATCTCCTATTGGTGCCGATGGTTACAGAACGCTCTACTTCAGTCCTTTAGCTAGCAACACTCAGTTTGCTGTCTCAACGCGCATATTACGTGACGAATCTAAAGTATCAGGATCCTACCACGACTTCCAGGTTGTCGGAGACCGAGGCGCTAACGGTCACACCACATCCAAAGTAATGGACGAATACACTGGAGTAGAACTATTCAATTTAGTAGACCAAAACGCCATTGGATGCTGGAGGAGGGATCTACCATACAAACCACAAAACATTGCTGTGGTAGACAAGGATGACGCAGGTCTGATATTCCCAAGCGACGTGAAAATTGACGCACAAAGGAATGTATGGGTGATGTCTGACAGGATGCCTGTGTTCCTCGAATCAACGTTAGATTATAGTGACATCAACTTCAGAGTGTACACTGCTCCATTTGATGTTTTGGTACAAGACACGGTGTGCCAACCTCCTCCTCTGCCGCAATATGTTCAACCCGCTGAGCAACCACAACAAAACAACCTCCTCCGACAAATTAACCAGGGACAGCAGAACAACCTCCTCCAACCAATTAACCAGGGTCAGCAAAACAACCTTTACCAACAGCAACCTCACACGTTTTACGACACTGGTTTGGGTGTGACCACGAATCCCATAACTGGAACCATTTCACTGTACTCTCCGGTCTCATCTCCTCGTCCAGAGGCGCAGAATACTTATGGACCTGGAATAACCAGGAACTCGATTCCTACTGTAGAGAGCTACGTCAACTTCCCTAAACAAACGTCAGTTCCTTACTTGACTGGTCGGTCGAAGACCAGCAACTCGAACCGAAACGCCCCTACCTGGTGGCATGAGAAACGTAACTACGAAGTATACGAACATTAAGAACGTCGATTAGAAAATATATTACTCTTAATTTTTATTATTTCTTTATGATACAATGTTGCTTAGTAGTTTTAGGTTCTAAACAATATTTGCATTCTATCTCATTACTACGAATACGAATTACTTATTTTTATTGCTACGTAGATATGTTATTGTATTTTAACATACATTTTCATATTTGCAGTTATACATTTAGCAGAACATTAGCTATTATTTATTAATAGTTAAATGTATCTGCCAAGCTATTCTTTTGTGAACATACTAAACTCAACAGTTGGACGATAAATTATGGAAAACTTCATTGATTCATATTACCTTTTGTAACTTTTAAGTACTGTTGTTATACTGTACTGTTTTTACTATTTTAAGTACTGTATTCAACTCAACTACTGTAATATTTATTAGGTTATAACTAGTTTACAGAAATAACAGTAACATACTTTTGTTTCTCGAATTGTAAATTAAATAACTACACGTAAATGTATAGTAACATACTCAAATTACAAATATTTTTTCACTGTGAAAAACGGTGAAAAATATAGATGTAAGGCAAATGGGAGATTTTCTGTTATTTTAATTTATTACGAAATAAACGATGTACATTAACTGTTTGTTTATTTTATCTACTAAGGTTATATCCTCCCGACCGCATTTGGGCCACGCGGCCAATCTCTTCGGAGATTAGCCAAGTACCTACGTAGGAGATATTTTAATGCACAAGTGTGTGCTCTCGTAATCCGATGGGATGGCACACACGACCGGAGAGAAATCACGGCGGTCTCACACCGCCAACTTCAAATTCTACTCATTTGCTAATCAGAAATTCTTATTTATTTATTCATTTAACAATTTATGTACACACTAAAATACAGAAAAGAAGAAAGGAAGAGAAAATTGTACAAAGGTGATGCTGGTATTTTCTTATTGGAAACCTATTAACACTTTTCGCCCGACCCCGGGAATCGAACCCAGGACCTCGGCAATCACGAGACCAACGCAAGGCGCAGTTAAATATATTTAAACTCTAACTACTACTACCAGTATTATCCAAAGAATGGTTACTATTTAGACAACATTCTCAGTTCTCACGAAGCTTTGTGTTATTGTCAGGTTATGATTTCATTTCTCATTATATACATATCTACCTTGCTACTCGCTGTCAGTCAACAATCCAATGCAATACAGCAATGCAATAGGCATAAAAAAACTTTAGTTGACTGTATTAATTACAATGATAATCGTATCAAAAACGACAATAAGAGAAGTGGATAGTCTGCAGACATGAGCGAAACATTGAAACATTTTATATACATATTTTGTGATTCACACCCTATGGTGGCGCTGGTACCCATCTAATCACGATAATTAACCATATCCCTATAAGTTGTTTTTCTTATACGAAGTAAGCAATCTTGGTTATCTTTTGATCCATGCTCTCAATCTCAACATCACTGTACGGAGAAGCCTTCGCCTTAATGACAGCACTCTAATCATATCTGTGAACATAATAAAATTGTAATAAATACTTATGTCCTTCAGCGATAACGGAACAATGTTACTTTAGAGATGTAGCCGCGAAAGCCTCTTCATATAATAAACGTATACCGCATCGTACGTACATATCTACCACAAATTGTTACACGTGAAATCTGACAGAAGAAGTATTCTTATCAGACTATCTAGATCGACACCACTGTCAGTTAAACACAAAGCAATAAAGATCTTCATTGTGTACACAAATTAAAACATTTATTATTACATGAAACTATTCTCTAAGATCTTCTACGTTTGTTCCTGAAAGATTCTACTGAAACAACCTCTTGTTTAGTCCAAAAGAGGAAAATTTTTTCGTCGAACATTTGATCATTTTCATATTTTTTGTGGATTTTATTGTCGTTTGTGTGTAAATTGTTATTTAATAGTGACATGCCTCAGTGGCGTAGTTATTAAAATGCAGTTAACTTATTTTTCCAACGTGCTAGCTTGCTTTTGAACTAGCTTCATTATTTTAGTTATTCTTGTATGAAACTCGATTCACAATGAACGTCGAGAAAGTTGAAGAAAAAAAGGATTATAATCCTTTCGAACATCGGCAAGTTAAAAAACCGACATCGTAAGTTTTTTTTTATATTTGTTTGGCGTGTTTGTTTAGATATGACTTTTATACTTTGTCTTTGAGTGCCAGATTTGTTTTTTTTTTATTGGAACCGTCTTAATTGAGTGATTATAATACTGTGTAGTTTTCATAATTTATAACAACAGCCGATCGGGTCGATCTTAAGGTTAAGCCGCGCTTGCCTAGGTTGGTCCGTGGATGGGTAACCGCCCATTACATACCGAGTTTCCTCCGTGCCTCGGAAAGCATGTTAAGCCGTTGGTCGTTCGTCCCGGCTGCCATTTCTAGTGGCCCGAAAGTCTGACATCCAGTCCAAGGGGTTTCTTATTACCCAGTACGAACTGGGTTGTGGAGTTCAGATAGGCAGTCGCTCCATGTAAAATACTGGTACTCAGCTGCATCCGGTTAGACTGGAAGCCGACCCCAACATAGTTGGGAAAAGGTTAGGCAGATTATGATTTAGTTTTCATAATTTGTGTTGTTAGTATAATTAAATTATCCTGTTTAGTCCGTGGTATTAAAGAATAAGGCTCCTCACCGTGGCTAACGTGAAAGGTTCGTCTAGGCCCTCTAGGTAGGGGATCGCTGTTTAGTATGTGTTCTTATAACAACAAAATATGATAACCAATACTTCTCTCGTATAAGTCAAGGCATTAAGTCTGTCTTTGTACAGTTATACAGGGTGTAAACAGACCCTTCACATATCTGTCAACCAAGCATTCTGTACATCACACTAAGTAACTTTACGCAAAAAGTATTGCTGGGAATCGACTTTTTTTTGAGGTTATAAATCACGTTTTAAGGTAGGACTCAGTGGAAAGCACTCAAAGCATTGTGCTGATGGATGGATTGAATAGTACGGGGGTCGTGGAGGTGTGTAAAGTAAAAATCTTACATTAAAAACATGTATTTAAAAAAAAACTTATGAAAAAGTTGGAACTTTGACCCTCAATATCTCCGTAACTAGAAGGTTCCCAGGTATGGTCTAGAAAAAAAAATGATCGCAAAGACGGGGAGAACAAATGCCTTTCGTTTGTGTTAAGGGTCTATTTACACCCTTTATTTCCTTTGACCGTGGGCTTGTAGTTATAGGTGAAGCCGTTTATTCATTTTTAAAGTACTTTTTATATTTTTAAATAATCTTATATAAAATCAATATAAAAAAGGCCACTGGTGTCGGGTACAGGGTCCAAGCTACAGTCAGAGCTCCTAACAATACGAGCCGTGTCCAGGCGTACCACTTTCTGAATCAAACCCTTGATCTGGTTCCTAACGAGAGCCTCCTCAGCTTTGTTGAATTATTACAGCGGTCAATCGGTGTTCAACAATTGACGATCTCATATGAAGGAAAAATTAAAATTCCGAGTCTAAACACTGTAAGATACGTGTAGAAATCTGTCCTAATATAATAAAGCTGGAGAGTTTGTTTGTTTGGTTGAACGCGCTAATCTCAGGAACTTCTGTTTCTAACTAAAAAATTCTTTTAGTGTTGGATAGCCCATTTATCACGGATAGCTATAGGCTATATAATATCACACTATAGCCAATAGGAGCGGAGCATCAATGAAAAATGTGGCAAAAACGGGGCAAGAATTTAATTTTGAACAAAATTGCCCTTACATCATTTGATTTTAATGAATATCTTAGAAGATATAACAGTTATATGTGACGCAGACGAAGTTGCGAGGGTCAGCTAGTTATCGATAACTGGAAATATCAGAAATTTCATTTTCTGTATATTCTTACAAACAGATTGGTGCCACATTTGTTAGTAATAGCAGTGATCAGAATAGGTAGAATACTTTATTTACAGTAGCGGCATGTTTTCATCACATGGACATGGACATAAGAATGTAGACTTCAGTGATTTTTAAAATATAATATTATCATTAAAATATATTATTATATTATGTTAGGTTAATAGCGTAGGTTGGGTAGCCATCTTTTGAAACTATTCGTGATAGTATGAATGTGTAGTCACTGGTAACATTAGAACTTATATAAAATTAGGTTCATCTGCAAAAAATAGATTTTTGCTAAACTCCGTGAAGCAGTTTGCGTGAATATCTAGGTATTCTAATTTCGTTTCATAAATAGTTACGCGTGGTCATACGTAAAATATTAAGGTGTATGTATACGGACAGCGCGTACATTGGCTTGCAGCTACTACACTGCTCAGTACAGCACAGCTACTTACAGCTACGCTTG
Organism: Noctua comes; assembly: GCA_963082995.1. Classification (NCBI taxonomy): domain Eukaryota; kingdom Metazoa; phylum Arthropoda; class Insecta; order Lepidoptera; family Noctuidae; genus Noctua; species Noctua comes. The sequence continues at coordinate 7,192,480 of OY720271.1, forward strand.
CAGCTACTGCAAGTATGGACATGGCGTTCCAGGACACGCGTAACCGACTACGCGTACCAATGTACGCGCTGTCCGTAGACACCTTTATGCGCGTCGAATTGAGAACGTCCTCCTTTTTCTTTAAATTAAATTAAAAACTATTGATTTCAGTCACTGATTGACACAACGTTTTCTACAAATAAAGCAAACATACGATTCAAATGATAGCAGTGATAGCCTAGTGGTGTGACCGTCGGACTGCCAAGTCATAGGTCTCGAGTTCGAACCCAAGGCACACACCTCTGATTTTACGGATTCATGTGCTTATTGTATAATTATCACTTGCTTCGTTGAGGGATAACATCGTGAGGAAACCAGCATGCCTGAGAGATATTTCTTGACGGCATGCAAAGCCGAGTCAGAGACCCATGGCTTATGGCCGGCATAAAAATAAACTCTGACACCAGGTTAGGCATTAAACACACGATAACGACGAAGATGGGAAGCACATTTATTGAAAACTATTTGTATTAAGTATTTTATAAACACGAGCTGTCATAATGAACACGCTGTCTTTATTTCCAGAGACATACGGTCAGCAGCCAACTTAATCAAGGCTTCCTTGGGCTCTGGGTTGCTAGCTGGACCTTTGGCGTTCTCTAATGCAGGATGGGGTGTCGGGCTGTTTGGCAGTCTACTCGTTGGAGTCATATGTGGACACTGCATTCATATATTAGTGAGTATTTTTTGTATCTCTAGAGACAAAGCAACGCTAAAGCTATTGTTATTATTCGCTAGCTAGCTATAGACCAACCGCTTTAATGAGTCCTCGCCAAGGTATCAATTTAAATGGAATATTCTGAAGGTTGATCACGTATTGATTCAGTTAGAATCGTAATACCTACGTGGGTTATGGTTATTTTAAAGCAAATAAACTGTGGGATATTGTTAGGACTTTGTGGAAGCTTTAATATGCCTTTGATAGGGCAAGGTGGAGGACTCATTAAAGCGGTCGGTCTATAGTAAATAAACAATAACTGTGCCGTGGTAACCAAACCTTCGTAGCCAAACTTGATAATATGATGATGTTGCCTTGAGCAGTTTTAAGACGACCCACTGACCCAGTTTTACAAACCATCAGAGCTAAGTCTGAAGACACACGTCCATCTATCAGTCACGAAAAGCACTTTGTCAGAATTTAGCCAATAGATGAACTGGTGTTGTCACCATCATCCAGTTTCAGTTCACCTCCAAACCTTTCAGTTCATATCTAACTAATCAGTTCCAGATGACAGAGTATCAAGTTCTGTTTAGTATTTATGAATGCTGAATAGCTTAGCTATTCATCTTTATCATAATCATAATTTTCCTGTCCTTGTCCCGTGTTATCTACTTGGGGTCGGCGCGAAGTTTTTTTCTTCCATTTTCCCCTCTATCATTCACTCCTATTTCTTTCATCAGTCTTTTATTTGGTCCGACCGAACCTTCAGTCGGACAGTAATAACTGTCCGACTGAAGGTTCGGTTTCGGTTTCGGCCAGTTTCGGCTAAAAAATCTTGTTTCGGTCAATTCGGTTTCAGCCAAATATTGGCCGAAACTTCGGCCCCACAGGAACTCTATATTCGGAAATTGTCGTATGTCTTTAGGCTAACTTCGAATGAGTTCATTGCTTGTGATCGCTGAGTTCGCCGCCACTCTTGGTTTTTTTATACGAGTAGAAATTATCGATAACTGGAAATATCCAAAAGTTTCATTTTCAAATTCAGTTTTTTTTTGTATTTTTTTCAGTTTTAATTTATTTTTTAAATTGTTTTTACTTTCGTTTTTAATTTATTTAACACGTGATACCTGTCTTATAAAAAATGTAAACGGGCTCTTCACGAAGCCGTCAACAATCAAGTATGCTGTACACCAAACTAAGTAAAGTTCATCATCATCTGCCTAACCTTTTCCCAACTATGTTAGACTCGACTTTCAGTCTAACCGGATGCAGCTGAATACCACTATTTTACATGCTTCGTTAAGGGTCTGTTACATCCATTTAGTATAAAAATAAAATTTTAAAAGGCGATAAGAAATAATAATTTAATACAGGGTGTAAAATATGCGCAATACATCACATCGCTTAAAAAATATATATTTTTTTTTTTATCGAATTCCTGAGTGAAATTTTCCTGTTCGATGGTCTACGACGGTTAAGTTTCGGTTCCGGCCGAAACTGGGAACAGCGCTGAAGGTTCTGTTTCGGTTTCGGTTTCGGCTCAAAATCCTGTTTCGGTCGGACCTTAGTACTTATTCATGTTTAGTTACAGGTATTTCATCCCTCCTCACCACATGCCCCCCCGAAACGCTCCCTTTCTCTAATTATTCATGACAGCCTAATGTTATGGTACTTATTTAGGCATTTTATTCCATTATTTTCTACTTCCTAGGTAACAATGACAGAAATAATGACTCGCATTATAAATCACACGTTTAATAAATTGACAACAGCAACAAAGGGTGATCTTGCTATTGTTCTAAAGTCCTCTAAAACAACAATTAATATGAGTCTATCATTAATCTTAAAAGGCCTTAAGACTAAGTGATCATTACCTTTTATTTATCGTGAGCTATAATATTCATTACTGACTTAATTATAGTGTTTGGAGATCAGTATGTCAAATGAGGAAACAATATATCTAATATTACATTGAAATGATTTAAAGAATAAGTAAATATACAGGGTGTTACAGAAAGGGTATAGTCATATGAAAGGATATGCTGCAGACCATCAAACTGAACAACTTTCTCTATGGGATCAATATCGTAATTGCGAAAAAATTATTAGCTGTACCATACAAAATTTCAATACCTACTCGACCCAAATGTATGGGACAGCTGATAATTTTTTCGCATTTACGGTATTGGACCCATTATTCATCATCATCATTTCAGCCAAAAGACGTCCACTGCTGGACATAGGCCTCCCCCAATTGTCGCCACATTGACCGGTCCCGTGCGACTCGCATCCAGCGGATCCCTGCAACCTTCACCAGGTCATCGGTCCACCTAGTGGGAGGCCTTCCAACGCAACGTCTTCCGGTTCGCGGTCGCCACTCCAGAACTTTTCGGCCCCACTTTTCGGTCCGTATTGGACCCAAGGAGAAAGTAATTCAGTTTGATAGTCTGCAGCATATCCTTTCATATGACTATACCCTTTCTGTTACACCCTGTATATTTACTTATTCTTTAAATCATTGCAATGTTCTGACCTCCAGAACATGACTCTGCATAACAAAACCTGCGCCTGTAATCCCCAAAGGGGTTGGCAGTGGTGTACCTAATATAGTACACCCACATTTCGCCAGTTATATTCAAATCCCATGTGATAGGGGGCGAGCCTATTGCCAACGACCGGGCACAAATCCAGATACCGTGGCTGCTACTGAGAAATTCCAGATGAAAAAACCCCATAACACTTTACCCGACCTGGGAATTGCACCTAGGTCCTCGCAGTCGCGCTTTCAACCACTAGAACAACGAGGCAGTCTCTATATTGACACCAAATAACCACTATGCAACAGTGGCGAAGGTTCCATACCACTCGATTCCTACCGGCTTCCCTTTGCAAAATGGCAACAGTCAGTATTCTATAGACAAATAACATAATCGCATTAAAGATATGTACTCCGGCTTTCCTTTTACAAAAAATTACCCTTCGCTACTGCTATGCAATCATAGATCTTTCTTTATCTTTGTTAGTAACGAAAACATGTAGGCATGCTGCTTTTTCATTTATCATTTTAATCTTATTAAACATTAACCAAACTAGTTATTTTCCATGTTCTATGTAAAAACTCTGATGATTGACGTAATGCCCAGAAAACAAGAGTTATCACACTTATCACATATATTTTCTTTCTTTTAACTTTTATACGGAACACACGTATTATGTAAATATCTGTCTAGCCTTTTCCCAACTATGTTGGAGTTGGATTCCAGTCTAACCGGATCCAGCTGAACTGACTGCCTATCTGACCTCCACATCCCAGATAGTACTGAATATAATGAGGAAGGCTGGTTGCCAGACTTTTGCCACTGACTACATGTAACAACTGTCAAAGATCTACAAATAACAGCCGGGACCTGGCCTAACGTGCTTTCCGAGGCATGGAGGAAACTTAGTATGTAATGAGTGGTCACCCATCCACGGACCAACCTAGGCAAGCGCAGCTTAACCTAAAAATCGGCCCAAACGGCTGTTATTATTTTACCGCTAAATAATGACCTACTATTTACATAATACATGTATAATGTAAATAGTACCTACTTAAATATTTAATGTTCTTATCTATTATATTACAGGTGCGAACATCTCAAGAATGTTGCGTGTTAGAAAAAAAACCTTCACTAGGATATGCTGAGACTTGTAAAGCAGCCTTTATGAATGGGCCGAAAGGCATGAGAAAGTTCGCTACATTTGCAAGGTAACCTTGATTTAATATTATCAAAAAAACCCTTAAACACCCCTGCCTACACCTTCGTAAAATACAGTCATGATATTATGTTGTGTGTTATCGTTTATCGTGACTTTTATATTGGCTTGAAAGCAGCCTCTAAAGCTTTGTCGGGTTTTTGTAGAAATTAACTTTGAGGTAGGAAAAAAATTAACAAGTTTTTCTTGCTAAAAAAATATTTCAAAAATCAAATAGGTCTAGACTTCGTATAGGAGTGATACAAGATGTTATTTCATCTTAGCTGTTCGAACGCGCTCGACGCTAACAAAATGATTCACCCTCAAACTGTACGGTAAGAACTCGATTATAGACGTGTTTTACTCGACTACGACAAAGCCAAAAGGAAGGGTTATGATTTTAACAGTCAATGTATGTATGTTTGTATTTACGTATGTTCCTTCGTAACCTAAACTATTCATCCGATATTGATGATAAGGTGTCAATCGATTCGTTATTATGGGGTAACAAAGGCTACATTTTAACCGACATCAACAATAGGAGGAGTCGATTTTACCTTGTAAACCACGAATTTGATTAGAGCGTGTTTTTTCAGTAGTAGTGTTTTTTAGTTGTAGTATACCACACAAATTCTTGTTTGGAACTCAAGACCTTACATCAAAGTACCTATTATTTATTAATCTATGGTATAAAATTCTTCCTGTTATTGTTTACCGTATACTACAGTGTTTACTCCAAGTACTTTCGTTTGTATCTTGACTAAGCCGACTCAAGTAGGGATTATATATACTCTTGTCCTTCTGGCTGTTTTCCATATTACTAACAATTATTATAATATATTGTTTTCATATTTCATAAATATCAAGTGTTCCATTTATTTATCTTCCAATTACTTTCATTTTCAGTATTTTTGCCGAATTCGCTCTTCTATGCACATACGCAGGAGTATGCTGCATTTATACAGTATTAATATCGGATTCTGTAAAACAGGTAAGATTGTTGTTTATATCTATGGTTAGAGCTAGTCTGTGCTGTCCCACTGCTGGTCAAAGGCCTGTTTCATTCAATTGCACCAGTCCGGGTTACGTGCCAATGACCAAGGCAAAGTCATCCAAGATTTTTAAATGCTTAGGTTATTACAAAACTGAGTTGTGGGAGTCAGATAGGCAGTCGCTCCATGCAAATTACTGGGATTCAGCTGCATCTGGTTAGACTGGAAGATGACCCCAACATAGTTAGGAAAAGGTTATCAGGTGATGAAAATGGCGAAGGGCGGACGTATTGGAGGACTATTTCATATAATTTTTTGGTTATATTTTGATGATGATCATTATTACTTAACTAGTTACGTTAGATGAGAATGCATTAAACAGTAAACTGTGCTAACAGATTAGACAAATCATTGTGTAAAGCTATGTCGAAGTACAGTTAAATGGTATTATCTCATCGTTAACTGGATAAGCTTTACTGATAACTTAACGCAAAGTAGTAAATGCCACTCAAGACGTACGTTATCACAAGAAAAGGCAAATAATGAAGGGATTTATAGCACTGGAAGAAGTGGAAACGTCAGGCATGTGTCACGTGTAATGAATTTATTAATAAATTTAATAAAGTTGTATGCAATTCCCCATTTTTTTAAGGATCATCGCCACCTGCCTAGCCCTTTCCCGACTATGTTAGGGTCGGCTTCCAGTCTAATACCGGTATTTTACATGGAGCTGACTGCCAGTCTGACCTTCACAACCCAACTGGTGCAACCTTGGTGAGACTGGTTGTCAGAATACCACTTTTCATATTTCCAGTAACACAACTGACAATGGACGTCACGTGTGTGTGTGTGTTACTTGAGATGTTGTAAATTAAGTATAGATTAAGAAAATTATACTAATGGTATAACTATTTATCCTGGCACTATTTAAAAATCATAACGATATTTTATTGTAAAAACTATAGTACTACTGACTAAATACTAACAGCCGCACGGGTCGATCTTCAGCCGTTACAGGTAGTCAGAGACCTGAAATTCTGAAAACCAGTCTTACTAATATCACATTACCCCGTATTAGTTCTGGGTTGTGGAGGTCAGATAGGCAGTCGCTCAATGAAAAATATTGGTATTCAGCTGCACCCGATTAGACTGGTAGCCGACCCTAACGTAGTTAGGCAAAGGCTGAGCTGTTGATAATGCTAACCACTGATACGTGTCTTATTCTATTTGCAGCTGGCCGATCGTTTCGTGCCATCTACAACCTTATCAGTGGAATACTACTGCCTCATCTTCTTGGTGCCGCTCATACTGCTGTGCCAGATAAGATATTTGAAGTTTTTGGCAATATTCTCCGGGATCGCCAATATTCTGCTATTCACTGTTTACATCGTTTGCCTGTACTATATCTTTGATGGCGATATATCTTTTGAAGGCAAACATGCTGCTGGGAATCCTGCAAGATATCCCGCTTTTCTATCGTAAGTCAACGTATGAATACAAACGTTTCTGAGCAAAGCAATACGAGCATGAACATGTTCAAACAAGTCAGCATACGAAGCAGTGTTGCAGCGAATCGTGGGAGGTGTTTATTGTCATTACGATTGTCGTAGCGTACTGGCGTAAAAACACAAGTGTAAAAAGTTAACTTTTCATTATTTTCTTTAAAAAACACCTGAATTTAGCTGAATTTCGATTTCTTAAGACTTTAACTTTTAATATGACTAAAAAATAATTGAATTCGTCATATTGGTTGAAGACTACCCTTGTCTATATAATCATTCATTAAGATATAAACTGCGGAATTTATTATCATCTTCTGAAAGTTCACGTGGAGCAACAAATAATCTCTTCCAGTAATTATTTCCAATGTACGGATGGATCCAATAAGCACGTCGCTTTCTACTTCTAACAAAATCAAACAATAAAAAATTCTCTTCGTCTGAAGAGAAAGTAAGATCCTCAACATTCAAAACGTCTGGTGCCGTTGACGGCACGATTTTAACTGATATCCAAAACGCCGCGCGTATCCGAATCGTCGCGCGTCTACGCGACGATTCGTTTGTGCAAAACTGCAGGTCTCGTACGCGTAGCGTCGTAACGATACGCTTACGATACGACTATGGTTTAGTGTCTTATTGTCGTTGTTGTATGTGTTGTGTATGTACTTACTTTTAGTCTTACTATTTTAGTTCTGTTTGTTGTTAGTTTTTTTTTTTGTTAGCCTGTTTGAGTGTCCCACTGCTGGGCAAAGGCCTCCCCTTTCTCCTTCCAAACCTCTCTGACCTGTGCGATATCTGGCCATGTTCGCCCCGCAAACGAAATCAGATCGTCACACCACTTTCGCCGCGGTCTACCTCGTATTTAATAGTTTTAAATCAAAAACGTATCAATATTTCATTTATTTCATAAATCATAAAAAATATGAGTACCTAATAGGTGCTTCAGTATCGACGACAATCTAAGTAGATTCAATTCAATTGTTTCTGTCTGTACACAAAAGAAAATCATTCATAATTCAATCAAATAACAAAGAGCTTTGTTATACGAACAGGATCCAGACAGATTTTATCTAAATAATAAATAAAGGACTCTGTTTTAGAAACTTGTATCTTTACGTATAAAACAAAATCGCTCCCACGGTCTGTACGCTTAGATCTTTTAAACTACGCAACTGATTTTAATGCAGTTTTCAGCAATCGACAGTGATTCTAGAGAAAGGTTTGTAGTCGCTAGTAATCTATAAAAACCAAAATATGGGAAATGGATCATAATGATTACGTGTAGATATTTTAATGACTCGTTGCTCTAGTGGTTGAAAACGCGACTGCTGAGCAAGAGCTGCTGGGTTCGATTCCCGGGCCGGGCGAAACTTTATTGGGTTTTTCTATTACGAATTTATCAGTAGCAGCCATGGAGTCTGGATCTTTGCCCGGTTGGTGGCAATAGGCTCGCCCCCTATTACATGGAACTTTAACATAACTATCAAAATGTTGATGTACTATTAAGTACTCTGCCTAACCCTTCGGGGATTATAGGCGTGATGTTATGTAATGTTATATATCTAACCTTTCAGGACAGTGATCTTCGCAATGGAAGGCGTCGGTGTAGTGATGCCGATAGAGAACACGATGAAGAAACCGCAGAACTTCCTGGGCTGTCCCAGTGTGCTGGTGGTGGCCATGTCAGCTATCGTCTTCCTCTACGGCACTCTGGGCACATTTGGATATCTCAGATATGGGGACGTGTTGAGAGGATCCATCACCCTTAACTTACCTACTGACGAATGGTTAGTTCATAGTTAATTTTTAACCGACTTCTAAAAAGAAGGAGGTGCTCAATTTTGCTATTTTTTTTTTTTTTTAATGTATGTTTAATGTTTGTTACCTCATAACTAACCAATCTTTAGTGTTTTTTGTGGACGTCGGTATTTTTTTTGCAAAAACGTTTTTATTAAATAAAGAAGTCCATTATGTTCTCGAACTGCTAAAAGAATGTAATATGCAAGTGGAGACCTGTTTGTACTGGACTTGAGAGCTGTGAGAGTTAACCTAAGTCCCAGTAGTGCCAACATTACACTTATGCAAATGTGAACACTCACTCATCTATCAGTCAACCAAAGGGTGATTAAAAGATCCTGCCGGGGTCGCGGGACTTATAGCATTACCGTGACCCTGGAACATAAAGGGCTATTGAAGGACACCGTGGATTTTAGTCAGTACAAGTCTGAAAGTCCCTCCCGCTTTGCCCTGGGTGGGAGGACTCATTTGATGATTTTACCACGATAAAAAAGGGTAATTAAAAGATAACAAGAAATGTTTGCCTCCTACATTATTCGTACTTTAACAAACACAAATCACATCACATGCAGCTAGACTAAATATAAATATTTTGGGAAGGAGTTGAACCCACAAACCGTCGTCGCTCAGAAACCAATCGCTTTGCGACGCCCGTGCCAGTTTGCTATTTAATTTTTAATTTTCTATTCGGGATTTGAAAACAATATTGCTAATGATACCTACTTTTAGATAACTCAATTATCTAAAATGATTTCTTAAAGTCATCATCATCTGCCTAGCCTTTTCCCAACTATATTGGGGTCGGCTTCCAGTCTAACTGGATACAGCTGAATACCAGTATTTTACATGGAGCGACTGCCTATCTGACCTCCACAACCCAGTTAGTACTGGGTAATACGATACCCCTTGGTAAGACTGGTTAAAGTAACATGATTCAAATTTTAAAATGAGTATTTTTATAGAATTTAACACTTTATAAGTTATTTTTTGTTTTATATTTTTTTACTACACCTAATGTACAAGTTAAGTTAGTTTCCTAGAATAGAATAGAATAAAGTAAAGATGTCATGTGCATCCGCCACTTGTCACGACTAATTGGATTGTCACTATTTACATGTTGTAGAATCGCAGATCGTACTTAGTGCGCAATCACTTGGCGTAGATTCCACGGAAAGATTAGAAGTAGGTACATAAGTATACAGTCAGAGCAGTTTGGGTAGAATAACTTGCTTGTAGTGCAAGCAAGTTATTCTAGAGTTACTAGTGTTATACCGAGCTAATATCTACAACTTACTCAACCTTTTGAACGCCAGAGCATAAACGCAAGCGAGTGCCCCCACTCCAACACACAATTTTACCTACCATTTTGTCACATATTTGTGTCGTTCGGCTTAAAAGGCACGCGTTTGCTTGTCACGTATATGTCACAATGGTGTTTAATAAAGTAACCAGTTTGTTAGAAAATTATAACGAATTTTTTAGTCGTACATCATTGGTTAGAAAATAAGCATGTTGCATAAATTAAGCCTTCATCTAACATCAAAGGGCCACTTAGTTAGTGGTCAAACTCTATTTCATTTACACCGACTTTATGGTCGTAATTATAATTATGAGACTTCATTAATTATAGTGAAAACACAGTGATGTATATAACAATAGTTGTAAAAACATACAACTATTGTAAAAACTTAAGGTATTTTTACAGACCGAGTACTTATGTAATCTTGAGTCATCTTCTGATTCTCCTAGTCTTTGTTAAAGTCATATTTAAGTAGTAAATTATAGTTTGCCAGTAATTTCCGCTCAGTACACCGCAATCTTGAATTGTCAGCGTCCTTGACGAAGTGATGCGAGAAGTACGAGTGAAGTTGATAAACAGCTGGTTTTATAGTTTTAATCCACTTTCATTTGATATTTGAATTGTAATACCTATTTTATCGGTAAAATACTCCTTACCTACATAGATAATTCTTCCAAAAACAAGTTGGTGAATATTATGCTTCAAGAATCCAATTCACTTATACCAGTTTGCATCTGCAATTTTAAATTTCGTTGATTTAAAATTTAATCTTTCTAGTTTAATAATATCTGTTTTACTACTTTATTTGCATAAAATGTATTTTAAATTCAAATTCATTTAATTCGTGAATACACAGGAAGAAGATGTTATAATAAATAAGAACCAAGCTGAAATACATTTAAGAAGTTCAAAGGTACAACCACAATATTATATTATTATAATATACACCGTGACTTTTTAGTCGTCTTACAACGGCAGCCCACTTCATGTATCCAATGACTACTAAACATTCATAAAAAATGGTATTTATGAGATTTTAATAATTTAAAAATAAAAATATTATTCAGTTTTATGACGATGAGCGATCATCTACTGGAGTCGAGCGCTAGGTAGGTATGTTCTCCCGTTTGATAGGTAAACATCATTAACAGGCAGTTTCATAATTTTATTCTAAAGTATTATTTATTTTTCTTTTTATCTACTATGGTAGGTAAAAAAAAAAAACGCGCCTAGACCTATTTTATGTCGGGTACATTGAGTGGACCACTTTTGTAAGTCGACTAAAAAGTCACGGTGTATATTGTTAGTAAACTGCAAAAAATCCAAAACACGTCTATAGGTGAAGTTTGATATCTGCCACATGTTTATGCTAACCTTTTAAAAAAAATAAAACAGAGACCAGCCATGCTATCTACCTATCTACACTACTTTGCCAGCGAGTCTTTAAAACCCCTCTATTTTATTCTTTCTATCCGTTAATTTTCTTGCCTGTACTCCATCCTGAGGTCTACGTTTTGAAACCGATAAGATTCTGATTATTTTTCTATTGAAATAAATGTTTTAACCATTCTAATACAAGGTTCTTTTTTCCAGGCCAGCGGTACTTGCAAAGGTGTCCATAGCGTTGTCGATTTTCCTGACATATCCGCTACAATTCTATGTGGTCATCGACATCTTCACGAGATACACACAGCATCATATCAAGCAGAACTATCGCCAGATCACGCAAATAGTAGCGAGAACTGTAGGAGTATGTATTTGTGGTAGGTCTTGTTATAACTTGGCTATCTGAATTATCATCGTTACCAAAGCCTGATTTCACTCAAAGAAAGAAATACTGTTTATCCGGCGCTACCATGACGTACATTAAAAAAAAATCGGTTGTCTGTAAAGTCGGTTTACTGACGATAGTTGAACGTGACAACGTCATAAGAAAATACTGATGGAATGGTTGCATTTTTCAAAAAATTAATGTGCGTTGAGCAATTGTTTTATGGAACGCCTCAGAGCGAGGTAACGCCTCATACGTCATGTTTTTTCGTGCGTGCAGCCGGCTCCATCGAATTATAAGACGTTGTCACGTCAATAAACATAAATTAGCAAAAAGCCCACACATACTTGCCCACGGCTGGGCTTAGGTTTCTTTCTACCAGTGCCAGCCTCTGCGCTCTTATGTCAGTATCGTCCTAAGCATCACATACGATTGTAGTAGAATAATATGAACTAAGTTGAATTACAATACTGCTGAGACCAGAAAACGCTTGCCTTGATGAAATTATTTCAGGTCTTGATTCGATCTGAAAGAAAGAAAGAACAAAGAAAGAAAGAATTTCAATCATACTTCCAAGTTGCAACATTCTGTCCTTTAGAATTGTAGCCTATTTATTCATCTGGAATAAATCATGTACAAATAATACAAGACAAGTACCATAGTCGAAGGAGTATGTTATTTACAACGCAAGCAAAATTTTCCTTTTTTTTTTTTTTTTTCGAGTTTTGAAATTCCAAAATGTAACCATGTTAATTAACGAAACTAACAAGTATGACAAGTATACTTGTGGTTATCTAATTAGAATTATATGTGCAGGTAATCGTTGTTTTTAAGAAATACTACCACTTCAAATGCGACATACTCGTATTTATTGGGTCAGTAGCTCATTGACGAGCGATCACTAATGCGATTGACAATCATAGTAATTAAAGACATGCTCCAATCGTTCATTGCAACGGTAGGTGCCATAATGATATTACTAAATTGTATTTTAAAGAACGAAAGTAGTTGTAAGATTAAATGATAACTCATAAAAGATAACACACATAACTGGTTTAAGATTTAAAGCCTCTTTGTAACTTGGTATTTCATTCGATATCAATATCACAAGAGCCGCTTTTTGTATCTCAACAATTCTCTTCAGTGAATATCATAATTGGATCCCCATTGGTTTCGTTATCGTGGCTGCCTACTGTACTTGACTGACATTTATTGGTATAAATAATAAACATGCCTCTTATGCAATTTGTTGCATTTTAAACTCATATTTTAATATTTTATTAAAAATCGAACTACTACCCAGTACGCAGTCGTTAAAAATGAGGACATCCGCAAGAGAATAGGTTACCGACGTAGCCCGAAGAATAACTAAACTTAAGTGTAAAAGTTCTGGAGTGGCGACCGCGAACCGGAAGACGCTGCATTGGAAGGCCTCCCTCTAGGTGGACCGATGACCTGGTGAAGGTTGCAGGGATCCGCTGGATGCGAGTCGCACTGGACCGGTCAATGTGGCGACACTTGGACGAGGCCTATGTCCAGCAGTGGACGTCTTTCGGCTGAAATGATGATGATGATGATGACGCAGTCGTTAAAGATTTGCTGTGAAAAAACATCAAATACAGATAAAATATCTTTTTATGTAATGCATTTCTATTGTATTTTTATGACGAGAACAATGAACGAAAGAAAATTAAAATCGAGGGGACAATCCCAACGATGCAGATGTGTCAAATTCTTTGAAATCTTACACGCAATTGTTATTTTTAAAAAACCCTTAAACCTAAAACGTAGTAGTTATAACATGACTTTTGTATTTTATTACTTTGTTTTCAACAAGCTTTTATTTGCTTCACATGTAAATATGTAAATAAATCTAAGAAACTAAATTGGGCCTACTTCCCGGTTTTGCATACATGTTTAGTTTGCATGACAATGCATGGTTAACTAAGTGACGTCATTCTAAATCCAATATGGCGGAGTCCCAAAGATGGCGGACTAGTTATTTTTTTTTAATTCCCATATTGTGGGTATATAATGAAAAGGTTTGCGTAGTCTTAATACGAGAAATAATATGAAGGTACTCTTAAGGGTGTTCTTTTAGGTTTTTTAAATTGTAATATTTTATTATAAACAAGTCCAAACACTAACTGTCACCTGTCACCTCTAGTCCACCCACACCGCCACCACACAAACACCACACACAGTGTCACCTGTCACCTTTACTTCGGACACAGTCACATCACCTCATAGTTCATGTTTTCTATTAACCCCCTTTCTCATTTCAGTGGGGATAGGAATGGCCCTCCCACTGCTGGAGCAGATCCTCAACATAGTCGGAGCGTTGTTCTACTCAATCCTTGGCCTCATCATCCCCAGTGTCATAGAAACTGTCTTCCGGTGGGACAACCTTGGCAAGTGGAACTGGATCCTTTGGAAGAACACATTCATCGGTTTATTTGGCCTTCTCTGCTTGCTCTCAGGATGTACAGTGACCATTATGGACATAATTGAGATTCTACACAGGAAAACTGAGTAACGAGAGCAATTTTAATGTATTCAACACTAGTATTAAAATGTAATTTATAAGAAAATGGGTCTTGTTACTTTTGTAAACAAAAAATCGCTTAAGTCCCAAGACTAACATGTGAAATAACAAATGCCGTTTGATGATTTTGTCAAGATTTAAGCGCAGGCCACACCGCCAGCTGGCGGGCGGGCGAGCGACGCGAACGACGCCCTTTTCATACTTTGTTCGTATATTTCGATAGTTCGCGGTGTGAACCAAGAAAAGAGGTGAAACGACGCGTCGTTCGCGTCGCTCGTCCGCCCGCCAGCTGGCGGTGTGGCCTGCGCTTGATGCCAGTTTAACACTAAATTATAACATGAGTTAGACGAACTGGTTACATCCGGTTTCCCGAATTATAGATTTGAAGTTGAATTTGTAAAATTCTATTTTGGCATTTTGAATTTCAAAGGAATCACCATTAGTAGTTAATGCTTAAGAGTTTGAAAACTTCAAATTCTCAATAAAGAAGCCGGAAAAGTCCTTTGAACAGTTTATTATTATTACCTACTATCTTACTAGAATTATTTTCACTCTATACAGTCTTCAAGTCGAGTAATATTTAATAGCACATGATTTTCATATTTTTATGTACAGAACCACACACCGTTGTCTAACTTCTGTTTCTATGAAACTTTACATGAATTCGGAATAATCAATAAATGTTATGAAACATTTCACTGCTTCCAATAGTAACAAAATGCGACATAGGTAGTATATTTTGAACAATACGGCTATCCCCGGCCAAGCATGATGATAGAGCATTCTGTTTTAACAAATAAATAATAAATCACGATTTATAAGCTCCACGTTCCAGTGGATAAGGTGATAAGGAAGACTAATAACCAGCAAATATTTTAAATAACATAGGGCTGTCTATTCTGGTCCCACCCACCGACAAGTATACAGCAAGTATCAGAATTGAGTGGTCATGTTTTTTTTTCGGTTCGATAGTTTAAACGCCCACGCATTTCTGAAATCGCTGTAGAAGCACGCCTCCTCAGTCATTTTTATACGGCACGTTTTCTGCGTGTTTTGAAGGTGTTTGTAGGATATCGTACTTCGTTAATCTATCCGAGAGACAGGATGTACTTGAAGAACTGGGCTAACAAACTCTCCTTTATCTATAACTCCTATTATCAATCAACAACTTGCAATACCTGTTCAATATCTATACAATGACATCATTAAATAAAATTGTGTTATAGCAAAAAAATAAATGAGTAATATCAACTTACATTTATTTTCATCGAAAAAAAAACACTTGAAGAATTTTCCAATTCAATAACAGAAAAGGAACGTGATACAAGGATAAGTATATGGGATCATCGTTATTAACATAATATAGTAAGTATTTAGTTTAATTATCCAACATTCTGAAACACACTGATCACAGAGAAACAACTTCATGCGCTGAACGACGGTGTTGTCGCTAAGCAAGAATTATATTACGATATAGATACTGCAATGATGATCTTGCATGAAAATAGCGACCGATGACCGGTGAAAAACCTACTGTAAATTACATCATACAAGAGATCTTCGAAATATCTTTGGAAAAACCAGAAAATTCCCTGCTCTCACCACTATGGGGAGTCAAGATAAAAAATCTGAACGGATATAAATAAAAATTCAAAAGTATAACATTAATATTGACAATTCTAAAGCACTGTTGTCTTGAGTTATTATGCCTAGATTGCGTTCAGGCCTGGTCACGTGTGTCCTATAAGAACGACGATGGAGTATCAGTCGGCATTAGTGTGTGCGCTGTTTACTGTGACCGCGTCCGCTGTTCTCGTGCATTCGCAAATAAATAATAATAGAAAAAATATGCAAAACCAATGGAATTCTTTTCGTCCAGCGAATTTAATCAAATGAAATTCATGATATTCGTTACGGTGTTGAAAAGCAAACAGAACACAATGTTTACATTGATTAAAATTCCATAAATAACTGAAAAAGTGGTTCGAAAAGTGTATTTTATTTTTTGTTAACACTAGTGCTTGAAGAACGAGTCACATTTTATGTTAACTTTGGTACTGTCGAAACTATCGCTAAATAATTCAAACAAGCATCAGCAACTTTTATCTCACCGATGACAAACATTATTATCCTTCTTAAGAATTTATCTTTCGTAAGAGATAAGGAATAACAATTGTAAAGCAATTGCGAGACGGGAAATCGTTAATAGAAATAAGAAAAACAAGAGAAACCGTAGAATAATTATTTAGTGAAATTGGTACTTAAGTGATATCATAATATTGAGGCGGTAACTTACAGTGAAGTGCCGCGTTATGGTATGTTCTGGTAGTAATTGGCATTAGAGCAGTAATTTGAGTGCAAGTGACATTAAACTAGACTTCCAACAACCGTAAAATTAAAATCCTTAACGATCGCAATCAGAGACTAATTTAGTTTAAGAGTGAAGTTTCAGTTATGAAAATGGGCGATAAAGAAAAGTGCAAACATGTGGAAGAGTACAACCCTTTCGAACATCGGGAAGTCGTCAAACCAAATTCGTAAGTAATATTTCAATTTTACTGGTTTTCTCGTAGCTTGAAAAGAGTTGCCGAGAATCAAGTACAATGCCGTGCAATTGGAGATGCCTATATCCAACAGTGGACTATTAACTATAACTGGTTTTCTAAGACTCGGGTAATAAATCTATATAAAAAGATGCGTGTGCTAAAATAAGATACAATATTGATAGTGAAGGTTAACGTCTCACAATTTTAATACCTCGTTGATTAATAATATCAGCTTTCAATTATGTCAAAGACGATGCTGGCGATGAAACTGTCACATGAGATTTTAAACATTGTACCTAAGATCGCAAACGCATAAAGCCTAGTCTTAGTTAAGCGAGTTGTTTAAAAAACTGAAACCAAAAATAAAAAAGTTTAAACCATTTCCGATTATTTCTAGCCACACAAAACGCGAATTTACAAACATAGCACACTCCTAATTACATTGACTGAAGAAATGAGAAGTTGTGATGCAATTTGGGAGAGGTCCAGTCTGAATAGACAGAATGAATTTATTGAATGACCAGCACTTCGTCCGCAGCAAGCAATTGTCTGTAAAAATTTTGATAGCTCGGCTAATATGCATGATATAAATATAATTTATAGCCTATAGCACTCACGACTATGTAGCTTTCTGCCAAAGAAAGACTTTTTAGAATTAAATCATTCGTTCCGGAGATTATCACATACAAACTTACAAACAATTTTACCTCTTTATATTGTTAGTATAAGCACAACTGAGGTACATATTTATTTACTCGGGTATAATATTTTAAATCTGAGGAGCTCGTGGCTATATAATAACAGCCGCTCGGGTCGATCTTTAGGTTAAGCCCTGCTTGCCTAGGTTGGTCTGTGGATGGGTGACCACCCATTATATACCGAGTTTCCTCCGTGACTCGGAAAGCACGTTAAGGCGTTGGTCCCGGGTGTCATTTGTAGATCTTTGACAGTCGTTAGGCAGTCAGTGGCCCAAAAAGTCTGACAACCAGTCTTACCAAGGGGTATCGTATTACCCAGTACTAACTGGGTTGTGGAGGTCAGATAGGCAGTCGCTCCATGTAAAATACTGGTATTCAGCTGCATCCGGTTAGACTGGAAGCCGACCCCAACATAGTTGGGAAAAGGCTGGGCAGATGATGATGATATTTTAAATATTTATTTAAGTCAAAGAACAACAGGGCGTCAAAAAATTCGTCCACTTCTCTGTCAAGGGGAAACGTGACCAGAATGCTGACGGCATGCCACGTTGGACGTGATTTTTGGCCAAAAAATAGAGCAGCCCCCTTGTCACGTGAAGAGTCGACTCGAAGGGCACTCGGACTCCACGACCCTAGTGTTTGAACCCCAAACTACTCAAACACATATCTAGCAACGCCAAGCGGTTAGCTACTAATCGGGCTATTATATTTGCACCGTTTGATATAATAATGTATATAATATTTCTTTTCCAGAGACCTCAGATCCTTAGCAAATCTAATAAAGTCTTCACTAGGCTCGGGTCTGCTTGCTATGCCACTAGCATTCTCAAACGCTGGATGGGGAGTTGGCATAGTCGGTACTGTTATCGTAGCATTTATTTGCGGACATTGTGTTCATATATTTGTAAGTACAATTCAAATATTTTCTAATCCTTTTAAGTAACTTTTGATTAAATTGTCTAGGCATTGCTATCATCATGCTTGGTAGCATGATGATAGGTTAGTTTCAAGGTTGGGAACCTTATTTAGAAACTCATCATCGAAATCTACTTTTTCTGAGGTTTTACATAAATTGATTCCGTTGCTTTCACTTACCTACCTCTAAAGGATTTTTGTTACACGTAGGTACTGTAGAAGAATTGTTTTCTTTGGCATACTGATCAATTGAATCTTTGTTTGCAAGGCAACTTCGTGTATATTATAGGACAAGTAGGTTATATCAGTTAGAACTTGAAGACGGGAGTCATAAGTAGACACTCCTAAAGCCCTTCAGTAGCCCGGGCTGCGAGACTGTTCGAAAGAGATACCGCGGCCCTGGAACACAAAGGGCAAAGAAGGAACATGGATGGGTTTTAGTCAGTAGAAGTCTGATACTCCCTTCCACTCCGCCCAGAGCGGGAGGGGTCATTTGATGATACCCATGCGAAAAAAAAAAGCCCTTCTGTAAGACTGCAAAGAATGACTCAGTTCTTAAAATAGAGGCTAGCTTTCTTGAATATTAAAATGTATCGGAATATTGTTTATTTGTTACATCCACATTGTTCATTTTCGCGATCAGTTGGGACGGTGACGTCCAGGTATATTCTGAAAATAGTCATGAAATAGTTGAAAACGTGAGTGTAAACAAGCACGTTTAAAGTACAGATAAAGTACAAACGAAACGATGGGAAGATTACCTCAAAAAATTGGCTGATCCAGAGTGGATGAGAACAGCGAGAGGCAGGCTGAAATGCCAACCACAAACAAATGAAAACCTTAAAGGAAGCCTTTGTCCAAGGACAAGTTGTTGATTATAACCGATCGTCTAAGATAAATAAATATGTGTATAGTAAATGCTCTAAACATTGTAAAACAGTAATAAAGATTAATTGTAATAGTACAATAAATAACTTGAACAAGCGCTAAAAGCACTGACAGACACGACAGCACGTCGTTATATTAGGAACATAATGAGACGCATTGGCGCATACTTGCAAATCACTGGGCACTTACAAATCCCGAAAAAATTACGGGTTCAAATACCTTTACATTTTATTATAATTTTTTACAGGTAGAAACGTCTCGAGGCTGTTGTCGTGCAGAACGAAAGCCATTGCTTAGTTATTCAGAAACTTGTGGATCAGCATTTGCAAATGGTCCAAAATTTGTCCGACCATTAGCTAATTTTGCACAGTAAGTATCCTTATGTTACTATCTGCATAGCTTGTAATTTGAAATTTCGTTTCTTTCACTTTTAACGCATATTTTATGTATCAACTTCATGTTAACTTGCATTTGCTGGCTTATTTGTAGGCTTTTATTTATTTTAGTTCACTCCTTTACATTTAATGAATGATTCCTCTTGGTTCTCTTGAATTTCTTTCGAATTGTCGTTTCCTGAAACATTTATTAGTATTTTAAATTCTGCAACGGATAAAGTAAACATACTCAAGAGTATGTTTACTTTGTCCTTGCTTAGTTAATGATTAGAACCACACTACACGTCGCTCGGAACGGTTAAACGTTAGGTTGTATAATATAATAATTATATGACAAACGTTTATGATTGAAGGCTGTGTTTGAAACAAACCAAATGATTTGTATATTAGATCCGATGATATCTACTAAAATTTTAAAGGTTTTGCTTATCAATGTCTGCAACCAGATAGTTTTTTTTTTTATTAGCCTATTGGGTTTCCCACTACTGGGCAAGGCTCTCCCCTGTCACCTTATACAAGGTTCATTTGTAAATAGGTACAATAATAATTTATTTAATTTAAGTGGTTTTGTCCCGTTTCATTGGATATTCCAAAAAATTATGCTGTAGTAACAAAGTACATTTCACGTTACAAGAAAATGTTTGCATGTCTTTTAAAAATGTCATTTTTTCCTACTTTTCAGATTATTTGCGGAGTTTTCCTTATGCTTCACGTACCTCGGCGTCTGTTGTATATTTACTGTGCTAATATCAACTTCAATAAAGCAGGTATGGTTACAAATTACATAAGCACATATTATTTATTTATTGAGTTTTGCACATTCCTCGTTGTCAAGTGTTCCTACACTCAGAGGCGGCGCAAGGCGTAGGCGACGTGGGCCACCGCCCACGGCCTCGCGGTACGAGGGCCCCGCACCTCAAAAACTCAATGACAAAATTGGGACCGGAACGAAATCTCCAAACTGTACATGGCCAATTTTGGTCAATTTATATTTTTTGTTGACGCGCACTCTGTTTTATTTTTTTAATTTTTCTAACACAGCGACATCCTTCGTTCTTGTACTGACAGAAAGCCATTGTAGTTTCTGATATTTTAAGCTAGATGGCGTTGTTTCGTATAGGATTACTAAAAATGTTTTCTGCGATGGGATTTCAAGTGAATTATTTGCAGTTTATTTTTTCTGTGGTTGAAGTGAAAGCTGTTGGAGTTTTGTTTCGTACGTAATATTATGTACCATTTTGTTCCTGAAATTATGGCCTTTCGAATGATACATGTGAATTCCGAGTCGATGCCGATTCCGGGCCTCGCTAAATGTACTTTGCCCACATAAAATTTTGGTCTTGCCCCGCCACTCTACACTAAGTACTTACCAATAGAAATAATTGCAACATGACTTAACATGATTTCTTGGGTAAGTCCCTCTTCAAAGTTATGCATTTTATTATGATGTTAATCCATCTAATGAAAAACCTGTTATGATTATAACCACAGCAATTTAAGCGCAGCAAAATACTATAAACCTAATGCGTATAACATAGCTTACATTAAGCCTGTCCTTTCCCAAAGGGATAGGCAGAGGTGAAGCTATAGGCAACCACATTTTCTACGTATGTTTAAGGCCTACGCCACACTTGGCGGAACTTCCGTCGCGGATCGTCCGCGTCGGAACGCCAATACATGTTATTGCAAATAAATGACTAATAACGGGCAAACTACGGGGATGATCGGTCGTTCCGAAGCGGACCGCTCGCCCTCTGCGTCTGTTGCGGATTTACCGCAACGGAAGTTCGGCGTCAGAATCTCCGTCAAGTGTGGCGTAGGCCTAAGTGTAGAAATGTGGATAAACCTTTTGCCATCAACCTGGCACATAACTCCGGGCCGATACTGAAACCTTATGCGTATTATTTTATGAAATAAACAATAGAGCTCTATTTGATATTTGTCCAAAGGAACCTACGTCCATCCAAGATGCTTAGACCTGTTTGAGGTATTTAGTAGCAGTGCTAGTAAAACACTACACCTGACCCAAATAAGGGATTTGTAAATATTGTCTCTAAGATCGAGCATACATTGTCAATCCCCTTGGAATTTTAGATGCCCATAAGTCGCGGTAAGCGCTTTTTTAAGCTTTCACAGACCTAGTACCGATAAAGCTGTATTATCCTGTCCTATAAAATGGGCAATCTTACATATAAGAATCTCGTGTCACGGTGTTGGTGGTCGCACTCCTCCGAAACGGCTCGACCGATTTTTATGGTGTCATATATCAGAAAATTCTCAATTTTCACCCAAGCTGAGCTCGATCGCACAAGTAGTTACACATAGATACAAATACTATTTGCATATAACCTGAATTAAAATCAGCCGCTTACATTGCAGATGATCGACACATACATATCAGCGCCGGCGATGCCCGTAGAGCATTACTGCCTGATCCTGCTCGCGCCACTTTGCTTGCTCTGCCAGATCAGGCACTTGAAGTGGCTCGCTCCGTTCTCCTTATTGGCCAACGTACTCCTCTTCGCCACCTTCGCGATATGCCTCTACTACATATTCCGGGAACCATTGACGATCGCCGATAAAGAAGTCGTAGGTGATATCTCGAGGCTCCCTGCGTTTTTGTCGTAAGTCAAAATTTATTGTCTTTTGTTTTTCTATGCCGCAATTGGCCGCAAACATATACGTCAATACGATATTACCTTTTTGTTTGTTACTTAGTTCCGATAATTGAGGTTGTGTGGTTTTTCAATTACATTTGTGGGTATTGTTCAGTTAGTATTTAAGTACCAAAATTAATCTTCATATATTACGAAGTGAGTCACTGCTTTTAGCCGAAACAATTTTTTATTCATGCATTTTTATTCATGGAAGATCAGTAATTATTATGTTCAACAGAGAGATTAATTGATTGATTGTTTGACTAAAACTTGATTACTTTAACCTTTCTCAGAACTGTGATTTTCGCAATGGAAGGCATAGGAGTTGTGATGCCAGTGGAGAATACGATGAAGAAGCCCCAACACTTCCTCGGATGCCCAAGCGTGATGGTGATCGCGATGACACTGGTGATGCTGTTCTATACAATCCTGGGAGTGTTCGGCTACCTTAGATACGGCGATGTAGTCAGAGGAACTATTACGCTGAACCTGCCTATGGATGACTGGTAATTTAATTTGTTACGTTTTTACTATCTATATATATAAAGTAAGAAACTGACTGGCTGACTGTTTCACTGACTGATCGATCAACGCACAGCTTAGACCGCTGGGTCTAGAAGAATGAAATTTTGCACAAACGTTCCTTAAATGACGTAAGTGTGCACTAAGAAGGGATTTTTGAAAATTCATCCCCTAAGGGGTTAAAACGAGGGTGGAAAGAGTGTATGAAACTTGGTCAATATTGCGAACGAAGTCGTGGGCAACAGCTAGTGACTCATAATCGTAAAGTATAATGGCTAATGACATTGGTTTAAAGTTAGATCCAACAATATGATAGTAATAAAGTTCATTGGAATCGATTTCTGTGGTTCAGCGATATTAGTGTTCGAAGACACAGCTGTGTTGGGACAGGGAGAGTTATTATTTTAAAGGTACGCTTTTCTATAGTATAGGGTTCCACGGGGGTGCATACTTGGCCCTCTCTACTTTAACTTTAACATTCATATATTAGCCGCTACCAATTTAGTTTTTCCTGTGCGTTTTAACACGTTTACCATTTCAATTGTTTCAGGCCAGCGATATGTGCAAAAGTATTTATTTCAATAACGATTTTTCTGACGTATCCTCTGCATTTCTTCGTTGTGATTGACATATTCACACGGTATGCAGAACCCAGGGTACAAAAGAAATATCATAATGTCATGCAAATCTGCACCAGGATTGTGATTGTTTGTTTCTGTGGTAAGTGTTTTATCATATTATTACGTCTAAACTATTAAATTGATAAGGTAAAGGTATTCGTAGCAATGGAAAGGTAATGAAGCGATTGTGCACAAATTAATTTTGAGCGGAGTCTGGTCCTAAATACCAAGAAGGGAAACTTTCATAGCAGTCGATTTATGGCTGACAGTAACCAGTATTTGCCTCGATTTGGACTGGAGATAACGAAATTTATTGTGACGTAGACAAAAGAAGAGCTGGAAGCTTAAAGGATTATATGTGGTTAATAAGCAATAGAACTGGACTAAACGCCACAGGCATGGTGCAGGTGTGTGGTGGTACTCTTCTTCAAAAAGGGCGACAATGCCCGGCTGAAGAACTATAGGCCCATCTCACTTCTAAGCCGTGTCTACAAGTTGTTTTCAAGAGTCATCACGAATCGTCTCGCGCGCAGTTTTGACGATTTTCAGCCTCCCGAACAAGCCGGATTCCGAAAAGGCTTTAGCACCTTAGACCACATACATACGCTGCGCCAGGTTATACAGAAGACCGAAAAGTATAACCTGCCTCTCTGTCTAGCGTTTGTGGACTACGAGAAAGCCTTCGATTCGATCGAGACTTGGGCTGTACTGCAGTGCCTCCAACGGTGCCAAATCGACTATCCGTACAACTGGACTGCCTTGTTGGTCTAGAGGTCGCAAGCGCGACTGCTGAGCATGAGGTCCTGGGTTCCGTTCCCGGGTCTAGCAGTGTTCTTGGGTTTTTCCCAAAGTGTATTTGGTGTCTGGATATGCGCCCGGTTGATGGCAATTAGCTCGCCCCTTATGGGGCTTAAACATAACTGGCGTAATTTGGGTGTATCTACTATTAGATACACCTCTGCCTAAACCTTCGGGGATTACAGGCGTGATGTCAATAATGTTAAATGTTAACCAATAGAAATTAAAGGATCATATTATGCGGGTTGAGGCTAAATAAAAACTGGTAGACAAAGAAGATTTGATTAAAATATAGCAAAACTCGTGGCCAAGATAAAAGTATTAACTTGTAATAAAATCCGCAACCAACCATTGTTACTCATCAAAGTTGAACAAATATTTATACTGACAAAATTAGAAAAAGTATAAATCTTAATTGTCTCACTAATCTTTTCCCAAATAATTGTCTCCTGCAAACAGGCCAAGAACATGTTAGTCGGGCAAAATATTTAACGTAAAGTGAAACGTTTGCACATAACCTTGTCATAATTTGTTTTAAACATTCTTTAATACGTTAATTGTTAGTAGGTATCTCTTTGTTCAGTGCTAATGACTTAAATTCGTGACTAATCACGGATTTAACAAATCAGTTGACTGTTATAATTAGTTATGTAGACTTGGACAATTAGCTTAATATGGAAACTTTTAACTGGGGCTGCGGGACTGTTCGAAAGAGATACCGCGGCCCTGGAACACAAAGGGCAAAGAAGGAACATGGATGGGTTTTATTCAGTAGAAGTCTGACACTCCCTTCCGCTCCGCCCAGAGCGCAGGGGGGAGGGCATTTGATTATATCCCGTCCGAAAAAAATAAACTTTTGTCTATAAAATTGCAAACATAGAACGAAACACCACCTTTCCAAACAGAGCAAACTTAATAAAGGTAACCAACGAACTTAAAGTCGTCGTGCAATTATAAAGGGTGTAAATAGACCCTTAACATATCCGAAAGGCACTTGTTCTCCCCGTCTTTGAGATCATTTTTTTGTTCTAGACCATACCTGGGAACCTTCTAGTTACGGAGATATTGGGGGTCAAAGTTCCAACTTTTTCACAAGTTTTTTTTTTCAAGACATGTTTTTAATGTAAGATTTTTGCTTTAAATACCTCCACGACCCCCGTACTATTCAATCCATCCATCAGCACAATGCTTTGAGTGCTTTCCATCGAGCCCTACCGTAAAATGTGATTTTTCACCCCAAAAAAAAAAAGTCGATTCCCAGCAATAATTTTTGCGTAAAGTTACTTAGTTTGATGTACAGAATGCTTGGTTGACGGCTATGTGGAGGGTCTGTTTACACCCTGTATGTGTTTACTTATTTTCAGGACTGCTATACATTGATGATAACGATGATGAGATGATAAATTTTTCTATGCCTCAACATCATATTATAGGCACTGACAGTCTTAATATAAACAGATGTTATTCACACATTTTGTACTCTTCAATATTCATATTGTCATGAAAAATTGTTTTGACTACTTCGGAGTTAAAATAACTAAACTACAATCGTTTAACGTTAACTTTAGTCATTCTAACTTACGTGTATATGAAATAATATGCCTAACTGTCCATTGTTTCAGGTGGAATAGGAATCGCTCTACCATTTTTGGAGCAGATCATCAACCTCGTTGGTGCTCTTTTCTACTCGATCCTCGGTCTCATCATACCAGGAATCGTAGAAACCATATTCCGTTGGGAAGACCTCGGCAGATACAACTGGATCCTCTACAAGAACATTCTTATAGTTTTCTGTGGAATGTTCAGCTTAGTTTCCGGCTGCACCGTCACTATCTCTGACACAATCCAAATGATTAATAACAAAACGGATTAGTTCATTGGAACTAATTTGAACCAGTATTTTAAAGAATAAAGTATGTACTTATGTTAGGAGGATGTCTGTGATTAGTATGTAAGGGTAAAAATAAGAATATAAGTGCAATAAATATTTATTTAGAACAATGTAATGTATGTTTTGTTAATTTGTTAGAAGCACTCTACATTGTCTAGTAGGAACTCATGAAAATAGTCCCGGAAGATGAAGCTTTCCAAACTTGTGATTTATTGACCAAAGCCTCTTGAAATCAAGATGGTTGATGCACCTTACCTTACGCAGCAGTGATAGCCTAGTGGTATGTATGACCGTCGGACTGCCTAGTAATAGGTCTCGAGTTCGAACCCAAGACACCTCTGATTTTTCGGATTCAAATGCATATTGTATAATTTTCTATTTTTCATATTAGGCTGTTTAGCGGCATCATACCTTTGCTTCTTCTTCAACCTGGCGAAAGCAAAGCGCGGAAAAAAGGCAAATTAAATCATAATTTCCTGAATTCAGCACATGATTCTAGCTGATGAGTTCCTCCAGCATCGAAATATTTCATCAGTTATTATCACTGTGTATAAAATGTCCCCCAAGTGACCCTCTGGGTAATATTTCTTAAGTCTAGCCGCAGTCGTCATAAATCGGAAGAATGTGTTCGCGGCAACAGCTATTTCTGCGTGACCTTATTTACAAATATTTGTATTAGTAGAACATTCACGTAAACTTAGCTAAGAACAGTTGAAATGTCATTATAATACCATACTACTAGACTTAGGTACCCACATATATTGTAAAAAAATCCCAGCTTTTTAACCACTATATTGAGCACCAGTACCTACTATGCCTTCAGTCTGATGCTTGGGTCATATCGTCTTCGTAAACCAAAGGCCATAGCGATATTAACTATTAGAATAAGACAGTATTTCAGACATCTGGCTATTTGAAAACACAGTCATTGATAAAGGACCACGTGGCAAACGGTTCAACGCTGTTTTCAGAGGCATATATATCGATCTAAAGAACACCGCCCCTTGGGCTCTTCGAGGCAATCACAGAGAGCGATCTATTCTCGTGGTAACACAATTGTTAAAACAAAGAGTTATTAGCTTATTCCTTAGCAATAAAGCAGCCAATAGATGGCGCAACTACACGTCTAAATATACCATGCCTATCCCACGCGTGTTAACTGCAGCCAAAATCTAGTTAACAAAATATTTATAGACGCTGTTTACACTCTGGTTGTTGATGTTATTTTTCGTCCCATCATAGTCTATATTTTCATTTGCAACACCATAAAAACCACAGTTTTATTGGTTCGATTAAATATGATAACATTGACTCCACACCGAATCTAAATCTGTCTGGTGGGTCCGGACAAATTGACATTGATTGCCATAGTCATTGACCTTACATTTGGCACAATATCTTTATATTGGATACATTTCGTTTGAAGGAATTCGGTCAAAAGCATCTGCGTACCTATTACTTAAGAATTAAGTACTACTGTACTGGTTTGATCGGAAAAGAAGCTGAAATTAAGATAGTAGACATAATGCTGCCTCATCTGCCTGCCTTTTCCCAAGTATATTGGGCTCCTGTCTAACAGGATCTGACCTCCACATTCACAATCCATTAAGTACTGGGTAAGTCCTTGGTATGACTGGTTGTCAGACTTTCGGGCCTCTGACTACCTGTTACGACTGTCAAAGGTGAAATGACAGCCAGGATCAACGGCTTAACGTGCTTTCCGAGGCTCGGAGGAAACTCGGTATACAATGGGTTGCCCATCCGCAAACCAACCTAGGTAAGCGCGGCTCAACCTAAATATCGACCCGTACGGCTGTTATTATTTAGCCGCGAGCTCGTAAACATAATGCTGATGCAGTGAAGATAATTGACGGAGTGGAAGAGCTGTTGCATGTTTGATTAAGAAAGATAAACACAGAGCTGAAAAGACAGACGACAAAAATATGACAGACGTCGCATGACACCCTGTAAAATATGGTATTTTCTAAATGAATATGTACACCTGTGTGTCTCCATTGAATTTAATAACGCCATCTGTCATATTTTCAAAACATGGTGTGATGTTTATATTTTACATTCAAAATATTAACTGAACTCAGACGTTAGGTAATACAGAATAATGTATACACATTTATATGAAAGAGGACACGCTGCTCTTCAATACAGCTATTGTTTCACTTTGTACAATAACGTACAAAAACAGTTTGTCTGCACCTCATTCAACTTCTCAGGTGCTCTGAAAAAAAGATGAACATTTAAGTTTTTAATGTAGTCCTGATATCGTCTTGACGGAGGAGGGACAAACAGACGGACAACTCCGGACGGATGATATCCGTAAGCATTATACAATATTTATTGTCGAATTTTACCATATTTCTTTTACATACCTGTATTTAGAACATTTGACTGTGACTGATAATGATGATTGAATATAATTACGTATGTTCGTATTTTTTTTTAAACATGGCTGTTCCCAGCACTAACTGGGTTGTGTAAGTCAGATAGGCAGTCGCTCCTTGTTAAATACTGGTATTCAGCTGCATCCGGTTAGAGTGGAAGCCAACCCAAACATAGTTGGGGAAAGGCTAGGTAGACGATAATGATGGATGTTCTTTGTTTTTAACTGATTTCAAAAAGAGGAGGTTTGTAATTTATCTAATTACATAACAGTTTCTTATACGACTCTTGCACACACAAGTAGACTGATCCGCTATACGGCCTAGTATTCACTTAGCTTTAAAGTCACTTGTGCTGTAAAATCCTTTGACAGATGACATAGACAACAATTTCTAGCAATTAAAACAATACAATTTAATTAAGTTTGTGACATCATTACAGCACATGTGCGTTGTCAACGGTTAATTAACTTTTCATACATAAAAGGTATCATAATTTAAGTACACGTGGATATCTGTCGCCTTTACAGTGCAACATTTTGTTTCTATAAGAAGAAGCCAAATGCGTAGTAAACGCTATGTCATATAAAGATACTTACATATTATCTAATGTGTAAACAAATATAGAATTCCGGAAACTTACCATTTCCTTGATTACAGCGCCAACAGTTTATTTGATTGCAATTTCAGCACATTGCGCTCCGCACTAGATATCGATGGATACTTACTGATGGACAGAAAGATCGTAAACATACAGAAATGATTAGTTATTTCCTGTACATAAAATTAAATATGAATCATAGTCTAGACGCAATTTTATGAGATACCAGAGTTTAATTTCTCATTTCTTAGCAAATAATGACGGTTATTTCACGTTAAGTTCAATAACTTCTAAGTCATACCCAAAAGAGACTAGAAATAACATCTACAGCATGCAGCTGTGCGCAAACTATGTTGGACCTCCTATTACTGCCCATATGCCGCAAAAATGCAGAGAGACTTTTGCGCCGATGACGCCGTGGAAGTGCTGAAGTTTTGGCCCAACATGTCAAGCCAGCGACACGAAAAAGAAGTAGAGACGATATACATTTTTCTTCATTCACAAAGTGGCTTAATAGTCCCGGGAGCCTTTAAAAAGTAGATATCATATAATATACACCGTGTTCTTCACGTTATCCATAAACTTTGGCAAACGCTTCTATAGCTTTTATAAATGAATTCTTACAAAGGAAGTAGTAGTTAAAAAGGCTTCGTTAGAAAGATATTTGTAATTTCATATAATGAGCTATGCAGTAAGAAAGGGTCTTAATTTTGCCTATGTTGCCGCTTAGTGCAATTAAATTATCAAATGCTATTGGCATTTCATTTGCACTTACGAGAGGAACCCGAGAGTAAATAAAAAAGTAAGAATTCATTCATTCGTCCATAATGAAAAATGCTTATTTCCGTGGTCTGAACATCTGGTCGAAGTTTATGTATATCGTCCGGAACACAGTGTATATATAATATTACAACATATGTATAGTTCTGCGACGTTTTGAATATCTAGATAAGCAGAAGAAGATCTAACAACACTCGAAAAACGCAAGTTTTTGAAATTATTTCTGCTCTGCTCTCATTAAAACGCAATTGCAAAAACTAGACCAATGGAATGTCCGTGAGAAAGTTTGCTGAAAAACATTTTCAACGCTTTTATTTTTACCCCATGATTTCACTACAGAAAATGACTTTAAAGGCCACCTCAGCTTGTAAAACTGATGTTATCTGGCGTCAACAAAAGAAGTGTAGGCGATGCTGAAAATACTGTGGTAATTAGTCAAGGTTTATTAATAATTTAATGTCGTAGAGCGGCGCTTGCGCTGACACTTCCCTGCCTCGTGATCTACCTGTGATAATAATCTAGGCATATGTACAAGCACTAACCTAAGCCAGCAGTAGTCACATACCATACCTACATACTTTAGATAAAGGAGAAAGGCACTCTTGAGCTGACGCCGTATTCAATTTATTGTAACGGCGTCAGCTCAAGAGGAGGAGGGAGGAAAAGGAAAGGATTATGCGCCACTCATATAATGAGAACGTTATGGCCCCTTACTAATCTATCTATTGTTTAATCCTTTGACTTCAAGAGCACTTTAAGCTTCAATAAAACACTTGAAGATGAGACTGCAATGTTTAACAACGCAATAAATAGATATGTAATTAAACAATTATTGCAAGTCTGTTTGACGTGGCTCTTTGTGTCAACTGATTGTATCTATTGTATTTGGCTTATAGAGCTCAAAATGTAATGTATGTATTTTCACTTTGTTAAATTGTATAAGAAAGTGAAAACGTAGATAATGTCTGAAATATCGAGCAATCTTCACGCTCCACTGCCTCCGTCACAGATGGCTTATGAATTTTGCGACTTTTCCAATTCACGGTTAATTACTTAAATCCGTAGTTATTTAGTGACATCACTAGATATTCTAGATAGCGTGTAAATAACATTTCACCAGTGTCTTTGACTTACACACTTTTCATGCCAATTTTTTTCACATGTCACAACAATTTGAAGGTTAACTCTGTACGTAAAGAGTAAATTGCGACTGAACTAATAACAACATGAATGAAGATACGTCCTACATGTTTGGCATCCATTTTTCATATTTTTAATTTTTGGACGAAGTCTCCAAAAGTTTGTTAGTCGATGCCTGGACTCTGAACAGTGCTCAAATCAATCGTCCATTTATTTACTTTAGTAAAATTATCAGCAAGTGTCATGTTTTTGGTTGGACAGTGATGAACAAAATGCTTTTGCACCTGATACAAAATTAGTGTATTATTCTCGGACACATACCTACCTCGACAAAATCTCTGCCCAAATGCTCTTTCAATAATGTAAGTACACTGAAATTTCTACAGTTTCCCTATTTCCTGTTTGTATGTGCCGTTAAAAATAAACAAAACATTAGTTTACAAGACAATCATTTACATCCTCGTCAGTGACGTTTAAAAATAGAAAGAATTCAAGGTGTTAAAATATGTGATTCCCTGTGATTCTAGGTCTCATGGAGTTCGTTATCAGTGCCAAATTGTTTCGGTTCCACTCACACATCGGTATTCTATACCTATTTATAAATTAAAAACGGTCTTATGTGTGCCAAATGTTAATAAAAGATTGTTAGATAGTTACAACATTCAATTTCTTTGCTTAGAATCTCGCGTGTCAACGGATTTAGGTAATGGACATTGTTCTGGTTTGTGTGTGACGTGTTTCGTTTTAAATCTAGTTTGTAATGCTGTTGTTAACGACAGTACTGCTGAATAAATTTTAACATATTAAAATACTTTCACAAAAGCAAGATGCGCAAAGATATCTACATCATATTTATTGTAAAATGTTGAGAAAAGGTTTTATGACCACGGAAAAAAGATAAAATCCGTCAGCAATTTCTTGAAGAATCATATTCTAGTTTTAAACAAAAGCTAGGACAGTTTTCATGGAACCCTATTATTAAAAAAAGATAAGTAGAGTGAGGTTCTGTTAAATCTCTTAATTGATGAACAATTACGGGCGTTAACAGATTATTCAAGTTAGCAAACAGTCTGCAGGCAATTTAGCAGACAAATTTTTCATGATGAAAACGTTTTTCATTAAAAAATCTGCAGAAAATCTTGAAAGCAAATTCAATAGTTCTCAATTCTCAGCATATGTACCACGCATTGCTACATTACACAGAAATAAAACTCAGAAATATTCATCAATGCTAAATACCAACTCAACGGCACTTTCCAGAGTCCTTGGATAGTACTTTGAAATACGTCGCTGGAAAATTGTATTGCAATTGCAATAGAAAATGTAGGTACCTATGTTCCGCTCTGAACCTCAGCTGTAAATGCAGCCAAATATTTTAGTCATCCAAAATATGTGACGCCATCTCAAAATAGACGCTAAAATATTTACAATTTATTTGCATAAGATAATAAAAATACTCTTAAATATGCACGACGCTATATTATGTGTTTCTCAACCGCATTTTCACCAAGTCTGTCAAAACAAACGCACATATTATCTTCGTGTATATTATACATATTATCATAGAATAATTACCAAAATTATTATTAAGAAAAATATGTAATAACATCACGCCTTTTCAGGTGTAGGAGATTACTCTCCGAAGAGTTAGGCAGATGTGTTCTCGTAGTAGACTCATAGCCCGGTATGTCATCAGCAGTTGCAACAATGATCTTCTGTGAAATAGACACAAATCCGTCCAGAATTCCAGATTCCACTGGCCCTTGATCTCAATGTCCATGCCAAGATGGTCCCTGAAACGGTCACGCGTATTTTATATTTATAAAGATCGCTATGCACGCTATACACAACCACGCAAGACCATTGACTGTGTCGCGCCCGAACGTGAAACATGTCGTACGCGCGCAAATGTATCGATACAAAAAATCGTTACACATAAACAAATCGATTAGTTAAGAACTAAACCGTTCCCCATTAAAACTTGTGCCATTCTGGATTTTAAAGTTCCTAAAAAAACAAATTATCGACAGTGAAAATGACGAACAGTTACAATATGAAGGAGTTCAGTTCGACGTAAGTTGGGATTTTTTATTATTTTAGTTCAATAATAATATAAACCATGACCGTAAATTAGCTACAGAATTAAGTTAACCACGTAAAGAATGCACGTTTATGTTTAAATTAAACTGGTTTTGAAGTCGATTTGAAAATATCGACCTATAAATAATGTATGTTCAATAGTGCGTAAATAAACTTGAATAAGAAAATAATACAACAGTTGAATCAACTATAATATGATGATTTACTTCGGAAATCGAGACCTCTATTTAACAATAAAACTATTTGTAGAACATAGTTGTAAACACTGCAATCTATTACAACTGAAATGGCGCCAAAGTTGTGTAATTTTCACGTGTTCACCGGACTAATGGTCAGTTTTACACTTTCTTGCTGGAGTGGTCATCATGCGTGAAGATATGTGCTACAAACTATGTAACACAACGGAGAGTAGTTAATGCAAACCAATCTTTATTTTTTATCACGTTATTTTCATTACCAAACATAAAATAGAAGGTTACTTTTCAATCAACGTTATTTTCCCAAAGATTTGATAGGTACCAGGCTATCATAACAACTGAGCAATCTCAAGTTAGCTAGATATTATGAAACAACTTACTACTAAGGATTATTTTCAATGTTTTAGTTCTAAACGATTTAATCAAGGACAAAACAACAGGAACAAATCAAGGACATCATTATAAACAAACTAACTCGAGCTTCTGCAAATATTTGCGGTTTGGTCAAGCAATACAAATAACACACCTAACCATATTCAAACACTGTGTGACGAGCTGTTATTTTACCGAATACGTTTAGAAAAGCATCAATGAATTCATGATTATTCAAAAGATATCCTTACTTTCTTAGCTCTCTTCACATGAATAATGATATAACTTTATAACTTGTTCTAATAGTCATACCGACATGTACAGGTATTGTCAATAAGATATCAAGAATTCAATTGAGAAAATGTCGATGAACCAATCTTTGTTTAATTGTGTAAACATAAATAGTACTCTAGGTATATCCGTCTTTAGGTATGGCGCCCAAATCCACAGTGACAGTCGCGCCATGCCACTCAGACAAATCTAGCGACATATAATTTATCCAAATCGGTTCATCCGTTTAGGAGTTACGAGGAAACAAAGTAACGGACACAATAATATATGCATACACAGATACAGGTCGAACAAATAACCCTCCTTTTAGCTTTCGCCGCAGTCGGGTAAAAAAATAAGAATTCGGATTTAAATAGCTTTTTAATAGATATCCATTTTATAACTTGCTTTCACGTCATGAATGAAAACTATTGTGTTACGAGGTCATAGGTCATCCATACCTGCTTGAGCAAGGATATATCAACCTTATATTTACGATATCTACTTATTATTTATTGAATGATGAAATATTATCAAGGCTAGCTTACTTACAACGATTGTTTGTTTAACCCAATCATCATCTGCCTAGCCTTTTCCCAACTATGTTGGGGTCGGCTTCCAGTCTAACCGGATGCAGCTGAATACCAGCCATGCCATGCCATGCCATGGAGCGACCGCCTGTCTGACCTCCACAACCCAGTTAGTACTGGGTATACCCTTGGTAAGACTGGTTGTCAAACTTTTTGGGCCACACACAGCCGGGACCAACGGCTGAACATGTTGAACTTTGCACTCGGTACGTAATGGAGCGGCTGTTATTATTTAGCCACGAGCTTCTGCTGCACTTGCAGTTTGTTTGACCCAATGCGACTTCCTAAAGTTCACGTTCTTCCTAAGGTTATAGAGGTGTAACCGCTTTCATCACATAATCTAGCTTTTGCTTCTGATTTGGGATAGAGAGAACAGATTATTTTAAAGTAAATAAGTTTGGCAACTATTTCGAGCACCTCGTTAATTGCATCATAAAGTATTCTAGTTCAATAACATCCAATGACGCTAACGTCGCGACCGCTTCAAGTTATTAAAAACGAATCGATATTCTAAGATGCTGAGTCCATTTTAAATCGAGTTTCGAGTATATCTTAGTCTGTTTTTACCGAACTAATTATAATTATTTTCACATGAACTAATCCAAAATGGAAAATTAATAATAACTGGTAGCTTGGACCCTGTTCCCGATACCGGTGGGCTACAATTTTTTATATTTTTAAATGTTTTTTATATTGTTTTTTCTAAGGAATATTTAAAAATGTAAACAATTTGTAAAAATATAAATAAAGGAAATAATAATATCTGTCCGTCTGTTACCTTTTCACGCCTAGTTTCCGTGGGTACCGTGAATTACTCAGTAGTTTTCCACAGAGCCTGGATTTGTGCCCGGTTGATGGCAATAGGCTCGCAGGTACACCTCTACCTAAAACCCTTCTGGGACTACAGGGGTGATGTTATGATATTTCCGTGGGATACTTTCCGATCTCAACCTAAGCGAAGCTGCGGGCAAGAGTTGTTTATAAAGGGTATAAATAGAACCTTAACGAAGCCGAAAGGCACTTCGATCATTTTTTTGTCCTACACAATACCTGGAAACCTTCTATTTACGGAGATATTGGAGGCCAAAGTTCCAACTTTTTCACAAGTTTTTTTTTTTTAATGCCTGTTTTTAATGTTAGATTTTTACTTTAAACACTTCCACTATCATCAGCACAATGCTTTGAGTGCGTCCCATCGAGTCCTACCGTAAAACGTAATTTCTCACCCCACAAAAAAAAATTGTTTCTCTGCAATAATTTTTGCGTAAAACTACTTAGTTTGATGTACAAAATGCTTGGTTGACGGCTTCGTGAAGGGTCTGTTTACACCCAGTAGGTAAAAACTGCAAAATTATGAAGGTATCACAAACACCGGAACCATTTGTCATGTTTACAGCTTGTTGCGGCGCAAATAATCAACAAGTATGGCCATAGTGATGGCATATGTCCAAAAGCGACAATGTGTCACTAGTCTATCACGTTCGTCTGATAACACGTGCTAGATATATCTCGTCGGTAGAGACTGATGATCAGACGCATTTCCTATGAAAATCACGTCGGGCTTCGTGGAACTTATGCTTTATCAGATT
Source organism: Noctua comes (assembly GCA_963082995.1). Classification (NCBI taxonomy): domain Eukaryota; kingdom Metazoa; phylum Arthropoda; class Insecta; order Lepidoptera; family Noctuidae; genus Noctua; species Noctua comes. The sequence continues at coordinate 7,228,784 of OY720271.1, forward strand.
GAGTTTAGTTAAAAGTTATCAGCTATGCAATTTTTTATCATCAGCCATAAGCTTTTCCGTTGTTAAGGTTCTATTTAATTTTATAATGACACATGAAACGGCTGACGAACATAAACACGTGGCTGGGGGAGATTGTATGCGCCTTTGAGGCCTATGTCCACCTGTGAACTGCGACAGGCTGTCATTCAGATCAACATTGTAGAGATCATGTCTCGAAAAATACCGTCAGACTTTGACAAGTAGGCTCTATAAAAATGACGTAGGCCTTTCTATATAAAGGGTTATCGACCTCCAAAGGCAGGTGGAAAATCTCCTAAAATCCAATAAGAAGGTCAATAGTGTTTATACCTTATGCGAACGAAACCGTGCATGACAGCAAGGTATGAATACATTTGGCATTTAGCTAATTTATGTATATTTGTTTATTAAATACCTGTTTTACCTAATTTATGACTGCATAATGATGTAGTCATAAATTAAGTAACTTATTATTATTAGCTATAGAGTCGGTAATAAATCAGAAGTCTTTGCTAATACCTGACCTGGCATAATATCCTAGGTCAATATCATATTTATGAAAGATGTAGGTACCTACTAGTAGCCGACTAGTTAGGAAAGCGTATTCGAAAGAGTATCCGGCCATATTTTATCGGTGACTTGTAGCCAAAAAGCTCAAGTAATTGAAATGGAATTATAACCTTTATAAACAACCTTACAGTTTGTTGTTATTTAATCTGGAGTTGGAAGTTGGTAGTTGGAGTTCCTTTAGTAGTAATTTTTTTTAATTTAAATTAAGAAAAACATAATTTCAATTTTTTTTTTTTTTAAACTACGCTCACACAGCGGGTGCAAGCGAGTGCTTTGTATGATGTACTCAATGCGAGCGTCTCAGCTGTACATGAAAAGCCATAGACATTACCGATGAAACTGCACCAAAAGCAATGATCGGCCTGGCTGACTAGTCGACCCATCTCTAATAATGAATTATACATATTGTACCTAATATCTATGTGTAATTTGTTGTAATTTAAAACATCATCATCTGCCTAGTCTTTTCCCAACTATGTTGGGGTCGGCTTCCAGTCTGACTGGATGCAACTGAATACCAGTATTTTTACAAATAGCGTCTGTCTATCTGACCTTCACAACCCAGTTACTGGGTACTGGCAAGACTGGTAGTCAGACATTAGATTATTTTAAACCCATGTATAATTATTATAAGACTATCTTCAATGAACATTTATAATTGTCACAAAAAACCTGATGAGCACTTTACAACAAAGTTAAATTACTGATAAGATGCAGATACAAAATGTATATTATATGATTACAAAGACAACTATGTTATCAATAAAGCCTTTTATTACTGCAGATAGCAATATATGGTATTAAAATAGCTTAAGTAAGACTTAAGCGATACCTCAGCTAAATCATATTTCACCAGAGGCTGACTTCACAGATTGTAACATAGAATTGTAACATTATTAGGTACCTATCCAATTATGCGAAGTAATGAAACTACTCTTCATAGTATGTTATTTATGCGGATGTAAAAGATTATAAATAGGAATGATCATCTGTAGGTATGAAGATTAAGTAGTAAACTTAATGTTTCAAGGAAACTGGTATTTCATCATCTGTACCTCTATACAAATAAATAAAATTGACGTATCTGTTTGTAATATCAAAATAACAGCTTTTTACTGAATGCTTATGAAAGTATATACTTATAACAAAAACACATTATTTTAAATTTTTGTCTTTCTGTCTGTTTGTTCCGGCTATCTCCGAAACCGCTAGACCGATTTTGACGGGACTTTTACTGGCAGATAGCTGATGTCATAGCATGATGTAAAATAAGATTTAGGGTTCCGTGAAAAAATTTAAAACCCTTGAAATTGGTAACAATATTCGATTCAAAAAGGGAAAAAAAGTAATCTTTTAAATATATAAAATGGTAAACTGACTGACTGACTGGGTGATATATTAACACAGCCCAAACCGCTGGTCCTAGAGACATGAAACTTGGAGGGTGTGTTCTTTGTTAAGAGTAAGTATCCACTAAGAAAGGATTTTTGGGAATTCCACCCCTAAAGGGGTAAATTAGGGGATGGAAGTTTATATGAAAGTCCGTCAGTTTTGAAGGTAGTTAGTTATCTTCAAATTTTGTGTTTAGGCTGACGATTGACGACTGACCCCCGAAGGGTTAAAAGGGGGATGAAGGTAAGACACTATGTTTGTTCGGTTGGGATATTTGTCGACATCCACGCGGGCGAAGCCGCGGGCAAAAGCTAGTATTTTTATAGTTATTTCACGCGAACGAAGTTCGCGGGAAACAGCTAGTTGGAATCTATGACAGAAACACGTGTTTCGACTGTTTCTTTCTAAATTCAAATCTAGAAGTAAAAAACTTGTACAACTTGGAAAGGCTACGCCATGTAACCCTTCCAAGATGTACAGGAAGACGGGATGTAGACTACCTACATCCCGTCTTCCTGATTCGCCAACTAAACAAAATACCATCACAAAAGTGCCATTTCGTAACTAAATATTTTGAAGTTCATACATTGAGTCTCGTCGTCAACTTTTTGTTCAGCAAGTACAGTTAAGACTCAGGAGAACTACTAAGAAATACGACAATTAATATTCTATTTAAAGCTATTTATATTATATTTATTTTTAATACCTATACAAGGTAGGTACACAAAAAGAAACCTAGTTGGATTTCGTGAGTGTACACGAAACTGAATTTTTATTTGGAAAACGATATATGCGTTATTCCTTTATTTATTTTCATACAAATCTTATACATTTTTAAATATTTCTAAAAATAAAAACAATGTAAAAATATAAAAAAATAAGAGTTTATTATTACGACCCGAACTTACTGAAGTTCATGTAAGTTAGTGGTTGGCCAGCTGCAGTGGCGCCGCACATCCCGTCACGAACGGCTGATAGCAAAAGTGCTTGGTCAACGTCTGGTCTTATGGCTCTACGACGAAAAATTTCTATGTGGAGCGTTCAGAAAGATGTACTGAAGACGTGGTAACCGTTTTAGCGTCGGTGTCCCTTTCATGCTATAAAGGGTGTAAATAGACCCTTAACATAACCGAAAGGCACTTGTTTTCCTAGTCTTTGCGATCATTTTTTTGTTCTAGACCATACCTGGGAACCTTGTAGTTACGGAGATATTGGGGGTGAAAGTTCCAACTTTTTCACAAGTTTTTTTTTTAAATACATGTTTTTAATGTAAGATTTTTACTTTACACACCTCCACGACCCCCGTACTATTTAAACCATCCATCACCACAGTGCTTTGAGTGCTTTCCATCGAGTCATACCGTAAAACGTGATTTTTCACCCCAAAAAAAAAAAGTTGTTTCCCAGCAATAATTATTGCGTAAAGTTACTTAGTTTGGTGTACAGAATGCTTGGTTGACGGCTATGTGAAGGGCCCGTTTACACCCTGTATTATTTATTCGAAGGAATGCTAGATCTGAGGCCCCTTATATTGTACTAGCCGTTTGACCGCAGCCGCGCCCGCGAGGAGAACCCTTACCAGTCTTGAGCCTTTGTCATTTCCATCATCATGGGTCAAATTGAAATAGCTACCGGAACATCACATACTTACGTGATGAGTATCGACATCAAATATCATAATTTCAAGTTGCATCTACTAGCAACTAAGACAATTGTTCAGAGGACAAGTGCAATTGCAATCGCTTTCAAAAATCCCAATTGGTATTGCTGGCAACTTTTATCCAATGGAGGATAAGTTATCACATTGTTGTATCAGCCCATGGCTTAATTGCCAAGAGCCTGGACCAATATTTGAGGAGGCATTCATTAGGCACCTGGATCAAGGGCTTGATTCAGAAAGCAGTACTCCTGGACACGGTTCGTATTTTTAATAGGTTCCTCTCTCTGGAGCCCTGACCGTAGCTTGGACCCTGTTCTCGACATTGGTGGGCTACAATTTTTTATATTTTTAAATGTTTTTATATTGTTTTTTTGTAAGGAATATTTAAAAATATAATTGATTTGTATAGAGATAAATAAAGGAAACAAAAATATTACATAAATTACTATGGTAAAAGGCGAAAAAGATTATATCATATGAAATACATGATTTAATTTTTTTAAGCTTATTATTTCGGGATCCTTTAACCTTTTCACCGCCACGGACTTCAATAGAAGTTCCAGATTTCCGTGCCACCAGCGCCACGACTTCATCAGAAACTCTTAATTTTTAACTACCTATCAAACATAAAAGTACTGTATTTAAAGCGTGTAAATCTCATTCATTGAAATGACGATACCCTCATCACTACTGTTTACTGTATACTTCGTTATACAATTATAGCTTGGCGCTGGCGAGGCATCGCGTTCTGTGTACGTTGGCGGTGAAAAGGTTAAACACATACTTCGTCTACTCAGCGACCTGACACACTGAATTTTCATATACGTAAAAGCATCCTCTGTGACACTTATAGCAATAAAATATTGCGTTCGCAGAACTCATCTACGATTAGGCATTATCAATCTGTAGTGTCGTTGTCCATCTTCAAGGTTAAGCCGCGCTGCTCGGGTTGGTCTGTGGATGGGTGGCCATCTATTATTTACCGAGCTTTCTTCGTGCCTCGGAAAGCACATTAAGCCGTTGGTCCCTGCTGTTATTTGTAGATCTGTGACGGTCGTTGCAGGTAGTCAGTGACTCGAAAGTCTGACCACCAGTCTTACCAAAGAGTATCGAAATACCAAGTACTAACCATGTTGTAGAGGTCAGATAGGCAGACGCTCCATGTAAAATAGTGGTATTCAGCTGTACCCGCGCTGTACACTGGCTACCGACCCCAACATAGTTGGTAAAGGCTACGCAAATGATGAGCGTCGTTAGAAGGCGTATTTGGCTAACTTCGGGGTCATACGATCAATATTCGTCGTATTTACATAATAATCAGCCGATAACCTTCCCACGATGATTAACCCCTAAGGTGTGAACTTTCATGTGTTGTTGTAAAGGCTGTGCGTTGTCTTTCAGCGAATTTAAGATTATTGAATCTATACATATAATAAAATTGTAACAGGCCGATGTCTATACATTGAAGATATTGAAAAAAATATATATGGGTGGTCTTTATTAGAGCAACAGAAGCCAAAACAACAGTTTTTAGACTGTTTGTCTGTCTGTCTGTATGTTTTTACGCGCATAACGCCAAAACTACTGCATGGATTTGAACGCAGTTTTCACCGCTCTGCTGCTAGACGCCAAACTTAAAATATAGGCTACATTAGATATAGTTTTAGACCCGATAGGTGGCGCTGTGAGAAGCACTGGGTTCGATCCCCAGGTTTGGCAAAGTGTTATTGCGGTTTTCCATCAGGAATTTCTCAGTAGCAGCCAACGGAGCCTGGATTTGGCTTGTGGCTCACCCACTATTACATGGGACTTAAAATATAACTGGTGAAGTGTAGGTGTACTATTAGGAACACCTCTACCTAACCCTATCTTACAGGTTTGATGTTTTGTTATATTAAATGACCACATTCCAAGACAATAATTTTTTTTAACAACATACCAAAAGAATTAAGAGAACTCCCTTTAAAATATTTTAAATCCAAATTACATAAATGGCTTATTGACAATTGTTTTTATAGTGTAAAAGAATTTCTTGATAAAAAGTATCCGATAGATATGGTTTCCGAGTTCTTTAAGTTGTTTTTTTTTGTTTAATTTTTCTTTCATTTAATAATAAATTAATAATATTAATGTTTTACAATAATAGTTGTTGTAATAAAATTCTATTTTTAAGTTGTTCTAATATTTGTATGCCATTTTATGGCGAAACATGTAAGTTCACAAACCTATTTATAAGACCTTAATGTACCATGTTTTTACACAAATAAAATTTTATTACTGTATTCTATTCTATTCACGACTGTTATTGTAAATCGTCCAACAGGAAAACTCAATACCTCTGTGGTTTTCCATAAAACCATATTCTACATTAACGTTTTTTTTTAAATATAATTAATACTAGTAGGTTACTGAAAAATCTACACTGTCTTTCATGCGTTCGTATTTCATGATTTATTCACACATTCGTAATCTTGCTGCGGCGGTGGCCAGAAATAAATGAAATCGTTTTGAAAATATTTGCTATTGCTTTTTGTCTGGCGGACTTTAAACATGCATTCCTTAGCTATAGACACTACAATCCTAGCATATTTATAGTTTGTGATATATTACCCATCCCTATAATCTATTCATGAGTCTTTTATGCACAATTCAGAACTGAAATAGAAACAAGTCGAAAGTTATTTCAACTGTCAACGTCAAATTACTAGAACTCTAATTATACCAGAGTACTATATCTCCATTAAAACAAACATTTCGCGTTGAAAACTTAAATGATAAGCAAATATTTTATGAGCGACGAAATTACAATCTAAATAAAATATCTCTTCCAGGGCCATCATAACAGAAAATGGAATCTATCCGTCAACGATATCCATTAGCACAATCAACACAAAATGTAAAGAGAATGATTTGGAGATGAGCGCCTACGATCCTTTTCAGAACAGAAAACTGGAACATCCCAACTCGTAAGTAAACGGCCATTTTATCTGCTAGGCAGAAACCAAGCGACATTGAAATTTAAATAAAGAATCCCATTGAGATTTTACGCTACTCCATTAAAAAAATTATAATAGTAGTAATTCTCAAGCTTGATAGAAAAGCATTGATTCCGAGACTGAATGATTGATATTTAATTGAGGCAATAAAAAAATCATCAGTCATAACGCGTAGAATAAAATTCAAACGCTTTTGAAGCCACGATAAGAAGTTGAATGGCATTTAAAATATTTAGAGTCTATGTTTATTTACTTTAATAACCGATTAATTTGGATTTGCGAAGTATTTAAAATCGTGAATCATTTCGTCATCTGTACCATGTATCTTTCTAGAGATGTGAGATCATTTGCAAACCTCCTGAAGTCATCACTGGGTTCCGGAATTCTGGCCATGCCAGCTGCATTCAAGAATGCTGGCACAATAGTTGGTATTGTTGGAACAATCATACTGGGATACATCTGTACACACTGCGTTTATTTACTGGTAAACTATTAGCCAATAATTTACTGATGTCAACTAACAGATCTTTAGACCTATTTATAATAGATGAAGTCAAGAATTTGATCCAATTATAAGATGATCTGATGTTCATTATAACACATGACCGTGTTAATGTCAACTTGTATGAAAACCGCATTGTGGTCAAATAGAAGATAAGAATAAACTATGCGGAAATATAGAACTAATGACACTTATTAAGAGGTCCAAGGCAAAGTGACATTTTATCAGCGATAATTATTATTGATAGAAAATACAAAAATGAATTGAATTGACGCTACCGAAAAGCTTATTTTGTCTTGGAAGTAGTTGTAGAATATTAAATATGAATATGCCTCTTGCCTGGGATCTCTGGTGCTGGCAATAAGCTCATACAACTCATCTATCTTGCACATTATGTCCTACTACAAATTCATGTCTTCTCATTCCCTCTTATCCAAAATATTCTGCGCTCTGCAAATGCGACTGTATTTTAGGTGTCAACTTGATCAAGACCATTTAAAACTTTCCAGGTTAAGACTTCACAAGAAGTGTCAAGAGTATCAAGAGTACCTTCCTTAGGTTATGCTGAGACTGTTGAAGCAGTATTTGCAACAGGACCTAGACCGTTACGGAGAATTTCACGGGCATCAAGGTACGGAACACATTTATATTTTTTTTTTGCTTTTCAGTTCGGAATCCTTGCGTAGTGCTCGTAATTGTTTTTTCTTTAGCGAAGGTGCCGTCAATCCGATCGAACTTGAAAACGGACCGGACTGTGGACGTCTTGACAGATAATGTACCTACTGAAATATCTGCCAAAGTACGGCACTGCACTCAGATAGGCTATTCGCATGTCTTTTGTCACATAGACGATAACTATTATTATATTCATATTCATAACATTCTCAAATGTAACAATAAGGTAGTTTAAACTTCGACAGTCTTATTACGAAACAAATGCCGAAGTCATATTTTGATAACATTTACTTCAATTCTCACTGGCATGGCCATCTTTTCTATTTAGCTCACTGGGCAAGTGCCCAAGGGCCGCACAATCCAGGGGGACCCCAAGTTCCTCTAAGTGGCTGTCTAAAGAAACCTAACTTATCCCAGGCGAGATACTGAGATTTTCGAGCTCGCTTTTGCAACCCTACATTCTTAGAACTGTCTAGTTTTCAGTATAAGTCAATAGTTACTTATAAGCCGTATTTACTGTGAAGGGTGTGCAAATTGGACCCCTAGATTTTGGCATGTACGCGCCAGCCGCGGAGGCCACATACTCGAGTTCATATTCAAACATTAATGGCATAAAATTATCAGTCAAATAAACCCAATTTCGTGGATATCAAAAACAATTTTCTATATTTTTAGCCTCAATTGATTAAAGACGGGCATGCTCCACGGGCAGTAACTGAATAAACATCTTGGAAGACAATAGTGGTTGAATATAATGATGTTTCATGTTTAGTCTCGTAATTTTTGTTATATCTTTAGCTACCACCTTCCCCTCTATATTTGAATTTACTGGAACAAAACAATGATTTGCGGCTTCAATAACAATTATAACGACTAAATATAGACTTGAATTTGATTTGAGAATTGTCTCGTCATTGATATTGTACGTCTCTTTAACGACATCATTTAAAAATAAACAAAATTATTTGGGACCAGTATGTTTCAATAAAGCTCAATTAAATTTTTGGTTTCTTATAATATACTCCTTTGGTGATTGTAAACTTTCTCGCAATATAACTTGCGTTTCCGTGACTGTTCATGTTTAGGAAAATAAATGAAAGCAACAGCTTCTTTCTCATTAATTTTTAGACTCGGCAGACATGTTTCTGTACCAAAACATAATGTAAACAGCTTAGCAACGCTGACATCAGAATTATTGTGGAAATTCTCAATTGTCTCATTTATCTCCGTAGTTCTCACGTCGCCAACATTTATGTCTACACCGCATAACACATTTGATTCATTATAATCGCCAACTGGTAGAATGGCGGGTCCATCACATGACCCAAGGAAATAATCACGTTGTCAATGAGTGACATTGTAAATTTGAGGTAATGAAACCAATAGATGCCTGAGGTCAAGTATTGCAATAGTTAGGAGGAGTACTATACTATTATTATCTTGTCAATATAGACATCGTTAATGATTCTCACGTGTTTTCTGATTCACGTTTTTGAATATCGAAGCAATCTCAGCATGCAGCTGTAGATTTCCTTTGCGACTGCAGTTGTCTGCCAAAAGTGATTTCTAATTTTGATTTTAGAATCAAAGAAAGGGACAGCTGCTTATCATTAAATCTTTGCTAGATTACTGTGTAGCGACGCTTGTTAACTATTTTAATGGTTGTAACTTTACCAGCACTTGCTGACAGGAAATGTAAAATAAATTAGTAGAATTTTGCAATTGCTGTGCAGAATTGCATCAATTCGGTACTGGCTGACTTATCATCACCAAAATTGTTATTCTTACTGGCCGTATATTTTAAGTTACATACGTAAATGACGCTAAACATTGGCATCGCACTTGTTGACGGCGCCTAAAGTTTGGCTCGCCCTCAAATTTACCTTTCTGAAGATAAAAGCAATACCCGTGTCACCTTCACACAAATCACGGAAGTGACGAAATTAACAAGCACCGTGATATTCTTGTTTCAGGATATTTATAGACTGGGCCATGGCTTTCACTATTCTTGGCGCCTGTGCAGTCTATGTCATCTTAATCGTGGATTCTGTAAAACAGGTATGTTGGACCAATGACAAAACATTCATCTGTTTTAATGCACTTGGAACTTAAATTATACCAAAAGACAAAACAGACAAAGAAAATTTATAAACGTCACTCGACGGGAACGAAATTGGCTCAAGTGTAGAATGAGAATTTCCGATTATTTTCATGGAACTATTCTAAATACTCGTATGTTGTTACTATCACTTTAATTAATGACATACACATTACACTGAAATAAACCGATCTTAACAAATTACCTTGTTACTAACAGACAGCAACACGACAGATTTAACTTTTAACGACCAAGGTTTTTTAGCTGTGACCTTTGCAGTAGTAATCATAATACTTACATTTTTTATATTTTTAAATGACTTTTACATTGTTTTTACTTTAAGAAATATTTAAAAATGTATAAGATTTGTATGAAAATAAATAATGGAGAATGCTTACAGTAATAACATGAAATGCCAGTAAATATTACATTTCTTAAATAAACGAGTTTAGTTTACGGCGGACATTGTTCTGAATGCAGCAGCAGTGCATTAGATCCTTTTTTGCTACATCTCCCTGAGGTCTTCGTAAATGGTTCATAGGGTTGCCCCCGACATGACACATATCTGGTGGGATGTGGCGTAGTGTTACCTAGACTACACGTGAAAATATTACAAACATATTTAAAATTATTATATTAATTTCTTTTCAGATAGTCGACTTTTACAGCGAGAACAACGGAATCACCGAAACTCAGTATTGTCTCATGGTGTTAGTCCCTGTTCTTCTGTTTACACAAATCAAAAACCTCAAATACTTGGCGCCGTTCTCTGGTTTCGCAAACGTCCTGCTGGTTCTAACATTCCTCATCTGTTTATATTATATTTGCGCGGACTTCAAACCTATCGACGCCCAGCCGATGTCTGTTGATATTGGAAGGCTACCTCTTTTTATCGGGTAAGGAAACTGAGATTTTTTTTTTCTAATTGCGTGTGTAAAAAAGGTTCATATTTATCGGCTGATGTGAAATACTTTTTGTGATTTATTTGTCCCCAATTATATATGACTATGCTTGATGGTCTAGTGGTCGCAAGCACGACTGTTGAGCAAGAAGTCCTGGGTTCGATTCCCAGGTCGGGCAAAGTGCTATTGGGTTTTCCCATCAGGTATTTCTCAGTAGCAACCACGAAGTCTGGATTTGTGCCCAGTTGATGGCAATTAGCTCGCCCCTACAGCTCTGCCTAACCCTTCGGGGATTACAGGCGTGATGTTATGATGATGTTATGCTTGATCTGGTCCAGTCTACACCGCATGTTAGTGTTGTGTTGTGATGATTTTTTCCAGACTATGTAGTACCCTTCATGCATATTTGAATGGTCTCTTCAATGTTCTAGTGGATCCAAAACGAAGTTTCTGTTTGTAGAGCAAAATTTTTTTTTACAATATGATAACACTAAGTAACTTTCTATAACTTTTTTATATCCGCTGTTGCCCACTTACACTTTGCAAATGATGCTTCGCAAAAAGTAACTTCGGTGCGTCATCGTAGTGTCATCGCTTTACCTTACACCTTTGATGATATTATTTTGACCTGACCTATTTACTGTACTTTTTATTAAAGCGGTCAATTGTAGACCATTTCCCAAACCACATAAAGACAAATCAAAAGAAAAAAAAAGAAAATTTATAAATGTTTCCGTTGCCAAATGGCAAAAAACGGAACCCTTATAGATTCGTTCATCCTGTCCTTCTGTCTATCTTTCTGTCCGTCCGTCTGTCATTGCGATTTTACTCCGAGACTGTTGGTACCCACACAGTTGAAATTTGGACAAAAATTTAGAAACAAAAGTTTGAAAAATAACAAAAATAAGGGTCCACATATTTTATGGTACTAAGGATTGAAAAAAAAATCTGCATATACAATAACGGTATGGGATGTCTATCGATAGCTTTTGAAAAATCATAGTGGTTCCTAAAATATTTAAAAGCCGTAAAAAGTGTCGTCCTCCCTCCAATTTTTAAATAAACAAAATTAGGTTTGTAGAGCGTCAAAAGAACTTTCACAAAAAAAGGTTTGAATAAGGTTAGATATTTAGTTTTTGAGATATGGGACTTTCATTGAATGAGCGTTAAAGATATTGTTATTATATTGTTTGGAGCTACGCAACTCTTTGTGTGCGAGTCTAACTCGCTCTTATTGGTTAGTTTCTGTCTAAATCGTGCAGCAGGATATAATATTTTATTATTTGGTTCTGAGGAAAACATCTTCCTCGATTACGTGTCCACTTTATATACACAACAGCTGGCCGAGTCTGTCGAAAACTATGACGGAAAGCCATTAAGTTTTATTTTTAAAAGTATTTTGTTTTTTTTTCTAACAAAGTTAATGGCTTTTGTTTTAATTTTACTCATAGTTGAATTTTTTTTTTTTTGTGAAACCTCTTTGGCAAGTAGGTAATTCTGGACATCACGTTCTATCTCAAATAATATTTTGAAAATGTATATGTAGTGAAATGTGTATGTATATTTTTGACGTGTTTTTGTGTACGAGCAGCTTTTTAATTGTTTTGGTTTAAACGTAAAGATGAAAATTCACTTTTTATTTTTAACTCAAGTCGCTAATTTGAACCTTACCTTCATTCCAGTACAGTTATATTTGCGATGGAGGGCATCGGAGTCGTGCTGCCGGTTGAGAACACCATGGCGCAGCCGAAACACTTCCTCGGCTGTCCCGGCGTGTTGAATATCACCATGTCAGTGGTGGTGCTGCTGTACATGCTCATGGGATTCTTGGGCTACGTACGCTACGGAGAAAAGGCTTTGGGGAGTATAACTCTCAATCTGGATACGGCTGAACCGTAAGTATAATTTCTCTGGTTTCCCAAATTATAATATATATAAGAATGTCGAAGGATTATTCAAATTACCGAAATTATCTAAAAACCTTTTGAGTATAGTGCTGCACGTTTCGTGGCTAAAGTCGGAACTAACATAATTTTTAACACCAGCCACTTCCCGTCAACGTCATTCAAGCGTCAAAAGGACCACGCGTCACTCTACTTTCGATGACATGCGACCTTTTTCGTGCGTTTTATACTTTTATTAATTCAAAATACTGGTCACTTTGGGACAAATTAATTACAAAAAACCATTAAATGTTTTTTTCTTTCTAATAGTTTTAGATGTAATGGCTTTCATTTCACAAAGTTTTTTACACGTAAAAGCCAGCTTTTAACTTTTTAATTGTTTATTTGGATTAGAAACTTTTCCATGATGATTCTGTAATTGAAAAAAGTTTCTAATCCAATTTTACCGTGGACGTAGAACTTTTTTTCGTTCTAACATTTGAGTTCACGTATTTTTTTCAGAGCTGCAGTAACAGCAAAGGTGTTCATCGTATTCGCCATCTTCTTCACGTATACTCTTCAGTTCTACGTTCCAATGGAGATAGTGTGGCGTAACACAAAGGAACGCGTCACACAGAAGTATCATAATCTGGCGCAGGGCGTCATTCGAGCTGTATTTGCGGTTCTCACAGGTTAGCATTCAATATATCTATCTAGCTTCTAATGCCACAGCTGGGCTAAGCTCCACTCCTCTCCCTTTTCCACACTGCACATCTTGGTTTGCTTGCCGTAGCCAGCTTTAGGTCTGGAATCTATAATATTGGCAGACTTGTTCCACAAGCAGCCGAGTTGGTATTAGATCCTGATACTTATAACTATAAATCGTTCTTCCTTTTATTTTGTTTTGTTCAGCCTATTCTGTCCCGCTTTGCCTCCCCCATTCTTTTCCAACTCTCTCAGTATTTTACTTTCCCAGTGACGAGTCCAAATAGTCACGCCAGCGTGTTTTGGGCTTGCCTCGGTGACGACGCGCGACAACCGCCTTCACGCATCCACAGTGTGACGATTCGTTCTTCCGTAGCCTCTCTTAATTTTTTTGCCGAATTAAAGCTACTATATTAGGGTTCCGTACCCGAAGGGTAACCAACGGGACCCTATTACTAAACCTCCGCTGTCTGTCCGTTCGTCCGTCCATCTGTCTGTCAGCGGGCTGTATCTATAGGTAGACAGTTGAAATTTTCACAGAATGTGTATTTCTGTTGCCGCTATAACATCAAATTATAAAAATAAAATTAAAGGGGGCTCCCTACTATATATAGTCGTCCTTACCGGTTTCGGTAACGGCGACCGACCCTTTGAAGCTATTTCCTTGCATGTGCCCTTATATGACTGGCCAGAACGAATTTGCTTTTGAAAACACACTCACATCCACGGTCACAACTCAAGCAGAAGAGTTGACCGGTAGTTGTAGGTGTAGGTGTAGGAGGGCTAGGTCTCTCTTTGCGTATTTGACACTTTTCGTTCAATGTATCGACTCACTGTTTTTCGAATGTTTTTACAATTTTGTAGATAGTAGAGTGCCAAGACGACCTATGCAAAGCAAGCCTCTCCCAACCGGTTGCATCAATAGCGCAAGCGTTAAGATGCTTCTTGAGCACATCCTTATAGCGGAGATGTTGACCGCCATGCTTCCGTTTGCCCTCTGCCATCTCAGAGTAGAACACCACTTTGGGTAATGCTTCATGCGACGGACGTGCCCACACCACCTAAGTTGGTGCTGCTTCAGTAGAGCTTTCATGCCATACATGTCGGAACGGTGCAGGACCTTAGTATTAGGAACACTGGCACGGTCAAAGGGGGCTCCCCTACTACAATGGTACGGAACCCTTCATGCGCGAGGCCAACTCGCACTTGGCCGGTTTTTATTTTAATGTTTTTTTTTGTCTACAGTGATTGCAGCGGCCACATTACCTCGTCTGGAACAAGTGATAGGCTTAGAGGGCGCATTCTTCTACTCTTTCCTAGGCCTCATTGCGCCATCCGCGATGGACATTATCTTTAACTGGGAGAGAGGACTTGGAAAATACAACTGGATTCTCGTCAAAGACGTTGTATTAGTATTATTTGGGAGCTTCGTGCTGGTTGCAGGAGTTACTCAAAGTATTAGGGAAATTGCTAACAAACCTAGCACATAAAAATAAGTCGTGATAAAAGTGTATTATATTTTGGTTATTCATGTAAATATAGATAGGTGAAATGATTACTATTAAGTTTTATTGTGTTGTACTTAAATAAACCGAGTTTCCTATGATTTCTGATGAATTACGAAGATTTTACTACCTAAGACGTGGCTAACGCGACGCGACTCTGTGTTAAACACTGTAAATTAATGTTATCCTAAAAAAATTATAAATATTTTGTAAATTTGTTATGTCTATTTATTACCTCTACAAACTAATATAATTACAGAAATTTATATTGCGTCTTGAACAGCCATATTAACACTATTGAACAAATGTAAAGCGCTGTAAAATTGTGACCATGGAGGTGCGGTTGACTTTTTTAGCGTCTAAACGAGATGCAGTAAGGCCCTTTCCGGAGTTTTCGGTGCGTCAGCGGTGCGGGATCAGCATGCTCGGTATAACCGGTTCCGCCTTTATTTCAATGAGTGGTTCCTGATTAGCGGTATACGCGGGAATGGGTGCGCGGGTTACGCGCCAAACACTTTCACAAAAATACATTTGCGCGCAAGGATTTCAAAGCGCTTGATACGTTTGCTTTGATATTCTGTACATGGATAAAAAATGTATTATCATCCTGTGAAACGACGTGGCTCCTGACAATTTCATTCAAACGCCAACCAAAAGAACCTTGACGCATGAAGTCTGTTATAACGTGTGTCATAGCCCTTTTACTCCGAGATTGTTGGCACAACACAGTTGAAATTTGGTGAGTAGGTGCCTTCTATGAACCGCTACACAAATATAATGTGAAATTACTCGCTCATTTTTACAGTAGTTCTCATGGACTTACTATTATACTAAGTAGTTCTAGCAACACCGAGTAAAACAGGATACCAACCTCAACAAAAAAATAATTTCTTGACAGGTGACATTGACATGTTTTGACATTGACAGGATGGCGGCAAAATCAAATCTTTTCAGCCCTATATTTACCAGTTTATTTATAATGTTTTTTAGTTATAATAAACATTAGAAGAGTTTCAAGTGAGTCATTATGCTTGATAACATTGTTATTGAGAATCTCTTTCAAGCCATAGTTCAAACATACGAATTGTTGTAGGTAGGTATGTAGTTTGTTGCAATTACTATTTACTAAAAACACGCGTACTATTTTAGGATCGATTGTCATCGTCCAAAACAGCGAAAGGTAACTATAAATCATATGCCTACCAGACTAAAATACATTCCTCTCAGTCACTGGCCGCTAATTGGTATTCACAGTATTCGCCAGTTACTAGAGCAGCACGCGCAGCAACCTCCACAATTATTGTATTTATAAATATTATGCAATAACATATTAAAGTTAAATATCCATTGTAGTCATAGTTTTGGTGTTTTTTCCGTATTCTACAATAGCAGAAGATGACTCTCACTGATAACAAATTAGTAAGTAATATTTATTTACATACTTTTGAGGTTAGGTATGGCATGATAAGTACAACTTTTATTGAATGTAATTCATCAATGGCTCTTATCTAAATTGATAGGACATTGAAAAGATAATGTCTAACATACGTTTACCTGTCTCAAGTATGTTTATTCTATTAGTATTTACAGCAGTGAGAGAACATGAGCGAGAGTTTGGTTAGTAACAAGTACACATTGTGAAGTTTCATGAAGCGTGTCGTTTTCCTTGTGTCAAATATTAATTAACTATGCCAATCATTTCATTGAGCGATCAGGTTATCGACCATAACGTCGGATGCACGTTAATAATCGAATTAACATTAGATTATTAATTTAACTAAATTGAGAGTTCAAGGTCTAATCTACGCTCGGAAGTCGTTCGCTCAGGCCTATAGACGCGCAGCTCTCATAACTTTGACCTTATACAGTTGCTTATTCAGTCTCTACGATATGGTCGTGCGCATAACAAAGTTTCCGTGTTGCTAGTTGATTATTTTATCGCAAAAACTTTATCAAGAAGTGATTTTTGTAATTTAATCAGTAATTTAATGTTAATCGAAGCATCAAAGTGCCAAAATGAGTAACTTAGAAGTGGCTGTGACTGATTTTTTTGAAAATATACCAGTATGTATCAAATTTACTCCTCAATACAATATTTAAGTTATTTGGCAGCAAAAAATGTAAACTTATGTACCTCTTAACTTGCCAGATATAACCTGTTGCTAACAAGCGATGGACTTTGAGATAATACCTACTTGACTATTCTGCCCCCGATATCATAATTACAGTAAGTCGTGTTACTGGTGTTATGACTTTTTTTATAGTACTGTGAACCTTAAATCAAGACCTTTAAGGATCATTTTTCTTTTTTTTTATATGTAAATTATTAACGAAGTTACGATAAGCACAAACACAGTAAATGTTGAGAAGATTCAACCGTCCGTTAAAATAATGATAGTAAGTAGACTTACTATATTAAAATTATGTTTTATTTCATATTTTCACTATCATATTTACAGTAACTAATGTCCCGGTAGATTGGCATTATTTAAATATGGTGTTTTTGCTACACATATTCACAGTAAGTATAGTTACTCTATTTAAAACTTGTATAGTTCACAAAAAAAAAAAACAATCCGTAAGCATACATCAAGTAAGTGATATGCTTACTGTAACAATGCTAAGAAAAACGTCACCATAGTCAAATACAATTTTTATTTTTAACAAAGTAAGACTATTTACTTTAAGTATGCTAAATAAATATAATAGGTGAAAATCAAGCTATTTTTATCAATCTAACAGTAAAATCGATAGTTACTGTAAATATGTTTTTGGTCCTCGCAAATACGAGAGCGTGCGCGGGTGGTGCGGGGTGGGGAGGGAATCAATCTTGTCGAATCCTGTATGCTTAGTGCGAGTTTTTTTTACGTATCGAGCGCGTTAACGTTTACGCAAATTAGTATGGCGCTGGGTATCCGCCACCTAGCGGCACGAATTGTCGCACTAAGCATACTGTACCCCGCTTAGTCCGCAGTCGAGCGCCAGCATTTGCAAGACAAGAGCGTGTTCGGGCTATTGGCGCCAAAACATCGTTTAATGCCGTAAGTATCTATCATATTTATTAACTAGGTAGGTTTTGACTCAGGGTCTATCCTAACCACCCGGCCAGGAACTCAAGTAAGTGGCGTGCGGCACAAAAATTCACCAGCAGGACATACCTATTTAATTCGTACCATTCAAAATACGTTACCATTCAAAATGTTTAAAATAATAATTACGTAGGTAATTATGTTGCGCTGGTATACTTAATAGTAATACTTCTTTTAAGAATGTCTTTTTATGTGTCATTATATCTGTGTTGTCACTTTATGCTTCTTTTTACAGGAATTAAAATGAGTTCAAGAAGAGATTTGATATTAGAACTAGCCAGGAAATCTAACAGAGAACCAAATTCCAGTCGAGATAATACTGATACTAATTCTAAATCACAAGTCGAAAACATTTTGCTTTGTGATGAATTTATGCCAGAATCAGATAAAGAGCCTTGTGAACCACCACTGGAACAAACAACGAGATTATTTGAAGACTCTGATGACAGCGTCCGAGATAAAGACTATATTCCTGTATAACAGAGGAAAAGAAGAAAGAGATACTGGAAAATCTGGTCCCATTAATGCCAGAAAATAGACGAGCATTTTGGTTGAATATACCAACTTCTAATGCTTCCGATCTTGAAGATTAAAAAAAGATTTGTTTCAATTTTATTTTATAATATATTTTTTGTGGTTTTTGGTCATTTTTAATATTATATTATTATTTGTAAGACTATATAGTTTGTTTAACAAATGTGATTATGCTTTTAAGACAAACATTGTTTGTTATAATTAGGTTTTAAGAAGACTGATTTGATTCGTATGATCTCAAATAAGTGAGAGATTTTAATTTAGGTACAACTTAGTGAGACTAGACTTTTAATGATAGATAGAAGGGATTGTTGGAATTTATAATGATTATAAACCTGTTTTAGTTGTTATTTTATACTATTAATAAATGGAGGAGATACGAGACTGTAACTGACAATAATTCATACTTAAGATTAAAGATTATTACAAGTATTTTCAGTTAATAAATATTTTGTTTCTATTATACAAATTGTTTTTTATTCATAAAACCTTTAAATTAATTGCCTAATACTATTTACAAAACTTAATGTATCGATGTACGGAATTAGATTACAGGCATGCCCTCTTATTTCAAAAATACGCGAAGTTTGCGAGAAAAGTCGCTGGATTTGTGAACTATTTAAAGAGGTTGTAGTAAACATAGTTACAGTAACTTACATCGACAGGATATTTCATTAAATATAATTACAGTATATTACCGACTTACTGTAAATATGTTTAAGAAAGTGTTAGTTGGGCTGAAATAAGTGGTAATTATAGATACAATTCATAAGATAAAAAAAAAACCATCAATATTCAACAAATAAATTATATTCAGGATTAATCTACACAAATGTATCTTTTGTTATTCGTTTAAATATTTAAGCTATCTGCTACAATCATCAAGATACACCAATTTAAAAACCTCGAAACAAAAGTGCGATTTCCCGCAATTTAATTTTTTTGACTTACTGTAATTATGACATCGGGGGCAGTATTGTTGTGAACAACTTTTTCAGTAAATATAGTTCTAATTGCCAAGAATATTAATTATGTTCACTCATGATAATAATATTCTTAAATACTTTTTGAAGTTCCAAAGTTCCATAGAATATTATAAAAAGAAGATATTATAACTTTTAGTGCAAAGTATCAAAGTACAATTCATTAATTAGGTATCATGGTTTGCTAATCATCAGCTCAAGTAGGTATAATATAAACAATAAAGTTATACCTACCTATCTATACTACCTATGTTTAAATATTTACGCAGACAAACGCTGATGAATAGGATGATAATTTACAAGTCATCTAAATGTACAATATACATATAATGACATACCTACTCAGCAATACATAACAAATTCATATGTATTCAGAACAATAGTTGACAAAATGACATTTAGGGTTACAAATTCTTTAGAACTATTTTCCAATGTACAGTATTTACATGTTTATGGAGTTCGACTATACAATTCAAAATCATTGTTTTCTGTTCTGAAATAAACACAACTTTAGTATCAACTAACAAATAAGGATTACTTTACTGTCCTAATAAGAACTCACTTAACAGGTTTTACCGATAGTGCTTGGAGTTGGGTCGGCAGTGATACTTATATCAGTACTCGCCAACTGGCTTTGGGGAGGTAAGACACAAAAGAATGCCCAAGAAGCCCCGAAGAAGAGTTCAAAGCTAGTGGCATTAGCAGACCCTAATGTCAAGTATGCGCTTCCACTCATCGAGAGAGAGGAGATCAGTCATGACACAAGGAGGTTCCGATTTGGTCTGCCTTCATCGGAACATGTTTTAGGTGAGTACATAATTTTTTTACCTGCATGATCATAACTGGTGCTGTTTGGTAGTTTCTGCCTACCCCTATGGAAAAAGGTGTGAGTTCGTCAAGTCTAGCTATAGACTTGAAGCAGTCCCGAAGTGTTTTAATGAAACTTTGGGCACCCTTTATTAATTAATTCTACCTACCAGGCCTGAAGGCAGCTAACAAGCAGATTCCTGCCGCTTTTCCTTTGGGAATAAGGGCACTCTACGTAGTCTTTTGGGGCTTTCGGGGTCGGTGATAATAACGAAAATGAAACTAGGATGCAGGATGACTAAAAAAATATTTAAATTGTCATTTTTTCTTCGGCTTCCCCTGACACAAATTTACCCTTCGCCACTGAGCTGCTATCTATCCTCATTATTTTTATTTTTTCATTTAACTTAATATTATAATATTAATTGTATTGTGATTCTCAATAATTTAAAAAATATACATTCAAAACCAACCTTGTAACAATATTTTGAATGCAGGGAAGATAATTTTTTTGGTTATTTATTATTGTTTTGAAAGTGACACATCTAATAGCTATTAAAAAAAAAAATTAATATAAATAAATAATATAATAATAATATACAATAAATTACAATGAGCCATTAAATTGAATAGACAAGAATCCGTGGTTTCATTACTTAGGCATGTTATTCATGACTGTCCAGATTTTAATTCTAATTATCACTAAAAACTTGTTCAGTGTATAAAAAACTGATAACAAAAAGTACTTCATTAACGACTTTACATATTTTATCTAGTATAATTTTATCATTTAAATCCATAATTTGATCAATTTAAATATTTCAATTATGTTATTATTCAAAATATTTGAATGCCAAAAACTTGTTTGGAATTCCAAGTTTTTTTTCTTTTTTCTTCCTTTATAATATACCTTACGCCTGAGAATTCAGAGTATAATGTTACACCACGATATAACTGCCTCTTGGGCTCGTCGTCACAAGCGCGACTGCTGAGCGTGTGGTCCTGGGTCCGATTCCAGGTTTGGCAAAAAGTGCTATTGGCTTTTTTATTAGAAATTAGTAGCAGCCCGGATTTTGGAAGCTGGCGGTAATCGGTATGATGGTGTACCCCCTGTTAGTTCTGCGCCTGATCTCTGTCCGGTCGTGTCGGAATTGCCGTCCCATCCCCCCCATCCTCCCATCGGACTATGAAAGTAAAGGAACAGGGAGTGCACCTGTATCTGCGCACACACTTATGCACTATAATAATCTCCCGCGCCGCGCTAACGCTAATCTCCGCTGAGATTGGCCGCCGTGACCGAAAACGGTCATGATTATGACTATTATTATAATTGAATTCAATTCAGGGGCGCCGGGCGTAGCTGTCACTCATCGACCAATGCTATCGCCGTATTAATGGTACGGGACCTCCGACATGTAGAGGAAAAAATCGCGGTCCAGAAGCTTCACTTACTCGAGCTCGCTTTTCGATAAAGACTTGCCTTATAGACAGTCAATGAAGGCCTTAACCTTAAGGGTAACCTATGCGAGCCACAATGGGAGTTACTCTTATTTTCTGTCCCACTTCGCTCGCACTTGATTTTCTTTTTACAAAATTACAAAAAAAAAAAACCGCCTTTTTGGGGTTAGCCGCACTTGGGTTCAAGGAGTTTGGCCACAGCAGCATTAGAACAAAAACATTATTTTCTAAGAAAAACCCTATCTTTATGTTACAGGTTTGCCAATTGGTCAGCACATCCACCTGTCAGCAATGATTGATGATGACCTCGTCATCAGGTCTTACACTCCAGTTTCCAGTGATGAAGAGAAGGGCTATGTTGATCTCGTTATTAAGGTAAAAACCCAATTATTTCATACATTCAAAATGTTTTACATGCCTACCAGTCATAAAATATTCATTGCTTTGAGTACATAATAGCAACATGTAATCAGACACGTAAACAAACGTATCTCAATTTTCAAGTTTCTGCTATCTTGTGATAATTTTCAATATTTTAAGTCTAGAATATTTTATTGCATTTTTAGTACAGACATGAAACATTAGGCTTAAATTTACATAATTCTCTGAATGACTTCATCTCTAGATACGTTATGCTTATGATGATTAGGAGAAACAATCTTTGTTGAACTTCACTAGATAACAGTGCAAAAGATAAAAAATTACTTACGTCAAAATATCAATCTAACGTTTAAATCGCCTATTGGAATGACTGAATAATATATTTGTTTTGTTTATCGTGGCTCAACTGTTCTAGTATCTTACTGATACGACACTACATTAGATAGGTAAGGTAATTAAGACTTATATGCTAATTGTCATAATAATGGATATAGCGCTGTAGTTGATATTTTATTAAACCTCAAAACTTGGGCAAAATGATTATGATTTCAACTGTAGAAGAAGCTTAAGATTTCTATGAAACATTATTTTGCTAAAATCTTTATTAATGTCATCAGGTCAAAGCAATTATTTCAACAATTACCGTACCTATGTAGGGTGACTGGTAATTAGTGACCGATACTTAAACTCGTGACTGTACTCATGATAACAAACAACATTCCCAAAGAAACATTTTTTTTGTACACACACTTATCATAATAACACAACAGCCGTATGAAATACGCACACGCGCGCCTGTGACCTATCAGCTGTTAGCAGTTTAGAAAATGTTTCTTTGGGAAAGTGGTTTGTTATCATGAGTACGATTACGTGTTTAAGTGTCGGTCACTAATTATTACCCTATATATTTTCTAATATTAGCTTTCAAATAATGTCTCACTGCAGGGTATAGGTATTATCGACATCTATTTACCTAACTATACCATCAGCCATCTTCATATTATATTATTGGCATAGAGACGTCCGCTGCTTCAAAAAGCCAAAAGCCTCACCGGAGCGTCTCCACATCGACCGGTCTTGTAGTTCTCGCTTCCAACATATAGCCGATCGGGCCGAAAGGTTCAGCTGTGGTGACTACGTAACAGAAGGCTAAGAAAGGACAATAAATGTACTAAAACGTTTTCTTTCAGGTTTACTTCAAGAATGTGCACCCTAAATTCCCCGACGGCGGGAAAATGTCGCAACACTTGAACAACTTGAAATTGAACGACACAATCGACGTGCGAGGACCTTCGGGAAGACTGCAATATGCCGGAAACGGAACCTTCCTTATCAAGAAATTGAGGAAAGACCCACCCGTGCGACTAGAGGCTAAGAAACTCAACATGATCGCAGGTACATTTTGTTATTCGCGATGTGCATTCACCGATAAGGAGACGTATCGGATACTTACGTCACTACGTCTTATCAACTCAATACAGAATGACATTGAAAGACCCCATATTTATTCTTATTAAATCATTCTTCTTATGATAAATCCACTGTAACATTTGCATCATATAAATTAGTCACACGGTTACACAAAGAAGTGTTACAGTGTGATTTCTTAATATAACTCTATAAATCTTAGTTTAATTTTGCTGTTGTGTCTACTACTAAATCGTAGGCCATTATTTTAACTGTCATTAGACACTAATGAAATGAACGATTCCAAATGTAATAGACTCAATCGACTGTAACATCAAATGGATCTCAAATTATTGCATTAAATATTTATACATGACGAATTACAGTAATAGGCTGTCTAATTATACATGGTGTTCATTTTATCAAAATGTCGCCTTCTCGCGCTTTCAAAATGTTTTACACCTAAAATTAATGGTTATGAGTTATTAATCACAGTTTTGTCTCGGCAGGTGGGACTGGCATTGCGCCAATGTTACAACTCATCAGGCACATAAGCAGTGATGCCAATGACCGCACAGAAATGAGACTACTGTTTGCAAACCAGACAGAAGATGACATTTTACTGAGAAATGAACTGGAAAAGTACCAATCTGAACACCCTGAGCAGTTCAAATTATGGTACACAATCGATAGGCCTAATGAAGGTAAGATACAGCATAATAACATACTCATAAATGAATATCTAATCTTTAATTGTTAAAAACGGAGACGCGATCGATCACGTAAATATCTTATCAGAAATCGAATAATTGCTGTCGTTTAAGTAGATTAAAATGGAATCTAATAAGGGGACAGATACCGTTGTATGGACTCTGCGCAAGGTTACTACTACAGAATATCCGTATGTCGCACTGCTATAAAACATGGCGAGAAAAGTTGGGAAATTAAACTTGGCTTTATAATACCTATTTCTTACAACAAGTACGGGCAAAATGTGGCAAAGAACAATCTATCAGTTTATTTATATTTGTCGTCATAATCGTGCTTGTGACGACAAAAAATAATCAAACATATTCTGGCTAAGCCAATTCAAGTATTAACTTGAAAATAAATACATGCGATAAAAAATATAAGTGATTGATTACACCTTAAAATCTGCCGAATCATCATGATATACGAATACTAACATATTAAATCAACGTGATTCATAATCAAAACTAGTTCTAACGTGTACTATCAATATTTCCAGGTTGGAAGTACAGCGCCGGTTTCATCAACGACGAGATGATCAGTCAGCACTTGTTCCCGCCAGCAGATGACACCCTGGTCCTGATGTGTGGACCCCCTCCTATGATCAACTTCGCCTGCACCCCTGCCCTTGAAAAACTAGGCTACCCCGAAACACATCGTTTTGCCTATTAAACTAGAATTTTGGGAGAATGAATAGATTTCTTTGGAATGTTGTACGCGTTAGTATGTTGTGATTTTAACTAATTCTAATTGGGTAGTTCAGCTTTGTAGTTTTTTAATGTAATTAATATTTTTGTATTTGTTAAACAGCTCAAGAACGCAGACTGTTTATTAGTGCCTCAATGTTGTTAAAGCAGTTGCATTTTATCAGCAAGTAAATTGCCAATTCCATATTTTATTTATATATAATTTTTATATAAGGTCTGCAACGCATTACTAGATTCTGATGGCGTCTGCATATCTTGATATCAACATGAATATTTTTTTTATTAAAGACAATACCCACCTAGTGCGTTGCTAATCCAACGGGAACACTTGAATCCAGATGCAGTTAAAATAGAAAGAATATTATATTTATAAAAAATGTTATATTTGTACGTGAGAATAATGTATTTTTTGGAATATTTAGTGCATAGTTGTTGGTGTAAAATACTAAAGTACATTCTAACGACTGTAGTGAGTAATCGAAGAAAAATAATAAAATATTATTGTTACATTTCTGGCTTCATATTTTACTATTCTTTTTGTCCGTAGTTTGGTATAGTAAGTTGTATCAGCATAACAAGATTGGTAGTGATAATGCCTATAAGACTGAGAGGTAGTTTCTTATCCATCGTGAAAATTCCGTAGACTGAGAAGGTGGGTCGATAATACTGCACTGTCCGAAGTATTTCGTTGGCTCCCTTCCAAATTGGTCCTGCAAAAGTATTAAGAAAATAATCAAGACGACAATGCGTTTCACATGTTTTAAGCCAAAAAAAAAACAAATGTTAAATTGATTCAAATGACGGTAGTCAGAAAAATTACACAATTTCGACCGTTAGTTTCATAATTTTTGCTAACTAAATTCGTGTTCTAATCGTTGTAGGTCACAGGAATGATTTAAGTTTAAAAGTATTTACCATCTAAACGACAAGACATCGCGTGGATACAGAGTAACTTGGTTTTTCTAACTTCTTGAATGAAATAGTCGCTCACCAGAGCCAGCATTATCACCAATATGAAGTAGTACACAAACCAGAGGCCAATTGTGATCATCACAACTGTTGAGATAAGCTGAAAAGAAAATAAATATAAATTCTACTTTTTCGTGTGGTTAGTGCCTATCCTGGTGTCGCTAAAATCCCTTTCAAAGTTTAGTAAGTATCGAATCTCATACCCGTTTTACCCAGCAAGTACTAATCAATTGATTAAAGGTCAATTATATAGCCGTGGTAAAAGAAAATTGGCTTAAATTTTTGTACTCAAATTGTACAATGTAAAATTAAACTTTTATGTCTATCGTGCAACGTACAAACTAGGATACCAAGCAAAAACACAGATCGCACGTATTCTCGTGCATTTCGGGAATTCTTGCAGCTTTCCTTTAGCTAAAAGTTGCGTTTTCAGTCGGGTAATTTGTCGGTAACCAAAAATATATTGTACATTAGATACCTACCTCAGAACGCAATCCAATGATCAAAGTTATCGTTATCAAAAGCACCCAAAGAAACAAGGTCGTCGTTATATTGAGCACCTACAAAAAAACATCCTGTATAAATATAGTATAATATTACCTACAGACATAATAATATGTGGCACGCTCGGCGTCTAGAATTAAAAAAAAACTCGTTACCTACCGGAAAACTAAAAATCTTAGTTATAAGTTTATACAACTTTAATAACTGCTTCAAACAAACCAGTAATTTCTCTATATCTAATTGGTTAGTTTCGTTTGAATCTGCAGTAATAATGAAGCTTTCATTGACCATGATTGGATTTATCGGTTCTTCGTTGAAGTATATTGTACATTTAACATGGAAGTTATATTCTATAACTTTGTTTAAGAATCTTAAACGTATTGCTAGGAAAAATATCAAACTTGCAGCAAGAACTATCTCCACATAAACATTCATAAGTCCTATTCCTCCGAACACTGTCAAAATAGGATATTCAACAGTATCCATTGCATGAGCTGTAAAGCCACATTCGAACATTGCTATGATTAACACCAGGACAATCAGATTCCAGTAATATTGCTGTTCATTCATACGTTTAAACTCTTTCAGTGGTAGAATTTTGTCCACTTTTTGAAGCATCAAACATAAATTAACAGCGGATTCACTATCACAAAATCTGGTATAGATTGTGTTAGAAAAATACGATGTATACTGGACAAGCGTACCAATGAGGCAGGCCATGTACATTATACTATCTTCATTATAAAAGGTCGTGTAGTAATACACTTCGAAATGATAAAACGAGAAAGTAAAGGCGGCAATACAGAGTAATGTGTAAAGTTTTTGCCAAATAGTCGGCGTTGTAACCAAATTGTCTTTAACACTAATTCTTGAACAGCCCAGAAATATTAACACTTGGTATAAAGGAGAAAAACACTTCACTAAATTAGCGTCCATTAAATTGTAGGGAATAAATCGTCGTGGTTGCATGTTTAGAGATTTTCTTCCTCCCGTTTCTTTTTCCTGTTTAATCTAAAGGAATAGGTGAAGTCGTATCAAGGTACAAGTAAACATTAACTTGGCTCAAGAAAAAGTTAACAAATTACGATATGATGCTAATAAAATAAATGATTATAAGATATCATCGCTGAAATTGGTACAGTTCCCGAAATTACCCAAAATTATGAATTCTACATAGATAGCATATACTACGTGTTCCAAAAAGTGGATGCTTATAATTTCATTAGCATAATAGGAAATTCATGCGAGGTACATAGAGCAATAAAAATAATACGGATCACTTCTGACATGAAATGCGCTAGATTGTACGAATGGATTTGGAAAATGGCCTACGACAGTTATTTTTTCCCGAGGGAGTCGTTATTGAAAACCGTTAAACTCAGTTGTATTTGGCTATTACCTTAGTCTGTACTGAAACGTGTGTCATTCTAGTCTGTAGTGTCAAAGTTTTTAAATCAACATGAACAAAGTAAGAAACATAGAACACCTTTCGGCAGACATGTTTAACGACGACTTCATTCGAATATTCCAACCAATTTTCTTTGTGCTGCGAGTCCTCGGATTCCTCCGTGTAAACAACAAGTGCAGATACCCTACAGCACCTTCAACGTGGTACCATGTATACAGCAATGTCTTCTGGATACTAAACACATTTTGTGTGGCATACTTCTTTCTACGCTGTGAAAACGGTTTTGGTTCCCCATACGCCGACTCGTCACTCAAACTCGGTGTTCTAATGAATGGAATAAATGGCGTTCTGATAGTTTTCCGAAATAATCTTCGAAGGGGAAATAAAATTGGCCAAATGTATGTAAAACTACAGAAGATAGAAAGGTACCTAAATATGAAGAATAGTAAAAGTTTAAACAAGCAGCTTGAAAGGCAGTCGACTTTTGCTATAGTGAGCGCTTGTTTTTTCACTATCTTGTGGGTTATTTTGTATAAAACAGTGTTCATGACAAATATGTGTATACCATTGATGGTAATCATGACAACAGGTGTTGGGCTGCATACTGAAACGGTCGAGGTTTACTTCATCATACAGCTCATTAATACAAGAGTAAATTATATAAACGATGTACTACGGCAAGAGACTCCAGGTTCTGATGAGCCTATGGAAAAATCAATCAATGATGGGAAGTTGTTTTATATAGTAAACCCATGTGAAAATCCTGTCAACGAGGTTCCAGGTGAATTGGTTTCTGCCATTCACTGTGTTTTTCAGGCGTTAGCAGATTTCAAAGAACTTTTTCAACTGTCGGTAAGTATTTGTGTCGTAAACACACTATGCCGAAGTTATGCGACCGAAGTTCGGCGGCTGATTTTACGTTCCGACGTATTCGGCTGATATGACACCATAAGTGCCGAACTTACGCGGCAGAAATTCAGTTCCGCAACTTTGTGTGTGTATTCAGTGTCTCGAGCGCTGTCGTGCGGCTCCCCCGCCCCCCCCATCTTCGTCGGCAATCGAACCGAACTTCGGTTGCGTAGTGTGCTCACAGAACAAGTTGCCGCTGAACTTACGCCCGACCGAAGTTAGGCTGTACGCTATGACTCGACGTAATTTTGGCATAGTGTGTCGTCAGTAATTCAAATAGCATTGCAGGCATAATTGTGCTGACGTGTGTTTAGACACTTTCTCACAATTTTATTTTTTCATATCATGAATAAATTATGTAAACTGCAGTAATTATTCTGTTTTATTAACAGTTATTCTACTTTATCTGCCAAATCTTAGCTTGGAATTTGGTGTCAATACATTATCTAGTTACTTCATTGAAAGAACAGGTAAGATAGAGCCATCTGATATTACGTTTTAAGAATCTTTTCTGACCGCACCATACTAATCAATACCTAGTCTTACCTTACCACTCTTCCCAGAAAGCAGCAGTAGCAGACTTCGACCTGATGCTGAGTGTGTTACCTCTGCTGCTAAATAAGCAGTTCCTAATGTTAACATTATGTCTGAAAACTGAATCATTATCAGGAAAATTAGAGGAATCAAGAAAACTCTGTATCGACATCGTTTCATCATCCCTTATTGATGGTATTTATTTAGTAGAAATAGTTCATTTTCAAAAGCGCCTGATGCTTTCATCATTTTAAGCATGATTGGAATTTGATTATTTTAATTGTTGCCGTTAACTTGTGGTATCAAATATGCTAAGGCTGTTATGTTTTCTAAACAACATAAAATAGGTATGTTTGTTTGTAGTTACCTTACCTTTCCTTGGTCTTCCGTAGAACTCGATCACAAATGCCCGCTCTGGAAAAGACCATTGCCTTGGTTACTCTTGCTGAACGTATTTGAATGTTATAGAAGCCCCAAATGCCTTTGGATCACACACTTACTAATTAGTGATTGATACACACATGGCAGCACAGCGCACTCTAAACTAATATCATGTTGTGAACATTACATGAATTCTATAGTGAAACATATTTCTATTTACAGGCAAATCCCGTGAACATGCTAAGCAAATCATATTACTGGTGGAAGGAAGACGCAGCGTGTCCATTTATAACATTTGTACGTTGGGCACCCGGCTGCCACTACATCTGCTAGCTATCACCGCGAGTTACACCGTCGTACTTTTACAGTTCGCTTTGCTTTAAATGCCGTCTACATAGAACCTCCGACCTAGTACCTTAGTATTTAGTTATGAAAAAATTTAAAGATATCACTAAAATCGAATATCTTTCCAAAGATATTCTTGAAGAAGAATTTCTTAAGTCCTTAAGACTGATGTACAGTTCCCAAATACTGCTTGCTTCCACCCGCGTTGATATCAAAGACCGGTTCGTGACTACTCCGTCGTTTGTTCAAAAATGCTTTACGTTACTCAGTGTGATTCTTCTCCTAGGATTAGACTATTTAGTAATCCACAAGTATGATACAATCCTTTTTGATAACGAAACTATCTACTATCTGAGCACTTGTGTAACAGGACTGCAAACGCTAACATTCATATGCAATATCATTCATGTGCGTTTTATTAACGGGGATGCCAATGTCGAATTCTTCGTGAAACTGCAACAAATCGATAGGTGTATGAATGTACATCGGAACAAAAGTATTACTGGTCTACTAGTAAGGACAAATGTTTTCTCACTTGCTTCAATTCTGTTTCTCTTCATTGGACTTCTTGGTCTAGCTGGTGCAAAAGGAACCGCTGCATTTTGGCCGTACATAGGAATAGCATATTCTCAACTCAGCTTTGTGATTGAATTAGTTTGCTGTTCTAATATTTTTATGTATTTCTACATACGTGCTCGGTTCTTGAATTCTATTATTAAAAACTATTTGGAGCAAAAGAAGACTCAAGAGATTTTGTATTCAAAGAAGAATTTATTTTCTTCATTATTTGCTACGAAAACAGTTATGAGACGACTGGCTGCTGAAACTCATAACTTCATATCTAGCGACACTGATGTTTATTTGAAGCAATTAATGGATGGCTTTTTCAGATTCCAAGACATTTACAAGTTTCAAGTAAGTGTACAGTTTTAATGCAGATTCTCTCTTACGAAATGGTGAGCTGAAAATATACTCAAAGCCCGATATCTCTTTCAGGTTTTTATGTTTTGCTGCAAGCTGGTTGGTTCGACTATTTTAACATTCGAATTCCTACTTTTTGCCGTACAGAATGATGTAAGTGTAAAAGCTAGTCTCAAAAACAGTGCACAATGAGAAGCCCAAATCTATCTGCCATTTCGTTTTGATGAAACTTATCGCCGTTCCTAAAGAACGTGAAGTTAATCTCGTAAGTAACATTTGTTACTGATGAGGCATTCTCTAAAGCTATTTCACTGAGCCTTCTTTTAACCTTCTCACAAAAATAAATACTTTGATCTTCCGCTTTGTCTTGAAATTATAGTCAGGTGCCCTGCCTCACTTAAACCCTTTAAAGAAGATAAAGGGAGACAGGTCAAGGTAATGCCGGGCACTGTGTGTGGACAAAATGTATCCCACCAGGTTCATGGAGTACGTCTTTACACCTGCCCCCGTAGCATGACCACCGTAGACAAGCATTTCTTTGACAGAAAAATCGACAAAATGACAGATTGTGTCGACACAATGACAGATTTCTTTGCACTATGTCATTTTTTCGATTCTTCCATCAAAGAAATCCTTGTCTACGGTGGTCATGCTACGGGGGCTGGTGTGATGTATTGCTTGTTTGTTTACAGACAGTAGGTCTCTGGGATAGTCTGACGCCATCATTCTTCACCGTAATCGACTTGGTGATGGCGATTCTGCTGGGAATCCGCTGTGAAGTATTTATGCGAGAGGTGAAGGAAACCAAGCGGTTGGTGATCACTGTAATGTCGATACATTATGATGGTAACTATTCTTACCCTTTTATTTAAGATACTAGGAGCCTTACAACGCCTTAAATTTTAAAACGCACAGATTGGATATTTAATTAGTTTCTATTTATATCCATAGATGTTGTGATTTACTATATATAATAGTACGGGGGTCGTGGAGGTGTGTAAAGTAAAAATCTGACATTAAAACATGTATTTAAAATAAATAAAACTTGTGAAAAAGTTGGAACTTTGACCCCCAATATCTCCGTAACTAGAAGGTTCCCAAGTATTGTCTAGAACAAAAAAATGATCGCAAAGACGGGGAGAACAATTGCCTTTCAGCTATGTTAAGGGTCTATTTACACCCTTTATATAGCGTAGTCAATTCATTTCTTTTTGCTTTCCAGGCCGACTAAGGGAGAAATCAAAGAGAATGTTGAAGTTAATAGACGAAACACCACCGCGCTTCTCCGTGTATGACATGTGGCAACTAGATGCAAACATTCTGTTACAGATGTTCATGTTGGTCACTGGTCTTATTGTGACGCAAATGCAGTTTGCATTCTTATAATCAAATAACAATGTTCAGAACAAATTATGCTGAAGATATACTGCATTGCAGCACTCAACTGGAAAATGAAATTTGTGTACTTATGTCATGCAAAATATTACATGGTTAGACTTAAATGATATTTGTGTCCAATAAAAACGAACTTTACTTGTAATATAATTGTTTATTTAGCTTTTTCTAGTCTATAAATATGATTTTGAGATTCCTGTGATCTACTAATGATTCATAATTATAAATTCTTTTGCTATTGATTTATTATAATAATAATAAAATTCATTTCTTTCAGGCAAGATGCGCCCATACGAAAGCAAATTATAAATATTATTATTATTTTTATTTATTATAAAATTGCATAGAAATATATAAAATTATTGTGTATAAAACTACAGTCTTTATGTAAAAGAACAATGTTCAATGACACACTTATATCTTAACTAACTGTTAAACCTACACAACTATTAAAACATATCAATATCTATTGGACGGAATTATTCATTAAAATATCATTTCACACTGGTTTGCATACCACTACCCTATTTTTACACACTACACTACACTATTTTTTATGAGCTACAAACCAATGGGTTTGTAGCTCATAAAAAATATGTATAAAAAGTGATTAGCTGCCAACATTAGTTAACATAAGTAGTGCCTACTTACACAAACAATTATTATAAAGTTGCTTTACAATAAGCTCACTTGTGCATATTCATTTTAAAGGTTTTATTATCATTTTATACAGCTTGGAAAATGAGATTCACTTTTTTCAGGTTAAACTTACTAAGTAGTTGTCTGCTTGTCAGAAGGGCTTGTTAAAGTTTTAGTTTGTTTTCAATCACTTACCCAGAAGTTTCTAATCTACAAATGTTTTTGGTGAAATATAAATGATTGATGATGCTAACTGGATATCAGAACAACATTTTAGTGAATAGAAGCATAATGCATGATGGGATTAGTAATGCCATTGTTGATACACTTGATGCACCATTACACCTGTGGTCGAGGAAGCAGAAACACCATACTGTTTCATCATACCAGTCCCTGAAACAAATTAAGTTGATCATAATTAACACATACATAAATAAATAAAACATGCAAAAAACATGTAGTAGAAAATCCATGACACTAGTCTTTTAATGTCATGCTCTAAATAATGATGATATTGATAAAAAATCAATCATTATTTGGAATATTTATACACAACAACAGTACAGTAAAGGAGTTCCCTTAAATTCCTGCAGTTGCCTGCTCACATGTTGGTATTGATAATAATATGAGTGTACACTGGTGTGTGCAACTAGTTTTCTACAGATCATCCTCAAACTGACCTACTCTGTGCACATGCAAGCGTTTTAGCATATGGGTGTATGCTTAATAAATAAGTTCTAAACAACCCATAAAGGACAAGAAAATGAATAGAATACTCTTATTTGTATACCATTTCAATTACAATAACAATAATTTAAATTGATTTAAATGGTTTATTGCAATGGAGGTAGCTTGATCCTTGCCAAGAACTATCTAGCATTCAGTTAATTATAATAAAAACAAACAAAATAACTACCTTTTAATGTCAAGTTCCTTAATAGTATTATTGACATAGTTGGCTAAATTCACGTCCCTCGCAGCAGGCCGACACCCTTCATATGTATCGGCAGGTATGTCAGTCCGAAATGCCCTGAAGTTACTCAGACAGTCCCTTGTTATAACTTCTTGTGCTGAAATGGAATATTATACTCATGAAAATGGGGTGCACTTTAATACTTGTGGTAAAGATCCACAAGGGCGAATGAAGTAGAAACTAATAACTCGGACATTGCTGAGTGTTCCCATCTTAATTCAAATCTTTAGGGTGAAAGTGTTCAATGAGGCTATGCCTGGGTGAGGCTTAAAAAATATGTACTTCTTGAAAAAAAACCATGGTCACCTGTTTGCCCCTAAATTTTAGTATGTT
This sequence comes from Noctua comes, assembly GCA_963082995.1. NCBI lineage: Eukaryota > Metazoa > Arthropoda > Insecta > Lepidoptera > Noctuidae > Noctua > Noctua comes. Next base: position 7,263,117 of record OY720271.1, read on the forward strand.
ATTAAAATATTTATTAAAGAATTTTATTTGTTGCATTAAGTTTAAAACATTACAAAGGGATGGGTGTAAATAGAATACACAAATCTTCAAAATACACAAAATTATAGTTCATAAAACTTTTGATATTTTTTTTGCTCCATACAATTAATGTGAACAATTTAATGTTAGCCATTTTAGTGTTTTAGTTATTTGTTGGGGTGTTTTTGTTCTTCCAAGTTATTGAATAGGTACTAAACACAGAATTTTCAAGATAAGAGATTTTTTTTCACTATAATGAAGTATAGATACTAAATAAATACCTTTGTAGGTATGTCATATATTATGGTTTTCTTTCCTAAATATCTTTGAATTTGCAGCTGCTATAATCAAATAAACACTAAATGTTCTCATGTGTTCGCTCCCATGTGTTACGTAACACACTGAATAACATTAAACTTGGTTTACATTGTCTTTAACAGACTGCAGTGGAGTCCAAAAGGGTGATATTATTTTGTGTGCAAAAACGTGTATAAGAATCGCAGATTTTGACCCAGAAGAGCAAGTAGAACTAAAATGGCAATGCAGAGAAAAGAGATCAACATAAGACCCAATACAGAGCTGCAATTAACAAGAAATTCAAGAAAATTTGATTTTCACAGGCTAGGTCAATTCCCCTGCTAAAAAATCAAGTTCCTCTTTAATTTTAACATAACATATTTCAATTTAAGTGAGTTTTATTTCCATTTGAGTATGAACAAAACAAAAAAAAACAAGCAATTGTGGTTTGCTGTAAGAAAACCCAATTCTGGGTTAAGCTCACTATTGTACTTAAGCTATATTATTGCAATTTTTAAGTATATTTGTTATTTTGTGTGCAATAAAGAATAAGAATAAGAAACAACCAAAAAGAATAATAAAGAAGCTTGCCTAAGGTTTAAAAACCTTACAGCGAGTTATATTTTTGTAATTGTCTGACTGATTGACTTTATTCTGATATCCCACACATGTTCATCAATACTCGTAAATGTGGTAAGATTTTTTAGTAAATGTTGGTACTGTTATCCTCCTGTGTTCCAGCGTGTTACAATATTTCTCGTGTGTTGCATACGGACTTGTGTGTTACGCTTTCCAGTGTGTTATGGTATAAATTTTGTGAGCCCCACCCACCAAAGCGACAAAGAGTCATTACAATTACCTCCTTTCCTTTCAATAAGTTTGACGCAAATATCTTCATTATCAGGACATGGGTTACCAAGGTAGCCCACACCGCGCCAGTTGAACGGTTCCATACACCCGGGAGTAGCCGCTGTACATTGATAACACCATAATGCTAAACCTGAGAAATAAAAGGATTTTAATGCTACATTTTTAGTCAAATAAGGTTCAAGTTTACTACGTATTACGAGTTAACTATTTATCGTTTAATGATGTAGTGTAGTGCAATGCCAGTCTGGTAAGAAATTATTGTTTGGTAAAAAGTACAGACTAGTTTGTTGAAAATCTCTAGTTTCATGAATGTATTATTAGCTGAAATGCATCACAGTTGTACACAAATTACATCACGATAAAGACTGTGTATTTACAATAGATTTGAATAGATTATCGAGAATCAACAATGTATTAAAAAACCACACCCTTGTTTAAGTGCCTTTACGCTTTAAGGTGCATTGGGTACTTACTATAACTTAAAAACGATATAAATGTCAAAAACAATATTAAATATTTCATTTTATACACGTTCAAAACTATATTATCAAATAAATCAGTGTGTTTTGAAGAGCACAATATTAATGAACGGCGAGGATGGCGGCGATAGCGAAGCGAGCAACAATAATCAACTGTCATTAGTGTCAGACTGTCAGATGTGAGAGCAAAGAGTATTGTTGTGAAAACCGAAACCATTCTGAAACTGACTGTAGCATGGACTTAGTATACATACAGGACTAAGTTCTGCGAAATTCGTAACACATAAAAATGAACTTTAACAGTCACACCGTAGGTTTACTTTTGTTAAACTTTCATAACCGAAGCGAGAGAGATAGCCATAAGGGAGCTCTTTGTCCCTTTCACTCAATTGCCAACAGATAAAAATGTTAAAGATGTTAGAAAATATTACACCGGCAGTCACCTCATACAAGTAAAATAAATTACGTGTATATGTTTTTAGCTTAAGATAAATTTTAATTTTTTTTTTAAAGGTTTACAGTCTGTACATAACACTAATTTATTTATTTTAAGTCAAATTAAATATTAGTATGATTGTTTGGAAGCTATTATATATACATTATGGTAACACTGAAATCTGTCATCAATGGTGTTAATTTGACGTCTTGAGTTGTTTTGAGAAAATTACATGCGACTGAAGTGTCAGACCAAAGAGTATATAATAATACGGCATACGGTAGTGTCAGACTGTCGGCAAGGAAGAGCCGGAAAGAGTACTCTATTTTTCATTATGGCAATTATTAGTCGAAATTCTTTTGGCCTTTGTAGAAAAACAGGCCACTATACGGTTTTTCTACACCATTTCCACATTAATCATTATTTTTCAACTGCACTGTTTTGACAATATCTTTCAAGTGCCAAAAGAATCATCTCATATAATTATGATGCTCTGTTTGAACCTTTCAGCCAACCAATCCCGTACTAACCCCTCAACATCGAACGAAAGTTTTTGTTTTTTTTATGGTTCCAACTTTTTTTTTTTATATGTACACTTCTTGCTTGTCCTATTCGTTAGATATTGGCAGAATGGTCAACATCGCTTTTGCTTGCCATAATAAAACATCGAATAGAACAAAGTTTATAAATAAACGTAATTTGATAGATCGACTATTAAAAATATCAAAACATTACTTCCGATAAATCAGAAACAGAATAAAAATTATTAATTTGTGTTTTTTTGCTAATATTATTTTTGTATTTATGTTATATTCTTATAAAGAAAATGTACATAATGCAAGATCCTTATTGTATGTTTTTTATTTTTTATTCATTTTAATTGTTCAACCCGACCAACCCACCATTTTAACCCTCTTTCAAACCAGATTTTTTTGCAGACAAACCCTACGTGATACGTATAACCACGTGTACGCACGGCGGCCAATCAAGCCATGCAAAACCAAATTAAGCTGATTTCTCGTAGTAGTCCGGTCATTTTAGACAATTGAAATAAAGAAAATTCCGACAGAGCCAAATCTTCGTAGAGACCTTAGGTTTACCACAAGGAATAAAGTGTCAAAAGTCCCCATCAGTCCCATGTGAGCTTAGGGACTTATTCGGGGCCCAAGGTCAAAATTTTAGGTTTTTTGGATTTTTCTCGAAAACGGTAAGTTTTATCGAAAAAGTACTTTAGAGCAAAGTTGTAGATCTTAAAATTCTCTATAAAAATGATCCCTATGATTTTTTCTCTAAGACCCACTATTTCCCAGATATTGCGCTTGTAAGAATCATGTTCTAATAGTATGCACACATATGCCACGTATTTACATATTTAGGTACTCAAGTGTCTCTGTTATGTATACATTATACTATTCTAAGAAAATTTACTCTAAAATGGCCGCCGGTCCCTTACCGAATCCCCTCTACATGAATAACATCTGGCCTTGAAAAACATCTGCCTATTCTTTTGTCCATGTGGTGTGGTTCACGTATACCTGCTTCTTTTAGTGTTGAATGAGCAGTTCGAACGTGATTCTTACAAGCGCAATATCTGGGAAATAGTGGGTCTTAGAGAAAAAATCATGGGGACCATTTTTATAGAGAATTTTAAGATCTACAATTTTACTCTGAGGTACTTTTTCGATAAAACTTACCGTTTTCGAGAAAAATTCAAAAAACCTAAAAATTTGACCTTGGGCCCCGAATAAGTCCCTTAGGGACTTATTCGGGGCCCAAGGTCAAATTTTTCTCACATGGGACTGATGGGGACTTTTGACACTTTATTCCTTGTGGTGAACCTAAGGTCTCTACGAAGATTTGGCTCTGTCGGAATTTTCTTTATTTGATCACTATTTTTATGTCTAAAATGACCGGACTATAGTACGGGAAGCTCATACAAAGCGAAGTCAGGTTATACTGGTTATGTAGAGCTTTTTTGTTTTTTATAGAACGTTGCCCCACACTAGGAATTTCTCCTGTATCGTGGGTGCATTTACAAACATTTAAACTCACATACACAAACAGCCAGACCCGGAACAACTACCTGTAGGCCATACAAATATTTGATCCGTGCGGGAATCGAACCCGCGACACGCAGCGCAGCAGTCAATCGCTCAGCCAATGCGCCAACCGCGCCGTCAAAAAAAGCTTGATGTGCCGCCGTGCGTACTCAGTCACAGATATAGATACTAGATAACGGGAGTACCTACTTAGCGTGCCCGACTTAAGCTAAAGAAACTTAACGTGGCCACTGTCGCGCTCAGTCTGCATCACAGAGTACATTTTTATATAGGGTAGTCTGCATTGGTGCGTCTAGTTGGACGTGTCTCAAAAAATTAAAACTGCAAATTCGTAATGTATTGTGGCTTTTACTTGGAGAGGTTGATGCGACGTTCTGTTTTAACAAGTAATGAATATCGAAACAAGTGATACTATCGTTTATCGCTTCGGTTTCGTAGTTCAGGCGCTCTTGTTATTTTTCTGTTAATTTTAGCGGTTAGTGCAACACAAACCGATTCTCGAGAATCGATTTCGGACACAGATTAATGGTTTTGTATTTTATCCTTGTTATGTAGACAATTGTAATAAATAATCTTAACGTTTCGTGATTTTTTAGTTTTCCACATGATGGTAATTTAATTAAAGGAAAAATGGATTGATGCGACGGGAAATAAAGATTGGTTCCCAACGTTTCCACTTCATGTCACAGAGTGTGTCTGTGCGTGTGTGTCTGTGTGTATTTCTAGGGTCTCTATAACAAAAAATAAGAAAAATTAAGTTAAAAATGTTCCCTAAAAACGTTTTTTTTAAGTGTTATTTTGGAACTTTTCGTGTGCGAATCCGACTCGGACTCAGAAGGTTTTACAATATTCTTCCGGTCTGATATTATAGGTACTACCTCGTCGGTCTAGTGGTCGCAAGCGCGGCTTTTGAGCATGAGCTTCTGGGTTCTTTAGTCGGGCAAAGTATTATTGTGTTTTGCCATAAAAATTCGTCAGTAGCAGCCACGGAGTCTAGATTTGTGCCCAGTTGATGGCAGTGGGCTCTCACCCCATAACATGGGAATTAAAGTACATAACTGGTGTGTAGTATTGAACCAACACCTTTTCCTAGCCCTTCGGGTAGTACAAGCTCACGCTTGTGTAATTACAAACATAATATAACTGTTATGTTTGTAATGATACAAACCAGAATGTTTCCTCACCTCAGAAACAAACTTAATATTCAATAATTGCTCCGACATCTCGATAATCTCGGCGACATTAGTTTCAATTAGTAGTGACGACCTCGTGTCGCAGGTAGTGCATGTGTACGAACCTATGGGAATTTGTATTGCGGTAGTCGCCTAGATTCCAAAGTCGTTCGTTATCGCAGAATTGAGTAGCGTTGTGTACGAAGGGTCTAACTGTGCGTTGACCTTTAGCATCATCATTACCAAAACTAATCAGAAATCTTTCTCAAATAATATTCAAGAAATTATGCCGATTAAAGGCACAATTCCCTATTATTTTCCTAAAATCAAAATAAATAACAACCCAAACAAAACATTTTTTCGAGGCCACACTATGTAATACTACGCCATTCCACCAAAATCCTGCAGGTTCTTTAAAAAACATAGATATAAACATAAAAATAGTTGGAAAAAATAGTAATAAAAAGCCAGCAGAAGCTGTTTTTCAGTACTGCATCAAAACATCGCAGGAGCTTTAAACAAACTGCCAGAGATCGATTTAATTGTTAATGAGATGCGTGAATCCGATATAAATATAGATGTTTTATGCCTTAGCGAACATTTTGTTATAAGAGGGGAAGAAAAATACCTCAATTTAAATAATTTTTATGTTGGTGCGATGTACTCGCGCCCTGATCAGCGACGAGGCGGTACTTGCATACTCTGTAAAAATCATCTGCAAAGTACCGCATTGAAAGAAGTTAATGAATTCTGCATTGATAAACAATTTGAGATTTGTGGGCTGGAAATTAAATCTATACAAACGATCATATTATGTATATACAGAATACCCTCGTCTGACGTAAATACCTTTTTTGAAAACTTGAACAAAACCCTACGAAAACTGCAATATAAAAAAAGTAAAATAATAATAGCTGGTGATTTTAATATTAACCTTATAAGTAAAGACAGTAATAGTACAAAATTCAAAGAACTCCTCTCAAATTATGGTATGCGGTGTCACATCAAAGAGGCCACCAGGTTAAACACATGTATCGATAACATCATCAGTAATATTCCAAATATAGTGGGTTCTACGCACAATGTATGTTTATCTGATCATAACACAGCACAGGTTGTTAAATTTGAATATGATCAAAAACCTATATCAAGTTACTATTTCATGACCATAAATGACCTGAGTAAAGACAATGTCAATAAATTCATTGAACATATTAGTAAATTATCCTTTTCCGAAGTCTACAACATCTCCGATATGAATAGTGCTTTTGATAACTTTCATGACATTTTAACTTTATTTTATAAATTGTGTTTCCCTCTCATAAGAGTTAAGAAACAGTTCAAATATGGTACATTAAAATGGATTACAAATGGAGTTAAAACGAGTAGTCTTACTAAACGAACATTAAGATATAAATACTATCTAAACAAAACCACTGATAATAAAACTAAATTTAAGGTGTACTCCAATATGTTAAGAAAATGTATTCATAATTTACAATCTTTATGCAATCTAAAGCACATTGCGTATGCAAAAAATAAGGGTAAAGCTTCATGGGATATTGTAAAACGTTGTACAGGTAACGAAAGGTCTCGAGAATATATTAATAGTATAATTGACAATGATGTTACAGCAACATCCGGTTCGGATATAGCAAATAAATTTAACAATTTCTTTATTGATATTGTTGAAAGCAGCGCTACCTCACAACATCCTCCTAAAATTAGTAACCCAATTAAAAGTAACGATAATAGCATATTTTTGAATCCTTCTGATCCCACTGAAATCTTCAGCATATTAAAGACTTTAAAAAACACTAAATCATCCGGCTATGATGATACTTCTACTGACCTTCTAAAACAAATATCTCTTTAAATCGCTTAACCTCTTTCGTGTATAATCAATTTATCTTTAGAACAAGGCTGCTTTCCGGATAAACTCAAAATATCTGTAATAAAACCATTACATAAAAAAGGCTCTAAAACCGACAAAAACAATTACCGCCCTATTGCGCTGATTCCGATTCTGAAAAGGTCTTTGCGATACCGCACGCAAAATACGCGCTTTGACGTGGAGTTGCGGACACCAGCCCGTTATACAATACAATATACAATACAAGGTCTTTGAAAGAGTTATGTGTAAGAGAATCCTATCTTTCCTGGATAAGTTTAATATGCTTGCAAATGAGCAATACGGATTTAGGAAAAACAAATCCACATCACTTGCAGCATTTAACTTAGTCAAATCAATTTTAAATAACGTAAACTCGAAAATTACAACATCTGCTTTGTTTTTAGATCTAAGCAAAGCCTTCGACTTCGTAAATCATCCAATTCTAATTGATAAACTAAGTAAAATCGGTATTCGAGGTCCAGCCTTAGAATGGTTTAGATCATACCTATCAAATAGAACACAAATAACGAGAATCACTAAATTTGATGACAAAGTGAATAGTGTCATAAATTTTGATTCCCAACCTCGACACAATTACTTTGGTGTTCTGCAGGGAAGCATTTTAGGGCCACCGTTATTCCTTGTGTATATAAATGACCTTCCTCAGGCGATAGATCAAGATTGTGTTCTGTTTGCTGATGACACAACAGTTATTATAGATAGTAAAAATGGTAAATTTGAATAAAATAACTACGTGGCTAGATATAAACGCTTTAAAAATTAACTTAGATAAAACTAAAATATTAAATTTCAAAACTCATAAAACTAAATATCTACACCTTAAAATTTCACGCAAAGATCAAACAGTTGAACAAATTCATAAAACAAAATTTCTTGGTATTACAATTGATGAACATTTAACCTGGAAGGATCATATTGATGAAATATGTATTAAAATAAATAGATTTGTGTTTGCCTTAAACAAAGTTAAAGATGAAACCTCCAGACAAACTGCGTTAATGGTTTATCACGCCTATATTTGCTCCATCATTAGGTATGGTATCATTGTCTGGGGAAACTCTTCTGAAATTTCTAGGGTTCTGTTAGCACAAAAAAAATGCTTACGCTCAATTTTTTATATGGACTGGACTGATTCTTGCAGACCAGTGTATAAATCACACAACCTTCTCACAGTTCCTTGTATTTATATATATGAAATCGCAAAATTTGTCAAAACTAACTCTTCACTTTTCGAACTTAAAAACAATCATAACAAACGTACAGTTACACAGTATCTATTAACAATGCCTGTACCTAGAATTGAATTATTCAGACGTAATTGTGTATATATAGCTCCACTTATCTTTAACTCTCTACCAAAATTTATCACTGATCTTCCGTACAAAAAATTCTGCAAAGTTCTGAAAAAATGGCTTATTTCACATAGCTTTTATTCCATAGCGGAATTTCTCAAAAAATCTAATTGTCACTCATATCACTACCGAATTCCATTGTAAAGAATTACCTACATTATATGATGTTGTGTTTGTATATTTTAACAATTTTATTACGCTAAGAATTTGTTGTATGTTTAAAATACTTTAATATGTTAACATTATTCGTTTTTAGTATTTAACAGTCTAACTAACCTGTTCTACATAAATAAATACTTTATTTAGTTAGTTACCTACCTAATTTAATATTTGTGTTTAATAATATTTGCATGCTATTTTTATGGCGAAATGTGTTATTGCACTTCATGTCATTTTTACCATCTTTTGTACCACATTTACAGCAAATAAATAATTTTGACTTTGAAAAAAAAAAAAAAAAACATCTTCCTGCTCTTGTCCCATTCTACTTGAGGTCGGCGCAACACGTTTTCCACTTCCATTCTCCCCTGTCAGACGTCACTGCATCATTAACTCCTTTCTCTTTCATATCATTCCTCACATAATCCATCCATCTTTTCTTTGTCTTTCCACTACTCCCTCTCTATGCGTTACATCCCTTTCATCTACATGCGTTTCATCCCTTCTCATTACATGTCTATACCAAGATAGACGACTTTCTTTCAGTTTTTCTGTAACAGACACCACTTTCCAACTTCCTATAAAATACTCATTCCTTACTATATTCCATTCTTGTTACTCCACACATCCATCTCACCATTCTCATCTCCACTAGCTGCAATCGTTTTTCATCCATCTTTTTCACAATCCAGCATTCCGATCCATACAGTACGACAGGTCTAATCCCGGACTTGTATATTTCCCCTTTAGCTTGAGGGGCATCCGTGGGTCAAGTTGTTCCAGTGACCTGTTGCCATTTCATCCATTCTGAGTTGATCCGATGCTTTACGTCTCGGTCTACTTCACCATCCCCTTGGACAAGCGATCCGAGGTACTGGAAGTCGAAGCAGATCGGTATGGGCGTTCCGGCAAGAGTTATAGGTACTGGGCTGTGCGTTGACCTTTATAAATACGTAAATAAAGATCACCGTGATGTTGACAGTAATATAGAATCAGACGTAAAATAACTGAAAGGAATTCAACGGCTTATTGATTTTTACACTGAGATTGTTTAATGCGTTGTTCAGACAGGGACAACAACGCATAATAAGAATGTAATTATGTATTTCTATTAACAAACACAGTTAGTTGCCCATATGTATGTCTTCCATTCTGCTGCGCAATTACTTACGTACAGCGTCACTGCAGAACTTCTTCCGTTGAGAAAAATACATGAATGGGTGGACGTTTCATCAGAATGGAATATAATTAACATATCAAGGAATATTGTTGTACTTATAAGTTTTTATTAAACTTTTGTTAAAGAATCAGATATTTGAAGTGCACCTAGTATGTTTTAATGTTATTAATCTTCTTGTTCCTCCTCTGCTACCTTTTCAGGGGGGTACACCTGATCTCTGAGCAATTGCATGTCTTCAGGATTCAAATCAATACACATTGTTCCAACTACGTCTTCTATACCAATTGTACCATCATTACTCATATCTACTTCTTTAATGAGATTATCTACTGTCTTTTGTGGCATTTTATAACCCCCTTTCGTCAAAGTTTCTCTCAACTGTTCGCGGTCCACAGTTCCTAACTTCTCCGGGTCAAAAACTTGTAGTGCACTACGAATTTCTTCTTCAATAGGAAAGTCTCTTTGCCTCAATGTAACCATTTTAACAAACTGGTCAAAAAAGATATGTCCTTGTGGATGAGGCGGTCTACAACAATATGCTATTAGCTCCTGGAGTTGTTCCACCGTATACGTCATAATAAGAAGACTTTTTAACATGTAAACTACCTCTTTCTCTGTGATATAGTTATCCAAATCTGAATATGCTGGAGTATAATCCTGATACAGTTCCCACAGCTGTTCTACTTCGGCTAATCGATCAGGTGGTAATTCGTAGAATGGTCTCAAAATTTCGTCAGAATCACTGAAATTAAAAGGTGCAGCAGGGTCTGGAGGAGCATACACTTCCTCTTCCACAACTTCTTCGGGTAATGGGGGTAGTAAATCTTCCTCAGGATTTTTCTGTTCTTCAACTTTAACTTGTTCGCCTTCCACTCCTTCACCTTCAACGTGTTCTCCTTCTAATTCTGCACCCTGAACATGTTCCCCTTCCACACCTTCACCTTCAACGTGTTCTCCTTCAACGTGTTCTCCTTCAACGTGTTCTACTTCAACGTGTTCTCCTTCAACGTGTTCTCCTTCAACGTGTTCTCCTTCAACGTGTCCTCCTTCAACGTGTTCTCCTTCAACGTGTTCTCCTTCCACGTGTTCTCCTTCTAATCTTTCACCTACTATACGTTCCCCTTCTGAATCTTCACCTTCACCTTCTACATGCTCTCCTCCCACTTGTTCTGTTCCTGCCGCTTCACCTGTTTCACCACCCTCGGCTCCTTCGCCTGTCTCTCCGGCCTCGCCTCCTTTAACTATTCCCTCACCCTCTGCAGCTGTTTCTGGACCTTTACCGTCCTCAACATCTCCAACCCCAACGGCGGGAGTATCAGTCTCAGTACTTTCCATTGTTAACTGTTTAAGTTATTTATGAACTAGAATTTTGAATATTGTTTATAATTAATAACTTACATATGCTAATTTATACCAAAAACTTATCACCACATCGAGGTTTGCTGAATTTTGTACGGAGTACGACTATTAAATTATCAGTTATTTTGTCATATAGACTGAGGCTTTCCAATGATATGTAATCTAAAATGTCTATAAAATTACTAAATAACTCATTGCGTATACTACCCATGAAATTAAACATTTATGAAAAATATAAAATAATAGTTTGCGTCAAGTTTCTGTGACATCATGACATGTCGACTTTTGGTGATATCTGTCACGTCTAGTGGTCATGTCTGTTTTGAACCAGAGATAATAATCATTTAATCATGGTAGGATATTTTTGAACACTGTGAAGGATTTAATCGTATCAAGGAACTGGAATATTTATCTCTAAACACTTAATAAATAACCATTGCACACTTAATCAACAAACTGTAATACTTAGTGTGAATTGGTACTGCCTAGCTACTATCTAAATATTGTGTTCAGCGCAATCTAATATATCAACAGTTTCCACTTTCCGCTCTTAGCAAATCGTTGCAGTTGGTTGTGGAAGAGCTGTTTTAAATATTCTGTGATGTTGCAGAAGGAGGAATAGACGCAGTATGGCCCTCTGCCCTCTTCCAATTTTATGGGAGGGCGAAGTAACTAAGTCAGGATGAAATAATATTAAATAGCTAAGACGTTTAGCCTAGCTAGCGATACAAACTAAAGTGCGAAGGCTAACGATCTTATTAGCGTGCCACATTTTTCGTGTCATGTTTGAGCTTTAACAAAAGACATTGTACATTTCATTCAAAACTGACACCTGATTCTGCCGCTGCGTGATTACATTCTTGCATGTTTGTGTTTATTAGTATAGCCATGGGCGTACCCGGGGGGGGGGGGGGCAGGGGAGGATACTTACCTACGATTACGATACCTATGATTCGCTGCAACATCGCTTCGTATGCGGACTTGTTTGAAAATGTTCATGCTCGTATTGCTCTCGTCGTACAAAACGAAACGAACATGCCATCTGCTTTTTACCATAAAACGGTCCATCAACTTTTTCCTAAAATGCATGGTGCAGGAACTAAAGTCAAGGATGTATGTAGGTTCTTAGGTGTTATGGGACTTATGGGTAAGTATGTACAACACTTATTTAAATCGATGAGTTTAACGGCAATATGCAAGGAAAACGCTCTGCAAAGTGGCGGCGCAGTTAGTCGCCTTCAACAAGTGAGGAATTTATTTCCCAGGTGGGTAATATGGATACCGTACCTACCACCCAGGAACATCACCGAAAATCGTAGGTATCGAAAACTTAGCGTAGGTTTTTGCTTATAAATAACTTGGGATAGTTAAAGTTCTTAAAGCCCGTCACAGACGTAGCTATAATATATATTAATATAAATCATAGCATAATACATATTTTTATATAAATTTTCGAGTGACAGCACAAGCAGCTATGATATATATAGCTACGCTCGAAAATTTGATTCATATTAATATATATTATAGCTACGTCTGTGACGATATTAATATTTAAAACAATAACAGCCCACTTGCCACTTATATAATAACTTAAAAATACTTTAAAAAATATAGGTAGGCTAAAGTGTGTTTCCAAACTTTTAACTTAGGTACCATGTTGAGAAGATATGTAGGTATGTTTTCGTAGTTGTTACTTAATTTAACTGAATTGCAATTTATTATGACTTTTAACTTTCATTATGACTGAAAAAATAATTGAATTCGACAGACTGGTTGAGATAATACAATCATTCATTAAGCGAATATTCAAGAAAAGATGTTCATTCGATAAAAACTGCGGAATTTATTATCATCTTCTGAAAGTTCACGTGGAGCAACAAATAATCTCTTCCAGTAATTATTTCCAATGTACGATTAGTAATTCAATAAGCACGTCGATTTCTACTTCTAACAAAATCAAACAATAAAAAATCCTCTACGTTTGAAGAGAAAATAAAATCCTCAACATCCAAAACGTCTGGTGCCGTTGACGCCATGATTTTAACTAATATCCAAAACGATATATCTACGCGACGAATCGTTTGTGCAACACTGCAGGTCTCGTACGCGTAGCGTAACGATACGCTTACGATACGACTACGCTTACGACCCGTGTGCGAAGGGGCTTAATCTTATGGTGAATGCACGTGTGTAAAGAAAATGAGTGCCATCGACTACATAATATCAAAGCGAATCATCTCGACAAAAGACTCGCGGCCTAGTACTTTAATGCATTTTCTGCGATATGATCGACCACTAAAGCATGACCTGCATCGCACCTTTCGCTCGACGCAGCAAGGTACATTAGGGGACAGTTCAGTGGTCAGTAATAGTTTGTAGTAAATAGCTGAGTGCACAAAATTCTAACCTTCCACGGCCATCGCTTTCATAAGGCGCATTACGTGCTTTGATTCTCCCGGGAGAAACGGTGGCCGGTTGGTGGGTGAGCGCCTGAGCCGTTGCAAGCCGCGTAGAGCGTGAGCAGAAGTTTCGACACGCGGTAACGTCGCGCTTGCGTACCTCACCAATGTTTTTGCCGGGAAACAAATGTGTATGTTCGAAAATTAAAATAATTTCATGTTTTTAATTTTTTGTGCCAGTTTTGTGATTGTCTCTGAACACTAGAGTTTGAAACAGTAACAACTACGAAAACATACCTACCTATCTTCTCAACATGGTAAGTTAAAAGTTTGGAAACACACTTTAGCCTACCTATATTTTTTAAAGTATTTTTAAGTTATTATATATGTGGCAAGTAGGCTGTTATTGTTTTAAATATTAAGATCGTCACAGACGTAGCTATAATATATTAATATGAATCAAATTTTCGAGCGCAGGTATAATATATATCATAGCTGCGTGTGCTGTCACTCTGTGCTATGATTTATATTAATATATATTATAGCTACGTCTGTGACGGGCTTTAAGAACTTTAATTATCCTAAGTTATTTATAACCTAAAACCTACGCTAAGTTTTCGATACCTACGATTATCTAGTTAGACCTACCCTAACTAACACCCGCCCATCGCAAGCGCATATTGAAGACTATGCAGATGCAGTATTAATTATTATCATGTTCAGCAATTCTTCCATTATGACAGCGTAATGTGTGACAAGTTTCGGTGCTGGTAACTTTGCAGAAATGCTACAAATGCAATGCTCATTGAATCGTCAATATATGAAAAATCAGTTTTAAAATGTAGGTAAACTGTTGTGTAGCAATGACAAAACATTGTACCTAATTAATCATCGAACATTATGATTGTAATGTTGCGTTCAATCGATCAATCTCCTCATTCTGATCGGATTTACGCACAGATTCAGGTGGGTAGGTACTTAGGTACCTACTACAGAGTTACTTACCTTATTATTTTATAGAATTAACGATTTTAAATTTAAAGTGAAAAGGGTACGGACCATAGATTTTGCAGACCGAAGACCTTTTGCTTCTTTGAAACAAACCCGAGCTGTAAGAAGTGTGTCATTTACTCTTTAGTATTTTAATAACAAAATACTACTGGCTCAAATTGCCATGCAGCCATTAATCTTGACTAGAGCTAAGGCTTTAATTAATTTTGTAAACACTACAAGAAGGTGTCTACCTTGATTGTTTGTATTCCAAGCCACGACCAACAAAAATAACTAGGTAGGTACTCTACGAGTAGGTATATAAAATGGTTGTGGCAGTTGTAGTACACAACAATAAAATTGTCGTATGGACTTATTCTTGATTTAATTTTGCTTGAACACTTCCATTGATAACATGCCAAAACAACCAAATCATTTCTTCATATGCTGCGGCACGGTTGGCGCAGTGGCTGAACGATCGGCTGCTGCGCTGCGTGTCGCGGGTTCGATCCCCGCTCGGAACAAATATTTGTATGATCTATAGGTAGTTGTTCCGGGTCCTGCTGTTTGTGTATGTGAGTTTAAATGTTTGTAAACGCACCCACGATACAGGATAAATTCCTAGTGTGGGGAAATGTTTTTTTTTTTTTTTGAAAATAAAAAAATATATTCCTTCCCTACCTATGTTCTGAAAAAAAAGGTCCTTACTAGACTATACCACTAAAACGATACTGGACTAAGTATAGGGCCTGCCTTAGCCTTACCACCTTCGGATATGTTACTAAGTACCTACTCACTCGGTAAGTACCTATAATGGAGCAGTGGCGAAGGATCCATACAACCCGATTCTTACCGGCTTCCCTTTGAAAAAGGCACAGTCAACATTCTATTCTATTCTATTCTATAATATTCTATAGCCAATAATATTCTATACAGTAAAGATATGTACTTCGGCTTACGTCTTACAAAAATTGACCCTTCGCTACTGGTATGTAGGTACATTGTACAACGCTGTTTTAAAGAGCTTATTGGGATAGGGGACCTCAATAAGCTCTTAAAAGATGACTATATGGAAGAAAATTCATGAAATTAGTTCATTTCATACAAATTCTGAAACATTTTTCAATCTGTGCGATTATTAGGAGTACGGAGTTTTTTATACAAAAAAAAACCGTTTCCTACGTCTGAAACAAAATAGAGCATAGAGAACGGGACCTCTTAGTTCTATTTTGTTGCACTGACGACGTTTATGTGGCTGATGGCACCTCAATATTTTGGGAAGTTATCCTAGATGTAATTTCTTTTGTCTTCAGTATCGAGCCTTCTGGTTGCGTAATTTCTATTCACATACACTATGAATCATAGGGCAATTACAGACAGTCGCGTAAGAACTTATACCCCACTTTTACTCATCATGTGATAGGAATTAAATGGATAAACACAACAGCTTTCTTCGCGCACTTCCGAACGAGTTTTACACGTACCTACGTTTATAAATATTTATTTGTAAGCTATCCTAGA
Organism: Noctua comes; assembly: GCA_963082995.1. Lineage (NCBI taxonomy): Eukaryota > Metazoa > Arthropoda > Insecta > Lepidoptera > Noctuidae > Noctua > Noctua comes. The sequence continues at coordinate 7,279,324 of OY720271.1, forward strand.
AAGGAATCAAGTAAACACTACCACTAGTTCATTCGATACTTAGTCGAACCTCGACTAAATGCTAACTGCAATAAAGTGCTTCTTTTATTAGTATTGCATGATTTCGTTTCAAACAACTGTTTGAACTTTTGAAGTTAATCTATTGAAATCGAATGAAGCTACCAATAGTTATAATAAATTATTATTAAATTTCATTCTTTCTTTTATGAAAAAGAGCAGGCAAGTAAATTCTTGGGTTGAGTACCAACTGAAAGAGTACTAGTGGTCGCAAAATTATTATCAACTCCAGCAAAAGTCTAGATTTGGCATCTTATTTCTTAATGTATTCGAGACTTGAAGAATAAATTAACCTAAGCATATGTATAGATATTTGTTTGTCAATTATTTACATTATATACAGACTACAAATAGAACTAAACTAATGATAAAGATAAGACTAAAAGTAAGAAAATATAAACATCTAAAAAACGACGACAATAGGACACAAAGCGTCAAAGTCCTCCGCATCGCTGTCATCTGGAAACGTGCCCAGAAGATTGGCAGCATTGCCACACTGAATGTAAGTACCTATGTGCAAATCTATAGCAGACATAAGGAAAACATTATATCTTTTCAGCATTTAACAGTTGGTGACAAACTACCAAGTTTAATTCCCTAAGTAGAACTAGACAGCCAAACTGATTAGCATGCATGAAATTATGAGTAATTTCAAAAAGTCAACAGACGCAACAATTGGTCATACAACCCGTTATTTATTGAACGGCCATTACTGGAGGAAGGCTTTGATAAATGACCATGCATTCCCGAGGATTGCTTCAACACTATATTAATGTTAAGATTGGTTGCTCCCTAGTTACATTAAAGTCCTATTAAGTACCACTCACGTTATACAGCATGTACCTAAGTATCAGAAAGGTGTGGTCATATTTAAGGATGCAGTAGGAACTTTCTTTACGACAAACATCGAAATCGCAAACAAAAACACCAAAATGATAGATTGTGTCGACACAATGACAAATTTCTTTGCACTGTCATTTTGTCGATTCTTCCGTCAAAGAAATCCTTGTCTACGGTGGTCATGCTACGGGGGCTGTCCCATACATTTGGGTTGAGTAGGTATATATAAATTTTGTATGGGACTGCTAAATGTTTTCGCGATTACCATGTTGGTCGCTTGGAGAAAGTGGTTCAGTTTGATGGTAAATATGTGGTTATTTTCAGAATGTATCTTTCTAATACATAAGTAAGAAAATACTTGTCCTTTTCTTTATTGCTTGTGTATTACACGCCTGTTACTAATTTGGATATTATTTGGAATCGTAAAATAAGAAATAATAATTTCTCAACAAAATTAGAGCGTAAAGCTAAATCATAAAAGATTAGGATATAATTAATATCGTGATCGATATTGCAATAAAATCTTTAGTAATTCAATTTTAAATCAAATAATTACACTGGAAAACAGCATGTCTGTTGCATGAGATTTTTTACATGAATCTGAATAATTTTTCCACGCTGATTTCAAAAATATATGCCGTTTTTATGTAGCAGCTCTAGTTTTGGAGTTACGAAGTGACAGGGTTTTTCATTGAAAATGCACATAGTTCAAGTTTAAAAAATTTATTAAATATATTTATTCTGAATAAAATTTCCTTTTTTTGGATTTTCTAGAGTGAGATGTATTATGAGTACTATTTTGAATGCTCCAACAATAATCAGCCATCATAAGTTCATCCCAGTACCCCTGATACCTCTCCTCCATAGTGCGAATATCCTGGTGAAAGCGCCCTCCTTGTTCCTCGCTCAGGTCACCGAGATTTTCAGGAAAATTGTCTAGATGGCTGAGAAGGTAGTGAAGCTTAATACTCATGTTGCATTCAAGCCGCTGGAAGTGTATCAGCAACTGTTCAACGTGCTGAATGTAGCCGTCAGACTTCCTATTGCCCAAAAAATGTCTCACTACCCAAACAAACTCCTCCCATGCACATTTCTCGACAGCTGTCATATGGTTCTGGGTATCTACCACTACCACCACCACACCACTGCCGTCGTTTTCGGTTTGTCCGCTGCACTGGTCTGGATTTTCCGAAGATGTACATGGCTGCTGTGGTGTTGATGTGTCACTAATACTCAAGACTGGTCTTATGGCAGATTTTCAGTTTGAATATATCCACTTAGAGCAATTTTTGTGGTTTATTCCTATGATTTTCGTTACACAGAAATAACAGTCGTCATGATGGTTGGATGGTTCACGCCAAATCATAGGAGCTTTGTACTTAAGAGTGGCTCTTTTTTTGTTTGCCCACAGTCGCAAAGATTCAACACAACTTTTGCATACCAAACTTGGCATCCAAGGTTTAGCGTTTGACGGCAACGGAAACCCAAAGTAGTCGAAGTATGCCTTTTTCACAAAGTCCGACACATTTAAACGAAATTTTTGGAACATATATTCTCCACAAATAACACAAAAACAATCCATTATTTAAACACGTCCTTCTTGAGGAAGACATAATGAAATTTATAAAGGAAGTAGTTAAGTTACACCGCTATTGATAGAAACTACCGACTACTTATGTAAATTCAAGACGGTACCTGTATCTCACTAACTAGAGCTGCTACAAAAAATCTGAGGGTAGATTTGAAATCAGCGCACCCAAATTAGTAAACAACAGTAGAAAAACTTCATGCAACAAAAAAAAAGTTTGATTTTGTTTTTCTGTGTTATTATCACATATTTTATGACTCATAATATTTGTAATACCTACCTAGGTATGAGAAATATATGTCATAAAATATCTAGACTCAAGTAAACAAAAACTAACAGGTGAGCGGTTTATGTTTTTAACCTTATAGCGAAACTATGACAAAAAATTACATTTCATGGCTGTAGACAGTTTTCGTTTAATATATTTAGGGCTGTGGTTTTCAGAAAATAATATTTCACAACTTCTCAGTATCAACAAGGGGGTCACAAAATCCTGGTGGATCCAAAAATCTCCAAAGCTTAAATAATATACCTACCTGCCTATGTCTAGCATTTTCTTTACGACTGTTAAACTTACCTGTTTGCAATACCGAATGGATGAACGACGCTTCTTTCTGCTCGTCTCTTTCAACCCGTACATCATCATCATTCACCTGTGCTTATCCCAACTTATTTAGGGTCGGCGCAGCTTGTCTTCTTCTTCCATACTTCTCTATTACTTATCATCTCATCAGCCATCTCCTTTCTTGCCATATCACTCCGTGCATAAAAGCTCATTTCCTGTGTAAGCTATAGCTACCTACACTGCCTGCAGTTCGGCTGCTCCGAACATTGCCGAGGTTTGCCGAACCTCAGAACTGCAAGCAGTGTAGGTAGCTATAGCCTACATCTACATACCAAGTCCTACTTATGAATACTTATTTCAATGCAACGATGCATTGACCAGCAGCATCCCAACTGTTCTTTATGTGCCAATAATATGTCGGTACCCGCTGAGATAACCAATCCGCATATAAACCATAAAGTTTATGGTAATGTTCGGTGGCAGACGTTTACGGGCCGATGACGAGACAAGTTTTCATTACACAACAAGATGGAAATAGAAACAAACAAAATACCTAATAGTACTCAAACCTGTCTATGTCATACTTCATAAAATTTGTCCATGCTCACCGAAACACCTTCACTATTATGAAGATCGCTAATTGGACCGCAAACAAAACGTACGCGAGTCAATCGTTTAACCAATAAAACATAGTTTTGCTATTAAACGATTATGCTTGAGGAGTGTCAATGCCAGCTTTTGTTGTCACAAGCTATCGTGAAGTGGTGAGCACAAATTTATCCCTTGCTTATTATTTTTGACATCTGTTTAAGAAGACAAATATTTGGTAAGGTGGCAAATGGGGTAGCCTTTCTGTGTGTATTAAAAACAGATAAATTCAATTCGAAGGAAACTGCATAAGATACGCAAATTGAATACTGCTGGACCTATAATGATCATCATTATTGGCAGCCTTCTTGTTCCACCTACTGCCGAATTTAGGCCTCCACCCCTTCGCGCCATGCTTCCCTGGTGAGACTCAATTCAAGACCTATCATCATGTAGAAGTTCAATTCTAAATTCTTTAGGAATTACCAACAAAGACCTATCATAATAAGCATCAGGTCTTTTCATCTACTCTAAAACGAAGTTGTTTTTTTATAGATTTCTTCCGCTACCATTTTATTGCGTTGCGGGTCCCATTCAAAAGAAACAAAGAATAGCTCCAAAGGTAGGGTACGTACGATTACATATGTATACACTCCAGGAGCACATTTTCTCATATATCTATTAACTATGAGTCCACATCGCGTGCGCACGTAATCTCGCAACTAATAGCATAATCTTCCACAAATCCTTATAGATGGCACAACATTCTCTTGTGTTCATGATGAGGATTGCTTTGTATGGATCGGTTAAACGTTATTATCATATTTCATAGGCTCTTTGGCCCTAACTATATTAAGTCGATCGAAGTTAATTCTGCCTTTGATTTCTATTTTCTTGAATTTTCTTTCTTTGCGCGCCCTTAATTGAGCAAAATATAGTTTTCCAATCTTTCTCATTTTTTCATCACGAATATTTTTTAAAGAATAAGTTCCTGTTACAAGATCTTATTTTTTTAATAGAATAACTAGAGTGGTAACCCTGAAACAATATCATGTCTGATTAAAGTATTCATAACAATAGACTTCAATTAAGCCTGCATAATACTTAGTAATCTAAATGAATGAATCACGCACTACGATTTCCCGAGGATTAGGTTCATTCACATGATTAAATCAGGCACGGTGTGAACTTGAAATCAGAGCTTATTATACGGTAATAAGAATAACATGATAAGTGAGATTGCTCAATAGAACATGAGCTGATTGCCGAGGCCTAATGGCTTTTACCTACTTATAGGAACACATATCACTACAGGTACTTAAGTAGGGTAACCATCTGCAGGATATTTACCGCATTTGACAAAGTTTTCAAGTCTAGAAGTTTATCCCACCACCAGAGGTTCACTGTTTTGTTTCTGCTCCATGTAAGTAACACAGTCCATGGCAACTCTATTGCCATACTATTCATCCAAAACTAACCAATTTTCCGAACCCTATCTCTATACTCTATCCAATACAAATATTAGCTGCTTATGTGTCTCTCTCTGTTATTTACAGCATAATTGTAAAAAGTCTAGGGAGATAATGATGTGCCTCTCTATTCATTTTGAGGGTATCCTTCAGGGGTTCATGTAGTTTTTAATTGGTCTTTTAATTTTATTTTTGACTCTATTTTCCATTCGCTTCTTTAGCCTTTAGTCCATGTGGTCTAATCTTTCCTCTTTTAGCCTTTTCTGTTGTTACTGACAAGGCAAAATACAAAAAAACAAGAAAAATAAAAAATAAATTGTAACATAATAAACGCAAGACCTCTCGTGTGGTGTCTCAGACCATGAAACTGAACAACTTTTGTTCTATGACTTTTGGAAATTCATAACTTTTTTTTTAGTTTTACCATACATGTGGATCAGTTGATTGCGTCAGTTCCTAAGAAAGTTTTTTTTTTTGCGAATTTCAAGAACTCGTAGAACAAAAGATGTTTAGTTTCATGGTGCGAGAGACTACACGGGAGGTCTTGCGTTTATTATGTTACACCTTGTAGATAAATATAAATAAAAAATACTATAAATACTCTGTGTGTATATTTTCTCCGTTCAAAACGGTAACCCTATAAAGTAGTTAACTACTCACTAACAGGCATAGGTAGTGGTAATACCGTGAATTTGAGATATGATAATATACAATTTCATCTGCAAAATATTGAGCGGTGTCCTAATTACTAGGTACAGGATCTAGATTTGCGTGTCAACTGCCTCGTTGGTCTGGTCGCAAGGCTACTGCTGAGAATTAGGTCCTGGCTTCGATTCCGACGTCGGGCACTGTTATTGGGTTTTTCATCAGGTTTTTTTTTCTGCCACAGAGTCAATAAGCTCGTTCACTATTACAGGTGGGATGTTATGACTATGATGATGAGGATTAATATTTCGCCTCACCTTTACTGTCTAAATCGGTGCACCAAATTGCACAACAGTTCTATGTTTGTTTATCCGCCATATTTGGACAGCCAAATGCGCATCGATTAGAGTTCAAAGGACTCAGACCAGACAGCTTCATTATTTTGATGGTCGCTATTTCGTCATTATCTATTTTATGTTAAAAACGTTTTAATTACAGTCTCCTTATTATTTTAACAAGCAATTATTACAAAGATTGACCATTATTACCTACATCTTTTAATATTTTTCCTAATTAGACCATACCATATTGACTGCACGACTTAATAATTTACCTTGTATTTTTATGGTCATCAATTAAAAAGTACAAGTAACAATTTTGATCTAATGGTCAAATCGTTAAAAACAAACATGGCTCTAATGGTAACTGGTTTCCCCAGCATGAAAATAAATTCAAATTTAAATTCTACATCCTCATTAAATCGTACGTCACCCATAAAATAATCTGATAACTCCCGACTCATCTCGGCGTGTCGTGATCTGACCGTGGACTAGTAACATCATAAATGTAACAACTGCAATTACATATTGATATCATAACAAATACCTGCCGAATTCTCGCTGCACGCACGTCGTGACCGTCCTTGAAACTTTATCTTAGTTGATCTCGATCGACCTTGTCACTCCTATTATTTCTTATTGACGATCAGACGTTACTTGCTCGCAATCGATATTATACATTACCCATTAATTAATCTCCAACTAGTTTTTTTAATCACCCGGTAATTCATAAATCTTACCAATTAATCATGTGATGTTCAATAGCCTCATATCCTTAGCCGGCAATTAAATTAAAACATGTATCCGCTGCTACTAGGAGATATCATCGTATCGAGTTATTACATTCGCCATTATTGAGATCGTGATTTCCTCTGTTTGGATTATAAGGCATTTTATCGTATCATCAATATGAATGGGTATGATAAAAGCGAATTTACATGGGCTATCAATTTGGCGTTGCACTGATGCATGTCATTATTGAACGAAGCTTTGAATAATATAGAACAGGATCAAGCGAAGGTGTGAAGGTCGGTGTTTGCGCAATAAATCGAACCGCATCTGGCAATACAGTTCCCATTGTGGATCTGTGACGTGGATCACGAACTGCTATTGCTCCACTTCCTCGGGTATGTTAGCCACTACGTTTTACAGACAGTTCTACGAGGTCCCTTTACTGCAGTAAAAGAGACCTTCTCTTTTAGTAACAGCCTTAATTTAATCCTACACCCACAACTAGGTGAAGGCGTCTGTCGTTTATCAATGCAATGAGGCATTACTGATGCAACTATTCTTTAATCTTCTTACAGCAGGCTTTGCCTGAATTCCTTGTAATCACTTTGGTTCACTGATTCGCCTCAAGTGCTTACTCTACCACTGATGGCAACTCGTATGTAACGGTATAATGCGTGGGTGGCCCATCCTCAATCCTTGTTGAGATAATCCGCAAACTATACTAATTTATAAGAAAATCTAACCATATTAAATTCTAAACCCAATTCCACAGTACGAACGTGTCGATATTTCAGAGCAGATAAAACTAATGATATTTGTAAGGCACGACGGCTCTGCAGTTGTGTTTACTTTACATACAAAATCAACAATTATGTTCTTATTCAATTAGAAATGTTTGTTGGTATTGTATACTCGTAGATTGTGCCGGCGTTTCCTCTCTGTTTATTTTATTCACGTTCTTTAGCTAAAAGTATTTGATTATCAAAGTAACTTTCGCCTTCAACATACGTTTACATACAGAATCGATAATGATGCGGAACAATAAGCTATTATTGTTATTTGCTGCGTTTTGTGCTTACGGTACGGGCTTTTAGCTGTGGTCATATCTTTTTTAATAATAATATATTTATTTGCTTGAAACATGACATAAAAAGGTCTTAGGATGCAAAAATAGAGCAGACTTGTTTTGCCAAGATTAAACATAGCATGCAAATATTTGTAATAACAATTTCTTTAACAAAATTATTATTATATTACAACAACGCTATTTTAGGAATTGTTTTATACTATAGAAGTTGTTGTTAATTAACTATTCGTACAATTTATTCTTAAACGTATATATCGAGTTAAATTTGCATTTTCAGATTGCTAGGTAATTTGTCGTGTTTGTGTTGTTGTGTGTTTTGCCTTCGAATTACATCATTGTCATGGCCCTGTAGATGTCAAATGATCAACCTAAGTTCACATTGTGGAACGCAACTTCTCGGGCTGATGGTTAGCTAGGCTGTCCATCACCAGTGTCACCTAGTTTTGTCTGCCTCGTCGAATTCAATCTCGTCTTTATATGGCGCCCTCTTCCTATTTTCTTCGTCGCCGTCATATTTCCTCCTTTCAAGTTTAACTTAGCCTATTTGAAAATTGGAAAGACGTTATTGAAGATCGAAGTTCAAATCCCTGATCAAACTGGTTAAAAATGCAGATTTCTGACTGCATGACTCATGAAGTCATGTTGCTTACTTTTCTGTGAATTTTATTATTTTTAAAACCGCCACACGTAACAGGCAGATTTTCTTAGCAGGTACTTAGGTACCATAAATAAGAAAAGGTCATGAGTCATAGGTTCCTACACAATAGGGATGTTTCCTGTGTAAAAAAAATATGATTCTATTTAGTCCGTCAGTTAGATAATCGAAAAATATTGGATACGATTTTTTTGTTTTATCAAATTAATAAAAATTGACGAACATAAAACGCATCAAAGTTTTCGTGAAAAAAGAAAAAATACGTGTCCAATATTTTTTGGAAATCTATCTGACGGATTTTTATTTCAGGAAACATCCCTATTGTTGTGCCTAAATGAGTCATCATCATTCTCCTGCCCTTATCCCAATTTATTTGGGGTCGGCGTAGCATTGTCTTGTTCCATACTTCTCTATTACTCGTCATATTAGCATTTCTAGCTATATGAGCCCACCTAAGTAGTTGTATGAGTTGGGAGAATTGTGGTGTCATTAGATGCGGATCTTACACAAGGCGCATACGCATCTTCTGATCCAATTTCACTACCTTATAAGTATTGCAATATGTTCCTAAGTACAAAGTATGTAGTTATGTATGCCATACTTAAATTGCTATAATAACAGTCCAAATACCCAATTTTATTATCAGTGAAAGTATAAATATTGGGGTCAACATGTTTCAGATGAGTCACCCTTAATAATATGCACCTTTACCTTTCCAAATCCTGTCACGTTTATGACATCAATAAACCTAAATACTCTCTCATAATCATTTTAATGGTGATACCTGCTTATTACTTACTGTACGTTTGTGCGGCTTACGTCCTTCGCGTAGGCGATGAAAACGGCAAACAACTATTGTGTAATAATAATCTTTGATATTATTTAGCAATTACGACGCTGATTATTATTAATTACATAACACTTTACACCTAAACGAAATAGAGGATAACTTTCTCTAAGTCGGGATCGGGAATGACATTATGAAACAAATTGTGGACTTAGCACTTGCGTGTAAATTGGTGGTAATCGTAATGAAATATGTGATGCGGAGATATGAGAAATATGTCGGGACAAAAGTTTGAAGTACGAATATTGGTGGTTTAAAGGAATAGAGGAAGACCAATAGGTGGCTTATAGAAAAATGGTGACTACTGGGGATGTATGGAAGAAGTCATGCCCAAATAAATTAGGATGAAAATGATGTGAATACGAATTATCGATCTTTAGCGGAAAAAACAATCAAAAAATAATATGATAAACAACCGTTGATCCCAGACTGTAAGATAACTGCAAATGAGATCATGGCATTAAAGATGGAGACGATTTATTAAAATAATAAACCTAGAATATCCAACAGAAAATTCCGTGACCCCCTTTCGGTCTAGTCTTACTTAATTTTATTAACGACTTACGGATCTCACCTATCCTATCCTATCCATAAACAAATTAATCGACTAGATCTTACTAATTATCTTCTAAAGCTACGCAAAGCAAGTACGCAGTGATTGTGCGTAACTTTGCATTCACTTGTTTCGATTTATTTTAGTAGTATAGTGATTGCAAGCTGAGCCTACTCTGAGCTCATGCCTGGACTCGGTTCCCACGTTTTACAAAGTATTTTTCTGCTAGGAATTTCTGTCATCAGGAACCCAGGGAATGGCAATAGGTTCGCCCCCACAGAACTCTTAAACATAACTGGCGAAATGTGGGTACCTATAGCTACACCACTGTCCAACCCTGCGCGGATAGGCTTCATATGAAGTTTACTTATTTATTTTTAATCACGCTTGTAATGAACTTTATGTATATTGGTACTTTGGTAGCTAAGTATTTCTCAATAAACTAAGTGTATCGAGTTCGAATATCTGTTCGTGACGGTAACCGTGTCCATGGAAGCATGATTATGATTACATTTAAGACGTTTACTGTCACTGAGGAACCTATTTATCTATTTGTACCGCTCAGTCTATCATAGGCCAATGCATTGCATCAGACTAATTAGGTCTTTAATCTTTTGCAAATGGGAAGCTAATACCAAGTGTCATGCATGTCGTGTAAAAGCAAAACGTCGGATCACAATACCCGCTTGCTTTCTGTATTAAACCCAGTACATACACGCTTCAATCCTGACTAGTTAAACCAAGGATTCGCCCAACACAAGAAATCTTCTTTCTCTGTCTGTACTCACGTATGTATGTCATTCACTCTTGTGTCATACATCATCATAATCGTCTTTCTGCCCCTGTCCCTGTCATGTCGACGCTTTTTGCTACATTCTACCCTGTCAGCCGTCATTCTATCATTTACTCCTTTTTCTTTCATATCATCAAAAATCATAATCAAAATATTTTATTTCACATAGGCCTGGATGGAAAATTTAAAATAAATAAAATTTTATGGCCTGACCTATAAAACGTCGACATCCTCATACAATTCATTAATCTTTTCTTTCACTTTCCTCTCCCTCTTCATCCCGACATCAAAATTCATGTTCATCATTCTTTAGTCACATGCGTTCACTCCTGTTTCATACATATCATGTCTAGAATATCTGCAATCTTCTTCTATCCGTATTCTTTATAGCTCTGCATTCCGATTCGTACAAAACGATACAACTCGTTTAATTTCCGAAGTTATTACCTTAATAAAATACTAGATCCCGCGCCTGTATTGAATCAAATGATGCTAGAATAAATTCATACCTTCACCTGAAAACCCTGAAGGTCTCTTTTTTGCAACAATTTGAACTTGGAACCTTGTCAAGTTCTGCTATAATAGGACATGACTTTGGCCGCACAAGAAATCTTCAACGGGTCTGAGTCTCTTTAATTACGTAGGTCGTGTATTATCAAGTTAATTATTAATGTGCTTTTCATACATTTTGTCTCAATTTATAGCCCACAATAGCGTAATCATAAGTTTTTGTTGGTATTTTTTGCAGACTCAATTTAAATGTCGATATCTTATGAATAGGTATCATTACATGTGAATTATTGGCTACTTAATAACCATTCTGCTTTAATTAGACATGCACAAACATTTAAAGTGGAATGTTATGAGGTTTTTTTTCGGTTCCGTGGCCGTACCTAATATAGCCATTAACTTTGACCTTGGTAAGATGTGATGGGCGCCTTTTCTAGTCAAGGGCGGATATGATATTATGCCGGTCTCAATTAATGATGTAAGAAACCGCGGTTCACTTTCAGTTACATACATAATGATTTTATTACTTATTTATCTAACCTAGTTATCCCTTAAAACAATTTTTAAAGACGCTATTTAAAGTGCAGATTGACGGAGTCATAGTTTAGAACAATCATAATTATACATTAGGAACTGCTCTGACGATCCAAATAAATGTTACTGAGATCCACAGAATTACTTTGCTTCTATTTTCAGACAAAATATTCTCATTCATTTTTTAATTCATGAATTGTATTTCATTGATACAGTACCGTACCGTATCAAAGAATGTGCCAGCACCTCTATTTGCCTGAAGGCTTCTAAAGTGTCAACAGGGTCACCGCACAGGGTTTACGGAGCAGGTTATATTGAGGGTATCAAAGATGGCTGGAAGAGCTTACATATAGTATGTTTAATGAACGTAAAGATCCTGAGATTTCTGTTTTAGTATATTTATAAGAGCTTGCCATAATTCCCAAAAAAGGCCTGGATGAGCCTTTTTTGAGAAATATGGCGCAGCAGATAAGCAAAATAGGTATGTAGGTAAACTATTTAAATATATATGTAAATAGCGGAAGGTTAAGTTCACTTATCTAGATAGCCTTTTTGCAGTGGGCAGTTGTTTTTATTGCTACAACATGACGGATGTCAGACGTGAATGATAAAAGGGCAACGACCATTGTGTAAATTGGAGTCCATGGAAGAAAACGGTTATCCCTAAATATTATGTGGACCCCTCCACATTATATTTAAACCAAAGTAAAAACAGTCATCTTTTGTATGAAAATTTTAAATGGCTAGGGGAGAAGAGGACTGACCCCAAATAAATCAGGAAAAGGGCCAGAGAATGATGATGAATAGAATAACAGAAACAGTGAAGAAACTCAATTCGTAGAGAACATCTAGTTTTCTATATCTGGCCGAAACACTTGCTAAATACTAGCATGGCTTCGCCAGAACATCTATCACCAGGATCCAGTCTATTTTGGCAATTATGTTTAGCTGCTCTGGTGCTTTGGTGGGATGGCTGTGATTTGTGTGTAATTTTATTGTGATTGACTAATAGGCATTTACAAAATAAGAAGATAAAAATTATTTATAACAAATTTTCTGAGCATTCGCCATTCATCTATTCATAAACTGTAGGTTGGTAATCAAAAGTTTACATTAGTGAAGCCATATCTTTTGAATCTTATTCTATGCTTAAGCTGTTCAAAAGCGATTTGCGGCGGTAACACTCTCTAAATCTCAAGATCCCTTCTATGGGCTAAATGAGACGGTACAGCCACAGCAACTTGCAATTGTTTACTACGTCTGCAGAGTATCTTGTTGAAGTAATAAAACTTCCATAATTTTTTTTTTACAAAAGCTTCTGTAGTAAAAGTTCCCTGCCTTTTCGATTCAGTAACTAAAATTACATCACGTACCTAAATGAACACAAAATAGACAACCGCTCAAACGATGGCCCTAGAATGAAATGAAGAGCTTTATAGTTAAAATTCTAAATCTGCTAGAGCACAGGGTAATGGTATGGACTGCCCTGTAGATAATGCATAAGTTATGTCATTGATGTTTTGCTATATTTTGTAATGTATATCTACTCCAGTACGCGTAGCGATGAAGGCATACTGTAGGCACCTAGACAGATAGCCGGAAGATCAGGGCAAATTCGTCTCAGACGTAACCACTTCGCTTCGGGTTATGCCCCCTATTTGTTACGTTATCTAAGCTGAACTTTGGTTAATGTATGCAAGTAAAGGTTCTGCTGACGGAATACTTTTTATTCCGTCAGCAGAACCTTCCTGTTGTTTGAGATATAATCATTATAATAGCTCAGTTGGTCTTTTTGCTCTCTTCTTTATCATCATCGGCCAAGCCTTTTCCGAACTATGTTGGGGTCGGCTTTCAGTCTGACCGGATAAAGCTGTAATTAACATCGAGCGACTGCCTATCTGACCGCCAGAACCCAGTTACTAAATGGTACGATGCAATTTTGCTCTCGACTTATCTCTCAATATAGCAAGTTCTGCTTATGAACAGAGAGAGCAATTTAAAAGAGTAATCTGTTTACAAATACATAATACATACATAGGTAGGTCTACATTATGAAGAATCATCAAAATACTACATCGACCACACTATAATATTATTCTTACCCAATTTCACGCCGCCAAAAATTTGTAGTGGGCATGACTTTGAGATCCAATTTTCACACTCTGCTTTATTAGGTAAACGTAGACTGCAACGTTTTAGACAGGGTCATCTTTTCGACAGCGTCCCAATTGGTCTTGTTGCAGATTTGAATGCCACCCACAAATTCACATTGTCACTAGGTTATTGATTTTAAGCAGAATTCTGAACATCTGGCTCCAGTTATTGGCAGGCTTGTTAGTGCTGATTGTAGATACAAATAGTAATAAGTTAGCTATGTGTAACAATGTTAGTTTAAAGCTTGCAACGTCGCGAATACACATGCAGTGCTAGCCCTTCCCTGCCGGAAGAATTGTAACAACTTAATATGCGTTAGCCGCTTACCAGCTGCTTGTGTGAATTGTAAGAGTATTCTGATGAGCAAATAGGAATATATACTTGTGTATCGCCTTATTAGTCTGTTCTTAAAAGTGTCTTAGCGGTATGGGCCGGCCTACTAAACTATAGCTATGCATTATGCAAGTGAAAACGTAAAGAGCTAACGACAAGGGAAAGCATCTCCGAGTCCCTCGTAGTGCGCAAACTTTTAAGGTTTTTTCGGTACTTTTGATGATGACGAAGATTATTCTCACGACTGTTCTTTGAAATTTCATCTTACAATTTCGAACTTGAGAAATAAAAGAAGCTGATGATCGATGTTGAATGCCCATGTAACACCCACTCCTATCAAAATCGGAGAGTCTTCTACACTCGAAGTTGTAGACGATTATGTCTACCTGGACCAAACGGTCCAGTTAGGTAGGTCTAACTTCAAGAAAGTGGTCAATCGTCGAACCCGACTCGGCTGGGCAGCGGTCGGGGAGTTGCGTGGTATCTTCTCGTCCAACTTACCGCAGTGTCTCAAGACGAAAGTCTCACCAGTGACCAGTGTATGACCAGTGTGTGTTGCCAGACTTGCCAGTTATTACATATGGGACCGAAACGTGGTCGCTCACAATGGGTCTCATCAGAAGGCCTAAAGGCTTAAAGTCACCCAAAGGGCAATGGAGGGTTTCCTTGCGTGATCAAATCAGAAATGAGGACATCCGCAAGAGAATCATGGTTAAAGACGTAGCCCGAAGAATTGCCAAACGTAAGTGACAGTGGGCAGGGCACATTGATCGCAGAACGGATGGCCGAGGGGGCCGAAAACTTCTGGAGTGGCGACCACGAACCGGAATTAAGACGTTGCGTTGGAAGGCCCACTAGGTGGACCGATGACATGGTGAAGGTTGCGGGGATCCGCTGGATGCGAGTCGCACGGGACCGGTCAATGTGGCGACACTTGGGGGAGGCCTATGTCCAGCAGTGCACGTCTTTCGGCTGAAATGATGATGTTCGATTGGTGACTCTGAACAAGCTGATTTAATTAGTGTTTAAATACAAACAAGATGCTTTGATTTTCGACCAATGCAGTTCGATCTCCAAAAAAGGTGACTCAGTTAGTGTGTGGGCTTCCATTGTTTGCTTTACATATTAGATATTTACACAGCCTTGGTGTAAATCAAGCAAATACTGAACTTAACACAACTTTATTAAATGACCGCCAAAAGATGAGTCACCTTTTCCATTTACTTTTACGAAGGGACATAAAAGTCCAGAACGGAATTCTTCGTGTTCCTTTCATTTGCGACTGTGTTATAAAATTGAAAAAATCTAGAATTAGACATATGCCTTCGGTTATTCGTTTGTAGGGAGGTGGGGCGCACGAAACTTAAAAGACGCTTATGTTTGTCCATGACTTTGAAACTCCCTTTTTGCACTTTTTTTACTTGTTGGACACCATTTGCCAGCTACTCCTGGTCCTGGTAGATTTATAGTTAACGGAAAACATATTATGTGTGATTGAAGCAGCAGATCTATGAAAAGAATTGGACTGGAAAAACTCGATTATATGAAAGATAATGGCCAGGGAGACAAAGTAACTGGTAAGACTACCGACTAAAATCTGGGGAAGTATAGGTTAAAGCTCAGCCAATCCTAAATTACATGAAATAAGGGTAGAGAGATGATAATGGTGAATAATTAAGAACAACTGAAGTAGAACGAACTGTCGAACAGTGGAACTGAACGAGAAACCGAGTGTCTGCTTGGTTTTGGTGTAGATACCTACCTAGCTGCAGCAGGTGATTCTTCTCGTGACAATTTTCTTGCAGAATACTAACATTTACATAAAGAAAGGTCGAGATAGTACAACGAAAAAAATAACTAATGAAATTCCCACGTACAACAATGTCATCTAAACTACAAGCTTAATGTCCTTGACGAGCCACCGCCACGTGATGCAGTTTCGTGACCATTCTTGAGCCGACAACTGTTATAAGAGCTCGTGACAAATTCTTGATGCTTGCTCCACTTCAGTGTTGATATTTTACGGGCTTTTCCCTTTTTAGGGGAAAAATCGTTTTTGGGGAGGGTTTGGGGCAAGGAAAATAACGAAGAGCAGCAGATTTAACCCACTAATAAAATATAGGATACATAGCAGCAATGTAATTCTGTTTCATTTTTAATGAAGACGAACTGTCGGAAGTGTTGTTTTATTGTATAACGGGCTGGCAATGGCGTCCGCAACTCCACGTCCAAAGCGCGTATTGTGCGTACGGAAGTTTTGAATACATAAAAAGGTGTCAAAACACCCTTGGCGAAGCCGAGAGGCACTTACTTTTCCCATTATTTCGATATTTTTTTTGTTCTGGATCATACCAGGGAACCTTCGAGTTACAGAAATACGGTCAAAGTTCACACTTTCTCACCTGTTTTTTATTAGGTACAAGTTCTAAATGTTATAACTTTGCTATATAAATATCTCCATGACCCTTGTTCAATGCATCTATCAGCACAATGTTTTGAGTGCTATATACCTACATTGAGTGATTTTTCACATAAGGAAAATCGTTTCCCAGCAAATTTTTGCGTAGTATTAGTACTACTTACTTTGCTATAATGCGTGGCGGCTTCTTGAAGGGTCCGAATGACATACATGCAGAATATGTACCTATATCACACACGAATCAATTTCATGTACTGGATTTATATAGGTACTTAGTTTTCATATCATATATTTCCATTTATTTTATTCCCTATTTGAAAGACATTTGGTTAAGAAAAATTTAGAAACTTGATCTAGCAACCCTGCTCCACTTTGACACTTCTTACAACTAAGCAATGTAATATAGGGATGGGACGATATTTTACTAGCTCCACAATGAAGTTTTGTAATCTTTAACGATTCTAAATCGACTGCCGAATCGATAATTAGAAGTTTAGAACTCGCTTTGTTTAGTCACGTTTAAAATGTATCTTCGCGAGCTACCTTTGACAACTGATCGATTGATTGTTCGTTCGAGAGTAGCTAATGCTTCAATCCATAGAGTACAATACCGATTAGTTGTACAGACTGCTGTTTTAAAAATAAATACAATGTTAACAGATGTTATGACCGTTGTTCACGATGTATCAATGCCGACTCCACTATTCAATATTTTGTAGCTAGATTCATACTTGGAGTAAAATATTAGTTTTCTGTGTGAAACTTATCAGGTTGTGGATATTTTAGGTCCTTTTATATCCATCAGTGCACATATAGGTCATGTTTCTAGTTCTTGGTAGAGTTTAACATCTTTATTTTCTTCTCTGCTCAATTCAGCATCCTGATGCTGATATGAACAGAGTCTAGTTCCTTAATATGTTCATTGTCTACATTTACTTCAACTCTCATCAAGTCATCAGCCACCTTAAGTCAAAACATTATGTAATCATAAGATAACAGGGCTGCAATTTCCAGGTCAATTAATTAGTAGTGTTCAAACTCTAAAACAGCTTGATTGTGTACACTGTTCCGAGGCTTCAGAGCCATTCTTTTTTTTTAAGAAACTGTCTTGTCTGTTGTGCTTACCACGAACCATTATTTAAGTTTTTTGTTCTTATTCTTATCCCTAATTTGTAATTAAGTCATCTATTGTAACTAAATAGAATATTTCCTTAATCGTGAGTGATCAAGTACTAACCCAAAACAAATTCAATCTCTTATTCGTTACATCAAAATCCGTGTAAGTGTGTAGATATGCGGATGTATTGTCGAATTGCTTTGTCTTCTGCATCTAACGATGATGGTTCACCTTGGTCTAATGTTCGAAGTATGTTCGAGTCATATGACTCCATTAGAGGATTCGTCTCGATCCTCGACAGATCCATTTGTTATCATGTAAGGTCACGGCCGATAATAAACAGTTTCAACATCACAGACGCCATTGAAAACTATTGTACTGTTAAAATTAGAACATTTGTCTGCAAAAACGGTGTTAGTGTCGGATGTATTCACGACTTTGACGAGACGGGGCATTGCACTTTGTAACTTATTTTTAGCTAACTTTAATCTAGATCTAGATTAAATTTCACTGTTTGGAGGCGTTCACTTGTCACGTATTCCATGAGGTTTTCTTGGAAAACAACGTTGAGAGCGTTTGATGAGTTTTTGCAAGTGGTTGTTTAAAGTTCTTTGTGGACTGTGGCATCGGTGTTTCTTTTTTGTGGTCTTCATCAGGTATTTTTCAGCAAATTTCTCATTCCAAAATGTAGGTCTCCATAGAAAAGAATTGATATTAAACTCCAACGTTGTTAATGAGTGATAGCGAGCGAAAAACCTCCTGAAAAAGCATGATTTGTAGAGATTTGCTGTCCGCTTCTAGATTATATTATTTGGACACAATCGTCTAAGGACGGAGAAAAAACATCGTGAGGAAATAGACCTAAACGTTGCAGCTGTGGTGATCAATGCCCTTTTATTGGGTGACCGTTCTTATAATCATTTCTTTAGCCAACCGCAATAATCTGCAGTACTTGTTGTTGAGAGACCCAATACTTATCCATTTTAGTTAATCATCAAACAATAATGAGTTGACTGATTAATAGGTACAATATTATCTCGTTTTAGTTAACTTTTACGCAAGACGACAAATGGAAAGGTATGTAAGAGGTCCTACTTAAATATTAATTGTCATCTAGGATCGGGAAGTACGTAGTTGCCTATTCAAGTGCACTATTATAATGACGTTCGTCGAACAAATGCTCAGGTGCACCATTAGTAGCTACCTACATAAGCACCTAATGTTAGACTGCAGTAATGGCAGTTTTCACTTAGGTGCAATAGATGGCCTCAATAAATGCGTGTTATTGAATTTTTAACCGACTTCTAAAATAGATGGAGGTTATGTATTCCACCAGCATTTTTTTTTGCAAAAATGTCAATGAAACAAAGTCACCGACTTCTAAAAGTAAAGTTAGGTATTTTTGACTTTTTAGTGTTTTGTATTTTGCCGGATATTTTTTGCAAAAACTTTTTTTTCAACTCCCGATATAGCGCTGAAGGTTCTATAGCGTTTTTAGGGCTAAAATTCTTACGATATATTCACCAGCTCGACAATCAACAGCTATTAATGACAAATAAATATTCTGTTCTGTTCTATTATAATTCTTTAAAACTGGCACGCAATTTTGTCGAGTCAGAAAATGTACCGAAATTTCTTATCTAAAATGCCGTTGTTTTTAATACATTGCACTGACCGCAGACCGCAATCTTATCTCAAACAATAAAACCGTAATTACAAACTTTATTTGACTTTTTAGAATAGTTAAATTGTTCCTTAGGTACCTGTTCTTTTGTCGCATCGTGTCATCGTATTTTATTAGGGTTCCGTAGCTTGAACTTAAAAACCAAGGCAACCAAGCCGTGTGGACGTATAATTTATGGTGGGTTCCTCTAATTACTCCAATTCAACATGGAGCAATAGTTAGGTATTGTTCAGGAATATATTTTCTTTTATTTTAGATGACATTCATCTGATTTGAAAGAAAACGTGTTCAGCGACTTCAGCGAATCTACGTGATGCTTTAAACATTATGCAAGTGTCAAATCCTTAGGCACGCAATGCCGTAGACTGAAGCAGGACCACTCAAGTAGTGTTAACGGACAAATTCCTGTCAGCCCCTAGGACGCCCCAAAAAGATTTAAAATACTTTAGAGAGGCTATCAGAAAAAATGTCATTAAAAATCTGTAATCCTACGTCTTAGTGAGGCAATATTAGGCGAAATTACCTAATTGCCAAGTTTGGAACTTTACTGTTACCGCAGTTAACAGTTGGTTATTGCAACTAGATTACAATGTTGTTCGCTTTGTCCCGTAGGTCTATAATAATTATGTTTAGATGTTTTAATCAACTAGTAGGACGCCCGAGGTCAATGTCCCCACTTCTAAAAACACAAGACACCATAAGCAGGTCCCTAAATCAGATGAAATGTTCGCTCGTCTCCGTTTCGCCACCGTCAGCACTCTGCGCAGGTCCAATTCAAACGACAGTCATTGTGATGCAACCGCGCCAGCGTGAGAGCACGCCGCCGCACGTCTAAATAGACCGGCGGTAATCTAAATATTAGTCTAAGTGTACCATTGTTGGCATGTAGCTCATCAAGCTCTGAACCGTATATTAATGCATAGTGTGCAGCGCATAGGGCCTATTAAAACATTGTTTCATGATGACTAGGAATTTTCTTTGTAGTGAGCGGATCTGGTGGCTGGGTCATCATGCCTACTAGCTCTACTGGTTTTATTTTATAAAATTTAAGTTAGAGTTAGAGTCTGACTTCGAAATTCTTGCATCATCAGTGTTGGCTGGTACAGGCTACACTCTGCAGCAGCTGATTGATACCTAGATAGCGAGGTTGCTGTTGCCTGCCTGTATTTAGTACTTAGATGCTTCGTTGACATGAAGGAGCTCGTGGCTAAATAATAACAGCCGCTCGGGTCGATCTTTAGGTTAAGCCGTGCTTGCCTAGGTTGGTCTGTGGATGGGTTCCCGCCCATTACATGCCGAGTTTCCTCCGTGCCTCGGAAAGCACGTTAAGCCGTTGGTCCCGGGTGTCATTTGAAGATCTTTGACAGTCGTTAGGCAGTCAGTGGCCCAAAAAGTCTGACAACCAGTCTTACCAAGGGGTATCGTCGTATTACCCAGTACTAACTGGGTTGTGGAGGTCCGATAGGCAGTCGCTCCATGTAAAATACTAGTATCCAGCTGCATCCGGTTAGACTGGCAGCCGTCCCCAATATAGTTGGGAAAAGGCTAGGCAGATGATGATGCTTCGTTGACATGCAGGCTGACCAATGATCATTATTCACGTGAGCAATACAAATCATTATGTAAACATATTGTCATACAAAAACCATCTTTCACCGAGCCGCACAGGCGCACATTAGCAATCGATCGTCCTATACCAACCCACTTATCAAGTTGTAAAGAACTTTATTATGTCATTCCATAATACCTACTCATATAATACATGATGGGTGTCGTAATCATCACGAAGTTTCTATGGAATGATTACCACGGACACGTAATCCTCTTAAAATATTTGATCAATTTAATCATAATTCCTAAATCAAAGCACTTGAAACTCACTTGAACTTGAGTCGACATCATGATTCAACCATGTTTTTTTAATAAATTAATTATTCAAGTATTTACCTACAGCCCGTGCCAGAAGGTAGGTAAAATTGGAAGATCTCTAAATCAAGACCACCCTCCGGATGATGACCCGCCTGACCCGGTGACCTTATTCGGCAGATCTTCTCGTAATATACTTACCTAGTTACTTATAAAAATCACGCACATCACTATGTACAAGGTATAACATAATAAACGCAAAAACTACCGATTACCGTGACCCTGGAACATAAAGGGCTATTGAAGGACACCGTGGATTTTAGTCAGTACAAGTCTGACAGTCCCTCCCGCTCTGCCCTGGGTGGGAGGACTTATTTATTTGATGATTTTACCAAGTTAAAAAAAAAAAAAAAAAAAGGTTCTCTCGGCCCATGACACTGGACAACTTTTTTTCTTCGCGTGTTCTTGAAAATCGCAAAAAAAAATGGACTTTCGCGAGGAACTGACGCGATCAACTGATTATATATAGTATAGTATAGTAAAACAAAAAAAAAAATATGAATTTCCAAAAGTCTAGAGTAAAGTTGTTCAGTCTCATGGTCTGAAACACCAAAGGAGAGGTTTTACACGCTAATCGCAACCACGGAATCAATTTTATAGTAACTTTATTTTGTGAATGCGTGTGGTTAGTAGGTATTGGTTACAACTTAAAAATAGTGTAGTTTTGAACCCAATAGGTGGCGCCGTGCGAAGCAAGGGCAGGTCGCTAGTAACTTTAAACTGTTTTATTTATTTATTATTTACTAGTAAGTAAGTATCACATGAATGTAGTATCTCGTGGTTAATTGATCCTTTATGAGGTCATTCATAATGCCATTAAGGATCCCAAAATAGCCACATTAAAAATTAGGTATGTTTCGCCTCTAAAAATGTGGTGTTTAGAATCGGAAGTAGGTACATAATTATAGAAACCTTGGTAGCCCAGGTTCAAGGGCCCCAAATTACAAGAATATTAGAATTAAAACGGTGTCACTTCAATCTACCTTGAAACAAAACTATTAAAGGCATTATCCATGAATGAAACATGGCGTGACCACACGCGAATTCGACATTAGCCGGGTAGATAACTCTAACTTTAAAGGTACATAAGTTGGTATGTATAAGCACATATTCTACCTTCCTACCTAAATTTGTTCAGTTATGGTTATTAAGAAGAATACCTAAAAGGGACTTAGCTAATAAAGCTGGACGATTATAGCGATTTACAGAACATTAATTTTCTGCTAAAATACCTTGGTAATAACCTTTCCTTAATCACGCAGAACCACGTAATAGGTGAAACATCAATTAGCAAACTTTTCCATGTCGTCATCGTGGTTTTGGTTGACGCAAACAGAATAGTTTATCTAACCTGCTGAACACATAGGTAAAAGGCAACAGTGCCAACAACTTATCTGGTGCATTATAATCCTACTTGGATCTATCAACATTTTTTTTTCTCTTCTGCTGTCCTTGTCTAGCGCTAGCTACCGTCTGTGCTTTTTCAAGTTTTAAAGGACTAGCAACTCCACATGTATACTGAAAGAACTGTTTTTTGTTCTCAGATGTCGTCGGACAAAGTTTTCAAAAGCACAATCAGCGTACTGCTGTTTTTACAAATGGCGGCGCAAGTTTTGGCGGGAACTCAGTTCGCTTCTCACGTCAGCGTGAACACGCCTGCGCGAAGCTTCACGCACGGGGTCGGTGACCCCTTGCCATTGCTAGCTCGACGAAATTACAACCGACAATCTTCCTTCCGAAGCTTACCGCGTAAGTAGATATTCATTATTATGACGCTTTGCAACTGCCGAAAGTTGAAAATCACTCGCGGTATTTCAAATTTCCACCGTCGACGATTTGTTTATGGAGTGGACCGGGCGTCACCAGGTATGGTGCTGTGCTGCTGAGAGGTTCCACCTTGCAAGTGGCAAACGAAAAGGATTAATAAATATAGGTACGGAGTTTGAGCCGACCATTTTTGAGGCATTAGAAGAAAAAAATACAAATGACAGGGAAAAATAAGCTTTGTAAAAAAAGATCCTACGTTATGGGTGAGTAGATAAAAATAGCTTTTTTCTTACTTTGATAATTCGTGATGACAAACCATGATTCAAAACGATTGCATTGAAAATTATAGATATAGCCTTTGGTCTTTGGTACTTAGTACCGTACCGTAAGAAACTTGTGACTAGCCCAGGAAGGTCAAAATTAATTAGAAGAAAGTTAAGACAATGGACAACTTCTTATCGGGGACCCACGCCACAGTATTAACATGTAATTCTCATCTAGATAACAATGCAATGCAATATAATAATACCCTTAAGAAAATGAGAAACGTCCGAAAGTCATTAGGCAAATAAATACGATACGACGAGCACCAGAAGATAGCGTGTGACCATTTACTTTGACATTAATTTACACTTTGTTATGTGAGCACGGACGATCATTTACTTTCTCGGAAATGGATAAGGCTTATAATGTAAACAAATATTTACTTTTACCAATCATTGACATTTAAAAAGGATAGTTACGTTTTTTGTTTAGTGCGCATCGTGACTCTCAGGATTCGAAATACTACTGAAGAAAGATAGGTAGGTCTTTACATTCCCTTTAAGACACACGAGGGTAAAAAATATACCTTAGTAGAAAGTCTCTTAAAGTTACTAAAGGTATAGATATCTGAATTACCGTGACCCTGGATGAATTACCGTGACCCTGGATCATAAAGGGCTATTGAAGGACACCGTGGATTTTATGATTTTACCACGATAAAAAAAAAAAAAAAGGTATAGATATCTATGAACAGTATTCTGTCTGTCTACAGGAACCCTATCTGTGCTTCAATAACCACAACTAATTAAAAATTAATCTTTTAATTTCAGCTCCGCCACAAACTCGAGGTACAGGCTATCCAAGAGTGAAACCGACGATACCTTTCAATAACGAAGACACCTTCCACCGCGACAACTCGCTGAACGGGGCACCCTGGCAGTACAACAATTATATTATGGGTACCAGTGTTCTTTTTGTGTTATAATATTAGCTACCACTTAAATTAGAAGAATTTAGAAGGATCTTCAAGTAATGTGTCTGATGTACACATCACGCCTGTAATTACCGAAGCGTTAGGTCTAGGGTGTGCCTAACAGTAGGCACACCCCGTACACCCACATTTCGCCCGTTAGGGGGCGAGCCTATTGCCATCAACCGGGCACAAATCGTGACTCCGTGGCTTCTACTGACGAATTTCTGATGAAAAACACGAATAACTCTTAACCGGAAATCGAATCCTGGACCTTATGCTCAGCAGTCACCCTTGCGACTAGATCAACTAGGCAGTAGCTAAATTAGTTACACCTCTGCCTAACCCTTCGGGGATTACAGTCGTGATATTATGTTATGATGTACACATTGAGATGATTGAGAACCACTCTAAGGGTCCCCGCACACGGGCCACTAGCCACAACCACAAAACGACGCCACCGGCATATTTCCTGTAGTTTTCATACATCTTATATGGACTCGCCGCACACGGTTGACGCCGGTGGCCGCCACACGCTACAAATCGTCACTGCTTGCGTCTTGTGGCCCGCACCGGCCACTAAACGCCGCCACACGCCACTCGCGCGATTCCCCACCCCTCTCTCCCTCACCTCAGTCAACCTTCTTCGTCCGAGTCCATTATGATTCTGCATGCCTGGGTTAAAAAAAGTAGCAGCCACCGACTGCAAGTGTCGACCACCGGCCACAAGTGGCTGTCGCGCGATTTAGCTACCTTTGTAGCCGCTTCTAGCTTCTCGTGGCGGCGTTTGTGGCTGTGGCCGGTGGCCCGTGTGCGGGGACCCTTATATCTTATTACCGATGTACTGCCATCATCCCAGACTAAGTTGAGAGAGCAAATAGGCAGAGACAGAATGCAGTATCAGTATATAATTATAAGTATGAATGCCATTTTTTACTACCCCAACTTTTTTTCAGATGTTGCGATTCCTTTGTTACCGCCATCGCCGTACAAAGTAGATTCTCCCGACCCAGAGTCGCTGTGGCCTGAAGGTCTTTTCATCCCACCGTTCAACCCGCCCCGGTTTGGGGCTGCTAGCAACCGCCGCAGTGAGGTATTGTCAGGTAAAACTTATTGTAAATAGTAAACTAGCTTATAAAGAGTGTAAATTCACCCTTAACATAGCCGAAAGGCACTTGTTCTCCCCGTTTTTGCGATCATTTTTTTGTTCTAGATCATACCTGGGAACCTTCTAGTTACGGAGATATTGGGGGTCAAAGTTCCAACTTTTTCACAAGTTTTTTTTTTTAATAGATACGTGTTTTTAATGTAAGATTTTTACTTTACACACCTCCACGACCCCCGTACCAGTATTATATTATCTGTGCCCGTACTATTCAATCCATCCATCAGCACAATGCTTTGAGTGCTTTCCATAGAGTCCTACCGTAAAACGTGATTTTTCACCCCAAAAAAAAAGTAAATTCCCAGCAATAATTTTTGCGTAAAGTTACTTAGTTGGATGTACAGGATGCTTGGTTGACGGCTATGTGGAGGGTCTGTTTACACCCTGTATATTGAACATAACACACATATTGCTAATGTTGCCTTAAAGTCTGAATGTAGACTAATGTCCGCTTTGACTAAAACTATAGGCACTACCTAAATAAAAGCTCACTATTGGGTTTCGGCTATCGGTAATAAACATAACATAGCATAACATCACGCCTGTAATCCCCGCAGGATAATGCTGAGATGTACCTCATAGTACACCCACATTTCACCAGTTACGTTTAAATCCCATAAATGTATTAGGGGGTGAGCGTAAAAAATCCAACAGCGAGCTATTTAGGCATTAATTTACGTGTCACCAGTGGAAACGTACATCATAAAGAAAATAGCACACATATCAAATCGGAAAGGGATCGTCACCTTATGGTGACCTTGTCCGGAGGCGAGGCGATTACGTTACGATTTCGATTAGTGTGCATTGAAGTAGGGAGTTTCATACAAATAATCTGAACGGGAACGGGACGGAGGCGTTCCTGGCGGTGACACGTTTATTTCTAATCGAATATTTTATTAACAAATTAATATACCTACGAGTATAGATATCCCAAAATGTTATAGAAATTGATCATAAACTTTCCGTACATTTTTCTTGGCCCATAACAAAAGTCTAAAAGTGGTATATCTACTACCTACTAAGTGAAAAATATATAGCGCCCGCTAGAAAGAATAATTCCTAGCGGTGACACGTTGATTATTGTTTTCTCGTAAATCTTTATAGTACTTTTTTTTTAATTTAGCGTACTATTTTGTACATTTCACGAACATTTTTTTGATATTACGCAAGAAGTCCATACGATGTCATGTCACCGCTAGAAAGTATGACATGCATCCGCTTTGAATCCTGCTTTAGGGGAACGAAGGTGATGGTGCAAACGCTTGCTTGCCGAACGTCAAAGATAATCTCTACCATTTTACTTTTTCAGAAGCCGAATCCCTGGACCCCTACTTACTGGAGGGTTCAGAAGCAATAGCGGCAGTCACGAGGTCAGCCCGCCATGGTCTTTACTACTTCCACGATATACCTCACATCGAGTCACTCCTCGCCAACCAGGAACTCAGGATCGAGAACAATTTGAAACCTCATAGGATAGCTAGCATACGTCATACGTGGCCCTATAACCGACCTTAGCGTACACCGCACCGACGAATAAAACTCCACATAAGAAATCGCAACTTATATATTTGTATACAACTGTAAAAATACTCAATAAAAAAGTCATTAATATTATACACAACTAAATCTATTTCGTTTTATTTTATCATTTACAAAATATAGGTACTCATATAAATAAATATATTATGAATCTAAATTAGGAATGTATATGTGAGCATTATAATTATATTACAGTTCTTTTCGATGTTTACTCAGGAACAAGATTTCAGGTCCAGCTACCTACAAAAAACCGGTCAAGAGCGAGTCGGACTCGCGCACGAAGGGTCCCTTTAATTTTTTATTTATTTTTATTGTTTGTTGTTAAAGTGGCAACAGAAATACACATTCTGTGAAAATTTCAACTGTCTACCTATTGCGGATCATGAGATACAGCCCGCTGACAGACAGACGGACGGACGGACAGCGGAGGCTTAGTAATAGGGTCCCGAGGGTTACCCTACGGGCACAGAACCTTGAAAATGAAAAGCCGCACGCTTACAGAATAGTAATATTCAGGTTACAGGTAACGTATTCAGCAATTTTGTAAAGAAAGTATAGCGCCTCAATAAATAGAGATTCTCAACACTTTTAATACTGAACACCATTGAAATCTAGACACAATCTGTTTTATTACGAAACAAGTTCTAACCTCATTCTAGCTCAAACCTTCAAGCCCATTATCATATTTTGAACATTATTTTCACGAATTTCCAGTTGATGTTTTAAAAACTGATGTTTAATAACGAGTCTTAGTTGTCAATTTTGTATGAAGAACATTAAGTGAGCAGAAATAAAGTTCAAAACTGGTTGGCAGGTTTTAGCTTGAACTAAAGTTACAAATTGATATTTAATTAAATTACATATTCTAACAGTAAAGCAGTTCAATGAGCAAGTTATAGAATAATTAAATGCCTATTAGTGGACGGAATTAATCAATTAAGTCATTATTATAATCAGCTACCAAGCTTAATTATCTAACTACAACAAACACTCGTCTTACTACTTTCTCACAAATCTAAACATTCGTAATATACAAGATATAAAATATACAATTATTTCTTAATAAATTCATAATGGTTTAAAGGCAGTGATGCAGTTACATATTGAACACAATTTTTATCATAATCAAGTATTCTAAGAAATTGCCTTACAGATCTATGAGTATAATCTCAATCTACACAATAATTATTAAATATATGCACATAATTACAAGTTATTTTAAAACATACATGAACAAAATGGTTTTAATTAAGTTTGGAAGACAATTCATATCTAACAACAGATATTTTTCAAAAACACCTCTCCAGTTTCCATGTAGAAACAATAAAACAGTAATTATCATAATGATGATAGCATTTAAAGATTCACATTATGTTATCATCA
The DNA here is from genome assembly GCA_963082995.1 of Noctua comes. Taxonomy (NCBI): domain Eukaryota; kingdom Metazoa; phylum Arthropoda; class Insecta; order Lepidoptera; family Noctuidae; genus Noctua; species Noctua comes. Next base: position 7,307,846 of record OY720271.1, read on the forward strand.
CAAATCATAATTTGGACAACTCACTTTGTGGTTGCAGTATCAATAAATGTAAAACCATACAATATAAAAATTCTTTTAAACTATCGAAGTCATTAAGAAATGATAAGAACTTAATTATAAGGAATGAGATTCACTTCCAAAAGAGTAAATACAAAATAAATTGAACCCTGTTGATTCCTAAGTTTAGCTCCAAAACTGGAATTACAGCATTTTAACTTGAACTTTAAGCACTTGTTTATAAAGTTAACTTTTAGAATGCCCAGAAATAAATTAAAAAGTAATGTTGGTATTTTACAAAAATGCAAGTATAGAAGAAGAAATAAACTTTAAAAACTACAAGTTTAAAGAGTTTGTAAAATCACGAATATTAAGCTTTAAAGCTAAATGTGCATCATAAGTAGTAATAAAATATTTATCAAAACAAGATCAACTTTTTACTTCTAATGGTGCTCCCTCACCGCGAGCATTCGCCTGTAATGTAACAGTCCAAGATTCGATTTTGTATGGAAACAAGTGAATGTGAACTGTTACATTACAGGCAAATGCTCGCGGTGAGGGAGCACCTTAAAATTAAGAACAAGTTTGATGATAAGCAATGTTACTTTGACAATTTAGACCATTCTATTGATAACAGGGGTACAATAAGCAGTTCGATCCATTTTTACATAGTAATCAGATCTAAATAACAACCCTAAATCAATAAAATTAGAGCAGCAACTGCCTTAACTCACAAAATTATCACAATATTTGAAGTTTTTTTAAGAAACAAAGGTTCTTTAATAATAATAGTTGTATATAGGTATTAAGATTGCTACTGCAAGTATAAGTGTGTGTGAAGAGACTCCAACTGCTGAGTTACAAAGGTCACCATTGCAGAAACACATGTAAACCTTTTTACGGTTCCACATAGTGTAGGCACACCTTTCTTCATAATCACTTGGAGCTCGTTGTAGGCACATGCGTTCAGTTGCTGATCCAAAATCTGTAAAATAAGTAATAATTTATAGGAGAGAGCCACCTATAATAATTCCAGCCTGTTACCAAATCACACAGGGCAGAAACCTCTTCGCACACATAGAAGTGACAAGCACCGATCATCAAGCCTGCTTAGGGCGGATTAGTGATTTCAGGACACCTACATTAATTATTAGTCAGCATTAATTTCAGATAAAAAAAAACATAAATTGTGAGTAATGAGTTACAACTATTTAACGTAAACTTATCTATAATTTAAAACTGTTGATCTGGAACCTGTCTGTTCCAATAACAAATAAGAGGGCAATCAACCCTTTCTATAATGGTGTTGTTTAAGATACTGCTGGCACTGTCGCACACTCAACACAACAGGGAGGCTATATGTTTGCATACAATTGTTTTGAAACAACCAGATCTAGCCTCAGCAAACATTCCTGACGGGCTACAGAAGCGAGAGATTCAATTTAAATACTGTCTATAGGTTTATTAGCTTACCATCAGATCTGAATGTCCCAGTAGTGCCTTCTATTAGTTTGCCACACCATCCTGAGGGACAGGCCACAACATGGAGACCTTGTTCGACTACAGACTCTGTCACATTCATTGGAAAAGGATCGCCACAGGTACCAAGTTCTCCTCGCGATCTACATCTTAAGCATCGCTTATGTAAACCTGTAAAATTAAAAATATTTTATAAAATGACTTAACAAATGAAAAGTTTTAATAACTTTCTAATTTCATAGAAATGATATCGATGAAAAATTACACTAGTAACGACGAAAGGTTTGATCGTTCGAACGCAGCGAAGTGACTTACACACATTCCTAGCCAGCTATTGTTGAACAACTCTCACTTTACCTTGATAAATAAAGTCGTGTCAAACTATTACTTAGTGAAAACTTACTTTGAACTTCCTGTGCCACAAAGAACACCAATATAGAACACAAAAACACTTTACTGTAGTTCATTTTGAAATAATATAATTATAAAGAGGGACAAAATATAAATACATTAACTTTTTAACTTTTCATTTTATTATAGTCGAAGTAGTCGAACTCATTCACAATCAGTGCTGCCAATAAAAAATTCTCGATTCCCCGCGTCAGTGTTGTCAATTCCCCGAAATTCCCCGCTTCTTTTTTTTTCATTCCCCACAAAGTCCCAAAAAATTATATTTTTGGAATAAAAACGCTGTTTTATACAAAATTTGTTTAATCTTATTTATTGCGGAACAAGGGCAGCTCTCAAGAAAACCGTATTGCACACCTCAAACGCGAAGCGGAGAGGTAGTGCTTTACAGTCGACAAACTCAAATTCTGGATTCCGGTTAACTTATGCTGAACATGTAACTTACTTGTTTTTTAACAGTAGCTGCACTTTTTAACCACTCTTCCATAATTTTATTGAAAATTTCAACCGTTCGCAACAATTTAAAAAAAAACGACAACTATGAACAATTGAATTGATGTAGAAATGGATGCGTTCAGAAATGCAAAATCGTGTTCAAATGACAGTTGAGCAGACATTTGAGTGGTGTTGCCATTTAAACTTATGTTAGTAATGTCGAGCTGTTTCTGCCAAGTCCAAACGTGATTTTTTAGGTGGAAATAATAAGCGACATAAAATAGTTTTAGCCCACCGAAAAATTGGCCTGGATTCCCCGAAATTCTCCGATTTTTGCAATTCCCCGCGCTAACCCTCAACTCCCCGCAAATCGGGGATTTTCCCCACGATTGGCAGCACTGCAAATGGTCAAAAAACAACATTCTTTTTAACTTTTTTGTTATAGCAACACTCTATTATCTGTCAAATTGTAATTTACTCAGGACCAAGGAAATTATATACTAACTGGAATGAGTACGAACAAGATTTTGATATCAAAAAACCGTTTCAAAATGAACTTTATCTCAAACACATAGAGTTCATATTACTTTAATTAACTCAAAGGGGGAAGAAAACTTCAGAGAGACATACCTAGAGTGGATTGTGTCCTTGACTAACAATTGCCAGTAAACAAAAAATAAAAAAATATTTTTTTAATTTAGTAATCGGATATCGCGTTGATAGCTAAACTAGCACATAAATCGTAACGGGATTAATTTAATATTCAAATACTAAATATTAAAATAATAATTTCTTGCGAAATAAGTAAGATTAATATAAATTAAATTGTTTATGAATTAAGTTATTTCTGAATGGCAACATAGATGACACTCATAATAATATAAACAAACAATATGGCCGATACAATTTCGCGCTGAAGTCATATTTTTGCGTTATCAAGTTCTTTTTACATTAAGTACTTAAGTGAAATCTTCCTCTTTAAATATCGTGAAATCAATTATATCAACAATATCAACGGGTTTGCTGGATGAATTACTTAATTTACTTTTTCAGGTTAGTTCTTTTAACTTTGTTTACAAATTACGACTAGGGTGACAATGATGTAGATATGTAAATGGGGATCATGAAAATATTGTAAAGAATACGCCTTTTCTATTATCCATATCGGTATTTAAAATCTTGTGCAAATGCGTACAAAATTCAAAACATTGTTATTTATAATTCAGTAGCAAAACTTAATGAATTATTAAATTTTATACTAACAAAATAACTTCTTGAAAATAAACATTTGAATTCTATCTTTACTTTTTTATAAACTATTTATTACTTTTTTATATTGTATAGTTTGCAGCCGTCTTCCATCATCAGCATCTTGGCACTTAAATTTAAGATTACCCACATACTAAAAACCAACAATTACATAAAACCATACATTTATATATAGTGTGATTAATATATTTATGTATAAATTTATGTGCTAGTAAGATAGAACAGAATGACTGTCCCAAATGTAAGTAAAATATTGGATACCCTATTAGACAGAGATGCCATCCACTCGAGGTATTTTTCTCGCTTGGAACGGCTTTCCGTTGCACGTCCTTATTCCAGTTAGTATATAAGTTCCTTGCTCAGGACTGAGTTCTGCGAAATTCATAACACACAAAAATGAACATTAACTGTCACACCGTAGGTTTACTTTTGTTAAGCTATCATAACCGAGGCGAAAGAGATAGCAATAAGGGACTCAATTGCCAACAGAAAAAAATGTTAACCTTTTCACCGCCACGGACTTCAACAATAGAAGTTCCAGATTTCCGTGCCACCAGCGCCCACGACTTCATTAGAAGCTCTTAATTTTTAACTACCTATAAAAAACAAAAAAATACTGTATTTAAAAGCTTCGTTTCATTTTATTATTTAATATAACACGGTCTAATACACTGTTTTTTAGTTTTCCACACACAAAGTAGCCCTTATTTGTCTTAAAATCGACAAAAACATTTATAGCTTGGCGCTGGCGAGGCATCGCGTTCTGTGTACGTTGGCGGTGAAAAGGTTAAAGATGGTAGAAAATATTACACCGGCAGTCACCTCACACTACAAGTAAAATAAATTACATGTATATGTTTTTAGCTTTCAGATAAATTTTAATTATTTTCTTTTAAAGTTTTACAGTCTGTACATAATACTTATTTATTTATTTTAAGTCAAATTTTAAATATTAGTATGATTGTTTGGAAGCTATTATGTATTCATTATGGTAACACTGAAATCTGTCATCAATGGTGTTAATTTGACGTCTTAAGTTGTTTTGAGAAAATTATAAAATTTATCTGCGGTCCTTTTATATTTTAATTGTGAAAATGGTTAAAATTATTGTATCACGTCATGTAAAAGTGATTCATATGGTGGTTGTGGCATATAATTTCACAGGTAAGGAATATTATAGATTTTGTTTACTAACAATGATTAGTGTGACCATGCCTTAGACGTTTTGCGGACGAAAGACTTATGCTTTCGTGTATTTTTCATTAAAACTGTTAATATTACGCGCATGATAATTATAATTAGTACCTATGTATCGCGTTATTGAAAAAGCATTATTTTTGTTTGTTACAGCTTTCCATTGAAAGAGGAAATGTGGCAACAATGTCGATTCCCGAATTTCAAACCATAACCAAAAGTTCTGTTGTGTGTAGCCTTCATTTGAAGCCAGAGGATTTTCATACTACAAAATCACGATGAGCGTTAAACGCTTATGCAGTACCATTTTTTCCAGCATTTTGGTTTTATCATCAGTACAACTGATGAACGTGGAAAGAAGTCAGGTTGAGTGTGCTTAATAGATGTTCTCCTGCGCGAAGCACTTTTCAGTCGGCACTGGCGGGCGCCTTGCAACTACAGGCTCCGGCCGCTCCTGGTGTCTTGCAAGGAACGACGTAAAGGAAGAGGGCTTCGTTTCACAGAGATAACAACACCGAAGTTAACTCTTCATAAGGTTTCAGGAAGTAAGTCTTCAGGACGGTGTTGAACAATTTTTCCATTTAAAAGTTCCGGATTGGTGACTACGATTTGTTCAAATTTTGTGCGCACTTACGAACCTACTTCAGATTTTTTTCAAAAGTCTGATGCCATTACAACAAATCTATACTAATATTATAAAGAGGTAAAATTTGTTTGTATGTAGGGGGTAATCTCCAGAACTATTGATCCGATTCCGAAAATTCTTTCACTAATGGACAGCTACGTTATCCCTGAGTGACATAGGCTATATTTATTTCTAGGAAAAATTAGGGGGAGGGGGCAATTAGGGGAAAATAAATGTCCACCCGTGCGAAGCCGGGACGGGCCGCTAGTATTTTATACAAGACTCAATCATCTAATTATTCCACCACATTCTATCGTATTCGTATTTTTAAGAATATTCCATCATGCGAAATGTAATGCATTGAGAAACTTAGGCAGTAAGATTGTCTTACGGCTGAAACTCCACAAAACAATTCTGTTAACCATGTTTAATTTTAATAAATGTTTGTCACACACTTTTTTTATTCCCTACATTTGAATACCCAAACAACAATTCTGCAGAGCAAACGGAAAAAGAGCATGGAAAGGAAACGAAATTCTTTTTTTTTTTTCAACGAAATCCTTATTTTTTTCTTATAAATTATTATTTCACTATTTAATGTAACCGTTGACGCAAAGTATCTTTGTCAAAACCAAGTATCTTATTTGTTATAAAATGTTTGGTCACCCTATTAGAAAGAGACAAAGGGCTCTGTTATAAATCAGTCCAGTTTATTATACTAAGTCCATGGTAGAAACAGCAGCAGCCAGCAGGCATAGATAATACACTATATGGCCAGCAGGCGTCGTCGACCGTCGCACAGTGTATAATTTCACCTCAAAAGCGGACATCCTCGTTTTATATGCTATTTAGAAAGGTATTAATCGAATAAATCTCCTAGTAAAACTCCGGTGTCGTTATCTATCATAGTTGTCGAAAAATTTTGAAAATCGAGAAAAGTCCATAGAAAAAATAGAAACATTTTATTTCCGTATTTAATCATTTTTTCCATTGGATGTTTTTTGGTTATGATTCAAACATATTTTAGGCACCTATTTATATTAAAAAAGTTAAAAAATCTCGTCTGGTTTGGGCGAAAATATTTTTTTTCTGTTATTTAGTTTAAATTTTTTTTCTGACATGTCCTGCAATATTAGCATTTTTTTTTAAATGCCAAATTATTAGTTGATGTAACCATTACTTCGACAAAAAAAACTAGACGCTTTAAGCATAGGACTTCGGAGATATTAAATTTTAAAATTTTAAGTTAGGGTTGTCACTCAAGTCTATGGTTTACTTCAGTGATGTTCGTTATATTTTTTTAACGAACATCACTGAAGTAATGATCGTGAGCATCACACACGCAAGCTGGATCGAAAAACAACTATAACAGACTTATTTCACCGAGGACTTGAATCATCTGATCCATATTTATCAACTATATCCCACAATAAAAGACGCAAACCGAAAAAACCTTTGCCCCCAAAAGTTCTTTCTCTGTTGGAAGTGACAACGGACAATGTGCGTTATTACTCACCGGATTCTAATTTCGAATTTGAAGAAGTGGAGCTGACTTCAGACGAAATCCTCACTATTTCAGATTTATTGAAGATAACCCGTAAACTCTCATTTCAACTTTTTTTGTTTATGTCTATATACCAAATAAGTCCAGTTTATTTCTCCCTTTTCTTTCAAAAACTCAAAATTTATCTTGAGGAGGTTCAATATTTAAAAAAATATTTCTAATAGATATTGTGTGATTTTTCATACATTTTTCCATGAGTTTACTTAATTATACCTAAATAACATAATTAAGTAAACTCATGCTTGACAACCCTATTTCCATAGAAATTGATGAAAAACTTAGAAACGTTATAGCTCTGAAGTCCTGTACGTAAAATGTTCAATTTTTTTACTATAAGAAGCTACATAACTAGAGTGTATTTCGTTGGTAAAAAAAAATGCTAATGTCTTATAGAAAATTTTATATAATTTATTTTCTAATATTTAGAAAATAATTTTTAACTCGCATTCCAGGGAAAGTAAAGACTTGTAATTTATACACGACATTATATATACAATTTTCAATTCATGGTTAATTTTAAATAAGGTGAGCGTTTGTTATTTTGGGAAATATCTACAAAAAAGTTTTTGACAAAGTTCATTGACCTTTCAAAAAAACTATTGTAACTTTAAAATTAAGGAATATATTTAAACTGGTGTTTCATATTATACTGTATAACAGTTATATCCATCGGAATCCGCTATAAAAAGAGGATGTCCGCTTTTGAGGCGAAATTACACACTGTGCGTCGGTCGTCGGGCGGTTTTGTCACGCGGCGCTGCTGGCATCGGTGGACGTTTGCTGCACGAACGCCGTGCGATCGACCAATAGGAATACGGAATCAACGCGCCACCTCTGGGTACCAATCGGTGGGCACGATGTTGGATTACGAGGTGTGGAGGTTTTTGCCGCGGGGGCGCGGGATTTTTAGTTAGTTCTTTTTGAAATCGCGACTTAACAAGTGCCTAAGTAGATCTAGTAGTAAAGTAAATAAATTATAATAGTGCAGGATATTCTAATTTAAAGCTAAGTATTTATACCTTTATTGGATTGTTGAAATCATTGGATATTTATTCATTTAAAACGTGCCATTCGCAGCTATGAGCAAATTATTTGTACTTTTCTTTGTGATAGCTTTATTTTAACTTGGCGTTTTATTTGAATTGTGTGATTGATTTACTGGTAAAATTATATCGTTCCATGGGATTCCAAATACCCTATACAATTATTATACTGCTTGTATGTACATGCTTGAAGAAAGTAAATAAATGCCTGTGTAAACTGTGTTACCGTTGTTTATTTAATATGATTGTTCTAATAGGTGTAACACTAGACAGTACAGTATGCATTTCCGCACAGCTTCGGTGGCACATGGCACAGTTCGGTGGATACACCCCAGCTTCTAAGCGTCTTCTCTCCTCTCAGCTTTGCTGGAGTCCGGACCTCAGAGTAATCGCGTTATGTTGTTTCTATAATTCACTACAGCAATGAGCTTCATGCTAACTCATTTTGATGTGACAGTAAAACCCAAACTAAACCAATCATTTTTAATTTTTAGAAATTATATTCATAAATAAACATAATTACGTAAAAACGTCCGTCACGATTCGTCTTCATCCGAGGACGATTCGAATACATCTCGCGGGTTAACGAGGAATGGTCTTATGGAGCGCTGCGTGACCTGTGGTGAGCATGTGAGCGTCTCCGAGTCACTTACCACGCTGCTGCACAGCGTGTGTGAATTCTGTAATCGAATAAATACCTTCTTTGAATGAACAAAAAATAAGGAAAACATATTATGCTGCGTGGGCCCCAAATCATTAAATTGAGATGAGCGCTGAAGAATGATGAATAATATCTTTGAATGCGCTTTGCATGCCGCATAGCTGTATTATATTATCGGTAAATGGGACTTAAATATTTCTAATCTGTTTTCCAATATCATTTAAGTAGTGTGTTTTTTAACACCATGTACAGTGTAACATACTTACCATCGCTCTGACGCTCAAGCTTTTTGGAATTAGATGATCACGGCAATTTTAATTCCCAATACTAAGGAAATTATTAATTAATTATGTACTTATTTATTCATGTGGGTACCTATACCATGTGCATTCCTACCTAACTCTTCGGAGAAATGCAGGTGTTATGTTTTTACGTTTGTTGCTCTGTTATATGTACAGTCAGCAACAGAAGTCGTTGAACATAATTTGTTTCCAATATTTCCTAATCATTATTTTTTATCATAAGTTATTGACTAAAGTAAATTACAAAACAACTTGTCATAATTGAACTACAAAAGTCGCTGAACTCAGTTAAACCATTAATTGCTATACATGACTACCGACAAAATTGTATGATCTGTAATAAATACAAAAGTCGCTGAGCATTGTTAGTTTCCAACATTGCTAGTTCTTTTAACCCGTTTGCGGTCAGTAGATACGAAACGGGGCACTATGAAAAAAAGACTTAGAAAAATTTCACCAAAATCCAACGCCTAATCAAGCCTTCGGGACCCGGTGGGATGTAGGAGTAGTAGTGTGGGGATACACCTCAAGGTCATTGACCTTGACCTCAAGGTCATTGTCTTAGAGGTCAAGGTCAAAATTCCAAAAGTCGAACTCCGCAATTATCACTTAACTTGACCTCATGGTCATTGACCTTGACCTCATGGTCATTGACCTTGAAGTCAAGGTCAAATTTCTGAAGGTCAAAATAAGCTATTCTCCTGAAGTTGCCAAACTTGACGTCACTGTCTTTGACCTTGAGGTCAAGGTCAAAATTCCTAAAGTAAAAATCCGCTATTCTCCTAAGGTCACTGACCTTGTCCTCATGGTCCTTGACCTTGAGATCAAGGTTGAAATTCCGAAAACCAAAATCCGTGATTCTCAGGAGCAGTTATAGATCAATATTCATGGTGTCCTTGAGGTCAAGGTCAAATGACATAAAGGTCAAGTTCAAGTGACTTTGAGGTCAAGTTCAAGTGATTCCGGAGGTTACATCGACGGAGTCCCGCTTGTCGGGGCTCCTACTTCTGGGTGGTTTAGAAAAAAATAACCACGAAATAATCAACTCAAACTAACATCACCAATTTTGCAGGCTTACTATAAAATAACAGCATATACCTAAACAATCACATGATCACAAATGTTTAATAAATTGTGAAATAAATCCGAACGATGTTAAAAAGGTAATGGTTTATCCTGCAGTATCTTGTATTTAACAACTCATGCATTATCAAGTTAAAAAACTCGCGCATAACATGTTTAGCGACTTACGGCAAAATGATAGTTACCGACTTATGCTGTAATGATGTTTAGCGACTTATAACATATTAATGCTTAGGGTTTTTGTAACATTGAAATGATAACCTTATTGTGTACTCTATTCTGGTAAGTGATTTATGGTCCGTTTTAGTGTTCAGGTATTTTGTAAATTAGTATCTGTTCATCGACTTTTGTTGCTGACTGTACATGGATAATAGGGTGGAACGGTTTTTTTATTCGAATCTTGATTTGTAATAGTGAAAAGTTGCCAATTGCCATCAGTTACTTCCATAAAAAAAATATAAATATTATCAGATAATGGTAAGAGGCCCCGCCAAGACCTCGAAAATTTACAAAAATGTCAATTTAGGGGCTGTTTTCAAGGCCTACAGCAGAGTAGTACTTAATTTTAAAAAAATGGTTGTTTTAATCAAAAACATATTGAAACTGTTGTTCCCCAAGTTGTTGAAATCAAATATTTCATTCTGATACTATATTTTGGCGCTGTAACAGAGAGGCAAAGTGCGGGTCGAAGCCGGGAGGGTGGGGTGGCAACGCACTGAACTACGAATTCCAGTGTTTGTTTTAGCTAGTTGCGATAATTGTCTCATGGTGAAAGGTTAATTATTTTCGCAAGTTCTATTGATTTCACGGATTTAAGTGTTTTAACATGAGTTCTACGAGACAAGAGATAAAACACATTTGAAAGAAAATATCTTGCCTATGCATGAAAATGTAATGAAATTCTAAGAAAGGGTTCGTCAAGATTTAAAAATTAGAAAAGACAAAATTAAAGAACCTAGTTTTTTGGAATAACTGAAATAGTCGCGACGAAAATTGAAGAGTTATGGGTAAAATCATTTAAAAGTTTTACTCAAAATGTTGTAATTTAGAAAAGTTGTTGAAAAAACTGAAGGAAGGAAAGTTAGAAGAGTACAGAGTACAGAGTAGAACGTTTTTTGACATATCTGAATGTTGAACTTGTAAGCTGTACTTTGAGTGAAAAAGAGGAACAAATATTTTTAGAAGACCAACGTACTAGCAAATCTAGGTTTTTGAAAAAGAGGATCTTATCCAGTGTTAAAAATGCAGAATAGTCGATTACGTGCTCTCAAACATAACTCAATCACATGAAACGAACAAATTCCCTCTTCTTCGTATCGGATCTGAATCTAATTCCTACGTCAACCTTCCTTATACAGGGTGGCCGGAACATTGACGTCCAAAAATAAAATTTAGGTCTCTCGTACCGTGGGGTATCCGAATCACCCCCATGTATGTTCCGCGACTTTTCATAGTTTTCGAGTTATTCATTTTTTTCTGATTTTTTGAGAATGATCGTTAAAAAATTACGTTCGGTAAATTATGACTTAATCTTTTTCATAACTTTAATCACAGTTACGAAGCTGATTATTTTATGCATAAAAGTACTACTCATGAAGATTCAGTTGCAAAAAAAAAATCTCGACAAAGTCTTGTACTTTTTTTTTAGATTGGTCAGTTCGATCATTCTCAAAAAATCAGAAAAAAATTCATAACTCGAAAACTATGAAAAGTCGCGGAACATACATGGGGGTGATTCGGATACCCCACGGTACGAGAGACCTAAATTTTATTTTTGGACGTCAATGTTCCGGCCACCCTGTATATAGTTCTTCGGTAATAGATGGTCTTGACACTGCTACTAGCCTACTAAGCTCACTGATGTCAGTTTGCATAGTTTGACGACTGTCTGCGATAGATACGGAGTATCAGACCCGGGCTGCGGCGGCTATCGTGTCATCTGTTCTGTTTGCACTTCTGATGTCAACTCTGAGGCGCATACGACTAAAGTCGTGGACAGGATGAAGTTAAGAAGAATTATACTGCAATTACAGGAACAAATTTTAACAAAAGAATGAGTTACATAAATTTCTGCGTTGTATTTCGATGGAAGGAAAGAGAACTAAAATTATTTTGAAAGAATTAAAAAAGTTACGTAGTTTAAATGACATAATTATTACGATTATAAAAGAAACAGTTTCTGTTTATGTTGGGTATGTGGTTCCAGCATTTGGCAACGCAAAAATTATTGAACGAGTTATCCACAGATTTTTGACGTCGAATATTTCCAATGAGAAGAAACAAGACCTTAAAACAAACCTTAAGAAAATGGAGGAGATGCGGTTTTGGAGTTTGAGACTGCCGTGCCACAACCAAGAGATCCGTCAAAGTTGTTACAGCGGCAGCTCAAAGGCTGAGCGCAGACTTGAGTCACGACAGTTTTAAGACAGACTTGCCTCACATAGACAAGTCTGTCTTAAAATTAAAACGAAACTGTTTTGTCTACTACGACGACGTGGCGCACACCGTTCAATTCTTTCTCAGTATCAAAATGGACTTCATCGATACTGTTCTAGTTCTAGTAAGCATCCTAGTTACGCGCGTACTTGCAAAACGACGCAGACGTAAATATTGGGTGCATCCCATATATATAACTACAAGAGAAAAGATACGTCGCTAGACTGTTTTGTCGTTGATGTGCGCGCCCGCATACATACAAAAGGCAATCGCATAAAGACAATCGTTAGTCTGACTTGTCGCAGTGCAATTCTTGTAGGTATTAAACAATTATGTCTATGAGACGTTTTGTTTGAAGTTTGCGCGGCTTCATACTTTCTGTGAAGCAATAGTCTGCGCTCATCCTAACTAAGTGTATGCGACATGTCTAGAAGCGAGGGATTCATAAAATCTAAATTAGTATTTCAAAAGCTCATTTCAAACTTCGAGACGAAAAAGGATTTTTACTACAACTACAAAAAATTACGTTTTTTGTTTTTGTTTCACTTTCTGAAGCTGTATTTTTTTCTTAAATTAATGTTTTTATTAAATAAAATGTAGTTTTATTTAATCTTTACAGTCACAATATTTCATATTTAGTTATCATTTTATTTAAAGTGTGTACGATAGGAAGTGTCGATAAAAACTTAAAAGGCGAAATTTCAAATCTCTGGCGGGGGCTCAAGCACTCAAGCTAGAACTTCCAAATGAAGTGGTGTTATTCGTTTTTTTACCAAGCAACTTTTCCCTGGTATTACAATCCGAAAATCGTTCATACAATAGTGTTCCCCCGTAATGTATATTGCTCTTTCATATTCTATTAGAAAACAGCAAACAAGATAGCTCTTACTTTTTTATTAGGGTTCGTCGTTACGGTAGAAACTTCTAACGTAGTCGATTCTTCGCGATGCGAATTAACCGTGTCGCCCATTTGCCGTTCAATCATTTCCAGTTTCTGGAAATAAGATTATAATGATAAAATTATAACCTATTTATTTTTGTAAATTGGTTATAAAAAAAACACCTTAACACGTTACAAACAACAAACTCGGAGTCTGATACTAAGATCCTACATGTAAAATGAACTGCTGGGCGTGCAACCTATTCAAACTGTGTTGTATTGTAGTCCTCATTTGGGGTTCAGTACCGACGCAAGTTTCCTTATAAAATGTGTCCGAATATGTCACAACATAAATTGTGTTCTTTTAAAGCTCCCCGAAGACGACCTAGTTCAACACAATTAACTTGCAAGCACCTCTTACCATTTCCGCATCCACTCGCTTCAAGTCCCGCAAAAGATGCGCGGACTTAGTCGTCTTATTGACCTTCATTTTGTCTGCCATTGTGTGCGAACTCTGCGGTCGTTTCGACCCTATATTGATTCGTAATTCTTCATTGTATGATGGTTCTTCCACTTCCTCGATGACCTCGATTGGCTTTGGCTCTCCACATGTATTCTCTAGTACATTCTCGTTGTTTGATGCAGATTCATTCGGTGCTCCGGGAACACATTGCCTGGGGAATATCAATAAGATTTAATAGTAATCCTACTTAAAATATAATAAATAAATATGGGATTATTAGTACGGTACTAATATTGCCACATTGCGGCACTAATTTTGAGTTCAAATTTTAAACCTGAAATGAGTGTATTTTTGGGTTTTAATTTCCATGAATTCTTGGATCTCAATACCAGTCCGGATTTCAAAGATTTCATATAGTTTGTGTATACCTTCGTCCTTCTTTGTTTGCGTTAAACTTCTTTTCGTTTAGGAAATTAGATGAAAAGAAAATGTGGTCGTGGTACCGGGTTCGGTGGAGACAAACCCGAAAAAAAAGGAGACTCCTTGATAAAAGTTTCACACCCTGGCGACGCCCATAAGAGGCATGAGAAGAAATAAAGAGTGCAGACAAGATAAACTAACCCTTTAGCTCCCCCGGGGCACTGGTTATTATTTATAAACTTGTAAATATCTTTGATGGTCTCCTGGAGGTAAGATACCGTGTCCTGGTCGAGAGAAATAGGACTCTCCAAACCAGAACTACTTGATAAGTCAACAGACGCGCTTGTTTTCAAACAGTGTTCGGAACCTGGGAAGTACGAAAAAAACCCATAAAAATTAGCAATTTAGGAATTGTGTCGTGGGTTTAGTCAGTTCCACAGATTGAATCTCAATGAAATTAATACCAGAACGGAAAAAGTTACTTCGTTGTTTTTGCCACTTCGTCTTCTACAATGTTATCTTCATAAATATATGCGAACGCTTCGAAAGACGCGCTGTTCCCTCGTAATCAGGCCTTGTTATTATAAGTAACATACCTGAAAACGCCCTCCCACTGATCCACGATTGTGTCCGTTGCAGTTTCAACTGCTTCAACTGTTCTGCCAACTGCATGTTCAACTCTTCAAGTTGTTCCCTATGCGAGATCTCTGCTTGGAGCTGTTCCTCTAATTCCTCCGTGTAGTCTCTGAAAATGGGATTTTATGTCTAGGGGTGGTTAGATCTTCGGCTCGATGGTTTTCCACTTTCTCAGTAGCCGACTGGAGTCTGGTGCTTTTCTTTTCTCGCGCGGAGTACAGGCGTGATTTAAGTTATCCGCCCTCTGAGCTTCTCAGTCATTGCTGATTTCGCTATATCACTGCATATGAAATTGAGTAAGCATACTTACTTCTCTTTCTGCCCTGTACGAGGTTTACTAACATATTTCGTGGGCGCTGCTCTTAAGTTAGTAACTGTTCGGTCTTTTGATATTACAGTCCTAAGAGTAAATAAAGCTTTTTTATTAGGCTTGTTTAGAAATAATTTCTAAGAATCAAGTATACTACGTATAATGTTATGATAACAATAATTTGTAAGTATTTACTAACTTGGATGTAACCGACTTTAACACTGTCTTGCTCGAAGACCCTCTAGCCAGCCACGAAAACTGAAACAAAAATGTGAAATATATTTACAATGACAAACACAACAGTTTGTAACAAAGTGGTATCTTGCTTTGTGTACTACTTTCCTCCATAGCTAATCCGTTTTCTTATTAAGTATCTACACCACAGATATTGTGCAGAACATTATCGAACGTCTGCTCATTGTATTTGATCGGAATAATGCCTACAGAACCTTTGGATACCAGTTTTCTTCTGTAGTATCGGAAAGACATTTAATTACAAGGCGAATTAACAAGGTGGTAACGGGTCTGATTACCAGGATACGCTTTGTGTAATTACTACCTACATACTACTTTATAAAAGGGAAATAGGCAACAAGCGTGCGTACCTGTGATTTTGTTTCTCTTTCGTTATCCATGAGCGTGGAGCGCACTTTGGACAGAGACTCCGAGCTCACGTCATTGCACCTTATATCTATTACGCCGAGAGTCTTGTTGGACGTCAACATTCGCAAAACTGCGGCCGTCGTTTTTTCAGTTAAACCACAGCCCTGGACGTCCAGTACTGAAACAGAGAACAAGTCGTACAATTGAAAGAAAAATCGAAAACATCCCAGCATTATTATTTCATAAGCCTTCGAGCCTTCATTTGCCTCTCTCGTTGTCAGCGAGTGCCGTAGCAAAACAATTTATCATCTGCCTAGCATTTTCTCAACTATGTTGGGGGCGGCCTTCATTCTTACCAGATGCAGCTAATAGGTACCTGTATTTAACACGGAGCGACAGCTATCCGAGATCCAGAACAGAGCCCAGTAATTGTGTACCCCTTTTGGTAGGACTGGTTGTCAGACTTTCGGGCTTCTGACCCGTAAGTCGTAACCACTGTCGAATATTTACAATTGACATCCGGGACAAACAGTATGTAAATTATGTAATGGATGGTCCGACGTGCTTAATGAGTGATGTATCGACCTTGCACGACCAAGCACTGCTTAACCTTGAAGATCGACAGCAGCCGTGCAGCTGTTATTATTTAGCCACGAGGTCATCCCGTAGCAAAACGAAAGACTGACCTTTTATCCATAAATCATCACAGAGCACATCGAGCAGCTTGCCTAATCCTTCGTCCCCTAGCTGAGGGTTGTCACAAAGTGTGATTCTACGTAGACCTCCCATGGAATTTAGCTCGGGTAGTCCATAGCGTAGTTTATGCGTCCAGTTCTCGCTGTCTCTGTGGATTTTCTGGAACTGGAAGGAAAACGAAAATATTTTGATACTGTCAAGTTAATTATGCTTTACAAAGCATTAGAGTACACATTAAATTGCTAAAACAATGGGGACACGGCCGTGTGTTGTAATTGAATACGTTTACGTAAAGGGTAATATTTGCTTGAGTGGAGCACCGTCGTGTCCTCGTAGCGGCGATTGGCGGGATCTCTCGCGTCCGACCCTGGTTCAAGCCATGGTCCGCAGCGAGAGGGAATAGGAAGCTGTCACCTTCTTCTGCGAAGCAGTCATGCTAGCGAAGGAGGTGGCGGGACGTGAGAGGGAAAGAACCCCACGTCCGAACCGCCGCGGGAGACGCCCTGGGCGTCGGGGATCATGTGGTGGCTCCCGGCCACCGTAGGCGCGGGCCTGTGGACGGTGAGCTATGGGCTAGCTCGCCGTCCGGCCGTCTTATGACGACAGGCCGTGTCGACGGCGCGTTCGTGTTCCACGCGCGCCTCAAAGAGATGTCAGCAACGATGTAGGGGTCTGCAAGGGCCGATGCCTGCCAGGGCTGCGGGACTGTTCGAAAGAGATACCGTGGCCCTGGAACACAAAGGGCAAAGAAGGAACATGTTGCCGATCCGGAATTAGATAGTTGTTATCAATCCTTGTGGATAATTATATTCCCATCTCTACAAAACTATTGGTTTTCCGTGCCCCGGACGCCACGGACTACAATAGAAGTCATTCTGTGACATCATAAGCGTACGGCCGTCAAGGTCACTTTGGCATAGTGCAGCTCCAATCAGGACGCGCACCTATCAATGGGCCGGTCATACTAGCCGTAGAACCGATGACCGTTGAGGCATATGTGTTCTTGAGTGGAGGCCGCGAATCGGCAAGCGTAAAGTGGGACGCCCTCACGCTCGGTGGAGTGACGATCTTCGCAGGGTGGCTGGTAGCAACTGGATGAGAGTTGCTGAGAATCGAGTTGAGTGGCGTGTGATTGAGAAGGCCCATGTCCAGCAGTGGACTGCTGTAGGCTGATGATGATGATGATGATGAATAATAAGTAACTAGTCTTCTTACTTTTGAGTGCAAAATCACAGTATACCAACAAAAAAACAAGTAAAGGAATGCTTTAATATTATAAAGTTTAAAAAAATGTTAATAAATTCTTAATTGTCTAACTTGTCTACCGACAATCAATCCTACAACGTTACTCTAATTTTGTAACTCACTCTGGGTGGAAAACTCACCTCGACTTTTCCACCAATATTCGAACAGAACGGAACGATCCTAATACGATCTCATCGTCTTTAATATTATTAATGTTATTTGCTTGTAAGAAGAATACTATGCTTGGATGACGCGACTCACTCGTATGTCTCTAAATAATAGGTGTTGTTTGTAGTCCTGGTCTGGTCATTTCTGCGCCCCTCCAGGATCTGCGCCTTGTGCCTGCGCACCGCCCTAGTTACGGCACCTGCACTACCAATCAATTTAAGATTGGTAGCGCTGCAGAATGAAAAAGTGTAAATTTTTATATCTAATTTTGATATTCGAACATACCTTAACTAATTCAGCGATGTATCCAGCGCCTAGAGGCGTCAGCTCGCATTCTGACAGGTCCAGCGTAGACATATTCGGCAGAAGTTTAATAGACTCGCAAATAGCTAGACAGCCCGCATCGCCGATCAGACACCGGTGCAAATGTAACTGTTGCAGGGAACTATTCACTGTGACAGCCTAGAATAAAAGGCAATCTAGAAAGTTTTGGAAAATAATTTAGAGTGCGACTTGAAATCATATGATAGAAACTCGAACTGCCAGGGATTTTTTAGCCTCGAAGATAAAAGATTCTTGGCGATGATTTGTGTATTTTTTAAATTAGCCTATTCTGTCCCATAGCTGGGCAAACCTTTCAATTTTTTTTGTGTTTTGCCTTCTCCGACCAATCAGTCAGGAACGAGTCTAAATCGTCACGCCAGCGTTTCTTGCGCGTCTTACCCACTGTGTGACGATTCCAGCTATCTTGGTCCTTTTTGGAAGTATGACCCGCCTAGTCCGATTTCAATCGGACCTGTATACTATGTCCGTTTTTCTATAAAGTTCATGACTTACCAGACAGAGTGGATTTAAATACGGGGTCTTCAACGGAAGTCCCTCAAGCAATAAAGTCGACAACAGAGTGGTATTAGAGAGCAGTTGCGCTACAGCCTCCACTAAGTTACTGAGCATAAAGTTTGTCAGAACTACACATCGCTTGTTGACCGTTTTCGCTAGTCTCTCGCAGTTTATGTGCTCTAATACTGTGTTTAAAAGAAGGGAAATAAAAGTGGGATTAGTTTGCACAAAATTAAGGCATCTACAAAGATACAGAAATAGACCAGACAGTCAGTTTGAAATGATCAAAACAATTTCAAATACCACTATCGTATCAGATTGCAATCTTGCAAAAAAACCCCTCCCGATACATTTCTGGACTAAAGTCCAATAGATATCAGAAACCTTATTTGCCAAACATCTGTAATGTTGACTGTTCCTTGTTATTGTTACTTTGATTTGTTCTATTCCTTCGCGTAGAGTTCAAGACGTGATAATTTTATCACGACCAAAGTCCAGTTGCTGCACAAAGATTATTCTAGAACCCTATCTGTGATTAATGCCTATAAATAGGATTAGCTACCTAGGTTATCAACTCATTGACTTTTCAATAGCAGACACTATGTGACTGATTCGGGTTGGTTACATTACTTAAATTGGTCATCGGTTCTTCAAGAGCAAGTGCCCATATAATATAGATCCACCATGCACAGTCGCTTCAAAAAGTGTCTAAGTAGTGCAGAATAAAACTGGCACATGTTAGCCCTGGAAACTTGAACAAATAAAAAATGGCCAGATATTATTAGTGTCATACCATTGCCAAGATTTAAGGTAAAGGTCACCAGGAGAACAGAATTTTGATTGTTCAAGTGCCCTCTGCTGCCCAAACAGATATAAGAAGAATGTCATAGAAAAAAATATGATGTTTCTGAGGCATTATAGCAAAATGACAATAATTTCAAAGTTGTACTGACAGCAACCAATTGGCTCTTACAAGTAGAAAATGATTTGGTCCGTTTTGTCACAACTGGGTAAGTTTAGTAAGTTTTATGCCTTTGCGTGTCTCCATATTAAAATGCATAGTTTCATCGTGTGCTGCAACTTTGCAGAAAAATAAAAATGGCGATGGAGTGACTATGTACTTCAAACCCCCTACAATATTACATAATATACTAGGTTGTAAATCAAAATGAGCTATATCAATATTATCACATTACCCGTTTTGTCTTGCTGTCGACACTTTATAGCAACTTTATGCAGGCTCAAATCACAGCTGAGCGCATTTAATATAGGCGGCCAATCTATATATTTGATCCTATCCACATAGAAATTCACCACTTTGCCATTGCCGGACGGTATGACACTGGTCAAAGGCGTAAGGTTCTGCAACTTGCAATAGTTCAAATAACATTGATGAAATATTCGGCTACTTTTAGGCTCGGTCCCATCCCAGCCCATATTCAAAGCACAAAATAAACATTCAAATAACAAATAATACCGCGTAAAACTGCGCAGTTTTTGGCTATTAATATCGTTAAAATTTAGAAGCTATAAAATATTTTGTTTAGTGAATAATTGTTCAAAAATAAAGTTTAAAGTAATATAGTGTTATGATAGTTTGAAATTAGAACATTGACATGATTATTATTATGAAGTGAATGAGTTTTTTTCATAATAACTGATTTTGCTGCGGCCGGTATCTTTGTACGTCACACCATTATTTTTTAATGAAATTGTCTTAAACCAAAGGAGTATTTATATTACCGAATCATATAACCTGGTACCCAAATAGATAGTTACAGTACTCGCAGTTATTGTACCTCTGACTACATCAGCAACCTTATTGTAACGAGAACAAAATAATATCACTGTGATTGTGACAGTGATGTAGAATCAGAGTTTATGAAATAGCTATCAAAGGATTCCATTTCCATTCCATACCATCATTGGCCTAGCTAGCCTTTTCCCAACTATATTGGGGCCGGCTTCCAGTCTAACCGGAAGCAGCTGACTACCTACCAGGATTTTACATGGAGCGTCTGCCGTTATAACCTCCACAACCTAGTTACTGGGTAATACGATACTCCTTGGGCCTTGGTCTTGCTCTGTGGTCTTGACTGGTTGTCAGACTTTCGGGCCACTGACTACCTTACCTGTAGACTGTCAAAGATTTACACAGGACAGCCGCGGAGGTAAAACGATGTGTCACCCGTCCACAAACCGACTTTGACGGCAAGCGTTGCTTAACCATGAAGATCGACCCCAAGCGGCTGTTATTATTTAGCCTATTTATGGATCAATTAAAAGGTCTACTAAATCGATCAATCAAATGAAACAAATTAAGATGTTAATTTTAAATCTTTTATTAAATAATATTTGTGACAGTCGTTTACCGAAACTTCCGCTGACAACACAATCGCCGAGGTCCAAAGATCAGATTTTAATAATTTGGAAAATGAGTAAAAAAAAAACAAATTGATTTTAGACTTACAGTGTTTGACTTTTACATTTTTCTAAGATAGATCGAAAAAATTGTGAAAACTGGTATGTGACACCTCTTTAGTCGACTGTGTGCGGAAGTCAATATAAATCAGATATGCAGTCGAAGGCGACGCCACTTAGAAACGTCTTACCAATGTATTTACACATAATATTATCTAACTACTAGACGATAACTTGTATGTATAATAACAATCAATACTTATATAACCTCTTCTTTTTCATATCAGGGTTGAAAGAAATCTCTATTTCTTTTTCAGTTGCGGCATTATTTTATAGACATAATTATGTTGGTATAACCCTATTATGACATTATAAGAGAGATAAATATATGTAGGGTTAACTCATGGTAACATTGTTAAGGCACTTTTAAATTTAACTACACTTATCAACGAGCAGAGCCTTAACAAGACGAAGGTCTTTATCCACTGGAACATATCCTTTAAAACACATAAGTTCACCTGCACAGGTTTAAAGAGAACGAGAATATTTCGTTTAGTGAGTAAAGACCCCATATTTTATTCTGAAGTTATCGGCTAATAACAATGGATATTTAAATTATTAAACTAATTCATAAGAAGATAATAACTTTCAATAATAATGATATCACATTAGTGTTACATATGATGTGATGAATTGAAAATTATATTAGGTAGACATAGTAGAAAATCAGATTGAGATACCAGCAAAAAAATAAATGGTAAGGAAAAAAGTAATTTACTCAGGTTTTATCAAAGCACATTTTGGGGCATCGACTAATTCATTTTGTGATAGATGGCTTTAGCTTAATTTAAGGTGGGTGACATTTATTTTCTAAGTTCACCACATCAAAATAATAATGTAAATAAATTAAACTAATACAATTACTAATGCAATAATATTCTGTGTAGCCATACAATCTGAATTGTACATATTTACAGTAAACAAAATAAATCAGAACGCATCCTAATTGTACTGGGAATAAAATACAGCGTGTAAACGGACCCTTCTGACCACGGACCATTCTGTACATCCAACTTAGTAACTCTACGCAAAAATTATTGCTGGGTAACGATTTTTTTTTTTTGGGGTGAAAACCCACGTTTTACGGTAGGACTTAACGCACTCAAAACATTGTGCTGATGGATGCATTGAATAATACGGGGGTCGTGGAGGTGTTTAAAATAAAGTCATAACATTAAAAACTTATATTTAAAAAGAACTTGTGAAAAAGTTGGAACTTTGGCCCCCAATATCTCCGTAACTAGAAGGTTCCCAGGTATGGTCTAGAACAAAAAAATTATCGCAAAGACGGGGAGAACAAGTGTCTTTCGGTTTCGTTCAGGGTCTATTTACACCCTTATACTTGGTACATTTATTAAAAGGGTTTCATGGGGTAGTAAACTCCCAGCGAAAGTTTCCAAAGACAGCTGTGTTATGTTAAGTTCCAACAGTCGCAACAACTTTGGTACCTATTGGAAAAGGTAGTACTGTATAAGTGTGATCACTTTTAAAATGCAAACCTTTTCAACTAAATTGTTATCTTTGGTCATGTCTTACTCCACGTTTCGTGGAAAACTCTCTGGGAAAACTCGAGCTTTACAAGTCCTGTTCAATTTCATGTGGAATCAGTGGCGGACCTCTCATACAAGCCGAAAAGCCTGGCTTGCCTAACGACAAACAAAAAAAAAAAAATTAAAAAAAAAAAAAAAAAAAAAAAAAAAACTCTCCCTGATGCCGATGGGCCATCTATTTTTTATATTTTTAAATGTTTTTTATATTGTTTTATAATGGAATATTTAAAATGTATTTAATGTGTTTAAAAATAACATTCTTACAAAAACAAAATAATACTTAGTAATTTTTTGTCAAACAATAATAACATTCGGTTTCCACACAACTATCAATCCATAACAGAAATTATTTTAAATTCGCGCGCTTAAATTCTGATATGCCGGCCGCGATACTCTGGCTCGCTCTAACACTATACAAAAGAAGAGTTGAAAAGTTGAAGTTTAGTGCGTGATACGGCCTACGGTCAGTGACCCAGTGGTAGCTAACGCTTGCTCTTTCACACCCACTGGCTTTTACGTGGCTTCTGTGACCTCTCATGTTTCCTAGCAAAATGTGTCCGTTTTTGACAAAATTTTTATGTACTCATGTGAGAATTTGTATAGAGTTTAAAGCTAGGCTTTTCTTTGAATGTGTGCGTGTAAGTCTGTGTAAGTTTGAGAGAGAACGTGTGTGTTCGCGCCGATGATGCGCCGCGGCTTTGCGCTTCGTGTTCTTTCAAGTTAGTTCGTATTGTTTTGACCTAGGAATTATGCCAGTAGCACGCGTTAATTATTACGAATGAATGGTGTTTTGAAAATTTTGAAAACAATATTCTAAAGTTAGGTTTTGTTTTGTTATTGTAATTGTGTGAAAGATATTAGCACGATGTGATTTATACCAATGATTTTGCAAGTTATTAATTGATTGTTATAAAGTGGTCTGTGAATGTGAATGTGAATTCGGATATTACCGTCGAAAAGGTATGTAAATACGTTGAGTTAGCTCTTTACTTCACTGTTAAAGAAGTCCTAATGATAGTTTTTCTCGGCAATGTATTTTTGTCGCTTTTCGCATATCATTTTGTAGGTAGTTATTTGATAAAGTTCTTCCAAATAAAGAACCATCATCGTAATATTATATCTCTTTGAAATAAGAAAATACGTAAATACGAGTTTAGGTACTTAAAGAGTTGTTCTGAAGAATAGAATAAGTAAATAAAATTGGCTATTATTTATTAGTGATTTATAATGATTTTGTGAGATCATTAATATTTATGTAATATCAAATATTATCATTTTAATCGACACTATATTGAATTAATAAATTAGTGTGTACGGCAATAAAATAACAAATCAATAGTGTAAATGCCATCTAGTGGCCATTTTGAATGAAATATTTTGCACGTCTGAATTGTAAACAGTAGCGTAGCGAACTTACTTTGGTGTCACGATTCGTACGTATAGATGGCGCCTTTGTCAATTATGCAAGCGTATTAAGATATCGAGACTAGAAATTAATTGAAAAACTATAACTTATAAAATTATTTCCCAGAACATCGGTAGCTGACTAACTGGGCTTGCCTCCATTCTGACCTAGCGGCACGCCACTGTGTGGAATGTACATATTTTTTAAAAACTCAATAAAAAACCATACTGATAAAACACCATTTATGCTAATATTCCTGTAATATTTATAACCATCTTGACAAAATACCTAGAGTAAATACCTATTAAATATACATGTTTTTGTTACCTTTTCATATATTTTTCTTTGCATTGTAGCGAGATCAGTACAATGTTCAGTACATTAGCCAGAATGATTTTAAATACATGAATGAAGCCTTTGATGCAACATTTTTGACAGATGTATCTGTTTTTATAGTTTCATAATAAATGGGTTAAACAACATTGAAGCAACTTTAAAACAGGATATTGGAAGGATTAATAGGGAACAGGATTGATTAAAGAAGAAGTAAGATGGTTGGTCAGATTTGACAGATGTAGGTACATATTAAGTCAGGTTAGTATTGAAGGCTGTGAGCAAAATGCTATTTTTCTTATATCTATGGGAAAATGGAAACTTTAAAAAAGGTATTTGCTGTCAATGGCCCATGTTGAAATGTATTACAACCAAAAACACATGGTCAAACATATTGCATCGTGCTTAATGTGATTATTTTTTTAATATTTTCATCAATCCAAGGCTTTTTGCTGTAACAGTATGCAGAAGCGTGATCATATAAACCTGTTTGAAACGTTATACTAATTTTGCAGTCCACAATGAACAATGTTTAGATAAAAAAAACTTTGGTATTGAAGATCTACGCCAGCCGGCTTTCCTAGCAAAGTTTTACTCTGAAGCATTGTTAATGTACAGAGAGCTAAATTGATAAGTGTGCAAGCAACCTGACCAGACCAGAAAGTTGGTAGGGATCATTTGTTTGCCTAGTTAGGTATTAATCGTTTACCTGCATACTGGGTCATGTGAAACCCGATTTCGGTCCCATAGTAAAACCTGGGAAAAACCGGTTTTACAATGGGATCGAAACCCGGTTTCGCATCCCTACATACCTAATAATTTAGCCGTGTGTACAATACAACACGGAACATGCACAATAACCGTGGATCTAATAATGTTGTATGTAATAAACATAAACGGAGAGTTCTATATCCGATTATTTTTTTACTATCACGTTGTTAGAAGAAAGAAAGCACATTTTTTTTATGAATAGCAAATTTTGTCATGATGATCAGATGATGTCAAAACTATGATCACGTTCCTTTTACAATTTTAAGTTCTTATGTTTTAAAATGAATAAATGGGAGGTACATTAAACTAATTGGCTAAATATAGTATTAATTGACAACCTTTTGACCGTCAGAACTTAAGTTTTATTTACGGCTTATATATGACATGAAATGTCTACTTATTTGAAACAAAAAAATGCATTCGGGGGACGGTGGAGGGAGAGGAAGAGAATTGTTAGTAATGAAGGCCTTAACTGTTATAAGGATGATGATGAAACAAATGCTAGGTAGATACTTTCCGAATGCTTGTAATGTAAACTCTGTCATTGACGAATTTTCAACTTTCTCTTTTGGAAATCCAGCAGTCATCTTTTCAACGCACAAGGGGTACTCTGTTTTGAATTCCGAACCCTTGGTTCTTCGATGAGAATGAAAATCCATCGCACGCGCGGACGTGCGCTAATTCCTTGTCATAAACATCTGAGGATCAAAAGGCAAGTCAACTACAACCTAAATACTAAGCCAACTCGATTTAAGGCGCTCTCCGATCCGACTCGGGTTGGTCTCCATCGCTGTCAGAAGCAGACATTGGTCGCCGCGCGTTCCATTCACTCTCGGGATCAGAGAATATATTCCTGTCGGCTCAAGGAACTTATATACTAACTGGAATGAGGACGTGAAAGCCGTTCCGAGCGAGAAAAATACCTAGAGTGGATGGCATCTCTTTCTAATAGGGTATCCAATATTTTACTTACATTTGGGACAGTTTTTTTGTTTTAACTTACTAGCACCCTGCTCGGCTCCCCGTTTTGCATGGGTAACAGATTATTCAAAATTACGGGGTATAATAAGATAGGGCGAAGCCGAACCTACGCATACTGTAGAACTCTGTAATGGGATAGGTCTATTTAATTTTCGTTCACGGTGGACTACATGTTAGGTTACATCCTTCATTTGTAAAGAGATTTTAAAGCGTACAGGGCTGCAATATTTACATAGATGAAGCATGAGCATCTGGCATATTCAAACAACTTAACACGCAGTATTTGATAAATTTATTAATCACACTATACTTAATTAAATGTTTTGTTTTATGAAATTGTTGGTTTTGAGTATATGTCAGTAATCTTAAATTTAAGTACCAAGATGCTGAAGATGGAAGACGGTTGCAAACTAGGCAATGTAAAAAAGTAATAAAATAGTATATAAAAAGTAAAGATAGAATTCAAATGTTTATTTTCAAGAAGTTATTTTGTTAATAGATATAAAATTGAGTAATTGATTAAGTTTTGCTAATGCATTATAAATAACAATGTTTTGAATTTTGTACGCATTTGCACAAGATTATAAATACCGATATGGATAATAGAATAGGCGTATTCTTTACAATATTTTCATGATCCCCGTTTACATATCTAAATCATTGTCACCCTAGTCGTAATTTGTAAACAAAGTTAAAAAAACTAACCTGAAAAAGTAAATTTCATCCAGCAAACCCGTCATTATTACACCCCTTCACACAACTCGATTTCACGATATTTAAAGAGGAAGATTTCACTTAAGTAATGTAAAAAGAACTTGATAACGCAAAAATATGAGTTCAGCGCGAAATTGTATCGACCATATTGTTTGTTTATATGAGTGTCAAATGTTGCCATTCAGAAATAACTTAATTCATAAACAATTGATATGCTTACTTTATTTCGCATTAAATTATTATTTTAATATTTAGTATTGAATATTAAATTAATCCCGTTACGATTTATGTGCTAGTTTAGCTATCAACGCGATTTCCGAATACTAAATTAAAAAAAAATTAAAATCATATTTTTTTATATTTTTTGTTTACTGGCAATTGTTAGACAAGGACACAATCCACTCTAGGCACCTTTCTGGCTCTGAAGTTTTCTTCCCCCTTTGAATTAATTAAAGTAATATGAACTCTATGCGTTTGAGATAAAGTTCATTTTCAAACGGTTTTTGATATCAAAATCTTGTTCGTACTCATTCCAGTTAGTATATAATTTCCTTGTGTCGGCTAGAGTATCGTCGTCCATTGCTTCCATGTCCAGATCGTCTGCAGAAAAGATGTAAACGTTAGTATGAAGTCACGCCCGCATAAGCAGAAGGGACAGGCAGAGCTGTATGCATATTGCATAGTAAATGAGGAGGACAAACAAAAACAAGTTGTTTGTAATGTGTAAAAACAAATGAATTGGTTTGGAACACAGATATAGATAGACTATATCTGTGGTTTGGAAGGTAGAACTAGAACGTTGAGAGCTGAAGGATAAGAAAATATCGTAGTCGTGAATGGTAATAGATCTATTCTTTTACAACGTTTAATTGATGGTCCAGTGCGCGGAAGGGAAAAATAATGCTTATCTTCCATTATCAGGGTAACCGTACATTTACCAGAAGGTCTTGCCAGCGACACGATGAAGAAGATCAGAAGGTATCTCTAATGGCTTTGAACTATGTGATATTCCGCAAATGCAAGATCAATTCAAGATCTAACTAGACCAAAGGGACAGCGAAATTAGGGCAATCAATTATTAAAACCAAGCTGATGAATGACTGAATTTAAAAGCAATAATGGCCATGCGATTCACACATAATTATAAATAAAATAATTGAGCATACCTATCAGTTAACGATTTTATTATGGTCTAAGTCATTCTAAGATATTTTTGGTATGTAAATTTACTATATCAATGAAGGTTCAGCGGTTCTCAAGATTAGAACAAACATACATGCAGAAACTTAATCTTGGGAGGTGATGAAATCACGAATACTACGAGGATCTGAGGAAAACGACAACCACAGGGCTGTCAGTAGATATTTTTAAACTATTAGGCAATATTTCTGAAATTATACAAAATTGAATCTCAGGATACAAACAGTGCTTAAATTTTTTTAAACCTAAACTTACGTACGTTATATTTTTATTTATTATGGTACTCACAGGATTAACGCGCATTCATATAGGAACTAAAAAAGATCACCATAAAAAACACAGATAATAGAATTCAGGCTTTCCGTATCCAATTATACATGAGGGTCCAGGATACAAAGAGGATAGTAATCAGTAACCAAATTATACAGATTTTGTATCCAATTATACAATCTGGCAGCCCTGGGCAAACATGAACAATTGAATTGATGTAGAAATGGATGCGTTCAGAAATACAAAATCGTGTTCAAATGACAGTTGAGCAGCCATTTGAGTGGTGTTGCCATTTAAACTTATGTTAGTAATGTCGAGCTGTTTCTGCCAAGTCCAAATGTGATTTTTTAGGTGGAAGTAATACGCGACATAAAATAGTTTTAGCCTACCGAAAAATTGGCCTGGATTCCCCGAAATTCCTCGATTTTTGCAATTCCCCGCGCTAACCTTCAATTCCCCGCAAATCGGGGATTTTCCCCGGGATTGGCAGCACTGTTCACAATCAAAACTTTTGCTACGCTACGCGTAAACTGTCAGCTGTAATGTGTCAGACCGACAGGACCACAGAACATTAAAACTGGACAGGACTGACAGCTCCAAGCGAGACAGTGTCAAATTATATCAGCTGTTCAACTGTGACTGGCACAGTGGCACTTCCGTTCATTATTAGGGCCATAACGAACGCAGCTGGCAACTGTATTACGGTTTTATCCACAGACTATTGAAGCAACTTGTACCAAATTGATCGTCTAAAGTCCCTCAATGAATCAAAACTGAGAACTCACTCGTGTGATGTCAGCACAGTTGAATGTTCCGTAACAGTCATCATTTAATAAATAATTTTGTTGCTATCACAAATAATAAATTAAGTGATAAAAATGTGTGAGACTATAAAAATGATTATGAATAATAAAAACAAAAAGTGGCTGCGGTGAGCAATTTTTTGGATGCCTTAGTATTTTTTTCTTTTAAAAACCGTCTCCCATGTCGAATCAGAAAACCTTAAGAATATTCAAATAGTCAAATACAAGGTATTTTTTACTTCAATAGCTTTTCTCGTTCGCATTGCAAATGACAGTATTCATGATTTCCTTTTTTATTTACATTCAGTGGATCTACAAAAGAAGATCTGCGATGCCAAGCAACACAAACTCCTGCGCAGTAACATGTCATCGCCAGTGACAGCACGAATCCTAGATAAATTGAATAACGAATGAATTCTGAAACGAACGAAATACGTAGGTTTTTAATAAGTATTTACAATTTAGTTGTGTGACGAAAGTAATTACTTATGAATTGCTTACCTTGATTTAACAATTTGGCTTTTGACACTACTGTTACTTCAAACTCTTGAACTTTTTTTCCATTTGAGAGACATGAATAATTTCCCTCTTCATTTTTACTTATGTGCAATATGTGCAGAGAGTTATTAGTGTCTATTGAAATGTGAGGTTCTTCTTCATTCTTATATCTAAAATAATTTCTGTAAAAAAAATAGTACAAGTAAACTCCTAAATCATTTCTAATGACTTAATATGTTAGGTACGGCTAAAGATGTGTGTGAGGATAAACTTAAGATTAGCCGGCTAAACTCAACAATCTGGTGCCGTGGCAGCTGCCGGCGAGCGCCACATCCAAGTTGGTTGCATCAAATCGCTAGTTACAATCGTATTTTTCAGTCGCCCTGAAATTGTTAATTTTTAGCCAATGCGTTGCGGCTAAACTTAAAGTTTATCTTCACACCTATTTTTAGACTTTACATAAACATCTGCGCTACCTCTGTAATGAATTTAATAGTTTTGCGTCTTTATACCATTTTAAATCTGAATTGGGAACTGCTTCCGTACACGAAAGTGTTACATGCCTATATTCTTCTACTTGCTTAGTAGTTTTGTGCTTCTTTTTATCCTTATTTATCTTGTAATTCACTGCACCAAAATATAAACATATATTAAATAAATATTTTACGGTGTCATCGCCGTACATTTTTCTGTTTACTCGGTAACTTACTTTAGGCCAACGATGCGCGTCATAATTTAGCACAATAAAACAACATGACTAACGAATTTAAATATAGTGAAGTTATAACTGGGTAGCCATCAACAACTGAGAGAAATAATCGCCTTCCTCTAGTACTGTAACTGACTCTTAGCTTAAATAAACTTAACTACTTAGTGCATCTTAGTGGAACGTGTTTCTCTATACTAACAGCTAAACTTAAAAACCTTCACGACAAATCGGTGTACGGAGTTAACTACTACAACCCGAACACAAATAATACTATGTTCAATCTTACTAATATTATAAATGCAAAAGTTTGTGAAGATGGATGAATGGATGGATGTTTGTTACTTTTTCACGCAAGCCACAAACGCAAATACAAGTTGAAAGTTACGGTTTTGAAAAAAAAACATTGTGTACCAGAAATTTATTTCATACCTCCTTCAACAATTTGGCATGTTTCCTCTGCTTCAAAGTCGGGAATATTTCTCACAATTTCACTTATTTTAGGTACTGTTTTATTGAGTTGTAATGAACGACAGGAAATATCGTAACCATCAGTTAAATATGACATGGCTTCAATGTTAGCAACGACAACCACCGGCATTTTCTGCAATATACAACACATGTCTTTAATGAATCAGGCCGCGCACACCTGACCTGAGCTAGGCTAGGCTAGGCTAGATGGTGAAGACATAATACGCAGAACTGGGTGGATGCCAATGAATAAGAAGAGTAACAAGAGCAACATATTTTGACATCTTAAAAGTGCTGTTTAATCATTTTTACCTCAAAGGTGGTGTCGATCACATTTGGTTGCAAACGACATCTACCTATTCTTTTGCGTACACCTTTCTGACGGCCAATTTCTTTACATTCGCCCCAGTTTTCCCAAATCGTTGTTAATTTGAAAGTTATATTGAAATCCCTTCTAAGTGATTTGAAAGGTTCTTCTTCAGATATTTTAAATTTCTTGTTTATAGTATCGAAGTAGTTTCTTTTATAATCTTGCCACTGAATGGAAGTTCCAACTTTAGGGCCGATTTCAACGTTAATGACACCTGTTAGAATAAAAAATAGCAGTGAAAATGCGAGTTAAAACTGTTATGACATTACAGCAGTTTGTTTTAAGGGTTCAAGTATTTAAGCCCCGGCTAAACACCTTAAAGTGACTAAGGCAACATGAGACAAAATACTCAACGGTGAATAAAAATTTAATGACGTTTGTTTTCGACCGTAACTTTCGAGTGTTAATTTACACGAGTATTTTTTGTCCCATCTCATCAAATTTTCTGCAGTTTGGGGATCTGAATTGATGAATCCGGCTTCAAATCAATCCGTCAGTCTGCTGTCAAATCGGATTTAAACGATTTAAAATAAAATGAATTTTCTTTCATTTTAATTGGAATATACATTGATCGTCTAATGTACCCCTAACTAATGGACAGCATGACCGGCGAAAATAAAAAAAAAGCTGTAACTCTGACTGACCTTCAAGAATGTACATGAAACCATTTCCTTTTTCTATTATTTCAGTACTTATACACGTATAAATTCCTGACTTATTTTCTTTAAAATCGTCAATATTTAATGTGTGAACTGGTGTTATCATTATTTCGGTACTGAAATCATTATTTGTAACATCTGATAAGATTTCTTTTTGTTTTTGGTTGCCTCTAGGTTCGTAAAGCCACAATTTAGGATAGTAATCCTCTTTATTTTCGCTGAAAATTAATCGGATGATTAAAAAAATACATTGTATGTAGCGTGAGCGTGCCGATATATTTATGTGTACAAGCAGTGGCGGATTTGCCCTAAGGCCCAATAGGCCCGGGCCTAGGGCGGCCAGATATTAGGGGCGGCAAATCGTGACAAAAAATTCACTGATGATAACAAGAAATAACTCAAATGCAAAGTACCTAAATACTTTAAATTCTCGCGCACATTATGGTCTTCTATCAACACTTACCTACATTAATCTCAACAACTGTTCAAATGGAATTAATTTACGGCCACACATGCCTCCGCTCGTTTTCGTAGGATTCCCACTCGAGAATCTAACCTCTGCATACATCCTACGAGCCTCGTTCAGGTTATCACCCGCGATGGCGTAAAGCCGTACCATTTCGGCCCACTGTTCATTTTTGTAATACATAGCACTTATAGTTAACAAAATTTCTGAACCGATTTCGATAAAAGTAAATTCAGTATGTACCTAGTCTATGATAGGTGCTGAGAAAGGGGCGGCATATGGCCCGGGGCCTAGAGCGGTCAAGACTGCAAATCCGCCACTGTGTACAAGTAGCGGCCCGAAACTTTAGCGCTGACCGTTATTGCGCAGAAGTAAAAATTAAGGTACCTGAGGGGGGCTAGCGGTACAGTACGCATGCGCAGCAATCCCCTCCGCTTATCGTTCAGCGCTAGACTTACGTACCGCTACTTGTAAGTGTGTATTGCTGGGTACATACACCATAATGCATTCTACGTGACTTTTTTGATAACAAAATATTCTTAAATGTCATTGATTGTAAGGCCCTGTTTAAACGACTAAAATCAGAACGATATTTTAGGACATAAAGACAGGATGCAATAGTTAACATGAACAGTGGTTGGTACGGTTCATAGGTAGATGGTTAAAAATACACTACATAAAAGTGCTACGACATTCCAAAATACATAAATTAAACAGTGCATACGGTCCTGCGCCCAATAAACGTTTTTCTTTCTGTACCTACCTAGGATAGCACATTTTAAAGTTAACGCATTACTAACCAAAAATGACACCAAACGTGCACTATAGACCCAGGAATAACATCTACTACTTTCGGTTTATTTGTAATAATTTCAAGAGAGGAAGAGTTGTTATAGCAGACTTCCAAATAAGATGCGTTTGTAGCTGCACATTTTACAATTATACCGCAAAAAGCAAATGTTATTAATACTTGATAAAATGCCATTGTCCTGAAATAAAGATTTCACTTATTATCTTTATTGTATTCACTAATATTAAATACATTTATAAATTAAAATAACCTAAAGTAACTAACATAACAATAAACTTAAAAAATGGCGTCAAAACACTCCTCCTCAATGCTGTCAACTGGTAATGTAGGTACCCAAGAGCCTGGCGGCGTTGCACAGACAGGTATTTGGCCCTAAAAGTTTGCCAAAATCGATTTTTTTATATTGGTTCTACTCCCTATAAGCCATTGTTTCCAAAAACAAGGATAACCGCTATAACCAAAAACCGCGCGATAACCAAACAATAGCAAAAAAAAAACAAAGCGTGGGCTCAGTCGGAAGTTACCGTTCGCCAAAAGTTTCTTTGTACAACTTAACCAATGTCTCCGACATTACATAAAGTATTGCGTCATGGGGCTGAAGTAGGGATGCAATCTTACCATTGGAAAACTGTCCGAAGAAGCGGCAGAAGCCCGTAACAAACATAGTACAATGTTCTGGCTCAACTACGCCCGAAAAATTTTCCCGGGTAGTCTGCAACGCAACAGGCCTTTTTAACAGGCCTCTGACCCTGTCCTGATGGGCATGAGGAGGACAAGAATAAAAAAAGTCTCCCACTTTCGGCTGATGTTCTAAATTTGTAACTCGAAACAGACATTTTAAATGTAATTTTTGAAGATGTCGACGAAAATGGCGAATAAATGCTAGTATATATTACGTATATCTTTTTTTACCTTTTCCAAGCTAAAACTGAAATAAAACATTGTTAGGCAGCCATTAGGAGCATATAATATTTTTGGCCAACTTTTAGGGCCAAATACCTGTCTGTGCGTTGCCACGTTATATGGCAACGCTAAGGTCGGCTCCACACGTTGGCCCCAACGTAGGTCCTAACGCCACTCGTCCAACGTGTAGATCTAGAAAACAGTATTGGCACTAACGTTAGGACGAGCGTTGGGAGTTGGCCGAGGCGTGTCAGTTTTATCAAAGGAATCAATCCTGAGTCCAGTTGCAACACGCATCGAGAGCGAGCGACAAGTGAGAATGTCATCCTCATCTTCAAAATCGCCACCCATATGGACAAATGAAAAAGTTATCGAATATTTAGAAGTTTACCAGGCACTCCCAATAATATGGAGCAATTTCGATTTCTGTATCAGACATCTTCACGTTGGCTCTGACGGACAGAACTGGTATATTAAACTATCTAAGTCATTAAGAAATGATAAGAACTTAATTATAAGGAATGAGATTCACTTCCAAAAGAGTAAATACAAAATAAATTGAACCCTGTTGATTCCTAAGTTTAGAACTGACGTTTGAACGCCTCACGAAATTAACCGACCAACTTTGGTACGAGCTTGGCGGCAACGTGTGGCGCTGGTGTAAGCCTTTGGCCCAGGTAAAAGCCACCCCATGGGTCACGGGAAATGTCAACTAAGCATTTTGAAATGTCCTTGAAAAAGCTGTGAGCACTCGCGACGGTCCTAGAGTTTCAACCCCAAACAGTTCGAAAATATAGTTTCCAAAAAGGTTACTAATTTTCTCCGCAGCCATAGCGGCAGCCCCAGCACAGCAGGATGAGCTAGGAAAATGGGATTTCGCAAGAGTATCGACACATGTTGCGTCTTAATTTAAAGGCGTATCCATCTTCCATGGAAACAAAGACATGCCGTCCGGTCTTTTGCCATCGTCCCATGCCAAGCCATTGGGCTGCATGCAGGCCGTGGTGTCCAAGGTTGTTGACAAGTTCACCACAGTGACAGCGATGAGGAGAACAACATGGGGTACCTAGAAGTAGAGAAGCAGCGTGGCAGAAAGTGGTGTCGTCGAACATCGTGCCTATGCCCGACGACGGTAGTGCGTGAAGCCAAAGACCCGACTCCCATTCACCCACAGCCAGCAGACGTGTTCAACACATTGTTCTGAACTACTATGCAGAGCGGCGCGTCCCACCGTCTCTGGAAAAATGGATGGTCGGGTTCTTTAGAATTCAAGTAAGAGTTTCCAGGCATTGATAGCCTTGGAGAAACACGGCACATCAAAATCAATCAGTGTGAAAGCCATGATTTTCTTGATTAATTTCTCAGTGCCGTGGACCGAGAATTTATAAAAGCCTGTAAACTACTACTAGAAATTTTGCGGACGTCTCGAGTCCTCCCATAAGAATAGGAAGAGTAGTTTGTGTCCAAGCTCGGTCGTCCAAAGCCACATTTAAAGTGGATGATAAAGTATTTCTTATAATTTGATCCATTTTATCCAAAAGATGAGTGTGCTTCCATAAAGGGGAAGCACGCAGGAATTATGTTAATTTTGGGCCTGAACAACGTATTTTACTTACTTTTATCAAAATCCTTAGGAAATTAAAAAATCGAAGCACGTTGGTGTTGCCATTTTAATTAAATTCCAGTTTCAGTACAATTCGTAGAACCACAGAGTATATAACCACAGCACAATAGTTCGGTCTTGAATTTGATTTTTAAATTTTACTTTGAATCCTCATATATTCAAATCATCTTCAATATTCATCAATCATTCTCAATGATTTCTTTCACTTAAAAAATATTTTAATTTTAGTATTTTTTTGTTTTGTAGACACCACAGATAATATCCGATCGTTTTTATTCTTGGCGCTCTCATCTTCAAATTAAATCAAATAAATTTCGTCAACATGGCGGATAAATCAGAAAGTAAGTTTTGTTTATATTGTTACTTATTAAATTGTTAAACTATTTTAATTATTTATATGTTGCAAAAATAAATGCTTTTTTTCATTTGTGTACGTACCAGTATTTACTTAGGATACTTAAAACGTGTTCTCCGCTGTAGCTACGATTGTAATGTTGTTCGCTAGATTCAAAATTTGAAAAAATTCAAATTTTCAGTCGAAATGTCAATCACGTTATCATTGGAACTAAGAAATAAAGCACGATAAACACTTTGATGTATTAATATCCTTTTGTGAACATTGGCATATTGTGTAAATTCATAGAGAAGTTTTGTTGACTGTGAGTTATATAAATTGTGTGTTATTTTGTTCAGGAGAGCACGATGAAGAGGATTTTTCACCCAGATCACACTATCGAGTTAAGGATGAACCAATGGATATGGATTTTCCCGAAGAGGAAGAAGAACCGCCAGCGTTTGGCCCAGCCGCGCTTGGTCTTCACAGGGTCGGTACTAAGTTACCGCCAAAACCAGCACCGAGTGAACCTGTGCAAAAGCTGAACGCGCGGGGCATGCCAGCTCGAATTAGAAAGAAAAACAGATTTATATTTGTTGATGATTTTGTAAATACTTCGCCACCACGTCAATCACCAAAGCGAACTCCGAAAATTATCTCTAAAACTCCTATCAAACAATCAAGTGCTAAAAAACAGAAATCACCATCTAAAGTCCAAAGGGCGAGTGAAAAGTATGATGAGAAATCTGAACCTGTTGGACCACAATCACCTGACACCAAATCTGGGCACAGAATTGGAATGAGGTTAAGAAATTTATTAAAGCTACCAAAGGCTCATAAATGGGTGTGTTTTGAGTATTTCTACAGTAACATTGATAAAGTTTTATTTGATGGAGAAAATGATTTCATGATTTGCCTGAGAGAATCTTTTCCACAACTCACAAACCGAAAATTGACACAAGTTCAATGGTCAAAAATTAGGCGAATGATGGGCAAGCCCAGAAGATGTTCACAAGCATTTTTTGATGAAGAGCGGAAAGAACTTGAGAGGAAACGAAAATTAATAAGATTTATACAGCAAAGAAAAGCAGCTGACATCAGTGTAAAAGATTTGCCAAATGAGATACCAATGCAATTAGTAGTGGGAACTAAAGTAACAGCAAGATTACGTAAACCACAGGATGGTTTATTTACAGGATGTATAGATGCAGTTGACACATCCAACAATACATACAGGATAACTTTTGAACGACCAAAACTAGGCACACATTCAGTGCCAGATTATGAAGTTCTATCCAATGAGCCTCCAGATACTATAAGTCTTTCCAGTATAGCAAAGAAGTTTCGACCACGTTTTGTGCTTCAAGATATATTTAGCTTGTATGAACCAACAAACAATAATTCTCAAGGTGACCCTCTTATTGGTTGCTCAGACATAGCAAAACAAATGGATACTATTGGCAGTTACCCATTTGCACTTTTAGAACTAATTGTCAAGTTAAGAAGAATATTAAATGCTAAACGAGACAAAATCAATTTGTTAAAAGAATATAACTGTGATGCAGAGAAAAGAAAATCCTTTGGTCAGAAAATGCCAGAAGATTTTGAACGAAAATATGCTGCAGTAGTAATTGACTTGGAAAAAATGAATATGGATTTACAGGATTACATAAATAATGTACAACAGTACTGTCAACAAATTGCCCCAGAGCCTAGCTTAGCTGCAATGTTAGTACCTTCACACCTGAGAGAAATATGCCGTGAGAAGGCATCTTTGTTGGTAGAAAAAAATAATAATGGGTCAGTCAAAGACCCAAATTTAATTGATCTTATAACAGATCTCATTGCTTTAATGCTTCAAGTGAAAAGCTTGTCTGATTCAGATCAAAATGCATATGAATTAACGGTTCTGCAAGGCACAATGGAGCAAATTAAAATGAAATTAGAGCCACATCATCAAAAACTATTTCAAAATAATGTTGAAATCCATATGCACAGGATTCAAATGGGGCTTGGGCAAATGACCCCAAATAGTTATGTTACTGGTACATAATGTGCAATTATTTTATTTATGACGTTGATCATTTGCTGGATGCTTAATGAATTTTATTTAAAAATAAACATGTAAAATAATTTTGTTTCTCAAAATATATATAATATTGTGGTGCATAGTCATGATACCTATGATTTATTTGTCATTCTAGTGGGAAAAATTGTATGATATGAAATCATTTTATAAGAAAAATACTTATTCTAGAATTTATTATAATTTGGTTGCATGGGCTTACAATATTGCTCAGTGCCATGAATACTACTGGTATTTATGTGTATTATAGCCTTGTAATAAAATATGACAAGTGTTATATGATTGTTTTATATACTTTTCCTCTTGAAATAAGTACACACCTAATTACTAAAGATATTTATTTATTTAAACTTCATGTACAAGAGTGGTACATAGGCGGACTTATGCCACAAGGCATTATCTACCAGTCAACCTTTGGGTCAAATAGGACAGCATTGTGATAGAGATCCTGTGGTGATATCAGAAACTATCAGTAATGTTGTCAGAAGCCTGCAATCCTGCAGTGTTACTTGTGTATGAACAGCATACCTTCATTTTACTTATATGCAGAGACATTACAGGTGTCACACTTGGTCTAGTGGCTTTTTCAAAACACCACAAAAAAATAGTTTAAACCTTTCGAACGCCTTTGTCACATATATGTGACAAAGGCGCCAGGTGCCTATTAGATACCTTGGCATGCCAGCAGTGCACGCACGCGCGTGACGCAGTGTCTCAGCTTGCTGTCGCGTCCCTATACATTCCGTTACGTCCCGTCGCATCTTATAGCGTGCTCCTCAATGCGAAGAGAAATCCCCTTTGACATCTTGCGGGCGATCTCTAAACATTGTAATCTGTATCTTGTTACCACTAGCTACGTTTGAACTTACATTGGGTCAAGATAAAATGCTCTGCCCTGCCGAGCCCGATGTGCGATGGCCTGTATTTTCCTCCAGAATCAAGGTAATGTCTCCATTGACTACTTTGCTGTACAGACGCCAGCACATAAAGCTACTATAATCTGTCAAATAGATTTCCAACTTTATCGCTCAAGCATTAGGTTGAAGGTTGATTCGGAAAGTTTCACAGACAGTTTCGGGTAGCTTGATGTGCTGGGTTCTGTACAACCCATTTTTTCAGATTTAACCCATGAATGAAGCGAACTATATAGTGCCATTGCAAACCTCATCTGTAGATTTACTATACGTAATGGCTGCTAAAATAAAAAAGCACCAGTGCTCCTTATATTTTATCTATTCAGATAATGGACTGATACTGACCAATTTCAATGGATCACTCTGTACATTTACAGGTGCAGTTTCTGAGTTATCTAACCTATTGAACGCCATTGTCACATATAC
The DNA here is from genome assembly GCA_963082995.1 of Noctua comes. Taxonomy (NCBI): domain Eukaryota; kingdom Metazoa; phylum Arthropoda; class Insecta; order Lepidoptera; family Noctuidae; genus Noctua; species Noctua comes. The sequence goes on from OY720271.1 coordinate 7,347,379, forward strand.
GTGACAAGCAAGTGCGTGCCCTGTACGCCAATAACACAAATATGGGACAAAACATGTGCGGTGCACTATAATACGAAATAAACAAATTCTATTCCGCGGCGGTGTAAATTTTGAGCCTTAGGCTCCGGCATTCAAAAGGTTAAATTATTCTGAATCTCCGTGTCTGATAGGCAAAAACCTAATAAAAAAGGGTTAATTATAAATTATTGTTTGCTGCAAAGAAATCTCAAACAAAACAGGTACAGGAAATGATGTATTTCTCAATCTCAGGATTAACATAATAATTAAAATGAATGTTACATAATGATACGAATATCACTTCTTTAATAATGAAGAACTACAATCACAATACACAATTTGTTTCAATTCATTTTAAACAAAAATATGTAGAATTTTTTTTAAAAATAAAAATACATTTTATGAATAAAATTGGCTACTCTAGTCCAGCTTATAATTATAGGTAGGTACAGTTTTCTCAATATAAACAAAAATCAGTACAGTTCATATTTTATGCTTTATATTTGTTTAGAGTTTCTAGTAATTCATCAGCTTCCTCTGAAGTTTTCACACGGATTAAGATAGGTGTTGGCGGGGGCTTCGATTCTGGCGTGGGTATGCATACCAACATGACATTGTTTTTACCCATGCGTTGTGTAGGGATAGCAGCCACCAATATCAAATTAACTAAAATAGTACCCAAGTTTGTATTAGCTCTAACTAGGAGCTGGTGCTTTCCACTTTCCTCAACCTTCTTGATATAAAGTGTGCCAACACCTTTGTCAACAAAATTGCCATCTTTCTTTACAAAAACTTTGCAACGCTTATCAAAAACAGTGTTATCTTCAACTACTGGTGTAAATTCTACTTTAGGTGGTGAATCTTCTTCTTCATTGGTTTCTTCAGTGGTAGTGTTTTGTTTGACATTAGAATTGAAGCTGAAAGGCTTTCCAATCCCAAAAGAAAATGGTGCGGCTGTTCCATTGGCAGCTGTTGTACTTGTAGTTGTAGCGAATGAAAATGGAGAAGAAGTAACAGCACTAGCTGTGCTTGATGTAATGGCTCCAAAAGAAAATCCTGCTGAGCTGGTTGTGATTGTACTTGAAGTATTAGTAGATGAACCAATCCCAAAGGAGAACGAGCCTGATTTTTCTGGTTTTTCAGTTGCTGCAGTGGTACTGTTTTGAGTAGCAAACAGAGATTTCGAACTTGGAGACATATTAAAAATAGTTGATCCTGCTGCATTGTTGCCAATTGTAGCTACTGGTTTAGTAGCAGTGTTGCCAAACTGAGTTTTTGTTTCTCCTGTGGTACTTTTATTATCTAACTTTTTATCCACTTCTTCTTTATCTGAGCCATATTCATCTTGTATTTCTTTTAAATACTTTTCATAATCTTTAAATATTGGAGTAAGTATGCAGAGAGGAGTTTGTTCTACATGTTTTTTTATCCAATCTGATACAGATTCATTTAAACCTTTTAATTTTGAATAATATTTCATTTTTTTATCATTCTTGGTGTCCTCTGCCTTTTTGTCGGTCTCGTTTAGATTTACTTCTGGTTTTGATACCATTCCAAAAGTGTTTTGCACTGCATTAGTATTTGACATTGGTTGAATTTTAAATGGTGCTGAATTTGAAGTGGTTGAAAACAATGATTTTGCTACATTGGCACTGGTAGATGGAATGTCAAATTTACTCGAGGTGACTGGTGCAATTGATGATTTTGTCGACTCAGTATTGTTATCTGTTGAGCTTGTAACAGTTTGTATTTTGAATGGAGAATCTTTAACTGTGGAATCAGCTTTTGATGTCATAAACATAGACGGAGTTGTGGTATTTTGAGTGGGGACTCCAAATAGGGAACTTGAGCCTGTCTGTGTTGATGGTGATCCAAATGGAGACTTAGTTGGTGTAGTAGTTGATTGATTACCAAAAATACCACCGCTTGGACTAGCAAGTGGTTTATTGGAAAATAAACTGGATGTAACTGACGAATCTGCTTTGTTAGATGAGCTATTATTGTCATTGTTGCCATTAGTTAATTTTGACAAAAAGTCAAATGAGGCTGGTTGTGCTTTATTGAATCCACTGAACCCACTGAAGACACTTTTCTTAGGCTGAAATGTAAAACAAAAAGCATTAAAGAGTGGACTTGTCACATACTACTGACTAATTTTTCTATATCATACTGCAAAATTGCTGCAATTGCTAACCTAAATAGCCAATAAGTGGGCAAAGGCAGAGGCTGTCCATTACAATAAAGAGTAAATATGATAAAGAAATCTGCAGGTAAACTTCTTAAGTTAGACTTGGTAATACTTATTTTCTAGCTTAAATAAATCTTTCCGTCTCTCTTCTACTGACTTTCATCCAGTATAAAAAGCAACATATTCTACAATTTACAACACCAAACTCTACTGATAAAATATTTAGATTTACCTCGTCACCGGCAACTTGTGTACGCCTTTTTGCAGTCCTGATAACACGTTTCTCAAGCATTTCCTTGGGTGCAATTTTGAAACTGCCCATTTCTTCGTGGTCGGCTGGGTCATCTTGATCCCAATTGTCGTGATTCAATTCGGTAGTGGCTTGTCGTTTGACAGACATTTTAAAGTGTCTTCAATACTGTAAACAATATCCGTAGTTGGTACAAATACAATAGTTTGTCGTGGCGCCAATCACCATGAAAATTTCAGCATGAGCATGTCGTTTTCAATCTTGTAAAATATTTCAATCGTATCTATTTTAAGTAATTAAATTCTAACACTGGAATATAGAACACTATCAGGAAAATCAATTAATGTCTAAACAACTATTGCCGGAGTATTGAATTCCAATTTTTAAAACAAGTAGCGTCGAGTCAAACTAAATCTTAATCTTCCACATACCGACGACGACGGACGACATTGATTGAATGAATGAAATCACATGTGAACCTTGCGAACGAATGAACTTATTGAATGAGTTTATGTTTATATTTCATGGTGATACCAAAAAATGAAACTTGTATAATTTTTAGTGTAGCAAGATTTGAAGATCAAGGCGCAAATATACTATCGGTCTATTACTGCCAAACTTTGCTTGCCACTGGACAAGGCCTAAGGGCAGGGCAAGGAACATATTATATACTCTAGGAGGGGCAGGGCGTCCAGAGTCCAGAGGTCGAGAGTGGCTTGCGGACCTGCAAATTGCAACTTCAATCTTGGCTGATTTGCTAGACTACAATAGTAGCAAAGTATTTTCAAAATCAGAGCGCTACTACTACTGCCATTGCGGGAACAGCTGTTTACAAATTTGTTTCGTGTAACAGAGTTTTTTTTCAGTTATGTATTTCCGGAAAAGTTGTGAATGTGTGTGTCATTTGTGTAATGTATATGAATGCGAAACTATGTCTGTGTATGTGTAATTATTTCAATTCTACTCACTTCGTTGAATAAAGTTGTATTGTATTATATTTTTAACTCAATTTGGTACAGATTTAAAGTATGAAAGTTATTTCATTTAGTTACAAATTATTTTTATTCGGTTATGTAATAAAGGCCCCGCGCAGTGTAAAGTTTCTGAAAGCGTATTAGTTAATTTTACGTTTCTTGTATCCTTGTTGTGTGTGAAACAAGAGTTGTTTCTTCGTGAACATATCGTTAGTTTTGTTTTGATTTCTTTATAGTTTTAGTAGTTAAATAAATACAAACTGTTGATGATTTATGTTATCTAGATTAATTAAAATAATAATTATGGAAGTATCTAACGAAATAAAGGAAGATATTCGCAAAACCCAGTCGGACTTGAAAAACGCGATACGAATCCATCAGGTTGGTCTAGTGATTATATTACTTTGTGAATCTCTTTAAATATTATCTAAAAGAGTCGATATTTATAAGTCTAATATACTTTTTCAGGTTTGGGTTGCGCGCCTTCAAGAAGATGAAAATGTATGCAAGATTCATTGTTTTCTTAGCTTTAAGAAATCTGTTCAAAATTCTTTAATATAACAAAAGTGCTTTGTTCGCAGAATATTCATCTCAGATCTAAAGTTAAAGAAGCTGAGAAAGAAATTATTGCAATTGGGCAAACTCAAGTAAGTTGTAAATCGAAATTTCGTGGTACAAAAATTCTGTGGTCAGTGTCACTAATATTTTATCAGTATTCCTAAAATGCGTTCTCATAATACATTCAAACATAATTATTACCTGTAGAGGCTGTATAAGAATAACTCAAACACTATCTACAACACATCTAATATTTATAAATATCATAGGTACTTATTAGCTAGCTATAATTTTTTTTCTGGATAACATAGTCAAGGCATCATAAGAGAGTAAATGATGGTTATACTATAACATAATTAGAGTGGAACTTTAGTACTTGTTTTCACAAAAGTTTTTTAATACTTTGTGCTACTTTTATTTGTGTCTTGCCAAAATATCAAAAGGTAAAATAAATGAATCTATAGCAAGATAAAAAATAAATGATAACCAAACTAAATGAAAACTTCTGTACCACAGAAACTAGTGGTAGACAGACTGCGGAGAGAACTAGAGCTGTACCAACAAAGGTTGAAGGCTCGAAACAAGCACATCAACATTGAAAATGACAACAGATACGTGGCACAGCAACTGAGGGACCATCAAATTCAATATCGGAGCAGAAACAGAACTGTATCACTGTTAAAGCCATCTGTACTAAATGAAATACATATTAAAACTGAAAACAACAGTGATGAAATAAAAGAGAATATTTCTGAGGTGGAGATTGAGATTAAGTTATCTAATGAAAAGGAAAACTCAAATCATAGTGAAAATGATGATAAAGACAAATATCAGAGGAATTTTGCTCAACTACCAAGTACTGTAAACGATAGCAGACATAATTTTGTGAATGTATTAAACAAAGTGAAAGAAGCTTTTGGGTAAGACTACTTATAAAACTGTTTGTTGTAATTGCAATATTTTCTTTGAATTTTACTAAATAATTCCTGCTTGACAGTGGATCTAAGCACCAGCACAGCAATGAGTGGCAGGAACAGAAGTCAGATTCGGATTCATCTCGAGGTGCAGAGGCTCTATCACCGACGCCGTCGCCACCGCCACTGCCAGGGCCTGGTGAACCTGTCACTAAAGAAGTCTTCTTAAGGTAAGCAGCTGATATCCACAAAATTCCAAATTATTGGAGATTTGCACCTGCATTTTTTGCTTGCTAGTTAAATCCTTATGATGGAATGATGTGTAATGTTCCATGGGTGTCCTTTTATTGTGTGTTTGTGTGTGTATTTTGTTAAATGAATATGGTTTCAGAGAATATTTAGATGTGTTTATGGTATAGGTGTTTCAGTATTATTGTTTTTTTTTAATGATGGTTTGCTTAGTATCTTTAAATTATTCTTAGATTATTATAGAGGAGATTTATGTAAAGATATATTCTATGTTAGATACGTACCTATGTTGTTAATTTTTTTATGTACCTATCTTAAATGATTTTGCATGCTATTTTATGGCGGAATGTGTCCTGCTCTATACCATTTTTATAACATCCTGTATATACCACATTTTATGCAAATAAATATACTTACTTACTTACTTACTTTGTACCAATTTATCAAGCTGTGAAAAATGTAAGACCTATAGCTAAATTGAACACACATTGTCCTTCCGTCTACAGACATTGTAGGTACATAATAATTGCATAAAACATTACTTACTAATGCTATTATTTAAATACACACAAACTCAGCTTGATATAAAGAAACTGGTACTCTAGTGTTATAGGGCTATGCATTAAATCATTTTATACCTTATATAAGATTTCAAACTATCATGGTCACTAACATTATCATTAACACTAGAAACAGGATATTTACCATGGTAGAAATCAGTAAACATGGTAAATATCCCGTTTCTAGTGTTAATGTTAATTTTATACCTTGATTTTCCAGACTCATTGGACTAGTAACTCCTTTACAAAGAGAACTGTTAGAGAAGAAAAGAAATGAGCGTCGCAAGAGGTCCACTACCAATACAAACAGAAATGATTTCCTTTATGGGAGCTATGAAATGTTACCTGTAAGTATAAAATGTAAAACTTAAGTGGCAGTGGGCAGGGCACATTGCTCGCAGAACGAATGGCCGATGGGGCCGAAAAGTTCTGGAGTGGCGACCGCGAACCTGAAGACACTGCGTTGGAAGGCCTCCCACTAGGTGGACCGATGACCTGGTGAAGGTTGCAGGGATCCGCTGGATGCGAGTCGCACGGGACTGGTCCATGTGGCGACACTTGGGGGAGGCCTATGTCCAGCAGTGGACGTCTTACGGCTGAAATGATGATGATGATGATGAAGTATAAAAGAAAAAAACAACTTGTACTATGTAAAATACATTTGTACTTAATTCAATCAGAAATATTGATTGCATTTTATTATTACAGAAGAAAAAGAAGTACAACCAGTTTCCTTACTTACAAACGCATAGTGACCCTCCACAGACAAGGTCTGCTAAACTACGAAAACAACAGGTAACCATTTTCTAGTGTTCCAAGGTCTTTATTTATATCAGAGTTCATGTAATTATAAGGAAGAAGTTGCGGAGTCATGCATTGTAGTATTTTCTGACATAGTTGAACACATGTTTCATTGTTATTCACTCAAAGCTTTATTTATACATTTCAGACGCAGAATAAAACGTCTCGTGAAGGCTCTCCTTCAGGATCTTCAACTGAAAACAAAGGTAATTATTTTGGCTTTAAATAATGGTTCCAAACAGCAGCAAACAGCAATGCGGCAGGCCCAGAAGGAGATGGCGGGATGAACTCGACTCTTTTCAAAAGGATTGGCAAATGACAGCACTAGATAGGAATAAGAGGGAAGAGAGGCCTTTGCCCTGCAGTGGGACACAAATGGCTGAAAAAATAATAATAAATAATGTAGTAAATTTTTCCGTTTTTTTTGTTACTTGATTAGAAACAGAAACTAAGTCTTAGTTCCTAGAACTAATTAAAAGTAGCTGATGTCACTCTCCATACACTATCTCTTTTGTTAATGCAAATAAGAGCGAATGAAAGTCATACAAACACACCATTCAGGTCATTCATCATTATTGTTACGGTCCTTATAGCCAGTTGGATGAAATTCCTAAGTGATGTTAATTTAACCCATGTGTCCACAGGATGGACTAACGGAAAGCCCGCGTGGGCGGCGACTCTGCCGGCGAGCTTATCTGTGGAACCCGTCTACGCGACCCATAATGCATTGCATAAAAAAGTGTGTCATGTTTGTGGACGAAATGGTGAGTCGATTATTATTTACTAACTAGCTGTAGTCTGAGACCTTCGACCGGATGAAATCATTATTAAAATCGGATTTTGTTCACAACTTCAAGGGTTTTAATTTTTTACACGGAACCCTAATCCTTTTTCTAAAAGCCTAAGTACTCCTTTATAACATCAACTATCTATCCAGTAAAAATCCCGTCAAACAACCCGTCCGTCCTTTTAGAACAAACAGACAGACAGAGACAAAAATTTTTTTTTTTTGTTATTACTCCTGTCTATAGTTTCATATGCATTCAGTAAAAAGCAGTTATTTTGAAACTACAAACAGAAACTTCAACTTTATTTATTTCTATAGATTAGGATTCCTAAATTTCAGTAGTTTAATAAAACAAAGCAGTATTTATTAAGATGGTGTGACTGCCTTTTTGACCTCCACAACTCAGCTACTGGGTAATATATTCCTAGTAATTCTATTTGGGCTTCTGATTTCTCGTATCTACTGGCGAAAGATCTACTCATCACAGTCGGGACTAACGGCTGAACGTGCTTTCCGAGCCACGGAGGGATCTCGATATGTAATGCATCCATTACATATCGAGATCCCTCCGTGGCCACCATCACAGCTTAGCTCATGCGACCGTGCTGCTGTCATTAGCCACGAGCCCGTAATTCCCATGTTATTTGTTAAACCATTTTTTTATTTTTTTTCAGATGTGGCGTCTCTTTTGGCCTGGTGCGCAGGCTGCGGCGTGTGGCAGCATACGGGCTGCGGCAGCTCGGGCCCGCACTGCGCCCTGTGCGCCGCGCCCCTGCCCGAGCCCCCGCACCTGCCCGCGCCCGCGCCCGACCCCGACCCCGCGCTGCACAAGCAGCTCTACAGAGGTAACTACTGCACACTGGCCACACTGCGATGTATGGCAGCGCCCGCGCACCTACTCCGGCTGCGAGTACGGGCTACTATGTCCTATGATACTGAAATGACTAGAGAGAAGGAGCAGGGATGGCTTGAACGCAATGAACTGACCTGCTTGAGAATCTACATTTATTTTATCTTCATTTTTTTTAATTTAATTTTTTTATTTTTATTATTTTCATTTTTTATTTTTTTTATTTAGGTTTAAATATTCCTCATCTTCATGCCGTTGTCCCATTCTACTTAGGGCTGGCGCAACACGTTCTCCTTCCATTATCCCCTGTCAGACGTAACAGACGTAGATGACATTGTATAACAATTACGTATTTTAATCTGAACTAATTTATAATTATATTATTAGATTCTATTATATTGTTGATTGGCCTAGAACTCGGCCACTTTGAATTTTTTTGTTAATTTTAATATTTCTATACCAGCAACGGTAGCGTATGTGAAACTGTCTAAATAATAATTAAATGTTATTTCAGATAAATTAGCTGAACGAAAAAGCTTACAAGAGAAGAATATAAAACTATGCGTCGAGCTCCGCAAACTTGAAGTGAGAGCTGCAAGCCTCAAAGAGAATTTGGACGAGCATAACGCAGAAAAAAGACAATTGCTGGCTGATCAGATCAAGACGCAAAGAAACCTACAGAAGCTTCTAGACTTCATCAGTCAATTTAAGGAGACGTCGATAAGCATCCGGTCTACCTCCGTCAGCGAGTCTGGCAGCGAAATTAGTAAAAGTAATGAGGAATGAAGTGGTGAGTTACCATTTGACATAGGATCTTTTTTATCCCGGTACGATCCCGTGAGATAACTGCCGTCGCCCTACGCGGGCGAAGTCAGGCACAAAATCAAATGTAAAGGCACTTCAATGTACCCTTATAACCGATATGGAATGCAGTATTTCTACGACGGAAGCAACAAGTTGGGGGTGACGGTGATCGGACGATCTCATTTTAGTTTTCAAATGAAATGCGGACATAAGCACGTAACAATAGCGTGCCATGCATACCGGGAAAACAACTTGTATCCGAAATAACCCTCTGATCCTCTGGCCTTGCTTGTGGGAAGATAAAAAGAGTGCAGTTTATTATGTATTTTTAGTGTCACATGCCGTAACTATTGATTTACAATTCCAGTTCAGTTTTTTCCACATGTTGCATAGGTAACAGTAACTTTTCCATTGTTACAGGTTGAAGGTCTGGTAGCGTCTCTCCGTGTTCGTGATTCTTGTCGGTGTGATGTACGAGTATAAGTAGTTCAAAATGTAGACTTACTGAACTTTACAATATTTTTCTTTATTATAACATGTAGAAATTCTAAATTAAGTTTGATTTTGTTTTCTACTTATCAAATAACATATTTCAAGAAGAATTTTATTGTAATTCCTCTTTACAGAGTTTCATATTTGAGTCAAATAACTGAAATGTCGATTGTTTATTTTGAAATGTGAAATTAGTGGTTTAGAAGGTATGTGTTATAATTATCATGATTGTTCTCAATCAGATGGACGGATGAGTAAATCAATTCTATTAAATCAAATGATTAGCCAAAAGTAAAGTGTTCAGTATTTGATTCCTAATTTAGCGTAATGTAATAATTATCGGTTATTTTAGAAATTAATTTGGTTCGGACTGCTAAGTTTGAATATTAAGCATTGATTGTAGATGAAGTTAGTTTTTTTAGAATCAATTGTCCGTCCTTTTCTAAGTTTATATATTTTATTATACAAAAAGAAAAGGATGCCAAGATTTTGTAAATATAAAAGCAAACAATGTTTAATATTTGTATGGACTAATGGATACTGTTCATAATTTAATTCAACATTGGTTATTCTCTGTGATATAATTATTTTTCATTAGGTTGTTGACGGTACAAATGTACTTTGTACAAATATCCTTTAATTGTAAAACCCGTGTAAATAAATATTCGTAAATTGGTTAAAAGTGCTTTAATGTAGTTAACATAAATTTGAGACAATTTTGGTACTTTGATACTTATTAACAGGTTTTAACTTAATTCTAACATTTTCTTTCCTTTCAATACATCTCTGCGTAACTCTTCAAAGCTGCGTTCCAGTAACTCCAGTTCATAAAGCGAAAGAGACGTGAACCTTCGCATCTCTGTGATTCCGGTGTTATTGACATGCACCAGTCCTCCGAAGTATGAAGTACCAAAGTCATTGTTTTCTATAAATGCGTTCACTGTCGCTTTCCGTCCGTCCAAGGCATCGATTAAACTACGAGTAAAAAGCTTTGCACTGTATGCAACTGACAGAATTGGCGAAACTCCCCTTGTAGCTCTTAATATTTCGTCATCAAACTGACGTAACTTCAGTGTGAATTCCTGAGTCTCTTTAGCATCAAACTCTGAGCTGGGTTGGCTGTGAGAGAGAAGAGGAAGGACAGTCTTTTCAGAATGCCCTCCGATCACAGGTACCCAGCAGTCCTTAGGGTTCAGTTTCTTCTGTGTCGCAAACAGTGTTTGAGCACGCAAGGTGTCCAAGCCAGTAATACCAAAAAGTTTCTTTGAGTCATAATCTCCATTGTTTCTCAAGACCTCAGCAGCCATCGGGACAAGATAATTTATTGGTTCCGTAACGATACCAAGAAATGGCATGGGTTCCATTTTGGCCACCTGCATCGCCAACGTTTTTACAAATTCTACGTTTTTTGTCAGCCAAAGATGATCGGTAATGCCGGGTTTTCGTATGAGTCCACCGGTGCCAATAACAATGTCAGCATCTTTCAGGGCCGTTTCTAGGGTCTCTTCTCCTGTGTATCCTTGTATGTCAGTCTCGGTGGGTACGTGCGACAGGTCCAATACAACGCCGGGCGTATGTCCACGAGTGTCATGAATTACGAGCTCAGTGATACTCGGTTCTGATCGTAACAGTAAACAAAGTGTTTGCCCGACGTCGCTCGCTCCTCCGATCACACTAACTTTGTAAGACCTTTTGGTTATAGAATAAAGTTTCTGAATATTTCTGGTGATTAACTTTTGCATTTTGATGGATAGTGGGTATTGATATCTAAAATTTACATGATATTAACGATTCTACTCAAAGAGTAGAATAATTATACCATTTGGATGGATTTTGAAAGTGGCTATTCAATTGACCATTTTATTTGACGTTCTTCACATTTTACTTGATTGTAGCTGTGTAGATTTGGTTGTACCCATAGAGTAAAGTATATCTATTTAATGAATGTAGAAAAGGCCAGATAACGAATTTAAAGTAGGTTACATCAAAGAGCTTTCTTTATCGTGTGGTTAGTGCCTAACCTGGTGTCAGAGTTTTTAAGCGGCCCATGGGCCTCTGACTTGGCTTTACATGCCCATCCAGCAATATCTCTCAAGCGTGCTGGTTTCCTCACGAGGTTTTCCTTCACCGAAGCAAGTGATAGTCATTCACACATGAATCCGAAAATTCTGAAGTGCGTGTCTTGGGTTCGAACTTGAGACTTAGCAGTTATGTAACTTAGTATTATGTTACTTATGACTTGGCAGTGGGACGGTCACACTACTAGGCTATCAAGCTAATAGGCTGATATCTGGCAGACAGGTTCCTACTTTTGACTGCGAGTCATCTGGGCTCTATCGGTTTTGCTTTGAGGCTTTTCAAGGTTTTAACAACAGCTTCGTCTAAGAGAGTTGAGAGCAAAGAGTTGGTATAGGTATTTTACTCTTTGGCACGGAGCTCTACTCTATCTGCTACTCAAACTCACACAATAACACATCCTTCCTTTTGGTATAAGTATTCTACTCTTTGATAAGTACATAAGGTCCCATTCAAATAGGTAGACAAATTTTAACACGCGTTCAGTACGTCTAGCCAAAGATATCCAAGCAAAAAAGCACTGATTAATATGATTTTATTTTGCCCTTAAATCATTGGGTTACCAACCTTTTTAGTGTATTTTCGTTAGCTGATTTTTTTTCTTGTAAGTAACTAATGAGCTTTTTTCTTACCTTTTTTTCCATTGTCCTTATTTTGGTGGTCTGAATGATTTCTAAAAGTTTGACCATCTATTTTAATGGGACCTTATATATTCCTAGCGCAGGCTTGAGAGCAAGAGAGCTTTATGCTTTTTGATTTAAAACTTTGTGGCACAGAGCATCAATATAATACGGGTGCTTTGTGGTTTTACGGGGATTTTAATATGATGCTTTGTATTTTACGGCGTCATGTTGACAATAAAGTCAAAATTTTAGCTCTATTTTACCATGTAAGATTAAAAAAAGGAGACTTTTAAAAAATAAGTAAAAATATGTCTCCAATTCCTATGTTGAAATTGATCACTCGTTTATTGAAAACAAAACTGCAGAAAGAAATAAAACCTGTACCGTCGAGAAATATCCAAGTTTCTGTAATTGGCGCTGGAGGAGAAGTCGGGGCCAATTTGTCTGTTTTACTAAAGCAGAACCACAAAATAAAACAACTGCAGTTGTATGATGAAGACCAGAGAATACTAGGAACTGCCATAGAATTGAGTCATTTACCGGGAGGGCCAAACGTAACCGCGTTCTCTGGTGAAGCCTTGAATCTAGCTATTCGGTCCTCTCAGCTCATCCTGATGGTTCACCGTGTGTCCCGGAAGCCTGGAGATACACGAGAACAAATGATTGCTGCTAATGCACCTTCTTTGCAGAAACTATGTCGGGCAATTGCGGACGAAAACCCTGACGCGTTCTTTGCTATCGCAACGAACCCTCTAAATTCAATGGTTCCTTTTGCAAGTTCAATTTTGTATAAATACGGCATCTACAACCCATTTAAGGTCTTCGGCATAACGCAAATTGATACCGCCAGGGCTCGCAGCTACGCCGCTAAAGTTTTGAAGATGAAATGTCAAAATTTGGACGTTCCTGTCATAGGAGGCCATTCAGACGAGACAGTCATACCCTTGTTTTCATATATCAATCCTGCCGGATATGGTGTGGATCCCTATCAAGCAAATTCATTAACTAACCTTGTGAGGACATCGGGGACAGAAATAGTATTTAAGAAACGTGGTTATGAATCAGCGGTGCTTGGGGTCGCCTGGTCGATCAATGAATTTTGTAATACGATAATAGATGCAATAAGTGGTAGTGAAGTGGAAGCGACTTGCTATACCGCTAATGCACATTTTGGAACAAAATTTTTTGCTGGTCCTGCTCTAATAGGTCCGTATGGTATAATACGACCGTGTCAAAATTTTACCTTTAGCGACTACGAGGCGTTCCTTCTACATTCTTCAGTGCCTGCTATCAAAAGAGATGTGTGTATTGGAGAAGATTATGTTAAGTTTATTGTTTCGAGACCGAAGCGTCGTTGATCATTGTCACATTTTTACAGAGCTTTAATATATTTTTATTTATTTTAGTATTAGTTTTCCATTTTTTTCCTAATTCTTTAACATTTTTGCCTTCATCGAAATTAAAGTAACACGACATTAACTTTTTTTTTTGTAATTTTTTGGGCTTTTGCACAGACATTGATCGTGATTTTATTTGTATGGAACAGCAGAATATTGTTAAAGTGTATCCCTTCTTTTACCTGCCGTAGGTACTGTATTTTGGCTCAACTGGAACATTATACGTATAATACATACCTTAAGTCTGGATCTGCGCCCGGTTGATGGCAATAGGCTCGCCCTACAACGGACTCAAACTGTAACTGGTGAAATATGAGTACTGTAGGTACCTGTTTATTTACACCTCTGCACAAACCCTTCGGGGCATACAGGCGTAAAGTTATTGCATATAAACAGGAAAGATTTTTTGTTTGTTTGTACAGAATAAGCTCCGAAACTACTGGACCGATTTTAACCATTTTTTCACCAATAGAAAACTAAATTATAGATATCATTCAAATTAGCCGAAGTATCACATTTTTTGCGGACGAAGTCGGGGGCGAGATGCTAGTTGCTCATAAATTAAAAAAAAAATTGTTACGATGATAATGTTTCGTACTAGTTTTGGTAAAGTACTCTTTAGACTCAAATTCTTATCTTTTCGGTAAGTATCAACCAAACATTCTAGAGACCATTGAACAAAGCTATAGGAATGGCGAGCACATAATCGAAGCTGACGTGTGCAGCGTTCGGTTGTAACGGTCCAATATCGGACAAATGGCGAGGTGGTGACGCAAAGCGGCCATCGGAGTCGCATCTCATTCGGAGAACATTGTAACTGCCTGAGTGCCTTGTTCCTCTTACAACGGAGAACTAGTAGGTATGGCGCGCGTTCACACTGGAGGCAATGTAGCGTGTTCCGTTACTGATATTCTACGTGATTCGTGTCAGGATATAAAGTTAGGCTTAAGTTATTATTTCAGTATTCTTGCTTATTGGGTCTTCTATGAAGGATCGGGCCTCTTTGAGGAACTGATACCTAACGATTTTTTTACGCTTGTTGTTATGTTCAGGCCTGCCTAAAGGCTGTGGAAGTTTATTAATTTCTTGTCAGTAAATTATGACCTATCTAACCACCCCGAGCTTTCTCAATACTCGACTCTACCAGTGAGTTCTGAAAGACCAAGCACTAATGTATAAAATACTAGCACTTCGCCCGCGACTTCGTCCGCGAAAATTGTGATAGCTCGGCTAATATGCATGATATCTTTATAATTTATAGCCTATAGCACTCACGAATAATGTAGTTTTCTACCAGTGAAACAATTTTTAAAATTGGTTCATTACTTCCGGAGATTACCCCCTACATACAAACCAATTTTACCTCTTTATAATATTAGTATAGATTAATGGCTTACTTGTACAGAAAAAAAATCGTGTGAAACAAGATGCATTAAAAGACCGTGGCTCACCAGATGTGATAAAATTTACTTCCCAATATAATTTGATGTGATCCTAACTTAACAGGCGGGGAGCGTTCTCAGCTCGGTGCAACCGCAAATAAGGATCGTAACGACAGGGTTAAGTTTAAGATAATCGCTGAGCGGCCATACGGGTCCGCCGCGGCGTTACATTGAGTTTAATGTCCCTCGGTCTTGACGACCGCCGTCTGACGGTGTTAACTTGAGGGAGGGTTAAGGGTCGAGAGACCGGTGATTACACCTCTGTAAGGACCATTTATTGCCACTACACTGTTTGTGATTGCCTGTGTGCTACATTAACGTTTGGCTTTATTTTACAGACATTAGAAAGTCATCTGCGGTCGCGATGAGGTGGGTTGTCACCAAGTGGCTTTCTTTCCGGTGGTTAGTTCCTATTGGTATTATCAGAGCTCTTTATATAATAATCTGTCTTGTTTGATATCTAGAGGATCTTCTTTACAGATTTAATTGAACAGCTTCATCATAAAGGCTTTGCTGGTTATGGGTCTCGCACTTTATTAACCACCACGCTATTATAACCGTGGTATCTCTGGGTCATGCAGATTGTTCTATATGAGAATCATACCTGCGTCGAAGCAGAGTTACAGAAGTCGGACCGTAAATCGTTGAGTTACCAGACGTTTGCGTGAATTGGGTGGACTGTATGTATAACTTGTGCCGTTGTACATTCTGGAAGCAAGAAGCTGGGGCAAGTAGAACGCAGAGACTTATCTAGATTTTCGACAGTTGGACGCTGTGTCAAAAGTCGTAGTAACTAAGTAGGCAGGTACAACGTGCGGCAGATGCTTATGATCGGTAGATATGATCGATGTTGTATCTACTTCATCAAATGTGATCTCGGTGCATATTCAACTTTCAATTTACCAGACACGAGATATTTAAATGTGCGGTAATTATCATAGCTACATAACTTAATGTAATGTACTCAACAACTTATCTGTTCAATCATGATGGCTATCAACGCTCGTGCTTAGATTTTATCAATTTATTAAGAACCCGTTCGCTCCTAATGTTGTTATTCCACATTTTAATTACATTGAGTCTTGGGTAGTGGAAGTAGTGCATACCGGGACTAGAATTAAATTATGTCGCCCAACGACGTCGACGTGGTACAGAGATTAATCGAATACGAAGTCTTGTTTTTGATATTTAGGTCTTGCTTGCGTTATTAGTTTTTTTTATTAGGTCATTTTGTGTACCTGCCTACCTACTTATGGCAGCCTAGAATACATAAGTGGATCTATTCCTGGGGAATGGTAGTCGGCTGGGGAATGGTGGTCGTTGAACCTCTTTGGGATTTATTAGGTACTATGATCAGTGTGAGTGTCGATAGATATAGGTAATTAAGTAGGTACTTAGCACGATGCCTGTCAATTTATCTTTTTACAAATGGCGATTATTGTAATCTGTTAATCTACAAACATTTGAATCGATGTTTATGAAGTCTTCTGTTAGGTACTAGGGTGTAGGTCAAGAAGTCATCTGACTCTTGGAAACAACGTCGTGTCATTTAGTACTTACTGTTTAAAGAAAAAGGTACTTCGGGAATATTTTACCATTATACAACGTGTAACATAATAAACGCAAGACCTCTCGTGTGGTGTCTCAGACCATGATACTGAACAACTTTTGTTCTATGACTTTTGGAAATTCATAACTTTTTTTTTAGTTTTACCATACATGTGGATCAGCTGATTGCGTCCGATCCTATAGTTTTTTTTTTTTTTTTTGCGAATTTCAAGAACTCGTAGAACAAAAGATGTTTAGTTTCATGGTGCGAGAGACCACACGGGAGGTCTTGCGTTTATTATGTTACACCTTGTATAAAGAAACCTCATCCATCAGTAATTGTGCTAGATAGCAGACGATCGGAAAAACTAAAGACGCACACAGACTGGCGACTAGGTAAAGTTCGGGGGAAGTCGTTGAGAGGTCCCGCGGGTGTCGTCTGTCGGCGCCTCGGATGTGGGACTGTGTGCCGAAGTTAGTGCTATGGGTACGGGCTGTAGATATAGTCCGTTATATATAACAATTATTTTCTAGTATGAAGAAAAACGCGTGTTGTTTGGATTCCAATGCGAGAGGATCTTGACGAGTTCCGGTTTTATGCACATGTATTTACGGGTAACTGTAGTGGCAGGTACCTATCTCGTAAATTTGTACAAATGCGTGTTATTTTAAACATAAAAGAATATAAAAGCTTATTACCTACTTAGGAAAGCTGAGATCTTGGAACACATACCGGACACCGAACTCTACGCACCAGTAGTGAAGGGTCAATTTTTGTAAGAGGTAAGCCGGAGTACATTATCTTTAATGTGATTATATTATTTGTCTATAGAATACTGACTTTGCCATTTTTCAAAGGAAAGCCGTTAGGAATCGGGTTGTATGGAACCTTCGCCACTGCTACTCACATATTCTGAAAGTTAGTAACGTCGCAAATAACTTCTGTTTGACCCATGGACCCTCTATTCTTATTCTCCCCAACATAAACACTTGCTTCGTTGGTCTTGTAGTCGCAAGCGCGGCTGCTGAGCAAGGGATCTTGGGTTCGATTTCCAGGTCGGGCAAAGTGTTATTGGGTTTTTCCATCAGGAGTTTCTTAGCAGCAGCCACAGAGTCTGAATCTGTTCCCGGCTGAAGGCGATAGGGTCGCCCCGAATTTCATGGGACTTTTATAAAGTCGAAATGTGGGTGTACTATCGTAGTGTCTAAGCCTTCGGGAATTACAGGCGTGATGTTATGTTATAGACATTTGTCTACCGGTACTTGTCAGTGCAAAATTATGCAACAAAACATCTATCATCACTTACACATAAAAGTCCTGTAAACAAAGCTTAGCTGACAAAGAATGCGTGAAGTAGCAGGCGGCCGCGTTGGCGTCGCGTCACTCGGCTCCCACAAGTCGTTATCTCAACTTGTTTGCTAAACCCGCAAGAATTGCAAATGGCGATAATTCTAACTACACCGATAAATCAGCTACACCCCGTTCAAGTTTTTTCCCGAGAGGGTCCCTACTTTCCACCATTGTTGGTGATTGATCGCGCTTTTCCTATACTTAAAGTTTTTCAAAACGTTCAAGAACATGTGTTGCTAAAGTTTCGACAGGCCATCGACGCTGATGTGTTCGGATTTGCAGTATTAATTTCTCGTTTGCAAATATTGAGTGTGACAGAAGGCTTATCCGTATTTCAATATGTAACTTTAACGAAGGCTAGAGCTAGAAGAGTATACCTACCTGCCTGTCTCTTTCCATCACTTCTCGGGGTAAGTACCTAGTTCTCGTAGAAAACGACCAGAACCAACCAGCCAAACAAACAAGAGTATGTTACAGTAGCGAAGGGTCAATTTTTGTAAGAGGTAAGCCGGAGTACATATCTTTAATGTGGTTATATTATTTGTCTATAGAATACTGACTGTGCCATTTCTCAAAGGGAAGCCGGTAGGAATTGAGTTATTTGGAACCTTCGCCACTGGTATGTTAGAATTCACGACTAACATTACTTTTGTGGTAGTATCCTCTGGAACAATTCTTAGTAGCGGCCTACGACAACTCCTACACCGCTCTATTTTTTCGCAAACAGAGGTTGTTCTTGACGAGCAAGCCCTCTGTGCCCAAAAGCCCTTGAATGAGACTGCAGATGGGTATCGAAATGGTTACCTACGTAGTCAATAAAAATAATATACATGAATAAAAGTCTGGCTTACTTAGTTGAACGTTACCTAGTTTAGTATGTTTATGTTCGTTTGAAATAGATGCAGTGAATTCCTAGGTCACTTACTCATGCCAGTTTTAATTGTAGGTATCAAGTATCTATCGCAACAAGAACAATACCAGCATGGTAAGAAAACCAATAAATTAGTGGTCGATGACGCCCCCGGGAGCCCAGAGCAAGCCGCGGTGATGCTGCGTCAATTTACGACCAGCGCTAATTGTCCTCAATTTATAACGCTAGTATATTAAAGATATATACCTATTAACAGATGACAAGATGGATATGTTGCGCGTGTTATGTCAATAGTCTTTCTTATTGTGGGTTATCATCAAGCTCAAATGTTTAAAGAGTACGAGGTGAGGTTGTAGCTCTGTCAACCGGATGAGAAGTTTATTATATATTTATTGAGTTACTTGGGTAACTGCCCCTAATCTGCGTGTTTAATCTTTTCACCGCCACGGACTTCAATAGAAGTTCCAGATTTCCGTGCCACCAGCGCCCACGACTTCATTAGAAGCTCTTATTTTTAACTACCTATGAAAAAACATAAAAGTACTGTATTTAAAAGCTTCGTTTCATTTTATTATTTAATATAACACGGTCTAATACCCTGTTTTTTACTTTTCCACACAAAAGTAGCCCTTATTTGTCTTAAAATCGGCAAAAACATTTAAAGTTTGGCGCTGGCGAGGCATCGCGTTATGTGTACGTTGGCGGTGAAAAGGTTAGATAATATTACGACATAATTTGTGTTAGTAGCTGAGACAGTCAAATAATCGAAATAAATAATTAATGGAATCATACCTACCATACCTATTCTTGAAATGAAAAACTAGCTACAATCATCACTCATTCACAGTAATCGACTAATTACAGGTGAACAAATATTGCAGGCCAAATAATTACTTACACTTGCCGTTTAACTACGGTACAATACAGTTCAACAGGGCCGACTCTAGCGCAACGGACGACGCGACGTTGGCATTAATTACCATACGCCCATAAATATTCTATTTTCAAGCACAATTTACAAAATAATAGTGTTAAAATAAACTAATGACATTGTTGCGAGCCTGCAAAATAATTGGATCCCGTTTATAGCGAAGCAGTGCCGGTCTCATGCACCCAGTTCCTTAGAACATAGTTCCATTGCTATTTCTGCATGCTCGTTATGCAGCTTCCTGACTCTGCCAAATGCAATTTGTACTGGTTAAAATGACGTTACTGCTTGATATTCCCTATATTTCATATTTAATTAAATATATACTTCCTTAGCCTCACACACTTCAATGGATAATGATTAAATGCGTCTATATTTGACACAATAACAACCGTAAATTCAATTAGCTATTTGCTAACATAATAGACAACATGTCGCGTATAAGTATGAATCGAAGTCGTGCCGTTTCACCCCTCGATTCGGCGCGGCTTTTAATAATCGATTTAATTGAGCCAATGAACAATTTAATTAAAATTCTAAAGACACGGCGTACGGCCCGTGGGATGCGGCGCGACGTGAGCCATGGGAATACTCACTGATCGGAGTTTTGGCAAACTGTCCAGATTGACTGCTGAAAAATTATAATTAGGTAAACAGAAAATAGATTCTAGTAATCGAACTGGTCTTATCTAATTTAAAACTTTCGCATGGAGTCTGAACAGGAAATAAATAAATCCTTAAATCTATTGCTTGGTCATGGTAAAACATTTTTAAATAAAAATGGTCTTTAGTAAAGTAAGCAGGACACCTATAAATACGACTATGATATTAAACGGGACTTTAGATAATCCGGTTAAGCAGAAGCCAGCCTCATAGTTTGACTTGCGAGAAGCCATTAAAAAAAATGCACTTCAACGTAACTTGCGAATTGTGGTTGTACTAAAGGTGCACCTAGGGCCCTAGGTCTAATCATTGGGGTATGATGGTAGGCATTACAGTCATAGTGTTAAACGTATTAATGTATGTGTACATATCTATTATTTTAATTGCTACTGCCACAAAAGCAAATGGCTTAGGTATTATCTGAAAGGATTTTGCATAACGGCTGTAGTTAGTCACCTAAGTAGCTTTGTAGCTTGCGGTTAATTAGATAAACATAATCATTGTACCTACTATAAATCACATGAACCTACAATAACTATAATTAACTAAGTATTTATCAAACAAGTAATTACGTTTTGTTTTTAAGAGTAAAATCATCAAGTCTATTTATGCAATAATAATTTTAATTTGTGCTTTTAACGGGAACAAAGAAATAGCCTTTGTTACCGATAAAAGGTACCTAAGTCAGAGTTAAGTAGGCACGGAGGCATCTCGTACCTACCACATGGTCCATTCTAAAGTTTAATGGGGTAGTATTAGTTGACTGAAACATTTAACAAATCGCATGTCCTCCAAAAACTGTTATAACACATAAAATCTTAACATCAATTATCCTTACTCTATGGTTGAAAAAAACCCGCCATTACTGTATTGCGAAAATAAGTCACCGAATGACACAAGCGACGGTTTTTTACGGAAAACAAAAATAAACACACAAAAAACTTTAAAATACGTACATATATCTCACAACTGCTATTTCTGTATTTTTATTTTATTAGCCTGTACTGTCGCAATGCTGGGCAAAGGCCTACCCCAATTCCTTCCAAGAGCTCTTTTCCCTTACCTCCTTGAATTTCTCTGTTTCGACAGTTTTTTTGAGGACGCGCGTTATGCTGTTTATTCTGTAAATTGTTTTTTTACAAAACCTTTTACGAGTATTTTTTTTTGTATTAAATTAGATACCTCTGCAAGCAAATCTACTGACTGAGAATATTATAAATTTTAAGTAAGGAACAACATTTTAAAATCACTCACAAACCGCCATTACTTACCACCAACATACCTGAATAGGTATTATTTAACATACCGTAACGATATCACAAGTAAGTGAATGAAAGATAAACAACCCCGTCTTACTCCGAAATCACTCAAGTGCCTGCGACATGTATAAAAATATGCGATTATTAAAATGTCGGCTGTACAAATGAGCGGCGTGGCACGCCTGCTATGCAGGTATTTACGGAATGGGTTATAGGAGATCTGGGGGGAGTCGTGTCTCTTCTCTTTACTTTATACTTTCAAGCCTTTTTTCTGCGGCCATTTTTATATTAGCTACATGCTTCTGTTAGAACTGTGTTGTTGCCATCGGGGAAAAATCTGGGTGGCACAGGAACGAGGATTGGTGCAATAAAAAGCATGTATTCACTAAGGGTGAATACAGGATGAAGATGACGAAAGTTTGTAAGTTTAGATGATCTGCGGAACTACTCATCTGATTGCTTTACAGGGTGATTTTTTTAAGGGGCGTGAATGGCCAAATCCGTAACTATGAGGAATAGCGGAAAATACTCGAAGGAGTCTCAAGCCCGAAACTTGAAGAATAAGCCCGACGCTTAAGAAATTAAGATCAGAAGCTATTCTACCTATAAATATAGAAACCATAATCGCCATTCAAAGCTTTGTGGTTTAAATCAATTAGCACGGTACGCAGCTAAAATATAACTAGCTAATAATACCTAGATATTTATGTATTGTTTTTTTTCTAAAATGTTAATTATTTAGTTTAAAATAATAACTACAATATTATTAGCAACGTAACATCACGCCTATTTCATAAAAGGCTGGGCAGAGGTGTCCCTTTAGTACACCCATATTTTGCCATATTTAAGTCTCATGTAATAGGAGGTGGCAAGACTATTGCCATTAATTGGGCACTAATCCAAACTAGGGGATTCTACTGAGAAATTCCTGATAGAAACCTTCAACTTTGCCCACTTGGGAATAGAACCCTGGACTTCACGCTCAGCAGTAGCCCAAGCGACTGTTACAACACTTGAGTCGTAATCGTATAAAGAAATATGGAGCACTGTTATAACGGACAAAACGTTTAGATGAACTGGTCCACAATGCTACGGGCTATTAATTGCATATACGGGAAATAGGGTGATTACTGCCCTTATAGCCGTGGGTGCTATAGTGTCACGAGCACGCGTAGTCAAAGTAAAGATAAACCATGATCGAGGAGTCGCGTGGCGGCGCGTGCGACCATTTCACAGTCACTTTATGTAGCCGTAGTGATGTTTAGAGGTATCATTACTTCATTTTGCTGAGGATATTAAAAAAATATTAGATTTTTTTAAAATTTCTTTTAAGAATAGAAAAAAAAATCTTTGTACCATCGATTACTCTATTTAGCAGTAATAGACTAGTGGTGTGACTGTGTGGATTGCCAAGTTATAAGTCTCGAGTTCGAACCCAAGACACGCCTCTGATATTTCGGATTCATGTGCGTATTTTATAGTTATTATTTTGTTTTTCGATGTAAGAAAATATCGTGAGGAAACCAAAACAGCAGGCCTGAGAGATATTTCTCGACGGCATGTAAAGCCGAGTGAGAGGCCGATGGGTGGCTTAAAAATTCTGACACCAGGTTAGGCTCTAACCACAGGACAAAAAACCATCATTTGTTTACCTAATTAAAATAGGACAAATACTGAACGAATGAAAGAAAGAAAGAAAGAAAATACATTTATTTGGCACATGCCACAAGTGCACACAATATAAAAAAAATAACAAATTAAAAAAATTAAAAAATCTTAAATCTAAACAGAAAAATAAAATAGTGTGACACTGTATGCCTCACGGCTGCGCCAAATAGGCCCAGTTCAGCAAAATGCCGGACAACTAGTGCCCGACGCTGGTTTTCAACTGGACCTGGATCAGTGAGGTTACGGATGTGAAGCAGTTTTATATTTTGGGTCAATGGTGATGCTGAATAGGTACTTAAATATGAGAAATAGATCTGCATACAATAAAAAAAAATAAAAATAAAATATATACATATATATAATAAACAAACAATAAAATAAACTAGAGTGACTAAACGAAAGTGCAAAACATAAATATATAAGAATATAGATAGATAAATGAGACGGTCGCATGATATAAAAACCTGTTTCGCACGAAGACTTAACGCTCAGTATTTAATTTAACCTTGCATTTCGTCCACAACATGCTGCAAGTAGCCGAGCGCGACGGACTAATTGAAATAAACGGAAAGATGTTTCCCTAACAGTGGGTTGCTGTAACAAATTAATATGATATTCCAGTGCCGCACATAAATAGGTCATTGAAATATTTTCAAGCGAAAGTGAAACTGGAGGTAGATAAAGGAAAAGGAAAAAGAGGGAGATTAGAGGTAAGCGTGTATCAACAACATTGATTATAAGAATAAAAATGTCCTTGACTGTTTAATAATTTTAGTTTTAGTGTGACGGTATCCATTTTTAATAAATACCATTTTTTCGACCGGGAAACTGTGTCATGCTCAAGTTAATTAGGATGTGCGTTCCTACCCTCCTAGGTAGGAAAGCACATCATCATATTAGGGATACATTTAGAGCAATCAAATCCAGCTTACGCTGCGCTTCTATGAGAAACTGCCGCAAACGACCTCTGAAAGTGCCTATCGTCTTAATAAGTCTTATCGGTGGTGGCAGGTTATTCCATACTTTGGAAGCCGCATAGCGAAAGCTGCCTCTGAAAGCAGCTGTATTATGCGACTGACCTGAGAGTTGTTGCGAACATTGTCTTCTGCCACATTCCCGCCTACTTGTTATCCAACTCAATTTATTATATAAGTAGTCCGGTTTTTGATATTTGATCACACCGAATAAAAGGCAAGCCAGGTGTAGCTTGCGTCTGGACTTCATTTTTAGCGTAAAATGCTTGTTAAGAAAAGGTGTGACATGACTTCTACGAGGTATGTTATAACAAAATCGAGCGCACGCGTTTTGTACCCTTTGTATGAATGAGCCTACCTATGCATGTCAAAGGGGTGACGAAGACAATGTTCAATGTTCTGTTGTTGTTCTGTTGTTTGTTGTTGTTTTTCTGTTCTGTTCTGGTTGTTTGTTCTGGTTGTTTGTGATAATAGAAAAAAAAAATACATAAAAATAAAATAAAACTTCAATAAAACCAATATTAAAGCACACTACCGAGTAATAAATAAACTACGCTTGTCGAACAAGTTCCTGTAACGTTGCAACGTAAAAAATCAATTAGATACGAACCCTTACTTAACGTGGAAATCGAACAAAGCCCGTTTTTATACAAAAGGTAAAGGAATTTCTTGTTACCATAATTACGACGACTATCTATGGTTACGCGTAATAGTTAATGAATAAATAGAAGTCATTTACTGATTGTAGGAACTTTGTGATTGCCTACAATTAAAACTTTAAAACTTTTTGCTACGAATTTGCACTTAGGGCTACGAAGTTAAAAAAAAAAAAATATGATAAAAAAAAAAGAAAAAGAAAAAGAAGAAAAATAAAGTGCTACGAGCATTGATATGATGATGACGATGTTGCCATCTAGACGATTTCGGCCACAGTGACTGCATTCGATGGCTTTCTAGGGAGGTTGTCGAGAGCTTTTTTTTTTTTTTTTTTTTTTTAACGTGGTAAAATCATCAAATGAGTCCTCCCATCTAGGGCAGAGCGGGAGGGACTGTCAGACTTGTACTGACTAAAATCCACGGTGTCCTTCAGTAGCCCTTTATGTTCCAGGGTCACGGTAATTCTATGAGTCCCGCGACCCCGGCAGGCTTTGGCCCTGTAGAGGGGGGCCCCATCATTATGCTGACACTCTTTGAGGCGCGCGTGGAACACAACGCGCCGTCGACCCGGGCATGGTCCATGGTCGGACAGCGAGTCGCCCATTACTCGCCGCCCGCATGCCCGCGCCTACGGTGGCCGGAGATCGTCTGCCGACGTCCGGCGCCGTGGGCGTCTACCACTGCGGCTGGTGTAGAGGGAGGACGCTGTCCTCTCCCTCACGCGGCCCGCCTCCTCCTTCGCGAGCATGACTGCTTCGCAGAAGGAGGCGACCGCTTCCCACTCCGTCTCGCCCCGCAGCATGGCCTCGACCAATGCCGGGCGCGAGAGGGCTCCGCCTATCGCCGCCGTGAGGACACGGCGGTGCTCTGCCCAAGCGGGGCAGTCCTGCACCGTATGCTCCACCGTGTCCTCCGGGCGGTCCTCGCAGTGGTGACACCCAGGCGTTTCCTCCTTCGTCATATGACACAGGTACCTCCCGAAACTTCCGTGTCCGGTGAGGACCTGCGTCACGCGGTAGGTCAGGACGCCGTGACGCCTATCCAGCCACTCCTCAAAGAGGGGTCTTACCGCCGCGATTGCGGCGTGCCCGGTTGCCCGGTGTCGAGGGCTTTGGTGTGCGGAGCCTATCATGTGCTCTCAAGGGACAAGCATACCAAACTTTGGCCGAAAAACTCCGAGCACAAAGCGGACATGTCAGAACACCAGTGACGAAATTGTAGGGTATAGCTGCAGGTGGTCTAGTTTTAAGGTTATCACATATGAGCACTGATATAATATGTTGGTAATTGGTTGGTAA
The DNA here is from genome assembly GCA_963082995.1 of Noctua comes. Classification (NCBI taxonomy): domain Eukaryota; kingdom Metazoa; phylum Arthropoda; class Insecta; order Lepidoptera; family Noctuidae; genus Noctua; species Noctua comes. Next base: position 7,373,579 of record OY720271.1, read on the forward strand.
ATCAATGGTCATGAGTTTTTTCTGGATGTAGATTAAAGAAGCCTATAGTTAGAAAGAAGGCTTCATAAGTTTTTAAACTGACATAGCTATTCACAAACGCTTTGATTCGATTTTGATTCGGAAAGTCGTATGTCTATCTCGCTCGCTTTTGTAATACCAAAAAAGATAGACATACTATTTGTCGAATCGAAATCGAATCGAAGCGTTTGTGAATAGCTATCATGGTCACTTACATTATCATTAACACTGAAAACGGGATATTTACCATGTTTATATCTATTTGTTTTGGGTTTATCTGTGATCATGGTGCTTGCAACATCACCGAAATATGGAGAACTCAAAACAAATAATCAACATGGTAAATATCCCATTTTCAGTGTAAGTGATAAGAAAGCTTTAGTTTTGAAAAGAAGCATTTAGGTGTTATCCGGGTAAACGTCACTTGCATGTACGTAGCACGTGCTACGAAATTGTAAGATAACATGTTAATAGTCTTCCGGATTTAAACTATATGCTACGTAATTCTATGATTACACCGTGCTACGAATTTCCCAGTTCTACGTATTGCTACGTCTATGCGCACGAGTGAGTGTGGTCGCGAATGTCGGAACGCGATCATTTGACACGCGCCGCGCTATCTGCCATCTGCGGGGCTGTGGCCACCGTTCGCCAATCGGGCCGAAAACACCCGCTAACCGCCGCAAATCCCACATTATACGTCTCATGGACGTGGCTTTTGAACCCAAGTGCTGCACAAACAGCGCTTAATAGACGTATGTAATGGTCTATTGATGTATGGCAGTGATGATTAAGTAAACCTTGTTTGTTTAGCCGCGTTGATTGCTGATCTGTCATTTCCATGTGAGTTCTATTTGTTGATTGATTTATCTAATGCCATTAAGAGGTACTACCGCGCTCACTGACGGTCAACCACTTTCAGTCTTATTACTCAAGGCATAAGGGTGAAAAGTGGTCGATCGCCAGTGTTTTCGGTCGCACTCCTGCATGGATAACATTCCTTAACTTGGTGTTTGCCTTATCTGCGTTCTATTTTTTTTGTCTATGGTGGTAACAGTATTAAATTGAATAGAATTTAAAGTTCCGAACCGCGCATTAATAACTTTGAATTCATAAATATCGAGGATTTATTTAATGGTTCTTTCTTACTAATATGACGTGACGTGGTCGTTTCGACCCCTAATCTTTATTCTGGTGTTAATGTGTTCGGGATTACACACCATTAAGTTTGGCTTTGCGTTCAGTGTTGCCGCAAAATAAATAAAGATTATTTTAACTGGCTATTGAGTGCCGTGAGAAATATTTATAAACAAAACGTAGGTTGGACTCTATTGGTCGGGGGGAAATGTCCTTTTCATAACTGTTTCACACAATGTAGTCTCATTAATTCATCTTAGTAATTCGTTGCTGTTTAAGTTAATTCACGATTGATCACATTAGGTTGTTGGAAAGCCCATTATGATATAAGGAACATACAAACAAGTCACTGTATCTATTTGCTTTAATTAATTGCTGCATTTATAAGCACAAATTAATTAAAAAAAAAAACACTTTTACTAAAGATTCTTACATCAAAAAAGACTACTACAAAGTGACCTTTTCTGATTAAAACAAGCACATTCGTTCCAAAGCACATTCGTAGATATTCGAGAACGACAAAATCAAGGGGTATTGGTAACCAGAATTTCATCAACAAACAATTTTTTCATATGGTATTCTTCGTAAAAACAAAAAAAAAAAACAAAACCAATAAATTTAATATCATGAAAAAGCCGGGGTCTCCACTAACAGAGCTTTGCCTGATCTAGTAGACAGTAGTTCACAAGTGAAGCTTTGTTGTGCCCGAACAATGCTTTGATTGGTGAAAAATTCCCTGAAAACAATCAAATATTTGCCTTTATGAATTCGGACGCAGGGAATAATGGTACCGTACAAATTTCATGAATTGTGTGTCAATGTGTAATAATATGTTTAGTCATCCAATAAAATGGCCGTGCCATGTACACCCAACAAACTTGGTTGGTTGACCACTTTTCTCAGTAAAAAGATTGTAAAGTGGTCAACCGCGAACTTTGCCGGCTGTACGCACGACGGCCAATCAAGCTATACAGAACCATAATTTATACAAAGCGAGGCCAAGTTATACTGGAAATGTATAGCTTGATGCGCCGCCGTGTGTACCTCAAGTCAACTCAGGCTATCGCATGCCACTGCTGGACATAGACACTTCCCAAGTTACGCTACAATCAATATGACATGTTCTTATTGTTTTTTCATCCTTAAGAAATTAGTGCAATTAAAATTCTTCGACCTAGATTCCCATTCACGAAAACGTTTAAGGATTTTAGTCATGATCTCTTTAGTAGAGGACATTAATCTTAGATCGCACTTATCATTTAATTAGATCCGTGTCGAGTGCCCTTGCTGCTTCAATTTTATTTTATAACGTCATACACACGTCTCTCCCTTGCTAACTATGCCACAAGAATGAATATTCTCTCGTTTATTTAGAATATATTCCTGTGAACGTTCTTATGACGGTGGTATAGAGTTGAAAATGCAATGGATGTCTGGTTTGGAAACAGTAAAATGATAAGTGTTTCGATAGCTGGCGTGCGTCCCTACTGTTACGGCGGTCGTATTCTATTCGCTACTGGCCAGTTGATATGGCAAATTAATAGGGTTGCCAAACGATACAATTTTAATGTTTAAAAAATTTTAAGTGAAAAATCTAGAAGGATTTAACATTGCCTTTTAATTTTAACTCAAGGTTCGTTTAGGCGGAATAGTATTGTTTTCAGTGTATTTTTTGGAATTGAAGAGCTTAATAAAAATTTGTATTTCACACTTATTTTACAATAATATATTTATGAAATAAATCTAAACTAATAAACAAGAGCATTATCCCCTTGGCTTTATCCTAATAGGGAAGATTTCCGCAAAATTTCCAGTATTAGTTTACCGGCCTTTATATCCTCGGTCCACGGAACTAAGAAATTAATTAGGAATATCCTGGCTTCCGCACTGGTTGATTTTGAAGTGCCGTGCTTCTCCGAGGCTATCGATGCTTGGAAACTCGCTTGCCCGAATACTGAAGAACCCGATCATCCTTTTTCCCAGAGACGGTGGGATGAGCCGCTCTGCAGTGTAGTTCAGAACAATTTACTGAACACGTCTGCTACTACTGCTGAGCGTGCGCGCCTACTGGCTGTGGGTGAGTGGGAATCGGGTCTTTGGCTTCACGCACTGCCTTCGTCGAGCATAGGCACTTTATTCGACGACACGACGTTCCGCCTCGCTGCTGCTTTACGCCTTGGTGCTGCCTGCTGTTCTCCTCATCGCTGTCACTGTGGTGAAGCTGTCAACAACCTCGGTCACCACGGCCTGTCATGCAGCCGAAGTGCGGGCCGTTTTGCACGGCACGCGAACATAAACGACATCATCCGACGAGCTCTTGTCACCGTCGGCGTTCCAGCTGTTTTAGAACCCCATGGTTTGGCACGCGACGATGGCAAGAGACCGGACGGCATGTCGTTGTTTCCTTGGAAGATGGGTAGGCCTTTAGTGTGGGACGCGACATGCGTCGATACTCTTGCGCCATCACATCTTCCAAGCTCGTCGTGCTGTGCTGGCGCTGCCGCTGCGGCTGCAGAGAACCTCAAGCGGCGTAAATATAGAAACCTTTGTGGTAACTATATTTTCGAGCCGTTTGGGGTTGAAACTCTAGGGTCGTGGGGTCCGAGTGCTCATAGCCTGTTTAAGGAAATTTCGAAACGCCTAGTTGACGCTTCCCGTGACCCAAGGGCTGGCTTTTACTTTGGCCAGAGGCTAAGTGTTGCCATACAACGTGGCAACGCCGCCAGTCTTTTGGGCACATTACCAGCTGACAGCGTTGAGGAGGAGTTTTTTGATGCCCTTTTATAGTTTGTTGTTAGTTTTCATATTTTAGGTTATTTAATAGTTTTTAATTAATTATGTATTTAGATAGTTTACCAATATAATAGGGAAGATTTATTAGATGTTTTAAAAATCTGAAACTGAATAACCTTACATTTTTATAAATGTGAACAGTGACCCAACACTCAGTTTTTACAAATGTTTTCTGAGAGTCAGTAAAGTCTTTCTTTAAAATCTTGATTTGTGTTCCACTCATAGCTCTGCTTTTTAAGCAATATAAAAGGATGAGGTTCTCAAGTCAATGTGAATATTTTTAATTAAAAATATAATCGAGGAGCGCGCCAACCCTGCACTAGATGTGCATTATGTCTTGCGCATCCCCGGCGGATATTAAGCCCCAAACTTAATCACGTCCCTCTTTACAATATTAAACAGTCCATTTTTTGTCCAACTCATCAACTCATTACACACCGTACTATTCCCACGAATTTAACTTTTTTTCAAGATACGCTTTATTATTTTCACAATTAGTTTCGTGAAGTAATGCGTTCACGCCGCATAATTTCTACTATAGAATGGAGTTTTACTTTTGAATGAACGTGTTCACACAATGGAAGTAGTGTGCATTTAATTCTATATAATTTAATAGTCTCCAAACGTCTGCTGTGCCTTTTATAAAACGCAAATGGAATTGATAGTCATGGTGAACTTGAATGACGGTTATAGGTCCCTATCTGTTGCACACTGCAGAGGATTTATTATAACATAATGTTGATAACTTTTTCGTGCTTATTTCAGACTCAATGCAGATATTAACCTCTGCAACTCTCTATTGCACCTTCCATAAAAACATAAGCAACTCTCCAAAAATTGCTTAATAATACTTATCCATACCACAGATTATATTCTCGGCCAAGCCATATGACGCGAAAAAGGAAAAAAAACTCAACGTAAAAAGGAGAGTACACTGTTTTTAAATTTCGATCGCAGCCGGGGCGATATCGATGCAGATGAGTGACGCAACATATGGCTACTCACGATATCCTCCCTCCCCGAGGATAACCTCCTATTAACGAGACCTTCATTTGATTCTACAGTCGTAGTTTCTTACACAAAAATTTTTTGACAAATGAAAATATACGTTTGATTCGCAAAAATCTACAGGCACAAAAACCTGAGTGGAGAACCAGCCGTAAAAGTATTATTTGCTTCCATGAAAAAAAACCTAGTTACCCGTATTTCATTTAGCAGGCAGATACGTCTTTGTAGATCCTAAATTAATTTAATTATTCTTCTCATTGTTGTGTTCAGAAAAAGGAAGCGTTGGCTTTGTATGCTAGTTTTGCTTTTTTAATGCTGGATTAATTAATTATATTTTCTTTCTTTGATGTTTATTTAAGTTGAAATATGATGTCCTTGTACTTCCCTCAGGTCTGATTAAACAATACTTAATAACTTGCTTGTTTAATTTAATAAGAGGTGGTTTTTGGCTTTGTTATTAACTCAATTTTATTTTTAATAGTAATACATTAAAATAACTTTCCTGTATACAGTAATCGAGGATCGGTTTCTACACGGAAAAGTTATTAATTATTTTCGTCTGAGGAAAGTTATTATTATTTTCAGTCCTAAGTTAATGAAGCAAAATTAACCCGTTTCCGGCCTAGACTTATTTAATATCAATAAACTAAAAAACACATACAATCCAACTAAGGTACAGGAACCCAATGATATAAGTTGTAACTGTTTACCGACACAGCAAAACCATAACGCGAAATTGTTTTTCAATAAAACATAAGTTAATCTTCTCAGTACATTTTCCCAATGCGTGGTTATACAGCGGGGAGTTAAACTAATACGTGGGTCGAAGCCGGTGTATTTGTCAACGAGGCTGGGGCCACGCAATCTTAAAATCAATTTTCATTTATTCGCGGCTTAGCCTCACTAGCTCTGTGCGCGCCTTATGATGGGCACAGACTTGGATAAGGTATAGAACAGGGCGTTTGGAGTTTTTGGACGCAACATTAATTCATTGTTGCTACAATTTAAAAAGGTTCTATGAGCAAATTTTATCTAAGAGACTTGAGCAAATTTTATCTAAGCAACTTGAGCAAATTTTATCAAAGAGACTTGAGCAAATTTTATCTAAGAGACTTGAGCAAATTTTGTCTAAGAGACTTAAGCTTTATCTAAGAGACTTGAGCAAATTTTATCTAAGAGACTTGAGCAAATTTTATCAAAGAGACTTAAGCAAATTTTATCTAAGCAACTTGAGCAAATTTTATCAAAGAGACTTGAGCAAATTTTATCTAAGAGACTTGAGCAAATTTTATCTAAGAGACTTGAGCAAATTTTATCAAAGAGACTTAAGCAAATTTTATCTAAGCAACTTGAGCAAATTTTATCAAAGAGACTTGAGCAAATTTTATCTAAGAGACTTGAGCAAATTTTGTCTAAGAGACTTAAGCTTTATCTAAGAGACTTGAGCAAATTTTATCTAAGAGACTTGAGCAAATTTTATCTAAGAGACTTGAGCAAATTTTATCTAAGCAACTTGAGCAAATTTTATCAAAGAGACTTGAGCAAATTTTATCTAAGAGACTTGAGCAAATTTTATCTAAGAGATAATAATAATATTTTTTTTTTTTTTTTAGTTAAGTGGGGTTATCTCAATGAAACAGCAGCGGGGTGTAGTTGTGGAGCTGTGTCGCAAACTATGCTCGGTGGAGCATAGTTTGCGACACAGCTCCACAACTACAGGCAGGGCAGGATAGGAGGTGTCCTATCCTGCCCTCTTAGCCCAAAAACATGCAGCCGAAGTGACCTTTGCGCTGCCACCGACGACGCGGTGGAATTGGCGAAGTTTTGGACTAGCAAAAATATAAAATTTGTCGTGCCAGCGATACGAAGAAGAAGATCTAAGAGACTGATCGAGACAACACATTTATGAACGGCGTTTGAAAGCGTCATCATTGCTGTGGAATCTTAAAACTGACAGCTCTTGAACGTGGTTTAGATTTGCGTTCAGTATCTTTGGTGAAAACCTTTGTCTATTGTCAATAAATATTTAGGTGTAGAATGCAGGACTTTTTTGTACTGGGTTATGCTGAGGCTATGAAAAGGACCTTATCAGGATCCCTGTACTCCGGGCGAGAGCGTAATCCTTTTGTCCTGTTTTTCTCAGGTTCTTGACCTTCCTCCTTAATCGTATGAAGAATTAATGAATGAACCTTCCGCTAATAATAAGGAGATTTCGTATGAGGATGTTTCCAAAAATCTTACTCAGTCACGGCAGAACGGCTCATCGGATCTGGATGAAATTTGGCATAGAGATAGATTATAGTCTGAAATAGCAGATAAGCTACTGTTTTTTTTCTTACACATACACATCAATATTTCCACCCGACCGAACTCGCGGGCTACACCTAGTTTATATGTATATATTTTCCCGTTGGCTGGGTGGTACAAGGTAACCCTATTCCCCGTAGTTTACGCGAAAACTACGGGGAATAGGTTTACCAAGAACTTAAATTAACAAAACACGTTCACCAATTAGGCTGCAGTATGCGATGATTATTAAGCAGTATACTGGTCCATGTTCAGTTATGGTAAATGAACAGCTGCAATGATTGTGAATTCAATAAAGTGTCTAGTGGTCAAGAAAATTTGGCCTTCTCTTGGCCCTTCTTAACTCTGTCTAAACGTATGGCCACTACTCGGGCGAATAACGTCGGTTGGCGTGGGCCGGCAAAATCTTTACAAATGTGGGCCGTTATCGTGCCGGCCGATTGACCGGCGCGCCTCCCGCCGCCCGAACATTTCTCACTCTGAAAAATAACGGATTTATTTAATTTTATGGCCCCGCCGCGTGTTGAATGGACGATTGGGTAGCAGTGACGCGCCGAGCCGAGGGTTGCCCGACTTCATTTGTTCTTTTTTCATGTCTTTCTTGTTTTTTATGTTTACTTACGGATACCCGTAGTAGTTACGGACTACGGTCGGTGGAATGTAGGCTTGTTTTGTAATACCACACGGAGTACCGTTTTATTTGTATTGTAATTTATGGTATTTATTATAAAACCTGAATCAAAATGAGATCAAAGCTGAGTTAGCGTTGGCTACTTTGTTAATGAGGCTTACGGGTTAGTGCGAAGGGGTTTGGCGAGTTAAATGTTAATGTAACTGTCCTGTAATTAGAGACGTAAGTTGTATGTATTATATATTTGTGTTTAATAATATTTGCATTAAAAATAGCATTTTTATGGCGAAATGTGTCATTGCACTTCATGTCATTTTTACCATCTTTTGTACCACATTTACAGCAAATAAATAATTTTGACTTTGACTATGAAAATTATAAATGGTGTAAAAAGACCCTTAATATAACCGAAAGACACTTGTTCTCCCCGTCTTTGCGATCGTTTTTTTGTTCTAGACCATACCTGGGAACCATCTAGTTACGCAGATATTGGGGGTCAAAGTTCCAACTTTTTCACAAGTCTTTTTTTAAATACTTGTTTTTAATGGAAGATTTTACTTTACACACCTCCACGACCCCCTTACTATTTAATCCATCCATCAACACAATGTTTTGAGTGATTTCCATCGAGTCCTACTTTAAAACGTGATTTTTCACCCCAAAAAAAAAAGTCGATTCCCAGCAATAATTTTTGCGTAAAGTTAATTAGTTTGGATGTACAGAATGCTTGGTTGACGGCTACGTGAAGGGTGTGTTTACACCCTGTATAATATTTATAGATAATTAATTATGTTTTTATCCAGACATAACTATTAGAAAGCTGAATTTTTCATAAAATTTTGAATGTTTCAAAGCCAAAATTAAATAAGTATTTATTTACTTACAATTTTTATTATTGTTCCCTAAGAATTCTGAATACTCCGACCTGCTCTTATTTTTTTTCAGTGTCATGTCATATAGAAAATACCGGTGGCGTCAGTTTCATAGACAAGTAACGCCGAACCCAACCGAATCAAGCGAATTAACAATGCCATTTCATTCCTCACACAATGGATCATTCATAACTTCCAAAAAATCATAACGTCATTGCAGATCTACCAACAATCCTAAGATTATCATTAATCTTCGTAATCGCGGTCTAGTTTTATGGTTGCAGACCGTTTATCAACTAATTTGCGGATTAGAATAAAGCCCCTACCACACTGTTTACATTTCCCATGGCATCCGTGACTCAACCGTGGGGTATGAGACTGATTTCATTATTTAAATCCGCGTACATAATTTTTTGGATGTCACGTTGATGTAGATTCGATTCGCACGGATTTTAGGGATGTTTAAGTTTTTTTTTACACTTGCTATGGTTGTTTGAAGTTATTGTATGAGTGTTATGGATCTAGTTATTGTACCTTGGCGCAATAAAAAAAGCTTTCTCACTTTTTAAAATTTTCAGTGATTAAATTACATAATCAAATTCTAGAACAATGTTCAATGCACCGTGATCGTATTTCAAACTTTATGTTGACATCTTTCAGGTTTTAATCGGAATTTTAATTTTATTGTTCTACAATAACGAGTCTTAAGAAAAAATATTGTCGTATTGATTGGTTTCCAACCTTTTTTTCTTATTGTCATAATAGTGGGCGCTGTTGACAATCATAACACTTCACGGCTGTTGCGCTCGCGCATTAGTTTTTGTTAAATTTTTTGTCGCACCACTAAACTAAAATTAACATTTATTTTACACTCAAATGCACCGTTTTATCATTCTAAGGTTATCTTTGTCCAGAGTGACCTTATTTTTTAATTGTCTATGTTTTTGTCTCTATTATTAGATAGTTAATTAGTAATCTATCGAGATCATGGCGTTTTGGTGGTTTCTCTAGATTTAAATTAGTTTACACAATAGCGCTTGTGATTGCTATTTCATTGTTGTTTTTATTTAAGTTTATTTTGATTAAATTGTTGAGATAATGTTAAATCGCTTAAGAAAGGGGGACTCCTAATTGAAATCTTTAAGTTGTATAAGGAAGGCTGTTGTCGAAACAACTAAGTGAGCATTATTCAAATAAGTGTTGCGAAGTTGACGCAGCCTGTGCTGTTTTACTTAACGATTCACTGTTTTATAGATACTTGTATGTAGGTTGGCTCTTATAAATCCTTTTATAATTAACCGAAAAGCTTCCTTTTCATGAAAGAGTAAAATCGACAAAACAAAAAAACTTACGCGCTTTGCTCGTTCGGGATTCAAAGTCAGAATCAGCACTTTTTGAACGTCAAAGATACGTATGGAGAATGTCATAATAAAGCCGTCCCCCGAAACGAAGAAGTACCTACCAAACTCTCCAGCATTGATGATTGACATTTACAAGTAGGTATGTAAGTATGAACATTGTAGGTAACCAAAGCCATCTAAATGTGCATTGTATCTAATCATTAGCTGAGGAAAACCTGTTCAGATGGAGATTCATAGATGACTCTGCCCTGGAGTGTAAATGTGGTGCTGCCCCACAAACGATGGCACGATATCGTGTCCTGCCTGTCCTGTTGAATGCACATTACAGGAGTTGATGGACACTACTGAAAGTGCCAAACTCGGCGCCAAATTTTGGGCTGACTCAATTTAAATTGTCATCGACACGCTAAGAAGAAGAATTTGTAAGTAGGTACATCTCATATACAATTACTCTATACCCCATGACCTTGTTATCCCAGAAAAGACTAATACCTTTGATTACAAGAGCTCATTATAAAAACCCCATACCTTTTAAAACCCCCAAGAATTAACTCAAAATCAAAATCAAAATATTTTATTTCACATAGGCCTCGATGGGCACTTATAAAACGTCGACAAAAAGGTGCACGGTTCGGGTTGGTCGTTTCCTATGGAGAAGAGCCGGCAAGAAACTCCATGGTTACTCTTTACAAATCATTTGGTATTACAATATTATCATGGAGACAGCATTTGTACTTAAGTACGGGGGACAGCGTAGGCCCGACAATAAGTCGATGCTTACTACACAAAATGTGTAGAACAAAAAATAAAAAGTTCACAAGCAGCTGGGAATCTACAAAGCCTAAAATTAACGAACGAACTACCAAACCAAAGGCAGTTAAAAAGGGCAGCTTTAATTCGAGCAGTCAGTCAGTTAATTCGTGAACTCGTCACGTGATACGGAATCAGTTCGCGTGAGAGCCTTAAGTCGTTATTAGCACACTTTGTAAACTGAAGGAAGGTGCTTTCGTTTAATTTATGCAAATTCCAGTTTGGTTGTTTTCTTAGCGTAGCCCCGCTAAGCGACGGGATGTGAGCTCCGAGTCTTTTCCACTCTTAAGCTAGCTTTGTGTTTCTAAGCTCGTGTTTCTATATAGGCTGATGTGTATATGGGTACGGAGGTAGGCTTACGATGATGGTGTTCGATTGCGAATATAATGGCTTTATATTGTACTGCTTGTCATTCTTAAGAGTCTAATATAAGAAGGTCAAAAAAAGCTAATTTTTCTTTTAAATGTACTGTCGCATAGTCTCAATGGACCAGTTGTTATGTCATTGAGTGATATCGTTCATTCCAATAGTATCTTAGACAATTTTCAATAAACATCCTTCTTGTTTGATTTCGTTACTACTTCTTACTTATCATAATATCATACCCGCAGCTAATCGCTGAAGGCTTAGGTACGGGTTTACCTTAAGGTTCTTTGTAAAGGACAAAGTCAAAGTTTTATTTGGTTGTTAAACATAGGTGTAAAAGATGTAAATAAATATAAATAGATCGCTATGTTTTGCCGACAACGGCAGACAAATATTAAAACTAAAATATTAAAAGAAACTCACATTTTTACCAAATAATTATGCTTAAGTCCCATAGATCCCGTAATTCGTATTTAGCTTCCCCAGTTTAATTCTTGAACACCAAATGTCGTTCTTACAATGCAATTATAGCACAATAAGATTCATTCATAAATTATATTCAATACAGTACCATTTCCTTCAATCTATCCACCTTCTCAAACGTTATCGAAGACTAATCGTCGACTTAGCCACCTCTGTCGAAGGCGTCATCAGTTTCCACCACAATAGCTCCCAACAATGGCTGGGTACGGCCGACAATAGTGGCGTTTACCCCGCGACGACCGACAACAGTGCCGTTTACCCCACAACAGCCGCTCAATGGTCAGCCGACGATCCCTTTGTCGAAAAACTCGGAGGAAACAACCTGATAAGAGTGATTAATTGGTTTAAGTCGAATTCAATGAAAGCTCGAAACGCCGACGTTTTTTGTAAGTCGGATAAGCTTAGTTATAATTCTACTTGGAAAGAAACATTGTTCGGGGGTGTTTCAGGTGTGGAGTCGTATTTTTGTACTTAAATGTAAACGTTTAACGTCAGTAATGGGCATAGAGTTTTGAATATTCTAGAAATATAAGTGAAGGAATACGCCGCCTACATGGATAACCACCGTGTCCTTTTTATTAATATGTATGTCATGCTTTGTGTATTTTATTGTCGGAGATCCTTTTAGGCGTTTACACATGATATCTCAAAACAAAAATTCAGAAGTACCGGGATCTTAAAATTAAGGGCATAATTTGCATTTAAATGCAATATTACTGGCGGTACCATACATTTACAATAGGGTATGATTAATTCAATTTCTGTATTAACAGAATACAAGTATTCGAAACTAAACAAAGCGATAAGTGTTTCAATTGAATAAAGCGTACAATAAGATCCAAACAGGTTCCGTTTGTCCTGCTACTAAATAGAATAAGAAATTATGTGCTATTCATCAAAACCAGGTTGACTGTACACTGTACAGGGGCGTCTAAGTCATTTCCGAACTGAATTTGGGGCTCTCTGAAAGGGCATTATAAGATTTGAACAGTCAATACAAGATTTAACTTTTTGTTGAGTCATAAAGGTCTTTTGATATTAACCCTTCGTCTGGTAGAATACGGGCGCTTCCGAGTGAGTGGCTCACAAAACACTGCTGAAAATGCGTAAAAGCTCGGTTGATTTGTGATCGTACATGTCTCGAGTTACCCGGCAATAAATTAAATGTGTATAGAAAATGAATGCGTCAATACGTTTCCCCAACCCTGTTCCAGCTCGTAGTGATGTTCGTAAGATTTATCGATGAGCGTCGTATCGGACAAGTTTCATATTCTACGACTTGTTAGTCTGACGGGCACAGATATAATTGACGTACGCATGTTGCTTGTTGTTAGCTTCTAATGATAAATGCGTTTCGTTGGCAGTTAGCGTTACTAAAACGTGACTGTGGCAATGGTAACCAATTATAATTTATTTATGAATACTAAATTGTGAATATATTTTAATGAGCGAAGAAATTAAAAACTAATTATAGAGCTACTATAGTTATTATTTAGGTAAAATTATATTTAATGGAGTAAAGGAGCTAGTTATAATCTTAACTAATAACACTAGGACATCGTCTTATAAGTATTTAAGGTATTAATATGGGTAGTAAAAACTTTAAATACCAGCTAAGTACTTCTTTAATTTAATTAAACAGTAAGTACTGTAGTTTTTCAAGCTTAATGTACCTACTAAGGTAAAATGATAGGATATAGAGAAAAAGTTGCATAGATTTTTGTACCGCCTCGCGCCTGTTGTAATCTGCTCTGTTTTTAAAGGTGCAAACAATAAAAAAGTGTAAAAGTATTCAAATTATTACAATTAACATGGATTTTTCAATGTTTGTAAAGGCAATGAGTCTGTAATAATATATCCGACGGCAGCGGCGCGGCGTATCGATACGATTGCCGTCGCTCCGGTTCAAACCCTTGATTTTTGCGGGACGTGCGCTGAATGGATCGCAAATTGACACAGAACGCCTTGCGTTCATTCCGATTTGTTTGTACGCAATTTAAACGTATTCACCTAAGTGTTAACTTGTATTATGATTCGAAAAACATTCGTTTTCAACACTTGTATCACACAAAACTTGTTGTAGGGTCCACCGTAACGTTCAAAAGAATATGGTGAAGTCTAAAATCACGTGGCCAGTCCCAGTGCTCCGTTAGACTAATACAGGTTCCAGACTTCTATGTAAGTGACTTTGTATAAAGACATGTTTACGACATTACATTAACATTTTTCCACGCACTTATCTCACCCTCTCGAAATATAATTATAAACTATTATGGGCTTCAGTTATAAATCATTCTTTATTGCACCCCTTCCACGTAGACTTAATTGATTCAATGCAGAAGTGCCACCATAAAATGATAACTAGGCACCGGTCTAAGTGGAGAATAATGCATTTATAACGTTTTTGTAATATTACTGCTTATGGTCGTGCTCAGCGTCTATAATAGCAACTTAAAATGCTTTCAATTTCTCTATCATTAGGATGTACTTGCACGTTATCGGAATTATCGTTTTGTTATTTATTGCTAAGAATGGTGGTACCGTCTTGTCTTTAGATACATCTAGTGCAAACTGGCTGGCAACAGTGTACACGATTTATTTTCTTCCAGGCGTTTCCTTGATTAGGATTTTGCGATTCCTATATAAGGTTTAAGGAATTTCCATTTTATGTCCTAAAATAAAGGTGTTTCGTTGCGTTCCATAAAAAATATCTGTTTCATAAACCACGATGAGGAAAACCACATTCTATTCCGTTGTTCATAATTACTACTGTGAGGAAGAAAATTTCAAAAAGGGAACCAAATATGGTCATTTAATAATATCTACCTTCAAATTTCCAGCTATTCATACTTGTGCTCTACTGATGTACCTAATTTAAATAAACCACAAATAGGTACCTTAAAGTGGGTTTTTTGTTTCAGTTCCATGAATTGTCGAAGTTACAGAATTATTATTTCAGTGGCTTTGGTCCCCATGAAAGTAATTTTGTTTTCGATATTCTTGTTACTTGTTAAACCGATCTAATGTTACTTGCAGCATATTAAGCAAGTATAGAGAATCAAAAATATGCTAGGGCTGTGGCAGTCCTGCGATGACGAAGGGTGGGGCCGATGTGGTCACAAAGCAATGAATGAGACGACGCGACGAGTTTTATCAACGATGAATGGCCATCCTTCGCGTTGTGATTATAATTGCCAGTTAGTTTCGCCAGAATTGCTTATCCCCAACCTTAAGGAAATTCAAACACTGCATCATTTGCAAAACAAACTTACATTTTGTCCAATAATGTTTATTTATGTGTAAAACTATTACAATTCTTGTTATTATTATGAATAATCGGTTTTGCAATACAAAACATTTGCAGTGATGTTTATTTTTAACTTAGAGTACAACTTTAGCGCCACATTGCTTTGCATGAGGAAAATATTGCGTATTAATAGACTCCCGATGAGAATTATCTTATTAGATTATTTTAATTGCAATGCAAACGATTTTAATTAGTCATTCATCAAATGGACAAACCTGTAATACATGTTACTGGTTATAAAATATATCCATGTATTCCACACAGTAAAGCAATGGACCGATCGTAATTTCATTCAGTATCGTTTTTATTTAGGCCTAAATGCGATACCGCGCAAAATCTGCCCACTTACAGAGTTAAGCGTCGGTTCAGCTACAAAAGGCCGTAACAGTCGCGGCAGCTTAGTGCGAAAAGCTCCACAAGTGCGGAGCTTTCGTACGGGAGAGGAAGGGCACGACACCCCGCCTCGCAGGCAGCAGCGCGGCTGTGGCGTGCCGCGTGTGACTGAGGACTGTGGCGGCTTCCTCCCGCCGGCGCGCATTCGCTCCGTGGCGGCCGCGACGAGCGCACGTCCACGTGATCACTCCACGCACCGGTCCGCGATCGCGACAAAACTTTTCAGTGCGGTGAAAAACATTATTTTCCGAATACGCGAAAATGAACAAGATCTTTCTGTGCTGTGATTTTTCCTAACTGTGTAAAGACTAATCGAGCGAAAGAGTGTTTTGAAGAGGCTAATTAGGGGTTGCTAGACTAATTGGCTGGGCTGGCGTTTCATGAAGGTGAGCCGACTTTTATTTCCGTTCGGCAATCCCTCTAATTGCGTCAATTAGTGTAATGCGGCGACAGCTTTGAAGAGTCGCTTAATGATCTCTACCACCGACCACCGGACTCTACACTTTGAAAAACTATTAAGTCGGTGAAGTACCTGAGCCGAGGCTATGGTTTTAAACTAATTACTCATTAGTTTATTGTATGGATTACGACGCTTATCAGTTAGAGGGATCTTTTATTATTATATACATTAAGTTCTAGTTATTAATTATATTTCACCGACTCGACGTTTATTTTTAAATCAAAGGATTTAATTAAGCAGGCACAGTAACACGCACCTTTTATATTGTACTTACTTATAAGATATATGAAACTGAGATGTGTAAAATCTAAACAGTAATTTTTGTTTCTATTTATTTTAGTTTGTAAAACTTCTCTAGCGCACTTTTATTAATAAGTAAAAAAAATCAGTTACAGAAGTGCCAAACATAATTTATTTGCAAAAATTTAGCCTTCATTGATAACATTTTTTTTTTATGCAAATATATATTTATAAAGTTAAAATATAATCAGAAGGAAACATAATATCCTGCTGTAAATAATAAAAAGATATCATCCACGACGATGATAAATTAATTATTTTTTATGACGCTCTTATTGGTCGGGTTATCATTCAGTGATAACTAGTACAACCGCATAAAACACAATTAGTTTATACACAATAATAAATTTAATTCGAGTAGGCGTGAGTGTTGATAAGGCGGGACTCATGTTTTGTAATAAACAGACAATTTCCGGACCAAACGTGTCTATAAAAGTTGATAACAATTGACGCAAGTTCCGTCAAAGAGTTTCAAGAAAGTTTTTTTTTGTTCCATAGACCAGGGATTCCCAAACTGAGTTCCGTAGAATAGTCATCAGGGTTCCGCCAAAATTATTTATTTTCAGCTAATAAATAATACCGCGGTTACAATTTCATTTTTCACATAAAATTTTAAGAATAATGTGTTTCAATTATATTACATAATAAAAAAAATAAAAAAACTTTTATAAATTTCAGTGTTGATTTGTAATCATTTGAGGGTTCCATAAAATAAAAGGTATTTGGTTCGTGTTCCGTTATCTTTAAAGTTTAGAACCCCTGCCATAGACGACAGTTTTCTTTGAAAGCATAATGGAATGATTCTTCTTATAACTACTTACCATGTCATTTCTAGGAACTTTACACTACTTTTTTAGTAAATAATTTTTTTTTAACCAAATTAATTAAGTTTTTCTCTTGCAATTAATTACGTAAATTACAGATAATAATTATTTTTAATGAGCAAAGGACGCAGTAAGGTATATTTTTTTTGAACATGATACTAATTGGGAGCTGTGTTAAAAAATAATGATGTATGTGTAAAAACATTCACAATCAATGTTTACTGATTAAGATAAAACAACTAATTGACATTAAGGAAAAAATAAAGCATAAGAAACGGGAATATGTAAAAAATAACGCAAATCGTGTAACATTAATTTGGCAAGGTGTTTTTCGTATCGGGGATTATTAATTAATGATTTGAAAAGTTCAGAATGAACTTCCTGTTTTTCATAGTAATAATTATGTTTCGTTTTTTCTTCGGTCTTATTAACAGTCAATTTTATTTATTGAGACTTTGATGATACTATATTATTGAATGATTATGTTAAAAAAATTATAAAAAAAAAATTCGCAAATTTTCAAATTAGCTTTTAAATAACAGATAACTTTAAATAACATTATAATAAACTAATAAAAATATATCAAAATTACGTGCATACATACATGTTAAATTACACGGCCATCTAAGATTCGCTTTATTCCACACTTTAAAAAACTTAGTTCGTTTAGGTACAGCCCTAATAAGAGCAAAAATATTTCTCCCAACAATATTATTTTACAATAAATCAAGCTTCGATTGCACATCATTACAGAACGCTATAAAAACATGAAGTCCTTTCTCTACAAAAGGTAGAGCTCGAGTTAAGCTCTACATCGTTATCGCGAGGCTAATTAGTGCTAAAATAACATTTATTATCAATTAGCAAGAAAACCTTCTTAATAAGCTTTTAATGCTATAAAATACTTTATGCCTGCAATTTTATTTGTAAGACGAAAAAACAAATATGCAAAAGGAAAAAACAAACGATAATATTGCTACAAGTCTAACTACGGGAGAAAAGTTTTTTTGCTATCTTTGTAACACAACGTTCCATCTGGGTGAGCGGTCTGGTTACGCGACAAGATAATTCAAACATAAGGAAAAATCAATATGAAAATCTGTCGTGTATGTGTACAAAAGATCCTTATTACACGAACTCCAAAAACAAGAAAGCATCTTTTTGCTATAAAAAGGCGGAGCGGCTGTGGCGCTGAGCGCGACAACGTTGTCCCAAAAGCCAATTAGAATCCCGTATCCGGCTTGTTTATTCTCTAATTAGCAAGTATCTCATTAGAGCTACATCACTAGCCCAGCCAGTGTAGCAATGCCTCATTCGTTTTAATTATAAACACTGCCTTCTTGTGTTCTTATAATTACCGTGCACAATTAATGGACAACATTTTATTGCTTATCTTACGCATAACGAATGTTTATACAAAATGGATTAACGACGCGTCGGTTGTTTATCGGGTTTTTTTTTGTAAGTTGCAAACTTGCTATACTTATTATTTTTAAAAGAATTTGTGCTATTTGCATTAAGGCTGCCAAGGGATCTTAAGATACACGTCAGTAATGAACTAAAGTTGTTTGTAATTATTATGATTCATTCATTTTACACTCGAACGAGTCTTGTAATATTTCTACAATAAATCAGTTAAAATAACTTCACAATTTGCTATAGTCTTTCTAGCGAAATTTCAAATTTTAATAAACAATCATTTGGTATAATTGTACCAAAGTAATTCTCAAAAAATAATTAAGTTGTAAGCAATGGTTTTAAATAATTCCTCTTTTGTTCTGTCGAGTAAATCCTTGTACATAATATAAGCTATTGCCACCGCTGTTCGCTCGATATTATAAAATATCGATATTATTACGTCAACCGATACCGGAGCCGCATAATAAATTAATATCATTTTAATGTTCAATTAGCTATGTCAAAATTATATTTTAGCACAATGGGCTAGTGCATTTCCATTAATTAATTTTACCTAATTAATAAACCGGCTTTTAATTAACGTGGGTGTTAGGATAAATTAATCAGCGGTGATTGGTCCACTGTATGATCGTGGCCGAGCCTCCAAATTTTCATCATGTCATAATATTTTCTCTTTAGATCGAATTTCAATTAAGTCAACTACGCACGCTGATTAGCTGCCCATTTTATAGCTGGTCAGTTGGGCACGTTATTCATTAGTTGGGCCGTAAACCTGTAATGTTTAATACTATTGTCATCACTTTCTTTAGAACACAATAGGATCTTATATCCAAAACATTAAGGTGCTCACGCGCACAATGCAGAGGCACTTACTGATTGTTTAAAATATCAACTATAAATGATTCTTATATTTTACATTGAACTTTTCCTTAAATAACCCTGACATAAGCCTCTCCTTTTTATTTCGCTTTAAGTACCTAATCGCGTTCGCGTTAACCCAACTTTAAATACTAATTAGTATACTAGTTACGGCACCGAAAAACATATTTTAAGAGCGAGCGTTCATAGCGCTCGTAAGTTATTTTTTTATTTGTTTCATTAAAAATAATTAAAGTGACATGTGACCCTCGCTAGGGTTGTCATTAGCGGGTCGGTGCGGGTCTGTGCGGGTCGGCGCGGGTCGGCGCGGGACGCAGGGTCACCGCGCGCACTAATTGGTCTGGCTTGCAGCCTCCTCCGCGCCGTACTACAAACAAATTAGCTAGAGAAACGGATGTTGACGCTGTGTTAGGGTTACCACTTTTTTAGATGATGACGGCTTGACTGACAGACTGATTCATAGAGGATGTCATAGAGACAGATAGTTGTGTGCATTTAATGATGCCAATGGTATAATGTTTTCCGTTTCATGATTTTCTTAACTAGGTAGGTAGGTAAGGTTATTTTTAATTTAATCAGATCTCCGTTTTAAGTTACATGAATTTAGGTAGATGTTTTTAATTAAAATAACCCCGTGTATTGACAAAAGGTGCTAGAACGACGTCCGTTGAAAAATACCAAAAAGGAAAATTGAACATCATAGGAAATATTGTCGGAAAAATGATTGTCTCTGTCATCCGTTATTGGAACAGGATTATAAAACAATTCAACTGACTAACAAAAAATGCTGTCTATTGGATTTTGCTTTACAAAAATATTCGATAAATTAGCCGTTGTTCTGCGTGGATTCGCAGTAAATGAAATTAAACAGAGTAATGCTGTTTTTTTGTAAAAGAATGCAAAAATTTCAACAACGGTGTAAACTGCGAGTGAATTAAATAATGAAATTGATTATTGAGCTGGAAACTAATCGCGGAACAACTCGATAAAGTACGCAGCGTGCCAATATCGTAATTGACAAAAAAAAGTTAAACTGTTTCACTCACCGTCCGGCTTAATTTGCAAATCCAATTTGTATCCAATAACGCACCTGTCAGTGAGATCTATTGAATTTTGATGATGTTATTTGATCGTAGGTAAAGAAATGTGTTTCATTGTTTTGTTGCAATACGGTAGAAACTGAAAAACAACCCTACTGATTTACACCGTGAATTGAATTTGAAATAGGAAGAGCACCTTAATTTTTGGTGCATTTGGTTCGGACAAAAAGTGACAAAGTTTAAACTTTTTATAATGGTGTAAGACAATGTTATAATTTGTCAAACTTAAAGCATGTTATTTCAATAATCCCATGAACCTGAGTACATACTACTAACGCTTACTTTTAAAATTAAATTACCAATTTTAATTAAAGCAGAATAAAAGTGGTAGCCCTGTCCGAAGGTCACCAGTAATTAGGTTGTTGGTGTGGCTTATGTTTTTCAGCAACGGTGGCGGCGCTTCCTCTTGTTACTTATTTAATTAGGGCTGCGACTCTTGTCTCGTGTTCCCGTGTTCCCCCGTGTTGCATTAAGTGTTCCTCCTTACGTTACACGAGTTTAAAGTCTCCTTTTATCGATCATTATGACTTTTGAGCACGCCATGCTAATAAAAAATATTACATCATGACTGTTCGAGGCTCGTGGCTAAAGAAGAGCTCGTGGCTAAATAAGAACAGCCACTCGTCTCGATCTTTAGTTTAAGTGCTTACCTAGGTTGGTCCGTGGATGGGTCCCCCATGCCTCGGAAAGCATCAGTGGCCCGAAAAGTCTGACAACCAGTCTTACCAAGGGGTATAGTATTATATACCCGACACTAAGTGGGTTGTGGAGGCCAGATAGGCAGTGGCTCCATGTAAAATACTGGTATTCAGCTGCATCCGGTTATACTGGAAGCCAATATAGTTGGGAAAAGGCTGGGTAGATGATGCCTATTAGCACATACAAGGGTTAGGCAGGAGTGAGGAACCTCCACGTTTCTCCAGGTCTATTCAAGTCCTATGTTATAGGAGGCGAGCCTATTGCCATCAAACGGTCACGAGTCCAATCTCCGAGCTGCTATTGAGAAATTCCTAATAGAAAACCTAATAACACTTCAAACTAAGGAGGCAGAGACGCTAATTGGCGCGAAAATAACTAATTCCGTTTTCAAATCGCTCCGCACCGCAGGGGATGTTGTTGTTTTGAAGAAAGCTTATTAAATAGAAAAACAAGGTAGGTAGTAATAATACCTTAGCTCCGGAGATCAGGAAATTAAAAATAAGTTATTAGCGCAGGAAATGGGAAGTTCACTACACTTACATTAGAAAAAGACAAGTACACACGGCGGCACATGAAGCTGTACTTTCCAGTATAACTTAGCTTCGCTTTGTATAGATTTCCAATACAATGAGAGATCCGCATAAACTGGTTTTGTATAGCTTGATTGGCCGTCGTGCATACACAAGGATGTTACAAATGTAGACGGGTTAGGTTACAACACTAATTAGTCTTATCTGGGGGTGTTTCTTAACGAAGATATCGTTCAGATAATTATATCACTGAAGATACTCAAACTGTTTTTATTACATGTTTTTTTTTTGCGCGTGCGTCTATTTTTGAACCTTCTTTGTTCTACCTACAACTATTTATAAATATGAAATAATTTTGCGAAAATATAATGTTATTCATTTTTCATTAATTGTAATAATTCCTTTATTTATAATGCCAGAAAAATAGGTTAACCTATGCATATGTACAAAGTTCAAAGTCATTTGATAGCCATAAATAATTAATATAGGATTTGATTCTGTAAGAACGTTTATTAAAATAATTTTATTTAAATTCGAGTGCACGTACATAATATCCAGTTTTTTTTCCGTATTCGACTTTCTCTAGCACTTCATTAGATGTTTGTCAAAATGTTAATATCCATTTTAATGAAGTGGTAGAAGCACTGCCTCTGTTCACTGCTACTGTTGTAACGAGCGGAATGTTACGGTACAAACTATAAATAATAATCTGCATCATATTAATATATAAAGACTGATTATAAATATAATCACAAGATGGAAATGGTCCCGATTAAGAATATAACAGTCTCATCAACGACTATATATTTTAAATTATTATTATATCCACTATATTATTATAATTATGCTAATTATATAGTAGGCATTTGTGTTTCATGATTACTTTATAATTAGCTCTTATTTTAGTCGAGTTCGATAACGACTTGGTACTTACCTATACGACGCGGTTTACTTAATTACCATATTTTAACAGTTATTACCTAATAATAGTTTATTTTTATAAAACCTAACATGCATACAAATATCTCTTTATTTATTTATATCCCTTTTGATAAACTGTTTTATAAACTAATTTCAAAATGAGTTGCCATATTTTCAAACAGTTATTACCTAATTATTATAGTTTATTTTTATAAATATTATCTAACATCCATACAAATATCTCTTCATTTATTTATATCCCTTTTGACAAACTGTTTTATAAACTAATTATAAAACAGTTTATCAAATGGGGCGCAAATAAATTAGAACTGATTGACTGTTCTTCCTCAATGTTTTAATATAATATATATAATTATAATATAGTTGTAGGCATTTAATACATTTGTATGTTATGCCTACAATTTTATCAATTAAAACCTAACAACGAACAGGTAAATGTTATAATTAGATATTTGATTTGTCAAAACTAAAGCGTTTGGCATAGCAACATAACTAATTAATTATTTTTTTAAATAATACTATCGATAGTCCGTAAAATATAACTTGATTAAAATGACAGCTGTCAAACTAAATTACTAAAGGGACTAGTAGCTTTGGTCAAATTGGAATAAATAAATTATTAAAACTAGTATAAACGAATGCCCTCAAATCAATACCATCTGTTAATAATTTATCAGACACAGGAAGTCAATAGTGTCGTTTTCTAATTAACCCTTGAATGTACACAAAGTGTTATGAATGTTATCGGGTTGTGGAAGTGTTATTGGGTTTTTTCTTCAGGAGTTTCTCAGCCTCGAGTCTGAATTTGTACTGTGTTGATGCTAAAAGACTCGCCTCCTGTTATATGGGATGACGAAATTTGGGGTTACTACAGGTCCGTGGGGTAGGTACATCTCTGCCCTACCCTTCGAAGGTTGCAGGCGTGATGCTACATATATGATGTTATGTAAATAATAATTAGAAAGTCGTCTTATAGTTAACCCCTCGTGGCTCATTAGGGATGGTCGCCCAGAGCGGCCGAGCCAGACAGATAACCCCCAGAAGTGGCGTGACGACTGACGCCTGTTGACGTACAACACTTACGTACATTAACTACGTTCGCGATTTATTAAACAATATTTGTTTATGTTCTTTGAAAAACAACTTTAATACCCGCTGATAAAGTTAAGTTTGCGCTACAACTTCAATCATTTTTCAATATTATTTGTCATTCTGAAATGAGCTCAATGTACGCCTTTATACATTTGATATTCCTCCAAGTCAAAACTTCAACAATTGGAAGCGTGGACTAGATTAGACTTAACGTACTGTTTGTACACAAGTTACAATTATGTAGACCTCCTGATTATGAGATATTTTTTGTTTATCGACCAATTAATGACTTAATTATTGAAAATCATTTCTGATAATTGATAGTTGTTGTTAACGTCATCTTGTAAAGTACGTATTTGGAACGTGGGTGTTAGGTATTTAATTTTGTTTGTGCCTATGTTTGGTTATAGATAATTATAATGAGCGCTGAATTTTCCTGTTTTCTTCACTTTTATAAAACAAAAATGGAGTCTTTTAATAAATTCTTATGTTTGCTGTTCCTTCTATGATGCCCTATATTTGCACCCAAACCACTGGAAGCGGGAAAAGTAACTGATAAAATGTTTTGCTAACTAAATGTCGAACTAGAATACTTCAAATAGGTGTTGAACTCGTCTATGGACAACTGGTCCACTTGGTATGAGTCGAGCAGTAACTTCAGATGCGCATAAAAAAGTGCCTGAGTATGTTTCTAGAACACGTTACCATAAAGCATGCTGGTTTCTCAACGAACGCGGAGCGCACGAGTAAATAATATTTTCTATCGATCTCGTCGACTCCCTAATTGGCTCGAATGCAAATACTCTGTTATTAGGCAGGTTAATTAAAGAGTTATCGGTCGTAATTAACCCGTTTCGGTACACTACGTGTGCCTATGGTTCGTTCGAAACACTACTAATTAAGAAATTCCTCCTTCATTAGCTCAATTAGATTTATTCACGTCAGAAACTTCATACAATAACATGTGTATATTATATTAACACGCACCAAGTTTTTAATGTGCGCTGTTTTTTTACGAAAATTAGAAATATTTTGTTAATCTTAATGTTTTTCCAAATATTTTGATTTTATGGGTATTAGGGTTGCGAGTGTACCTAATATTAAACTCAAGTTAAGTAGGTCATGTAAAATTGTGGTAAAAATATGAATAACTCATATAGATTTTTATAGGCAATTGTTAAAGAAAACCATGAAAGAAATTATAACAAATGGAGCATAGTGTCACTGATTGCGTAGGAGTTGCTGCCTGTTCTGGCCTGGCCTTGCTAATTAAATTATTCTTGCGGACCTATTCTGTATAAACAATAAAATATAAGTACATATTAGGTAGGCTTCTATTTTATAAAGGAGGTCATTCTTTATGCAGAAAATAAGTAAAATATTCCGGTTAAAATCGATTAAAACAGCTAAAGAAAATTAGCAAATTATGTTTTACTCAGAGATTGAAGTCGTAAATACTATAGTAGGGATTAAGGTATAAAATTAGTATACCAATAGATCTATCGTCGATATAATAATTAATGTTCAATAAGGCAACATTTACTTTAATAATGTGATTTGTAAGGATGTTCTTATTAAGTTCAAGTAAATGAATAAAAGGTTGAAAGTTCGTAAATCGGATTGATATTCATATTTGCCACATTACTTGACATTTAAATCAGATTAATTTTAACCAATATTATGAATTATATTGAATATATAAAAATATAAATATAAGCGACACCGGTCTAAAAATCCCCAAAAGTGAGCCCTGGTGTTAGTTTTTTTTTCATGAATCCGACAACTAAAGTTGTGTATATCTGCATTATTCTACATATATAATATGCATTCTATACATATGATACTCTAGTCTATTTATGAATAGCTATAATTATAAGATTCCTTGTTAACAACGAGTGAACTTAAAAGCCCAATGTGAATGAAGCTCAGTGCGCCGCTCGGAAGTCGCGCCCAAGGGTTATCGGTAATTGTGAATGTGCCAGTTGACGTCAACAGGCGTCATTATCGAGTGCCCGACCAATACTACTTACTACCAGTTATTATAGTAGCTGGTAAAACGAAATATTCGCAATGTCAAGTACAAAAGAACTGCGGGAAAATTTAAATATTTACGTAGCTATATAACTGGAAATATCAATTACAATCAAGCCAATAAATTGGAGCTTGGTGGAGAATTATTAATCTTTAATTTTGCCAACTTAACATAACATAAGATCACGCCTGTAATCCCCGAAGAGTTAGGTAGGTGTACCTAATAGTACACCCACATTTCACCAGTTATGTTTAGGTCCCATGTAATATGGGGCGAGCCTATTGCCATCAACCGGGCTCAATTCCAGATTCCGTGGCTGCTACTGAAAAATTCATAATGGAAAAACCCAATAATACTTTGTCCGACCTGGGAATCGAACCCAGGTCCTCATGCTCAGCAGTCCACTGGACCAACGAGGTAGTCTTTAATTTGTGTTTTCAAAAATCTTAATATAATCATTTCATTTTCATTCTGTATATATTTTACACATACCGTATGCTATAACAGGCCGGGAAAGTATGTCTGTCTGTGTTTCTTTTAAGTAAATGAGAAAGTACTTAAAAAAATAGGGTACAAACATTGTTATATAATGATGCACATTGGTATGATATTTTTAATGGCCTGACATAAATATTGCAAAGTTATAAAAAATTGGTGCTGGTTTTTAACACATTAATTTAATTAATTGGTGAATACGATATCTTTGTTTTTGATTAAGTTTCAAGTGTTGAACTCATTTATTTATCGATAATTAAACCTTCCAAAAAACAGGGTTGCTAACCGGTTTTTATTAAAAACGATTGGATTCTCAACTTAATATCATGACAGATAGTTCCTTGTAGTTTTTGTACGCCTAAGCAACGCATAGAGGCAGCGTAGCTATTGCGTAGAAGCAGCGTAGCTACCGTGTAGAAGCTGCGTGGGAGCTGCGTTGGCATAGACTCGTCGCTGCATAAGAACTGCGCTGATACGGCGTCGTAACCGCGTAGCATCTACGGAGGCATCGCGTAGCAGCTACGTAGGCAAACAATCTAACTAAATCAATCTACAATGTGAAGGCACCCTAAACGTGAAAGAAGTGCATCAACCCTTATGCTTAAAAAAATACATAATTAATGTGTCTGATAACCCTCATAATGACATCCCATATCATCTATGTCAACTTTTCAAGTGTTCGTCGAATGCACTCTCCAGACTTTTTATACCAACGTAGATATGAAAAAAGTTTGACCTTTTCTGATTCCTTTAAAAGATAAATGGATGTTCGGTATTCCTTTAATGAAGAAGAGAGCCTGAAAAAATTAAAGCTTTTAATTTTGTTGAGTTTTAAAAACATTGAACTTAAACGTAAAACTCAAAAAAGTCAATTTATACGTAAAATTAATCGGGAAGCGGAGTCTACCAAAATAAGGGTCGCTCGTTTATTGCTCATTTCGATTTTAGTGCTTTTTAAGTACAGTCAAAAGTTTGTAACTGTGGCCTGGGCGACAGATTTTATGCAAATTCTGACATGATGACATTTAGTAGGGTCACAAACTGTGTCCATGTTTTACTTCTTTTGCGTGTTTAAGCTGTTACAAAAAAAGTTTTGATACATTTTTTTTTCAAGACCCGCCTTCATGGACATTATTTGATAAGCAAATTGACTCCCAACTTAAAAATAATTTATTTAAAAATCACATCTGTCGAAGAATCGGCAAACCGTAGGCGCGGGCATGCGGGCGGCAAGTAATGGGCGACTCGCTGTCCGACCATGGACCATGCCCGGGTCGACGGCGCGTTGTGTTCCACGCGCGCCTCAAAGAGTGTCAGCATAACGACGGTGCCCCCCTCTAGAGGGCCAAGCCTGCCGGGGTCGCGGGACTCATAGAATTACCGTGACCCTGGAACATAAAGGGCTATTGAAGGACACCGTGGATTTTAGTCAGTACAAGTCTGACAGTCCCTCCCGCTCTGCCCTGGGTGGGAGGACTCATTTGATGATTTTACCAAGCTAAAAAAAAACCGATAAGATGACGGAAGGTATTAATTTGTCTAACAATTAATTTCCCTGACGGTACATGCGAACAATAACTAACCTTAGGTTCTATTACGGCTCCAAGACGATTCAGCTGGATATATCAACACGAAACTCCTCAAAGTTGCAGATCACCAGCTACCAAGATCTCTCCCTAGAGCGGAAATCAATCCACGGTTGAGTGTAATCTGTAGCCTATGAGTGTCATCAGTAGCTGGTCGACTAGTCGCAGTGATGACATAAGTGCTCAATTAGGTCGTTTTGTTTGCCTAACGAACGCACAGGACAGGAAAGCTTGGCTTTTATAGATTTATTGCGCCATATATGTAAGTTGAGCTTCATCAACCGTTCTAGGAATTTCTGGTTGGTCCGTGGTTTATACTTAAAGGTTCTTCATAAAAATATTGTTCGATTTGAAATCAATTTCTATTCAGTGCCTTATCTGATTGTTGCCTCCTACAGATTATTGATATCCTTAGGGAAATTGCGCTCCACTTTTATTTATAGACGCGATTGATTGTTTTGATTGACAACTTCCACGTGATTTACTTTCTTTATTGTTTTAAAATCACCATTTCCTACAATACCTTTCCTTCCTTTACTGAATTGCCTGTGGACTTACAAAGTTGAACTTTTAGGCTGCTTTAAACATAAAAGCATTGTTTGTTCGGCTGTACAGAACTAATAAGTTTCGTAAGCACAACAAAGTCGTCATCCGCTCATAGAAATCGTTCATTTCCTGATGTTGTAGTTCACTTGATCGTGGAGTAGCAAACATCGGGCTCGGTAATGAACGAGCGGGAACGCGCTCAACGCTACGCCAATTTGAACGTTCAGTGGGCCGGCGCTTTCCAACAGTCCTCGAAATTACTACAGCTCGATACTTAGTGCTTACCGTCAGTTGTTTTCATTGCCCACTTGATTAAGGATTACACAGGAAATGATTTGAATAAGCTATTGTTGATTGTGAAAGGTAACGGTCGTCGGTTGAGCTGGATTTTATTGTGTCCGCCTGCCTTTGTAGATTTCAAAAGTAATAGAAAACAGGATGTCTCCGATTTATTTTGTTAGAGACGTTTAGTTTACCGCTTGGTTTGCGTATTGTTGGGTTTGACGTCGAGTCATTAATCAACATCCGAAGTTAGTGAAATCTGTGATGACAAATGTACCATCAACCAGCCACACGATTCCCATACATGAATGGTAACTAAGAAATACCAAAAGGTTTATAATATCAACTTAACCAAGTTATAAACCAAAACAGTTTTCTTACAAATTACCCTAATCTTCGTATGTAACTGAAAACCACCCCAAACACAATTTAATATTCAGCTTTGACGTATACTCGTTCAAAATTTTTAAAACATGAAAATAGTGGCGTTCTGTCGCGTTGAATCTATTACCTAACGCGGTAGAATTTCAAAGCGTCACAGTATGCAATTTAAACTGGACTAAATCGCCGTCGGAGTCAACAACGCGACTGCAACGGCCGACTCGGATCGGCTTTCAATTTTGCGGAATTAATAACAGCACAAATACTGGTGTACTGGTCACTGCAGAGACGGGGCCGGGTGATCATTCAAACGTACACAACACCTGTGTTCCAAACACATTTTTGTAGTCTGAATGTTTCTTTCTATTGGCTCACTAATTAGTGTCGGTCTGCATGGGAAATACCATCACCATTATTCATCATGTTGATTGGCATATTAATGACAATTATTATTTAATAATTAACTAGGCTTCGGGAATTCTGTTTTATTGAATAACAATACCCTTCATACCTACAACTAATAATAGACGACCTATCTACTCTCCATAGAATTCAAACATTTTCCATTTTTATTAATTTCTAGGAATATTGCAGCTAGATTCTCTCTGAAGCTCAACTACATAGTCGTAGTGAGTGGTAGAGGTGGTTTCTGTGTAATATCCGAGTTCTGTAATACCAACGTTGTTTGTCAACGCTTGGACCATTCGTCAAACATCGTCGTGAGGTGGACTGGGCGCCCAATTAGAACGCTAAGCTGAGCGTGCCTCACTGCCAACTTGCGTCGACTAAAAGCACCTCTAATTATTATTGATACGAGCTCTCCGTTCATTCCCTCGAGTTTACCGTAGTATATCTGAATTTCTCTAACATAGTCGGTAACGTACGGTATTATTATCGACATTGCAATGTTCTGTACTTTTGTGCATGAAATCAAGTAATTAGCAACGGAACATCGGTGACTGTTTGTTGTTGTTTGCTTCCAACGTTTCCTTCGCTGACACTATTGTTGTTAGTCATTATTTATGTTCGTAACAACGGGGAAACCCTGAATTGGTTATTTTAGTCTTAATTAGCGACGAGATATCGATGTAGGGCTCAATTAACAATACATGAGGAGTGACGTCATGTGATGAGGTTCGGAACTTAAGACTGACATGACGGAATACAGCATCAGTCAGCGCAGGATTTACTACAAAGTGATAAATATATTGTAACCTTTATTAAGAGATTTCTAGGAAAAACCTACGTTCTGTTGTTTTATTATTAAACAGAGCCAATTACGGAATCTGCGAAACGTGTGGATAAGATCAAGACTGTCTACGTCATTCTCAACAAAAATGGTTATGGTGGATAAAACTGCGGAAAAATAAAGTGCCAAGTATTTCACATTTAAAATGAGGGTTTTCAGCTGAAGTTCCGAGCGAAGTGGGCTCGAATATCCTACTGCATGTTTGCGTAGAATCGTAACAATTCCGTGAATCAATTACAGGCGTTTTAGCGAGGATCAACTGACAGCTCCAAATGGGCTCTGACGAATACCTACGATTTCACCGACGTTTTCATACAGGCTACTAGTATTCAATGGAAATACAAATGTTTGTTTTTTACGATAGAAAATAACGAATAGGCAGGAAAAACTAAACAAAAACAAAACTAGACGAAACGAAACTTTGTTTTTTAATAAAACTGCGCTGAACGATAGAAAATGATTGTTATGAA
The DNA here is from genome assembly GCA_963082995.1 of Noctua comes. Taxonomy (NCBI): domain Eukaryota; kingdom Metazoa; phylum Arthropoda; class Insecta; order Lepidoptera; family Noctuidae; genus Noctua; species Noctua comes. The sequence continues at coordinate 7,404,351 of OY720271.1, forward strand.
AATGAAAACAATACTGAAAATACCGGCGCCATTGTATCCGTTGAATGGTTTTTCTTAGAATATGTGAATGACTGACTAGTGGCTTAGTAAATTGGATTTCCCAGTAAGTATTAACAGAAAGTATTGGTATAGCTGAATGCATAATGGGCGGAAAAATGTCAAGCGTAAGTGTATTAAAGTTGGGGCCGTTGCCGCTGCGTGCCGCGGCTGATGTATGGCGGCCGCCGACAAATTGAAAACAGTAGCAAATGGCCCGATCGCGGCCCGCTAACCTCTCCACAATAGTCGCACTTCTTGTTCACTATTTTTTTTCTACTGAAAATATTTTACTTCGAAAGAAACTTAGGAGATATTTTCTAATATGTTTTTGTAAAACGACGCATCTACAAGGAGTTAGTATTTAGTGTGAATTTATAAGTGGAACTAAATTTTAATTGCTATACCAATAATTTTTTTTTGAGTCTTCCATCTCGTACGTAGTTTTTGAAAGTTGTCGAATTGAGTACCTATCCCGAATAATCAGAGTTCCCTTTTTTAGCTCACATTTAAGTAACACAGATGAAACAAAACTCTTTTTAAAAATAATGTATGGTACCTACCAAACTTTAAAAAATAAGTATGTAGTGTTCAATGTAGAAGGTGTTTTCTATTAGAATTGTATTCAATATAGAGTTTCGTTCGCGCAGAAAATGGTTACGGGACGCGTGAGCGGCGTCCGGGGTTCACCCTCCACCCTGCACGGAATAAAATTATATTAGCGATACAGCAGCACAACTCACGAATTAGCTGTGATAAACATGCACGATCAAATCTCTAAGTAAACAGGGACTTGAGAGAAGAGAGAACAACAGCAGAGTAAAATATATGGGTGGTTGTCCAGCTGAATTTTGTTAGTCTGTGATACCAATTATTTTAATTTCTGAAGTGTGGTCTCAGCATACACTACTACTAACCTACACTAGGGAAAGCAAAGCTAATCTAGTGTAAGCTTTGTCTAATAGTTATTTTGTGTCTATTCAAAAGAAAAAGAAAGATAAAAAAATAAAAAGAGTGAATAGGCATCTTCTGGGCACGCTCGTCCCATCATAGACCTCATCTACCGCTTTCCATCAGGCGTGATCGAGGTCAAGAGCAAGCCCATTTTGTAATAAAAAAAAATAAAAAAAAAAAAGATTCAACAAATAAAAAAATCTGAAAAGAAAATCTTCAATTTTCTATTTTAAAGTCCTCACATAAAATCCAAGCAAAAAGAATATCATAAGGGGTGTTTGTCCCTCGCAAATAGTTAGATTATATAAATAAGGCGGCCGGAATAGTTTGACCGATAGAGATCTGTGGGCAGCCCAGCAGCCCTAGCGGTTCCCTCGACAAACCGTCTCCTACAAATTGACTCAGTTTTACGAACGATTTTTTTTACTGATGTTATTACGAATATGTTACGTAAACTTTGAACGGGTGGTTAAATTTGTACTAGATTTTTTATATGGATAGAGTTTATTGTGGTACCGTACGGGTTTATGTTTTAGTGTTTTGTTTTTGATGGTGTTACTTCGTAGTTCATGGAATTAAGCAATGGTTGAGTAATAAATAATGAAGTAATTAGGTAGTGTTTTGTTTCTTGTTAATTGCGAAGTGAAAGGTAAAAATCCTCATCCTTAGTAAGGCATGTCTTGTTGTTATGCTGAACAAATACTGGTATTAAATAATATGAATAAAGGGTACGTATCATGGTAATGTATATTTTGCGGTGTGGTTGGTGTACGAGCAGGTAAGGCGATAGTGCCGCGCCGCCTCGCCGCCCACGACTAGACTGGTTCCAGTTACGATCCCAGCCTGTTTACTGATACGTTACAAATTGATCCGATGACACCGCCAGCCTTTTTGTTCTCCCGATATTCCATGCAAACGTAATGACGACATGCCCCAGCTCTAGTTAACTATCACTGCCTTTAAATGGGCACATTAAGAAACGCATCATTAAGTTTAAAATAACGAGAAAAACCACCGAAGCCGCGCAAAAAGATGTTCGTTGCCATTTTCACTGCAATTAGCGCGGTGCTTTTAATTAATGCGAATGAAAAGTTCTTAACAATGATCCATGAAATAATTAACCTCTGCCTATTAATTGATTCACTCTTCTCGGGTTTCTTATTGTGTCCAATTTAAATAAATTTGGTTCAAGCCAAAACTAAAGAATACGGCTACCGAAATTCGGCTAAGAAAATAAGAAATGCAATCTTGTAGTAGAATCAGACAAATAGCGGAATATCTGCAGTGACCAATTCAAATTGTAGGAACTATCGGGGTCCGCGCACGAGCCCGACTCGGGATGGAATCCAATCAGCGAAACTAGTTCCACTGATGCCTATCACTAAACTTTCACATTCAAAGATTTGTTTCTCTAGATTAAATCAAAGGCGAATTACAGTAGCGGCGAAAAAGAAATATGGCGAGTCCGGCCCCGCGTGAGGGCGGGGGTGTCCTGCTGAAATTGCTTTTCAATCCCTCGGACTTTGGACTTGTAAAGAAGTTATTACCTTCCAAGGAGATAGCGCCGGGTCCGGCGATACGGATATATGTCTTTTTCATATGTAATATTCCTTTTTCGCGTTTTATTAATGGAAAATGTTTCGTGGGACAGTGCGGCCAGCTCTCGCCTTCGATATTAAAAAAGCCAGTGTCGACTTTGTGCGGCTTCTTTTATGAGATTGTCGTAAAGTAGTTTATGTTTGTTGGGTGCTCATGCGACACTCTCGCTTAATATATGTTATCATTTATAACATTACGACTTCTTGTTTTATTTTCACTCTCGTCTTGACGTATGGGCTAATGGTCGGATCATTGATAGTATTTATGTGTTCAATACCATCGACAAATCTAGCCGTACCTATTCATCAAATATTAATTTTCGCACTGCGTTTCATCTACTCTATGGTCTATAGTTACCTGTGTATGCTGCTCGTTTGATAATGTTGCCTACTCTAATTAAGTCCACTACACCAATGTTTGGAATTAATTAGTGTATTGTTTAATTGGCATCTCTTGTTATCTGTTTGTTTGGTTTATTTATTCATTAGTGGTGTTTGTGACAGCTGCTGCTGAGGCAGATGCCATTACGACAGATTGTATTACCATGTGATTGTGTACTTTTAAATGAAATTGTTATCTAAATTACGTTGTTTGTTTTAATTGATTATGATAGTTATTTTAAATGATATGTTCGTGATATTGTGATGTCATGGTAAATATAGTACTCATGTGTGGTCATCTAAGCATACATTAACTTGAAAAAAATGATAAAAATCCCTAAAAAAGTCTTGTGAGTAGTAATAAGTTGGTATTTAATGTAAATTGGCTTGTCTATATTAGAAATCTACAGATACGCCTTCCATAAAAGTAACATTACGTCTCTCCTATTTTCCTTGTGTGAAGTCAAGCAGCCCTAATTTCGGAAAGAAAGTGTCGTATAATCGTTCTCACCCAACAGGTGGCTGTACCAAGGATACCCGAATGATGGCGATAGAAAGATCCTTGCTCACACACTTTTATAAAGACAGATCCGTTTGATAAATTCCAGTCGTGTAGAAATATGTTTCGATTACCTTTAGCCTCATAATATCAAGAGGTTTGATCTCTTAACCCTGGTAACGAGTGAGGTTTAAAGATCATGAGTGAAGTTCAAAGAACTATTGACAGTTCATTCTGAGGGTGAGATCTAGATACGTTACTTAGCATTTACTTAGGCTCACTGTTAGTACTATCACTGACAACAAATGACAAACTACGTAAAAGGGCAAGACAGAGAAACATGTCTAAGTCCAAGTATGTACGTGATATGTAATGTTGCCGATTTATACCAGCAAAAATCGTTTTGAGGGTTAAGTGCGTCGATAATGATAATACGGATATAAAAATATGATTAAAAGTATAACTCGAAACTGTCTATAATACTAACAACATTTTATGTCATCGATATAGTAACAATGTATTGGGCCTGATGGCATCAATAGCAGGCCCACAGAACAATGCGGACGCGCGCCGCTCCCGGATTGATTACACCTGCCCGTCACGATTAATAGAATATTGTGTGTGATTCAAATTGAATTAGCCACCCATTGTCGAATTACGTGTATGTTTCCTACGGACTATTGCTTTTGAATATTTAGTAGCCAATTTAGATCGTGTTAGTATTGTGATTTGCGAATGATGTTAATATGGACGGCGGTTTTGTCTCTTGTGTGTGCATTAGACCCAGGTTGTGAAGTCATTATTATTTATAGCTCATCTATGAAGTACATGGTTAGATCGTTGATACAGCTTCGTGTGTAAAAACACCCTTAGCGAAGCCGAAAGGCGCTTGTTCTCCCCGTCATTGCGACATTTTTTTTGTTCTGACCAAACCTGTATGCTTCTAGTTGGAAAGTTAGAACTTTGACCTTCAATATCCCTATATTGAACGTCAAAGTTCCAACTTTTTACACGTTTCTTAAATACAAGTTTTAAATTGCTTTGTTTTAATTGCTTATTTAATTGTTTTTAGTTTTTAACTGTTTTTATAAGTAAGTTTTTTCATTTGTAAATATTTCAGGAACAGTTCACTACAGTAATAAAAGCACTGTCGGCGTTGCAATTAATATGAAAACTAGTCCAGATCATATTGAAAATCCCTCACTCAACACTCGGAATTCTACGAAAAATGTTTGATATTATTTTTCTAAATTGCTTTTCATCATTTCATGTTTCACATATTAAACCATGTTGGTTTTATTTACAAAAGAATTTCGAAGGTAATCATCAATTCTGTTCGCTAAACCCGTCTTAATTGTGAGTCATGGCATAGCGTAAAAGGTATGTCATGGTTAATTAGCGTGAAAAATATTCGTGAGAATTTCCTATTTTCATCTTCGGCCGGTTTGAGCCAGATCTTGTATCGTTAGCCAGAATCGCCCTCGTAGTTTTCCAACCAATTGACCGCGACTGTACCCGATGTACCGAGTGGCCCAATATTTGCTTAGAACATTAAAAAATACAGACGAGTGCACTCGTGTTTGGGCAGCTGCCTGTCTGTTGCATGTTTGTACTCTGTGGCTTATTAATGCGTATTTAAAACTTTTTTCATGTAATTGGGGATGATCCGGAAATTATTTTGTTCGAAATTATTTACGCTTGTTTTGTTATTGGTAATGTTGATGTTTGGTATGAAAAACATTTGTTTTGTAAATGAGCATAGAAGGTATAATAATAAACATGTATTGTTACCAGGTAATTAAGTAGTAGAGAAGAGAACGCGATCGATAAGACTACGTACGTCTTCAGTAAGTCATTTTAAAGGATATGGGATTACTTATTATTAGTAAACAAGACAACTATAACTTCCCCACTAATTAGGTTTACCCCGCGGCTTTGTGGCGTGGTCTTCGGGACGAGATCAATTTATTGGGTCAAAGAAATTGCTGGAGGCGTTAAATGAGAGTAAAACTAGTTATTGTCTAATTAAGCCATCATTCTTAGTAATAATTAATTGATGAAATGCGTTTCCCTCCCTCCCAATTAGTTAGTATTAGTGTCGGGTATGAAATTAGTTGGAACATCTCTTCGCGGAACTGCACGCAGATATGCAATACCGAATTCTAGTGAATACATACAAGGTGAAGTTAGGTACATTAGATATAAACACAAAGCGAGGTTGCTGAGGGATCGTGTAACGGTATACGGCTGTAACACTAATTTAGGTGGAAGATCATCCACGTAATTAATCCACTTAGGAAGAGCCAAGCGGCGCTTTGAAACTGGATGCTCAAGTTGCTACTTCGAACCTTGGTTGGCCTCGCTACCTGCTTGAAGTACTGAGCTACTAAAAGCAACACTGAGCAATAAATCCAGTTCATTTTATTCCTTGATAGAGGACTTTGAGCTTTTTGTTTCTAATGCCTCTAATTGATTCTTGTAAATGATATCGAAGTATTTTCTGTCTAATTGGATGCAACAATTGCTCGGCGAATCTTGTTGGAAAATGTTAGATAGTGAAGGTACTGTTATGAAGTTTATTCAAATAATAATACTGCGAATTCATCATACATAACATCACGCCTGTAATGCCCAAAAGGTTAGGCAGAGGTGTACTTAATAGTACACCAACATTTCGCCAGTTATGTGATAGAGGGCGAGCCTATTGCCATCGACTGGGCACAAATCCATTCGTGGCTGCTACTACCAAGGAATTTCAATAAAGTATTCAATGTACAACTTCCAGTGTGTAGTACAACACGTTCATATTTATGCATTTCATCTGCAGTCATTGTTAAGTTCGATCCTCAGAAATTATTGACATTATTCAACCATCGACACATTACGTATTATGTCATAATTTCTTTTGTGATTTTATTCTCATATTCTGTATGAACTATGCGGTGTTGTGTGCACAGTGATTTAAGCCCTATGTAAACCAACGTAAGGTTCAAAATGTAGATGTTGGTACTGTCTGATCAGCTACCATTCACATCATAAAACGTCAATAATGCAATAGCAGTGTCGCACAATGAGCTATTGTGTGAGTCATTCCCTCTTCAAAATAAGCGTTTAATTAAAAACATAGGACGACCATTTTTTTTTATTGCGACACTTGAGTATTGAGTGAGTAGGACCCGTTGGGGGCGCAGCGTGAATGTGAACTGATTATGTTCATTCATCTCCGAGAATTCAGAATTAAGTGAATACTCACTGATGAATTGACAAATTGATGATTCCTTTACAGATTTTTTTGTTCGTCATTAGGTGTAATAGAAAATCAATTCAAGTATTTATTCAAATTGTGTTATTGATTATCAGTGTAACCGTAACCAATTATGAACTTCATAGAATTCCTTGGAGCTAATTAATAGGAGCTCGTGGCTAAATAACAGTCTCTTCAGATGTGTAGGTTAAGCCGCGCTAGCCAAGGTTGGTCCGTGGATGGGTGACCATTCCTTAGTTCCTCGGAAAGTACGTTAACCCAAACGGGTTAAAGGCCGGGACCAACGTCCCAGCTGTCCAGATCTTTGACGGTCAGGGATCCAAAAGTCTGACGACTAGTCTTTCCAAGGGTTGTGGAGGTCAGAGAGGCAGTTGCTCCTCGTAAAGTACTGGTATCCAGCTGCATCCGGTTAGACTGGAAGCCGATCACAACATGGTTGGGAAAAAGCTGTGCTGAATATAGAATTCCTAACTAATTCATAACGAGGGCCCATATGTAAAATAATCTAACCTCGTAAAATTTATGCGATATTGGTAATTTGGTATCGAAACAGCGCTCTGTGGAAATTCTAGGTATGCTAATTATAGGAAATTAAATTAATTTAGTAACTAATTGGCGCGATCAAATCGGAACAATGGAATACCTATGCGACCATGGATTTAATCAAACGTCCATCAATTCCATCATTGATCCAATATCGGATGCAAATTGTGTTTTAATTATAATTAAGCGGACTGTTCCATGAAACACCTAGTGCTGTGAAGTGGTGTACTCGTAATTTGATTACGGAATTGGTGGTTTTACATGGAGGGAGTTTAGTACCCATATTAACCCTTTTTAGATCGATGATTGAATCATATTGAGTGCCAAAATACTGTCGGAAACAACATAATAAGGTAATTTCTTATTAATCTTAATAGTAGGTACTCTAGTAATAATGTTTATTGTGACTAACTATTATAAAGTTATCCTTTCCTTTCGTTGGCTTTTACGACATTTGCGGAACGGAAGCAGAGGCTTATTAGCACCTCCTAAAGGTGAGTATAGACTAGAGCATTACACACAGAAATGCTCGAGAAGAGCATTTCTGTGTGTAATGCTCTAGTCTATGCTCTTCTCGAGCATTTCTGTGTGTATGTAACGTTCTTACGAATGGTACAATACAGGTAAAAGCTCAGTTTCCAAAGGGTGATGTATCACCCTTCACCTTTCCCTTAAAGGTGAAGGGTGATACACTAGAACATATATCATAGAGCGGCTCGTTGTTCTGTTACAAGTAAATGCTCTAGTTTATACTCACCTTTAATTACTCCTAAAACTGTGTTGCCAAACGTGAAATGTACACTCGATCAAATGACGCGTACTTTTGATAACTAAATCCAATCTGTTTTATTTTGAAAAGTAGTCATAGTCACAAAATACATCAATTTAGGTACTTTTTAAAAAGACTGAAAAAGTCTTCGTGACATGCAACTAAAAATAAGAAGATAATGAGGTCTCTGGTATTCTTATTACCAGAGTCACACGTCATGTATTAAAGATATGTGTGACTCTGGTCACCATAAAAATGTTACAAACATAGTACAAAATAAAGGGTGTAAATAGACCCTTAACATATCCGAAAGGCACTTGTTCTCCTCGTCTTTGCGATCAGTTTTTTGTTGAGGACCATACCTGGGAACCTTCTAGTTACGGAGATATTGAGGGTCAAAGATCCAACTTTTTCACAAGTTTTTTTTTTAAATTGGTTTTTTTTTAACATAAGATTTTTAATTTACACACCTCCACAAACCCCATATTATTCAGTCCATCCATCAGCACAATGCTTTGAGTGCTTTCCATCGAGTCCTACCGGAAAACGTGATTTTTCACCCCAAAAAAAAGTCGATTACCAGCAATAATTTTTGTGTAAAGTTACTTAGTTTGATGTACAGAATGCTCGGTCGACGGCTACGTGAAGGGTCTGTTTACACCCTGTATACTTCAAAATTCATGAGCCTTTCTTGACATCCTTTAAAAACAACGGAACATTAAAACATCGACATCTAATAAAAATGTCGAGTACTCGTTTCTTTGTTTCTATCCGTGATATTCAAGTGTTTCTTAATAGAAGACCGATAAGTAAAGGCTTATCTAAAAGCCAGTTTATAATTAATTAAATTATTGAAAACATTGACACACATCGATCGTTATTACATTTACCTAATTAATTTGTACATGTCATTTGCTAATTAGTTGTATGTTCCGTTACTAGCGGCTGGCAATTATTTTTATATGAAAGGATATTATGAAGTAAGCAATGGAGAGTCGCCTTGTTATTGATTATAAATTATTTATAGAATCTTTGCTTTGATGAAGTATTTATCCTTGTTCATTATTTCGGTTTTACATCCGCATAAGGATTTTTTGTTTAACTGAATATCTATGCTATCGCTTAATTTTGCCTGACATTTTTTTTAGGGACTATATTAATTTTTAATAAATTATTTAAAGACAGACGTTTAAGGTGTATGCTAAAAAAAATATAATTCGACCATAATAAAACTAAAAAGACCTTTTGATTAAAGAAGGGTGCAATAAATCGTCAAAGCTATTGGGACTAACCAAACCCAACCCCCCCCCTACCCCTTTTGGTACCCAAAGTTTTCATTTAAAGTTTTCTTAAATGTAAATTAATTCACTTAAATTACTTGACAGGCATGTCTCTTAAACTCCAAGAGAACAAGTACTACCATCAGCGCATAACGAACTTAGACAATACATTAACTCCTTAATACCACTTAGTCAGCTACTTACTCCCGCTGTATACCGATCAATACGCGTCACGTTAACCGTGTCGAGTCACATTACTGACTGATTAGCCGTGTCAGTAACGCGTGTTATCCACTCAATTAACGACAACATGAATTAACCTCCGCTCAACTACTCTAAGATTATCTCTAAGATATCATTTGTTTAAAGGCGCACCCTCACTGGAGCATTCGCCTGTAATGTAACAAATCCAAGATTTGATTTGATCTTTTGAGCATTACGTTTCAAATAGACGCTGACAGTGATGAGCATTCGCCTGTAATGTTGCAATACGAGATTTGATTTTTAGCATTACGTTACAAATAAACGCTCACGGTGAGAAAGCATTTGTCTTTGATGTAACAAATACAAGACTTAATTTTGATCATTACTTTTCAAATAGAATGCTCACGGTGATGAAGCATTCTCCTGTAATGTAACAATCCCAGGTTCGATTCAAAAACAAGTGATTGTTACAAATTGTATTGTTACAGGTTGCGCTGTAATGCTCGGTTCTCCTCACTCACTGAAATAATGCTCGCATCTGAACTGTTACATTACAGGAGAATGCTCCCGGTGAGAGAGCACCTTAATAAAATGTATAACCGACGAGAATGGTCGTTATCACGTTTTTGAGTGCATTATAAGTTGATGAGTACTTAGCTGAGAACTGATCATACGATTCTGGTCGCTGAAGGCTGAATAGTAGCGTGATATGAAAGTTGTTTTTTAACTTTTCCTTATAAATAACTTAGGTATGTTGTCTGCAGTAAACACATCGTCAAGACACGTAAACCCCCCTCAGCTTTATGTCCACAACACACTTCGTCACTTTTTATTAAATAACCTAGTTAAAAACATTGTCCTATGCACTTTCTGCCAATTACTGGTGCTAGTCACCCACCCAACCACTCATATTCCCCATTCTAGGAAACAACATGCGAATATTGGAAAACATAATTGAAACGCAACTGAATTAATATCTGGGCATGAATCACGCGTGGTATCTCCACCACTAGTCGTTGTAACCGCATCGGTTAGGCATTGCACCAATAATACGCTCAATTAATTAGACCGGAGACTGACGTGTTCCACGTACTTACCTAATTAATGTTCCAGAACCGAGCCAACAATACCGCTGTTATTATAATACCGCTAACTACCACTGATTGAGTTACCTCACATAAACAATGTGCTCTAATACAACCACAATACGTTTTGATTAGCTTACTACCATATTTATTATATCGATATGTTAATTATATGTATGCGACGACAATGCCCATTAATATCATCAATATTTAATTATGCAATGAATCGTGGAACCCTTGCGTTCGGTTCGTGTTTACTCGATCAACGGAAGGGTTGTTTTGAAGTAGCGCAACGGAAAAAAATGATTCAGTGAACGAAATTAAAGTTGTTTCCTTTGGGGGGGTAATTATCAAAGCTAACGTTTTGAAGGTGGCGATGGTGTAGTGATATTGTAGAATGACAAAGTTGCTGCAAAAAGTTTTTATCATATTTATGATTAGCTATTTTCTGATCGACAATGCTTTTCTTTGTCCAGTTCTTGATCAAGCTATCTTACAGATACATTTATTTTGTTTGACTTTCACCCTTAATTTAATAATCAGACGTTTCAAGTTTCCGTTAACAGCATCCGTGGTCACACGTTGTCCAATTGATTAATCCCGTGCATTCTCGGTTCCCAGCTATGTCGCTTTGATATTCAACTGTATTCAATTTAATTTAATTAATTTTAGTGACGCGTTGTGTTGTCAAATTAATATTATTACGAGTAGAATACAACGTCAATAAGTCACCTTCGACCCACAAAATACGAGGGGTGAGGGGAACAATTTAGCAGCAATTTTAATAATAAGTCCCTGGTATTTCTATTATAGCAGGCAGGCGATCAGGTGGGCCCGCGAGGGGTTTAATAACTCACGATTAGCCTATTGGAATCGCTCTGAATGTTTGCTATTTTTTCTATATTGCATGTACGAGCGCTTAACTGAATGGAAATTAAAAATTGTTTGCAGTAGTTATGAAATAGCTGACATTATCTAAACAAAAGTGCTTTAGTCAATTATATTGAGCTCTGTTTTCGACTGCGGATTTTATTTAACATATTATATTTTTATTGTTTGTCAATATTGTTTTTTAATGTTTGTGGGGCATTAAATTTAGAGTCACAGAGACTGGAATTGGAATTCAAATTAAATTAAATTTTATTAGGTTGAGATTTACAAAGAAATATTCATACTGCAATAAAATTAAAAAAATAAGTAAGTAATGTTAACTTGGCTATAATAAATCATAAATAAAGATAACAAAGTTAAAATATTTCATCATTATAGTTAGTGGTGGCGCGAGAATGTTAATTAAAAATGATAACGCGTTATGTGCAGTGTGTCGGCTCCCTTCATGGTTGGGGTGATTTTTAATTATTAAAATTCTACGCCGCCGGCGTCTGCCGATATTGCTTTGATACGCGGTAATACTGCTGCAGAGCTGCGCCTATTACTCGCATGCATCGCACTGATTGATCAATTATTATTATTATGTTTTTTGATCCGTTGCTGTCCCACTGCGCAAAACGGTAAAGGAAGCCATTGTGAGGAAACCAGCATGTCCTAGAATAAAATAATCAAAGATATGTGACATTATCTACCAACCAGCAATGGGCCCGCGTTGTGAATTATAGCACACTTTTTCTTATAGAGAGGAGGCCTTTGTCCCAGCACAGGGAAAAATATAGGCTGATTATTATGTCCCAAGTGCCCAAGTCCATCTCTTCCTCCACCATCTCGAGCCAGTCCTCATCGTAAACATCTAAGTCGTCGCGCCACCATTTTCTAGACCTGATCGATCAATTACATTACGTTATTTGTATTTAAATTGAACGCAGATGGATCTAGGGATTAAACGCTGGTGAATGCAAATTGAAAGCTGTTCTGTTGTTTGAACCTGCTCTTCCTGTAGTGGGCGCAGGCGCTGGCACGCGATGTCTTTGTTGCTGATTTGTGGCAAGAAACGGTTGATATTGAGCAGTGTACATAACTGTCAAAAAGGGAGTGTTGTGTTTTCAGAAATGTAATCCCTATAATTATTTGGCAGAGAATTGAGAAGGTATTTGATAGTTTTTCTTGCAAGTTGCTCCCAAGTCTTCGTACTAAGAACTAAATATTATAATGACACATTTCATGTCGATACTTTAAATCTTTTAAGAAGACCGCTAAAACATAAAACTTAAACATTTTATCAACAAGCAGTAAAGTAAAAAGTTTAGGAGGAATAATAAAATTTTATTGTTATCTTTTGCACTGAGTGTGCCGCGAGCCTGCTATTGTGAACACAAACGATTCTTATTAAATTCTCACAAAACAAAATAACTGCGAGAGCAGTATTTTTTCAATGATATGCGAAGAACCGACGAATACTCGTAACCATCGCCGAGTAATACTTGTTGCTACGTCTCTCTTTGTACTTTTGTTCGCGTTTCGAACTGTAATCGAAACTTAACAACTTCTATTTAATGCAGAACAGAGAAATCTTATTCGATTGACCACTAACTGTTTTTCGCCCAGTTTTTATTGAAGGTTGCCAAAATCGTTGAATTGGTCACGACTGTCCATTTCTATTTTACACAAACAACTCCATAGTTTATTGTTAGGCACGTCAACTATTTTTTGTAGTACAGTCGTGCACAGTGGGTATCATAGCGCTTGTCCCGGGCTTGCGAAATGAAAATAATAACGGAATGTTTTAATTTCCCTGCGAGTGACAGGTCACGTGCCCCCCTCCCTCGCACCGCGCACCGCGCCCCTACTGTCATCGTCACTGCTGTGGACAATTAGCCTGCTCATGAGATTAAACAAGTAGAGTGCCCGTGTTTGCCTGATTTTTTTATACAACCGGTTTGCATCGCCCGCAGAGTACCCTTGTCATGTTAGACGCAAATGGCTGACTCCTGTGAATAGTGTGATAGATATGACGAGCATGAGTAACGCACACACTCTGTATTCACATGACTAATATGGATAATGATTTAATAAACAAGGATTGACTACATTGTATGGAGACAATAATAGATTATTTATTTGCCGTACATTACGGTCGACTTGTTCTGTAGACGGTTGTCGTGTTCTATTATGTAGCAATCATGATATTTGCATGGAAACAAAATCTTTTAATAAGAAGTTGTTTCCGAGGCTAGTGACAGCTAATTAACTAATTATCGTGTGTTTGTTCCAACATGTCAGTTCAGAGAGGCGTGTTTATTCACTCCGACAAGTAAATGAGCAAATCCTTTAATTAATTCATAACGTGTTCCAATGAGATTTCTTCACGTTTCAATTTAGAGAGGCGATTACCAATAAAGGCGCACGAGCGGAAAATTAAATGCGATTGTTGCAAGTGTTAGGAATTCGTGAGCGGTGGCCCGTCCTCCGTCCTCCGCACAATGCGAGGATTAAGAATACACACTGATTTAGACTGTTCATAGACCCTTCACATTGCTTTTATTGCTCAATCTTTGGTATTGAAATGATGAAAAATGAGAACGGTGTAGCTCAACCCTACGATTTCTTGCGTAACAATGGTACCGTCCGCAACAAAATACATAGACTTATGAGCTAATGACGAATACAGAAGACGATGGAGACGCGTAGTCTTCTCTTAATTGCGGACTCGTTAAAAGACACTGTCGGGGAAAAAAAATTGGCAGATGTCTTTCTAGATGAATGATACAGGTTATTACGACAAACAACAACGTCAGGGAGCGTGTATGCAAACGAAGCGAAGGGGCCAAAAGTCGCGTATAAACGTATAATAGACGTGTTGCAATTCGGCCCAATTAAAATTAATTAGCTACAGAACACTGTGTGCAAACCGAAGCAACAAATCAACGAAAGATACAACTTCGGATAGCGGCCGAGGATAAGGACACGGACCCTGCATTAGGACAACACATTGCAAAATAAATTTTAACATTTACGACATAGTGTTCAAATTACCTTTACTGATGCAGTATTCATTTTTCATCTAAAATATTTAGTTTGTTTGGTCATGTTTCGATAGGTCATAAGTTATTTTAATTGAACAATATTGTAATAAGTTGGAACTGGAAATAAAACGAGACACCTTGATCATTAGCTAATTAATTCAAGAAGCTCTTAAAAGCCAGAAAGAATTCATTAGTGAGAGCTAAAATAGATATTATTAAAGCCGTGCAGTGCATGGAAATAGGTTTTCATTTGTGAAATGAAAAGCGTAAGTACACCTGTAATCAGAATATAATAGTAGTAGAATCGTAGGTACGGTAACAGTCGGTTGGTAATATTTATTAGCGTACGTGTTATTTTTATCCTAGAAAAATCATAACGTCTTTAGAGATGTCTTGTAAATTGGAACTGTTATAAAGTAACAGTTATTTTCGTAGTCAATTCATCATTGTGGCGTACGGGAGGAGACGCTGTTCATCATAACCGGTGCGATTGCCAAAATAACTTGTATTCCTTGTGAACGGTGATTTATGATGGTCGCATGTTAATTACGATCTTCGTTATGTCGTGTTTGGGTCAGTTCTGTTGATCGTAATATTTGTCATTCATCGGGTGATAGTTTTAACAAGCCATAAAAATTAGGGAGCACCTATTTGTGTCTATTTTTGTGAATGAAAAGGTGTGGGTTGCCAATTAAGTGTTTGACAAATTAAGGTCTACATTATTTTGGTCACCGTACAGAGAAGCAGATCAAAGAAATAATGAACATGAGTTCATTACTCATACGAATGTACACTGATACGAAAAATAAAACAGTACCGAGTAAATTATGTAATCTAAACGCAACTTAGGAAAGGTCACATCATACGTTACGACCTTTAATAAACTCCTCAGGTGTTGTTACGTATAAAAATCCCGGCAATTCAATTAGCGGGAAAGCTGGGCGCAGGGCGCGGAGGGCGGGGCCTAATAAACATAATATAAATAATCTGTGGCGATAAATCTGCAGCGCTTTATGGCAGGAGTGGGTTGTCACTCCGTCTAATTAGCGCTAGTGCTGTAAGCGCGATTCAGCGGTAAAGCGCTGGAAATTGGACATAGTGCCGCATTGTTATGAAGTGCTAGCTGAAAAGCGAATAATCCTTTAATAGTAGGCTTATTTAGGCTTTGTTTGGGAAGTTTAGTTTAGAACTAGGAATAGGAGGAAGTATGCATTGATCTAGATCAATGCAGTGACTCGAAAATTGCACAAATTAATATCAATTTAGTAACCTGATAATTTACGAAGCACGATCATTTTCCGCTTCCGTTGTAAATTGGTACTTAACCTTACTTTTCCCTATACAAAATTATAATATTAAAATAAAAACAAGAAAAATATCATGAAGATATCTCATTATTATATTTTATCTATGAAAAACTAAAGCGCTGTAGCGGCTTAGCGGTCGCGTCTCTCGTCAAAGCACTCTTCATCAGGCTTAGTTAATTATGAGGACATATCAGCTTTATTATAATTACTCATTTTAATGTCGCTGCGCCTAGCGTCGCGTCGCATTGTGTCGCACAGTGTCGCACCGTGTCGTACCGTGTCGCACTGTGTCGTACCGTGTGCCCGCTTAGTTTAAATCAAATCAACACTGACTCTTCGCAGACCACACTTCAGTCGTCTACCCAGACACAGTAACCAACTCAAATTCTAGTACCTACTAATAGCCTTTAAAACCCATTAATGATCTCAATTACAGAATAAACGCTAATTGGAAAACGGGTATCCATTAAGAGGTTTAATAATATACGGACGGTAATTGTTATTGTAAGGTTGAAAGTTCGTGTAGTACAGAGCTGGTATTATACTCTTGTACGATTCGTTTTAATTGCTCGTTATTATTGCTCGACATCTCATTAGCTACTACGCGGAGTAGTTTTAAAATAATTGGGCAACGTGTGTATGAAATTATTAATACGATACGGTACCTACCTACCTGTATAGCGGCCATTAATTTGCAGGATATTGGAATCACTTGAAATTATATGGGTACCTAACATGGTAGCACCAATTAACTTAACGGTTAAAAAATGACTACTTATTGATCGAGTTCGCTGACTCAATACGTGTTACGCTTTCGCCGAATAAGTGGTTTCCGCTGAGGACCTTTGTACAAATTATAGCGGAGTAAAAATGTAATTACATAGCTGATAGCTGCACTTTATCGGGCTTAAAAGCTGGAGTGGCGCTGCGTAGGTGTTACATTACACTGGCAGTTGTCAGAATCGTCCCGCGGCCGGTATCACTTGCACGCACCATTACCTCCATAATTTAATTAGTTTGGAGTGATCATTTCATTAATAGAGGCGATATTTGGCGAGCGAGAGCGTTCGCCCGCGGCTTTGTCAATTTTAATTAAAGCCCGATAGGTGGACCGAAATGTTGGAATTCTTCATTAATTAGTCCGGCTCGAGATTTCTAATAATTTAATTAATGGAGGGAGTTAATAAGCCCGCAGCCATCCTGTCGGTATTCCTGTAACGCGTCGGTGTCGGCATGTCCTCGTGTTACACATTCATTTGTTCAAGTATGTGCGCCTAAATGTGACACCTCGCCATCTAATATGGCGGGTATTCCAATAGTACCGTGTTATTGATAGATAGATGGAA
Source organism: Noctua comes (assembly GCA_963082995.1). Taxonomy (NCBI): domain Eukaryota; kingdom Metazoa; phylum Arthropoda; class Insecta; order Lepidoptera; family Noctuidae; genus Noctua; species Noctua comes. Next base: position 7,421,535 of record OY720271.1, read on the forward strand.
GATACCAGAAATTCAGGTATCAGATCTAGTATCGTATGATAACTGGAATTATAAAGTGATGTGCATGAATTGATAAAAATAGAAATATGATATGACATGTTTGGTTACTGAATTTAAAGCTGATGGTAGATTATAAAAATCTGATTAAACACTTTAAGCTATGAGAATATTAATACGTACCTACCTATGTTATCCAATATGGTAAGTGGATCCTATATGCTAGATGCGAAAGCTAAGTTTGGCGATAAACATGGTGTCATCACTTACATCATAGGCTAATCAAATTCAATGACTCATACATGAATATAATTATACAAACAACAATACAATGTCTTACACAAACAAAGATAGATAGGTACGTAATTCTTTTGAACAAACCTATAATTTGTACTTTACTAGACAAATTACTGAATAAACCTGTAATAATACGACATACGACAGTTTAATAATGAGCCAGTGTTTTCCCCGGTACCGTTGTTGCCTGTACTTATCAAATTGCACACTATTACGGCGAAACCCGCGGTATTGACTATGTCCGCTTGTCCACCAAATGACATACAATTGTCGAAGAGCCCTTTTGAAAGAAAATGTCATGCAAATTACCGACTCTTTTCCTATAATCTGCGGAATATCGTATACTGACGTGAACTTTGTTGTTTCTAACAGACTTGCTAATATTGCGGACATGCATATTATACTGATACTATCTATAGATTTGCTATCTTAATGTTTATGATAAACTAGTTTTTTTGCCATTTGATTTTTATTTAAATTAAAATGTTTAATTCTGGCACCAATTAAGATAGATTTAGGAGTCTAGATAGCTGGTATAAATACATAAAAGTTGTGTGTCCACATTGAACAATAAATCACTTAGTTTGCAAGTTAGTTTTAACAAAGTTTAACTTTATACAAAACAATGTAGAGTAGTTTATACTTTGTATCCATTCACCAACGTATTGTTTCAAGATGAACCACAAAGAGATATCAATAAAGGTATTAAGGCAGCCCTCATGTCCTGTGTAAGCAAAGATCAGACAAACTAACGCACACACTTAGGTACAATATTAGTAAGAACGTCCGGTCGCATCCCTTTATCTATGAAAATGCCGCTGGCGACGTCAAAGTAACTCAAAGGAAGCCGAGAGTAAACACAGGGTAATAAAATGTGCTAATATTTAACTTACGTACCTCCAACGAAGGATCTGGTGAACCAATTAAGGTGGGTACATTATTTTAATCGGTAGCGTTAGGAAACGTTGGTGGATTAATTAGTTATCTGATCAGAGTTTAGTAGATTGTGACGTTTTTTATTTTTTTTAACATCTTAAGATACATTAAGCGGTTTCTTGGAATGTTTGCGAGCTGATATAGTAAGGTCTCTCAAATTTATGCAACGTACTAAGCTGTTAATAGTTTTGACACTATTAACAGCTTAGTATAGCGTTAGAATAAACTTCGGAATACTGCTTATACTTTCTTCATGAGATCGTCGATCGCTAAAATTATTATTCCCACGCGTAGGAAAGTATGGTTGATCTGTAGGTTATACATATAAAGGGTGTAAATAGACCCTCAACATATCCGAAAGGCACTTGTTCTCCCCGTCTTCACGATCATTTTTTGTTCTAGAGCATACCTGGGAACCTCCTAATTGCGGAGATATTGGGGGTCAAAGTTCTATTCTTTACTATTCTTTATTCTTTATTGCACACAAAAACAAAATATACATAAAAATTGCAACAATATAGCTTATGTACAATGGCGAGCTTAACCCAGAATTGGGTTTTCTTACAGCAAACCAAATTTTGACAGTGAGATTTGCAGTAAAGGATAAACTTAAGTGCATTAACACATAACACAAAGTTCCAACGTTTTCACAAGTTTTTTTTAAAATACATGTTTTTAATGACGATTTTTACTTTACACACCTCCACGACCCCCGTACTATTCAATCCATCCATCAGTACAATGCTTTGAGTGCTTTCCATCGAGTCCTACCGTAAAACGTGATTTTTAACCCCAAAAAAAAAGTCGATTCCACGCAATAATTTTTGCGTAAAGTCATTTAGTTTGATGTGCAGAATGCTTGGTTGACGGCTATGTGAAGGGTCTGTTTACACCCTGTATATGGAGTTAGTTGCAACTTTACTCCACGTTTAGGTCCAAGGTGTAAACTGTTTGAAAATGTATTATCAATCTAGCATCAAATTCTCCTCTAATTAAAATTATCCTTCGTTTTTTGAAGTACCAGTTTGATACCAAGAGGCGTAACATTTGCAACAACCATGCAGTGACCTCAACAGCCAGTCAACCACTAAAGGTTCTCGGATCACGGATAGTGAATGAAATCGTGCCCACCACTCATCGCTCATCGGTGACCGATTACAGGCAATTACCCGGCTTTACTTCACAACGCGCCGCTAACTACCCGAGTATCCGACTTTCTCCCACGTTATTGTTGATCAGTGAACTAAGACCTTTAAGGCTATCTGATATTATTACCTTAATGTCTAGTTATATTGAGAAGTAATCGCATGAAAGGTTTTAGTTTTGATTTGGTTGTTTATAGGGTGTAAATAGACCCTTAACGAAGCCGAAAGGCACGTGTTCTCCCCGTCATTGCGATTTTTTTTGTTCTGGACCATACCTTCTAGTTACGAAGAAATTGGAGGTCAAAGTTCCAACTTTTTCACAAGTCAAAAATAAATACAAGTTTTTAATGTTATAACTTTACTTTAAATACCTCAACGACCCCCGTACTATTCAATGCGTCTATCAGCACAATGTTTTGAGTACGTTACATTGAGTCCTACTATGTATAAAACGTGATTTTCACCCCAAAAAAAAGTCGTTACCCAGCAATAGGTGCTCAAACGGGAATACTTCGTAATTTTTGCGTAGAGTTACTCAGTTTGATGTACAAAATGCTTGGTTGAAGGTTTCGTGAAGGGTCCGTTTACACCCTGTATGTGTTACAGGCCAAACCGAATTTTAGGGTAAACTAGTTTGGCCTGACATTAGGTTTGGCCCGTATCTTATGCACTGAAAAATGTGTTCACCTTTGCCCTCAGCGGACTTTACGTAATCAGGTATTCAGCAGAGACTGAGACTAATTCATGCAAAGCAAACATATCTGAAATAGATTAATCAATAGATATTCTGCAGTGTGGGCCGAATTAGCATCAAACGGTGAAGGACATGAGCCAGCCTCCGCCACATAAACGTTTCTAAATCTAAGGTATAAGGCAAAATAATAGATCAAACAATATGATCTGATTTCCTTTATGCCATATATTATTATGTATGTAAGTACCAGTAGCGAACCAATTTTGTAAGAGGTAAGTCGCAGTACGAGTGTTTAGTGTGATTATATTATTTGTCTATAGAATACTGACTGTGCCATTTTTCAAAGGAAATTCGGTAGGAATCGAGTTGTATGGAACCTTCGCCACTGGTGAGTAATAATTGCGTGTAACTAGACGAGGCCGCGAAGGCTGGATCGCTGTGCCGTGGGTAAACAGCTTATGGAAGGAATTGGGGGGGAGGGCCTTTGCCCAGCTGTGGGATTGTAAAGGCTAACTAAAAACACCACGTACATGAAATTTCGCATGATACATAATAATAAATCTCAACTACAATTGAGTCTGTGCTATCCCATATACTTAGTAGGTAATACTTACGTGTACCTACGTGTATACATTATAATGGGTCTCCCTACCACCAAGCAACAAACGACCTCCCTACAAAAAGGACGCTTAGCAATTATCTCAGACAGTCGCTGACGGATTTGCATGCGAGCACAATTACTTGATTCGCGTCGGCCCTTACATGCAGTTCCGTAAGGTAACACTATGGAACATTGTTACTCTGTGGCATGTGGAGGACACAGTGTATCTAGGTACAACCGAAGACACTGACGATTGACCAATTTTCACCCTTATGCCCTGAGTAATAAAAGTCGAACGTCACTGAGCGCGGTAGTACATAGTTACATGTTTCATTTGTTCGAAGTTACTGTTGCATAAAAACGATGTAAGTAGTTGAGTAAGGTCGCGGGACTCATAAAGGTCGCGGGACTCATAAAATTACCGTGACCCTGGAACATAAAGGGCTACTGAAGGACACCGTGGATTTTAGTCAGTACAAGTCTGACAGTCCCTCCCGCTCTGCCCTGGGTGGGAGGACTCATTTGATGATTTTACCACGTTAAAAAAAAAAAAAAAAAGTAGTTGAGTAATTTCAGGGTTTTCTAAGAAGTAGACTTAAGTTCTGTTTATATTTATTTTATTATTTATTAAATCTGTGTTGTGCTTGTGCATATTATATCATCGTTGGACAAATAAACTCAAATATTATTTTCTTCCTATTTATACAAATAGGTGTAAATAAAACTCATTTTCTATTTTTTGTAAAAGTGAATTGAATTTTAATTGTAAACCAACCTAAAAATACCAAGTTATTTTCTCAAACGGAAGTTATGTTTATAGATTATTATTAAAAAAATACTCACAACATGTGTTCACGTTTTCCCACAACAAGTTTTTTAAGGTGGACGTACTGTCAATATTAAAAAAAACTAGGTTAGCCATGGATAGTGTAGTTGTTTCGCATCCTAATCCTGCGGCGGACGCGGCGGGAAAATGGCGGAAATTGAAAATAAACATTTCATCTGCGCTCCGGCACGCACTGCCCAAATTGACAATACAACCAATTTGCCGCCGCGCACCGACCACTTTTGTATGGGAATTGAAAAATAATATTACTCTTTTTTCTACCACTGCACGTGGGCAATCTCAAAAATAAACTATGATTCTTCAACTTCAATGTTCCTCCGTTATTTGGTTCTTGTTATGAAAAATAAATAAAAACGCCGGCGAAATATTATACTCCCTTTTACTTATACACATTAATAATAATTACCAGCAGGCCATTTAATAACTATAGATATCGGAAACATAAATGAGAAAGCGTTAACCGTAATACGACTTTTACAACAGCGGCAAAACTTTTCATTAGTAATTATCATGTTGTAGCGGAAACACTTACCCACATCGATGGTAAAATACGCAATGATCATTACGTCGGCATTAAATGTTCACAATAATTAGCTAAAGTGGCTACAATGGCAACAGACGTCTCATTAAGCGCGCGGGGTGTTATCACAGTCGGCAGGAAGCACTCCGATAGAGTGGCGCGACTTCATTCAGTTTTAAAAACGAATGCGTTTTGTTAACACGCGTCTCGACTCACGTACGAACGCAGCCGAAGAAGCCATTCATCATTACTCCAAATTATAATTCATATTACCCAGTAATTACAATGTGAAGAATGTTTTTGTTTTAATTAGTACAATTTAGTGTGCGGTGAGTGCTACTGAGTTATATGTATAAGCGCGCTGTTATGAAAGTAGTCACTATTGTTTACAGTGTTGTTGTGAATATCTCAACACTTTTTAATTAAGTGCAATAAGTATAATGAGTGCTGTAAAGTTTCGCAGACGCTCCGAGCTGAGCTTTGATGCCAATTACTGTAGAGCTTATTGGAAGTTTCCATCAGATTCTGTTGTCTACACTTTCTTCCTAACGGCTATTTTGTAATGTGGTTGTGCAGGGCGCATTTTAGTTAAAAACAGTACCTAATTAGGTGATTAAAAATAAATTAAGACGATTCTCCAAATTAACTTAAAAACGAAAAATGATTAATTCATACGTGCTTAATTTAAGAAACGAGGTCTTCCGTACAATTACACATAATAATTTAATTAGGCAAGCTAAATTAGTTTGTAAAGTGAGCATAGTTAATTTAATTTAGATTGAGTTTTTTTTAATAACCCTAATTGAGTGATTTAATTACGCTCACCGGCATTGCGTAGTCAGTTACTTAGTTAACGAACCTACAGCTAATTATGCCCACCTATGGCTACCCTCGTGGGAATACAGAGCTATTCGTTATATAAGGTAAGTGCTTCTAAACGTTAATATCGAAAGTGGACCGGTATTAGTATATACGGAAATATTGATTACACATTAATGTTTTATTTCTATAAATATAAAATTACTTTAATAACTACAGTACACTTACAGCGGTTAATATCTACTACCGACTCAACTTTTTCTGTCATGTAAAAAAACTTATACCCAAAAATGTTATATTTTTAAATGCGTCGTATTTTTTGTATGAACATACAAAAACATCTTCATTTAGACAGCATAATTACTTTTGTCATAATTTCATATTTAAAAGTTTTATAAGTGGCGTTCACAACGGCGCACACGCCGGCCGGTGCTATCAATCTAATATAATTATAAAAGAGCCAGTCTAAATTATAATTAAACGTAATGGACGCCACTCGATGGGCCGCAAATGAATGAATGTTTAATTGAATGACTCCCCACAAATAAAAGCAATTTTCTTATAGCCCAGCCCTTAGCTAACGTAATTTAATTAATGGCGCGCATAACTCTGATTAAATAATATCTGAAAAGGAAAAATGCGATCAGCTGTGCGATGCGTACCTACCGATGAAGTTGAGGACACTTGTTGAGGAAAATGTTCTTGTATGCTTATAGACCGAAGTAAAAAAACTTGAATATATACAGGGTGTAAACAGACCCTTCACATAGCCGTCAACCAACCATTTTGTACATCAAACTACGTAACTTTACGCAAAAATTAATGCTGAGAATCAAAACGTCATGTTTTGTAAAGTAGGTAAGTCAAGTTTCTAAACAATTTCTAACTTGCGCCGAAATATCGGGAACTCATAAGAAACAGTAAACATGGTAAATATCCCGTTTCGAGTATTAATAATAATGTGTTAACTGCTTAACCGTTGACAAACTTATGCTCAGTTTAAAGTTTCTCTATAGGTGTACCGCATCGTGTAAGTGCTACAACACTGAGTAATAAAACTTCCACAGGGGTTTGTTTAGGACTAACTTCTGCCCGCAGCTTCGCCCGCGTGGAGGTGAGAAATTATTCCTCTGGAAAAAATCCTATGTCATACAGATGTTTGTAATGTTATATTATATATATATATATGTTGTATTCCAATCCCAATCCCAATAGTCAACTGCCACCACGGACAAAACTATTCCTACTAAGTAAGAAGTACACAATTTTAAAATAGTCTCCGATAAAACCACTTGTTTCATAGTAAAGCAACATTCAGACTGTCTGGAAACTGCTCGACCAGCCAACACGGACAATAATATCACAGACACTTAGAGATTGCCTAAAACATAACAAAGAGGAAATAGCAATCCAATAAAAGATCATAAATAAAACATCGAGAACGTTACCTCCGATAGCTTTTGTCTAATCTAATAAATGTTTAATAAGAATTAGGTAAAAGTGGCACTCCCTGGGCAGACGTCGAGAATTTTCATTGCATTAGAGGGGGCTGCATAATGTCAGAATTGACACTCTATTGTTGAACGCCGTCCATCGAGTGTCTGCACGACTACTATCCCTTAGTGTATCGTACACTAATATCATTAATATTTTTACCTGTTCACTTACAGTGTAGATATAAGAAACTGACGCCTTCCTGAAGTGACATCGTAAACCGAACCAGAATGTGTTGATAATTTAATCGGCGCGATAAAGAATCGCTTAGTAAGTAATATCTCCACTCGAAGCCCGTATGTAAGCAACACTTATCTAGAATACAATTTTATTCAATTATATCTGCCAGAAAAACTCGTTCTTTAATAGATAGATTTACATCTCGATTGAATTTTAATTGAGTCAACGAGCGAGTGCACTCCAATAACGGAGTAAGTTAATTATAAAAGGCAATTGATTTAAAAGGAGCCGTGTCGTGGCCGTGGTATGAGTAACAGAAAAAGTTTTCAATTTCACTAAAAGGGACTGGTTTGTGTCTCAGAAGTCTCGTCTGGTTATCGGCTTGTAATGTATGAAGTTACTCGCCGCGGCTTTATTTTATAACTCACTTCACGTAATAGGCTCCAAGTTGCTTTAATTCACTTTGCCCCTCGTCGCGCGAGGCGTTTACTAATTTAGCTTTGCAACTCATCTCGGAAAAATATATTTTGGGAGTTGGAAATCATGACGTTAATCACGGGATGGATGCTAGTGGATCCGCCGATTAAACAACTATACGGGGAACAGAGAGATAACGTCATAAATTCATCCATAAACATGCTTCATAAATTATCACGACAACGATTTGGAACATTTTACAACGGCTATCAACGATACTTTACGATCAATAGGGATGTGACTGCATCGCGACTCATAATTAATACGAGACGTTTGTTTTATCATCTAATAAAAAATCAGCAGAATTTGCTATCGGTGACGTTACAACGCGTCGTTACACTCGTGTTACGTTAACGCGCCAAGTACGGTTAAGTATTCATAAAAGCTTTCAATTTTATTATATCAAGATACAAAGTAGAAATAACTGGCTCACTCTATTTATGGATTTACTATTCAATCTATTTAACATTAATTTGAAATTGTAACTTGGTCAAAGCTATTAGACTACTTCAAATGAACACGTCAGTGAATGTTTTAGTAATTGCTAATCTATTAACTTGCTTTTAATTAAAACGATTGACTTAATCATGGAATGATTTAAATTCAAATTGGATCTGATTAGAAAACCGAAACTGTAATAAGATGCGGTGTTATGAACAAAAGATCGCGTGGGAGCCGGTCAGCCAGTGCAAGTTATAAAAGTCAACTTCACCAATCCAAATTGAGTTCGACATCTCAAATAGATAAAGCGATATCTACCCGTTATAAAGCAAACTTTATAGTTTTGTTTTTGGCAGTTTTGACACAGCTTCTATCTACTTATTTGTTCCTTCAGCTGCATCTAACTGAGGTGAAACTTTTAACTTGTCCGACGTATATTCCACCTGAGTATCACTTACTTGGACTGCCGAGGGACTTTGTTTATTATCTACCACTGCGTTTTGTTATTCTATTGTTCGATGGTCAGATTCGTTTTCCCGGAGCGTTTCTGTTCAGTTATAGGACGGTGTCACGGACAGACATTGAAGTTAATTTTGGTGAAGTAACAATTATTGCGCATTGTTTGGGAACTGTTACAGACGTTCTCGGTAACATTTTACGAGATTGCCTCGCCGGAGATAAGGGCATTGTGCTCCTCCTTCAGGACGCCGGGGTGACAGGAGACACCTGAAAACAATAAACACGAAATTGCCACAATAATCGGCCCTCATGATCAGCACAACGACTGTCAGACAATGGGGCAGATTACGCGATAGGGGTTTAACCGAATAGCAGCTAACTCGATTATGCGGCCATCCGTGATTGTGTTTGAGCCTATTAATGTTTGAATTTCGTTATATTATTGCGGCGGTCGGGTGCCGCCGCTAATCCAATATGGGTTGGTATTAACGAAATTCCGCGTCGAGTTCGCGGTCGCCGTTCTGTGGCGCGCGACTGATAATACTCTCACATTCGTGTTCTAATAGCCCATCGTCTACTGATCACCTCGTTCACGGCCCTTTATAGCTCGAGATAAGAAATAATGCAAGATATTATGGACAAGTTAATTACTCCCTTTTATAGGCTTTCAAATCCAGCTCAGTAATTATTTAATTTTATGTTTAGTTTGCATAATTGACTGCCCACTATGCAGATAATTACAGGTTTCGGTCCTAAGATCAAAGAATAAAATCAGAGATGTATTTACAGTAGATTACCTTTCGTATTTCGGTACACAAAGTATTCTCCGTCACTGAAAATAAAAGCATTCCACAACCGAAACTCAAAGCTACCTGTGAAAATGGAAAAAAACAATTTTCTTCCACACAGTGCATCATTGCAAGAGGTTTAATATGAAAGTGCGTGCGAACATCCTTTGTAGCGCGGGACCCGCCCGGATGTGACGTAGGAGGGTGTGAAGTAAAGCACCGCGGCCCACGGCCATACCTAGATTAAAGAACAACTTAAAGGAAAGCAATCTGCTAAATAAGTACCAGTGTTGTTGATACGGTACGGATGGTGCTCTACTTTGAAAAATAAATATTGAATTTTTGTGAAATATGTGACTACATGAGTGTGTGTAACGTAGTGTATTATTAATTTAAAAATTTGGAATTTTGCGGCATGTTTCAAAAAACCCAGTCATGGCTACTTTAACCAGAAGCGCCTCAGGGTCTTGGTTTAATTAATTATAATTTCTTTCTCGTGTCTCATTCTCATTAACATTCAATCAAAATGGTAATGGCGACTTCATTTAGATTACAGCTAGCCGCTCCTTAATTTTGCTTTTAATTTTAAGCTAATTAGCAACTAAATCGTTCGTGTTCCGCACATTAAAGTGTGCAAAAAACTGGAGTGGAGCAACATTCGTAGCGTTGTTAGTTGGTTGAATTATTTAGCTTCTCGTCTCGTTACTTTGCGTCGTTTCCGCAGGTGTGGCAATCATATTGTCTCTCAGTCTCATCCGAACGCCGGCAGAGTGTAGGAGAGGTAAGGGGGGGCAGTGGGGGGGGGTGCCGGTACTGAAGCCCCGTATCCCCCTCATCGCGCCGCTTATTCTTTAATCTCGCTGATGAATTATGATTAGCGGAGTGCACTCAATCCTATTAGTGTTGTCTGTCTCGAATAATCTTCTGGAAGATTTGTTTTCTTCCTTTTTTCGAACTTCAGTTTTAAAGTTTTGGACCTTAAATATCTTTACAAAAAAATACGAGATGCACATACCAAATAAATGCACTCTGCATTCGTGTACAGGAAAAAAACATCGTTATGATCTAGTGGGAATTTTGGTTGGATACAATTATTTAGCTTAATGCAGTTACCTGAACTGAAATACATTCGAAACGTGCATTAAAATTCGTCGGAAGCCTAACAAAAACCTTTATGGCCCGTACAGAGCCACGTAATAGCTCGCCGAGGGACCACAAACTCCGATTATCCAAACAGAGAGCTCCCGAAACAGCGCTGTGAAATTTTAACGTGTAATTGATTATGAAGTTGGCCACTAATGGGTGAAAATAGTTTCTAATTTGGAGTGTGGTGGCAGCGCATAATTGGTCTCGGACCGCGTCTGTGTTAATCATTAACGTCGCACCGGTGCGCCGGATGCGGGCTCTCAGCGGCCCGCGCCGGCCATCCTTCAATTTCAGCCGCTGCAGCGCCGCCCGCGCTTCAACGACACAACGCTGTTTTATCCCATTTAATACCCAGCAATTTTCCGCTGAATGTGAAATGAAATTACTTTTGCATAGTTTTTTTCGCCCTCGTCCACGGCTGACATTCGTAAAATCCTAATTCGTGCGTATTGACGTTTCGAAAGTCACCGCTAATGGAAGGCGTGAGCTTTTTTGCTTGAGCTGCGTCTAATCTCGGTTGGTTGCATTCGCCACGGGTTGTTTTCCGAGTGGCGTAGCGTGTTGCTGTCACCGCTCGGTAATTATTCACGAAGGCTCGCTTCACGGCCTGTCTACTTCGCAAAAAATGTCGCATCGATACCTCGGTCGTGCACTACCATTCCATTGACCGAAGGCCTCGCATTCATTCCGTACTTGTTCTTTATTATACTTTCTTGGTAGTTCACCGTGTTCAATGAATCCGATTTGAATTGTATTGTTGGGATGGCGACAGCGTGAGTTAGTCTAAAAATTGTAGAACTTTCGTTACAGCTAGTTAAAATTATTTAATAAAATAACTTTATTCTTTAAAGAACAGATAAAAGCTATTAACATAAAATTCTTACATCCTCTTGATAATGATTTCCCTTTACTTTACACACTTGATGAGAGGTATATTAATGTACTAAATATCATTTACTAATAATACACGCCTTTATGTACTATTAAAAATACCAAATACCACTAATTGGGTATATTGCCATGCGCTTGCGCCGCAGTTCGTGAAACTTGAGCGCTGCACTGGGTATACCTACATCCGTATTTTGTATTAAATGTGTCGGTGGAGAGGCAATAAACCATTGTTATTATATAGGTGCAATTAAACGATTCGCCACACTTGATTAGGTATACGTATTTAACCGCTATTCTTAGTGGAACTGACTCACAACAGAGTTGATTAGCTTCCTCTGTAGATTAAACAAACAGTCATTGACACTATTTGTCGGCGTGGTGCTGTGGTGTTGTGGTGCTGGTGTGCACTTCCGCTCGATATCCGCCCGCTATTATTTATGGCGGCCGATCGGACGCACTCTCGAAAACACACAAAAATAAGAGTCGCGCACCATTCGTCACGGACCTTACAATAGCCCGCATTGTTTCAGGCACGTTGGCTCATAATACCCGAATCCGTTGTACTAGAAAACAAGTTTGTGCGTGGACAAAAAAACGAGTGGAAAGGTCGCACAGTCGTAACCGGCGCGACTGTCGCCAACAAAATAGTGCGAGGCTGCACCAGTTGCCAAATTTAATTGAATTGTATTTAAAATATTAATTAAGCGTGACGACGCTGCGGTCCGTGCCTGACTTTATCGCTGCTTTTTTCGGCGACACGATCTCAATTACAGTTTTTATTCTTATTTTTGTACTTATTCGATATTTTAAGGTACATAATTTGCTATAGTTCAGAAACGTCGAGTCGTGTTTCACGTTCTCATTAATCGCTTGAGTAGTTGTGCTAATTTTTTCGAGAAATATTACAGGCGATAAATTTCATGGTTCTGGAGTTTATGCTGTAACATAAAGTGGTCTGAATGAGCTGTACAGCTCTGAGGCGATTACGTATTGTGACTTATGATTCAATATGAATGGACCGCGATACGACTGAACTTGATTTGTTGCCAAGGAATATACACAAACGGGATATTTTTTCGTGGTTTCTTTTACGGTATATTTATAACTCAATATCGTTTTATGTTTTACTTATATTTGGGGTTAACTGACTGCAAACACTTTCAACTTCTGTGGCTCTATTATGGGGTTTCAATCAACCCACTTTCCTATAGGTTGATAATTTATTTAAAATAATTAACTAACGTGGTGTTTATTTGTTGCAGTGCGAGAGGCGAACACCTCAGCAGGCGAGCGGCGGCAGTCCGACCCTGGGTTCACACATGCTCGCCATGGAGGTCCAGAAGGAGGCGCGCGCGTCGCCGCTGCCTGCGTCCGCGCAGACCGGCGCCTCCTCGCAGCCTGCTCAACCACCTCAACCACAGGTATACATCGTTTTATAATACAGGACACTATGCTGGGTTAGAATATGCTGGCCATTCAAGCTGTATGGTAAGTATGCTCGCTATTCAGGCTGGATGGTGAGCATACAAGACCGTAAAACGGCTGTGTTACAAATGTCAGAAGAATACATTTTCGTATCTCGTAGCCTCCCGTAGCAGTCGTAGATTTCGTAGCACTAATTGGTTATGATTTTGTATCTTCTATTTTTTAGCAACAAAAAAGATATCACTTTAGATTGCAAAACCTAATTTCGTCTTCTTTATGATTTCCATGAAATTATGAATTTCATTACTTTGATAGTGGCACTAATCAATTTGTCGTTGCGTAATCATAAACAGCCAATAATGTTCCCACTGCTGGGACACAAACCTTCTCTTTGTAGATGGAGTGGCCCAATGCGTGTTTATTGGCTATTATGTCGTCAGCTTATCTTCAATTGTTTTCTTTCCTTGTGTCAGATTTGCGCTGGATGCAGCAAGGTGATCACAGAGCGGTACTTGCTGAAGGCTCTGGACCAGCTCTGGCATGAGGACTGCCTCAAGTGCGGCTGCTGTGACTGTCGGCTCGGGGAGGTTGGGCATACGCTGTACACACGTGCCAACCTGATCCTCTGCAAGAGGGACTACTTGAGGTGAGGAATTAAGATGATTTCTTAATCATCATAGAAATATTGCCGAAGAATGTTTGATGTGTCTGTATTTTTTCTCAATTAACTCCAGATAGCTACATTCTGATCAGACAAATTTTTTGTCGTTAAATCAATTGACACGAAAATGAGAAGAATCGGGAGAAAAATAGTAATATTTTTCAATCCCTATTTCATGAAATCGTAACTTTAGATGAATGTGGTGGAAAAATGGTGAAAAATTTATTTATGAATAGTAAGAGGCTAGGTATAATCTCAAGTGGAGGACGTATGATAACTTCTCAATATTAGAACGAAAGTTTACCTTTACCTGTCAGCTTACTCGTATAGCTAATCCGCCTCCTCTTTCTCATTGCGTCGTTTCCTCAATGCTCCTCAATGCTGGAAGTGATGACCTGCTCAAGTTTCAAGACCTCCTTGCTTATGTTCCTTCACCTGTTCCTACTTTAGGAAACATGGACAGTTTCCGAAGCTTTCAATGTTTAACGCGATACGGATTTGGACTCCCTATTCGTGAACTTAATAAATATTCTTCATTCAACAGGCTGTTCGGCAACACTGGCTACTGCGCAGCGTGCAACAAAGTGATCCCCGCGTTCGAGATGGTCATGCGCGCACGCAGTAACGTGTACCACCTCGAGTGCTTCGCTTGTCAGCAGTGCAACCATAGGTATGTTGAGGAAAACATCTACGTAGATCGGATTTACCAAGTGAAACTGAACCGTTGCGTTCATTCAAGAGCTGTTTGTGTCATGACACTGATGGCTCTTGAACGTGGTTTGTGTGTTGATCGTGAGTCATTTCATTGGTGGAATTCCCCTTAGGGTACAACCAGACCGCGGGCAATCGATGATATTTTAACACATGTATTTATTAGACGTACATATATTCATTGAGTGGCAAATGATGGTGAATGAACGACGGTCGGTACCATTAGCTGCGGTCTGACTGTACCCTTATTTTTCCCGAAACTTAGAAAAGGTAATTTTGTATAGTATCGTCTCTTTCTTTAATAACTGTGCGGTGTGGCAGTTTATTTCTATAGCTCGATATGTCACAGTTACGCCTGACTAGTGTTTTTCTTTAACAGTAAATAAAGGCTAGGAAATTAGAAATAATGGTATAATAATGAGAAAACACCATAACTGCCTAATTAGCTAGATCAATACAAAGTTTTCCGTAATTATCGGTGTTATCAGCATTAAAAGTAAGAAAATAAACAAAATTTTGCGAACAGAAGTTTTCTATTTACAAGAAGAAAGTTAAATTTTATAATTATTTATTACTATTTCGAGATTGTTAAATTAAAAACGTACTTGCAAAAGATAATTTTACTAATGTTTACCATCGCAATACCAAAACTTTAATCCGTTATTTATTATAGCCGAAAAACTAAACCTGTTTCACTAATATTGAACCCCACTTTTAAAGAGTAGGACAAAAACTTCAGTAAACTATATTGAGTGAAAGGGATAGAGATATAATGTAAGAGCTGTTTAGATTGTTTATTCATCTCACGGACACTGAAAACGCGATTAAATTTTCCGCTACATAATAAAGTCAAACGCAAGGAGAATGCGTGCTTTTGTATAAACATTTAATATCCAGAGTCCATAAATTGTGGGCCTTTTTTATTTTATATTCACGGGATTTGTAGGGAATAGTGTTTCAAGCAAAAGTTGTGATTACATTGACAACGAAAAAATTAAAGCGATTTCCTACTGAAGTATTGATTGAAACTTACATTTCAAAAGTAATTTGCTTTTACTATTAATTAACAGTTGAATAATACTCCACTTCTTCCCCCTTTAAGATATCCTTGTAAAAAATGAAGTACATAGCAAGGAAGTTAGAAAATCGTCTCCCGATCTTGTGTCAGAATATAATAGCATAAGACGTCATAACTCATTTGGCTGTACAGCCAACTAATAGACGAATAAGCTAATCAATAGTCGCGACAAGTCTGTTTTAATTAAATCCATGTGATAGCCATCGGCCGCAGTACGTCAGAGCACGTTAGATTGCCTGCCGCAGCCAACCTGCTCAGTGCGTCAACACCCTAACGTAGGAAAGCAAATAATATAGGTAAACGTTACTTCATTTCCTCGCTGCGCTGTGTTCGTATTGTATTCGGGATTAATAAATGGCGTGTGTAGCCCTTCAACAGTTTGATTAAACTTTGAAGCTTTAGTTACGTTGCTTCTATGGTTTTATTTAAAAAATGTAAAATATGGAGACTAGAATGTTTCAATTTGTCATGCAGTAAACACTTCAGATTATTAGCGATTTAACATTATTTGTTTGTAATATAAAGGGTGTAAATAGACCCTTAACACAAACGAAAGGCACTTGTTCTCAGGGATCGAAAAGGTTCCCGAAATACCGGTAAAATACCGGTATTTAGTGGTTCCGTTACTTAGAACCCGAACCGGAACCGGAACCTAAATTGGAACCTTTAAGAACCTTTATTGTACCGGTTCTTCTTCAAAGCGAGTCTATGTATTAATTAACAGTAATTTTATTACTCTAGATTATTCAAACCACTATCTAATAATATTTGCTGACACTGTACAGTACAGACTTCCACTCGCTAATATTTCGAAGGCGAACTGAAAGAAAAGACACGCCAGGCACGCGTCAAACATACCCACATTCTTTCTTGGAGAACCTTTAAATGGGATGATACGGAACCGGTATATTGGAACTTTTATTTGGAACCGGTTCTTTGGAACCAGAACCGAACCGGAACCTGAACCAGAACCGTACCGAAAAGGAGAACCTTTTTAAGAACCGAAATGAAAAACCGGAACCCAAATTCGTACCGGTTTTCAATCCCTGCTTGTTCTCCCCGTCTTTGCGATATTTTTTTTTGTTCTAGACCATACCTGGGAACTTTCTAGTTACGGAGATATTGGGGGTCAAAGTTCCAACTTTTTCATAGGTTTTTTTTTAAAAACATGTTTTTAATGTAAGATTTTTACTTTACAAACCTCCACGATCGCCGTACTATTCAATCCATCCATCAGCACAATGCTTTGAGTGCTTTCCATCGAGGTCCACCTTAAAACGTGATTTATAGCCCCAAAAAGAAGTCGATTCCCAGCAATAATTTTTGCGTAAAGTTACTTAGTGTGATGTACAGAATGCTTGGTTGACGGATGTGTGAAGGGTCTGTTTACACCCTGTATGTAGATGGCATAATAATAATTTCTTTATTAAAATTATTTAAAAACACCCAAATCACACTACTAGGTCTTCAACTTGCCACAAGTAAGCTGCAAAACCAAAAGACAAACCAATAAAACAAGCAGTCAAGATGCACCAAGAAAGGACTCTCTGAAAGCAAACAGTTCATATCAAAGCACTTTACGACTTGCCTTCTCAAACACATGCATATATTTAGACCAGCTTTAATATTTCTCCAAAGTAACATTGTCCCGGCAAAGAGATTTCTTTACTAATCAAAACATATGAATACTCTTCGACTGTTTTATTCAATTCAATTGTTCGGTGCACGACATTGTCAGCCGGCACGGATACCGCCGTCCGTATTCTAGTCTCAAACTCTCGACTCACGTTACCTGAATTTGCAAGGGAAACCCATTTTGTTGGTATGCTACAGCATAGCCTGAAACGTTTTGGGTTTAGTTCGAAGCCGGTTTTGATTTTGTAGTATTTGTTTAAAATATTTAGTTACGTTTGTAGTGCAAAATTGATGAAAGTTGTTAGACATTTAACGAATAGCATTCCACTGACATTTTTTTGTCCCCAAAATGTCGAGTAAAGTTCAGAGTAGGGGTGCAGGCGCGAAAACGGCAATTTTCGCCGGACTGCGTCCGTTTAAATAATAGAAAGGTCGCGAAGATTGGAGCCGCTCTGAATGGTTTATATGTCACTTGTGAACCTTTCCCGTGTTAGTAGATCTCGCGCGACATTTTCGCCAAATTATATATTCATTCGAGTGCTTTTAGAATCCAGACTCAACAGTTGGCTTCGTATTACGCAAAGCGCTGTAACTTTGTCTTAAACATCTGGAAATTGGTTTAGCTTTCATGAAGTAGCAGAGTGTTGTTATTTCGTATAGTTATGTTAGTTGTGCGGTGAAACTACGCAGGTATTTCACTAATTAGCTCTAATAAAGCTTGATAAACATTCGACAACAACGGTACGCCAGTGCAAACTATTAAATATCACGTACAAATCAATTTCCACGCCGGGCAGAAATCTGAATCCAATTTGCGGGCTGTCCGATCGGAGCGGACGGCAGATATCACGGGCGAATATCGCTAAACGGCTAAATAATTTAGTAGCAATCTGGCGGCGAGCGGCGGCGGCGCGCCCGCGGCGGAAACCGCGTGCTGCGGCCCGCACGCCCGGCGCCCGTCGCACGCCGCGTCACCCGCGCCGCCTATCGCCACCGCTTGTCGCACGCACCTGCAACCACTATCTTCACGCCGTTATGACTTGCCATTGCAATTTTTGCAAATATCTCAAATTGTGGCAGCAAGTCATGTTTATTGAAAATCGGACGAACACCCTCCATGGAAAATGGATATCTGAAAGCGTTTAGAGCAGTCAAAACCGGAGCTTTTGTGTCTTGGATAGGTAGCGAAAGGTTTTTTTGTTGCTGATTTTGATCAGTACATCCTGATGCTTTTGTCTTAGTGCGGAGGGAGTAGAGCCCATGTACACGTTCATTTAACGTAAAACGTCAAACTTGGCTTGGGTGCCGTCGCGACACAATGGCGCTTCGAACAAAGCTTAACTTGCACCCAGTCATTAAAATTTCGTTTTCCATCTTTTCCATTACGCAGCTGCAGACAAAAAATAGCGAAATAAAAAACGACGAGCCCAAAACAAAAGTCGGGAACGAAGAGAACAGGAAATAAAGTTAATTAAGAGCGGCGAAATCGACTGAGTTGCGGTGGAAATTGGCCCCTTAAAAAAGAGACATTTGTAGCGGAGCTATTGCGCTTAATTTTTGTGACAAGTGAAACAAAAGAGTTGGCAGGGTGGCGGAGACGCGGGGGTGAGGGCGGCGCGCGGTGGTGAGACCGAGGGGAGATAAGGTCGCCGTTATCACCGGCGGTTCCGGGCGGCCAGTGGCGAGTCGAAGGCGATACCTTTTGTTTTGCTACATTGAGGGATGCTCGCTTGCGTGACGTTATCGCGCCTCCTTGGCTCGCGCTGACCTTTCCACTCATGATAGTAAATTTTCTTTCCTAGACGTTTTGTGGTTTACTTTTTGGGTTTCGTTTCATCAAAGTAATGATGTTCGCGATTAGATCGAAGCGTGTCTTGTTAGAAATAGGATGCGTATAATTATGAACCTTAATAACGCGTGGGTGGTGTAGTAGGTTCCGGTTAGCCGGTAGCATCGCTAATTGGATCTTCCTGCTTGTAGCTCGCTTATTTTATGTGTATCAACTAATTATGAGTTTGTCGTAATTAACCTAGCAAAGTCGATATGTTTAGCGGAAAAGCTCAGCCTGAATTACACAAGCTGTTTTGATACACACACAAATTTGCAACAATTGATCTTAAACACTAGTCTTTAGTATTTTAATAGATCCAGCTATCGCACTTGTATTTTTCTAAGTGCTATAACAGCACTTATACAGCCTACGATAGGCTAGTAACTGCTGCCATATTCTAAAACACTAACGATAAGATCATTACCGACCAAATTCTTTGGTGTATGTAAAACTTCATTAGTAAATTCAAAATTTTATTCCGTCATGACACACCTGAAACAACTCTAAAATGACACCACACTCACGAGAATTCACTTGGCAACACTAGACTAGACCAAAGTAACTTGATACTTGCCATATCAGGACATTTAAATCAATGAGCTGCATCGTTTGTCTAAGGTTCTGCGTGGGCGACCGGTTCTATCTGTGCGACAACAAGATCCTGTGCGAGTATGACTACGAGGAGCGCCTGGTGTTCGCGAACATGGCTTACAACCCGCCGCCGCTTGCGCACCTCAAGAGGCAGACCACGCACCTGCCGCCACCACCGGTAAGCAACAATACTCTTTATTAAAGATTCTCATGTGTATGAGTCTAGTCTTATCCTCAATGTGTGATCTAAAGTTTTGGATTTTTATTTTCGGGAGTACAATGGCTATTTGGCCAATTGTACGTAATATTATGTGTAAAATTTAAGAGGAAAAGAAGCAGAAAAGTGCATTGAAACTGTAACCTATTATAAGACTATACCCTGGATTCAAGCAAGACAAGATCTAGATCTTGTTTTAGATACCACACATGTCTGGAGTTGATAGCCAAGAAATTAATTAAATAAATTTTCTACAGACAAGCAACGCGATGAGCGGTTTGATGAACGGCTCGAGCCGCTCCGGTGATCTGAACAACAACATGTCGGGGTCGTCGCCGGCGCCGTTCGCCGCCCCTCCGCACCTCAAGCCCCTCGGCCTCTCGGCGTCCAGCTGAGATTATGGCGCGTGAGACGCGGCCCACCCCTACGCCAAGTATCAACACTAATCACGCGTACTCTACGAGACAATCGATACTACAAAGTTGATCAGTTGCTGTTGCAAACGAACTATTCAGTGTTTAAAACGCAGCTATATTAAGACGTCGTCTTATAATCACTGGACTTGACATGTTTCTAAGTGTTTAAACTAAAGCAAAGTAAATGCCAAACTGTAGTTAGTGTTTCTGATTGTTTATGAACAGCACATAATTAATTAAATAACCTACATTGTCATGTCATTATTTCTCGAATAAACTAAGATATTATTAATATGTTATTAGAGTATGTGTAAAGGAAAATTGTTTTAGTTTGTTAAAATCTCAGAATTTGATCTCAGATGAGCAATTATGCTGAATTAGGATATAGTTAGAGGATCATTGAATCTCCTTTTTGTGTACATCTGTTAAAAGTTGCAATATCATGTCTGTATTTTTCTCTTTAATGTATAATGTGTGAATTGACTGGTACGGATAATGATACAGTGCGATTTTGGCTTAGGCTGTGAATATTGTCAGCGGTTCAGATGCTCAGTTGTAGGAATAGTGGTGAACTAATTCAGTGATGTGGACGTGTTGGCGGCTCAACCGCCGTAGTGAGCGGTCTAAACGCGCATAAGAACCGCTGAATGTGTGTCCGGCCTAACGCAAAAAATTCACAAGTGCGGGTTTAAGACTGCCGAATTGTCGTCTTTGAGGGATGAAATGTATTTTAGAATAAATATCAGTGTTAATGTAAATATTATAATCCTATATGTACGTATTATAGTACAATCAATCGAGTCTCAAATTGATTAGGTATATTTAATGATCAAATTACTTAGTTATTTTCAAATATTTTAGTTTTACTCTGGCTAAGCCGCGGAAGAAAATTAATTTAAATGATCAATTTTCGAATACATTTGTTATTTCTTTTTGTATCTATGTATATTAACTGTTAAGTTTATTATAGACATTGTTACGATGTTTGTATTATTTATGTAAATAGCTCACTATAAGTAGATTATTGTATATCTATTATTATACAATGGTGAATATAAAATATTTGGATTAATTAGTAAAATGTGGATAAATGTGTTAATGAAAAAAAAATACATAATTCGAAATAGTTCAAATTAGTTCTTTTAGTAATATTTAAAAAAACCTTGTCGTCGTCTTCGGATGATTTATGAATTGTTTGCATTTAATTATGTACAGTCGCCAATACTGTGTATTCTAAAATTATTAATAGTCCATGTTCTTCATGAGAGTCTTTAAATCAATAGACGTTGTAATGTTATTTATTATCAATCAGGTGTTTTATTGTCAGCAGTTGAAACTAGTGCATGCATTCGATGGTATTTGGATGTATAATTATTCCGTAGGTGTTATGTTGACGACTGTACAAGCTCATGCATTCCTGTAGAGAGACGCACGTTGTGTGCACAACACACACATTTGTATAAATATAAATGTGCAAGTTCTCTTTTAACCAATGATACGACCAAAGATGTAGCTCATTAAAGCCTTGTTCAAGAATATATCTTATTTTATTTCTCAACTTTTTGTTCACTACCTTTTAAATAGAACAGTTAATTTAAATTTTGATAAAATACCATATTATTTTTTACACTTTTGGAATATGATTAACTTATTAAAACAATTGAGTCAATTGCTAACACAATAATGTAGTGCGTGAATACTTTATAACATACTACACACACTACACACACTACACACACACACACACTACACTACACTTTACTTTATAAGTAAGCCCCTACCCCCCTACCCCCTGTACCCTTTGTAAGTATAAGTTTTCTACTTGCTTTTTTATAGTCGCAATTGCAAGCGACAAAGTAAATATACTTCTAATGAAACCTAATAAAGCAATAATTCAAAAAAAAATGCGTTCAACAGTCGGAGTGAGCGGAAATGCGGAAAGGTGCTATTTCAGTGGACGAGAATGGAGAGCAAAGACGAGTTACTGAAGAAATACCGAAATGAAAATAAGTCCCTCTACAGACTTTACGAAGTACTTACTTACTTAGTGCACTTTTTTATTTACCTTCACCAGAAACCTTCAGCAACGAAGTGCTTTTCAGTAAATGCCCTGGCATTGCATCGAACGCAATAAAAGAGAAAATGTGTTATCTATAGTCGAGGTGAGCGGAAATTCGAAAAGGAATACCAGTATTTTAAATGGGGCGATTGCCTATCCGACTTCCAGAACCAAGTTAGTACTGGGTAACGCGATAATCCTTAGCAAGACTGGATGTCAGACTTTCGGGCTACTGACTACCTGTAACGACTGTCAAAGATCTACAATTGACAGCCGGGACCTAACGTGCTTTCTGAGACACGGAGGAAACTCGTTTTGTAATGGGTGGTCACCCAGCCATAGACCAACCCAGGCAAACACGGCTTAACCTGAACATCGACCCGAGCGGTTGTTATTATTTAGCCATGAGCTCCTCACTGAAATAATTTCTGTAGTCTGTGTAAATTAGTGTAAATTACCTATATTGTATAGTATATCATTTAAAGTTATTAAAGGAAGTTTCCCAGTAGCACTATTTATTCCAGAATGGCTGCTTTGTCGCCTATTACAGTCACAAATACAATAAAGCACCCAATGAAAGAGAAAATGCGTTATCTACAGTCGGGGTGAGCGGAAATTCGAAAAGGTGCTCTTTTAGTGGGCTGTGGCGAGAATGGAGAGCAAAGTGGTTTCATATCGGGAGCATAAAAATGTCGTCCGCCGCAGCATTGTCGTACTTACTGATAGTACCTGAGGAGCACATCGAAAATTATTGTAGGGATAGCAGAACAACCAGGAAAGGAATACAATTTGAGAGTTGACATTATACGTTGCTAACTGTAGAAAAAAAAGTTGTCTTGGAGAGTGTTTTTCTATGGTAGACATTAGATCTGTCAAAAATCTGATCGATCTGAAAAAATAATATTTTGGTGTCAAACTAACATACAAATCTATAATCCTACATAGTTCTAACGTCAATTTATTTGAGCAAGTTATGATGTTTATCACTTTTTAATTAGTTCTCAGAGCTCATTATTGAGAAACGCTTAAAGTTTTATGTCTTTCCGAGGAAAACTTGTTGACTTTATTAATGAGGGAGTAACAGAGTAGGTACTTATTAGGATTTTATTTCCACGTATCTGTCAAAGTCAAAATCAAAGTCAAAATTATTTATTTGCTGTAAATGTGGTACAAAAGATGGTAAAAATGACATGAAGTGCAATAACACATTTCGCCATAAAAATAGCATGCAAATATTATTAAACACAAATATTAAATTAGGTAGGTAACTAACTAAATAAAGTATTTATTTATTTATAACAGGTTAGGTTAGGTTGCTGTTTATGCCAACGCTACAGCTTACAGTGAGCGTGGAAAGAGGAGAAAAATCACCCCAATTTCCCGACCCCCAGCCCTCATTGTCGGCCCAACACACCCTGATAGAATTGTTATCGATGCCATCTTTAATTTCACCACTGTAAACAACCAACAACATTACATTCCACCACACAACTAACTCCGGGCAGATTGAAATTTAAAACGCAGTTTATCTTTATTTTATTTTCGGTATGTTTGTTTCATGTTACAGTTAAGTCCAATTTAAATCTTTGGTTAAGTTCATTCTTGTACAATGATAATGATATCATTATTTCTCCCACAAAAACAGGACATACGATAAAAATTAAATAGAACACATTATAAGCAATTTCAGTCAAGTGTATGTGCGGAGCTGGTGTCTATTATAGGTACAAACCTGTATTACAGATCACCAGGTCCTCACCCCACGAAATCAATGCAACTTATTCATGATTTATAATCGGTAGTAAGCAGTGTTTGATATCCAGAAGAGCTCATATTGAGCTGCTTTAACCCCTTAATTAAGGACGCGAGTAACAAGAGCTGGCTTTCAGGATACCTTTCCATTTCATTCTAAAGGTTCGGATCTATTGCATTAGTCACGTTACTTAGTTTATGACTAGCATCTTGATGACATACAGCTTTTGCTCGTGGCTGTGCTCCCGTTATGTACGGAATGTACTCATGGGAACGTTTTAAATGTAGTCTATAACACTCGGGGATAATGCAGCTTCCCGTTAGTGCAAGACTTTTCGGAATCGGATCAGCAGTTCCGAAGATTACTCCATAATACGAACTTAAAAAAAAATACCTCTTTTTAATATTAGTATAGATTTAAGGCGACTTTTTCTGTCCTATTACTGACTGTAACTTTAATTGAGGAATGATTACAATAAGGATTTCCCAATCACTTCGTCAGAAAGTGTGTGCACTCTCATTGAACAAATTGCCACACAATAAAAATCGATGAAACAAATCGCGCGCATTGTACATGAAGCGCATATTCAAATAGAAAGGGTTGACAATAAATAAAGGTGTGAGTTGTGACGAGCTCGCCAACCTTCGCAGCCGGCCTTCTCGAGCGTGAACGTCACAATGAGGTGCGTGAAAAATGGCTCCCACCGACGCGACGGCCCACAAATCAAAACTGTGAAACCGTTTGGCAAAAAAGAAAATGAAAAAAAACACAAATAAAACAGCGTAGGAAGCCGGGCGCACACCACTGATGGCTTCTTGCAATAATTTCCGTTTTCAATGAACGCGTTTTTCTTTTTCTTATCACCGCACGAACTAGGATGGTTGGGAATAAATTGAAATACAAAATTGATTGTTGACTTTTCCCGGCCGCTTTATTACTGTCACAAATAGGAAATAGATTGAAAATTGCC
This sequence comes from Noctua comes, assembly GCA_963082995.1. Taxonomy (NCBI): domain Eukaryota; kingdom Metazoa; phylum Arthropoda; class Insecta; order Lepidoptera; family Noctuidae; genus Noctua; species Noctua comes. Next base: position 7,446,614 of record OY720271.1, read on the forward strand.
TATAGCGAGACGCCGCCGGCGGATTTGATGATTCCTCAATCAACCACAGGCTAATGTGTATGATTCAGTTTATCTTGAGGACTGAAGCCATATTCTTATCGTTGCTGTTTTTAAGAAAAATCTAATTGAATCGTTATCACTTGTTGCGATTGTAATTTCAGTGGAAGTTTAAAAGAAAATGGAAGTGCAGGAGTTAGAGCGAGATGAGGAGATAGTGCAATCTGCTGGACGATTTATTAAGTTGTTGGTTCTGGTTAGAGCACAGTGGGTTACACGCGCTATCTTTCGATGGAAGAGTTTTCCACTGAAAATAAATTTGATTTCTATTGAAATCTTGATAACGCTGAATTGTGAAAGGTTCGTATTTATTACAATTTACACGTGTTACAGGCTATGTGCTACTTTAGTGCAGTTTAATGCAATTTGTGGAAAACCTGCTATAGTGGCATGAACTGCTATGAAGATTAGACTATTATAAAGGGTGTAAATAGACCCTTAACATATCCGAAAGGCACTTTTCTCCCCGTCTGCGATCACCTTCTAGTTACGGAGCTATTGGGGGTCAAAGTTCCAACTTTTTCACAAGTTTTTTTTTAATACATGTTTTTAATGTAAGTATTTTACTTTACACACCTCCGCGACCCCCGTACTATTCAATTCATCCATCAGCACATACTTTGAGTGCTTTCCATTGAGTCCTACCGTAAAACGTGATTTTTCACCCCCAAAAAAAAAGTCGATTTCCTGCAATAATTTTTGCGTCAAGTTACTAGTTAGTTTGATGTACAGAATGCTTCGTTGACGGCTATGTGAAGGGTCTGAGTACACCCTGTATCAAGACAATATTACGTGGAGGTACAAGTATGAAAAATGTCGGGAAAGGGAAAACAAATGTAAAAATCTATCTCTCTCTATCTGGGCATAATTCTTTACATTATCAACTTCCTAACTCAACAATTCCTTAAAACTTTGAGCAGCTTATTATTTGAATTCTACAACTGACTGGGTGACTACGCTACAATGTATGAAAAATTAAATATAAAATGTGCCTATTTATAATCCTTATCTTGATAAATAGCCGAGCTATTATTTTTACGAGCTATTCCCTGTTTACACTCCTTAACGCCCGGTCAGGATGAGTTAACGACAGTTGTCAGTTCTTTTACCCTCCAGCGGGGATTTATATAGGAAAATGGTTCTTACACAATGTCCATTAAAGAAGAACTCCGGACTTCCATAAAAGTGCGTCAAATACACCAAGGCAACATAGAAGGGAAGAGGGAAAGGAAGGTCTCTTTAAACTGGGCAAGCTATGCTCCCGATGCTCCTATTTTTATTTGAGTTTTAATTATTAAAAGTTTTATGAACTGCTTATTTCTTTTACGAGATTGTTGAATTAATTCCTTTTGTTTGTTAACTCGACCCTCCTTGTATCATCAAATGTTAAAAGTTGCGTTTGTTTTGCTGTAATTAATGTGCAGAACTGAAATAATTGTGATCTCTCTTCGCAAGATCCGCCGCTGGGACTGTTGCTATATCATAACGTTTAGGCGTTATGTATAGAACGAAATATAAATGAAATAAGATACGGAGAATAATAAGTCACGTCCTTCTTGAACGATAAATTCAAATGAATATGTTTTATATTCATTTCGATTGAGTGGTTATTCACAAATTTACCGTTATCACGTCCGCTGAATATCATAAAACATTTTAAAGTTCGCAAAGAGATATTCGAGAGTCGAATCTTCATTCGGCGCCGTGGGTTCGCTGTAAGTAAATTTAACTTTAAAATATGCATAACAGTTTTCCGATGCGATCCCCTTTCGAATTTAAACACATCGAGTCGTATTAAGATACATTTCGATTCAGTGCACTTGGGAAGTTCGGGAAGAAAATGCTTTTCAGTTTATAGCTGATCGTAGTTTTCGTGAAAAATGTAAAGAGAGAATGTGTTTTATCGAGAGGTGTTTGTGTTTAAAATATAGGTACCAAAACTAACATAATGCATTTTAATGTTCACAAAATTTCAGGCGCCAGAAATTTCTAGCACTGTTCGATCGTAGTTTCCTCCGTGCCTCGGAAAGCACGTTAAGCCGTAGGTCCTGGCTGTCATTTGTAGATCTTTGACAGTAGTTACAGGTAGTCAGTGGCCCGAAAGTCTCATAACCAGTCTTTCCAAGGGGTATCGTATTACCCAGTACTAACTGGTTTGCTCCACCTCCACAACTCAATTAGTACTGGGTAATATGATACCCTTTTCGTAAGAGAGTCCCGATTAGGTACGAGGTAATTAAAAAATTTAACGAAATATTAGTTAGACCCTCGCCGTGAAACAAAGTCGGAAGAGCTAAAGGATAATTTTGTTGGGTTTTGTTGATCTCCGATTCTAACTTTACTACCGTAAAAACACCACAGCTTCAGTCCTAACTATCTAAGCTATAAAGTAGTATATTTAAGATAGGACAAATTCAACGCAACAGAAACAAATTACAAGAGACTTTAGACAAGAACTTTAGGAAGTTAAGTGTACTTAACCGCGACTTGTGAAAATGCAAATAAGGAGCTTCGCCACGCCGACGCGCCAGCAGCCGGCCGGGACCCGGGATTTGTCTCCACCAGATATGATAATTAGTTTTACAGCGGCGAGAATTAGTAAGATACACCAACCCCCGTAGCATGACCACCGTAGACAAGGATTTCTTTGACGGAAGAATAGACAAAATGACAGATTGTGTCGACACAATCTGAAATCAGAAATCATTGTCTACGGTGGTCATGCTACGGGGGCAGGGATTGTTTAAATAAAAAAGCATTATAATTTCATAATACAGGTTGCGTGAATGAGATGACACCCAAAGAGTACTACTCGTACATACATAGTAATACATAAACCAAAAGGAAAAGAGGGCCGACTCGCATAATAATTTTATTGCTAATATTGAATGGTGGCGACATCTATTAGTCGGTACCAACAACACGACTACGACGGTATACGTAGTTATAAATAAATAATTAAATACGTATGTCCTACGTATTAATATTTAACTAGCACTTCGCCCGCGACTTCATCCGCTAAAATTGTGATAGTTCCGCTAATATGCATGATATAAATATAATTTATAACCTATAACACTCACGAGTAATGTAGCTTTCTGCTAGTGAAATTTTTTTAGAATTGGTTCATTAGTTCCTGAGATAAACCCCTACATACAAACTTCCAAAACCTCTTTATAATATTAATTATTTATAGATATTATTAGCAGCAACGTTTAGCTAGGAATGTATTATAATGCAGCTACATAATATATTATTTCGATTAGACTCGGGTACTTGAGACACTAAATATAATAAATCTATTTTAAATAAGGTCTTGTTGTGTTTATGTTTATTAAAATACACTTGTTTTTTATTTCGTAATTACCATCATAATTATAACACTTTACCGGACAAAACTCGGTTGATACACAACACTACACCAATTTGCAACTGTTTTTTAAAATGTTAATAGATATTTTTCTAAAATACTGTTTCCGACATCAGAAAAGATGTTTGACATTGACTTTTCATTCGTTCGTTCAGAAATTTATTTTTATAATTCGATTTAATAATAAAAAAATTCTAATTAAAATATTATTTATAACTTTATCATTCCCACTTTCAAGGTAACATAATTATAACAAACAGACTTATCCCGTGTATGGTGGATGGTAAATGTTCGAAGCGTTATCCACGGGCATTAGTGTGACCAGAGCTGGGTCATAATCTGCCCAACGAGGTCAAGCTATTTTGTCATATAAAATAACATTAAAAGATTTTCAACCAATGACAACGCATGGAACTAGCCATGCTAGCGCTATTAGTTTCACAGCTACCATCCCCATTACCGGAAATGATTTAGTCGAGACGCAAGAACAGCTGATTTCTCATACAAAATTGGGCATTCTCCTTTATTGTTGGTAGGTATTACGGTACGTATGATAGTCAATAAATAAATAGATTTCTCTAAATTCGGCTTACATTTTTTGTTTTGTTTAAATTACGTATTTGTATAGTATCACACATTTATCTATTCTGGTGACCATAACTTAAACGTAAAGATGGCATCACGGCATGTGCACCTTATAAGCGACGCCATCACCAGAACTAGACCAGATAATATAAGTTTGTGGGACTGCCGCAGTAAAATAGCTATTTCTTTTTTTCTTTTATTTTTAAAAAAAACGTTGCCCCACACTTGGAATTTCTCCTGTATCGTGGGTGCGTTTACAAACATTTAAATTCACATACACAAACAGCCAGACCCGGAACAACTACCTTTTGACAGAACAGCGTCTGTTGGCTCATCTTGTTAGCAATAAAAATAAATGTAGATGTATCTAAAGAAATCTTTGGTGTAGTGAACGTTGATTTACCTGTAGTGAAATCTTTGGACTAGATATAATTCGTGAAACATATTCATTGTTTACAAATTAATTATTTGCCATAAAAATCAAATGCAGGTAAATAAAAATAAAACTATGGTGAATTAAGTTGGAGTGAAGTTGCTTTTTAAATAACCGTGGTGAATCACCTGATCCTAGAAAATGTTAAGAACGTAAATACTTGAAAATCTTAAAAGCAGAATGTATCAAATTCCTTCAATATGGTCTGGAAACTTGTTTAATGCTATTAGAGCAAGCTACGGAGGCGTTAAGCCTGCAACCTTACTTAATTCTACTTATTCGACAAACTTCGGCACTAGCGCCGCCCCCGCACCCCAATGGCACATCTCCGGTGCATACTCATAATATTAGCAAAGATTTACATTATTGAAACAAGAAGTTTTCAAATAATAAACGGAATACCGAGAAATTTTAATTTTAATACTCTTTCAAACATAAAATAAAATGCACATTAAATCAAACATGCCAAAATAATTAAGAATCCATAGAAAATACTTAAACACATTGACAGACGAAATGCATTGCTCGAGTTGCGTGTGTGTGTTACTGCTTTTTGTCGTCGGGCTTGCACGGTAGGCTTCCTGCCGTAACTATCTACTTCTCCTTCTGCAACACTCTTACGCCCATCTGGATCTTTTTCGTTTGGCCAGAGCCGCGCTTCGATAGCCTCTCCTTCAGAAACTGACTGGTTGGTGATAGTATCGTTGACTGAAGAAATATTTGCTGGTGTCACTTCTTCTGATTTTACGCTTGACGGTGTCACGGTTGCAATTTCGTTTTCGTCCATTGTCAAATAAGGTGTGGTAGTAATGGTATGGGGCTCAGTAGATGTCGCAGCTGGCTGAGTTGTTTTTGGCTTTTCAGAAGATGTCTCTGTAGCCTCAGAAGATGCTTCCGTTGTCGCAGAAGATGTTCTTGTTTTCTCAGAAAATACTATAGTAGTTGTTGTAGGTGGATCTTTGTTGATTACGTCACAAATATTCGAGCACTGTGCCTCTTGACATTTGTCTTCTGTACCGCAAGTAACAAAGTTCTCCCAAGCTGACAATAGTTGGTACAGATGTGGTTGCTTGCAGTCGTTATCTATATAGGTTTGAAGTCCAATTACTTCATTTTCACAAATAAGAGGTCCACCGCTGTTGCCCTATAATGTAAAACATTTCAATTTGAAAATAATTTAACATGTAAATGTTAAAAAACAATTAAAAATATTCATCATTTAAAAATAAAATAAAAATCTAAAAAAAGGGTTTTGTAGAAATGTTTGGTCTGTTAACTCACTTGGCAGAAATTAGAGTCGTAAACTGCGTTCCTGTTTTCGTCGCTGTCAGCGGCACAAGTCATGGTGTTGCCAGTGTAGTGAGCCCCACAGTTCAGATTCCCAGGTGGCAGCATCTCAACGTGTATCTGCATCAAACTTCTGTCTTCGCTGGTATTGCCCTCCTTCTTCTGTATGCAGATGAAAGAAATACATGCTTATAGTAATAAACATTTTTGAAAACAAGCTTTTAAAATATACATTAGTTTTAGTATATACGAAACCTGAATCACGTGTCCAGTATCTTTATGTACAGAATCTATGTACAAAATTTCAAAACTGTATCATGAAAAATCACAAAGTTATAAGCTTGTTCTTTTACCTGGTTATCCGCACAAAAACGTGGTCACCACGCAGCGCGCGCGCTTTCAGCTTCGTCTTGATCTCATTGATAATAATAACTTGGCTGTAGGTAACTAAATGATTGCGATACTTAATGTCGCTCGGTGTCCAACTTGTATCTTTTTTTAAATATATTTGGGACAAAATATAACACGGTTTAAACATTATTGGAATCGATTCAGTTACTTATTCTGAACAAGCTATGTTCAGGATTCGCATATACTAAAAATAATGTTGTATAGGTGTGATAAATATTTTTTTGTATTCTTCTCAGCAAACCCTTTTAATTGATAACCATATCACGGGAGTGCATGAAAAATAACTAGTCCGCCATCTTTGGTAGACCGCCATATTGGATTTAGAATGACGTCACTTCGCTAACCATGCTTTGTCATCCAAACTTCAGTTCAATCGGTCGGGTTAGGTTACAACAACTAACAAAAAAGAACATACAAACATTGCAAGTTAAATAGAGCTTGTAAAAAGGTTGGAGGTTCCATACAAATGAGTGATATATGCATAAGATAATATTTATAAAATAACTTTCTGCATCAGAGAGTAATAATTTTCATATGGCCAGTTGTTTATGTAAAATACTTACAATGACTTAAATACGCAATCATAATCAGTTCATGGTGTTGCCACTGTAAAATGTACCCAAGTCAGTCTCGGTCGTTTAAAAAGAACTTGTTTTGCAGCTTTTAACTGGAAAATCTTACGGTTAAGTTTAGTCTTAAATTACAGGGTTCTAATAATAACGATGAAACTGAGAGATCTTACGGCGTAAACAAGTATGATGCACGTTTTCTCCGGGTTGGAAATTTTATGGCTGAGGGCGGTGGTGTCCACAGCTGAAGTAAGGTTGAAAGGTACCAGAACCTTCATTAGGGAGATGTCAGTACGCCACCATTGCGTTGCACTGTGGTTATACGGACGAACAATTTGTATGACCTGAGGAAGTGAACGAAGTAGAATCATTTCTTAGATAACTTTCACATAAAAACTAAATGTCATAACTGTTTCTAAGTTTAATTATACCTCTCGCTCTTGTTCGTCCTCGTCTTCATTAAGTGTGAATTGGACATCAATAGCAACTGCACCAAGTCGGGCTAGAAGTGTTTTTTGCGGGAAGCCGTTGGGAGCCCCTGGCACAATACTGGGACCGACAGCAGAGGTGACCAGCCAATCAGTTCGGATTAGGACGGCACCGCGGAGGAAGCGGGAGCCAGTGGCATCTACCACTGACTGATCCGGGTAATATAGGAATGCCTGTAAACATATTTTACGGATAGAAATAATACATTCGCGAGCAACCAAATCGACCCAAGCCATAACCGCGCAAACATACGTGATTTTTTCAAGGAGTACGTACTTAATTTATGTAAAATCATATATTTAAAGCTTGATAAATAAGCTTTAAGTTGACTCCAATATCATAATAAATATTCAGGAAGTCCTCTTTTATTTATGCAATTTAAATAGGCTTATAGGAAAATTGACCCCTTATAAAAAACTACGCCTATTTATTTTATCAGGGGCTTATCCAAAGTTGACCCGTACATAACTCCGAAAATTGAATAAGAAGCTGCTCAAGTTACAACAAGGAATCAGCCAGCGAACCGACTCTGCCAAGCTGACCGTTTAATTATTCCAACCTCGCTGCGGAATCGACACTTGACGATTGGTAATGTGCAGTAGCAGCTGAGGTGTGTTCTAAAAGTGGCTGTCAGCAAGTGGACAGTTAGAAGTCGCTTGATGGTAACCATCTTACTCCAAAATATCCAGCCACAGGCCCAAAATTAACTGCAAGCCTCTAATTTGCTGGAGATTATCTGAATTGGAGCGTTGCGCTATGGGAGTCAGTGTGAGTCTACATGGCCGTGACAGGAGAGGTCGGGACTACAGGCGTCCAGGGGAGCGATTTACACATTGTTGTTCCGCTAAAACAGTCGCATACGGTAGCGGCTCCTGTATGATATCTTAAGAGGGAAAATAGACTGGTCGTCGTGCCCGGAGGAGGTCAAGGAATACCAGAACGCATTGAATACGGACAATGGACCTGCACTAAATTTAGATATAAACCCATATGAGACAAGCTGAAAAGAGGGCTCAAGCCAAAAATCAAGTCTCATCGACCATCGAGGAGTTGAAGGCTGCGTTGTTAGTAAAGTAGGCTGCGTTTTTATTCCTCAAGATACCACCAAAATGAATTAGGTCAACGAGGAACCGACTGCAGACGGTATTTAGAGCTACCGTGGGCAATACAAGTATTGACATATACTCGTAAAATTATTTTATGTTACGCTTTTGTTTACTTTTGAAAAAACCTAGCCACAACACAAATTGCAAAATTCCCATTTTCATTCAGTTAGTACGCGTTTGAAAAGTCCTAAATGAATGTTGATGATTATGGTACCTATTAAAAGCTAAGGTCTTAAGCTTTTAAACCGTGTAAGGTATTTATATAATACAAAAATACTGTAACTTTTCTTCAATACATATACGAGTATGAATGCGCGCTAACAGTTTGAGTGGGTATGGTTTGGTAGAAGAGTTTTTTCTTTGTGTTAGTACAGTCATTTTAAAAATACATAATTGTAGTTCTACTCCAGCCAAGATACACACATGGATATGAGAACTGAAACACTGTAAATACGCCTTAAAACTACCGGACAGAGACGAGATGTACAATACATGCGGAACAGTTTCTTTTATTAAAATTTTTGTTGATACACCAGCAGGACACTATAATTACTGACACTTTTTAGGTTTTGCCTAAAGTTAGGATGTTACGTAAAAGGTACACTTAACACCAAAGTAATGATTTAATGGTATACCATGTACGGAAAAGTCCCTCTCTTGACATCCTGTTCACCATCTGCGTATACTTCCACACAAATCGACACGGCTGGAAAATTATCAAAAGATATCGATTATAAACCAAAGTATACGGTTGCCCCGTATACGTTGGTTTATAACCAGAATCAGTGAAAATAAACGTTAAATAAGTACCGGAACATATAGCAATTAGAAATTTAATTTTCATAGTAGTAGAAAATCTGGAAAATTACAATAAACATTTAAAGGAAAACTAAGTGACGTGTCACCGTCAAATACTTAGCTGTCCTGACAGCAGTTATTTCAAAAGAAGAATTGATATATTTTCTTGTTATATTTTCATTGTAAGGTAAACCAAATAGTTTTTATAAACCTGCACAAGTATTTAAATCCTCATTTTCGACCTAATGCTATAATTCTTTTTAACTCTCTCTGTTGTAAAAATCGAATTAGTCGAGTCACGTCCCTTTATTTTTCTCCGCTATCTTTGACAAAGTTACGCCGACTCGAGTTAAAGACATTAATCAGAATCTCATCCGAGCCAAGATGTATTATCCTCAATAAAGCGAAAAGAATGACTTTGCGATTTTAAAACGCGTGTTTTACAGATAACGGCGGCGGATAAATCTGGGGAACACCTAATTATTCATGTTAGGGGTGTTTAAGAGTGCGTATTAATACGCTTGGAGCGGCGTCGGCTTTTGAAAAATATGCTAAGAACATAAAAAAGTGCAGTTTATTTAAAATACCGCGGACGGGAACATGACTTGGGCGGGCGCGCCTCCACGAGAGCGCTGTGTACGTCTTTTCAGTTTTATTTCAAATTGGATTAATGTATAAAACACTGAAAGGGAAAATATTTAGTCTGCTCTATCTGCTCTTTTAGCTTGTTCTTTTATTCGATTTTTGGTAACTTTTCTGAGTAGCCACACCAAAATAACAATTAGTAAGCCACTTCTATATGTAGGAAACACTAACATTGTCCACAAATGAGCGGAGATGTCGTATCCAAACCGCTGATGCAGCCACGTCAATACCACTTGTTCAGACGGTTATTACATGTCCAGTGTTGGTAGACCTGTCGTAATGTTCTAAGTTCCCTCCCAATGTTCCTAAACCTTCTTCGGGGTTAGGGACAAGCAGTGTCTTCTCAAGTTGGCATTGTTATAACGGTCCGAATGAACGAGCTACGTGTTTTGGCTGCGACCCGCAATTGCTTTACACTTCTCCTTCCTTTGCAGTTGTAAAACGGTGTTCTAAAATATCAATAAAACTGCTGTATAACTTTTAATCACAGTTGTATTTTAATGGCTATATTGATTTTGGGAAAAAGCAATCGGACGAATATTTATAGGGTATCCGCATGGGTATCCGTAACAGCGGCCGATTTTATTGTTTTGTCGGTGAATATAAAATGATACCGGGATTTTTGAACGCAGGCAGTTGCGGTACTTTATTTTTATATATAGGAAGGTAGATATTTATTCATTGGTTGAAATAATAGAATCTAAATTTTAAAACAGCGCGGAAAGTTTATTGCGTATACAATGAATTGGACTTCTTTTAAATATATTTAGTTTGAAGAGTTTATTCGTAAGCTTACCTGAAAAAAAATATATATTCATCATTCAATTAGGTATCATGTAATAGGTATCTAATAAAAAGTCTATTTATATAAAAAACCTATACTAAAGACTAAATATCTGAAGCGTGTGGGTAAATTCGCATTACGTACCGGTTGCGTTTAAATTCCATGGAGTCTAGGCGAAGTTTTCGCCGGCTTACCAACTGTGACTCGCGAACGGTGATATGAATATTAAACGCTTCAAGAATTAGAAGATTTATACGACAATTCGGAAGTTGGGCGGTCTTTGCGCACTTAAATGAATGTTTAACATTATCTGCGGAGTTTTAAAGAACTTGAGCCTCTTAAACAACTTGCGAAGAAACTTTAATAGAGAGCGGCTCTCGGGCGATTAATTCGAAGACGTGGCAAGGTGGACGAGAATCCTTAATGTGGAAGGGTAACGGGAGGTGTTCAATCGGTGCATCTAATGGAGGAAGAGGAAGGGGTGCGCTTCATTTAAATTATTTTACGAACTTTCGAATTTTGTTTCAAGCTCTTGGTTCAGGTACCTATCTATATGCACGAATAGATTAACATAAGGGTGAGTTTACAAAGCCGCGTACTGCAACACATCGAAATACGGCAGAGTAACAATTTCCACAGGAGCTATTGAAAAATTGAGAAGAAAAACTTATATCCGTAACCAAAGTAACAATAAAATCAATTGAAAAAAATTTATACCCACATGATGAAATACCTGATCGGTAATAACGGCAACATATCCGTTTCGCGTGCTTGACAATATAAACTGATTGGCGTGGTGTGCGTGCGCGTCATTGTTGCCGCAGGTTCCCGCCGTCATTTCCCGATGTCCCGTCCCATTCTATTGTACTGCACTTTATTGAATTTGATTTACGCGCCAATTTTTGTAGGCTTCGGTTTTTATTAACTGACCTCGGTGCCGATGTAAACTTAATTGAATCCGCCAACAAAAGGTATCGAATGAAAAGAGCGTCCAGCGGTGTGCGATGCAGATTATAATAGGTTTTTCCGAATTTGCATGGGTTTTGAGTTACTCGATATTCGATATTTTCACGGCGGTTGAACTATTGCGTTCGATCTGTTTGTTGAAAAGCTGCTCTAATTAATTTTTATGTTTCACCTACTGTCGCGGTTTTATTTTTCAGTCAGTATTGCATTTCTCGGTTTTGATTGTCTGTTTCATAATTTACCAATTTAAAAATATTTACATAAAACGTTACTCCCATAGTCAAAACTGGATTCCCTAAAAAAAATATTTTCGCGCGATCAGACATTGACTGTCGCCCTCGCCTCGAGCTGGACATCAGGGCTCTGTAGAAGCATACCGTGTGGTGGGTAGACTGGTTAGTAAGTCGTGTGATGTCACCACTGCACACTGGCGAGCTTTCCAATACATTTTATGTCCGTACTAATGACCGTATCCCATATATATTCATATAAATTTATATTTTATTTGCCACCAAGATGTCCACAAACACATGTCATATCAAGAGTAAAATTAAACAGTCTCTAAGAAAGCTTTCTTACCATTTGCTGCAACAAAAGCGAATTATTTGCTGAAAGACCGTAATCTGAGTTAATTATCTGAAATTCGGTCGTATTTAAAGTCGTTTCAAAACGAGTTTTCACAATTGGAGGCGAGTCAAAAGAGCTTTCTAAAGGAATCGCAAACACAATTAGGAGCAAGTTCTTGTTTGTACATTGTCGGGGAAAGAGTGTGCATGACATTCGGCGGGAGATGCATAGGCGTGTTACTGCTCAGTGCCCATGTCGATCACTGGCAAATGATTACAAGGTTTTTTCCAGTACCGAAACTTTTGGAAATACCTCAAATTAATATTTGAGTTATATAGTCATAGTTGCATTGTATAATTAAATAAGGTATTTTGAAGACCACCAGTAATTAAATTATAATTGTTTCGTCTCGTTTTCATTGTTGTTATAGGGTTAAAAATATGTATGGAATAAGCAAATACCTGGGTGAGAGATGCCGAAAATCGAGTTGAATAGCAAGCGATTGGAGGGGTCTATGTCCAGCATGCTGATGATGATGTCGAACACACCAAAATAATCTAACTTCAAATCGATGACAATTTAGTATATAGGTACTTAAAAATAAAATAAAAATATGACGCACCTAGATAATTTCCCAAAAAAATCCTCATTCAGTTCCGCCATTGTAGCCGTTGAGCGTACCGGCCGCTAAGCTCGTTATAATAATTTGTGCCCTATAGAGAGATACAGAATCAAATCAGGCGCAACAATGCCGGCGCAATTAAACCCGCGAGGGGAAATGTCTTGTGGAGAAGCCGCGAATGACGACGGCTCAGCGACGGTTTTATAGCCGCGAAGAAAAAAAAGGGCTGTGTTGTGTTGAAAGCTTGGCTGTATCTGTTTGGCTCTGTGATGAAATAATTGTAGTAAGTACATTTGTAAAATCAGTAGTACGTGAAAGAAATCACTCTATCGATTGCTGACAACTGCATTAAAATCCGTTGCGTAGTTTAAAAGATCTAAGCGTACAGACAGCGGGAGCGACTTTGTCTAAACTATGTAAAGATATTGGGGTCTGTGGTAATATTGTTGACATGGAATTTATTGTAAAATTGAATTAACTTGGCCCTGTCTACAAGAATTGAATAATATTGCTTTCCATTGATTTTATGGTACTTTGCGTATGGTGTCATTTGCATATTTAAAATGTTTCGTTACATCAGCAAATTATTTCCTAACTGCAATGACCTTTATTTTGTATTGGTGTCATTATAATCACACCATACCCCCGCAACACCCACTTAATACGCAATAAAACCTTCAATAACCATTGTCTTAACGCAGACAAACCAAAACCAACATTGAAACAGAATTAAAGTCAAACTCTTTCATTGTCAGTAATGCAAATCCTCGTCTGAATACGGTCTGTTTACTTCTTTGCCCCTTTGTTTCAGCAGTAACGAGCAGAAAAAGGGCCCATTCAGAGCATCCGAACCTAATTACCCTACCCTCGGTTACAAAGGAGGGTTTCTAATTAACGATATTATGTCAAATAATTTGTTTGAGACGACGTCTTACTTGGTCTGAATCGCGGATTGGATTAAGTTTGCCCGGCACCGGTACGTTTGCTTTATAAAGAAAAGCTGTTCGAATGGAAACGTTGAAAGAACTGTGATTGTAGCCAGAATTTGTCTTTGTTGAGTATTCAATTAGAAGCGGGGTTAAGTTTGAGATTAATTGGTAAATCTTAAATTGAGTCGATTTGATTTGAATTGTTTTTGTAGATTGGTACTTGTTATTTTACAGCAAAGAAATTCGTATTTAGGTACCGCTCCATTTATAGGAAAGGCGGTTGTACTTTAGAAAAAATACAGGGTAATGTACAATTAATGAAAACCATTTTTGAAGTTTACACAAAAACCTGCAATTTCAAGTAAATATTGCAGTCGTCGGCCAAAAAAAATTTTATTTTGTTTTTGTGTTGAATTTCACTAGCTAATTTAATTTGACCTCGTACAACTGATTGCATCTTGCATAGTATTTTATGTCTTTTATTTCATCAGAAAATGACAAATACTAAACTGACCACAAACTTTTTAAATTCCTCCCCATCTTCCATATTCCCGTTGCTCATGTATGTAAACACAGGGTCGCAACCCGTCATGATGGATGTCCCACGTCATATGTTGGAACGTGCGGCTTTTGCCTCGTCAGCCGAGTATTAGCAATCTGTCAGTGCTAACCGTGCATTTGTCATTACGATTGGGTAGCATTAATTGGATTAATGTCATTAGCTGGCCCTTCACTCCGTCTTATGACGTATGTAAATGATCATGAGACGGGCAGTACATAGGTACAAGTATATTATTGTATTGTTTTGATCTAGCGTCGATAAGTTTTCTTAATAATCGTCCCTCACTATGTTTTTTAAACGGTGTGATGTCTTATTATCATCAACATCTTTCAGCCATTTGGATAAGGAATGAATACTAAAGAGGAAGTCTGAAAGTGGCTCCGGTGACTGAAAAAACTAGTAACTGGTAATCGGTTGTCCTGGTATGGACATGTTATGCGGATGAATGAGGAAAATGTAGTGGGGACAATGTAGATGGCTATAAGAGTAGAGGAAGACCAAAGAAACGATGGATGGACGGTGTGAAGGATGATATGGCTAGAAAAGAGGTGACTGCTGAGATGACGAGTAATAGAGAAGTATGGTTGAAGAAGACATGCTGTGCCGACCCCAAATAAATTGGTATAAGGGCAGGAGAATGACGGTGTTGCAGCCATTTTTGCTCTCGAAAAGTATACATGTTTTCAGGGTTAGAAGCAATTAAGGTTAGGTTAGGTGGAGTGGAAGTGCAGTTTCTGTACCTTGTATTGAACTGCTACGACTGAATTTGCGTTGTTAAGTAAGTACTCGTAGTTAAATTTTATTTTAATCTCACCTGAATTTTCGTTTATTATTTTTTAATCGGACCCATCGGACATCAGACACATACGCGTATTTTACTTTATAACTGATAATATATTTTTAATCCTTTACCTGTATAAAATGCAATAGTGGCGCATAATCTGGAGCTTATTCATCCGACACTTCACATCAAAAACAATAAAATTAAATCTCTATTATTTGGCACGTATTTTTAAGGCTCAGAATCCTCTGGACGTTCTGCTGTCAATTCTAGGATATCAAAGGGGTATGGCCGTCCACGTTAGGTGGGATTAGCAGACATTTGAATGCGCCGGCCGCGTTCCTCCTCACTAATTGAGTTAATATTTGGTTATCGGCGGCGCGCACACGGCCCGCGCGACTAAGCCTGCCGAATTAATGACGCGAATTTATCATTATTAATGCGTACGAGATCCTCGCCACACCTGATTTTACGCTGCGGGGTGTGTTCACATGACATGTATGTGTCTCGTGTACATTCAAAAGTTTAGTGGCGAGTTCCTATCGGTTTGAAAATATTCCTTGATTTTTCTGAAGAATCCTTCAACGAAATCATGGAACAGCCCTTCATTTTTAACTAAAAATTAAGAGGTGCCTATAATAGAGGTAAATTAATGCAATTATTGTATTCGTTTAATATATTTTTATGAAGCAAATATAGTTTTTATAACTAAAGTGCTTGACTGGAACGATTTAATAATTACTTACATTAAATAATTAAGCAGGCAATTCCCCGAGCGCTGATCGATTAATTAGCCCAGAAAATGTCCGAGCATCAGGTTAATGATCGATTAATGACAACCTTTCAACTTAATGTTAATTGTATCTTCTCGTTAATATGGAATCCTGTGAAATTATAAAGTTTATTAAATCATAGGCCAAGTGCTCACCATTTACGATGGTGGCAGAGTTTTGATTGAAGGTCGTTTAACTTTTATAATTGTGGGAATTATGGACACGGCGATGAAAAAGTCGCCCAATACCTTAATCTTCGCATTTTCTTTAGCTATCAGTCCAAGAGGCTTACGCTAAGTATGTGTCAAAGATGTAGGTGCCCAACGTACCATTAATTAATAACAGTCGTAGAATTATTTCAAAACGTCACAGGGACAATTGGCAGCTCACTAATCCTCCCACTATATGATACATTATTACTTTGACATTATTTACTTTGACTTTAATTGACAATTTAATAGACATGTAATTTTGAACTTGAATGTATTTAAAATTTTAATTTAGGGACTAACCACGTTCCGAACTAAATGTTGCATGCCTAGTGCAGAATATGGTGACACTAACAACTTTCCTGTTCTTCAAAAACCCACCTGTATAACTACCCATATTTGCAATAAATGAATTTGAATTTGATACTTGTTTCGAATTTTCCGTCCGAGTTGATGAAATAAAATGAAATGCAATGAAAAGAAAATGTGTGTTGTCTTGTTTGTTTCACGTGTGAGCGCGGCGCGGCCGACTGCATCGTCCATTCAATTCGACAGGTTTACGACACGGCGCGCGTTTATTCGCACGTTTCGCTCCGTTATGGCTTTATTACAATTTTTTATAGCTCCACTAGTTCATATTTTCGGCGGTGTTAAGGGATTAAAGAAGTGGAGATTAATATGCCGTGAAAGGGTTGATTTAAAAACTTTATTATTTATTCGCTGTTGTTTGGAAATGCCCGCTATTAATCCGGATTGGCTGGTTTGTAATTCATCATCATCATCCAAATTCGGGCTTTATCCACACTGCTAAGCGTCCCTTGGCCTGTGCCAATATCCACGTTCCTGTACAGTTTGATCCAGGTTTTACCCGCGAAGGCAACAATAAGCGTCTGCGCATCTCGCTGCATCTCTCTCCAGTCCTTGGACGCCACTCGGTCACCTGATTTTAACCCTTTCCCTGTCCTATGAGCCACATATGGTTCCTAAGATTGGGTGTACTTCGTGGACAGTGAACGTGTGAACTTAATATTACATACAATCGTAAGGTTCAAGCACCACCGACATTCATGACTTAAATTCAGTCATTTTCACATTTCATTAAGAAATTCCGCCAAATTTTGAACCCCAATGTGACACAACCCGAGCATGCCTGCGCCTACTCAAACCCTACAAATTAGTATTGTTAGTAGTACGTGGAGGACGGTACGCAAGCAAACAGTTGGTAACGAGCGATCAATGCGCAATCACAGAGCCCTAATCACGCGCGATTGACAGCCGCCGCAGATGACGGACACAAATGACGGACGCAAATGACGAACGAAGCAAATGACGTATCGTGTGACACGCGGCGAGCGCTAATGAATTGCTACGGACACTGGCTTGCAGCAAGTGTGGTGGGGAATAGCGAACGTTTTTTTACAGGATTTCTGTACGCCGATTTCAGTTTGAAAAAGTTTTTCTGATTAGATGGTTTTTTTTTTAAACTAAACGTTTAACGAGACTGGTTTAAAGATGTGTAAATGCAAGATTAAAGAAAGAAAAAGTATTTATTAGACTCGCACAGGATAAAACAATAAAACTTAAACTAAAATGGTCCTGGGGTCAAAAGGCCACGGCATATCTAAGCATGGTGTTGCAACATTTAAAAAAATGCCGCAGCGCTGCTGGTAAATAGATTGATACTTATTATTACTTTTAAGGTAGGACCACCTCAGCTATCAGAATAATAAATTATATTATTTGCCAAGTTTAACATGAAATAAAAAATAAGTAAGTATTAACTATTTTAATTTTGTTTTATTACCTATAAGTTTTTTCTTTTATATCTCGCTACCAAATATTTTCGCCAGTTGATTTTTCAGCATAGATTATTATTTTCATTGGTCAACTTAATTTTCTTTTTCTCCTAGCACAAATGACATTATTCAACGACGTATGTAATGTAGGTATTCCGAATAACTAAGACGGACAATTTCTTAGTCCAAAGATGTAGGCACGTCAAACAATCGCATAGGTCACCACTAATTAGACACGCGACAAATTAGATCAAGTTGCACATGACAGTGGATTATTGATTGCCAGTGGCGGGGGGTGGAGGGGGGGGGGGTTGGCATAATGACGTCATGCGCCCCACAGCCAGTAATTAACGACTGATTAACGCACAATTAGCAGTGATCACTGATAACAGATGCCGTCGGAACTTGAAACCCGTGCAGTGGCGAGCAGAAAGATGTGTAGTAGTAGTGAAATGTATGCGGTTTTCTTGTAAAATATTAAAAAGGTAGTTTTATAATTATAAACAAGACCGTTATTGCAGATGCTGTGTTCACTATTTTGTCTGTACATTGTGTCTTTTATTTTATTTTCTTTCTTTGTGACATACTTTCATTTATGTACTCGTATTTTTCAACTCTGGTAAATTTTATTTTTCAAATATTACGCGCTCTCCGCGTGTAATATTTGAAAAATAAAATTGTTGCAGACATGAATTAGCTATGATACCACTATTACAAAAGCACGGTACTTGCTTGTTACAATCCAGTTCTTAGAAAACTGAGGAAAGTAGAAATCGAAATCAAATGCAGTTCAAAACAGGTAATTTTTCATGCACGTGTGTGTAACATACTGTGACCTATTGCGGTAAATGTAATGTGAGGTAAATTATTGAATTGCTGATGAACTTCACATTTGCCATTTGTTTGACGGAAGCAGAGGTGCAAGTCATATTTTTTTTTCAAATATACTTGCAATTGAAATATCGCGTCGATTGCCGTACGTTAGTACCGTAGCAGGTTGTTTCTGCTTACTCCTATAGCATACAGGCGTGAGCTGATGTATATTAAAACAAAGCAATTAAAATTAATTCATTAATTTGATGAAACAAAACTCTTCCAAAAATGGGGTTATACACATTTTTCCTGTTCCCGGAAAACAAATGAACCCAGAAATACTTACTCGTATATTATAACACAATGAATGTGTTTGTAGAATTTACAATAAGTGGCATAGCAGTGTAATTAACATGCCGGTTTTAATTTTAACGATGTTGGCCATTGAAAATATGCGAATAAAATCGTTAATTAAAATGGAATATTTGAATGCATGGGATAATTATCAGAGTCTGTATTGTTGAAATAATTAAATTTGTAACAACAGATGGATTAAGGCGCAGTCTGGGGACGTTTGAATTTGTTTATCGCTTGCCGGCAGGGCTAATGTCGTCACATGGCTCGGCGCACACCGACTCTCTGCTTCAAATGGTTAATTAGTGGCGTTTGCCATTGTTTCCATATTTCATGGATTTATCACACAAAATAAAATACTTTGTCACGAATAAATTCCTCAACAATTAATAATTTTGTGAAATAAAAATTCACCACTTAACTTAAAAAAAGCGATATGCAGATTAATAGATACTCTGCAAAATAAAATCCTTTGTGACAACCGTCCTCCGAAAAAGTTGGCTTAATACGAATCGGCTTTCGTATTGGTTTTAAAAACCTTCAACCCGATAACTCTGTAAAAGAGTTTCACCCAAAAATTGCACACATTACCTCTAGTAACGTGATCTGGGTAAGTTCGTAACGTTTTTTCTAAAAGGTGCATGCTATACGGTGCCGTCGGGTCGGTAAAGGTGCGCGCAGATAAGCTCGTTCGGCTTAGCTCCGCTCATAAATCAGTCTCCGTCGGTTTAGCTAATTGTTGTGACAAGCGCCCAGTACGCCCAATACGACGAGATATCTACGGCAGAAAATATCGCCGGATTTTTCGCTCGCCGTGAATTATTCAATCGGGCTTGTGTCTTTCAGGTTCTGGTTTTTGTAGAAATGTGTACGGATTTAATGTTATCTGAAGTTTTTGTTGTGGTGTTGGGTGATGTGTAACTTTCGGTATCTCGGTTCACTCGTGCAAAGCGATGACGAAATATATTGGAGTGTTAAGCATCATAGAATTAATACTGCAGGTCACGGGAACAATATACGACTCCCGCATTGCCCTTAAACTCGAGGGGAAGATTTATAAAACCATGGTTAGAGCTGCTGTCTTTTATGGATCAGAATGTTGGGCCAGAAAAGGGATGAATGAAAGGCAAATGTAGTAAGGAAAATTTTGAGCATGAATATGGATAGCTATAAGTGTCGAGGAAAACCACAGAAACGATGGAAGGACTGTGTGAAGGATGATATGGCTAGAAAGGAGGTGACTGCTGAGATGACGAGTAACAGAGAAATATGGAAGAAGCAGACATGCTGCGCCGACCCCAAATAAATTTTATTGGGATAACGGCAGGAAATGATAATGTTGGGTGGTGTGTGGCATTGAATAATTGAGATTTTTTTTCCTAGCAGTAGGTTTCTAAACCGATATCTCTTGCAGAAATAAGACGTTTCAATCTAGTCAACAGTTCATTCCGGTGACCATCATCTGCCTAGTCTTTCCCAACTACGTTGGGGTCGGCTTCCAGTCAGATCGGATACACTTGAATATCAGTATTTTCACATGGATCGACTGCCTATCTGACCTACACAACCCAGTTAGTGCCGAGTAACAATGCCCTTTGGTAAGACTGGTTGTCAGACTTTCGGGTCAATTCCACGAGCTATTTAGTTTTATTTAAATTTATTTTTCACGAAGTGAAATTAAGTGAAGCTCCAGGTTATTTATGCAATCTCTTTATCCTTATATTTTTTCTTATGTTCATAGTGTCTGAAATCTGCTGTCCGCTCTTGTGGTTTCGGTCCGACGGCAAATGATTCACAAAGACGAAAATTTTTATTGCAAGTTGTTTTTTTTTTCTTTTTCGTAAGGTCCTACATAGTTAAATTGTTTCGATTTTCTACTTTATGACAAACCGAAAGGGTTGTTCATATTTGGACGACGTTACTGATTAAAAACATTTCTATTTTGTGCAAAACATAGACAAGCTATTGTTTAATTAAGGTTTTACACATTACAATCAAGAATGATTGTAATGTGTAAAATATATTTGTAATCACGTTCTCGACAACGGCTCTAACGATTTCGATGACAGTTGCTACACGGTTTTATTACAGGGGCAAAAAATCGATCTAAATAGGTATCATATCTGGGACCGATACCCGAGCAGAGCTGATGCTGATGCGGATAGTGACTGCCTTATTTAATTTTTTTATTAACAAAACACTTTATAATAAGTTCTGGTATCATACGAAGCAAGTCAAGTAGATTACCATTCTAAGATAACTCCACGGTGTACTCCTCCGTGGAAAGAGGGATGACATAGCTCGTAAAATATCTGTGCTCATATCACCTAACATCAAAGGTGTAGTAGATAGGGGGAGGATCTCGGATGCAATTCTTAGAAAGGGTTGAAATACCTGCTCTGTAGCTAAATGACACCCGGTTGTAGTATGGCAAGTGTAAGGTAACGTTTTGTTTAATTAATACTTAAAATATTCCTGTGTGGTAAGAGAAGGGTATTTTGGTTAGAGGCATTGAAGATCAAAAACATTCTTGTGATTCTTGATGGGGAGATATTTATACGTGGAGGACGTGCACCAAAAGACGTCGTGTGCCCGTATTCGGGCCAACGACCAACTGCAAAGGGTCGAGTCGCCCGTATTCGGGCAAACGACCAAGTGTATAGGGTCGAGTACGCCCGTATTCGGACAATCTTGTTCGGTTTCATGTTTGACTTTATGCAAGCTACTCGTAGTGTATATAAAATGTATTGGGTGCTAAATTCGAGTGAAGTTTTTCGAGTACCCGAATAGGTGCTAAGAACATATCTTAGTCACTGCGCCATCAACTTCTAGGGGTTCGTCGTTCGAGTATCGTATTGTTATTTGCTCGTCGTGATGGTCTTCCAACAATACGATATATACGAACGGTATATATTTAAATACATATACACAGTACAACAAAATGTAACAGTACTTTTGGCCGCAGGACGTGGTGTTCCGTCCCTCCCGTGCACAAGCTCCGCTAGTCAACAAGTAGTCAAGTTAGCGCATAGTGAAGTGTTACTAATATAGTTTTAAGCCTAATTGATTAACACACATCTTCGTAATTACTTATACATGTTAGTCTGTAACCTGCATTATATAATTATTATGTATTCTAGTTTAATAGGAGGGATTACTGAAATCACGTCTGACATTTTTTGAACTATGCCACAAGTTGTTTATTTTCACGCTGGTCAGGGACAGGCAAATGTACCAAACCGGTTAGATCAATTACTGGCGCCTATTTATAATTTAAGAAAGAGAGGCCAACTGAATGTTAGACGCAAAACGCTGGTTATTCCAGCGCATGGTTGCTGGCTGTTCGGCTGGTTTTAAATTAGTGTCTATGGAGTGTGTTGCAACTTCTTGTCCATTGATGTCTAAGTTACAAATTTCTGGCTGATTAATGGACTCTTTAATACTTCAAAAGTAGTAAATAAAAGTGGAAAGAATGCTCGAGTTTGCGTTTACACTTTTGCTAGATTGTGAAGGTAAAAATAAGACCAATATCAACTGCATCTAGTCTGTTTTTGTAATTGAACACGATACGATACCTTTTATATTGTATTTTAATGAAACTCTAAAAAGCCATAATTTTCACCTCAGGGAAAAACAGGAGAAAAAAAAAATTACCTTTAATCAGCCAGTTACTTACCCTAACGCCTTAGAAGTGATAGAAGCATCAGTAATTCGGGGTGTCTCGTCTATGGAAGTAATTTTCTCAAAGACATTCCTGCCGAGCCCCCCAGTAGCGCTTTGATAACTCTTTAAGATGCCTCGCATTTACGACAGAATCTCGCCAGGGTATTTTACAGCATTTTTCGTGATGAAAATATTTGGTATTTAAAATAGATGAGATATATTTTGGAAAGTATGACGGTTAAGTATTTAGGGTTAATTTGAAATACCTACATATTTGTATTTGTTTTAAAGGATTATCCCCATTGTAACTAGACTAAGTTATTTCAATTGAAGGAATAAATTTATGTATGTATTTACACGAAAATCAAAATTTATATGAATAATTTTGTAATGGATATTCTCCTTTATTACAATTAATTAATTATTTTAATTACCCATTTTGTGCGTTATACTTATGTTTGTGTTGTACTAGACACACATTACTGCGTTTTGTATTTTGTATATTAAAATGTAAATTCTTTTAGTTTCATGCAAATGGTCTGACTGTGAGGTCAGTATATAGTGGCGCTTCAACATTATTAGCCGTAATAAAATGGTTAAACAAGATAAAATGAAACTGAAACACATAAAAACAATAGTCGAGCACTAAAATGAATAGCTGAAATCATCCACCGTACAGTTTTACCTAGACAAATAAATTTTAAATTCGTATCGAAGGTAACAAATTACTTGATAAAGTATCCTTAACGACGATACTTCAGGGTGACTCCGCCCACCTGTCACGGTTTTTCGAGCAAACTGAGCGGATTCGCGGGAAGGCGGGACTTGCGTTGGTGGGTGGAGGACACGCCCAGCCGCGCGCCCCGCCCACCCGCTGACACCTCAGTCGCCAGCGAAGCGTCGTCCGTGGTGATACTGTTGACATGTCTGACATGAACCTGATATAGATAGTCCTAGTGGAACTATGCGTCTGTGAGAGACACCTCTCAATACCATGTAGATTTATAGGAGCTAAAATTGGCATCGATCAAATTAATCATCATTAATTAAGTTAATTAACGAGTTATAGCACATCAGGCCTTTATTCCCCTGAAAGGGTAGGCAGTAGTGTATGGAACACTTTCATTTCGATGTTCACATAAACACTGATCTAAACTAGACTTCACTTGCTAATGAATTAATTGATATAGAATCACGCATACTTAACTGATTGATTTTGAAAACTTCTATGTGGAGTTTTAAGTACTTTTGTACTTTTTTAAAATAAAGCAGATGCATTGCTGTTGTTACAAAAGAAGGCAAGAGGCACGCGTTCTTCTTGTCATTGTGATCTTTCTTTGAACTGGACCGTACGTGGGAACCTTCTTGTTACTTACAGAAATATTGAAGGTCGAAAGTCCACATTTAAAAATGTTTATAAGGAATACAAGTTTTAAATATTATAACATTACTTTAAATACCTCTACTCCTATTCAATGAATCAACATATCAATGCGTTACAACTTAAAATTGAGCGCTATCGTAAACCGTGACTTTTCACACCAACAAAACTCGTTGCCCAGCAATCATTTTTGCGCAGTGCTACTTAGTTTCATGTACAGAATGCTTGCTTGATGGCTTCGTAATTTGTGTTCTTTTACACCCTGTAGGAGTAGGTACTTCGTAGCCAAATACCTAGTCTGCTACGCTGCTACGCACTCGTAGACATGCGCTACGTGCATACTTCGCCTTCGTAGCCTGTGTCTCATCTAAGTTAAACGTTTAACAATTCACACATTAAATAACTTTGGTCTTTAGTTAGGTAGCATTACTTAAATCTGCATAGACCGCTTTAAATTATTGTTATTTCCTCGTTTTCTTCAAAGTCGTTGTTATCTAGCTATGTTAATAGTTATTATTTAATCAAGTCTCTTTTAATGAGTACTATAATCAAAAGCTTATTTTTTATGAAACGTCAACTTTTATTCATCACCATGTACATTATTTAAACTACAAATAGATCTAAAATATTAATAAAAACATGTTCTAGGTATCAAAATGAGAAAATAACTATTCTTTATTTAGGTTTTTATTTTATATATATAGTTTGCATTCTTTTTTACTTGCAAGTGTGTGTTTATCCTTTTTCCTATAATGATGAGAGAAGTAATAGTAGTAAAATATCACACACAAGAGGAAAAGTTCTTCATTGTTCACGTTCAAACACTACATTCACTCCAAACGCAAAAATCTATAGTATTTTATAAGATACTTGATACTAAGATACGAACTACCCTACTAAGTTTCCTTTACAGAAGTAAGCTTATGGTAGCACACAAAACATTTAAAAGTATAATTAATAAAGCAGACTTATAAAAGATAGATGACTCAGTATTAATGCAGTTGATTGCATTTTCTTTGGAGTTGTTATCTTGCTCGTATTTCACTTTTAATCTGGAGTGATTAATTAAAATGTCAGCTGAGGGCGAGCCGGCCCTGTATACATCATAATATTGTCTTAGTAGGTTCTTTATAAAAACGCAGAGTTGCATTCAGGCTTTTCCAAGATTCGTTTAAAACAAGTAGAATGCGAGATTTTAACCTCCACTCAAATCTTACCACGAATAGGGAAGATTTGGGAATCCATATAAGGACGGATAGCTAATAAGGGTCCGGAGACATAAAAAAAAAAATCCATAGCTTTTCTTTTAATTCTGCTTCAATATCAAAACGTCTTTTATTACTATAGCTTAGATCACGATGGTATAGCACTTATTCAGAATAAGGTATGACAAATGATGTTAAAGTAATCCTTTTGAATATTATAAAAGTTATAATTCTGCTTTTTTTACTTGATCCTTGTCCTAAATAACAGTATGATGCTTCTGGCATTTAAAGTCAAAATAGTGACTACGAGTATGCCCCTGAGGAAAACAGTCGGAAAATGAAATGTAAGAATCTAAGATCCTGTGGATGGAGATTCTGTGGATTCTAGGCTACTAAAAATTTACACGAGAGCTTGGCTTTCTTCTCTGTCATCTGAAACAACAAAAAAAAAACACATTCAAATTCCATTTTTAAAAACTTTCCAAATGCGGTCCCTGCAAAGAAATTAGCAAAAGTAATTCATTAACCGCCCGCAAAGATTGCGCTAAGTCTTTTATTTCAGTGCGCGCTTGGCAGCCAAGTATTTTTTAATTCCGCGGCATTACCATTGTGCCATGTTGATTTATGTGAGCCAAGTCCGCGCCTTCCTGTACGCAAATATACCGAGATAATGGCGCTTTTTTTAACACCTTCATTAAAATGTACTACAGTTAATTGATGGTGTAATTACGTGTCTTCATTTTGGGAGTTTTGGATTATGAAGAGAGTGTCGAGATTTGATTTAAGGGAAAATTATGTTTCAGATATCTAAGTGGCACTGATGTTTTTTCAAGTGAAACAAGTACCTTTTCTGCAATATACACATACTTACATACCATACGTATTTTTTTTTCTCTTGTTTCGTGTATGCGTTTACAATCATTTAACCCCGTAACAACTACCTACAGGCCATACAAATATTTGTTCCGTGCGGGGATCGAACCCGCGACACGCAGAACAGCAGCCAATCGCTCACCCACTGCGCCAACCATGCCGCCATTATCAATTAAAATATTTAAATTAAAGCTTTTCCAGAAATTGATGACAATATTAAATTCTCTCCTCTCATTTCTTCTAGTTTCGATGATAAAAGTAATCAAATCTCACTATTCGGCGATGCTTGCTTGTTGATCAGTCATAATTATCATACAATCTCACTTTTAAGAGCAAATAACGTATATTGCTATAGCTACCTAACCAAAACTTTGTTAAAGTGGTTCAAGATAACCTGCTCCAATAAATTCCCGTATTGGGTAGTTCCGGTGAGTTAATGGTGCCGATATAAGGTCGGTCGGAACCCATCTCGTTCATTCTTATCGGTGCTAGGTGTCTTGTTCGTGTAGCCGTAGCTTAAACAGCGCTTAACCATAGGCAGCGTACCGCTTACCTGTGAAATGCGTACCGCTCATTTGTGAAATGAAAATGTGAAATGTGGTTGGAAAGCATCTAGCAGATTGATTATTCCATGTTAGTTTGTGCTTGTGAGATCGTCAGTGTTTTGCTTTAATATCATCATCATTTCAGCCGAAAGACGTGCACTGCTGGACATAGGCCTCCCCCAAGTGTCACCACACTGACCGGTCCCGTGCGACTCGCATCCAGCGAACCCCTGCAACCTTCAGCAGGTCATCATCATTCTCTTGCCCTTATCCCAATTCATTTGGGGTCGTACATATTACTCGTCATCTCATCAGACACCTCCTTTCGTGCCGAATCATCCTTCACACAGTCCATCCGTCGTATCTTTGGTCTTTGTATTCATAATAATAAATATGTTTGATTGCTTCTTTCTGCCCAGGTCAAAGCCCGTTGTTACAATTCTATAAAAAAACGAGTTGTATGGTATTTAACGACACGGACATTTACAACATTATTTTTAGTATATGCGAAACCTGATTATAGTTTGTTCAGAATAAGTAACTGAATCGATTCCAATAATTTTTAAACCATGTTATATTTTGTCCCAAAAAATTTGAAAAAGGTTACAAGTTGGACACCGAGCGACACTAAGTACCTATCGCAATTATTTAGGTACCTACTGCCAAATTATTATTATCAATGAGCTCAAGACGACGCTCTGGAGGCGCGCGCGCGGCGTCGCCACGTTTTTGTGCGGACAACCAGGTAACAGAACAAGCCTATAACTTTGTCATTTTTCATGATAAAGATTTGAAATTTTGTACATAGATTCTTTACATAAAATACTGACACGTGTTTCAGGTTTCGCATTTAATAAAACTAATGTTGTATATATACAGAAGTTACAACGGCGAATGGATGTGTTACTCTGTTATCAAGAAACTTATTTCTTTATCACAGTTCAAAAAAACCTAGGAAAACTATAAGGAAATATTTCCTTTGTCCCACCCAGTGTGAGTGTTGTGTGAACCCAGTCTACAAAGTTTATTGAACGGCCACCCCGAATTCCTCAATATAAATAACCTAACACTTTTCATGACGAATCATTAATTAATAGTAAGCAGGCATCCACTGTAAACCATTGAGGTCAGTCAGCGCCGCGCTGTGTAACCATGATGGTGGAAAACGCTAATTTAGCTTCATTTAATTAGCAAATAAACCGCTCGTCTGAATCTGCGTCGACGTCATTATCGGAACACGATAGTGATTCGTACTGCTAGCTGGAAAAATGTAACTGCGTTTAATATAATGGCCTTTCAGTTTTTTTCTTTGTTGCTTCTCAGAATAGTGTGATATTAAAAAATAAATACGGAATCATCTAGTCTTTTTTTAGACGTGTTAAAGAGTTTGTAAAAATCAATTAACAGAATAAAACCATGAAAAAGGTGTTTCGTAGCACAGCTTGTTCCATTAAGCCTAAATTAATGATCTTTCTTTTTTGGTTGAGTTTATAACTTAAGGTTTATTAATATGTAGATTGTATACAAACTACAAATAGATCTAAAATAAAATAGAATATTAAAACTAAAAGTAAGCAGCAGCAGCAGCAGTAGTGGCTGGTAAGTACCTACATAATCATATAAAACGACGACAATAGGTAATATGAGGCGTGAAAGTACTCCTCCGCATCGCTGTTATCCGGAAACGTACCCAGAAGACGTGTTGTCTTTGAAGGCTTTTGCGCAACAGTAAGATAATAATATCGTAGTGAAAATAATACCTACATACAGCAAAAAAATAGGATCATTACCTTCTATCATTTCTTTATCTTTGATCATTTTCTTTTTAGCATCAACGATTACTAGCTTTCCTGAAACAATCAAAACTAGTTAAATCTCCTTTCTCGACCCAGCTAATTATAACATAACCACAAAAAACAAAGACAGCAAGCACATTTCCCCCTTAAACCTGAACTTTCGTCATCAATTAATTCATAGTCGCATACAGCACGAGTTTCATTTATATCCCTACGAATTAATTGCCAGCAAGGGCTTTCAGCTCCAGCCCCATCGACACACAGTTTAGCAAACACACGAGCACTTGAGAGCTGTGTGCTCTAAAACTGCATCCTAATTATGGCGCATTCAAAGTGGGCCGCCAATTTGCCGCCAGTTGCGTCGAGCACTCGCAAAAACTCTAATTAAGGTAAATAATGTTTATAATTAAAATAACACTCGGCTGTGAGCGAATCAAAGCGAGGTTACAAGCAGACGACGCATGTAATGTGACCACTTTGCTTTGCGAGCGACTTTTTTTGTGCTCGCTCGTCTGTCTTTTTTGCTTTGGATCGGAAATGGCTGGTAAATACGGTTTGGAGTTGCTTTTTTGGGTGGCTTCGGTGTAAGGACAAGATGGCCGTTTATTAATTTCAAAAAAGTTTGAAAAAATTTGAAAGTTTGAGCTTTATAATGGCAAAAAGTGTTGTCAAAGCTCTTCTATTTCTATTTTTAAAGCTCTCAAAATTCCTGTTCTTCAGAGCAAGACTTCTTTGGAAAGTATCTACGTAGTTCACCGTTTTACGTTTATAGAGACTCTTTCTGTATCCAATTGAAGAATTGGATACAGGAAGAGTCTCTATCCCAAAATGTCTCTAAGCCTCAAATAGCTCTCAAGTACTAACAGTTTCACCCACAAAGACTAAACAACCGCTAGTAGTACCTCACACACATTACACTACAATCAAATTCCAATTTCGACTGACTATTCACTTGTGCTAATCACAGTGCAACAGGGCTTCAAGTCACATTCGTGAAAACAATCCTTCACAAATGCGAACAGACAAAGCTTTGAGTAAAGTGGAAGGCCTGTCGGTTTGGCCGGGTTCCGTACAGCAGTAATGCAGGAATGCTAATTAACAGCCACCGGCCGCACGCCATTCTGATGGCCGATCTAATCAATGTTGCCATGTTATCTAGACCACTGTGTTCTGAAAACTGTTGTCATTACATTGTTTGGAGTAAGTGATTTGGTTTATAGTCAGAAACATACATGTTTACTTTTCGTTTTTTTTTAAATCAAAACAGATTAGGTACACAGTCTTCCATATATTTAAAAGTAGCTTTTGGTAAGGCTAACGAAACGCATACTGATATCTAAATATACATAGTATAATATTTTTTTATCTTAAAGTATCAAGTTCTGGAATGGCGACCGCGAACCGGAAGACGCTGCGTTGGAAAGCCTCCCACTAGGTAGACGGATGACCTGGTAAAGGTTGCAGGGATCCGCTGGATGCGAGACGCACGGGACCGGTCAATGTGGCGACACTTGGGGGAGGCCTATGTCCAGCAGTGGACGTCTTTCGGCTGAAATGATGATGATGATGATGATGGTGATCTTAAAGTATTAATATATATTAAAAAAAAATTACTCTACACGGGCGAAATAAAAAAACGTTCTCTGTAAAAAAGTGCAATTCTTTTTTCCAAGCAGCTTTCCCATTTAGAATTTACGACTGGTGGTGAATTTTTAAGTAAACGTGTACGAAATAAAGCAACGAACTCCAAGCTAAAGTCTGAAATCACTTAACTAGCAATAATTAACTTTATTTACATTTCGCCTCCTGGCAATTGCGGAACCCTTCCTAAGGGTAAGGACACATTCAGCTATTATGGAAAAAAATTTAAGAAGACATTATTCCTATTGTTAAAAGATGATTTGATTTTAAAATGAAGGAATAGGTTTGATGACTGTGATTCTTGGAGAGCAGTCGATGCTTTCCTTGTCTTCTTACCGTGACGATGGCAATCTAAATTAAATCGTATTATCGTCATAAAAAGTAACCCACAAGTAATAATCGCACGATCTTTTAACGTATTAATCCAAAATGTATTACGTAAGTAATTTTGAACACAGAATAGGAAAATATCTCGCTATATCCTCAAAAGTGCTTACATAAAATCAGCCATACCTACCTATAAAAATCACTAGTCCAAAGACTTCAGCCCCACTTCATCACATCGCAGACATCTCATTGTACTCCAGCCTTAACCCTCAGTGGTTCTGCCGGACGTGTAATTAAAACCATCCTTTACTGATTTATCGCGTCCACAATTTATTCCTTTATCTTTGTTCAGACCACTAATATATCTTTATTCTACTCTCTAGATAAAATTAGCGAATTTGCTCGCCACTCCGCTCTTGGTTTCCCTCTTTCGTGTTCACTTAAAGGGTTGCCAGATAATATTTTTAACTCTAATTTATGAGGAAGAGTGTACTGAGTCGTAATTGAGGCGTTTGTTATACAGTTTTCAAAATAAAAGTACTGGTACAAAAAATTTGTGACTTCAGAATTCACATCACTCATTGATAAGTAGGTAGGTAACTTTGGGGAACATAAATCAGTCATTATCGTAATTATTTATGTAGCCACTGATTTTTTATTTCGTAAAATACTTTATTTTAGCTCATGAATTCACCTTATCAATATCAATTCCTACAAAACACCATATCATATCAAACACCGATAAGAAAAGAACCGAAATTCAAACGTCACAGGAAAAGAAAGTGAAACCCGAAATTATTCACAAAACGCCGCCTCCGTTTATCAAAGTTTAAAATAAAGCCAAGCATTCGCATTTAAGCTTTATCAACATTAGCTCATAACTGGCCAACATGAACCACGTCGCAATAAATCTTAAGGGCGATTTATTAAATTTTTCATGAAGCTGCCCATGTTTAGTACTCGATAAGATTAATAATTCACAAGTTTACGGTGTTTAGCGGCTTTGTTGCATGGCGGCGCGTTATCGCGACGATCTCGCTACGAAATGGCACCGTGGAAAATGCATCTAAAACTTGGGTTCGATAATGCTGGATAAGGGTTGTGAATAAAACAGTAATTTAGAAAATATTGTCTCGAAGTAAACCTCACTTAAATAAAAGATCTCTGTGCAATATTTGACTGATAAGGAAAACATCAATGATGTTTTATTACCTGACTGTGGCGAAGCCCAAAAGGAGGGTTATGTGTTTTACCTGTATGTATGTTTGTTTCTATGTTCCCTTGTAACTCCTAAACGGATGAACGGATTTGAATAAATTATACGTAGTTAGATTCGTCTTGGTGGCGCGAGTGTCACTGGTTATATTGAAATAAAAAAACAAAAAAAAATGGCGGATTTCGGAAGCCATATCGTAACGTTCCAATTTTTTTTTAATTTCCAATACTATCGAGTGGGGTATCAAAATTAAGGGTTTTAAAGGGTGATCAAAAAAATATATCTTATAAGTTTAAAAGTAATTCGAAGTGACAAATCGTATAAAAAAGATAGAAAATCGTAAACAGGCCATCCCACGGCTATACCACACGGAAGGAAAGTACCTTAAATAAAAATATGAATATGCAATAGCCTATTGCCATCAACCGAGCGCAAATACAGACTCCGTGGCTGCTACTGAAAAATTTCTGATGGAAAAACCCAATAACACTTTGACCGATCCGAGAATCGAACGCAGGACCTCGTGCTCAGCAGTCGCGCTTGCAACCACTCGAACGAGGCAGTCTAAAGTTCGATATAATCGTATTAAGATATTAACAGTCGGGTATTTATTCACGGTGTGTTTTGCTGTCCATCGAACGATAACAGCTTAGTGATTTTTCAAATGTCTTTAATTATTCTTTTATTATTTTACATGACTGAATAATTTGTAAAGTTCCAATCCACGTTTCTCCAATCCAAGCACTAGGTTGAAGGTTGCAGCCGGTTGCAATGTTATGACACCTAATATACGCGGAGCACGCGATTCCGTGCGGTTTGCTTTGCCACAGTTAATGGTCTGCTGAAACGGCCGAGCGTGTTGAATGGCCGATTTGCGATTGATGCTATTAATCTACGGAAAAAGCACTCACACTATTATACAAGCCGTTCTTTTCATTTTTATTATTGTGGTTTACATGTGAGGTTTGCACTCTGTGTAATGAATACTGAGGTTTGTTAATTAGGTTATTGACTTGGACGTGGTGAATTGTGATACAGATAGTATTAGAATTAGTTAGTTTGGTTTGTAGATGCCATGTTAAGAGCTTTGATTACCTATAGTAGTACTGTTGAATCCTATCCTATTCATATATATCCCATACCATTAAATGAGCAATATTTTTATATTTGTAATCACGTTCTCGAAAACGGCTCCAACGATTTCGATGAAAGTTGCAATGTAGGGTTTTTACGGGAGTGAAAAATCGATTTAGCTAGGTCTCATATCTGGGAAAATTCGTTTTCTCTATTTGCACTCGAGGAGAGCTCGGTCGCCAAGGTACTGTTATTAATAACTGAACAATTCTTCTTGTAATGTCACTATAAAAGTGATTAATATTCGTGTTATGTTTTCGCTGGACAACACTTTAAGTGAAGAGCCATTAAATTCTACCCACAAAGCGTTGAAAAGTAAAGCATTGTCACTGTGAAATTAAAATTACACCGCAATCTGGATCCACAAGTGATAAATGTAGCAAGTGTTAATTAGTTTACAGTTGGTGACAATTCAAAAGTTGTTAATTTCGTACCGTCCAGTAGCCACGAGCCACGCTCCCGTAGGGCACGAATATAACAAACAATTAATTAAAAGCCAACTGTAATTACGAGAATACTCTCGCAACATATGTTTGTGGCAAATAAAAGGCATTACTGGACATTTCGACATGCAAACCTGATTTTTTATAAGCCTTTTATGGTTACCATTGCTACAGTATGTTGCTGTTGGTACTTCTACAAGTGCGGTGGGAATGGGCAGCTCATGAATCTCCCGCTGTATGTATAATCTTTATGAAGTGGTCTGTCCGCTTGCTTTCACCGCCGTGTCGTCTTGTCTAGAACCTCTAAATTCTAACATTGCAAGTTTCAGAAAGCATATAATTATACGTTGTATACGTGAATACTAAAAAAAAACTCGAACTTTGTCGAGTGATTGCCAAAACCGTGAAACCTTATAGAAAATGAGTACAATGTAAAAGTGCATAACTCAATCAACGTAACAGACGATCAACAATGACTGGACGTTCAGTTGTTCACTTATTGAGTACATATTTACCCAACAACGGTCCATTAATCAATTTTTGCATTTTTAATTCGCCCTCATTATTTGCCTGTGAATTTCATTTCCACTGTTGTTCCACCATTTTAAAATTTAAGCTCCGACTGCCCTCCAAAACGCACATTTCCAAGTAATTTACAATTTATCGTGTTCGCAATAAATGAGCAAATATTTTTCATTTGTTAAGCCACTTGTAATTAATATATGTAATTTTTTTATTAAACTGCGGTCTGTTTAATAATGGTAAAAGCTTTGGCTTTATAATATTAATTAATGAGTTATGCAATGGTTCTGTGTAAGTAGATATAATATTGGTTAGTAATTAAATTGTTTGCTTGAAATACGTAGTTTTCGTTATGCTCAATCAGTTCTCGGTATCGTATTTAATTTGGTTCGTGAGCTGTATATACGTTATTTTCAGAGATTTAAATGTTGGTAATTATTGAAATGAATTCCAGTTAAGTGATTGGACTGTTTTCATAACAGCTGTTATTACATTTGCGAAAACCTGAAGAATAGATAGTGAATACGAACATTAAACATATTAAAACATGAACTTAAAATTAACGGGAGTATCTTTAATAATCTTTATTAGAAACAAATTCAACGCAGGTAGTAAGACTTTAGCTTTATTCCATATACATTTTTGAATCGCAAGGGACGTATTGCACGGCGCGGGCGTAGCGGCCCGACACAGGAGCACTGAAATAAAACATTTAATAAAACGTGCCACTCCACTGTTTTGTCCACTTGTGAACATCGGAGCTCAAGTGTCGTTCAAAATTCCGAAATGAAATTAAGTATTTTTGTCGACTGTTATTCATATGACGATATGAGTTCGTTGATTCGTTTCAGTAAAAAGATGAAAAAAATAGATAACACATTGTTACTCTTTAGCTTAGTTGTAGTCATTGTGATTAAATCTCATATGATAGATATCCATAGTGCATAACTGAAGTGTTACTAATACAGGGTGTAAACGGACCCTTCACGACGAAGCCGTCAACCAAGCATTCTGTACATCAAACTATGTAACTTTACCCAAAATATTTTGCTGGGAAATGACTTTTTTTTGAGGTGTAAAATCACGTCTTACGGTAGGACTCAATGTAACGCGCTCAAAACATTGTGCTGATGGATGGATTGAATAGTACGGGGGTCGTGGAGGTGTTTAAAAATCTTACATTAAAAACATGTATTAAAAAAAACTTGTAAAAAAGTCGGAACTTTGACCCCCCGTATTTCCGTAACTAGAAGGTATGGTCTAGAACAAAAAAATTATAGCAATGACGGGGTCAACAAGTGCCTTTTGGCTTCGCTAAGAGTCTTACACCCTTTATAGTTTTAAAGATCTATTTACTAACACAAATTGTATTTTATTAGATGTATGTTAGTCTGTAAGGTATATTGTCTATGGGCGAAAGTTGCCTGAGAATTATAGCATTCGAGCGAACCCATAAAGCTTTCAAAGCCAATTACAAAAAATCAACGAGACACACATACATGATATTTAACAGCCTACCTCCTTCATAGTGCTAAATGCTTCACTAAATATTAAACGTTCGTCCATGTAACGCATTTCACTTTACATTTTTTGAAGCGGCGCTCTTTGTAATTGATAAAGGCAGCCGGCCACCGCCCATGACATGTTGTATTTATGCGAATTTAAAAGCTTCCGACTCGCGGAGCTTAAATCTGAATTAATCCCGCGTTTTTTGATCACCCCTGTCGAAAATTTAATGGTCGTTATTTAATAATCAATCTGGAATACATTTTGGACTGCCTTTGACGTACTTTTTGCAGATGGGTCTATATTGTCGGTGGTTGTATACTGAAAGGTTATTTTTACAGTTGCATTTTACAACTCTTTTACTGAATTACAAGTCTTATTGTGTGTCTAATTACAAGTTGGTTTTTAGGTGTGTTGTGCTAATTATGCCTCACATCATTTTCAAAAACTGAATGGCATATTTAAGTCACTTATCCTGTAATAAAAGAGGACAGCGTTAATGTTAATATTGCAACTCAACTATAGTAACTTATTCCAAGTATTAACTTAAATGACTGCTTACCTTGTGTATAGGCACAAAATTACGTGTGCGTGGTTTAAACAGATAAGTTCACAAAGTAATCATGCGCCAACTCTAACTCAGCGCTAAACACCTTAATAATCATGACAACTTGTTTCAACGTGGGCACAATGCTAACTAGTCAGACGCAACTTTAACCAAACACAATCATACATGCAACCACCACATCAAAAATGCCATCCGAAATTACCCCTTATGATGATAATTTTAAGGATGACAGACGTTTAAGTAGGTTGTAAAACAAAGTTTGCACACGTGTGCCCAAACTTAGGCTAACTTGGAGCTGTCAAATTTGTTTAGCGGTAAGGGAGGGCCGCTTAAGTTGCGAGGCAGGGCGCCGCTGGCGTATAACTAAGTGCTTACTTGCCTACTACTAAATTGTTACATTTGAGTTGTAAAATTAATACTGCGATTTATGCGAGGCGGAAAGTTATTATTGGTTAGGTACATAACAGAACCGCTTCCCCGGCTCCCGAGCTAAGGTTATTAAACTATTCAGCGATTTGTTTGTTGTTGGAAACCTCTCATAAATAGTTAGTCGAGTTGTTTACGAGAACTAGGCAAAGCGAACCGATCGCATTACACAATAGGCATTACTCGGGATTCCCTGGTCAGAGTTCAAGAGAAGCCTCGCAGGTGTGGCCGAGGGCTAATTACGGCAACTTGGAAAAAACAAACGGTAATACAATACGGTCTATTCTTAAATTAAAAAGTTATTTAAATGGTTTTGTGTAAAAGAATGGTGGAAGGAAATTGGTAAAATTATTGATTGGTCTGTTCGGTGATTTAAGTCCGTAAAGCAAAAGAAGCCATTAATTGTGACCATGGAAACGATTTTTATTCCCTACTAATAAAATGCGAGATACTTTTACTCCCTACAGGTAACTGAGCTTATCCCAGTTGTAAACGTTGTACCTATTGGCCTTTGTTTTGGACTGTCTCTTGCTGATATGAACGGAAGTGGAAATTATGCTTTTCCTACTTCTCCGCTATTCTTTTCCAATTAATTTCGTTGCGGGATCCAACACAGTTAAATTGTTTCTCTGGAACTTCGTCGGGTTTCATTGTCTCGGCGCTTTTCTGGTGGTTGCCACTGTTGATTCTGGCTTTCAGGAATTGCAGTGGTTTGGGAATAGTGTAGCGAGCTTGTCCCAAAAAAAAAAAAAAATTTTACTTAAAACAGCTCACTTTTTCCCAAAGAAAGCTCATGCCAAACAAAGCTATAATATTTCCCTTAGGTTAGCAGGGTGTAAAAAGTTGGAAGCATGGTATCTCGCACTAAATCTCACGTAACAGGGGTATAAACCATTACGTTGTGTGTCGATGGTTATAGCCTCACTTCTTGTCGAACCCTTTTCTAATAAAAATCTATGATATGCTGCTTGGAAACACCTGTGCTGGTCTATTAACTTGTTAGAAAAATGCTTTTTGATAATCCTAAAGCTGGGTCCAGACTCCGTTAGAAATATAGACCA
Organism: Noctua comes; assembly: GCA_963082995.1. Taxonomy (NCBI): domain Eukaryota; kingdom Metazoa; phylum Arthropoda; class Insecta; order Lepidoptera; family Noctuidae; genus Noctua; species Noctua comes. Next base: position 7,483,827 of record OY720271.1, read on the forward strand.
GAAGGCCAAATGCCAAAGGTCCCAAAGGTTGACTGGTAGAAAATGTCTTGTGGCATTAAGCCCGCCTATATACCACTATTGTACTTGAAGTTTAAATAAATAAATAAAGACACGCAAAGGTGTTGGTTTAATAAGTAAATCAAGTAGGGAAATTATCATATTATAAATATATAATAATGAAATCAGACAGCTCATAGATTATACTCATTGTATTTATGGAGAGCTCAAGATTCAAAAACAATTTAATTGGAATTACTTTTGCTTTAAGAATCAAACAAGCAATGTTACATTGATGCCTCAATTTTCATATTACACCCACCGGTATTTGGCTCTGACACCCAAAAGTTGAGTGCTAGAAAATGCCTAATATTGTATGGTTTAGTTTTAGATGACTAATAATAACAGAATAAAACGCAATTGTTTGAATGAATGACTTGACACTTTCTGATAATCATTCAGATTCAGCTGTAACTTTTGCAGTCTTCAATCCACACACGCACGTTTTCGCGCCAAAGTCCACGGCGGAACATAAAACAAAATCAGCTTGGCGATAAGGGTCGTTTCGCACTGCGTCATATTTCACAAAGTGCCCTAAGTTCGGCAGTTAACTCACACGGTTATGGCGCTGTTAACACGTGTTCACGCTCTATATTGTTTGTGCTTCACGTAAACTAAATCATTGGGTGAGAAAAAATGGGCCGGAAAACTTATTGAAGTTAAAGTGATGAATCATTTCGTATTAAGTTCGTGTTATTTTGTATACTGTCAGCAGGAGAAATGCCTCAACCTACTGTAAACATTATTGACTCAAACAACAGATTTATCGTAGCGTTTTCGGTGAGAAATTGTGTCTTATTCAATCGAGAAAACATAAAAAAGCAGCAAAGCACTAATATCTAGAAATGGCAGTAGGTTTGCCCAATGCTGATTTCCACATTATGTATGGAAAACAGCATTGGGCCGTAATGTGCCGTGTGGGTAAAATAAAATCATGATACAACCTACTCGTTTTTACGATTAAGACGATAACAAGATTACCTAAATAAAAATGGACAGCGAAAATAAAAATTGAAAAATCTGGACGCAATCATTAAAAAAGAATAAAAAATCCCCCAATATTTTCCGGTGAGCTCGGTAACGAGCCAAAACGTATTTAAACGATGTAGAAGGAAAGAGCTTCTGGTTCGCCAACGTTGGTTCCGTATGAAAATATTATTCGGACTAGGTATTTTGCTTATATCTGAGATGTCTTTTGTCTAGAGAGAATTATATTGATAGTCATGTCATGACATTTTTAAAGCTTCCAGGTGTGAGTTTGTAGATCTGATTTTGTGAGATATTTCTTAAATAGCTGTGCCCTTACTGAGTTCATGTCAGTTGCTGAACATTTTGAATGTAAAATGTAGATACATATCACATAACTGCAAAAATATTTTAGTTCTGAAAGTAGAGGAAGGGTAGAATTATTAAGGTATTCAAGAAATGGCTATCATGTTATTTTCACCCTGAAGTGGCTTATTAATATAGTCAGGTGCGGATCCCTAAAAATAATCGCAGGAAGTTTTTATCAGCTGACTGCATAGTTATAAATGGTGCACGTGGTATGCCAAGTATGAACAAATGGAGCCGTGCGTTCATTCCGTACGTTTAATTAATGTCTATTTGTTAGCATATTTACCTGCAGGTAATATTTCACTTTTACTTTGTTTCATACTAACTTTTATAGCGCGTACTGCAATTTGTGCACGACAATTTATTAGACGTTACCTATTATATGTATATCTAGTATTTTTATTTGAGCTATGCTTTAAGACTTTAGTCCCTCTTACACAATGGAGGTCTGTTTCCCAGCAATGGGAATGTTACAGATTGGTTTAATGTTTTGTTTCATGTTCTAGAACCAAAAATTCGAAGACATGTGACATCTACCAACCCGCACTGGGCCCGCGTGGTGGATTATATAGCCCATTCCCACACTAGAGAGGAGGCCGTGTGTCCCAGCAGTGGGAACATTATAGGCTGATTATGCTTATGCTATCATCATCATCATCATTTCAGCCGAAAGACGTCCACTGCTGGACATAGGCCTCCTATGCTATTATGGTTTAATGTTATATATGCTTAGAGAACACCTTATACTATATCACTTTTCATGACGTACCACATAAATAAAAATAACATACTTAGGTATGTACATGGAATAATATATTTTCAGATTATATTCCATTTTTTCACAAGAAACATACCTGTCCCTTTTCAATTGTCCACTACGTAACATATCAAAAGAGGTATCAAGTCGGGTGGCTAGGGCGTTCTTGACGAAATTTTCATAAGAGGCGGGGTAAAGCGTCGCTCCGGGCGACAGCGGACTCGCTTCAGATCACTTTGTAGTATTAAATGGGCCTTTATCGAAACAGTGGACTCACTGCGCACCGGACAAGGGTATGCACGGAGAATGTAACTTTGTGGTGGGCAATATGATTTGATGTAGAGTAAAGACTTATTTATGGTTTAGTAGCTTTTAGGTGTGTTTACTCCTTACACTGAATAAAATTAAGAAATTTTATTGCTGGAGTTCTTACACATAAAACAGCCGTAGGTACTTGCCAGTATCTACTTTTAACTTACATTATCTACTTTTATCTTTCAGGCGGGCAAGTCTGAATTTCAAAATAAGTAGCATGAGAGGCATTTCGTTATATTTTATTTATTTAATAGAAAATGAGTTGTTCGTCATCAAATACTATACTATCAAAGCCTGTAATGTGCCTTTAGAACTTGAATTATGTACTCAAAATTCAAGACTTAACCCGAAACGTAAAAATTTACGTTCGACGTCTGAACAGCGTTCGAGTATCAGTACAGACGTCACGTCGCCGTCTCCATGAATAAGTGTAGTGGAGCGTGAAAGACTTGACAGTATCATATCTGAAGGTTCAGTCCGAAGACGGCCGGCGCCGAGAGGACGCACAATCAAACTTTATTGGACACTTTTCATTTACCAAGAATATTCGTAGCAATGTAGGTAAGGCGCCTGTCTCAATACCAGCGATTAGCGAGTTCTAGCTACTCAAATCGAGTGTTTTGTCTGTAATAGTACTCTAAACTTGCTCAGTCACTCACAGTCAGCTATAAACCAATATAATTATGTATCCCGTATGAAATAGGGGCGGGACCTGCAATCTTTTGACGTTTCTTGAGCGGGAATATCGTCGATACTCTCTTTCCCATCAGAAGTGGGATAGAAGCCCAATAAATCAGTTTTATTCATGGAAAAAGATATTTAATTGATTCTGTTATCTGTAATTGTATTGATTTTTGTTAATTCGGTAGCTGTTATTGAAAACAGTGAATGGGATTTAATTTATCGCATCCCTCTTGCAGCCGTAGCCTGTTCTGATTTTTTGTATAAATTTATTTTATCTTCAGCTGCCTGAACCGTGTAAAGATAACTTGTGTTTTTTTCTTACTATTTTCTGCTCTTTTAATGTTAACTGAAGTTCCTTAAACCCAACTATACGTGTCACTCCTACTTCAGTCCACTATGTTGATTCTTAGGTGTACATGAAAACAAAAATGTCACAAATGCAGACTCATAACTCCAGTCTTGCATAAATGCATACAACATGTTCATACATTCATACCCGGAATATTTACAACAAAGGAAAATGCAAGATTCCTCGAAATAGAATGACTGAAACGTGGACGACTCCCTCAAGCGGAGGCACTCGTAGGAGGACGATTTCCGAAATGTGTTTACAATGAGGGCCGGCCCGTGGACGCGACATATTTCATTATTGCTAAGAAATGCCTCCGACTACATAAAAATGGAACGACGCAAAACGGTACAGGCGAGCACGGAGATTCTTTAAAGAATTAATAATATGCGTTTGAGTGAGCCAAGTTGTAACTTGTAACTACCATTACAATCAATTTGAAAAGTCACATGAATGAATTTACTCACATAAAGTAGGTTGATATTATGTTGTGAAGGTTTAATTGTTCGAAGTCAAAGTCAAAACATTTCTTGCAATCATGTCAAAAATAAGTAGGAATAAAATATTGGTTATAGGATGTTATAGTTCATCAAATTAATATAATAAACGTGTAAATCAAACGTGTATAAATAGTACACCACTAATTCCTATGGTAACATAAAAACCTGCAACTAATAAGATGTGATGTAGACAAACTATTACAAAACACTTGTGTGTGAGGGCGTACAGTTGCGTCTGGCGGGTGAACGTCCACCCTCCACTTCCGGTCACTATATAATAAAGTTATTCTCGTTCTTTCGATAAACTTCAGTTTGTCCGCCGATAAATTACCGGGTCACATTCGCGGAAGTTGTCCCGGGCCTCGCCAAATATTGGCTTAACTTGAAGAATGGGCCCAAAGCTTGTCCCGGGATTTCATACGAATTATGTTTTATTTGTGACTTCAAACAAACGAGATAAGGATAATGTTGTGTTTTGTGTGATTTGTAATTGTCAAATACAGCCCTGGCTTGTTTATTTTTGGGACACGGGAACGTTTTTTTTGGAGATTATAAAATTTAATCATATTGCGGAAATTATTTGTGACAGGTTGGCAATCATTACCAAGAAAACCTTTACAACAATGCCCACCAGTGGTACAGTACAGGTTGACTAAAACATATATTGGAATTAATGTTAAACTTAATAAATGATACTCAAAAATGCTGTACTAAATGAAATAATATTATAATCGACCCTTCATTACTACAACTTTTTTTACAATTTAAAACCCAACCAACGAATTCCTCACATACATAAAGCCTCTGTTAGCAAAACGTTGTTGTCCAAACAGTTCAAAGCTGTTTTCGTTCTCAGTCCATCGTTTTTCTCTGCGGTGTGCTACGCTAAATTGGTCGGCGCGTGTAGGCCGCGTAGCGGTTTGGCGTAGATGCCGCTACGCCATCCACAGCGGTTACAAGGAGCTACGAAAATTGTTTTGTTGCTACGAAAATGTTGAATAATTGCTTTTACTAGCTTAACATGTTGATTTATAAAAAAATGGTGTGATTGAGGTAAGATGTAAATTAATAAACAGAAATAAATATTATATTGGATCAAATCCCACTTGATAAATACAAATAACGTACAAAGCGCACTTTGAATTCCTATTTTAGTGTAAAATTCAGTTTTACTACTTTTTTAAAAAGTGGTAACATTCTTGCAGAGGGCTTTTGTTTTTGGCTTACATCCAAATTCCTCCATTGCAGTGTTACTATCTAATTTTGGGTTATTTTCTTCGCTAAAGGTTTGACTAAGCCATGCCTCCTCCACGGTTTCATAGTCACATTGTTTGCGGGAGATATCCCTGGATCTGATGGTGCGGCACTAATGCCGTATGAATGAAATTTACTGTCAATATCTGAGGCCCGCATGCGGCTTTGTGACGCAAACTGTCCTCTTTTATACCGCTACCCGCCATTATTTCTCTTTTTATTTTTCCTTTTGCATTTTTCACTGTATTTATTTATGAGTCGCCGGTCTTTTATTTTATGGATCCGGTTTCATTGGCTATTCGGATTCTATATCTGTGAGCGAAATGAGCGTAGTGTCTGTTTTTTGTGCGTCTGGCTATGAAGCTCGTTTGTGGTTATGCGATTAAATTAATTAAACGTTTGAATCAATTAGGCAAATAATTAATTACCGATATGATAATTTAAATGCTCAATTAACTATTCATGGAATGTTTGTTATTGCATATTTTAGTCAGGCACGTTGAAACTAAGCTTACACTGCAAAACAGTCCCTCAGACATTTATTTATATTTCTATAAACACAGCGTTTATCTACACGAACGTCGGGACTTACCTCAACTGACTGTTAAATAATGATCACGGAACCCCACGTAGTAATAAGCACCCCTATAATTTGTCCGGGATTATCATGAGACGGCGCGAGGTGAATCCCGGCGATTAGTCACAAGTATCGCGGGATTCAGGCGACGGGATCCCGGGCTTATCTTCCCGGTAAGAACGCACAAGCGACGAATACTGATCGGCTGAGACCTCAATTAGGTATTCAGGTAAAGGTGTAGAATGATCCAGATTGTGTATTAATATCGACACGAAGGGATTACTGAGAAAGATAACAGTAGAGCTCGTTAAGAAAATGTGTGCGTGCTTGTAGACAGTTTGTGTACCAGTGCGATACATCTACCTGCACAAATATTACATCATATGTATTTATCTTTCCAGTGATATGAATGTAGTGTGAATCATCTTTATGCGTAACGGTGGTATATAGGTAACTTTTTCGGGGTTTTCTCCTAACTTCGTTTTTTTATAAATATAAACCTCCATTACGCTTAAAACAGCCCCATCTTGAAGTAGAAGTACGTCAAGAACAGTTATTATGAAAACTTAGCAAATAGCAAAACAAAGATGTATCTTTATCTCATATTACGTTAGAACAAACTATTTTAATTTGCTTTTGTATAGATAGACCATTTAAACAAACAAACATGATACCTTCCAAAAATCCCTTGCAGACAATTCGCCTTAATTCAACCCTAATTACAATATCAACAGTAAAATTTTCTCCAAGGAAATTCGAGGTGAGCGGAGTGCGACTTGGTTTGAGCAATTAATTCAGTCGGCGTCGAGCGCAGGTCGGTTGCGGTTCGATGCCCGCGCCGAGCGATGCGACCCCTGTCTTTACCGCGTGGCGCTTCTGTATGCCCCAGCGAATCTTGTTGCTAATCTATGTCCTAACTTTGGAACTATATTAGTTTATGTTATTTGGAGCAGTAATGACTTCGTTTGGGTTAACAGTTACTGAAGAAATTAAGAATTTGAGAACAGAATAAGGATGTGGTTGGAGAAACGATTGTCCCCTCTGAAATAAACTTTACGAAAACTATTTGAAACACAAGACTAATAAATATTTCGCTTTACCAAAAAAATTTCCAGTACTACCTCTATAATGGGTGTAAAAAGACCCCGAAAGGAACTTGTTCTCCCCGTCATAGCGATAATTTTTTTCTGGACCATACTTTGTCCCTTCTAGTTACGCAGATATTGGAGGTCAAAGTTCCAAATTTTTCACATGATTAAAAAAAAATAATTTTCTATGTTATATCTTTACTTTGCATACCTCCATGACCCCTGTAATATTCAATACATCCATCTGCACAATGTTTCGAGTGCGTAACTTTGAGTCCTACTGTAAATCATGATTTTATTACCCCAAAAAAAAGTCGTTTCCCAGCAATAATTTTTGGGTAGTGTTACTTATTTGGATGTACAGAATGCTTGTTTGACGGCTTCGTGAAGGATCCTATTACACCTTGTATGTGACGAACGTTATACATATAAAACCAAATATCAATATGTTTTCACACTTATATTGTAGGTTCTTTCCAAATTCTAAATCAACCATTACAACGTAACGCAAACATATAATTTAGTTTTAATTCCGTGAATGTGAAAGATCAACCAAACAATCCAACAACTAAACCATACAAACCAATCGAATAAATCCCGGATTTCGGTTGTCAATCTTTCAGTTTGCGGCAAAACAATTACCTAAACATCCAATAGCAGAAGCACAAAATATTCGCAAGCCAACCGCAGCCCCGCGGATATCGGCGGCACGTCCACAGGCGCGATAATTACGGCACACCTCAGACGCCGCAATTAATCCCTGTCCGCAACTCCTCCCGCGGCTCTCCTGCTGCGGTGTGCGCTGTCCCCAGCACGGCCGGAATCCGACCGGATCCCGCGCGAGCACATCCCTACCGAAGTATGTCTCTATTAGCCTATCGACAGTGTTGTAGGTAATGCGATATTGTGTTGAACGTATTGTGTGCCTGTGTGTTAACAAGAGAAGAACAAAAACTGAAATCATAATTGACACTACAAACATGACACCAAAAAGACCTTTCATTAAAATTAACGAAAACCCTCAGGATTTCCACGAATCCATACAAAACCGCGCTCAAAGGATCGGCGACTCTTTCGAAAATTAATTGCCGAACCAATTATTACGGTAACGAACTACATGTGTGCCCAAAATATCAATTAGCCGCGTCCCGACGCCACGAACAAAAGATATAGCGTCCCTAATGAATTCGTAATCTCCGTAATCTGTTCAATGAGAAATGGCGTATTCGAAATAGCGGCGGCTGCAAACAAATTAAACCTTCCCAAAAATGAATTTATCACGTAGGACGGGTTACCTAACTATTCATTTGTAGCGTTGTTTGAACAATGTGGCCAGGCGTGCTTGTGTCGCCTTTTATTGTGATCGCCTCTTGTTTGCCTCTATTTATCATCGATTTATTTGGCAGGTTTATGTGTTTGTAATTGAATTTACCTACGTTTTGAATTGCTAGAATTTACTGCCACAAAGAAGACAAAAAAAAAATATACCAGTAAAGTTTGATGTATTTACTTTTTGTTTGTAAATAATATTGCTTGTAAGAGTATCTTTAAATATAAGCATCAGCAACCAAAACTTCCTAAGTGTATGTACACACAATATAACAAATACATACCTACCTACATTTACAAATTATACCCGAAAATGAGACGCAACCCAAGATACCTCCACGACGATTAGCACCAAATGTCGCCTGATGTTTGTCGTAGCGAAATGCAGAACATTTTAATTTAAGCGAGGTCCGGTAAGAGCGGCGACCTCCGGCAGATGGCGCCGTCCTGTGATTAATATGCAGGATGGACACTGTCGAACCACGCCGAATCTAACTCCACGGTTGTTTTCCTTCGTTTTGATAACAATTTGTCCAGGCGTCCAGCCGTACCGGACGAGGACGGTATTAGGGAAATGATCGCAGTTGTGCTCGGCACTACGAACTGTGTTTGTGGGGTTCAGAAACGGGAATTGAAATTGTCGAATGAGTATTTTCTGTTTTGCAGGACTAGAGCAGTAAGTTATATTCTTTAAACTTATCGGCTCATATTACGACAATTTAATTTTATTTTTCAGTATAGGTACTGTAAGGTTTCATAACTTACAACCAACCTTAAATTAGGCTGGCTGTTTATAGCTGCATTCCGATTCGCATAGGAATTTGAATTAAGAGTAATTTAAAAAAAAAATAGTTTTTTTTTTATAAGGGGTCGCTGAAAGCCCTTTTATATAAAGTAGATTATAGCCTCAACTTCTATATTCTACAGTACTGACGCTTCTTAAGCATAATACTTGCAGTTTCGTGTAACCGTAAGGAGTTTAAAAAAAAAGTGATACTACATAGCATTGGGAGAAAGATAAGTGTGTACTTGGATGGCTCAATAGCCATTACCAACATTTGTATCTCAATTTCATATCTCAAAACAAACCTAAAAAATTATAAAGAAATGAGTAAACAAAAAACACAAGACAATTTACTAACAAAGTAACAAATTGTAGCTATTTCTGCGTAACGATACTGTTCCGTCCACCCGGTTATCTGATGATGCATTATGGAATAAAATGTGAGTTAAGACTCAAGTTTGCACAATAAATAATTGTTTCCAGAGACGTAATTGCCGTAATTTCATGAATAATTACCGCCACAGAGCAATTAAATAAATTACAGAAGGAATAACGAGCTCCTTCGGGCTTTAGTTTAAAGTTGGGGAGCAGGATGTTGCACTTTACGTTTTGTGACTCTTTAAAACGCTCGGTTAGGTTAATGCATGTTTTGTATCGCGAGGCTAATGTCAGAAAAATAAAAAAAGGGTTACAAAATACAACCTGATAAATACTGATAAATAAAACATGTTACATTATATCATGCGAGCTTTTATTTAAAAATAAGGTCCCAAACATTTTTCAAGCATGATATTTATTCAGAACTGGTTTAAAACAAATGTTATTTGCTTTTCAAAAACAACAATGGCAGCGGTTTGTTAACTTATACATTTTAAACGGCCGAAAAAACAACGTAAAGTTTAACAAACTAATGGTCGAACACGAGTGTAAACTAAAAATCGCATCATGTTTACCGTGCGACAATATTTTGACGTAGCAATCTAAGCACGAACCGCAAATTGTAGCGCCAAACGCGGCCGCCCTGAAAATTTTAAAAAGAGAATCGCCGCTGTCATAGTCGCGATATGGCTCGCTTCCAAATACCGGGGAAACCAGAGGAGGGCCGCGGGGGACGGGGGCGTCCCCACATGGCCAGTTAGTTACGCCGCGAATTATAGGGGCCATTACGATTCATTAAGGCCAGTTAGGCTTAAACCGGTGTTTACCCACGCACACACACGCACCTGCACACATGAGCCTTCGTTCGCAACAGTTGGTATTGTTTTAAGCGTGTGTGAAAGGGACAGAGGACACGAGAGGGTTGCAATTTGAAATTTTAAGCTACAGAAATGTGGGTGTAATTAGTGGCCAACCTAACGAGCTTAGGGTCTTGCCAACTGAAGTGTGAATTTTTGATTTTGGTCAACTCGATTTTTTGCCACAGGGAAATAGTGAAATGTCTACAACCATGGACAGGTCATATTTTTTAAATTAACGAATAGAACAAAAAAAATTGTCACAAAATATTCAAGCTGCAACGAATGTCTTATCATCTTCCTGCCTTTAACCCATTATGTTTTATTCTTCCATTGTACCCTGTCAGACGTCACGGCATCATTTACTCCTTTCTCTTTCATTTCATTCTATATACAATCCATCCATCTTTTCTTTGGCCTTCCTCTCTCTCTCTCTCTATCCATCAACATTCATATCCATCACTTTTTTGAATGACTAAAATCCCAAAGAAATTACCTACAGCCTCCAAGTCTAACTCTATTATTTCCAACTACCTATAATACTAGTTCAATATTTTATTCATGGCGGCTCGCTATCGCTTGAGTTCATATGTAAATAGCCCTATAACCAGCAGTCCATAGCTGGAGGCTTGCCAGTATTGACACTATCGGCTATCGGGCTCAAACGGCGATGCCTCCACCCTGGCCGGAGGAAAACCGATGTTAAACGATATTTTATGTAGCACTTCAGACTATTGATAGTGTTTTAATATCAATTTATTGGGAAATGGTAATGTTTTAATATTTGCTGAACGTGCTTGTGAATTTAAGTGCGAAATTATTGTTCCATTTCGATTTTCACTTATGTAGACAATACAACAGCTAGCGTTTTTTTTGAGACTACATAATGTCAATCAAATCAAAATCAAGATATTTTATTTCATATGGGCCTAGATGGGCACTTATAAAACGTCGACAAAAAGGTGCACGGTGCGGGTTGGTCGTTTGCTATGGAGAAGAACCGGCAAGAAACTCCATAGTTACTCTTTTCAAATTATTTGGTATTACAATATTGTCATGGTTACAGCATTTGTACTTAAGAGGGGGACAGCGTAGGTCCGACAATAAGTCGTTGCTTACTACACAAAATATGTAAAACAAAATAAAAAGTTAACAAAAGCCAAATAAACGTTTGATCCATGGACTAAATGGGTACATTTATTTTTGGCATGGCTACCCGCCGTTCTACCTAAACGGAGGGGTTCATAGGACTCTTGCCGACTAAAACCCCACAGTTCCTATACTTACGAGGAGTCGGGGGTTCAGGAGATATAAGTCTAAGTGGATAATCAGACTTGCAATCTCCCGGGCCCACATTGAATAGCTGATCTTTAAATAACAGTGCAATAATTGTTTACTAATCTGATAATCACAAAAGTTCGAAATAAACACTAAAACTCCTATTTAGATCCACAAAATCCTACAAAACACCGTGTAAGCAACTGTTATAACTCGATCATGGTGGAATGAAATCGAGCGTTTGACCTGATCCGACGCTAACCAAACATAGCCGCTCAAATTTGAACTTTACGCCGCAGGAATAAAGGAGAACTGATTGTAAAAAATAGGCTTGCAACAGTACCATCTGCCAATTTGTATCTGCCTGCCCGTCGTAGGTAAATAACCGAGGCATCGTTTGCCGATGCTTTTGACAGCCAGAAGTATTGAGCAAACATCCACTATTTGTATGTGAACTTTTTGCGCCGGCTTTTTTCATTTTTGCTCACTGTGCGCGATGTATTGGGATTATTATTGATTAATTAATGTTATAACGTCAATTCGTTTGGGTTGTTATGATGATTTATTTATTTTTAAGGGATTGTTTGTACGAGAATATTGTTAGATTTTTAATAAAAGGTGCTTATGCTGGAGCCTTTTTGGCGCAGCCGTGAGGCACACAGCTCATGTATTTTCTCTTTTTTTTTATTGTTTATTAAAGGGTATCATTTAAGCTATCGCCAATTTAATTAGTTTTGTGTTTCTTAAATAATAGGGTTTGCCCGCAAAATAGCAGATTTGTCACCAAAATTTAGTCCCCAAACAATATAAAATCAATTCCACAATAAATCACCTAAAATCATGGAGATATAGGATCCAGTACCAAATAAATGTTTTTGTATGTATTATAATAGGTTTGTCCTAATAGATATTTAAGCAAACTAATAAATTTTCTAGGAAATTTATAAACTTTCGTAGGATTCTAAACAAGAGATAAACTGTATTATTTTACGGCCACATTTTTGCACGGGACTCCTATTTCTGTTTGCAGGGTTTAAAGTAACCTAACCTAACCTAAAGTCGGGGTGCCCCAAGTCCCGAGATTTGCGATAATCGATTTATTTGGTGACAGATCTACCATTCTGAGCACAAAGCTATTATTTAAGTAATGAAACTACTATTATAACAACGAAGTTTATATTCATCTAATGCACTACAATTTTATTGGTAATCCAAATTCAAATTCAAATTCAAATTCAAATCTCTTATTGTACACATATATTAACATTAATTTGATAATTCATACCTGGGAACACTTTTTGTTTATTTGAGAACGAAAATATTTCGTGGCGATAGATCTATTTATTAGATGATACAACTTGATGACAAATATAAATTTTGGTGACAAGAAATATAGTCCCCTTTATTAAATTGTTATTTATTTTTTATTTTGTATCTTTTTTATTATGTGTGCTTGATGAACTGAGGTCAAATAAACTTTATTCTTTCTTTCTTTCTTTCTTATTATGGATTGTGGGAAGCTGTGTAGTTGTCGGTACAAAATACAAGTTTTGTAACTACTCCAACTCCAAACCTACAATAAATCCGTTTTAAAAGTTAATCAGTCTAAACATGCAAAAATTAAGTCCCCTATTTAAAATCCTAACAAACCCGCCCAAAATTGTCCGAAGCAATTTATTTACAAACCCAGACACATTAACAAAAACCGGTGGACGAAAGAAGTAGAAAAAAACGCACATAATCCGAGCTCAACTAAGCCCAGGGGCTATCTAATAACATTTATTACTGGGCTTCCGGTCCCCAGTGTCCACTTCCGGTGGCTGATAAACGGGCGCCATTTTTGCCGCCATATTTATTTATAGGTGTTGGTGGGCGATAATGTCGATGCTGGCAACACTATGTTTGGGGCCCACGTTGGGCGCCAGTAACCGGAACGTTCCAAACTATTGGTCAGCCATGATGTGGTTGTCGTTAAATTAAGTAGGCGATTTAAGTTATTGCTTGATGATGTCGTATAGCACATGGTAGTTGTTGTACGACAGCATACATGAGTGAGACTAAAAGGTAAAATAATTCAGCCTGTAGTTACTAGAAATTATGAGGCATTCACCCTGAATTTTTTTGCTTTGTTTTTGTTTTAATTTTTTTTTTTTTTTGTTTCCTTCATGTTGAAGCAAACAGGTTGTAATTGGTAAGACTTGAAAAGGTGTGCCTGAGCTAGTTATAATCAAAGTATTGTTAGTAATCATAATTAATATCATTTAGATAACTAAATAGATTGTTCTATCCTCTTGATAATCATCATAATGAGACAAATTAAAACAACGAAAAGCAAAAAGATAAGTGGGTACTCAAACAGACACTTCGTATCAAATATGCTCCAGCAACAATAATTCTCCTTTCGTTACATTACATAACACACAGAGACCAATAACATCTTAATTTATAAGGGTAAAGCAGATAGTTCCGGCGCCTATTAATCATATCGATGGGAAGACGCAAGTGTTGGCGCGATTTATTTGTTCGCAAGTTTGGTGCCGTGTGCGCACTGTGCGAGTAATGACAGGCATCACGATATGAATGATTGGGGCTCTGAGAATGTATGGGTTTGGAGTTTTGCGTGAGTTATTGGTCAAGATTTTGTATTTGTTTAGGTTGTTTTTTAGAAGTATGGTGTTTACTGCTTATTACTTGCAGGTGCGAACGGTGGACCATTCGCATTCTGTATATGGGATCAAACAACAAGGAACGACAACTCCTGACTAAAACTTTTGATTTAAAAATTAAAACTTTTGATTTAAAAATTAAAACTTTTGATTTAAAAATTAAAATTCAAGAAAAGTATGCACGATTGCTAAAGGCACCAAGACTTGACATGAAAAATCCACTTCTATCGTATATATTTGAATGTGAGTAGCGCATATACGCATCTGACAACCAATCATCGGATCTCAAGATATAAACCGTCGGTTGTGGTATATTGCAAGATTTAACACTATTTCAGTTGGAGCCAAGGAAATTCGTTTGAACAACCCACAAATTCTTGTTTACCTCATATTACAATTTAACGGCGTGTTTGTTTGAAGTGGACAGCGCAATCCGGGGTATAAATCGCGAGGATCCTTCCCGGGACGAGCTCAGAGTGCCCGGGGGACCGCGGCGTACATACATCATGGCTTCCACTTGACAAAACGCTACTCTGGGATGACAATCTGAAACTTAAGTACCAAGGAATGCTTTGATTCGGTTATTTTGTGTAGTGTCACCTTTGTGTGTGGTCTCATGTTAATCTCACATTACAAATACCACTAGTGAGGTCCTACAAAGGCTGAAGTAAGATGATTTTGGTTGATTTCAGACATGTTTTGTTAAATTCTAACTCTTCTATCGTAACATACAAAGCTATATTTACTCGGCTTGACATAAAGCACTAATACCGACTCATGTTAGTGAAACCCACTATTTTCCTCTAACAATTTCTAAGAAACAACGACATAACAAGCGATTTAACAACATAATTCTCCAAACATTCACCACAACAATTATCCACACCTTTAATTACGGCAGGTTACCTGAAGATTTACTGCGCGCAGCCAGGTGTGCAGGTCTCGGAGGGCTATGCCATCCATCCCGCGGCCGCAGAGGCCGGGGCCATCCATCCTCCGCCCAACACTGGCCCTTGGCGGACATTAGCCGGCCCTTGTCTTTGCCGCTTTGATTTACGTGCTCGAAAAGAGATCAATCGCTTGAGGGCAGCTTTAGATATGTTTTGGGTATTGATTTGTAGTGTCTTCTTATCTTAGGGTTGACAGTCTTGAGAGGTGTGGATACTAAACACATAGTAGAACATAGTATTGTCAGTTTAGTAAACATAATTGGTTAGGTGTGTTACGGTGAAGGTTTTTTAACATTATGCAGACCCAACAGAAATCTACGCCACGTCGGGGAAGTGTCGAAGTTTTGGTCGCATAAAAATTTAAATACTGTCGAGCCAGCCTGACTGCCTCGTTGGTCTAGTGGTCGTAAGCACGACTGCTGAGCATGAGGTCCTGGGTTTAATTCCCGGGTCGGACAAAGTGTTATTGGGTTTTTTCATCAAGAATTTCTCAGTAGCAGCTACGGAGACTGGTTGTGCGTCCTGATGGCAATAGGCTCGCCCTCTATTACATGGGACTTAAACATAACTGGCGAAATGTGGGTGTACTATTAGGTACACCTCTGCCTGACCCTTCGGGGATTACAGGCGTGATGTTATGTTTATGTCATGCCAGCAACATGGAGGAGAAAAAGAATGAACGTGAAATTTTCAAGTTAGTATGCGTTAGTTTCACATCGTGTCAGATATGTTCTGTCTATAGGTTTTTTCAGTTTTCTGTAGCAACATAACCAAAATAAAGTTGTGACCATCAACGGGTAAACAAAACACTCATAATGAACCGAAATCTATTCATAAATAAATTAAAAATAGCTTCCTCTCTCCTGACGACCAAAAGTTGTCTCGTGCAATTTATAAACGTCAGAGCGTTGACTGTAAAACCTGATTCATAATTAATGATAATATCCGGCAGATGCGGATTTTTCCGTTCCGTTCCGTTCTGTTGAGAAAAAACGCCGGTCGACGGAAAATAATCG